>CM037919.1:8060119-9397619 GCA_021346845.1 Apeltes quadracus
GGGCCGTCGTTGGTCCCGCCCCCCTGCTGGGAGGCCACAGGCCGGGGAGGCCTCGCGGATTACGTCACCGGGCTGACATTTACGCAGCACCAGCCGGTCCGTCTCAAGGACACTGCTTTTATTATCCACTCTAATAAGACAGATTCATTAATGCCCCCCTCCGTATCTCAACATTTGAATGGATATTACTCATTTCAAATGTCATGGGATAGAGGCGTATCGGAGTGTTTGGGGAAGATAGCGACAGCCACAGATGGAGCCCCGGCTGTGTTACAGTGGACTTAACCCCTGTAAACTTTAGTGATACCATGAATCCAGGAGATGGAATTAAATGCCACACTGGAAACATGTAATTTACTTGAGTCAAAGTCCTCCATGTCTTAACATTTTGCTAGAGGTGGCGGTTACAAGCTAAAGAAAGAACGCGAGTCGTCAGGACAAAATCAAATTCAGAAGATTTCAATGCTAAAATTAAAATGTTTGAAAGGGAAGAATGTGTTATTTAATGTGCATTGATGTATAAGTGCAATTTCACTGCTGTAATTGGAATAGGGTGGAGCTTTTTGCATTTAAATACAGCAGTGTGGACTAGTCTACAACAGACTTATAACAGACTTTTATATATATATAGTCTTAATTTGTGAAGTGAACTGTAATTATAGATGAAAAAGAAATATTGTGGAGTAAAAAGTACAATATTTCAGTATTAAAGTGTTTAAAACAATTAAACAAATAAAGTATTTTGAATCAGTTTTTAAGTATAGTACTTGAGTAAATATATTTATTTATTTTAAAAAACAGGTGATGTGATGGCTCTCCATCTTGAGTTTATGGCTTGAATCCGGCCAAGTAATGATGTTTTTTCTGCGAACCTGCATATCAACTTTGGCGTTAACACGGAAGAACACGTACAAGCATGACCGCCGGTGCAACACGTTCACCTGATGCAAAAAGTACAGAATTACAGCAGATATGAGAACATGAGAGCTGAGACACAACTTTAAAAAGCATGAGCATGAGAAGAAGTAAGAAACAAGACAGTTGCAAGACGTGACAGGACAGCGAGTTCAATACCACAATCGAAGCACATGGATAGGCCTGTACACACACACACACACAGATACACACACACACACACACACACATACTGAGCCATGCTCTGGTGTCAGTCCGCCAGTCAACACACATGCAAACGGTGCTCCTTTCTCTTTCTCTCTCACTCCTTTCCATGCAAACATCGCCTCTTTTTAATCTTCCAATTCGTGGGTCTCCATGACAACAAGATCACACCATGCAGAAAACATTGATCGGGGAGTGAGGGGCAATACCAAGGGTTTCTGCACGCAAGGCCTCACAATGCAAACAATGCACTCTGCTGCATCATCGTAGGAGCTTTAGAAAATCAACTCTCTTCACATTTGGAGACAATGTCATTTCACCTCAAATCTACACCGGTGTCCTTTTAATGTTTTTTTTTTCTTTTTTTTTTTTCTTTTTTGTTTCTCTCTGTTTCAATAAGTGAAGCTCTCTGAAACAAAGGAGTAACAAAAGAAAAGAAAAGAGCACACCAACCTTCTCGAAGCTCTGAGGGATGAGAGGGGGTTGATGCAGAACACAATGACGTGAGGGGGGGGGGGGGGGGGAGGAGGGGGAAGAGAGAACGGGGAAACACAGAGAGAATAAAAACGGCCAGCGCAAAGCCACTCCACTCCACACACACACACACACACACACTCGCCAACACGCACTCCTTCGATATTCCACTTAAGCATAGAATTTATTGAATTTATAAATCTCAACATTGGTGGTAATATTTCAGGCGTAAGCCAGTGATGCATCAGCACCCACAGTCTAGAGGCTGGAATCAGTCAAAAGATGATCGTGTGGGTGCACAATGATGCCACTAATGTAAACACACTGGAGAATAAACTTAACCCTGATTGTCTCCAAATCAATTTCCTACCGCCCAATCACATCCCGTGCATCCTTTGTGAGACGTTTTTTTGCGCCTAATCTGCCTCTTGTACAGAAGCCGCTTTAGTAGACGGATCAGTGAAGCTTCATGCAGTTAAGCCAAGGTGTGTTCCCAACTCCATGTTCAATCTGGTGCCACTGAGGGGGCTCGCACCGAGGCTTAAGGTGGACTTGTTAAGGGTGATTGTGAGAAATACCAAACAACAGGGTCAACATATATCGTGGACAATGGATGAGTTAGTAATACTTATCTCGAAGGACAGAAAAAAAAGAAAAATAAAAGACTATTCATAGCAAAGAGCGACTCGATAACGGTGTCTGTGTGTGCTGGTCTGAGGCGTGTGCGTTCGTGTGCACGTGCGTTTCGGGTCTCGGCTCCTACCTCGCACATACAGGTTGGCGGGGGAGGAGTAGCGCACGCCTTGAGAGTTGGTGGCCACACACTCGTACTTCCCTTGGTCCGTTTCCTCGCTGTTCTCGATCTGCAGCGCCCCTGCAAGACAAAGAGAGAGAGAGAGAGAGAGAGAGAGAGAGAGAGAGAGAGAGAGAGAGAGAGACAGAGAGGGAGACAAAGAGAGAGAGAGAGGGAGGAATAAAGATGTTCAGTCGAGTTTGTAGAAAATGTTTCTGCTGCCATCGGTCTCCCTTTCACCCGGAGGTGTTGGTCTGTTGCTCTGTCTCCGTTATGTTTGCACCCCGGGGCATCTCCACTTCTTTTGCTTCATCATCCAATAAAGCCGGCTTTGATGTGACGTCTGTAGGCAGCTTCTGAAAGGGCCGGGCTTTCATTTACCGGTGGTTGTACTTTTAGAGAACCGTGTATCCTCTCTCTCTCTCTCTCTCTCTCTCTCTCCGTGCGCGGCAAAGCACGAAAAATAAATAAAAAAGTCAAAGAAATGTGACACAAGAAGGTCCTTTTGTTGCACAGCTTTACAAGCTGGTGATTCCCTTCAGCAGGCCCACTGGCGCTACTCCTGAACTTGTTTTATTTATTTCATTTATTTGTTTAATTCTTATCCTCCTACTGCGATGCCATGGTGATAAACCGCGTCACCCTAAGCAGGCTGTAACTGCACACGCCGGCGGCTATTCTTTTTTTTTTCCTAACTTTTAAACTAACAGCAGTGATTTTAGTTTGTTTGCTCTTTCAGCCTGCTTTGTCACATACATCTCATCTGAATGTGACTTTGACATGGAGCCTAAGGAGGAAACACAAAACCGTGGATTACAGTCTGCTGCGGGAGGAGATGACAAACGCACGTTACACACACACACACACACACACACACACACACACACACACACACACACACACACAGACACACAGACACAACCGGTTTGAAGCAAAGATTCTGATGCGACACAATGCACAATGTTTCCGACATCGTCTGTGACACGGATAGAAGGGAAATGGCTTGTGAGAAATGGATAGAGGAATATGGAGAAACAGAAGGTCTTCACATACACACACATGTACAGTACATATAGTGTATACATTTCTTTGAATGTACATTACATTACGATTACATAAGTCCTGCTTTCGGAGTTACTGAAACACAGGTAGACGTTGAATGAGAATGAATAATCATTTTACAGAATGTAGTGTATTTTTGTGTGTATGTATTTATTTACATACGTTAAACAAGTCCATTATTTTTTGATTTGGTAATAACCAGATAATAAACGATAACTACTTACAGCCCACAAGGAAAGCAGAAGCCTCTCAAAATGAAATACGATACTCAAGCTAATGTACTTACTGTTTTACTGCAGACACATACACAATTTTTTTTTTTTTATATCCTAATGGCAAAAAAAGCTTTTAATTATTAAGTCTTAAAACCCGGCCGGTCAAGCACTAAAAGGTCACCCGGGGGAAAAGCCGTGTGTGTGTGTGTGTGTGTGTGTGTGCGTTTGTGATTCATAGTTTGCCACAATTTACACAATAGCTGATCAGTATATGCAGAAGCTTCAACAAACATGCGTTGGCATTCTCGGAGGAGGCGATGTTTGACTTGTTAAACACATCGAGGGCACGGCTGTGCGTGCGTGCGTGCGCTCAGCGAGCTGAGGCCCTGCGAGCTGAAGCTGTCATCCATTTGCTTCTTTCTTCTGCGGTTACATGAAAGGAAAACAGCTCCTTCTCGCTGTTTTTTTTTTTTCCTCCCATTTCCCCGCGGTACGGGGCAGAGCCGAGAGATAAACAGGAATAAATTATCCGTTCTACGAGCCGAGGTCTCCTCTCCAGAAATAGGTGCAGGCAGAAGGAGAAGTGAGGGGAATGGAGTGGAGGTGGAGCCTTTCAAACAAGAACTCATCTGACAGCTGGAAGCGGCTCATGTGGCTAACCATCAGCAGAAATATGAATATTGAAATGTTCTTTCACGCAAAACATGTTGTCACCATACAAGGAAAAGACAGAAAGCTGTAAGACGGGAAACAGAAGGAGAACAGAGAAGAAAGGGGGAGGGGGGGTGGTTTGTTAGTGAGACTCGGAGCCGCTGACAGACCCAGAGTGAGTCGTGACTCCAGTCGATTCAGCTGAAGTGAAAATGCGGAAGGTGTATAATGTCGGCCGGGCTGAGAATCAGCCGATCAGGTGACAGAGGATACGGCTAACCTGATAGCTGTGGCCGAACACCCGGACCCCCGTGTGTTGAGACACTTTAACTGGGATGGGACATTTGCCAACAATCAAGACAGGCTGTTTTTAACACAACACAGTTCAGTTAAAAAGAAAACTGGACAAGATATTTAAAGCAATTACGTATGCAATGTTGGCGCCAATTTTTTGATTAACTGGTTTGTTATTCAAGTCTTTTTTGGCGGCAAATTAACAGATATTCTCAGGTTCTGAGAATATGATATAACAATAAATAAAGCTTGGAAAATGGTGGGAGGTATTCTTCATTATTTACCTAACAGATCATTTATTAATGAAAAAAAATAAGTGAATTAATTGTTAATTAATATAGCCATTACTTGCTGTACAGAGTCGTAGCAGATTTATCAGTGCCACTAATTTATATTTAAACATGATCTTTGACCAGATTTGTTTCTCTTTATTAACCCATTTTAAGATTTTTTTAATTAAACAACTAACAAGTTTCCGAATTTCCCACCAAATTTTGTCTGTCCGTCTGTTAATCATCAGGATTGCTCAAAAAGAGACGTCCGAGTCCCCAGAACGGTGACCGTTACCATAACAACGCCCCGTGATCAGATCACAGTTCTCCCATCACGAAGACAGGTCAATCCATTTGCCCACTCGGTGAGCCGTCTGTTAGAATGCACCGCCACGCTTTGGCAAACGTCCCCACGTCTCACGTCTCAGTCCCACATGTCACAGACAGACAGACAGACAGACAGACGCACGTCGCCTCGTGCACCACACGGCATTAAAAAAGGCTTTGATGTATAAACAAGTTCAGCTCTCTGTTGTGCCACGTGTTTTGTACCCCGAGGAAAAGGGATGCTGTGTGTGTGTGTGTGTGTGTGCGTGTGTGTGTGTGTGTGTGTGTGGTTTTCATGTGGGCCCGATGGCCACCGGGTGGACAGCTACCTGCGTTCGGAGGACACCCCAGTTGATGGATACTTATGGGCTGTGAAAAGCTTAGAGGTTTCTTTTGTGCAATTTGAGTGCAGTCATTCTCAATGTCATTTTTCATCCGAGGCCCAAATGGGCCATAAAAACATGTCCCGTACCAAACAGAGGAAGAAAACGAAAAGCGACAGAGAGAAAACAATAATTGTGTCCCAAAACAGATCCGTGGCTGCGCTCCAACAACAGCTGGCAGCCGTCCACTAAATCACAGGCGAAGCTCGGAAGGTGCCCCCATTAAACAGATTTTAAGGGAGCGTTTCACCCAGAACACATCTCCTCGCTATTTCGTGTCGCTCAGATGTAATTGATTTCTTCCAAATCCTCGCGCTGCAGTGTTTGGTTCATTATACGGCGCATTTTGTTGTTCAGCTTCGCAATGCTTTGGGTGATTTCAAATCCTATTAAGCCCTGAAGTGAATCTAACTGCGCCATTTGTCTTGCTCCGTGGCCTCACGTTCTGTACCTGTGAATCAGTGTCATGTTGTGACAGCCTCTCAGAACAGACCAGGTGAGAAGTTATTATGATAGATGCCGTACATACTAATGCCATTAGGATATTATATAAAAACTGTTTCCAGAAGCACAGAGAGGCGACGGGGCGGTTCGTTGTTAACTCCAAGGCCACCGCCAGTTTCTCATCAATTATGAGTAGAGAATAGAAAAAGCATTTGCACAGTGTTTATTATAACTATGGATCACTGCGCTGCACCCTCTGGTATGAGCTTTTCTAATGGACAAACTGCTTTAAAGTTAAAAGCTTTTTTGTGCGTATAGTCTCACCTGCATCGATACAGTAGCCACAGGCTGGTGGCTAAATTCCACCCACACATAGTGCAGAGCATCTTGTATGCAGCCATCCATTGCATATCTAAGAGTCTTGTATGTATTTCGTTTAGGGCAAGCCAGACCCAATGCATCCAACTAACCCACAGAACTATAGCCTACATGGGAAAAAACTGCTTTAACTCCTCATGTTTCATGTCTAATAGTAGGTTTTAGTTTTCTCATGTGTGATAATTGTCTGCCGTGCCATAATCCCTTTCCTCTGTCCCTCACCTCGTTTCCTCCATCAGTCACTGTTCATGCCAGCTCTGTTTGTTTGTTCTTTGTTAGTTTGTCTTTCTTGCTTTAAGTGTTTTTAAGTTTAAAGAAACTCAGCTACAAGTAAAAGTATTAAATTCAAAGGATTCTAAAGGATTAATTATACAGAATGGTCCATTCCAGAATCATTAAATCAGTATATTATAATAATTTATATTAATGTATTCATCACTAATGCAGCTCTGGAAGGCTGGGGCTATTTCTTGCTCATGGGTAATTATAATCGTTGTTTATGCGTTGATTTATATTAATAATCTAAATCTGTAATCAAATAAATGTAGGACTGTAAAAAGTAAAATATTTCTCTATGCAATGTAGCGGAGCATAAACACATAGAAAATAAAATACATACTGTAAGTAAAGTATAAGTAGTTAAGAACGGTTAAAAGCTGTACTTGAGAGATGTAATAGATGCAGTTACACTCGATCACACTGTCGTCATTTTAACAAGCAAAACCTGCCACCAGCAAGAAATTAGGTTGCGTAAAACCAGAATCTCGATGTTTCAAAAAACGACTTCAAGATTCATGTGGTTCAATCCGACACCGTTGCTGTAAAAATGCACGCGTGGCGCTGCGAAGTGCAGCGACAGTAACAAAAAAATTGAAAGTGTCAGACTTAAATTTGTATCAACAGCGTAGTGGCAAAATGTGCAAACCGAGATGCAGACACAAGGTTGACAGAGGGCACGAGTGATCAGTGAGGGATCCTGGCTGACAGAAGGAAGATATCAAAGCTGGCAGGACGGAGGAGCACCGCACACAGAATATGGATGAAGCAACAACAAAATGGTTTGTCCTCACCGTCACTTTTATTTCCCCCGAGGACAGCACAGTTAAAAGAGCGTCTGAGGAAATACGCATCTGCCTGCACTTGTGGACACGGCATCATCTATATACTGTAGAAGAGCCTAAACAAAGCTGAGCTTCCGAGCACGAGATGGTATTCTGTATTCTTACCTCGATCTGTTTGCACACACACACACACACACGCTTTCCTTTTTTCTTTGTCGAAGCAAAAACACTTCCCTCCCTCTTTGGCCCATTACTGTCGCTGGCAATTTAATGGATCTTAGATTCAGATTTGACGGCGCTGAGCTCGTTTCACACAATTTAAGACGGGATGGGTCAAAAGATAAGAGGAGCAATTGTTAAACTCTTATGTGTGTATCTATTGATTTTGAGAAAATATTATCTTTTTTTTTTAGTACATTGATTATTATATTAAGCTTTAATTTCAAAGTGGATTTACTTTAGAATTGTTTCTGAACTTCTTCAACCTAGTACATGGAACCTTTCTTGCTGCCATACATTTATTTTTAATGTATGCCGATGGGGAGAGACTGGTGCATTTTAAATTGTCATCCTTTTCATAATCTTCCACCCAAAATGTTCATAAAAACAGAATTTTCTTCTTGGCTTAAAGCATGCACAATTAGCCTTTTTATGGAACTGGCTTTAAAAAGCTTTTACACCCCCAAAGGATGTTCATAAACTCAAAGTGGAGCATGTAATCCCTCAATCACAATTAAAACACGATAATCACCAAATTTAGAGCAACAGGGATTTCACCTGATACCTTCGTTCAGCTTCAGAAGCACCGCTTGTTCTCCTATTTTCAGTGGATATAATCGTACTATAAGCGCTCGCCTGTCTCACCTGATCGGAGCTGTTTGATGCGACCCTGGTTGCTGACGGGGTCGACGGGGAGGAAGTCTTTGAACCAGGAGATCTCCGGGTCGGGGATGCCGCTGGCTGCGCACAGCATGGTGGCCGTCCTCGTCCTCTCCACCACCTTCAGCTGGGGACCCATGTCGATACTGGGGAAGCCAAATGGCAACAGGTCCTCTGGAGGGATGAACAGAAAGAATTTAAAGGTGTGGCCGTTGGAGGTTTTGCATACTCATACATTTTGGGACAAAAAATCTCAGTTATTTGTGTTTAAAACAACCAACTTGCAGGGAGACACAGTGAACCCAGTCGTGCATTGAATCTAGAGTTGTTCCGATTCCGATACCAGTGTCGGAAATGCCTCCGATACTGGTATGACGGTATGACGTTAGCTAACGTTAGCTCAGGAGCTGATATTAGCGAGATCCAGAGTTTTTACTAACGTGAACCGGGTTTGTGGAACGTCACACACGGCAAACGAACCTAGCTAACGCTATCCGGGCACTCGTCTCGGGCAACTTTCGCTGTACCGAACAACACATTAGATTTGAACTGTTATTATTACGGGTCCACTTATCCGGGTCGGTAACCGCTACTGTAAACGGCCGTTGGTCTCGGTGCTGCTCGGTCTGTCTTCTCCGTCATTTGCGTCATTTGCACATTAGCTCTGGAGCTAACGTTGGGGCATCATGTCGCCGGTTTGACAGTACTTTACAGTGGCTTTTCCCACCAGGCCGCCGACATGCAACATCTGCAAAGAAGCAATTTCGAGGGGTGGCACGAGTGTTGCACATTTTAACACCAGCAACTTAATCAAACATCTGAAGACGCGTCACGCTAAAGAGCACGACGAATTTACCAAAGTTAAAGGGGACACCGGTATCGGTACTCGGTATCGGCCGATACCCACAGGACGTGTATCCTCACACACCTTCTTCCAAGGGGAATGGACTTGCTCAGACATGCACAGTGGTGTGAGAGCCACTGACCGACCCCTCCTTTAACATCTGCTTTGACTGGGACGAGGACAGAGGACCTCCAACTACCCGCCCTCATCAAAGACGCGTGTCGGCTCCTCTACGACTACGATTAGGTGATCCAGCAGGCGGCACAGCCACAGCTAGCTTTTACTGTGTGTGTGTGTGTGTGTGTGTGTGTGTGTGTGACAGGCTGTTTCTACAGAATGTATAAACACACCGCCCAGTCAGCGGGAGCTACTTATGTGCTGTACGAAGAACACACGTATGAACACACACACACACACTTCTGGAAACACAGGTGTTTGGTGGCAGTGCCAGTGCGCTGTGAGTTTGCCATGGTGTGGTTTTTGCGTTGTGTGTTGGTAATGATTCCTGTCTAATAACTATGCAAAGAGCTGCTCAGAAACAGCAGCAGCAATTAGAATGTGGGATCAAGAGGAGGAGCAGGGCACTGGGGGTAATAAGGACCTGTTAGCAGTAATTGTTAAAATGTACCAACGATTAGAGGGGCCGGTCTGGGATGTGTCTGCGTAGCGTCTGGATATGTCTCATTATGTTGTGGGGCAGTGGATAAATGTTTGTGTGCGTGTGTTCGTTTCCTGTGCCTGTGTGTGTGTGTGTATATTTGTTTCTATTGGTATGTTCTCATTAGCATCTTCACAGATTTGTGCAATACGGGTGGAGAAATGTACGGACCTCGTCACACATGTCCAGGAAAAGCAAAGTGTGTGCGCGTGCAGAAAAGCAGTTGCTTTCCATTTCACATACACACAAACACATTAACGCACACTTTCTGTGGTGAATGGGATTAAGCATCTCAGTGACAACAGTCCAGATGGCCAGACACGTAATCAAGCATCCATCCGCGTTCCTGCTTCCTCCTCTCCTTACCTCTTTAACCACTCTATCCCTACCGCAAATACACACAGACACCTCCCCCATACCTGGAACTATAATTGTATATTCCACTTTCCTACAGCACCAAAGTAATTACGGAGATTGCATTTTGCTCGGCTAATAAATCAAACTCGCAAGAGCCCCTAGATTGTCCATCACAGACCCCCCCCACTCCTCCTTAAAAAATAATTTTGCTTGCTCAAGCCGGGCATCACTGACATATCCGGAGCCAAACAGTCCAAGACACAGACTGTGGCCACATCAACGGCTCCTCTCCTCCTCCGGGCCCCCTCCTACCTAACCACATGACAGAAGTGTACCATCTGTCTCCAAATACTCCGTATACTCTGCGATGGGGATGAGAGGCTGAGTGAAGATGGGATCTATCGCTCTCTCTCTCTCTCGCTCTCTCTCTCGGCTTTGGAGCGACCGCGGCAGATAGGATTGTCGAGCCGCTGCGGTGAGGAGGACGGAAAGCAGGAGAGCAATCACAGCTGAGAGGAGAGTCTGGTGATGATTCTGTGGTTATAGATGCGACCTTGTAGCAAGCGACGGTTTGATATCAGCCAACTGAGGCGCGATTGCAAGGAGAGCACCCCCCTCCTTGCTCCCCCCCACCACCTCCCTGGCTTCCCTCCCCGTCATATCCCCTGACTGATCAATACTAATGATCCACCTGAATGGACGCCATTGATGGAACACGCAGGAAGAGAAGGCATGAGAAGGGGGCAGATCGATGGGGAGGTCATGATGAGCGCTCCCCCGAGCCAAGCAAAAATGCCAGACCGACATCTGCTCCCGTCCACCCCCCTCGCCATCCCCACTTCCACCACCCCCAACCCCACCTCTCTCCTGAGAGGGTTCAGATGGTCTTTTTATCACCCCTCTGGCTGCTACTACACGGACTCCCTGGCCGCTAATTAGAGCGCCACTGCAGCGGGCTGGCGGCGTGTGCTGTTCGCGGGGGGGGTTCAGTATGGCAGTCAGGTCTTCATCAGTAGGTGGACCTCGGACTGGGTCATTAGCGTGAGGTAAGAGCAAGAAGGACAGATGGATGGATGGATGGATCCATTTCTTTTTTTAGATATTGCCGAATGGAGTCGAAATATTTTCTAAAAAAGTATGATATTGTTCTTTTTACTGTTTGTTGTTTGGAGCGAGAACATATTAATAATTTATTGTTTAATCCTGTTGTGTTCTCAATAAATATAATATTTTAGACACATTACACATATCTCGTCGTCTTATAAACTCCACATGTAGTGCCATTTGACTTTGTACGAGGTACGGAAGCAAACAACCAATCACACTGTGTGACCGGATGGATAGACAAACACACAGACAGACACACAGACAATGTGTGTGGAAAATTCCATGCAACGTAGATGATTAATACAATTTATTAACGATGGTGAAGCTCTAGGGACACTTGAATATAGATCATTGATAAATGAACGGAAAAATGAAACTAACACACAGCTCACAGCGCACACTCTGAAAATATCTACCAGCACGCAGCAGGATGATGGTTGCGCTGGACATTGAAGCACAGTTGACTGGAGAGGAGATTAAGGGGCTACAGGTATTCAGCCAGGCTACCGGATGAGTCAGCGACTGCTTGAAATAGATACTGCGGGCATGGCCTTGATCACACGTTTCACCAAATGAATCATTTATCAAACACAAACAGTGCTGCACAAAAGCGCCGCTGTGTTCCATCTCCTGGTTAAATTGATAAGACGGCCTATGGAAAAATGCGCCATGTGTGTATAAACACTGAATGTGTCAACAGCTTTTGGGGGAACATCGGCAAAGACCAGCGAACATTGTTCCCTGCAGCTTTGTGTTTGTGTGTATCAAGAGGTTGAGAGCTCACATTTTGGCTTGGCTGTGTTTGCAGAAGGGCAATCAGGCCTAGTGCCCGAGAACAGGCGTTGAAGCCAACCAAATCTGGGCAAATATGCAATTCATGCGTGTGCGAGCGAGCGCACAAAAATACAAATACTAGGAAATACAGACACACAGACACCCACGCAAACACACAGAGTCAAACACATAATGCATTTGATGCAAACAAACAAACACAAATCCAGGTTTTCCCTGTCTTTCCTTCAGTCACCCAAAGGTTCCCACATGCAGACGCGCCAGCTTCAAAACAATGACCACATGGATGAAAGAAGCCCGAATAAAAGCTGATCTCAGGGAACCTGATCGAGGATTAACCGGCGGCCGCTTGTCACTCTCAAAAAGGGTGTATTGCTTTGACCCGTAGACTGCTGGAGGGGAGCACTTTAAATGCTAATGGCCCTTTTATGATAATAGATCACATTACAATGCAGAATACGATTTGGTGTTGTAGATGAATCCCACCGAATACCCACATATGTCCCCACTCCCCTGAGCCCCTTCCTGGCTCTCCTCACGGATCCAGCAGACGGGAGACTAAACACGCCAAACCTGACGATCGCACGTCACATGCAAACATGCTTGAAGAACAGACAGCGTACAAAAAAAGAATAAGAGTACGGAGAACTGGGCAGATGAAAGAGCCCGTTCTGCACTCGGGGAGTGTAATTCTCTGGCAGTTGATATACTCTCCGTTGTTTCCAGACCAAAATGCTGCTTGGAGCCGCCGGCCTGCCAAAGCAGCTGACGCCGGGGGGGAATCGCTGATCTGACTTTGTTGTTTGTGTGAAGGGTGGTTGCCGTGGTGGCAGAACGTCTCTCCTCCCACTTTTCTCTCTCACCCGCTTCCTCCCCCCATCTTGCCTCCCTTTCTACTAAAATGGGACGCTGAGAGGTGGGTATAATCAGGATTAAAAACCAGCCGCACACACACACACACACACACACACACACATATGCACACACACACTCATAAACAAAGAAATCCATGTGCATGCACACAGATACACAGCTGCGATGATGAGAATCTCTCGCCCACCAGAGAGTTTCAAACATGCAGAGCTGCAGATATTCCCGGCTCCTCGAGGCAGAACAACACAACTGCAGAGTCCATAGGAAGGAGCAGTTTGGACGGAAAAGGGATGGGGTGGGGTGGTGGTGCAGCAGAGAGACTGTCAAAAGGCAAAGGGTAAGGGGGGGGGTGGGAGAGAGTCGGATAGACAGTGAGGCTCAGGCAGAATAGATGGTGGAGAAAATGAAAGAATGAATAAAACAAGAGAGATGAAATTAGAAACAGACTTTGCTGTGGGCCCAAAAAAGCGGCTGCTGGTGAACGACAGAAAGATATATGCAGTGAAAGGAGAAGGGAGGAAGAAGAGCAGGAAATGGGATTGCAAGTGTGTGATGTGGGATGTGCAAATGTGCGGTGACGATGTTAAAGGCACAAGAGTCTTCCTGACTATAACCTACCACATTTCCATTAGGCAGCCTGCACGGCGGTGGTGCGTATCCGGTGGCAAACCACCGGCCCCTCACACTGCACAACGCTGCTCTTAGTATTGGTCAACCATTATACACCATGATGCCATGAAACACATCAGGGGATGAAAAGACCTTTCATGGGTTTGGTCCGTAATGGAAAGCGTCCTTTCTTTGCTTTCAGTGGTTGCTCAACCTTTTCTGCATTAAAAAAAAGACTTGCCGAAGCGCAGCATTTGTGCATTAAGAGCCTTCTTTCACGACATCATACAGCCACATTGGTTTACTATTTTATTGGATTGCACGGTTGTATGGCTTCGGGTCTAAACTGTCAAATAGTCGCAAGCACCAATTTATAGTTTTGTCAGGAATTTTGAAGTGGAAGCAAAATGAAAAAGGCATCAAATATTTGCCATTAGATACTCCAAGCAAATTACATAAAGGCCAGAGCCTCTTGGAAATAAACAACCCCCGAAAAAACCTTTCCGAATCCGCTAACAGGCTAATAGCCTGAAATGATTCTTTGATAATGAAGCTTTCTGTATTTGGTACAAGTCGCACGACTGCCTGCCTCCTCCTCCATAGCAATTCATGTTATGGTTTATTGGTAGTAAGATGATATTAGAATCATTTGTCATACCAATTTGACAGAAAGGAAATTTCTAGGAAACCGTTGTATTGTTAATCAGTAAAAAAAATACTCCTGCAACAACCTTTAAAGATACCATGCTATGAACTAGTAGATGAGTTATTCTGTGATACAGTCATTTTTTTCAAAATTGTTCACGGGTTCATAAATCACTAAATTACTGGTTCCTTGGGGGTAGTTAACCAGGTGGCATGTGCGGCATGTGCATCGGCATACGCGGTTTGAAAAATAAAACTATGTCCACAAACATCTCTCAATCCGATCTGACCGAAAGGAATAATCAAAAACGGTGTATACGGTTGTCACAGAGGGAACTGAGGAAGTCGTGGTTCATAGATCTCAGCGAAAGAAAACCTCCCCACCAACAGGAAGAGTCGCGCACACTGAGCGGTGTTGCCCTGGAGGTAAAGTTGATGTGGTAATGCGCTTTAGATTGGGGCCGTGTGTGCAAAGAGGACTGGCCGGGGTAACAGATGGACAGGAGTCTATTCCCTGGGCTACCAGCCTTCTGCTTACCTCACAGCCCTGCCAAGTGCACAGTGCTCATCCATCTCTTCCACATGCCCTCCACCACTCCTCCGACACCCGGTTCCATCTCTATTGTTTCACACCACCCTGTGAGCGTTACTTAACGTGCCCCCCCACCTCCTCATCCTCCACCATACTCCTTTTCACCTCCCCTCGACCTCTTCCCCCTTCTGGCTTTCTCTTCCTCAATTTCCCCCTTGCAGAAATGAGTTTTCTGCCAAACCGTGGCCTAATCCCATGATTTCTGTTCATGTAGCACCGGCCCAAGCGGCCATCCCTCTATTTTCGTCATCCTTTTCCAGCTGTGCCGTGCGGAAGCCAAGCGCTCAGATCCCAGGCATTCTGCCACCGGCTGCAACTTGCTACAACTTCCAAGGCGGCAGTGCACGTCAGATCAACACCCTCACTCTGGCCAGCTGCTGGGATGTCGAAGTACCCTTTAGCTAGCACGCTAGCTGGCGCTCGCTGTGGCCGGATCACGCTCTGTCGCACTCAGAGGGGCTATAAAAAGAACAGTTGCACTGCGGTTTGCCGTGGAGGACGGGTGTGGCACTGCTCTACTGTCACATCTACCGACTGACAGAGACAACGGTTGTAACCAGGTGTGTGCACGTTGAAACGTGGGTGGGGGGGGTCTCACCTCTGATGATGGCCAGCTTTGCGGTGACAGAAACCTCCCCTTCACTGTTGCGTGCCACACACTCGTAGATATTCTCATCTCGAGGTGCTCTGAGCGGTTGGATTCTCAGCACAGCGCCTGCACCTCCATCGAACTCGACCGTCTGGAGGAGCACAGAAGCACAGGAGAAGACACGTTAGTCACAGCACAGGGACCAGACGGATACCTATGCGAAGAAGAACAGCAGCTGCAATGTTACGTAACTCAGCATAGTTTTCTTTTGCTGTAAAAATGTTCATGGATATCCTTGAAGGTCTTTTTATTTGGTTTGACTCGCCCTACCCTCCCACCAGGTCGGGCTCAGCTCTCGTCCTGGAGCTGTCAGCGATTCAGAGCCTTGCAAAAAGACACTGCAGCAAGGTAGATACTTTCTAACATCTCTAATTAGTCGTTAATCAATATAAGATCTGTACTCTAATTTGATTGCACAATATGTGCATTTTAATATGTTATCTGTATTGTAAAAATGCTCATTCATTCTTTTGCCATAAATTGGGTCTTCAATGATTACATTATTAACTTATTTTGTGTGTTAATTTGAAGCCAAACGGACATTGAATGTGCTTTTTAATTCACTTAACGATAATTAGAAATAAAACGATAATAAAATTAACGATAATAAGAAACTTAACTTAGTTAAACTTTCTTAGTTAAATTTCGTTGAGATCTCATGTCTCAATGTTAGAGACAAATACATTTGAAACGTCCTTTTTGAGAAACAGAATGACAATTCCCATCAAAAGCCACATCTGATCCAGCACAAATAAATATTGAAAGATTTACTGTATCCATCTAGAAATATACTGTGGACACGGCAATTGTTGACATCAACACGTTTTCATCACAAACTGCTTTCTGTGGATTATGCAGCTGCAGAAAGAGTTGACCATTGTGCATTGTGACAACCACCTCGATGCGCTGGGAGTTGACCTTCTTGCCCTTCTTGTTCCAGTAGACGACCGGCTTGGGATTGCCATTGGCCTGGCACACAAACGATGCTACACCCCCAGACACTCCAATCTGGTCCGTTGGAATCTTGGTGAAGTTTGGAGGAGCTGAGAGGCAGAGAAAAGGAAGAGGGGAAGAGAAAACACACACACATGCTAGCATGAATATTGATACCCTAACATCCACGGCCTGCAGTGGCCCCCCGTTCACCCCGCCCCATTTCACTGTCAGTGACCGGCCAGGCAGACTTGTGTTCTGATGGCTGCGTGTTGTGCTTACTTCCTGGGTATCATCTAGAGGACACATTGAAGGACTTCCTGTGGGTCATAAATAAAAGATGGGGTTTGGCTTCAGAGGAATACATCTCTCTCCCCGTATCTCTCTGTCTCTCTCTCTGTCTGTCTGTCTGTCTGTCTGTCCATCTCACCCTCCCTCTCTCGCTCTGCTTCCTTCAGGGCAGGAAATCCTCAAACTGCATGCAGCACAAGCTGTCATGAGACGTGAGTGTTTCACAGGTAGAAAAGGTGTTGGCTGCACATTCACAGCATGTAATTGGTTTAAATGCATAAATATCAGAGGTGTCATTCTGTGCCTGCATGCCCTCGTATAACTCGTACAAAGGAGAAATTAATTCATTTTGCAAACACGTATTGTTTTGATTCTCTGCTTCACTGGGGGATTTGAGGGGAGACATTTTTTTCTTCTGTTCTGATATATTAGTGCAGCAGTTACCTCCTGCAAGAAAATAGCAATTTCTAAGTCCGGTATTGAGCCAACAGTACTGAACGTATGTTTTTTCACAGTGGCTGAGTCAGATCAATCTAACAACTTCATGAACCCATCCCCCTGCTATTCTTCTGTGGCCTGTTGCCATGGTGCTCATCTTAACTCCTCCTCCGCTACACCCCTGCCATCCATCAGGGTAAAGTCAGGATGACCCTTACCATAGCAACCTGGATCTCTCCTCCCACTCCCCTGTGTCTGGGTGGGTGAGGTTGTTTCGTGTTGATTTGAAAAACAAAAAAAACCTGCTTCACGGACAATCGCCAGCAGCTACACTGAGCACCTTCCAGTTTACCCGCAATGCCACGACGGTAACTGGAATAACGTGTCAAAGGACTACTCCTGTTCATGCACGCTGCAATGTGTTGCCTCTGAAAGACCAACTTTGAATGTCAGAAATGAAGTGGTTTCACTTTGTGCACGCAATAATCTTCAACAGGAAGAAGCAAAACGCTGGCACGTCACAGCCAATCAGAATCAATTCATGCGTGCCATTTTAAAACTCAAAATTGAGTTATTTCCTGCCTGTTAAACTCTTTACAGAAGCACACAAAGTACCGAGCAAATTGCCCTTTACCCCTGCCAACAACGAAGGGATGGGAACTATCAAAAGTCCCCCAAAAAATGTCATGGCTGAAAACTGCCTACTTCAGCCTGTGGGATTATGAATTAATTTAATGTTCTTCTTGCGGCTTCTACATGGGTTTCAGTGGCTTTATGTTGAGTCCAGAACTGTGTTCTCTTAAATGCGCTTCAACACACCAATCCTCTCCCAAAACGGAGCCTACTGGCAATGTTACCACTTAAGCCTCTCCTCAAAGCCAGGGAAAAGCACTGCAAGGTTGTGGCTCTGGATGGATTCACACTGAACAGAAAATTGTTAGAATTGGGAGGTTATATAAAGCTGCGTGGAAAATGTGGGACTAACGGGGAGCTTTTGATTCTCTAATAGTAGATGTCACTCCGTTGCAGTAGGAGGTCCACCCCTGATCTACCACTAGCCTTTCTAATGAAACACCTTTGTAACCAATATTCATTAGACTGACACCATTGAAACCACCAGCAGGGACGGTGCAATAGTGCAGTTAGCATCCCATTTACATAGAAAATGGTTTAATTTGTCTTAAGAAAAAGGTATTGAAGAAAATAGTGTAATTCCATTTGAAATCTCTAACTGTTCTGATAAACCTGCCTTGCTCGGACATTACATTACTACATTTCTTGTAATAATGCATATCTTCTTGTTTGTCTCTGCTGTCAAATGTGTTTGTGTCTCACAGCCAAATGTGTCCAACAAAATAAATGAATGTGATCCAAAGACGATGAGGACAATTGGAGTAAACTGTGACGCTCGTGTTTGCACATGAAAAAAGGAATTATTCATAACTAGATTTGCATGATTTTTACATTGTTTGTGTCTGAAAGTTAAATATGAATCATCTTGTGTGGGGGGAAGTTTTGCAAAGGACATTTTAGGAAAAAGTACCATAACTGCAATGAATTCATTAATCTTCACAAAGGTGAAAGAGATTTAAATGTGAGCCACCGAGTCGCAAGGATCTCACCTAATTGGGTAGAAATAATTATTAAAAAATACATTACATTACATTTATTACAAATATTTGGGTTATTTTGTTCCTTCTGTGTGGTACTTTGCAGTCCGCACTGTCTAACGATGTATATTATAGTATACCTGTGAACTAGGAGGTTACCTTTCTGTGTTCAAAATCCTAAAAATGTGAGCATAAACATTTATATGTGTAACCCATGAGTTTTGCAAAAATAATTTCGAATGGAATAAATAATTATGTCTTTATTGAGACCAGCACTATCCCCTCCGTGGATGGTCAAAAGGCAGAGATATGACTGAATACGACTGAAAGGTTTTTGTTGTGTAATTCTACCTATTACTGAATAGAAAATAGTGTCCCGTATGACGCCAGTCTTCTCAAAGCTCATGGGCTCAGGTTGCTTGCACAAATGGATAATGAAATATAGACTAGACAATCACCATTCCTAACAGCAGGAAGTCCTCTCTCCATCTTTAGCCTACATTATTTTTCAAAGAATCTGCTTGCTTACATTTTCGGGGCCGTGACAGCTGTGTATATGTGTATGTATGCGTATGTGTGGGGACTAACGAGGCAGGTAATGTGATGAAATGTGATAAGAAACGTTGAAATCAACGAAATGATGAGCAACATGCTCATGGCACGTACAAACTGATCACTTTCCAGAGCTGATGGACTGTCGGTCACATATATTCAACATATTGGTTTATTGCATTCGCTGATAAAAACAAGAGGAAATAAAGAAAGGTAGAAAGGTAGAAAGGTAAATTACTATTATTAGATAGATAGACAGATAGATAGATAGATAGATAGATAGATAGATAGATAGATAGATAGATAGATAGATAGATAGATAGATAGATAGATAGATAGATAGATAGATAGATAGATAGATAGATAGATAGATAGATAGATAGATAGATAGATAGATAGATAGATAGATAGATAGATAGATAGATAGATAGTCATACCTGGTGCTCCACACACACTGCTTAGAGGGCCGGTTAACAGGATAATCAAGTGCAGCAGTAGACCCAGGGGTGAGGGGCAAAGGCGGAGCCCCCGGTTAGGCCTCCTGGACTGGACTAAAACGTCACCTCTCCGGGACAAAGGCATGGCACCGGCGTGGGTTCGTTGGAGATGCAAGATACAGGTTGTCTTTCACTGCAGACACATACACAAATAACAACATGAAGGTCAGCTGAAACCAATGAAAGGCCTGTCTCCCCCACCTCTGATTCATCGTTGTGCCGTTAGAGCGGCAGCTGAAATGTCAGCGCATCACAAGGGGAGAGGAAAGACATAGTTCATACGTAGCGAGAACATCCATAAGAAGAATATTAAAGACACATTCATGCTAATGCAGGATTAGGTCTTTCGATTCAGGCACAGCCCTTGAATTGGGATTAACAGCTCAGGCAGGCAGCTCTGACTGAACCAACACTGGAACAATAGAGGAACCGCTCAACAACTAAGACAAGAAGCAGACCAAAATGCTTCTCTGTGAGCTGCCTTGGAATTAATAGGAATCCTTTTCTAGTGAGCCGTGAAATGAGCCGCAATGGTAGATTATTGAGAGGGGTTTTTTTTTGTCCTCGGACGTCCTAATAATTTCATTTAACTTTAGCTTTGGCCTAATTCCTTTTTAGCGTTCTGGCAGCATGCAAAGTGTTAATGCAATAATACATCTGCAGACCAAGAACGGGAAACACTTAAACAGAGAGGATCGAGGGGGCGGCAGGAATGCAGCAAAAATTCAATGAAACCAAATGTATCAGAAACGGCTGGTTTAATAGATGTTGCTCCACTTGTTAATCCCTAGCCTTGGGGACGGGGGAGGAGGGGATCTCTGTCAGTATTTTGCTCTCTTTCCTCACAAAAACATGCACATGCAATGCTGCACACATCTGGAAGTCTGAGCGTCATTCGGCTCTCTCTGCGTATTGAGATTCAGAGAAGCTGTCCCATCAAGCTCTGCTCACACCCCCCCCTCTCCCACATGGGAAGACTTTGTTAACCTGTCAAACATCCACACTAACTCACGTCTCTCTCCAACTAAAGGATAACACACATAGAGGAGACATAATGTGTATCGTAATCAGCGCATAAATAGGTACACACCCCCATGAGCGCGTTTCCACCCTGACATCCCCAATGCAGGGTCAGAAATGGAGTGGCATTCGAGATGGGTCCGACCCTTGCTAAATGAGATGGCGTATCTGTGAGTTCCATATTCAAAGTCTCCTCCAGCCAATTATTGAGCTAACGACCTGCTCAAACACATCCCTCCCTGCCCGGTCCGGCACTAAAAATAGCTTGTCTGAAATCATGGCCGCCTATCTGATAGGGGCTCGTTTTTGTACCGCTTTGCCCCTCTCGTCTTATCAAGCGCCTCGTAATAGACGTTGAATAG
This sequence comes from Apeltes quadracus, assembly GCA_021346845.1. NCBI lineage: Eukaryota > Metazoa > Chordata > Actinopteri > Perciformes > Gasterosteidae > Apeltes > Apeltes quadracus. The sequence goes on from CM037919.1 coordinate 8,081,301, forward strand.
AAAAGCTTTCAGTGTCCCCTTTTCAATTGAACAATGTGATAAGAAAAATCAGATCAGGGCTCATTCAAGCACAATTGGCAGCATGTTAAGTAAATTCTCCTCTTACGGAAACTCAATTTGCCCGCTTTTAATCTAACTAGGAGGACTGCTCGCCGTGGAGCCACACGGCCGCTGGAACATTAGGAGCTCCTCGCATGCTACAGCTTCCTCCGTCCTGAGAGGTGGATTTGGGGCCTTTATACCTCTGTGTGACCTTAGCCGAACCCTATCTTCTATCACCTGCTGACAAAGCCATCTCTACTCCACCTCTACCACAGAGTCACTCACCCTCTGCGCAATCCTTAATCTTACTCTCGTGTATCAGTCGCCATGTTCCTAAAATCTCTTCTCCCATCTACTTTCATCCCCTTCCGTACCCCTCCACTTCTCCCACGAGTGGCAACCTCTTCGGTCTAAATGCCATTTCCTCCGTGGCGCTTGTCATTCATCTTCACTTTCTACACACACTCTAACCCCTGCTTGTACCCAAATCCTCTTCCTCTCCACCAGCTGCCCCGGGCCGGCGGCTCCAGCTGTCGTTGGTCCATTGACACGGTTCAAACAAAAGGGCCCAGAGCATCCTGCAGCTGTGAATGATGAAGGAGAGAGCCAAGAGAGACACGGACGCAGCGGCACACCAGGCCGCGTTTGAGCGTGTTTTGCGTCTGTGCAAATGGTATTAATCGCTTCCGAACCAGGCTCCTGCTCTCAGGGAAATGTAGATGGACAACGGCCGCGCACTCTGCTTGTCGCAGAAGGAAAATTGCAAAGGCGTGACCACTGTGAGCACGACTTTTCTCATGACTCATGACCTACCTACAGTCTCTACATCCCCCTCCCATGACAAACTGCCCCCCCCCCCGCCCCCATCATCTGGCCCCGCATCCAGAAAGAAGGCAGCAGGCGTTGGTCTTATTGCCTTTTCAGCGTGACAACACAGATGGTCAGGCCGACTTATAGATTGATGGCGGTGCAGGATGATAATGACACCGTAGCTCAGGTGGTGTAATGTACACCGGTTATTGTGCTCCATCAAGCTGATGAAATAACAATGTTTAGGTGACATCCAACCTGATCCTGCTTCACCGGGTCCCTTGGAAGATGACATGTTTTGTTTTTCTCACCTCACCTCACCCCCCCTTCCCTCTTTACCCACAATGCCTTACACCACAAGTGGGTTGAGATGGTCTCATAAGGACTGTCTCCATGACAACAAGCTACCATGGAAAGACTAGTTATGTTTCCTGTGGCACCACGCTAGCGGTGAGGTGCCACACCGGATAGGAAGCTTGTGTTCTCTGTGTGTCTTTAAGTTTGAATACTGATCCATTAATGTGAGCAAATGTCTGTTAGGGTGCTTGGGGGACCTGACAGAAGAAAAAAATATAAAACATACTCTTTTATTTATACATTTGGGGAACACAATGGAAGGAAAAACCAAATTAAAAAGAGATAAAAAAAAGTGCATCACGAAGCCGTTAAGTTTGACTGATACGCTTTGTCCTCTTCTCTTCTTCTACATTTCCGCCAATGAGTCAGAAATTATAGCTAACCCTTGCTTTTTTTGTTAAATTATGCAAGGCTTCGTGAGCCAGCTTTGAGAGGAAAAGTTTTTTGTAGGGGCCGTAGATTGCAAGCAGATACAAGGAGAGGCTGGGACTGATATTACCTCACCTTTCCTATGACCTTTAACCTGTTGACACACACACACACACACACACACACACACACACACACACACACACACACACACACACACACTCAAAACACACAAAGATGCCAGATGGCAAAGCATCATGGGGGAGATTGGCAAACACTCTCTCACACGTCCCTTCTCACTCTTTTAAACACACAAAAATACACACACACACACACACGTTGAGGATCAGAGGCACAGGATGGAACACGGCTTACTGCAGGCATGAGCTGCACCGCCCCGGTTACATTTTTAGCAGTGAAAATAAACTATCCGAGGCAAGAAACACAACTGTCACTCAAATACTGCGATTCTATTCCCTGAATATTAATGCATCTGGAGACGAGTGCTTTAACTAAATCTCCATCAGTCTTACTGCAGTAGGATTCTGAAATAAAAAAAGCCAAACGTCCAAACAATGTTATCATGGAAAGAATTGACAAACTGCAGTAAGATTCCCATGCAGAAGCAAAATCACTGGTCTGAAGCTATCAAACAAGGTTGCTGCTGGATTTTTAAATTACACTTCTGAGAGCAAAAATCCCTCAAAAAGCCATCTTACTCTAAAGGTGTAGGTACGAAAGGAAAGACCATCAATGCCATCGATGTGTGTGTGATAATCAAGCAGTATACGGCTGACATATCTCATTCATCAATTACTCTCTATATATATATATTTTCAGGTATCTATTGCCATTGACAGTAATTAATGTCATCTGATGAATTGATTACTTCATTTTTGTTTCATACATGTAACCTTGCAATGCTTTAATTTGGGGGGTTTGACCGTTTTTTAAATTGCCATTAAAAGACATTACTCTGAACTGTGCTGAAAGTGAGATTTGCAATTCTCCTTACTGCATTATTATTCATGAAACTAAATGATATATGAAATGGCTAATTACACACTTAATCATTAGCCAACGCCAAAACTAATATCCTAGTTGGAAATTAAAAGGAATAATTATGTTGACATACCAAGGTGTATTTTTCGGGACAAGCTGACTCTCAGCCTCATGTCAGTAATGTTATTTGTTTTTAATACTTCATCCGCTGATTTTGCGTTTTGCATTTTAACGCTGTTGTCTGGGCCAGGTCTCTCAGCAAAACGGGTTTCCGAAGAAAAAGAGACTTTTTTGAACTAATTAATACGTAATTAATAATCTTTTGCTACTAAAAAAATGTTCCAAACAAAATATGAATATTCTAACGCAGGGGTGCTCACACTTTTTCAGCATGCAAGCTACTTATAAAATGATCAAGTCACAGGGCGGGTTAGCAGTGACCAACCTCCGCATAATGAGCTAATTAGCATTAGCATTAGTTTCGGTCCTCGTCCGCGGTTGCATGTGTGACGTCACGTCCTTTCCGGTTCGATGGCACGCGATCGACTGGTACTGCCTTCGAGATCGACTGGTAGATCTGAATCGACTGGTACTGCCTTCGAGATTGACTGGTAGATCGCGATCGACTGGTACTGCCTTCGAGATTGACTGGTAGATCGCGATCGACTGGTACTGCCTTCGAGATTGACTGGTAGATCGCGATCGACTGGTACTGCCTTCGAGATCAACTGGTAGATCGCGATCGACTGGTACTGCCTTTGAGATTGACTGGTAGATCGCGATCGACTGGTACTGCCTTCGAGATCAACTGGTAGATCGCGATCGACTGGTACTGCCTTCGAGATCGACTGGTAGATCGCGATCGACGTAATGCCCAACCCGGCTCTAATGGTTGGATCTAGTCCTACTAATTGAATTATTTGTATTATTATTATTTTCCAGACGCATGGTTAAAGTGTAGAGTATGAGGTAAGTACAGACTTCAGTTCTCTAAAATTTCCATTTCTCTCTTTGCAAGAGCTGTGCATTTTTCATTTCCTTTGTTTGATGACAGTGTATAGACGGGTATTCAGGTATCATGGGGTGCGCATTCTCTTCAGAGCTTTCAAATCTGTCTCACATGTCCCCTGTGTCTTCAGTGGGACGTTTGCTTTCATACTTTAATATGTGATCTTAAAACCAGCATGATTTTCGTAAGTAATGACATCCCAGTGATAAATAGCTTTCCTGAGATCATGAGAAAACAGAATTGAAAAATTGTATCCACCCACGTCCTCTCACTAGCTTTCTCTGGCAGGACGCATGATGGTTGCTTTAGGCCAATTTTTAATTAAATGATGGCCTGCAGCTAACAGGGTATAGCGCATAAGACACTCGATTTCTGCAGAAATGTAAGAGTGTACCATTTTCTGAACTGTTGATTTTCTTCATTTTGGCCATATTTACCAACCAAGAAGTGAGGGAGCTATCAGCCTTTTACACTAGAAACCAATAGAATCACACAGCAGCACAAGACCACTAAAAGCCCTTAAAGCTTTCTGGGTGGCTTTGAGCTGTTGTTCGTAACATATGCATATCATAGCCAAGAAACATGGATTTGTGATTGAGGAAGAAAGGGACAAGCTGGTGAGAGAACCGTGACGGAAATAGTCCCACCCCCCTAACCTTAATGTGCAAAAATAACCAAACTAAGTTTCCCTTTGACCTCAATCTCTGCATGTATAGGACATTGCAAAGCTGCTGCAGCCCAACAATGGTGCTTCAAAAACACACCCATGCATCTTCAAGGGACTCTGAGGTCAAACAGACCAACGCAGTTAGAAAGAGCGAAGCTCCAGAAATGGATGCATTGGCCTCGTATGAGCCCAGTAACAGATGGAGTGGCTGCCGCTAAGCAGGAACTGTATTACCAAAATGGTAGAAAAGTACATATAGGGCAGATTATCGGAGGGGATTAGAACAGGGGGCATCAAGTAAAAGTGTTTGTAGGCATGAAGTGAAGTGAAAGTCACCGTTAGTGCTGCTAGTATGAAGAGTCAGCGTCAGTAAATCTTAACTTCCTTCTAAAATGATACCATGCTATCCTTAAATATGGCCATATTATTATTGGAACATTCTGTACTTTAATGTTGGTATGAATTACATTCCAATGCAGCAAATAATTCTATAGCAATTATTTCTGCGCCTTTAATTAATCTCTAATGTAATCCCAGCTGTTTTTTGAGGTGTTACTTTCAACTGCTTAAAACATTTTAAAAGTGTTTTGAAAGGGGATAAGAAGCATTTTATATAAATATTTTCAAATCTTAAAGATATTGTTTGGAAATCTGAAGCTAAATGAACTTGATTCTCATTTGCAAAAAAAAGCTGGTTGTTGGTTGTAATATTTATATTTCTTAAACAAGGTGAGAAAGGAAGGCAGTTAGTAGGAGTCAGTGGGAATGTGCCCACAATCTATATGCTTTAACATGTCCCAAATTTACTTCAAAAGACAGCTATGCGTCATACTGTTGGGTGAAATCCTCACAGCTTCGATTACGACAATTTTCATGCTTCGAATTAAGTTGAAGGATTACTCTCCCCTCCATAAGCTGAGTCAATTTTTCAAACCCATAGGCTCATAAACCTCTTTCATACCCCATTGGGGTGATGCCAAAAATGCAATGTCATCCAGCTAAGACATGGCGAAGAGAAGGGTTTCTTTAAAAAAAATATACAGATATAGTTTCACCTGACAGGTGGAGGGTGGCATCTCCACATAAAGACGCACGCAATGCTCACCCGGCTGAAACGAAGCCTCGCAGCTCACAAACACCAAACGCATTGCCTTCTGCAACCTCTCTCTCCCTGTTGCTTGCTCCTCAGAAGCAGCCGATCTTTTGTGCATCGACTCATTATGCAGGCTGATGGTTGAGTCCTTGTCAACTCACGGCCCAATTAGCATATCTAAGGCTGGCACAGACTCTTATCCTGGCGGGAGAGAGAACAGCATTTACATACCGATCCACATAGTTATGCACTTACATGTACATCCCTAATTGTTACACAGCTTCGACACATCAGAGAAGAGACATTGTGTAAATGACACAACTGCAGGGCCAGTCCGCAATTCAGATATAAACCCCACGTTTGCCTCTGTGTCAATATCCAATGTCCGTCTGTCAATCTCACTGTCTATCTACCTACCTACCTGCCGATGTATATGTCTGTCTGTCTATCTCACTCTCTACCTACCTATCTATATGTCTTTCTGTCTATCTCACTGTCTACCTAACTATCTACATGAGTGTCTGTCTATCTCACTATCTATCTTCCTACCTACCTACCTACCTACCTATCTATATGTGTGTCTGTCTATCTACGTACCTACCTACCAATCTATATGTCTGTCTGTCTATCTCACTTTCTACCTGCCGATCTATATGTCTGTCTGTCTATCTCACTGTCTACCTAACTATCTACATGAGTGTCTGTCTATCTCACTATCTATCTTCCTACCTACCTACCTACCTACCTACCTATCTACATGAGTGTCTGTCTATCTCACTATCTATCTTCCTACCTACCTACCTACCTATCTATATGTGTGTCTGTCTATCTCACTATCCATCTTCCTACCTACCTATCTATATGTGTGTCTGTCTATCTACCTACCTACCTACCGATCTATATGTCTGTCTGTCTGTCTATCTCACTGTCTACCTACCTATCTATATGTGTGTCCGCCTGTCTATCTTCCTCTATGTGTATCTGCTTTACCATAATTTCTCAATTAAACTCATGATTACAGTAAAATTCCATGTAGCAGTACGCACACGCAGAAAAGTTGTGTGTCTTCTCATCCACAGACAACTCAGCCAATTAGTGAGCCTCTCCTGGAGCAGGATGAGGCTCCATGACAACAGAGAACACCTTCATCTTCCGGGACGTCATTGTCATCATCCTGACCCGTCAACAAATTTCAATTGCACTTCATTAATGAGACAAGCCAGCCATTTTTACCCTTGCTTATTGCGGATGTTAAGCAAAACCCACAGATCAGTTAGGAGACAAGGATGGGTGGTGTTAAGCAGATTTCAGGCTTGTTGATAAGCTCGTCTTGAGAGTTATAACAGGAGCCTTGGGTGCTCTGCTTTAATAACCTCACATTGATTGATCATTCACACAGAGTCCACCTCTAAAGGGGATGTCATCACTGATGTAGGCTCCGTAAATCGACTACAAATGGTTACGTCCTTCACTGTCGCCAGGTCGTGAGCTTCAATCTTAACTCTGTATTCATTCTTTGTTGATGGAAAATATCTATGGCTCCTTTGGGAGGTAGTTATTACTTTTCTGGAGAGACACTGCTGTGTCGGCCCATGATCCAATTTTCTCCTGTGTATTTGTGCTGCCATGTATTAGTTGCCTGGATTGGTCACATGACGCGTCATGTGTGATGTCGTCAGCTCAGGGCTCATTATCTCTCAACTGCAACATTTTTCTGCAACAATACTGAGATCCCCTAAACACAAAACATACATTTACCACCACTCACTGTTCGGTAGGTGGTGTTTAGGAAAGCCAATATAAAAAAGACGACTTACATGATAATTAACATGAAGAATTGACTGCTGATTAGAAATTATTTTTGAGGTTTTGTGCTGTTGAACAGACCCAATTTAGGTGCTACCAGCCTTTGCAGCTTTGCCACTAACCAGCCATCGCATGACTTCCTGATGGAGATGAAATTTGTGACGGCAAATGAATTCTTCCTTGAGGGAAGATAAAGTTGTGAATGGAATGTGAAACCGGAGTAATGGGGTAGAAAAAATGCATTTGTCCTCCGTCTCATTGCTGGAGAGCGCGTCTGTGTCGGTGAAGAGACGAAATGCTTGTCAACGGCAACCGAATTGCGCACGGATGCTTTCCACCAATGACTGTCCATTACTCTCCTCTCCTTCAAACAAATACGTCCTTTAACCGGGCATCCTTCAGCGCCACAGAGACAGAGTAAACATTGAAATGCCACAAACAAATGTGGGGCGACATCCAGGAGACATGTCAAACAGTCGCCGCCATATCCACTTACACACACAAACATGTCACAGAGTGTGAATTGAAGGAGGCAAATCTTAGCTTTTACGTTTTTCTGTCTGTGAGCTGTGATGACGGAACACAGCGTTTTCTGGACCTTGTCCCTCTTCCATCCTGATTGGTGAAGGTTTTCAGCAGGACTGTTGCAGTGTGGCAATAAGGATGTTCTTTCACTGGGGAGGCGTGCAAAACATTTCCTTTTCTTGCAGCTGTAGAGCTGACAACCACATGGCGCACTTGGATTAGGGTACGCGGCAAAGGCAGCAGGTCCATTTGTTGGAATATTCAAAAATGTCAACTGTGTTGTAAGACATTTTGAAACAAGACCACATCTAGTGGCTCTGTGAGGCTGCTCTCACAGACACAACAGTGCTTTGAGCTAATCGCTAGAATCAGAATGCTGATGCTAACGTTCAATTCCGCCTGATGTGGTGGGGCCTCGAACGCAGTCCTCCCAAAGCAAACAGCCAATTAGTCCTGTCCTGTTCCGCAGCTGGAGAGAGAGACAACCTGCTGCTGGTTTGCAATCTCATGGTTAGGTTTTACTTGGTTCTTTGTTAAAGTAAAATCACAGTATTGAACCAACTGCAGTGTTTCCACTACCATTAAAACGGGGTGGGGGGCGGCCGACTACTACCCCCACCCTCCACCCCCCTGAAGTTGTAAACCCAGGAAAACAATGAACTGGGTTTGTTTTTATTATCTGGCCCTGGTTTTAGTGATTTTTCTTTATCTTTGTTAAATTAGTTCTTTAATAAAAACGTTTTTTAATTACTACCAAAATGTCTCACCCACAGTGACTTAGTGGGTACTTTATTAAAATCATTAAACTAGGATTTCCTGGAGTGTCATTCCCCAGTTGTTGCTGTTGGTAATATTTCCCTAAAGCCCCATCACACCGGGGAGGAGAGGAATATCTGTTAAAAACTGTTACGGCATCCAACAAGCCAACCAACTAACCCGCATTGCCCTAGAAAAAATAAAAAAGGGACAGGGAGAACTAATGTAAACATCTGTTGTTGTTTTTTCCACATCACATAAAACACAGTTATATAATAGCCTGGACCTAATTTAGTAGCATTATGTATCAGACACAGGGATACATTGTTGCTGAAAACTCTTGTCAAGCGCTTGTCAAGGACTTGTCAAGCGCTCGAGGAAAAAGGTGCACAGACTATTCCAGGATTTTAACATGTATATGCTAACTGTATACTTTAAAAGTAGATGATACGTTCTTTCTGATAAGTTCCGATAAGACGCTTTGTCTTCTGCTTTGTCAGCCATCTTGTCAGTCAGTCAGTCAGTCAGTCTCCTCCTAATGACTCCCGTCACTCAGGGATGTAACTGTCAAACCGAGTCAATGGCTGAACAGCCCACTCTTCATCATTGGATAATGAGCTGTGTGCATCAACACATTTAGCCATTTTCAGTCTATATGTCAGCAGCAAGACAAGCTCGGCAACATGTTCCCTGTGCAGTAATAAGCAAAATGTTGCATCTAAGTGGACAAAAGCAACACTGAAAGGTTGTTCGGTGGGGTAAGAAGGAGTTAGCTGTTGAAATAGAGAGGAGGACTGCTAGGCAGCACCAGCATCAACGCGAAGATGATGACCCCTTTGTGCATACGGGAGGAGAGGAGGATGGGGGAGGGGAGAGAAGGAAGGTGAAGATGTCTTCAGATGTGGCAGTTGTGATGAAAAGAGAGGCAAATGACTGGAGACAAGAGAGGAAGAGGAGAGAAAAGTAAGGGGGGTGGTGTGTGGGGGGGGTTGCATTATTCATCCATGCTGACCCATCAGAATCTCTGATTCATGTGGAGAAGGGCATCAGTCAAGTCAAAACCTTTCTGTTTGCCATCAGTCATATCCACACACGGACACACAATGAACGCACACTTAATTGCAAAAAATATCTCCTGGCTAGAAAAGGATAATTATCGACCTAGTTTGCTTTAGAGACAATCAACAGCAAATGGAGATGGGTCCTCCTCGCACAGCACGGTTATAGAGGAGTTTTCTTTCAGGTCTACTATTATGTTTCCGTGGAAAGAAAAACATCTACATCCAAAATGTAGGCAGACAATATACTAAGGAATAAGTCCAGAAGAGAATAGTTCTTAAATAATGAAGCACATAACTTGTTATTTCACTATATTTAATTGAACGACAGTGGATATACACACCAATACATATTTTTTAAATGTATTGTTTTAAAGTACTTGTCCAGCGCATTAATTATTAAAAAAAAAACATTGTGAATGGAAGTTGAGACACTAATATGTAAATATTTAAAGGTTAGTATTTCCTTTGAATATGCATTTTTATTTCATTTTTTTGTGACAAAAACATGATATATCATAGTATAATTACACAGACATTCCGTAGTGCTTTGCCTTATGGGGATAACTTATCTCAGGAGACTCCCTGATGAAACACTTTATAGCAACCCATCATCTTTCTGCACATCCTCTTCCTTTCTTTTCCCCCCAAGTGTTTTTTTTCTATGTGACTGTTCCCTGTCCATACAGAAGCTTGAATGACTTGATTTGGATAAAAAGTTTGAATATTTTTAATGGGGCTCAGATAAAAGCTCTTAAGTAATCCAGAAATACATACTGCGAATGGGTTAGAAATAGACCTAATGGCTTCATTCTGCATGCTGTACACATTGTTTTCAGCTGTCCCTCAATAAACAAGTGGAGAAGCGGAGCATACAGAGAGCTCGCTGTTTGGAAGGCTTTGAAAAGGTCAATTAATATCAATGCCTCGACAACAGCAGAGTTTCTCTTTGCTTGTAAAACAGGTTTGCTACGCTCGCGGCATCAAAGCCTCCCTCCTTCAAGCGGACTGGTGCCACAACGCTAGAGGAGAGATTCCGACCAGACCCGCGGGCGGGAATAACGTTTACCACACGGGAGGAAAGTGGGGAAAAAAAGGGGGGGGGGGCAGTCAGGATAATGCAGCTGCGATGAATGGGGAATAAGACTTCAATGAGGCCTTTGACGTGAAACCGAAGCGCCTCCACTGGGAGCGCACGTCATCCAGCATATATCCAAGGCTGCACGGATCTGACGCTGGCAACCATTGAGGCCTGTGGCTGAACCCTGTGTAAAGCCATTTAAAGGGAGTACTTGCCGTCACTCATTTCACAAGCTGCTGCTTCCAACACTGTCTAGATGAACCCGTGTGGGGCTGCGCATCCCTCGGCTCGTAGAGGAAGAGCGTATTTTTCCTCTACATATACTGACTTTTCCCAGTGAGCATAATGCAAATATCTAGATTCCTCTCATGAAGGTGCTGTGCGTTTCCTTCTGTGAGGACAGGGATGGGAGGTAAAAAGACAGATGTGCAGGGGGTGGCAACTACTAAAAAGAGGAATTCATGTGCATAAATGGCTGATTAAAGAAATTAGGGAGGTGGAAATGGTCTGGAACAATAACCAGCAAGTGCACATGCACATAGGCCTGAGGGAAAATTCCCCATCTGTGCGTGAGGTGGAAAGACCTTCCTCGGATTCACAGCGGCAGTGCAATTTTTGAGTTTACACAGGCCACGTAGCAGAAATACAGCAAACCTAAACAGACATTTGGAGTGTACGCGATGAAATCCCAAGCAAGCAATCGCCTTAGGAAAATGTGTCAGGATGAATCGATGTATCATTAAACAACCCTGTGCCTGTACGCATGACCGGCTGCTTTAACTGCAAATCCAACAGGGTTTAATTATAGACATATGAGAGGTCCGTGGACTACAAAAGATATATCTGCAGATGGGCTGGTTTTAAGTTATGCTCGGGAGAAGCACAGGCAGCAGCCACTCTATTATAGAGTCCGGTTAAATACGTCTATTTGCGTGGCCACCGGGTGCCTTCCGTGCCAGAGAAATGTCCCTTATAAGTATTATAATAACAATAGCCCGTGTGTGATCAATATACCTGGAAATCCACATCACAATGGGATCTCCACTTTGCTGTGGCCTCTTTGTTACACCACCGTGAGGACGGCAGGACTTCGAGCTTCCTCCTTTTCAATATCACAGACTGATCTATAGGATGCAGGTGCTTTTTGAAATGATCAGTTCTTATCGTGTTTTTTGTTTAAGCCTTAAAATGGGAATAAGCACCCAGACTCATCATACGGGGAGAAGGGAAATCAGAAAAAGCGAGAGAGAGTGGATGAGGAACAAAGGCTTTGCCAGTCTGCCCCGGTGCCTTGCGCTGCCCAGCCAACAAAAAGGTGGATGGGGGGAAGAGAGAGAGAGAGAGAGAGAGAGAGAGAGAGAGAGAGAGAGAGAGAGAGAGGAGGGGGAAGGGGCACTCACACCATCGTTGTCGCCAACCAGCCCCCTCGCTGGGATTTTAACCCAAAGTCTCCAATGATGATGAGGTGAAGCGGGAGAAGAAACCAAAAAAAAAAACACGCACAGAAGACTCCTTCCCCTGATACAGACGGAGGGGGAAATGCCCCCCCCCCCCCTCCCCGCCTCCCCCGGCATGGACACACACGCGTCTTACTTTATAAAGCGCTACATTGTAAATAAGCCGTCGTGGGTGCGGCGGTGCGGAGGGAGGATGCTGGTTACCTTGGTCGGCAGCGCTCCGTCTTCCTCAGCGCCTGCTCGCTGCATGTGGGTGGATGTGCAGCTGGAGGCTTCTTCCTCTCGGGAAACAGCGAGGAGGAATGTAATCCAGTGGCAGCGGAGGAAAGTCTGCCCTTTGCGGGGGGACGCATGCACGCATCGCCGGCGTCTCCCCTCAGCGTGCGGACTGTGGACGGGGGGAAAGAGAGAGAGAGAGAGGGAGAGAGAGGGAGAGAGAGAGAGAGAGAGAGAGAGAGAGAGAGAGAGAGAGGAGAGAGAGAGAGAGAGAGAGACCCGTCAGGTGGCGCGGCGGCAGGTCACGGGCTGCTCCTCAGCCCCTTTTGTCGGAAGAGCATAGCCGGTCGGGTTGATGTCATTGATACTGCCTGCCTTCTTCTTTAATGCCCTCCTCTTTTCCTCCAACCCCCCCCCCCCCGCTCCCGTCCCTCCCCTCCTTCTCCCTCCACTCGCTCTCTCTCTCTCAAACACACGCACCCGAGCTCTCCTCCCGCCCTCGGGCACATGACGTGATGCAGGCGAGATCTCCAATAGCAACCGTATCCCCCCATCACCTCTATTACCCCCCATTTCTACCCCACGCAACCCCCTAAGTACCCCCTCCAGGTCGGGCTATTTCGCTGACTGGTGCAAAAAAAAAAGGAAAAAAGGAGGTTGGCCACTGTGTTTTGGTGACAGATTTTCCCACTGTGCTCCCTAAGGCCTAAAACGAAGATAAGCACCTTGAAATCCTCTAGATTCCCATAATACAGAATCTAATTATAGCTGTTGGCAGGGAGTCAGAGTCCTGTACCAGCTCCTCCAGAGAAAAACTAACCATACGAAATTACTGTGGGACATTTTCAAATATCATTGTGGGATTTATGAAAAACACAGTGGGGGGTCCAGACAATAAAATTGTATGAAATAATGTATTATAGATGCTAAAGAACACCTTAACACCAACATAGCTATTTTTTAATACGACAGAAATTAATCAAACAATGTTACGAAATTCTGTTTTTGTCGAAGCTTTTATGTGTCGATTCAAATTGATGACATTTGTATTACATTACACTGCATTATAGCCTGCCTAGAGGTGTTTAAACAGGCAATATGTGACACATTGGCTTCTAGAATGAAAGGCACGGAAATGGGGGCACGCCAAGTCAGTAACGAAACAGGACTTGTCCAATTGTGACAAATAAACGCATCTTATGAAGACAGACATGGCCAGCGTTTGCTTGATGAAACCCATTATGAACCGCAAGCAACGGAAATATCCAGTTGTGAAACAATTATTGAATCACAGCACTTATTTCGCTTAAAACATCGATGAACATCAAATGAAATTGCAGAATCGTATCAGCGAACAAAGCCCCGTGCTTTTGATTCCAACAGAGGCTCCATAGAAGAAGAAAGGCAGTTGTTTTTTTGAGATTTTCTGTTATTTAGGTCACACAAGATGACTGAAGCAACCGCCTCGAGGTCAAAATGTGAGGTGTTGGAGGTGGGCACGAGGGAGGCTTTGTTCTTGTGTCTTTGCGGATCCCTGTGCAACGCGGAGTAAACGTCTGCCTGGGTTTCTGTTCATACACAACAAATGCACACGCAGGCCTGCCTCATAGCTTGGTAAAAAAAAAAAAAAAAAAAAAACATCCCCAACAACTCAGTCTCTCCTTCTTGCTCTGACAGAAAGACAAAGGCAAAGTGTGAGAAAGAGAAAACAAGAAAAACGGCCTGATCGCTATAGGAAGCTGCTTTTCAGGGACAAAGGCTGATCGACTTCCCTCGTTGCTAGTGACATCTAGTGGGAAGTCACTATCATGTGATGCTGCATTGACTTCATATCTGCAACAAGGGCCATGAAGACTTTTTCTACGGTGGCTGACTTTGACATCAGAACCCCTCCTTCCAATGTCAATGTTTGAGTAATGGTCTAAAGCGCCCGCTGGCCTTTACAGAAAGGTGAGGGGTCAGGTCAGCTACACACAGCTCATGTATGACAATGATCTTGTTCAGCAGCGTAGACGCTTGGTTTGCGTGTGGTTTCATTACTCTGCTAACACGACACCGGTCACATGCCGCACGACGTCAACGTTAAAAACGAACTAGCTCATATTGGTTGCTTTTCCAGTCGACATAAAGCGGTCTCTGTTGCCCGGGTGCCGTCTCAGCCGGACACCATGTGACCGAGGCTGACTGTATTGCCTTACAGTCCACTTCCAGAGTTTAAGCTAGGGCAAAAGATCCCTAAAATTAGCAGGGCAAGTGCCCCGTCTCCAACGCTGCCCGGCAGCAGTGACGTTAATTGCACTCTATTTATACAAGCGTGCAGGACTCATAAAAGATCATGTTTCTGCAATGCTTTATTTCCGTGCTGTCGAGTTTATGCGAGCAGTGGAAGGCCCATATTTAGTTTGAAGAGCTGAATCAATTGTGAAATGATTTAAGTAAATACTCCTTTGCCATTTCAACCCATTTCAATAGGTAATAAAAGTCTTATAACAAAAGGTTTCCATTTTTAGGTGGTGCCTACTTTTAGAATCCAAAAACCATCCCAAGTGTGATTTTCCACGTGTAGAATGGACACCAACAGATGCAAGCAAACACAGGATATGTTGCGATACTGAATTTTATTCAAGTATCCCCAACCCACTTTGTCCTTGAGTTATCATCGGTGAAACAAATCGGCTGAGAAAGAGAAAGGCAGAGATAGTTCACAGCCCCAATGCAAGTGTGTCCATTTAGGATTTAGAGCCTCTCAGAGTGCTTTCAGCGCCGTGGTGCTAAGCACAGACAGACGAATAAAACATTCATGATAACACAGGAGAAACAAAAGAGAGACTAATAATAGTAAGACTTCGACGCAGGAATGGCCGCTTCATTTCTGTGTGACTGCATCCAAAGTTAAAAGGGAAAATGCACTCCAAAAGAGAATTGACACTTGATTAGGAACAGTTTGCTTGTTTTGCAGGAGCTCAAGCTCTGTCCTTCACAACGTGTCCTCGTTCGGACGCTGCTTCTTCGGCCGAAGTGGACATCTCCTCCGTCGATGTTGGCGTGACCCCGAGTAGAGGCTACGTAGGCACGCTTTAGGATCAAGTTATGAAATTGCTCATCCCGACATTCTTAGTTTGTCAATTCGGAATAAATAAGCTTGTGTAAAGTGTGTTTATGTAGTGAATCTTTGCTTGAAAAAAATGGAATATCACAAACTGCATAGGCAATGTGTGCGTGGAGACCGCAAAGTGTTACCACTGGTAACAGCTTTTTCTACTCGCTTTACTTCGGCTTATAATTAGGAGGACAATTAGTTGCTTTTCATTTTGCCACTAGTGCAGTCTGTAACAGAACATGGCTGACATTTGGCTCAGTAAATTCAAACACTTTCCCACATCAAAGAAACATAACAGATGGTATACAGTACAGGTCAGGTGGTCGGGACAAACACGTGCTTTCTTAAAGAATTAGCGAAACAACAAGTGAGCTTCCGTATTCACATTTCATTGTCCGGCCAGTTTGTTCAAATGCTTTCAGAAATACTAAAACTAAAATACTAAAACTAAAACTAAATCTTTCATACAGCCGAGCTGCCGAACACACACAAGCACCGCCGTACCGCACGTCTCCTTTAAACTGGGACGATAACAGACAAAATGCATTAAAGTCTATCCCAAGTTGAAGTCCCAACCAGCTTTAAATAGCAGTAGAAATCAATTTCCCATGTGACTTAATGTTAGAATGAGGCAATGAGTGACCAGATCGACAGCTAGAGATTTTAGCAGGGTGCTTATTGCCATGGCGAGCTCTGACATAAGGTCGGTAGGGCAAAGGCCATGAGGAGACAAAGACAGGGAGGACCACGGGGCGGGATGGAAGCCTGTGGCGGGTCACAACAGGAAGTGTGGTGCGGGGGTGCCTCATCGGGGGCTGGGGACAGTGATGGACCAGTCAGTGCAGTTCGATGAAAGCCTCCATCTCCTCAGAGATGAGTCCCCTGTAGGGCAGTCTGTGCTTTTCAATGGCACGCGCCGCCAGGCACTGAAGGGTGACATGGTTCAGCGGGTAGAGGGCCGGGTGCCCGCTGCTCTGCTCGTCCAGCAGCTCGTACGCCGTCTTCCTCTGTGCGTTCGTGGCGTCGAAGTGAGCGCCGGCCTTCATGAGCAGCGCCATAATCTCCGGGCAACCGTTGTTGCTGGCGACGTGCAGGGGCGTATTGTTCTCGCCGTCGCGCGAGTCCACGTCGGCGCCGCACTCCAGGAGCAGCGCCGCCACCGCCTGGGAGGGGAAGCGGCCCACGGGGTAGCGGCCGACCGACGTGGTCTCCTTGTCGACGGCCATGTGGAGGGGAGTGAAGCCGCTGCGGCCTCGGGGGTTCAGCTTCAGCAGGCGGTACACCGTGTGCTTCTTCTGGTGCTCCTGCTCGGGGTTGCACTCCAGCTTCTCCAGGAGAAAGATGAGGTGGAGGATGATGGAGAGCACTTTGGTGAACTGAGGAGCCTCGGGCGGGTTGTCCTTCTGCGCCACGGCCCTCTCGACCTCCCTCACACTTTTCCCCAGCACGGTCATCAGATCGTGGAAGGTGACGCGGGTCGACAGGGTGCCTTTGGCTCGGTCTTGAAGAACAAAAGAGAAGAGCTCTGCAAAAGACAGGAAACTGGAGGCTGTCATGGGGCTGAGGGGGTCCAGGTTGCTCTGCTGCATGTCTAAAGCATATTTCCAAAGGCTGATGCAGCGTTCAAAGTTGCCCGAGTCTGCATACACGGCTCCCCTGTAACGGATGTAATAGGAGGTGTCTGGGTGCGATGGCCCCAGGATGCGCTCTCGAACCAACAGAGCCTGCATCCTCATTTCATCGGGGTCCGTGATCAGAGCCTCCAGTTCCTCCGCAGTGCTCACCTCTTGTGCGCAGCCATAGGCCAGGACCGGCGGGCCGGGCGGAGGCTTGCCCAAGGAGCCCGCTTTATCCCCCGGTTGCCTCAGCTCCATCGCTCTCCTCCAGTACCTCATGGCTCCCAGCAGGTCCCGCTTCTTGTCCACAAAAGTGGCCCCGAGCAGTTCGAGGGCGTCGACGCGGTCCTCCCGGGAGGTGCGAGGCTGATGGGCGAGATACTCCACGATGTTGGTGTGACCCGTGACGCTGGCGGCGAGCAGCGGGGTCATCCCGTAGCCGTCCCTCTCCATGCGGGCGTTGCACTTGAGCAGCATCTTCATGATGTCCAGGCTGCCCGACTCGGCGCAGTCGTGCAGGGCCGTGTTGCCCTTCACGCTCTTGCGGTTGACGTCGGCGCCGCGGTCCAGGAGGAACTTGGCGATCTCCTTTTGGCCCTTGTAACAGGAGATCATGAGGCAGGTGTGGCCGTGGCGGTTGGCCACCTCCATGTCGGCTCTGTGCTCCACCAGGTAGCGGACGATCTCCAGGTGGCCGTCGAAGCAGGCGGCTCGCAGCGGCGTGGAGTTGGTGAGCGTCGCGTTGTTCACCGAGGCGCCCCGCTTCAGGAGGGTCTTCACCACGGGGAGGTGACCGGCGGCCGAGGCCGCCCACAGCGGCGGAGCCCCCTCGATGGTCTCGCCGTCAAAGTTGACCGCGCCGCCGAGTTCGACGTTGGCTTTGCAGTGCTCGAGGAGGTAGTCCACGACCTCCAGGTGTCCGTGCCGGGAGGCGATCAGCAGAGGGGTGCCTCCCTGCGTCTTCTCCTCGGCTAAAGCCTCCAGCTCCTCTGGACTTTTGTTGCTCAGCAACTTCTGGATAAGTTTCAGCTTACCATCTCTGGCCGCGTTGAAAACCGCCGTCGGTATATCCATTTTACAGACTATGTGCTGCCGCGCGGGGCTCCGACCCCATAACCGCCCGTTTCTGTAGAAATGTGTTTTAAAAAGCAGGGAGCTGACATCTTGGTTCGGTCGCGGCGTCTGGCTCGCATCTTTCTGCCATTTTGAGGGTGCTGTCAAGATGGCGTTTGTGTTGTTTGACAGGTCTATGTTTACTATTGTAGCGGTGCATTGTGGGAGGTGTAGTTTCGATGGAACGTCCCCCACGGAGGAGAATACGGTTGGACGGCTTAAATAAAACTTCATTTCCCTTCTAGCATGCGATTTGTCTGACCTCTCAGCTGACGGGTTCGTTTGTTGGGGTTTTTCTCGTAACACCTCTGTCAGTGCTACAGGGAAGTTGGTGGGTTGATTCCCATCACCATGGATACGTAAATCCGTGTTTTTACAAAAACAGAAATTCGGTCTCTAGTAGCGGAATTCCAAAAACACGCAATAATGCGTGGTTAGGCTCCTTGGAAATCAAAACATGTTTTATGTATATTAATGCAGTGTGGCATTCAGTATATACCGCAGCTGCTGATGAGCATTGAGCAGTGTAGTAAGATTGGAATATCCTGTGAATTTATTCAGTAAGTTACCTTCTCTGGGTTTGAAAACTAATGACATGACACCTTTACTTATGACACCCCTACTTGCTGAAAGCATCACCAAGAAGATAATTTCAAATGTTTTTAGGGAAACCCAAATCATTCGTGGACAAATTTACAATTTGTGTGATGGTCAATCTATAGAACATAGTGTGTATTCTTAAAAGTAATTTAAATAAATAGATGTTCTTCCATTTATAGATAGAGATCATCCGCATTGTTGGTTAGTTAATTTAAAATTGCCGTCTGTCTGTGTTGCATCTCAAGTTTAACTTTAGCAAAAGCTGCCTTTTCATTACAATATCACTAAGACAGATGTCCTGACTACATGAAGGTGACAAGCCCGGTGTATTTCATGATATAGTATTTGTGTTAAGATTTTTAAAACACCTACAATTGTAGTTTAATTCAATCTGTAACCCGCAAACTGTCAGCAGATTTGGATTTTAAAACAGTCTTGATTGTGATTGTTGCATAGAAATATCGATATCAAATATCAACATCTTTTTTCAGGTGAGTCCATCACTTCAAATCCCTCAAAAGCGCGCACAGACAAACCGATCAAACATATAGTTTATGTAGAATAATCAATACTGTTCTACTTTGGCAAACACCCTGCCTTTATGTAGGAACCTAATATTAATAGTAAGATATTGATCAAGAAAATTCATTTTGAGACTTTTATTACATTTAAAAAAAATGTATGGCTGATATTCTGCCTATTTTATAGAATACTCGACAATCGCTCTTGAAAAATTTACTTATTTTTCTCTCACCCATTTTAACTGTTGTTTTTTCAACTCAAAGTTTGTGGCCAATTGGTTTAATCTCACAGTAAAAGTGCGTCACACACAGATGCGTGTTATTACTTATTTCATGGCTTTATAAGCAAAATGGAGCTGGCTCTCCAAATAAACTGGGGGTAGATTTATGTCCGAGCCTTTACATTTTTTTTAATGAAATCTATTTGTCTTTCCTCTTCAGAGTATAGAGCAGCTCCTGTACACTAAAAAGGTGTTTTTGATCCTTTAAATTTGACAATATTGCTGTGGGGCACATTGTGTCAATCTGATGTTTCACCAGTAGAGGAGGTAAGATCCACACTTGGCTTTGGCTTTTAATTGCTCTGTGGGACCAACAATGCATGCATGACTGATGTTTTGGTGTAAACAGTATGCATGTTTCCATTTATCAACCCAGGTACTGAATCAATCAAAGTCAATTACATTATCAGGCAAAAGTTTGGATACACCTTCTCGGAATGAGAAAGTGCGTCAAAACCTTTGCCTGCTAGTGTCAAACCGGAGCAGGACAGCGCAGCATTTGTTAGGTTTGCTTATTAACCATATGAATCTCACTGGAGGACGGCCAGAATAGGAAACCTGTTTTTCAAAATTAAACAGGGACTTTGAATGCACAAAGAGGCAATATTGCGTGCGGAGATCCAGTATTAAAAGCCCGAGCAATGACACGCAACTTGTCTTTCTCTGAGGACCCCGAACTTAATTGCAAACATGGAAATCTTGATGTAGCAATTCGGGGTTTACAATCATAGAGCTTGCTCTTGATCCAGTTGAATTATTCAAGGTTACAATCACTGAGAAAAAGCTGTAGGGTACATTTTTTTCTTTTTTTTCAGCATTTTTATTCATACGTTCAAAAGCGTGTCACATAATGGTCTATTAACATTACATCAACTGGCAATTCAAATATAATTTCCGAATATAAACGATTTCAAGCACACGGCGGCATTATTATTTTCCACAGGAGCATGCAAAACCAACATGTAATAATACTACATTATTTCATTACTACAGCTCCAGTTTTAACAAGATCCTCATCCCATTACAGCTGGTATGATATTTCAGGGCTTTATGAGCAAACGTCATAATGCTCATGAGAGAAGGCAACCTCTTTTCTCTCAACACTCAATACCTGGAGAGAAATACACAAACAACGACTCAGCTGTTCACATTGCAAAAACACCGGTAGGCGTGTAAATAATGGTGGTTTCAACTCATTTATCCTCGCCGGCCTGCTGTCAACGGACTGGTGATCGCTTTTAATTTGACACAGGCTTCCAACAGAGCTTTGTTTCCGTCCATTGATTTGAACAACACAGCTGCCTTGTCATCAGCATGCTTTTGACTTGCCCATCATTCATCCGACCTCTTCCGTGGGACGTGATAGGTGGAGAAGAAAGCGGCCTTCAAGACGTAGGAGCTGCTCGTTTTCAACCAAGTCCTGACCAGGACTCCCCTAGAGGTCCGCGAGCAGCTCACTGAGCAGCACCTCCCTTTCCCCAAGAAGCACGTTCCTCCTCAGGCTGGTTCCCTTGTTCACCACCTTGATCTTCAAGGCCAGACTCTTTACCTGCGCCTGGGGCAGCGCGTCGAAAAAGAAGTCTTCGTTGAACACCGGGTTCCTGCTGTTCTTGATGATGGTGCTCCTCTGTTTTTGCTGCTTGCCGGGGTTCAGGTGCAGCGCCACGCAACAGTTGATGCTTTTGATGTCCGTCTGCTTGTCGTAAAGGGCCTCGGCCGTGAGCAGGCGCACCCTCAGCCGCGCCGCCTCCGGGTCGTAGTGGGTGCTGAGCCTCATGGTCCCCCCCTTGTGGAGGTTGACGGTGTGCTCGCGCTGTTGGAGGTCCGACGCCGTTGCCTTGGAGCCGCTGCCCTTACACCCACGGAAGGCGGGAGAGCGAGGGCAGCGCATGCGGCGCCGCTGCATGTTGGGACTGTTGTCTGCTGAGCTGCACTCGTCCGTGGAGACGGAGCTGTGGCGCGCCAGCGAACGCGTGGCACCGGGACATCTTGAGGGCGGGAGGAGAGAGAGAGAGAGAGAGAGAGAGAGAGAGAGAGAGAGAGAGAGAGAGAGAGAGAGAGACGGGTTAATGCACAGAACAAAGCCTCAGGGTGATTTTTTAACAAGAACAAAATGTTTTTTTAGCAGCCACTCCATTTACACTGACATCCACACAAACGGCGCTCACCTTGGCGTGTGTCTCCTGGGTAATGGAGCGCAGCAGGGAGGCAGAGCGGGACAGCAGAGGGGACGTAAAGGGGGAGGACTCCGCTGAGGAGCAGGTGTCGCTCTCTCCACCGCTGAAATAGCGGTATGGGTTGGGGTCAGCGGGGGCCAGGAGAGTCCCCCCCTGGGAGCGCCTCTGGGAGTTCGGGGAGGTGAGCGGGCTGCCCGGGTCGCTGTGGAACAGGCTCTCCTTGCGGCGGGTGTGAGGAGACTCCACCAGGGTGGAGAAGCCGTACGACGTCTGAGCCTTGGGGACGTAAGGCAGAGACATGGCGGTCTGCGACTGGGGGTCGGCGTTAGTGTTGACACGGGCCCCGCCGTCCGCAGACCCGGCGCCCGGCTCGTCGGCGCTCTCTATTTGGATGATGTGGCGGTTGGCTGACTTCTGGAGATTGCGCGTGTCCGCTCCCAGGCGCGAAAAGAGGCGAGGGCTGCAGGGGCTCTTGCTGCTGCGAGCCCTGGGGCTCTGGCTGCAGATGGCGTGGTCAGAAGCAGAGGGTCGTAAGGCGGATAAGTGCTGAGGCTCGGGGGTCAGAGACTCTTCTGGCGGGCAGCAAATGAGTTTAGGGGGGATGAAGAAATCCGGGATCTTTTGTGGAGTGAGGACGTTGGCATAAACAGAGACAGGGATGGCCTCTATGGTCCGGGGGCTCCCGGAATGTGTTCCCCTGTTCTCCACAGAGCTACGGAGCTTCTCCAGCAGCCACATGTCTACTCAGACACTTCAGCTCACACTTAACTCTGTTAACAGAAATGTGATGCATACACAGAGGTTAATGCACATCCACCAATAACAGCAGAGGTATCCATTTTTGTTGATGTTTACTTAATTAGTAACATTGTCGGCTAAATGCTTTCCTCCCCCAGACATCCTAATCTGTATCCTTTAGTTGCACTTTCATTTGGAAAAGAAAAGCTTTTGAAACAATGCAGCAATTTAGTGAAGAAAAGAAAAAATACATTAAGCGTCCAAGAAGTAAGCATTGCTGTCACAATTTATTAATTAAGATCATCTAACTCTAAAGAGCTCTGTAATTAAATGTGCAATCAATGCTTAATCATAATGTAGAATCTCTTCGAAGATATAGACGAATGCTTATGGTATTATTATCGTCTCAATTATACTTTATAGTATTTAACACATCACAAATCACTATCATTATTTTCCACTTCAAAATCACTTTATGTGTCGGCGATTTAATTGCGCAAAAATGTGCCAATGCAAATGTGGGGGGGAAAAAAAGTTTTTTTCTTCTTCTCAAAATGACACCCGTCACGTCTCTCATCCAAAGTACAATATACCGACCTGTTGATTGTAGATCTCTGGTCCTTCGACAAACGGATCTCCCGCCACCTCTCCAAGCGCTCTGTGCGTAAAAGGTATTTTCCCGTTAGTTGAAGTGTGATCCAAAACGCGTGCCAGCGCGGAAAGGCTGCGGAAGCAGGCACTCTCGCTTTTTATTACGGGGGTCTCTGACTTCTGAGCCAATGAGAAGGTTGTGAAAGCTCGCCATGATTTCTACCGTAGGCTACTGAAACTATTCCCAGCCCCCGGAGAAGACTCCTCCAAAGACACTTTCGCCACAGCGCTGCACATGTTCTGCTTTTCATAAATCACGCGTCGGAGATTTAACGGACAGGGCGTCACTGTGATTTTAATTGGTGTCCACGTGTCATCTGGTCTCGTTATCACCCTGAACAGACAGGCGCCTTTGTTGTAATTCCCTTTGGCAAACTGATAATGATGATGTGAAGAGACAAAATGCTGCCATTACATCCGCCATCAACTCATTTGTTCGGCAGTAAGAGGATTGTGAAGCTACAGGAAGTGGACAAAATAAAGAGACTGCAGTCGTTTTTAAGCATGTACCATTTTGCCTCTGTTTTAAAACACTCAGAGCTCCCAACCATCCAAAATAAGCCTATAAATCAATTCAGTTTACGGAATTGGATCCTCATTCCTGCTTTGACGTCCCCACAACTTGCTTCCAGTTTGTTTAGGGATTTGTTCACTGACTTGGACACAAGTCACAGACTGAGGACAGCAGCGTCTAACTTTGCAGAATGTGCTTTTGTCTCTTATGTGCTGACACAGACAGTCGACTAATGTTTGTGGAAGATGATCCACAGATAAATGGATAGTCAAATATTTGATAATGGATTAACTGTTTTCAAATGAAATCACATTTTATTGTCCCAACTTGTTAAATGTGCAGATTATTGGGCTTTTCTTTCTCTTATGTGACAAATATAATATCTGTGTTTTGCATAATTGACCATCTGCAGCCCTTATGATGTTTTCAAATACTGTGTAGACCAAATAATGAATTTATTAATAAAGACAATGTTACTTTTTTTGCTGTCATTCTATTAACCGATGACCATTTTCTCTGTTAGTCTGTATTTTATAAGGACAATGGTTGTTTTTGTTTCCGGCCTTCAACTTTTTGGCAGCACTTTAACCTGTTCAGCAGTCATATTTAAACATTATAAACATGTAGCAAACAGAACAACAACTGCTACATTACAGAATCTGGTTGCAAAGATAAAAAGAAGCTTGATAGCACATTGGAAATTTGCAACATTTTCCTAAAATCATTAGTTCGGTTTATTTGAATGCATAGTAAGCTCAAACCGATTCCTGCACGAGGACGTACAACCTGAGCCAAATAAAAGTTCTACGGATTGGTGAATCGCCTTTGTTCGCTGTCTGCAACGGTTTCTGTTCGGAGAAAGCCAAAGATTTCAACCCACATTGTCTTTTACCAGGTGTTAAACGTGGAGGTGGCTCCGTCATGGTATGAGCAGCCATCTCGTAGGAGTCGTTTGGACCAGTTAGATACAGTTTGGATATTCTGCTGCAGGTTTTCTAGAAGCAACCCACCAACGTGAGGCCAGATGACACCACGAGTTGTGCCATGCTGCAACACTGGCCCTCTAATATCTACTTCAAATTGACAATCCCCCACAAACACGGAAATATTTGTATAATTTGTTCTTTTCATTATTTTGCCCACAGCAGAGGGACAGTGGTTGCGTGTCTGCACATTACTGTATCTGGACACTCAATTAAAAGACCAATGGCTTTTCGTTTGCCTATAACGCTTCAGTTTGCATATTTATTGGTTATGGAGTCGGATCTGCTTGACTGCATGCACACAAGCTCTCCGTGACCCGTGTGGGTATACAGGCGACATGAATCACTCCTTATGTGGGCCAAAGATTTGTTGTCTCTCATACTCTGTTTTTGTCTTTGTTAAAATGGTGAACAAACAAATAGTTTTGGTTATAAGTTCAATACATATCGATGTGTTTATAAATTGAGGAATATGATACCACAAAAATAAATGCATTGCGTTCTTTCCAAAAAAGCCAACACCAATGAGCGGAACAATTATGGAGGAGGTTGGTTTAAAATCTCCTTATTACATGAAACTGTTTGTATTGGAGAAACCTGAACATGCCAATTCACTCAAGTGGCAGTCCCAACCTTTAATTGACAGCCTCAAGTGCAGGTTTATTAACATGAAAGGGTAATTATGGCCAATGGTTTTTCTACAACCACCGACCAAATCGTTCTGAATACTTCTGCAAATGACATCAATTCATTCTATTTCTCTGGAAGAAGCAGCCATTTGCAGATTAGTGATGAGCCATTAGATAAGTGCATCCGGGGCATGATTCATCCACGGGTCTAGCCATTATTTAGACATCTGTGATTCCTCAGATAAATATGTACCCCTAATGCCCTACGCTAATTAACTATTTCATCACGAAGAAAAATCTAAAGCCATTTGAGGCTGTAATGCATATAACACACCATATGAAGAAAAAGGGAAGCGCACACAAGTGAGAAAAAACTGACTTGTGCACCTTTTAGAAATAGAAAAGGGTTTCTGTTCTGCACTTTGCCACGTCTCTCACACCCTGTCAGCCCCAACCCTGCAGAAACGCTTCGTTCATCATTTAAGGGATCCCTTTTTTCTGCCTCAGCCATAAACCCAGGTTCAGAAATGGTGGCAAAATAAAATGTCATTCAAGAGAAAAGTGAACGGCCACAAAAATATTTTGTCAACATGATAACCTTTCAAAAAAGGAGAGACGCTGCAACGTAATGGAGGCGGGTAGCTGACATCAGAGTTTTTGTGGCAAAGATGGAAGTGGTCCAGACAAGGATGCTGGAAGAAGGGGGGGGGGGGGGGGGGGACTGGGGAAGTGGCCGTTGCAGCCAATTTGTGATCCCAGTTGTTGTGATAAAAGGAGTCAAATACATTGTTCCCTCTCCCCTTAGCTGAAAAGACTCAATGTGTCCCACCATTAACATTCAACACCTTCATGCCTGCAATCTGTGAGGATTTAAATTTGCTCTGGAGGCAAAGAGTGTCCAGTGGTGAAGACTTATTATATGAAGTGTTAAATGAGGTGAGGTTTTTCACTAATCATCTGTAACTGTTTTCGTCACGTCTCATAACCTTTCCTCCATGTGGGAGATTCAAATAGAAAGCTGTGAGTTACATACACAGTATGAGTATTGGACGGTGTCGCTATGATTTCTAAATCAGTCTGCGAACTGAAATAGTCAACCAACAAACAGAAAAGCGGCACAGTGACGCAGTGTGTTAAAAGGACTTTGCTGTCTGAATTATGCTTGCCTTCGTTAGGGTGTCTTCACCACTGGATCTTTTGCTGTCATTATTATAGACCTTATGGGAAGAAAAAAAAAATATCCCAACCTAAAGGGAAAAAAAAAACATTTATCACATTATGTACCAGAGATGTGATGAGAACTAAATAAGCCATTGCGTATGATAGCCGATGCTGTTGGTTAAACTATTCTCAGGTAAACTAAAACACTAGTAAATGTATTTATTGTATGTACTTAAAAACACTTACAATACATTTATATTAAATGACATCACTTTGATCTGAAGACTACCATTTAAAAAATGAAAAAGAATCCAGGTCTGAGGAGTTCAAAATGCATTTTTTTCTAGCCAAACATCAACGTGAAAAAGGCTTGTCTTTGTTTCTGCTGATTTCACTCTCTGCACATGTGGAGGATCTCTCCAAACTGTTAACTATTTAACAGCAGCGTGACGGGTCATTCAGCTGCCACATGCTAACGAAAGAGTGGATCCTGAGTTAGGATGATACATCAACGGACTAACACACATACAGACCATCAGAGCAGAAGCCGTGAGTGTACACGGCACACACAAACATGACAAACAGAAGAAAGGAGGAGACAGAAGGAGAGGGGGTGAAGACGGTGCAAGATGGAGTATTCACAACGTGATTGCTGGACCTGCACCATCTGTAAAGCAGTTGCCTACAGGGGAAAGGGAATAAGAACGACACAGACTCCAAAAAAGCACTTCAACTTGAACACTCCGAGCACAGTTAACACATAAGGCAGATGTTCTCAGCTCAATTATAATCATTCAAATACTCCCAAGGCACAGCTTGCAGCAACAGCTCATTCCCTAATTTTATGCAAATCGCAAACGAAGAGTATAAAGGAAAATGGACAAAACCTGCCTGAAGTTCAAATTTCAACACTATGAATACATAGACAGAACTTAGGAAGGTGAGAGAATCATCAACTTATCTCCAGCCTGTAGCTTAGTGCAGGGATCGTGAGTGTTCGCCCCGTTGTGTGCAGGACGTCATACCTACTTTACCCTTTTCTGGCAGAATCAGCTTTTATTACCATTGTTCAGTCCCAGCGGAGTAAACCTGTTCACAAAGAGACATTAAACTCTCCCCTAATGTGCATGAAATAACACATGGACCTCTGCACCTCTCTATTCAAACCCTTCCGTGTGCCGACGGCTCAAACGAGATCTTTCAAATGGGCCAATCAGGTCGATGGCACATTCCAGGAGTCGTGTTCAATAAGTCTGTGATTTATTTATATTACATCCTCCTGATACCAAACCAACAACTGATGCCCTCACGCGTGCAACATGTGCCTTTTCCACATCATCGCCATCAACAATGCAAGGACGTAATAATGCAATTCAAACAGGCTTTACCTTCAAAGGTATATTTCTGTACCTGTTTTATGCTGAAAACCATACGTCTTTTCAAATATAGTTACTGTGATCCGGTTGGTTTTCCCTCGGCTGTCCCTCAGTGGTCCTGTATTTACATTAAATGTGAAAAATGATTTCATTTTCTTTGTGCTGCTTTCAATCTTTCAGTTACTTGCTTGGATCAACCCCGCAAGCACTTCAACTTGAGCCTGTGTGCGTTTTTTCCTTCCCTTGTCACTGCGTGGCATTTTGACAAGTGGCTGACAATCAAATCTGTCAAAATGATGAATCCTTACACAATATGTTGGCAATGAACAGTGTCACTCCAACAGACAGAGTGAAAAGAAGGGATGACCAAATGGTACTCTGTATATTTTTGAAAGGAAAATAAACACAGCCCGGGTTCATCTCCAAATAAACAAATCTCGGCAGACACCAATTGGCTCAGGGACGAGCTCTGTTAGTTCCACAATTAATTGATGTCATTAGTCTTGGAACTGTTAACCAACGAGAACTAAAGATGTCAGATAGAAGATTACATGAAAATCGTCCCATTGAATTTAGTTTGAAATAAATAAAAAAAAAATGTTTGGGTTGTAACTCAAACAAATGGCTGTTTTTTTTGGTCTCATTATTCTGTCGTGGATATTGCCTTTTCTAAATTCCCTCTTTGTTGCAGTGAAAAGAACATCCCGCTGCCTCTGAATTGGTGACTCGGAGTCAACACAAAGCCCGGGGGGAGAAGAGGGAAACGGCGGGAATGAAGTGCTCTGGTAATGGGATGAAATAAATGAAACGAGGAACCTTCAGGCTCCTTTATGTAGTTTCTCTCATGTGTCAACATGCCCGGTGTTGTGTTGGCCTTTTATTGGGGATGTGGATGACTCATTGCCCCGCTTCACCATGAAACTGTGAACGATTGCTGGTATTTATTGTGCGGCACTTAAAGGTAAATTGTAACCACCGGACTGGAGTTACACGCTGCTGCTCTGAGGAACTTCTCTTCAAATCTGTAGTGAAAAAAGTCACGGCCAAGCATGTGGTTTGCATGAGGTTACGCAGTAACAAGGTCTTTGTATTTCACCATTGAGAGGCCTTATGCTATGTTGGATGGGAAGAAGCGTCATGCACGTGCAATGTCCACAGAGAGTGGTCGTGTTGTTACAGTGTCTTTTTATTTAACGGTGAGAAATGTGACACCTTTCTTATGCATGAAGATTAAACAAGAGGTGAAATGGGTTGAATGTTGACATGATGACTCATTCACATGAAATGGGTTCTTTGTTGGGACGACGGACCGCGTGGATCCACATTTGTGACTCAGAAACAACCTCACACACTTGGACCAGCATGGCCTTTGCTATATTTTGAAGGGTTTTCATATAAACCTTTAGTATCTGGGCCCAAATGGCGTCCTAGTGGTGATACGTCAAATGGAGGTGGACCTATGGCGGTGAGACAATAACAGGACCCGCTCAGCACAGGTTTATTTATATTGTTAACACTCCCACAAACTACATTTGGAGGCTTACCAGGCTCCAGTTAGCCTGGATACACGTGCCAATAAACTTGACTGTCAATAGACATCCATTGTCTTGCTACAGGTTCTTTACAATGAATACCAAATATATAACAACTCTTATTACAGTTTTAAAGAACATAAGACAGCTTGGAATTCAAGATTCAAGAATATGATTCAAAGCACCTGTTGCTGTGTAATTCTTGCTGTTATGCAAACGCCAAGTGTTATGAGCTAATAAAGGATGGACTTCAATGTTAACAGCCACCCACATAGCTCCCTTGGTACTAATCACAAAACAAGATGCTTGATCAAATACAGACACACACGTAGCTTAAGGTACAAACATCGTTATCAAAAGGGGGAAACATTGGGATGTCTAACCCCCGAGAAGAACGCTGGGAGACTTTTTTTTTTCATCTCTGTTGCTAAAGCAACAAGGAAACGGCATGCCCATGTACAGCCCACTGAACTAGAACTGAGGGGGGATGAGAGAGGAATAGCATTTACATCCACTATGTATGTATCTACTGGCTCGTTTCAAACCTGACATCTCCGCCTGTCAGAGAGCTGTCCGCACTCGTCATTTATCGAATGTCAACTGTGGCCAGAAAGAGAAGACCGGTGCAGAATTCCAATGTTTGATCATTACTGTTCTCCAAACATGTCAAAGTCGGACAATGAGGTGGAAGCCGCACATGTTTAAGTACGTATTTGTGTTTGCTTAATGTGCTGAAACGCAACAATTATCCCCTCAATCGCATTTTGCAAGCATTGAAATGTAAGGACCTTTATTTGGTTATGCTTCACAGGCTCAGGAGGGTGCAATTAGTCACGTCTCATGGTCTATGGGTTTCATGGAGCTTCCACAGCGGTCCTCCTTTCAGCCCAAGCTGAAGGCAAGTCATAGAAACATGTTCATCATGAAAAAAGGACGACAGGACACATGACATTTGGATGCCTGAAATAAAAAGCAATGTGTTTTTGTGAAAACAGTGACGCCCCAGCAAAGGTTTAAGAGAACAGATACTGTTCACGCAAGAGATGTGCGATATGTGTAATCTGGTGGATTTATCTTTGATCATTTAAAGGAAAAAACACAAACCCACAAAATTGCTCTAGCCAAATATTTAGCCGTTTTTTTTCACACCAAACCAACCTTTGAGTTGGACGATGCATAGCAAATAGTTTCTGAGGATCATTCATAGTTGTGCGTCGTCTTCTACAATATGCGGGTAGACTAATAACACTACACAGCAAATATCAGAGGGTTAAATTGACTCTGTGAGATTCAATTTTGTTTATATTGCCCCCATCTTGTCAGTGTTGAATCAACCCTCAACAGCGTTAACGAAGAAGTGTCAAAAAGGAATCTGCTCAGTGTTAAATGCATTACATGACATTTAGCTGACGCTTTTATCCAAAGCAACTTACATTGCATTTTTAACTCATGAGGTTTTTACATTCTGGCCCATGGATCAGTTGGGCATCGGGTGTCTTGCTCGGGGACACTTTGGCATGGAAGATGAAGCAGCCAGGGTTCAAACCACCAACCTTGTGCTTCCCAACACGGCCTCTCCATTCCATGCGCCACAGTGCGTAGAGTTAAACCCAACACCGAGAAGTGGGACATGGTACAGTTACATTTCAAGCGTATCAACGAGTTCATTTAACTCTACTAAGTGTCGCAAATGGATCCGACCGACCCTGGATAATGACTGCAGCGCTTTCGTACAGTTGAATCAACTTTTTGCAGTGTGATTTCAACACTTTTGCCAAACACTGTAAAAGTACCTCTAAGAATTTCGCTGTGTATTTCTGTCAAGTTTTCTACTTTACACTCCGTATCACCGAGAAACCTTTTCAGCAGGAAGAAGAAGAAGGACCACTAAGCCTCAATGGTTGGTTATGTGCAGAAAAGGTCTCAAGGGTCGTTTTGATATTTACCAAGTTATTTCCAGCTGGAATATCTCGAAAGGTCTCGCAGAGAAGGTGAGAAGAGGCACTATTTACTGAGATTATGACACCTGGTGGACTGAAGCAGTTCTTTTGCACAAAGGCCAATCGAGCATTGTTTTTGCACTCAGGTGAGAGTGAAGAATCATTAGAGAGAAACTCATCTGCTTGAAGGAGAGGAAACACAGCAGGGTGTGCACCACAAAGAGGAAGAACGTGCAGGGCGAATGAGGACGGAGAAGGAAAGCGGAATAAATAAAAAACAACATGGGGTTAATAAAAGAAAACAAAAGGGAACAGATTCAATTTGACTCAATTTATTTTATTTTGAGGCAGTAGGTGGACAGAGGCTGAATGAAAATGACAAGTGAATCCTAACAAGTACATTTCCAACTGAGGCACTTTTGCCATTGTTTGATGTTCATGTTCTCTTTTTCAACTGCTAATACTGTATCTCCTCACACAAAAAAAGTCAGTAATCCTCCTTTTACCGACTGGCAGGAAGCATAATGCAGCTGTTCTTACAAGTCTTTTTTTATGACAAGATGTAGCGCGGAGCAATTACTCTGCTGCAGATTATTGACCGGCTCCTTCGCAGTGTAATACTGCTGTCTAGTGACAAAAACCTCCACAGGATCCCACATGAAGAACAGAACAGTAAAATGTTTTGTAAGAAGTTAAAAAGACAAACATGTCTGTCCTGTTAAATGTCTCTTTTTCATTGTACAACAGGTGGAAACTGGCCGTGGACATTGTGAAGTGTAATCTGGTTTAATTTGACTAAAATCTCAAATCTAGATTATCGTCATGACAAAACACACTTCAGCGTTTAATATCAGTACTCAGGAAAAGCCGGATTATAATTCAGTGACAATAGATATTTGAAACATGTTAATGGAGGCTTGATGTTCACTGTGATGGACAAACACTTTCTACAGTCGCCAGTGTTCACAGTAAAACCACTGGACACCTGGATCCGGATTCTCCAAATGACTTGTGAAAAGATGTCCCTTTATATTTGACCTCCTATTCCAGAGTCCCAGTCTGCGCTGCTCTCTACACCAGCTCCCTGCACAATCACGTCCAGACATCCGCTACTTCTGATGCTACATCGATGAAGTGGCATCAGTCATGTTACACTGCCCTCTTTGTATTTGAGCATGTCGTATTTCTCTCCACGATACACCCGCAATATACTGTATTAGTTTCCATGACTCTGCCTTCTCATTTCTGTCAGATTCATATCAGTTTGAGTTATAATTGCAGTGACACATGTCTTTGCAGGCTTGTGAAAACATGCGTTTGCCAAAACATCAACTTTTCTGAAAGCTGAGATAAACAGTCTTTTTTGTGTGAACAATGTTTTTCAGACAATCCAAAGGGTTTTTAAATGGATTATGTATCTTAAAAAGTAAGTTTCCCAACTGATAAAGGAACACTTAATCCTTTGATTTAACTGAAAAGTTGGAAACGAACAAAGCGACGTAACCGCACAACTAAACATTGCTTATGTAAGAGAGTCCATTTTAAATGGCGGTTTAAGAAAGAAAAATGTTATAGGTATAATGTCTTAATCTAAATAAGCCCAGATTCAATATTTGACTTATTCAAGGCTTGAATGGTGACCAGCATGTCAGGCAGTGATTTGTTGTAGTGAAGTTGATCATGGGGTGGATTTGAGAGATACGTATGGCTGTAGGGGTGTTGTGATCTGACAATTGCTTTGCAGCACAAGAGACAGACTGAGGCTCTGGACGCATGGAGCGCGAGAGGATGAGCAGGCTGATCTGGACTGTTGAGACGCAGTCATCAGAGGCAGACTGCAGAATCTGTTACCTTGCCAACCAAGCCTCTCAGTGTGAGGGTTCAATGTAAGAGATTCTCTGCCAATGCAAATAGGTTGCCTTCTGTTTTCACTACACTCATTTTGTTTCATCATCTAAAAACATGCACGAATGTGGTACAAGAAAAAATGCCAAATGAAAAATACAAGGGATCTGCAATTTACATGAAGTGCATCTCCAGCATGATCAGAAGACAGTAAAGTTTGTCACTGAGCGTATTGTTGTGGTGATGCCAATTTGAAAGTTTTTGAGAGCTTGCTGAAGTTTTGTGGTCATCTTCATTTCGGGGATTGCCTATTAATCTCCAGTGGAGCCGACAGCGACATGGCAAAGGCACAAAAATAGCAAACTTGTTGCTAAGGAACAGTGAGAAATTACCCTAACTTTTCTTGAAACATCTGATCTTACCTTCCATGGTGCGCCCATCTCCGTATGTGCCAGTATGTGTTGTGGGGGGTGGGGACGTTGGTTGCGGAGTCAGGTTTAGCAGAGGTTGTTTCTAGGCAACTGGTTTTTTTTTCTTCTTTTAATATCAAACCAGTTTGTTTTTCTGTGTTTACATTCTGTTCCTATTCATTATAGCCTGCCTGTCCACAGTTACAATTATTTAGATTGAGCTAACTGGTTCTCGGGTGTATGACCCAGCACAACTCTTTTAAAAAAAAAAAAAAAAACGTAGAAAAATAACTCAACTCTGTACCGTTCACACCAGGTCCCAACATCCATGATGTGCAGCAAGGTTTCAGCTCTACAAATGGTAATACAGAGACCCTGTCCTGTATGCAGACGTACAAATCAACCACACACTATATTGGAACAAAAACATGCATACATTTTTTCAAAATACAAAATTTTAAATATTCAATGTTGTCTTTTTGTTTTTCCTTACAATGCCATTGGTGTGCATGAAAAGGTGTTTTTTACATTCAATTTCTGTCAGCTCGCTAATCACTTCTGTCTCAGATGGGAGCTTATATTACAACGCGGGAGCTGTGTTAAAGTAAACACAAAATAAAACTTGTGTTTTATTGCTGTCAGGCCTGTGGAACAATTATGGACATTTTTATTACCTTTATGGGTTGTACAGGCGTTTGACATGGCATCTTGTGCCTTAATTATAGCCATCGTTCTAATGAACGTGTTTATTAAATAAAAAATGAGTTAAAATGAGTGTGCAACTGATGCACAAACATAAATACAAAAACACAATCGACATCATTATTTTAGGGTTTCTTAGCAGAACCAAAAAGAGTTGACCTGCACAGCTCATATGGGGTGAGTGTAAGATGATTTATAACAAAGCATAAAAAACAAATGCAAATACAAAAACAATGTACTGTATTTTTTAAATATACTTATGCTATGAGAGTGGGCAAGTAATTATAGCATCTACCTCCTACTCCTCCACACAACACAAAATACACACAAAGACACACCGCATCAATTGTCTTTTGAGGTAGAACCCTTTTATTTGAGTTTTAATTGGCTCTATGTTAGGTCTTTAATTAGGGGCTTTAAATTGGATGTTTCAAGTGGAACCCTCTGGCTGTTTGCATGTTTGTTCAAACCCCATTAAAAGCCTCGTCTTCGGTGGACATGATCTGCACATCACCTATTCACACGAATGCATGCCGTTATGCATGTGTGCGTGTTGAACACACAACCCACGCGCAGCTTCCTTTCTTTAATTGTCCCATTCCTCCTGATCCAGGCAATGCAGTGCCCAACTTCAATGTGGTTAAGTCACATACAGTAAATCTCAGCAATTATGGGGTGTTACGGCGTGTAAAGCGGCATTGAAGAAACCCATGTGTATTATATCTTCTCACATCACGTAATTGCAGATTAGCTCACCAAATGCAATATATAACATTTCCTGATAGAAAGTGGTTTTCTTGCTATGTCTTTCATGTTGGAATACATTGATACTGTATATTAATCTTGAAGTATGCAATACTGTTGAGCTGTTGGGTGTCTGCTGTGTCTATTTTCTGAAAATAGAATTGATAAGGATTCATGTCCTTTTGTCCAATATTACGTATGTCTATATTTTCAATAACCTTTACATCATGGACACAATTAGTAATGGGTTAAAGACTATACCATTTTCTTGACATGATCCGATACTTTGCTCTTCAAAAAAAGTATGTGCCAACTGATAATCTGCTGGTTGCACATTTTTGATTGATTCCTTTGGGTGTTACGTCCCACTCCAATATTCAGTTCCAGCAGAGTACACCTTCAATTAAAAATGCCACCTCGCAGGGAGTCTAAACGTTACCTTTGAGTCTATGTCAACAACTCAGGAAAAGGGTGAGAAAATGAATTAGTCCGTGGCCTTATTATTGTGCAGTAAAAAGAAAACTGCTTAATTGAATAAACTTGTGTATAGGAATAGCACATCTGAATCACCAGCCTGCTTTAACTTATGGCTCTCATAGAGAAAATATCCTGATCCATCATCCTGGTTTCAGAAATCAAGTGCTACATCAGGCATCTTTCTAAAATCTCAACCTCAACTCTTCTTTTGCAAAATCCCTTTGACGCTGCACCCACAGAAATGGCTCTTTCCGCTAGTTATATGGTGCCATCTGTTGGAAGAAGAATAGAACTACAGCAAATGGGGATACAACAAATCCACAGTGACTTCTAGTTTTGAAAGTTTGACACATTATTACTTTATGGCATTTTCAACCTTTAGATAGAGAGGAAGACAAGTAGTATTTTTTTAAATAAACATCATTCATGCATGGGAGTTCCTGTTGGGTAAGTCTGTATACAGATTGATCCAAACTATGTCGATCCTAAAACATATTATAAACATGTTTTATATAATTATAAAGAAACATTAAAACTTATTCTAAACTATGAACTTGGAGGTAAAGAGTGTGAATCATGAGTCTTTCAGGATATGAATGCATGGAACTGCTCTCTGTTGACCAACGTTTCCAAGGAAGATGACTCTCAATCTATTGCAAAAAACAAGAAGCCAAAGTACCATTTTTCTCAGGAAATGTCACATAATTGCTTTCCAGTAAGTGGGTGTGTGATTGAGCAGGAACTTCACCCCCAGGATACGACGATGAAATATGTATGATGAAACACCTTCTTTCATTGTTTCCTCTCATTGTCTTGTTGCTTAAAACGTTCTTCTTTTTTTTTAAAGAGACACACGTTCGACAGGTACACGGCTCCAGATTAAAGATAATGTTGTTGTGTAACCTCTGGGTGTGCAAATATTCAACCGTTTACCCAGTAATCAACATCCAAAGCGGTTGGGTCCCCAACTTGTCACTCACCGCTTCCTCCAGTGGGCGGCACTGACGGATGACGTCTTAAGAAGCATGACTTCCGGCACCATGAGACTGTGGCGGCCGGCTGTGCTGTTCGCGTTGATAGGGAGCGGAGGATTTCACAGAAGTATGGTGAGTGTGTATCGCGTGATTAAAAGCGTCTTATCTCTTATCCGGTGCCGTGGTTAACAAATCAAAAAAACGCGTGTCCGCCGCGGCTCGCTTGACGAAAAACAACACGAAGGTGACATTTAGCGTGTCTATTTTTAAACGTGGTGCAACCGACTAATGGGTCCGGTGGTGACTCAGCCGCTAGCATCTCGTAAGAGACTCCACCGCGAGGCGTTTTAAAGTCCGCGACACTTTACGGTTAACGAGCTGGTTTTAACTAACGGTCCACACCTGCTCGGTCCAGCACGCTTCCACCCACATAACTCTTCTTCAGTTCTTTCCAATATGAATGAGTCACTGTTGGCTAACAGTAGCCGGCTCTGCTGCACCATTATCTCTGGTTAATTGACGGTACAAAGATGCCGTTCAAAGTCAATTGATGTAAAACCGCCTCAGATGAGGGGGGGACCTCATCAACTTCTAACGTTAGATGTTTTTTTTTTTTTTTTAATGGTGTCCTTAACTGCCATCTCGGAGTCATCTTGTGTATTTCGCAAGCTTAGAAATTGCCCTTTGGTTTCTGTTTTTTTGTGGACTTTCAGCCCGGACGAGCCCGTAACCTAATGATCCCTTCCACGCTCTCACCTGCATGCTATCTCTCCTCTGTGTGCACAGTGCGCTCAGGTGAGTGACTGGCAGAGTGCCAAGTCCATCTACGAGTTCAATGCTACTGATATCGATGGCAATGACCGGTCTCTTGAGGAATACAGGTAAGTTATGCGCATTGTAACGTCAGTATTCACCGCAGCTTTTTTTTGCAATCGCCATGTTTAAATGTTTTTGTCCGTTGAACCTCTTATTTTGTTAAAATTGTTTTTTGTGTCGTCGTTCCCCCCCCCCCCCCCCCCCCCCCCTCCTCCTCCAGAGGGAAGGTGTGCATCATTGTGAATGTGGCCTCTAAATGAGGCAAGACCAAAGTAAACTACACTCAGCTAGCGGGAATGCACGCCTCCTACGCTGAGCAAGGTTTACGCATCATGGGCTTCCCGTGCAACCAGTTCGGAGGACAGGTAACGAGGCTTAACTGGTGACGACAAGGATTTATAGCCCTAGCATCACTTTTCACATGTTATAACTCGATTGATTTCTTTTGTATGATCAAGGAGCCAGGCACTGATGCAGAAATTAAAGAATTTGCCAAAGGCTATAATGCAGAGTTTGACCTCTTCAGTAAGATTGAGGTGAATGGAGACAACGCTCATCCTCTGTGGAAGTGGATGAAGGCTCAGCCTAAAGGAAAGGGATCCTTTGGAAAGTGAGTTGTTGGCTTATTTTTCTCACTCATTTAATTCTTACCATTGTGTGAGGAAGGTTATGGTGAAATATAGCTTGTAACGTGTTTCGCGTGTTTGTCAACAGTTTGCAGTTGATGGATGTATTTCATGATATTAAGTTCTGCACATATTGATGGATTTTTGTATGACAAGAATAGACTTATTTTGTAACGACAGAAAAGGCTTTTTATAATAAAGGGTTAAAGTGGGATTAAGTTATCTATACTTTCAACTGTTGTTTGTAAAGATGTAAAATGTCCAACATATCCAATTCATTGAGGATTAACATATAACCAAAATAAATGTCGAAAGTATAAAACATTCACTTCCTAATACGCTAAAGTTTTTTTGTGCTGTCCTCGCATGAATAGTTTGCTGTAATTTCTTTTTTTTTTTTTTTTTTTTTTTTTTACAGTAACATCAAATGGAATTTCACAAAGGTAATTTGCTAATGTTAGTTCTTTGCCTTTCTAAGGAGCTTGCCTGAAAAATGTCAAATGTGAAAATGAAAAAAATGCAATTCTAATATTCTTATTCTTCAATAGTTTCTTATTGATAAAGAAGGAAAAGTGGTGAAGAGATACGGGCCAACGGATGATCCCAGCGTGAGTTGCATCTTCTGATCGTGCAGCATAAGGTTCCAATGTTTATTGCCATGTGTAACAGTTTACTCTGTACAAGGAAAATTATTATTTTGCCAATTATTCTGCGGTGCCCTCCTTCCACATAGCTACATAAATGGTTGTTAATAAAGTAGTTTAATTGTAAGCATTGTTGGTTTATTCACACTTTCTGGCATTGCATCATCGTCAATTCAGATTTGTTGTGAACGGTAAATCTGTCACTTTGTGCTGCAATTAAAAAAAAAAAAAAAAATGTATAAACCCATTTCTCTTTGCAGGTGGTGGAGAAGGATCTTCCCACATACCTGTAACTGTCTCCTGAGTGTTAATGTGACTCCTGACCTCTCCCATGGAATTGAGGGCATCGGTGTGTCTGTGTCTGGACCAGTGACGGCCTGTCTGTAAACCCAGCATTGGGAAGGACGGGCCTGATGACCCCAGCGTGCAACTAACCAGAACGCAATCATGCCAGACTCCTAAGACCATAAGAGAGGACATTTATTACTAATGCAAACTAGACTCCTCGCATGTTTCTTCACTTTCAGCCATTCCTATTTACAATACAAATACCTTGTCCTTTCTTAATGTTAAGTGAGACGTCTTTTCATGTGACTAATGGACAAAGGATGCCATTTAAATTATTTTTGAAAAGTATTTTTACATCGTTTCAAAGCGAAAGCCGACTCGACTCGTTGAGGAAGGAAGAATCGTCGGGAACGGCTGCGGGAGAGATGGACGGGAGGACTGCGGATACCGGGGAGGACGGGGGGACGGGGGAGGAAGCTGCCTCCGGCCCCTGTCTCCAGCTCGACCTGGGGGACACCGGTTCGTATACGAATGTCTTTCATTTTAGCGTCACTGGTTGCCGGTCAAACGACCCCCATCGTGTCGGTCGTCCAGCGCGCGTGCTGGCGACTGAAGTTGGGCAGCATCCTCTCAGCGAAACACATGACTAGTGGATGAATCATCTGTTTCACTGCACTGTGAAACAAAATATCTCTCTATATATAGAGAGATATTTTGTCCTCGAAAAAAGATGCAGACAATTGTCGCTAGTGGAACCTAAGACGTGTGAATAAATAATAAATTGCTTTGGTTAGATAACAGTGTTCTAACTCTGTTAGGCGGCCTGAGGAGTCTCACTGGCATGAACACTAAAGGATGTGTATGCTGGTGAGACGCAGTCCCATTAGACCTTGGGACCAGCTTCTGGATGTTGCGTTCTACCTGAATGAGTGTGCAGCTTTGTTTGTCACTGTGTGGCATCAGCAGGAGCAACACCTTTGCATGGCAACGGCACACGTCCGTCTTCATAATTCATTCCCTCGCTAGATAAATCTAAAGAGTGCCTACATAATCTGAAATGGAATTATATCGTAAACCACCCACTAATCCCTTGTTGGTATCAATTTCCAGTATTATTATAGACGTTATGGCTACAAATATGACACATTAATGACAGATATTGCTGTGTTAATGTTAAGGACGAAAACAGACGTGATCATGATCAGTTCATCGGGTCCAACAACTTGTCTTTCTCGTGTGCATGCTCATGTGTACGCAGTGACGTCGGATGCTGGTGCACACATGATTATTATTAAATCCGCCAGATTATGCCTGTGTGCCGAGAGCCTCGGGGCCATAAAGATCTACTCCAGCATTTGGTGTCTCGCTAATGTCACTGCAACAAGCTGCCAGTTTCTCCACCGATATATAATCCTCTTTTTGACACACACAGGCCTAAAAGCATATGTTCTTCACATTGAAACACATTTTCTTTTTGCAAAAATATGTGAATGACTTTTTAGAAAATTGATTTTTACACGTTCATACCGAGCCGTCTCACAGGTAGCCTGTTTGGCACCTGGTAATCCGAAATGCTACGATGTGCTCGTCTTGTTTGTTGTTTTCAGCTCGGTGGCACATCATTCTGGCCTGACCCTAATCCCGCACAGACTCTCTGTGTGTGCGCCGGCCCCAGGATTCCCCTTCTTATTGTTCTGCAGGACCGGCTTTGAAGTCGTGTTAATCTGCAGGTTACAGGTGTGTCCGGTCACTGCGTGACAGGTTCCACCAGAAACCAGAGAAATGCACAAGAGGATGTCGTTGCTTGTTTAGTTTCATACTGAGCTAGTTATTGTGTCCATGCTTTGTATGTATAGCCTTTTCTAAATTCTGTTCCATGTGCAGAAAAAACTACCTGAGGACGTTCATGGTGCCCACAGGTGGAATTCTGAAGGCGTTGAGGATCAAACAACTTTTCCTTTGAACCACAATAAGATACGCATTCCCCTTAGTGTGAAATGCATGAACAACAACAGGACGGCTTGTTGTGAGATCAGATACTCATATCCTGAGCGTTGTACCTGCTGATCTTGCAATGGAGCTGAAATCATTGCTGTTGAGAGCCGCTTGTGTTGCCTGCAGGCCTGCAATTATCTAGTTCATAATACGCCTTGATACCCAGACTGCATATCCCCTAATGACATCAACTATTATTAAAGAAAAGAAACGTTGTTGCTTTAGTGAAATTTAGTGAGTAGTCTTTTTTTTTAGCACGCAATTATTAAGGTAGAAGAGATAAAGAGAAAGAAAGCCAGCAGTCACATACCTGATGTGCATGAAACAGATTAAGGAAGGACCCATTTACTGCACCTTTATGGGGCCTCATGGATTTTTATGCGAGCGTCAGAGTTCTACTCTAAATAGGATATTAATGCCGGTGCAATTGTAAAACAGCAGCAGTAGATATGCTTTATAGTTTTATTACGACTTCTTTTGTAAAACATGCTGCATGTTAGTTTGGATTTGAAAATAATGTCGCTTTTAAGGTTATTTCATTTTGTTTGCACGTACTGAACTAAAAGAGCAAATCATTGTATTATGCATGATTACTACATTGTGTTCTTTCGTGCCTGAGTGAGGGTGAACTCTGGGCGCTTAAAGATTCATTATCTGTGCTCTGCGAGCTGCACTTCCTTAATCTTCACCCTCACATGACCTGATATTTGACCCGGTGATGTGAAACACTCTCCTTTCCTCACTCACTCCTCTGCTTCACACACTCACAGACACACAGGGCCCAGTGCTGTCCTTGAAGTGAGTGGGCAAGAACCTTTCTAATCCTCATCTGTCATTGGCCGACAATGCGATCCGGAGATTTGAACCAATGACAGAGCACAGATTAGGGAGGAAGTCAATCCAATAGAGATTTTACCTCGCCGGTGTAAATCTCGCCGGTCCAGGAATAGGAACACTGACTGCACGGTGCCGCCGTCTTGCTGCTGAACGTCCAGTTTGGGTTTAGCCAGGAATTCTCGGATAGAAGACGATTGGTAACCTGTACGCAGTAAACTCCTCTTCGGGTGAGTGGACCACCAATTGATTAACGAGGCTAACAAAGTTAAATTAGTGTGAAAGTTGTCAAAGGATCTCTTAGCTGTATGCGTTGCAATAAATATATTATGGATTGCCCTAGTTAAGTAAACTGTATAATAAAACGAGTAGATGAGGGGATGTGGATCTGGGTGTTGATAAAATAATCTTATAAACTTTTTTTCTTTTGCCATGGAAGATTATAAGGAGCACACTTTTCTGTGCGCTTGAAGACATCTGTGCATGTCATGAACACCGTAACAATAATCAAGCAAGTGGGATGAGGCGGCTTTTTGTGTTAAATTACTATTTGCCTAATCAGGGCTTAATTTTGTACTGCGGTAGACATTCCTCGAACAATTTATTATGTCTCTGTCTGTGTCCACAGATTCAGCGAAGAAGTTGCAGACAACAGAGGTGAGAAACTAAACTCCTCTCCGTCTCCCCTCCCTGAAGACTTCTTCCTTTTCCTTCCTTCTGTATCGGCACAATAAATACGCGACCTATTTCAAGTATACATCTGAATCCCCATTTTCTCTCTTTGCAACAGATGCCATCCCCATTTGGAGTCAGCCAAGCCCATGAGAAAAAGATTGGCCACAGGAGGGTGGATGCTTCTGGGGAGACAACGTACAAAAAGGTTTCCTTTTCTCTCTGTTTGTCTTTATCTACCGCCTCCAATACTTTTTAGAGGTTCACTTGGCATCACGATTTGATTAACTATGTTCCACCCCCACCTGAAGGCAACACTTCTCTGTTGTTCTTTTCTCCGTCTTCCGCCTCCAGACTACTTCCTCCGCTTTGCAAGGGTCCATCCAGCTGGGCATCGGTTACACCGTGGGCAACCTCAGCTCCAAGCCAGAGAGAGATGTGTTGATGCAGGACTTTTACGTGGTGGAAAGCATCTTTTTCCCCAGGTGGGTCCGTGTGAGCACGTGTTCACGTCAGGGCGAGCGTGTGGCAAGTATGCAATAAACCTTTTAACTTCTTTCACTCCTCCTGTCGGCCCCGTTTTGCTTTATACAGTGAAGGCAGTAACCTCACTCCGGCCCACCACTATCCGGACT
Source organism: Apeltes quadracus (assembly GCA_021346845.1). Lineage (NCBI taxonomy): Eukaryota > Metazoa > Chordata > Actinopteri > Perciformes > Gasterosteidae > Apeltes > Apeltes quadracus. Next base: position 8,124,143 of record CM037919.1, read on the forward strand.
TCAGGTTTAAAAACTACGCCCCTGTGGCTTTCCGCTACTTCCGAGAGCTCTTTGGGATCCGACCCGATGACTACCTGGTGAGACATTTGCTTTTTCTTAGGACCGGAGCTGGTAGCATTGCCACAGTCACATGCGTAACTTCCTCCTTGGTACTGTACTCCAAGGAGAGTGAAAGTACAGTGTACACTCCTAGTAATGGGATGTTGAGTAATACTTTGCACTCACGCCCATCGCGCCTTTTTGTAAATGCTAACGTTGACCCACTTGCTCTTTTGATTAAAGTTCCCTTTTCGCTGCTGGTGAGATGCCATGTGAGTGGGTGGATGTGTTAATCTTTTGGTAGATTTTTTAAAATCCCTGTTGGATCCAGCATTAACAGTGCTAAGCAGCCCTGCAGTACCCACAAAGTGTTAAAGCTAGGATGAAACATCTGACATACATTCACCGAAAGCACAGAATAGGCATAAACAATGGATCATATCTGATATTATGTCATGTGGTTGTATGTAGAAACACCCTTTTCGAAGAGAGTGGGGGTTTTGTGAGGCGTGAGTTTATGAATAGAATCTTTGCTCCTCTCTGTCTGTCTCCTTTTCAGTACTCCATATGTAACGAAACGCTGATCGAACTGACAAACCCCGGAGCCAGCGGCTCCATATTCTACGTGACCCGCGATGACGAGTTCATCATCAAAACGGTTCAGCACAAAGAAGCCGAGTTCCTTCAGAAGCTCCTTCCCGGATACTACATGGTAAGTCGAGTCGAGCATTTATTGCACAGCACATCAGCACGGCGCGTAACGGTGTGTCTACTCTGAGATTTTGGTGCGTGTGGGACGTCTGTGTCCATGTGGCAACGCTCAATAGCAACGCGGCGCCAGAGACGTCCAGTCTGAGGCTCTTGATCCTCTTTATCCTGCCCCCCGTTGTTGTGCCCGGCCAGCAGTGACGCCAGCGGGGGACTAAGTAACACATATAAGGGCAGAGGTCGTTCGTGACAGACTTGTGCTGTCAATCCGTGATAGGCCAAGCGTGCAACGAGTGGAGACACACAACGGCTGGCTGAAGCTTGTGGTGGGATGACGCTGTCCTGCAGGTGCCTCGTAATTGAATTTGTCCCATCTCTTCCCACACGGCTGCGGTGTGGACCTGCTCTCCAGAACTTGAACCAGAACCCCCGTACTTTGCTGCCAAAGTTTTTCGGCCTCTACTGCGTCCAGTGTGGGGGCAAGAACATCCGCGTGGTCGTGATGAACAATATCTTGCCACGTTCCGTACGCATGCACCTCAAGTTTGACCTGAAGGGCTCCACATACAAGAGGCGAGCCTCCAAGAAGGAAAGAGAGAAATCCAAGCCCACTTTCAAAGACCTGGACTTTCTGAATGACGTTCCTGAAGGCCTCACCATGGACCAGGACACATACAGCGCTCTGGTGAAAACCCTGCAGAGAGACTGTCTGGTGAGAACATTAGAGCAACAGCCATTTGTATAAGCAGATTTACACTGGACGTTCAATGTGAACAAAGCAGCACGGCATTAGCTATTTAAGTACATTGTACATTTGAAACGTTTACAATATAATACGTCCTTTTGAAGTATTCATGTTTCGTGTCAGGTTCTGGAAAGTTTTAAGATCATGGACTACAGTTTGCTGCTCGGGGTCCACAACAAAGCCCAAGCCAAGCGAGAGAACCAGTGTCAGGGTTCCCCTGCAGGAGGAGGGGACGAAACGAGGCGCGCAGCTCAGAGAGCTCTGTATTCCACCGCCATGGAGTCCATACAGGGGGGCTCCACGTGCAGGGACACGCTGGACCACGACGACACGTGAGGAACCATTCACGATCTCTGCCCTCGTCATCGCATTACATTTCCAAACAACGTCAATGTCCCCCTGTCTGTCTGTAGGATGGGCGGCATCCCAGCCGTGGGCAGTAAAGGAGAGCGCCTGCTGCTCTTCGTTGGGATCATTGACATCCTGCAGTCCTACAGGTAGCCACATGATATGTGCTGGGCTGAGAGCAGTTGGTTGCTCTGTTCACACGTTGCACTTGACTTCCATGCAAACGCGGTTTGGTGAGTTTGCACAGACCTGCAGGTCAAACGTCCGCTTCTGCTGCTGCCGACTGTCTGATATATCGACTGCTGTGAGCTTTTGGCTGGCAGTCCTTTCTTGTAAAAAAAAAAAAAAGAGTTGGGATGTTTCATGACGGTCAGCAGGTCAAACGCTGAATGAATTTATTTGTCGCTTAATACAGAATAAGCTGTCATGGTTTTGAACATTTTATCACCAATTATTCTGCAGCACCATTTAAATGAATAAAACACTCTACATGATGCCAACTGTTGCAAATGCCATATGCAGGCGTGATATTTAAAAGGTGGCTTTAAAACCTCAAAACATAAAAAAAAGAAAGCTTTCAGAGTTCCCCACAATGTCAGATGTTTTCACCTGGAACCTCTACTGCCTCCTGAAGTACAGCGCCATGTTGCTAATTTAATCCTTTGCATTTCATCAAGTTTTTCAGAACACAATAAATGACACAGCTGTTAGTTTCAGACAGACAGTGATCCAGGCATTAAACGATAGAATGCGACCATAAGGGATAAAGCAATCCCAAAGTTTTCAGGCTGTTTTAAATCAAATACTACTGGAGGAGAAACACAACAGCTACTAAAGTGATACTACTTAAGTTTTCCACTCTGTGCATTGAGAAAGCTTCGGCTTCACACCAAATGTCCTACCAGTGACTATTTTCTTTAGAAATGTTAATTAATTTGATGTGATGTTTGCAATACTCTGAACATATTGCAATACTCATTCACCATTGTAAGCTGAAAAATAGAATTACTTACTTAATTACCTCGCGCATTGCATTGGTTTTTTCAACATTCAACATCATCAACATTGTGGGCTGGAGCCTCAGATTCTGGGTTGCCAGGTAACCACACAGTCACGGAATGAGCCTAACTGAATAATTCAATTGTGTTGTCTGACAGGATGATCAAGAAACTGGAGCACTCCTGGAAGTCCCTCATCCATGACGGGGTGTGTAGTTTTCACATCACTCCAACGTAACATAATGTTATAGTTCTGTTTGTTATAACTTCACGTTATCACTATGTCTTTAATGTGTTTAATGTGTTTTATTTCATCGTCCCACAGGACACAGTGTCAGTTCACAGGCCGAGTTTCTACGCTGAGAGGTTCTACAAGTTCTGCAGCACCATCGTCTTCAAAAAGAGCAGCTGTGAGTCTACAATCCTGCAGCAGGATGGTGGCAATAAGGCGTCATTATTTGGCCTGACGTAAACTCTCCTCTGCCTTTTCAGCATTGCGCTCGTCTCCGTCTAAGAGAGGGCGAGGTGCTCTTTCGATGTCCAAGTCCAGCGGAGGAGCCGGGCAGCGCCCCTCGCTGACCGAGGAGACGCAGGAAAACCTGGACAACTTGGAGAACCTACGAGGAGTGCGCAGCTTCCCTGTGCTGGAGGACAACGGTAGTTCACTTCTTGTAACCTTTCACTGGTCCAGGATGAGGTTAAACAACACAGGGCTCGTTAAAGGTTGCCATTTTAGAACTGAGTTGGATGCTTAATAGCAAACATTTAAAATCTAGCACTACAGCATTGTTTGTCCATGTGGCGACAGCCGTCTGCGCTCATCGAAGCTACGGAGGAAATGCACTGTGATAAATGCATAAGTATAAATACAATATTTACTGCCCACATCAGCACACAAAGAGGGTAAGAAATGAACGGAATGTGAGCACATGAGGTAAAAGTTATGCAAACAATCTGCAGCCTTGCGAACGTCCAACTGAGGACAAAAGTGCGACGGCAGCTTTGTTTAGTGGGATGAGGTGTCGCACAATCAGATGGCAGGGAACTTCAGTGAAGGTTTTAAAGGTTTCATTTACGTACTTAAATTCTTAAATGAATTTGACCTGATTTATCTGATCAATTCAGTTATATATTTTCATCTCTTGGTTGAATCCGCCCTATTAGGGAGAGAGCCTCCCTGCACTCCTCCTTCCTTTGAGGATGCTACCACAGCTTCCATTGCTACCACTCTCTCCTCCAACAACTCCTTACCCACAACCCCCTTCGACACCCCAGAGCACCCGCGCTACAGGAGACAAATGCTTTCCCCAAGTGTGGCCAGGTGAGAATAATCAAATGAATATGTAATGGTGCATCTGTAATGACGACATTTTGTCAGAAATAAAGCAACGTATACTATGTGCGTCGCTCCTCCTGACTGGATCTCCATCCTTTATTGTACTTTCAGGGCACAGAGAGAGGTAGTTGAGGTCCATGAGGAAAAGCAGGACACGATTACAGTGGAGGTGGAACTCAGGTACTCGCGGATTAAACAATACCACAGTGCAACGTTCATGGCAGCAGGTGTAACTGTACTTGAACTGTGTTCCTTGTTTTCATGCAGTAAAATCCCAAAGAGCACTGAGCTCACGCAGATGACAGAAATGACGCCTCCCAACCTCCTGCCACCCGAGCACCAGCCCCGTGCAGCGGCCTCGTCCACCCTCCCCTCTGTCAGTCCATCCTCAGCGTGTTCCTCCTCCACCCTTCCTCCTTCCTTCGGGCCTTCCTCCTCCGCCGTTCAATCCGCCGGCCCGTCGGCCTCCACGCTGGCTTCCTCCATCCGTCCCTCCACCAAACCCCTCACCTCTCCGGCCGCTGCTCCGCCCTCTGCTCCCTCTTCTCCGATGCCTCGTTCTGTCACTCCAGCTGCAAACCCCCAGAGCGTCGCACCTGGCTCGGCGTTTACTCCCATCCGCCCTGCACCTTCTCACTCCTCCACCCAGAGCTCTCCTCCCCATCCTCCCTCCACCCCTAGCCCCTCCCACCCTGCCAGCCCCCAGGCGCCTCAGCAGGCGCTGAAAGCGCCGCGCAATCAGCTGTCCGTGTCCAGCAGCCACAACTCGTTGGACGGCGAGGTGCCCGTGTCCGACATCTACTTTGTAAGTGCCCGTTATCGCTTTTTTTTGTTGCAGATGATGATGAACAAAATGTCAAGTAGTAACGCTAAAAAGAATGAACGTAAAGTTGCAGTTTGACTAGATCTGACGCATCAGTGCACATTTGTCCTTGAACTGTCGTTAAAAGCGCTGTTTGGTTTTGTTCCTCTCCCAGAGAGTAAAGATAATTTCCCTTCCCCTGTTTGTCTTTGATCTGCCGGGTGTCTCGCAGTGGTCCAGTCAGGGCAGCGTGGTAGAGTTATGATGGTGAGGGGGGAGAGAGAGGAGGGCGTGTGTGGCTGTTGCACGCGCCGTGGGGTTTCTCTCGCTGTCCAAAACGCTTTTGTCCAAAGCACGAGGCTGCCACTGGTCACAGGTCATGCTTTTGAATAAAACCTTTAGGTTTGTCTTTCCTGCACAGCAGCATGACGTTTTTGTATCTACATTCTGCATTCAGGCATCACGTCGCTGTCGGGCACAGAGCTCCATAATCCTCTCTGTCTTTGTTTGAATGCTGCATTCATGCTCTGTTTTCTTCCTCATGCTTCTTTTTTTCCCACATCTTCGCTGGCAGTTCTCCCCCAATGTTTAATCACTCATTCATTCCCCTCAATTCCCCCTGTGCACACATCATATGCATTTGTGTGTTTATTTTTCTGTGTGTGTGTGTGTCCATCCATCCATCAGTATGCAGATGGCAGATATTGGGTGTACTCTCCTGTTCTTGGCCGCCGTAAGCTAAACTCTAGCTCGAGTTACAATGTAAGTCACCACCAAAGTAGTTAGAGACGTGCGCCCCACGTAGCATCGCACTGCTGCCAGCTGTCACAAGCAGCTGCTGTGGAGCTTCACAAGTATTTAAATGTGTTTTTACATTTGTAAAAAAAATAAGAACTCCAGCTTCTGAATGGCCGCTATATGCACTTGAATGGAGCATGCACTTTTCTGGTTTGAGAATCTTTGACCTGCAGTTACTTGACTGTAGCCGGCCTGTATTAGCTGTGTGCTTTAAGCGATCCAGCTAGATCGCAAATCTTCCTTTCTGAAACTTGTAATCATCTCTTAGTTTATTAAGTCTTAAGTTTAACCGTAAAAAACATATATTTTGATTATGGGAAGACGGTGATGGGGAAAATTTGATTATTCGTTCTGTGAGGATAAACTGGAACGCCCTGATCATAGCATCCCTTCTAAGGGAGACCCTGGTGAACTGTCCTTTCAAACAGAGACCATAGGTGACCTTGAGCTCTCTGTGTGCATCTTGGTTCCCCGCAAATGCTTAATTCCACGGGGTTGCTCTAAACCATTCACTATGTGGGGAATATCTTGAGACACTATTGTTTCCTCGGCTCTCCTCTCAACGTTCTCCTCCCGTCTCCTCTGCCTTTGATAACAGCAGACCCAGGAGGATCGGGGCTGGATGTACTCTCCTCTGCACTACAGCGCAGAGTCCAGAAGAGGCTCCGACGGAGAGAGCGAGACAGTAAGTGAACATCTCCTTCATTTCTCAAAGCAGAATTCAGAAATTAAGGGAATAAACCGTACATTTTGCTGTTTCTCTGCTCTCTCAGTAATTCCCCAAAGTGGATCTCAGCAGTGACGGGTGGAGTCGGAGGCTGGGAGGTTCTGATAACAAAGCCGCCCGGACACTATGAGAATAAAGGCTCGTTTTCCCAGGCTGGAATACGGGAGCTTGCTTTGTCAACAGAGACTAAAGGAATGAGCTTAAAAGCATTTAGGTATACAAACACGCATAAATACATGTGATACGTAAAGCATTCATTCCTGGACAATCCGACTGGCGTGGAGCAGAGGGGCAGAGTGTGACACTGCGAGTGGGGGATGTGAAGTCGGATGTGTTGCAGTCCTGCTGCCTGCTGGGGGAGTTGTTAGTGTTCACCAGTCACGCTGCATTGTGCCGGCTTTGACTATGCAATATGGATTTCGGATTTCTGTATTATGGATTTCTGTTTTGGAAAGGGTTTATTCGCACATTTCCTTTTCACTATTTGCATGTCAAAGCTGTATATAACTTTATTTTAGCACTTTATCACTATACACGTGGCTGAAGAAAAAAAAAAAAAAGTCTAGATATTTTGTCATCAATTCTTGTTTGAAACACTTCAAAACACAGTTAAAATGTTATGTGCTGTGTGTGCATAGTGTTGTGTTTCGTTCCAGGGCTGCGTGGTGGTCAACTTAACAATCATTGATCTGACAACGAATGGTCGTGTTCAAAATGCCTTATAGACAAACTCCTTTTCATAACCGTTTTTAGTATTTTGGTAGCTTCTAATCACTTCAAAATGACTAAAAGATATAAACATAACAGGTATTTTATTGTGCGTAAATACCAAATATTTGAAAAACACAATATATACATATATATATATATATATATATCTATCCCATGTATTTATACCATCTCCAAAAGATGAACAGCGATCAAGGGAACAGAAAAGAATCCTCTTTTATAACTGATAGATACGCTTAAGCACATGGCTGTCGGTCTGTACGTGCCCTCGCGTCTCAGTGTGCGCATGTGTTTGCATGCATGTTGATGTGTGATTGGAAGTCTTGCCTATTTGTAAGAATTTGTTTAAATGGGCCATAAACGTCTGCTCCAGCTACAAGCATGATGGCTGTGTGAGAATATGCAAATAGTCTTCTGACTGGGTGAACCACACATGACCAAATTAAACAAACTGAGCTAAACTGAATTAACCTCATAGTTTATTGCGTTTGTAGGAAAAGTAAGCGACCGGCCACAGACGGCACTATAATTAGACTCTACTAACTGGATAAGCTACTGCTACTAACATGTGACCGTGTTCTTTGAGTCTGCCTGTTTGTGGGCAACAGTGTGTGTAGCAGAACACTGTGTAAAATAAAATAATGATTATGTGTAAAAAAAAAAAGAACATATTGATCCTCTGATACATTATTTGCATTACCATTCCACTAGATGGCCCTACAACGTCTCAGAAAGAAAGTGTAGTTCCAAACGCTGCCACAATCTCATCATGTCCTGAGCTTCTTGAAAATGTTTATCTGCACTTAATTAAATTGCACTGCAATTAAATTACACAAAGCATATGCCAGTATTTGTATTAGCTGCCTTCATGGCATAAATTTTTTTGAAATGTTGAGAATAGACCACAAAAGGAAGGCGTCATACGTGTCAACCCCCCACATCAAAATGACATTTAAACACTTACAAACGTAATGATATGAAATCACGATGGCTCTGTCGGTGTTGGCATTTTATCTACAATAAAATAAAATAAAGTAAGAACAATAAGTGCCCTTTTGGATCCTGTCTATTTGCAGTAATACTTCCTATTATCTAAGTCTATATGTATAACACATATTCACTTAAAGGAAAAGCAAACAGGAGACAATGCTCAATGTATTTCTCTGCAGGTGCATTTCTGTGCGAGTACACATGCGTTGCGCTGAGCCTGTGTGCGCTTTGTGTGTAAGCCAGTACTACGAATGTCACTCGGGGGGACAAGTCGGCCGTGTCGGGTCACGATGGAATGTGTGATGGACAAGGATCAGCACCCACGTGACCTTCCGCCCTTCTACCTCTGGAAAGACGTAAAGCTTCTTGACTGATATTCAACCAGGTGGGTTTTCCTTTCCCAGTCAACTAAGGTAAAGATTATTGTGAAATATCGGGTTAGTTCTAATCTTCTAATGTGTTTCTTTTTAGCTCATTTCATTCAAATTAAGAAAAAAGTGTAATTATAAAGCATGTTGAAAAAATCTGTAGAAAAGTCTGTTTAAATAAAGTTATAAAGTATGTCAAAACAATCTTTTTATACTATGTCATAATAAAGTCAAATATGAAAGAATGGCGCAGTAAATTCATCATAAACTGCGGAATGGGAGAAAAACCTGACAAAACATAGAGTCATAAGAACGCTGCAGGTCTGAAAAGTACCGCATCAAAGCACGCAAACAAAACCCCCATGGAGTCCGTGAACTCTGTTGAAATGCGAACTTTAGAAATGTGACTTTACGGCCATTTTTATTTTTTGCTTCCTTTCTTTATGGTACGAAAAACCGCGGAGCGGCAGCATTTTGTACATCTGAGATAAGCTTTCATCTGCAGGACGCATAAACAAATGCCTTTGTTCTATCAAAGGACAGAGGGGCGAAAGCCACAACAAACAGGCAAGTGTGTGTGTGTGTGTGTGTGTGTATGTGTGTGTGTGTGTGTGTGTGTGTGTGTGTGTGTGTGTGTGTGTGTGTGTGCGTGTGTGTGTGTGTGTGCAGAAGAGACAGAGAAGAGGAGATTGTGTTATCGAGAGCAGGGAGAGCAGAGAGATCAAAGCAGGGGGTATGTTTTTGAATCTCTGTGTGGGAGGTGTAGCCTCACCTACCCAGAATGCCTTGCCTCCCTTCTTACAGCCCACTCAGGCTTTAAGAGATTCACTTTTCTTTTCAGAGGCTTTGTTTTCGGTTCTACCTCTGTTCAACCCTCTCCAGTTATTCTCAGCGAAAGCTGTGTCTCGCTGTGACCCGGGCAGCGTCTGATCGGCGATAGTAAAGCTCCGTCTCCCACACACAAGCTTTCTACACAGTGAAGCACCTACGACGTATCACCACCCTCTCTGTCTCATTGCTCCCACTGCTTAAACACACGCCGGTGCATCAGAGCCCCCCCGAATCTGCCCATCTCACGAGGACGCGTCGACAGAGGAAAAAAAGCCACACGGCGTTGTCAGTTGTCTTAAGGCAGCGTTGATCTACGGCAGGCGGAAGAAAACAAAGCCATCGATTTTGCTTCTTCTCCTATCGATCATCCATCCGGCCTTAATGAGATGAAGGGGTGGAGGGACGGAGGGCCGGTGAAGGGCAGAGCTGGTGCGCTCGTTGCTTTGTCTCTGACCTGTCGTGCTCTCTGCTGGGATGGAGAACAAACGCAGCCCTGGTGCTTGTGTGGAGGTTCATCAAACCGTGGCAGCTGCGTGGACGTTGTGGAGATCGGAGGACGGGGACGAGAGCACTGGACACAGAGAAGGACATGCTTAAGGACGTGATTCAATCCCCTCATCCACCGGGTCTCGGAAAACAAATACTACCGGATCTGTTGAGGAGACGAGATCCTCTTGCTGCTACTCACACACCATAATGTTTCCAGCGCCTTGGTATTCAATGCTCATGTTGAAGTCGCCGGGTCTGATCAGTTCACTGCTAACTCAGAGCCTATTATTGGCGTGTGCTAAACTATGGTTGATTTAAGTGTTGCAGCAGATTTGACACGTTCAGCAAGTGCTTGACGATTGAAGTTTGTCAAATCCTTGTTTGCAGCTTCGGTTCAGCAAAATTTCCCTCATGGCTCGTTTTTAACAGATTCATATGCAATCACACATTTCCATGACTTTAGAACAAATGCTTGACGGTTTGTGATCCAACGTTCCTGTTGTTCTATCATCACAGCAAGCTTTTAAAGAATAAGTCAAATGAGGGGCAAAACAGCTGTTTTCCATGGCCAAACATGGGCAGACAGGACGTCGAGCCCTCAGCTAGATGGGGAGGAAGGAATAAAAACTCTGGAACACCTGCTGTTGTGGTTAGAGGTGGTATTTGGAGATGGTATTTGTGTTGTTTGTGCAGAGACGTGTGTAGGATTAATGTTAATTCCCTTTGGGATCAGGACGTCGATCAGCAAGACCCCACATTCCTTTAAGAGTTTGTGAGTGCAGGTCACGGATATCAACTCCAGGTGCCATCACAGGCGCAACGAGAACGGAAGAAGACCCAAGAGGAGGATCGAAGCTGGGCCGAAGACACAACAGTGCCAAACTTTTGGGAAATTGGATGATTCTGCACTTAGAATCCGTGTCACTGCCAAAAACGGCCCCCTGGGGATGTTTAGCCCTGAATGTGTGATGCAGAAGTCATTAATAGCAGGCTAATGTGTGTCAGATGCTACCTGCCCAGCAGCAGCAGCAGGGGAGAGAGAGCCAGGACACGAGTGACTGGCCAGCGTAATGAGAGGGACATGGCCTGCCAACTTGGGCAGCTGCTTCTCTAGTGGGGCCGAGTGGTGTGTGCGTGCGTGCGTGCGTGTGTATGTGTGTGTGTGTGTGTGTGTGTGTGTGTGTGTGTGTGTGTGGGTACATGTCTTCTCATCTTCCTGCGTCCTTTCTGCTTATTTTCTAAATGTATTTCTCCTCAACATCCAAAAAACAACAGCTATGATCACACGCACACACACACACACACATACTGGCGCAAACAAAGCCTAACACACACACACACACACACACAAATAGAGACAACCGTGTGAGGTTACCGTGGGAATGCCTGCGGCATTATGTCCGTGATTGAGGGGATGTCTTTAATCCTGAAACAAATCTAGACTTTGTGTTGTGCGTTTGTGGCTGTTTGTGAGTGAGCGTGCCTGTGTGTGCGTGTAGAGCCCAATCTCACACCCATTAGATCACAGCCGGCTGCGCAGCAAAGACTCCCCACTGCCACTCCCACATGGAGCAGCGGGCAGGATTATCCCGCTCTATACCCGCCCTAATCTGGGGACAAAACCCACAATCACCTCCCACTGGGAGAGATATTTAATTTGATCTGCCCTCCTCGTTATAACAAGAGTATCCTTTGGGTTTAGAATGAGTACTGCTCAGTCTCCCCTTAGTCAATATGTGGATTCAGCCCTAAACGCTCCCCTTTCTATCCCTGGTGCCGATCCCTCTCAATATAATTATGAGCAGCCAGAGGCCATGCAAATGGAGGCGACGCTGCAGCGTCTGAGGCTAAGCAAACATTTCTGTGAGGCCTCGTTTGGGCAAAGCAATGCTTTCCTAACGTGCAAACCTTTCACCACAATAGTGTTTGACGGTGTAGATGTTTACAGCCTTCCCCCGCTTAGTTTTGTGTGTTATTATGCTAACATGTCCTATAGCATTCCGCACAAAGAGCAACTAATTGTGAATGAAATCACTTTTTTTTCCAGGTTTTTTATCAGAACGGACTAATTACATTTCAGGCTTGATGAGCCTGTAGAGCAAAGGTCAGAGCTTCACCAGCTGACAGGATGCATCACCAGTGGCTGCACCAAGTCATTAAGATTCATCCTCTGGGAGCAGTATTTGTCCGTAGAAAACTTTTATTTTGTCAATCAGTTGCGATTGCTGCACAGACATTTCCGTCCGGCCCTAAGTGGTGAACATTGTCAGCACTGCAGCCACGTCTGAGAAGCTGTTCATCTGCAGTGTGCGACCCTCTATTTCCTCCAACGACAGTTGCCGTACTCTCAGTTTGGAGTAGAGCTCAGCATGCGACGCGCCGCCACAAAAGGCTACCTGCTAGATGTGTTGTGTCTCATTATTTGACAGAAGCTGCTCGTTTCATTGCTCCACGCCGAGCCCGACTCGGAGGCATCCGCCTCATTACCCACCATCAGCATTTTGTTTGCTGTGCGTGATTTGGATGTACTGGGAATAACGCGGGGGTTGGTGTGTTTGTGTCTCAATGCATTCATTTGTATGTGTGTGTGTGTGTGTGCAGGAAACTCATTAGACTCGCAAAGCACTGACATTTTCCATAGAATCAAGATCATATATTTTCATCCTTCAAAGAGTTGCTCCAACCAATTCCCTGGTGTGGATGTGCACACATAGATTGGTGCATGCATGTGTGTTGGTGTGCGCTTGTGGTAATGTAGAGGGAAACAGATGTTGATGATTCGACAAGTTTGCACTGCAAACTCAGCCCAATTTAGCCTATAAAAACACGATGCCACACAGACGCTGGTGGTGACAGCCACTCTTCATTTTCAGTCCTTTTAATTCAAACTCTCCTCCCTCCTGCGATTCCCTCCACTACTATTTCTTTCTGTCTTTCCTTCCTCTCACACACACAATGCGTGAAGCTGTTCACCTCCGACTAACTGTCAGCTTCCACAGTGGAGACTTTCTCCTGCCGGCTTGACAGTCTACATGACAATACACGCTGTACATCATACACGTTACAATGCAAAGGCTCAGTTTGAAACAGCATCAAAATGAATGGGTCTGGGGATTTATTGCAATGCAATTTCACAGTCATTACAATATTTCCTCACGTTTTCTATTTTACAATGTACAAACTATAGAAAAGAGCATAAATAAACAAAATACTTCATGTGGACAATTCTTAGCATTAAACAAAAGACCTGTACGATTTACAACCAGGGATGTCATTCTATTCGAAATGTTGACTCCAACAGAATCTCATACAAGTAAAACTTTTAACAATTTAAAAACACAAGCAAATCATACAGTTTGTTTGTGTGAAACCAGTAAGAGCTCGTAGTGATACATTCTGTCCGGCTCCTCTCTCTATTGGGTAACTTTGCATATTCTGAATATTCAAAGATAGCTGACGTCTTGACAACGGAGATTCCATTTTGCTTGCATTCACGCTACACACGCTACACACACACTACACACACACACACACACACACACACACACACACACACACACACACACACACACACACACACACACACAAGTAAACACAGAACACATTTTATTCAAGTCAAGCCCAAGCAGCAAAAGAAAGGTTGGAAGCCATTCTGCTTATGCACAGCCGTAACATTTCAGCCTTCACAAAACAGATAACAACGTAATGAGGAATGGAACTGGATAAGAGGGTGAGGCGCTAAGCTCTCGACAGCTTAATGCCACCTGTGGCCACGTCCAAAACTCCACGCAATGCAAGTTCACCAAAGTGCTGCTTCTCTCATTCTCTCGGATGAGAATGAGTCACTCCTTGTGTTTCCACTGGTTAAATGTTTCTCTAAAGTGCATGGACGAGGTAAATGAAATTCTTCTCAACAAAGGCCTTGATCCTTCCCCAGCTCAGACCGGAACCATTGTGTGTTGCATGTGCCGCATTTGAGACAGCATTTCCTGCTGCACACTAGCAATTAGTAAGTCCTGGTGCGATGGTGTGATTATTCCAAGTCGGTCCATCTCCCTGTGGGGGCAAAGGCAAAGGAATATATTCTCAAACACACACGTCCATATAGATATACACATACGTTTAAGTTACACCCCCGACCTGACCATGAACAGCCGACCATGGCTCCCAAATTAAGCAACATCATTAACATCATTTTGTCCGTGTTTGTTAATCAATGAGTAAAGCAGTAAAGCAAAGCATTGTTAACAAGAAACCACAACACATTTCCACAACCCTGAACGAGGGTCAGGGTTGTGGAAATATTCTTTCAAAGCTGTTTTTCATTTGATTTCAAGAGCCACATTCATTATAATAAATTAACATGTAATCCTTGCAACGTTGTGGCTCTTTTCATTTGATTTCAGATGAGAGTCGAAGTCTCTGAATAACCTAAAACAAATAATTCCATTCGGTTGGATAAATTCACTTATATGTACATAAAGAATACAAAAAAGAAGAATCGAAAATGCCCATTGAAAGTCGCTTTGGATAAAGGCGTCAGCTAAATGACCTGTAATGTAATGTAATGAATAAGAGAAGTGTGTGTATGTTACTCTAAATAATCTCTACATAACTAACAGGACTGAACCATTCTGGTTTCTCTCTCTGGTCCAAGTAGTTTTGACCAATCAAGTCGCAGGAGACTTTGGTAGAATGCAGTCCGCCTGGAGGTCAAATAAGTCGGAACAAATTGGCTGTTGTCTGCTGATGATTTAGCAGTTTATTCGTTTAGAATTTGTTTATAAACTGGCTAAATATTAGCCGAGCATGTCCAACTTGACGTCTCTCAACCCCAATGTCATTCTTGTTTGCTAATTGGGGTACAAACGGTGAGCAGCACGTTGCAAATGAAGTCTGCCGGCTGGGAAATAAAGCCTATTCGCCCCAGAGGCTCATTCAGACCGATAGCCGAAGGCTTCTGAGATCGCTCATTAAACGGAGCAATTAGTGTGTGATATTTATGAAGAGGTATGTACTGACATCACAATTAATTGTGAAGCTGAAAGTGGATCATTGGATCTGATGTCCAAAACCTCCTCCTGTCACAACATTAACAATCACAGCTACTTAAATCATTTAATCTTCTTCCTTAGCTGTGCTTGCAATCACATTTCATGCAAACTACTTTGTTCGAGCACCAAATGCAAAGATGACATGGCTGCAATTGTGGGAAAACACATTTTTACGTGTGTAAATGAATACGCCTCTAGTGTTTTTTGCACCTAGAAAGAGCGATGAACATACACCGCATTCCCTGTTCACCCGAAAGGTGCGCTTACTGGTGTGTGAGAGCCAGCAGAGCGTCGGTGCTGGTGTATCCCGCCGCTGCCAGAGTGTCTCTGTAGCGCTCCAACCCGAGGGACCGAAGCCACTCGCAGACCGACCCCGCCGACACACACACCTCCGAACCCGCAGCCGACTCCATCACAGTCGCTGTGTGTCTGTGGAAACACACGCACAGGGAGAGAAGAAATAGGACGGCGGAGTTGTGATTGGAGGAGCGCTTTGAGCGGTCGGGGTGAGTGCAGGTGAGTACCTGTCCCCCCCCGTCCGGCGCAGAGTCCCCGGGTTACGGATGAGCTTGTCCAGCATGTTGAGGATCTGGCCGAAGGTGGGCCGCTCTGCCCGCTCTCTCTCCCAGCAGTCCAGCATGAGCTGGTGCAGCACCACGGGGCAGTCCATGGGGGCAGGCAGGCGGTAGCCCTCTTCTATCGCTTTGATCACCTGGAGGAAGGTCAGGTGGAATGTTTTTTTCAGCAGGCTCTCCGAAACCTGGATCCCGTCAAAAATGATTCACTGATGCCAAACTGGAGCAATATGAAACCAGATATGTCAGTGTTTGTTCAAATTCCAAACTTTATACTGATACTCGGAATCCTTCTGGTTTTGTGCTGGAAATCATCAAGTATGTTTCTCCAACCGAATCCAATCAAAACCATTTGGAAAAAAAGCCACGGCCAAAAAGAAAAAAGAAGCTTTAGCTGAAGCCGTTTTGAACGTCCCATTTATGGAACTCCGGCTGTGAGCGTTCCACTATTCCCTTTGTACATGATACTTCTCATCAGGGATTTCCAAAGTCTGAAGCTTTTGACCTTTGATTTGGGGGCTTTGAGGGGTTGGATATATATTGTTGTTACCATGGAGTTAGATAAGTTAAAGGCGTTTTAACCTATATTTTGTGTATAAAAATTTCCCAATCACTGCTGCAATTGCAGTTTTTTTTCCCTTCATTTTCAGTTAAAAAATGTCTTAGTATGAAGTAAGGAATTGCGTGACGGCTGTGGACTCATATTAAAAAATGTGGTTTCTAAAGTTCTGTTTCGTTGTATTTACCCCCGGTGTTTCCACAAACCACATGAGCTAAAGAGCATCGCAGCGTGTACTAATTTACAATCAAGAAAACTAAAGTAAATAAGACGGATAGAGAGTCTAGGCAGCTACAACTGGCGGCAGATGAAATCAATCATGTCTGAACATTTCCATATGCCAGAATGCCCCTTTGACAAAGTCAAACTCAAACCTAACGAGTTTTGATAGCAAAGTGAACTTAAGCTGAAATGGGCTTTTTGTGTCAGAATAACCGAATCCCTTCTGAATGTATGAACAGTGTGTGCTTGGCTGAAGGATAACAATACGCAGCATTTTCTAGTCAATTTTAATTAAGACTATATAATATTTTCAACAGAATATCTGGTGACTTAGGAAGACAATCTTGGCTTGCTGCCTTGTTGTGGTTGAAGGCAAAATGTTCTATTTTTAAAACGCTGCAGAGGTCAAAGTCTCTCGGTCAGCACTCAGTGCCTCGCAAAAGGGACGGACTATTTTCCTTGTTTATGGTCCCACATTGACCTACACTATGCTTGTATTCACACACAGGTTTATGAAGAACATTTGAGATGAGTCCACTTTTGTTTTCACTTTCACATGACAGGAGGATGAGCCATAAAGCTGGCGAGTGTAATTAGCAACAGGGTTTATTGCCAGAAGAAAGAGAACGAGATGTCTTTAATATTTGGTTTATTAATAATCCCTGTTCTGTTTGAATGCATCCTGTGATAATAATGTTGGATGGTATTTTTTATTTTTCCTTTAATTTAAAGAGGCAGACCGTTTTGGGATTTAGCTCCCTCCTTTGCATTTGAGGGAATTCATAGATATAAAAAAGACTCACGTCCTGGTTGTTCATGTCCCAGTAGGGTCTCTCTCCGTAAGAAACCACCTCCCACATGACGATGGCGTAACTCCACACATCGCTGGCTGAAGTGAACTTCCTGTAGGCGATGGCCTCCGGAGCCGTCCATCTGATGGGGATCTTCCCTCCAGGGGACAGATAAGTCCCAGTTGCCTCCTAAAACAGAAGTAAGACTTTCACTATTTTATGTAGTAAATAATACCGTCACATTTACGCCAACAAGTTCCTGGTAATAAAAAAAAAAGAAAAGCAACTTTGCCTTCCAGCAATGGCATTAGCTGTTTCATATTGTTTACTGATTGAAGGAAATAAACCCGAGATAGTCTGTAAGTCATCTGTTGCATCCTGTTGTGCTTCAGAATGTCTAAAAAATGAGTTGCGAAGCAAAGAGCAAAGCCAACCTATACTTTTAAATGCAATTAAAAACGCTTGTTTACGAAGGCTCTTTTAAACAACACCAGTCCAATCTGATAGTACGTATACATTGTTATTACATTACTTCAGTGGGCGTTTTACCCTCGTAGTGTAGGCGGCCTCCGGGTCGTCCTCCAGAACTCGACTGAGGCCAAAGTCAGACACCTTACACACCAGGTTGCTGTTGACCAGGATGTTCCGGGCAGCCAGGTCTCGGTGAACGTAGCTCATGTCGGACAGGTACTTCATCCCGGAGGCGATGCCGCGCAGCATGCCCACCAGCTGGATCACTGTGAACTGGCCGTCATGTTTCTGGACAATTTGAATTAATTGAGACAAGAGAACAGGTTAACCTGGGCGTTCGTGTGAGTGGTTGCATTTTACTAATTAAGAAAATGTCAATGCCAAATTCATAGAAATGAAGCCGTATGATTATAAGGCAGTACCCGAAGAAAAGCATCCAGGGATCCATTTTCCATGTATTCTGTGATGATCATCAATGGTTTGCCTGAACAGGTACATTTAGAAATATTGAATTACAACATGCACATAATCCAAATTCTTACACTGCTAAGAGTTCCCGGGCTCCCTCAACTCACATTTAGTCACGACGCCCTCCAGCCTGATGATGTTCGGGTGGTCGAACTGTCCCATGATGGAGGCCTCGGACAGGAAGTCCCTCCTCTGTTTGTCGGAGTATCCCGCCTTCAGACTCTTGATGGCCACGTAGATCTCCCTCTTTCCCTGAACGCGCAGCCGACCACTGCACACCTCCCCAAACTCTCCTACACACGCACAGTAAAAAAAAGAAGTGTCAGCGCCAAGTGAGCATGTGTTTGGGTATGTGTGTGCGTACAAACTAATTCCAGGCTTACCCATGCCAATAACTCTCTCAATGTGAATACTGCTAACATCAATCTCCTTGGCAAACTCGTGGATGGCCTGGTCGGGGTCTTCATAGGTGAACGGGTCCACATAGATCTTAACTCCTGCCATAAAGGAGACGCAAGGAGAGGCGAGGAAGAAGAGGGTGTGAAATATGGGTATAACTGCTGCTCCATATGTTATGTAAATGTCTTTGGCAGTATGAGACTAAGATGTGTGCAGGTAGAAAGAAGAGAAAACGAGCACCCATCTGTCTCTTTCAACAGTACCGGATAAGTGTGTTTGAAATACCTGGGTTAAGATGTTTCTCCTCTTCTGAGTCCTGCTTTGTTTTACTGTACTTGCTCCTCCTGTTGAGGCATAAGAAGTGATGCACGTTTAACACACACAATCCGAGAAAGCAAAAAAATCATGAAAAAAAAGGTTCCTACTTTTCACGTTTTTGTGTGATTTCTACATTTAAGATAACTGACAAAAAGGCAAATGTGCCAAATGTTTTTTTTACACACACAGTTCCCAGTAGCGCTGCTCATTCATTGTTTTTTTTCTTCAGAACAAGCGATGACAATGAGAACAGAGAGCATCGTGCAGCAGGAAAGACACAGCGCGACTAGATGAAAGCATTCAAGGGAGGGAGGGGGGAGGGAGGAGGGATGAGGGAGGAGGGGTGATGCCTCAGGTAGCGCAAGATAAAAGGTGTTTTCCATTAAACAAAGAAACTGTCAAAAACACCTTTGTGGGCGAGTAAGTGTGTGTGTGTGTGTGTGTGTGTGCGCGCGTGTCTGTTTGCGGGCTTTTGTGTGTGAGTGTGCACGTCAGCGGAAGCTGACACACAAGCTGTGCTGCTGAGGAGACAGTAATGACAAGTCAGGGGCAAAGGGATTATCACTGTCTCCACTCTAATCTCCTTTAAAGGCTCCAGGTAACGCACACATATTATTTAACAACACAATAGCAGGGGAGTTGTGAGTGTTGTTTGTGTGCCGCGCGCATCCAGGTAGTTTGGTCACAAGCAGTGGTTACGGCTCAGACGGCACTTCTGTGGACGTCTGTGATGCTCTGATGGGAAACTTTTAAGCAGCCTATAGGTGTGGGTCCCTGTGTGTGCGTGAGTCCATACCTGCGGCTAATGATGAACACAGCTGCAGATATCAGCAGTAAAATTCCAACCCCGCTGACAGACAGCAGCAGGAAAGCTGTGTTAACTCCTTCTCCAATCAGGGGAAAGGGATCTAAGAGGGACGGACACACGGGTCATTAGCCAGAGAGTTGCAAACTTGCATCACGTGAAATCGCCAAACATTGTTGTCAAAAATACCTGAACTGGTGGCCGATTCAAACGGGGGGCTGAACTCTCCGTATCCAGCAGCTGTGCGAGCGCGCACGTGAAACACGTACACGGTGAGGGGGTTAAGACCCGTGACATCAACGCTCCGAGAGAAGGTCCTCATTATGCGGTAGGACCGCTCTTTCTGATCCTGAGGGACAAAAAAAAAAAGGGGGCTCGACCTCAACGCTCGACTGCAAATCCACGGTCGACATCGGGGAAATACAAACGTATCGCCGTAACCTGCAGGCCAGGCGCCTCACCTTTTCATAGAACTTGACCTC
The DNA here is from genome assembly GCA_021346845.1 of Apeltes quadracus. Lineage (NCBI taxonomy): Eukaryota > Metazoa > Chordata > Actinopteri > Perciformes > Gasterosteidae > Apeltes > Apeltes quadracus. The sequence continues at coordinate 8,144,195 of CM037919.1, forward strand.
GTATTCCAGGATAACCCCGTTGGGTCGATCCGGCTGTTGCCACGACAACGCCAAACTGTGCCTGGTGACATCAATGGCTAAGATGGACGACACCGCAGACGGAGCTGGCAAGGAGGGAGGGATGATTACTTTGTAGAGTGACGTACTGTACACTCTGTGAAGCCGTTGAATAAGACCACGTCCTTAATGGGTTTTCCGTCCTCAAGGTGCTCGTTTTGTCAACAACCCCGCTGAGCAGGAGCACCTGACAACTGACCTACATGTCATCCTGTTCCGCAGAGACAATCCTCATGTTCCACTTTTTCTTCCTTTGAGGTGTTTGTCCTCCTGTGTGGCTGCTCATATGAAAAAGGGCCATATGGTGGAGCAGGTTAAACCTGACAAATGCCAGTCACTTCTCAGCTACCTTATTTCCACCTGGAACTAAGCAGGTGTGCCGTTTTCTGAAAGCCGCCGTAGAGACTTAAATCAGTGACAGTAGGAGATGTTACAGCACGTTAAAAAAAGGCACACATGGAGAACTAATGGAGAGCATGTGTGAGAGGAGAACCACACACCAGCCGACACCTTCCCAGCTTAAATGAAACACGCCATAAAAGCCTTTTTTTTCACTCACGTCTGTGGTCAGGAGAAACAGACCCTCGCCACAATGCTGCTATTGCTCTACCAGTTTGCTATGCGGTGTTGTCATTTACATTCTCCTTAAATTGACTTTCCCCTCAACACACGCTTCCTATTTGTATTTAAATCAGTGATTTACATTTCCTAAAATGCCTTCTGACACCCCCTGTAGTTAATTCAGCCGTTCTTAGGTCTAGGACAGAGTAATAACTATGACAACAATGACAGTGCAGCTAAGAGCAATAGCTTTGTGTTACGGAACTGCAAGAATGTCCTGCAGCTCAGAGAAAGAATACATTTGCATGTGGTATTTTTACACAGTATTACAATGCGGCCTTGCCATTTATGTGCTATTCAAATTCTATGCAACCTATAGAAAATATATGTCAAATGGGACAAACTTCTTAAATGTATTTGTTTCTACATTTGTAAATGTGTAAATGTTGATCATTTAAAACATACATGAGGTCAGAAACAAATACATACATTTGAATATGTGTTTCATATAGCAGCATAAGCAGGCAAGAATGAGGCTGACAGCTTCCACATGCTTCCACGGTTTCTAATGTTTGCCGCTTTGGCGCTCGGATTCCCCGTGGGGCGCACACGCAGTGAACGGCAGTCTGTATCGGGCTGACCCACTTACGGACCACATCTATAACTCCCACCAACAGATTCGTCTTACTCACCAGCCTGGTTGGTGGTGACAGTGACAGACACGCTCTGCAGCTGCCCCTGCACCGCTGGCCCGGGAGACCCCGTTGCGCGCGTGCACGATGAACGTGTAGTGCGTGTGGGCCCTGAGCTCGCTCACCACCACCCTGGTGGTCCTCAGGCCGGTTTGGTCGGGGGAGAAGACGACGTCGGAGCTGCAGGGCAGGCAGAGCTGCGAGCTGGAGACGGAGCCGGAGACGGAGCCGGAGCCCGGTCTCGGGTCGTCTCCCGGCGCCGGTCCGCTCTGGTAGACACTTCTCCCCGACTGGACGATCCCCTGGTCCGCCTGCATCCCCTGGCCGCCGTGCTGGGGCTCGGGCCCGGGGAGCGCTTTGCTGCTCGTGTGACTGTGGCTCGCTGTGGGACAGATGAGACACTCCAGACTGTAGCTGGTGTCACTTCGTCCTCCAAGCCGGCGAGGCGGGGCCCACTCCAAGACCACCGAGGTCTCGTTCACCACGGAGATGAGCTGCTGAGGGGCTGATGGCGGCTCTGAGGAGGACACAAGCTTGAGAATGAACAAAAACACATATCTGGGATACAGGATACAGGAGGTGAGGGGGGGTATGGGGCTGCTGGCACAAGTTGGAATGTAGACATCTGGCATCAGGTTTAAAACCATACTATTTTTGATTGGTTGGTGTTTTCTTCTGTGGGAATCCTTTTTTTGTATGTGTCTTATGTCCGAGGGACAGGTTGGGTTAGTGTGTGTGTGTGTGTGGCCAAGGAAAACCATGTGCTGTAAATAAGCATAATTAAGTTTATGAAACACAAGTCTGTGACACAGGATCCTACTCAGAGACTTGGAGAGAGAGACAGAATAGGAACGACAGAGTGAGACATCTATTCACTTCTATTCATTTCTTCACTTCCAGATAGGATGTAGATGGTGGCTTAGTCATAAGTAATGGGATCATGAAGCAGGGAGGCATTCAGACCATTTTGCGTATCCCTCTGTTTGGTAGAGATAGACATGTCGGGAGACAATGAGTGAGCAACGCTCACACACATTGCCTGCATTTGACCTTAAGTTTAGTCGTATTAGTATCTGTGTGTGTGTGTGTGTGTGTGCTTACGGGTGCAGGCCATGGAGGGGGGGTCGCTGTCAGCCCGGTAGAAGGCGGAGTGGCAGTCACAGACGGTCGCCCCGTCCCTGAGTGCGTGGCTGTGTGGAGGACACTTGGAGCATCCTGCATCTGAAGACTTGGCCTTGTAGAAACCAACAGGACAGGCTGCGGGGGGACGGACAAAGACGCCGCTTTAATAACCACGTTCAGGCCAGCGTTGGAAAACCACAGGTCACATTATTGCAAACTTTATGCACGAGAGGGGCACCGCAGCAACGTTTTGATAAAACGGATCCAGTTTTACTTGTACTTCCCCGCATTGGCACACAAAAGGTTTGCCTGAGCTGAAGTAATGATGATTGGCAGTAGATAATTATGCCAAAAACATTTGCAGATGCAGCTCATTAAAGGAAGATACAGCAGCTTATGTTTGTTTTTTTTCCTTGATGAATGGGAAGCGAATTTCTTTCAGTTTTCGGTTGTTTGATAGACAAAATAAGGCATTTCAATAAGTACTACTTTGTGCACGACAACAGTCGTCAATGATAAAATATTGAAATGTCAATGCAAATATGTTTTGGTGAGAAACACACTTTTGCTTTAATATAAAATGTGCGTAACATTTCAAACACTTAAAATTTTCGTTTTAATAATATGTGCCGCGAGCAGAGCAGACAACTCTGACTCCAGGTCAGCTGCAGCCTGAACCCTGATATCGCCACGATCTGGTGTCTCCATACTGACAGCTTCCAGAGCCCACAGCAAGTTAACCAACGCACGAACCTCATTTCGATCCAAAGAAAAACAACCGTGGAAAAGAAGCGATATTAAGTGAGCAATAGATGGGCACCGTGATTTATCGGTTTAGCAGAATACATCCAAAGAGAGGGGGATGGGGAGAGTGAAACCTTCTGTCTGTATACCAAGGAACTGATGCACTGACGGAGTAACAATGCAATAAATGAGTGCCTAATTATACAGCTCGACATCGACTGCTGAAGCAAAAGAGACGGCACAGCGTGGCTGGTTCAGGAGACTCTCCACTCTTCAGATTCACTTGGAAATCCTCCATTTGTTTCCACTCCAATCATTTTTTTCAACACCTTCTTTTTCATCATTACACCCTATTCACTCTTCTTCCTCAATCCCACCATTTTTCCCAGTTCTTCTTATTTTTCCTCCCCAAACCCTTTCACATTTCAAATGGGGGATGAAGGCATCCCAGTGGGAGTGGATAGGAATGTGTGTGTGTGTGTCTCAGAGTGCTTTATGACACTCTCATCAGCAGATGAGAGGGAGGAAGTCTCCACTGTAATCTACTCACACCGACAATCCTGCCCCATCTGCGTGAGCCGCCATAGATTTGCTCTTTCACACACTCAGTTGCCCTTTCATACTTTTTCACAACCTCCCTCATTTGCTCCCCGCGCACTTCCTCTTCGACCTCTACTTATCGGTCTTTGTATCTCTGATAGCTCTCCGACTGCAGGCAGCAGGCATGTCTGCATATCCCTCTCCTCTCTGCCTGTCGAACCTCGGGGGAAGCTTTGAAGTCCACCAGCAGAGCTTACGGCTCCATATCGACACCGAGGCCGAAAAGTACCAGGTCGAAACCTGTAAACCATAAACATATTTGATCTGCTGAATGACTCGTTGTACATGTGTCAGCTTATATAATTAAATGAATGAGATAAAACAAGGTATTATCACTCTTCTGCTGTTAAGTGCATGCCTTTGTTTTGAATCATCATTGTAGGTAAGTAGAGCCATGGATGGGAAAGGCAGCGAATGAAAGGGAGAAAGAAGTATTTGACCTGCAAAGGACTTAAGGGTTGATTATAGGCCTTGCTGGTGGTGGGAGTTTGGGGGGGGGGGGGGGGGGGGGGCACACTGGCTTTGTCTCTGTCCCACCCAATCCTCTATCCTTGTCTCCAACACAGAGGACAGACTGAAGGAGGAAGAGAAAGAAAGGAGGAAGTATTTGAAGCCATAAACTTCCTTCAGCACCGTCACATGTCTCCATTCTCTCCGCCGTGTAAAGCCTTTTGTGTCTTTTTTAGCTGGTTTGGACGGGGAGGGAAGAGGGGGGGAGGAGGGGGGGGGGGGTGGCGGAGCGTTGCTGACCTGGAATAAGAGCTCATGAGAGTGCCATTAACCCGACATTAACCCGACGCTACTGAGGGCCGTGCAAGGGCCCGAGCTCGGCCAATGAACTGGGAGGGAATTTGGTCCAAAGAAAGACGCAGCTACCGATAAGATGAGGCGATGGGAGACAGATTTGTGTGCATGTCTATGAGCGTGTCCATTAGCAGCAGAGCAAATGTGCCGCAATCAGCTGTTTTTTGTCCGCGTGTGCCGAGTGCGAGAAAGTGACAGTTGACTAAAGTGAGTGTAAAGGAAGGCTGGCTGGGAGAAACAGACAGCGAGCGAGATGCAAAGAGGTGAGGATAGAAAAAGAGAGCGAAGCGGAGGCGAAGGTGCCCTTTGATTACTATCAGCATTGTCGTACATTTGCATTTGCATACGCATTCATTTGCCACCTAAAATGCAAATGCAGCTCACATAAAATCCAACTAAGAGCCTCGTCGGCGCACTGCATTGAGCGTGTGCGTATGTGCGTTCTCCTTGACCCGTGTTATCAGTCATCATCCCTTGTTCCTTCCCGGCAGAGGGGCGTGGATGAAGGAAGTACCCCCGACCACTCCGGTGTGACACCTGTCTGTGTGATGGATGGAGGGAGGGCCAGGTTGACGGACGGATGGACGGATTGATAGACCGTCAGCCGGGAGGAGGGCCACTATTAATCACAGGGGTCATGGCCTGTTAATTAAAAGCCGCAGAAAAGGCTGCAGATAAGCTGTGATTCTTATCTTTCCCCTACAGTATGTCTTCATTGAAAGGACAGCCCGCCTCCCCGGAAACTCAACATTCCTTCACAGTTTGGTATCAAATTCATCTCCTATCTTACACGAGCACCGGCTCCTCACGTCGCTCTGCCTTTCAGGCCGTAGGAATGTGCTCGGTGGAAGCCGCAGCTTTAAGTTTGCCCGCATTTTAAATGCTCACAAAAACTGGTGGTTTGAGGACAAATGGGTTTGGATCTGGTGTGTGCCTGCCCGATGCCAACAGTGCGAACATTAGCATGTGAAAGAGGCTCTACAACAATACACCCCCCCCCCATCAAATACAGAACACTCCCCAGCAGTAGCAACCCCCCCTCCCCCACCTCTCTCCTCAACGACTGTGGATATGGAAGAGGAGTTGGAGAAGAGAAAGGAGGGATAATGAGAGACAGAGACGGAGACACACAGCTTGAGAGCGAGGCTTGTTACAGTGCCAGAGAGCTACAGACGGACCAGTGGAGCTGGCAAAGCTCCTCTCCATTAAGAGCAACCTGGGAGAAGGAGACAATAGAACGCGCACACACACACACACACACACACACACACTCTCTGATTGCGATGGTGGAATGCAAACCATTCCCCCCCCACCTGCGTTTGGTTTGCTTCAGCCATTCACTTGCTGCTGCTGTCACCTGAACACACACACGGACCTCCTCCCTCTCTGTTTGCCCCACCACACTCACGGCATTCTGGGCAGCCCTCCAAACGGTGAGTGCACGGGAGGGAGGGCTTTGTTCGTCAGGAAATCAGATACAGTACCCATACGCAAACACACGGTAAATCCAACACGACCACAGTCCAGAAATGCGACGCGGTAATTAGGAGGCGCTGAATGCAGCGATTACGCACTCCTTCTCTCACTCGCTCTCTCTTTCTTCCTGCCATCTCGTGTTGAGCGTCTCTCTTTCTCTTTGAGGCTCTCCCCCTCTTTTCATCCCTCCCCCGTTGCAAATGCTTTCTGCTGTTGACGAGACCCTGCAGGTGCGTTGGAAAGAAGCACAACCATGAAATCGCTCTGGATGAAGGGAACGCACACACACACACACACACACACACACACACACACACACACATGCAGAGCCAGCGTCCAACCCACCCAGGCACTGAGCAGAGTCAGACGACAGAAGAAGGCGGCGAGCGCAGAGACAGTGAAACAAAAAGCAGAAGGCTCCCCTTTCATTCCTCACATTTCAGATTCTCTCTGTTGTTCTCTCCCCGCTCGTCTCTCCTCCCTCGTTTCCGATCCTCCCAGGCGGATTGCAGCTGTCAAACTTTTGACGTCTTCATCTGCCTCGGTCGTGACCCTGCACTGTGTGGCTAAACTCCCTCTGTGTGAGTTTGCGTGTGAGTGGCTGTCAGTCAGGGTTTCAGACGCCTCCATCGGGCTCAGTCATGACCTCGGTCTTAAGCACAGGTTTATAAAAGAGGGGGAGTTGCTTCTCTCTTGTTTCTCTACTGGTGTCCCCTTTGCACCCGCCGGCGACCCCCCCCCCCCCAGCGGGAGAGGGGCGCCCCGCGGTATTGATGCCTTCTGCTGTCAGTGGCCTTCTTTCAATCCCCCTCTCGCCCCATTCAACTTCTAATCCCGTCTTCCTCTGCACAGCTCCTCCTCTCATCCTCCCCATCCTCATTACTGCGTGTCAACAGTGAAAATGAACTTCTCACATTTCACTCAAAAGGACTTTTTTGGGGAATGCTAAAATGCATTAGAATGGCGAAGGCACAGGGCAGAGAGTACAGATATCTCTTGGGGTAATGTGTAAAAAGCTTTATTAAATAATGCCAAACTTGGCAGTGAATCACGAATCTTAGATATACGATGAGTTCTATCCCACACATTCTATCTTTAGCTTTGCAGAAAGACGTACGTCAGTGGGAGATAATCCCATTATATCAACAATCAACTCATTGGTTTCAAACAAAAAAGTTGCTGCTATAAGGGGGGTGTGGACAGTACCTACCCATCGTCTCTGTCCAGTCTGTCTGTTACACTGACTGAGGTAAAGCACATGAGACGGGACGAGAGACAGATCATCCAAATCGCCTCTCAGAACTCAATGCCCTCCTCTTTTTTTTTTTCCTCTGCAAATTTCAAACTTAAAATGGAAGAGGTGTTAAGGCCTCGATCCAATACTGCAGGGTCAGAGCTTTTGCCCAGCAGCATTGGGTTTTCATCCAGACTTTGATGGATTTTCTCCAAGGCAGCTGAGCCCGGCCAACAACCTGTCAGGCAGTGAGAGAGGGGAGACGCAGGGAGAGAGCAACAGATAGATAGATGGCACTTCACATCTGCAGGAGGTTCAGCAAAGTCAAGGGTTCTCTCCTAAATCTAGTTGAGGAGGAACATCTTTCAGCCTTCAGGGACCACCCCGCAAACCTCCTCCTTTCTTTCAGAGAACAAATGCGGCAAACAGACTAAAGGTTTTCGAGAACATTTGTCACTCACACAATTTTGGCTACTGCTCTTGAAAACGAAGCTACGTTTTATCCTCTCTCTTTAACACCAACTGGCCCCAACTGCATTGCTCTTTTTATGTCCATCTTTGGCCTTTGTCTCCCTCAGTGTCTCTTCTTTTCGATTTGAATTATATGTCTGTTTGTTATACAATTAGCCTGCTGGGATCGGCCACATAAATAAAACGGAGGAGCAGATCAGTGAGTCGCTGTCTCTATTCCTCTCTGTGCGCCTGCGTAAGTGTGTGTGTGTGTGTGTGTGTGAGAACATCCTGTGGGTCCGGTGTGCATGAGACTGAATAAGGGGGGTGAAACCATGTTGTAAAAGTGTCTCCGCAAAGTCTCTTGTCCCCCACTCGCCCGACTTTCTCACGCAAGCCCGCACATTCAGTTGTCTTCATTTCCCAACAAATCACTTCCAAACATTACACGTCATCGACGCCACATGCAGGCCGGGGAGAGGTGTGTGAGCAGCTTGCATATTAGTTACCGTAAAGTTCATACCAGATTTGTAAGTGATAGAATGACATTTTAGTCCAGATGGCTGTTGTTATGTCAGCACATGTCACGCTAAAATCTGAGAGCTTATACTTGCAGGAACATTTTTTTAACTTTCGGGATTTATTGAAAGATAAAGGGATCATTCTATTCGCATGACATACGGGTATATTTAAACAGCTGTGGATTACTTTCAAAAGAAGCTGAAATGACATACTCCAGCAGAATGTTGGAACACTCGTCACTTATATCTCATACAAGCAGAACAGACGGTTTGAGAAATACACTTATCTGCTTCCCTGCAAGAGCGTTAAACAAGAAGATAAAATCTGTTCACATGAGGTTGAGAAAAGCAGTCAGACAGCTGGCTAAGCAAAACGACTGGATATGGCAGCAAAACCTTGACCTGAAGCTTATTCATTAACATTACATATTTCTTCTTTCTAGAGTCTTGTTGTAACTGTGACGTTGCCAAGCAACCATTGGAGTGTCCATAAAATATAAGATGTTAATCTGTGAACTTTGGAAGTGTTCGTAGATGGTGTAATGCGTAACTAAGTTACAGAGTGCCAAGTTCGTATTGAACAGAATTAGAATCAGAATTCTTTGCAGGAATGCGGCTTGTTAATCGCTGCATAACAAAAAGCAATATAAATGGGTAGTTCTTAATGCAACAAAGTGAATTGCAAACTGTTACACTGTCTCTTGCGAGTACATTTTTGATTCAAATAAAAGAGGAAATAATACGTTATTCATTGGTTGTGCTGTTGCAGAATATACTTCCAAACAAGTTATGGCCCCTATTTAGGGGGAAACTACAAAAAATGTATCTTTGGATAAAAAGTCCAACGAATAATCAAGAAGGCTTTAATTAGAACTCTCTCTATTATTAATAAAAGGACGGTGTTACTTGAAGGCTCAGGGGTCTTAGAAGTGGCAACGCAATAGTGAATGAAAATGAATCAGTCGGGCCGTCACAAAGATAAATCACATTTCGGTGGAGCAGCTTCACGTACCTTTACACGAGCCGCCCTGCTCCTGATGTCCCGGGTTGCAGAGACATCCACCAATGGGAACCAGCCACTCTCCGTCAGCGCCGCAGTACATTTTAGGCTCCTCTCTCTCCTCCGATTGGTTGACACACGACCCCCTGACCTCCACCAAGGAAGACGTGTCGGCCCCGGTGACGGTGTCCGGGAACGTTGCCAGGTTACGAATGGTGAGCGGGCATGTTTTGTAGAAGACTCTGACGGAAACCAAAGCGATGCAGGCGCCGACATCCTGAAAGGCCAGGTAGAAACCCTTCCGAGTCGCCACCTTCACGTCTCGCACCTCCGTGTTCAGTTTCATGATGCGGTCACCAACGTCCACCTGTGGCGAAAAGAGAACGGAGCTACATTAATTAAAAGCAGTAAGCGGCGTCCTCGGGCTTGTTTGAGCTGAAGCGGGAGCTGATGTTCACATGTTCAGCATCGCCCTCTCACCCAGATTGACTTCCCATGGCTGCAAAGGTAAAAGATGCTGCTACTGCTGTAAAGATGCCAAAATCAGTAGTAATCTTTTTTGTGAGGACTGGGCAAAAGCTCCTCGCCAGCTTTTCTTGGGATGGGAGAATGGACGATTAAAAAAAAAGTGCCTGTAAAATAAATAAAAAATGACTGCTAAGTGCCGCAGTTTTTTTTTTTTTTATCACGATAAGAGCAAATGAAAGTGAGTTGGGGAGGGAAGATAAAGGACTCAAAACCTGACTCAGTTGTTTAGTGTTACCTGAGTAAAGCTCTCGTCTGCTGCCACGGTGTCCACTTTAATGAAGCTGCTCTCTTTGATGTAGCTCTCTCTGTCTTCGTTAGACTCGTGGTAGTAGAGATTGAATGTCTCCTACAAAGGGAAAAGGGACAGAAAAAGGTGAGACTGGCAGCCATTCATCATCATCATCATCATCATCATCATCAGCGCTCATCTTTTCTCTTAATATGATAATGAGTCAAAGGGGGGTGGGGGGGGGTTGTGCTTGAATGACCAACAGCTGTAATATATAATAAAGCCCCATTAGCCACCACCTGTCTAATAACTTAATAGCAAAAAAGTTAAAGAGGTCAAGTATTGAACGTAAATCCTTTACGTCACCTGCTTTTCTAATGCGCCCAAACCACACCTCGATGATCGTGCTGTGTCACGGCATTTTGAGTGTATTTTCTGTTACCTTGCAGGTGCCGGTGACCCCCGGCAGGCTGTTACAGTCCCTCAGGGTGAACTTGACTTCAACGTAGACCCTCTGAGCGCCGGACCGAGGGATCCAGTCAGTCCTCAGCCAGTTGTTTTGATTGGGCTCCAAGACGTTGCACACCTGGTACGTTCTGATGGGGATGTTCTTCTCGTCCATTATACTCACCTCCTCCCACTGCAAACAAACACCAACGCAAATGTATTATTAAGTTGAATGTGGGGGAAGCTTCTTTATAAAAGTTTCAGTTGTCAGAGTAGTCGAAGGGAAGGATTTCCCAAACCATGGAGGCTAAATGAAACAGTGTGTGGTGGCAGCTACGAGCGATGACGCAGTGTTGACACGAAGCAAACAAAGATGAATGTTAACATTGATTGTTACAGGAAGTCTGTAAAGAGGGATTTTCATGCCCAGGTATGAGGTGAAACATATGGAATAATCTATGTTTGACTCTGAACTCAGTTGAAATACCGCTGCAGAAATACAGAAAACGGGTTCAATAATTTACGGATGCCGGGGCACATTTGTAAAACATTAATTTGTCCGTCGATACTCTGCAGTGGAAGGTGGTTCCAATTTGTGGCAACTCCAAGGTTTCTGAAGGCACATTTCCATACAAGAGCAGCATGCACAACCTTCGCTGCGTCATCCATCTCAATACCGCCGACTATTTTCCTTGTACTGTGACCCGTCAAATGGCCGCTGAGCCTCCCAACTCCAAATTGGCTTTTTATTACCACTGAATAATAATCTGCTCTAGTGAGACCTGTAGACGCTAAACGTGCCGTGTCGAAAGAGCGAAAAAGAGAGAGAGACTCAGAGAAATCCTGAATGTGTGTGTGTGTGTGTGCGTGCGTGTGCATGTGTGTGTTGGGAGGAGCCGGTTTGTGTTTGAGTGTAACTAATTGAGCCGACCGATATGTCATCAATACTGATCTTATTGGCCAATATAGGCTCATTACAAAGATACTAATGAATTCATATATGTTGGAAACAGCGGTGCAGTAAATTTACATTTTCATTTTACCCAAATTTGCTGAAATCAAGTTCCTTATTTTCTTTTTCTTTTTGCTAATTGTTTATTTAGATTTCTTTTTTTTTATTATTTCCAGTAAGGTTTATTGTTTAAGATTTTCTGCAATTTTGTACAATTAAGTTAACTGTTTAAACATTGGTTTATCGTATCATTATCAGATATGCAACACTCTCAAATTCTGGTATTTGTCCAGCTGCAACTGTGCACTCATATAGTATATAAATATAAGTGTGTATACCATCTTTGTGTGCTTGTGTGTGTTTGTATGTGTGTGCGTACTGGGACGAGAGCTGTGGAGCAGTGATGCCCACTTGTCGTAAGTTATTTTGTCAGCCAACAGAAATCACAGCTGTTAGAACAAAAAAAAGCTCTGGCCCAACCATTCAGAGATGGTGTTTTGTATGTGTGTGTGTGTGTGTGTGTGTGTGTGTAGCTAAGGGGTGCGGAAGGAGGGGGAGGGGTGGAGGGCTGTAATCAAAAGCTCAGTGCGTGCAGACCAGGACCCTGTCAATCAGGCAACATGTGAGAGAATAGAGCCTGGTGACGGTAAAAATAAGTGTCAAGTTCACCAATAACTCTTAAACCAACAAAGAAGTGAGAGAGACACGGAGTAAGAGGGAGCGAGAGAGGAAGACGTAGATAAAAGATCACAATGTACCAATAACGTTATGTACAAGAAGATGAGAGGATGCAATACAAAATAGATATCTGAAGGATTTGTCCTGGCAACTGCAGGGTAGTAAAAAATCCCTAAAAAAGGACACCCACCACCAAGCTGGTTCATGCCTTTACGCGTGCCAAACACAACGCCAGCAAGCTCATCTTAGCACTTAGGCTTGGTGAACAACAGCTCATTTCAAAATCTGTGGGATGATTATTTACCGTTTGCAGACCAAGTGTGTGTGTGCGTGAGTGAGTGTGATGGAGTGTGTGTGGTTGTAAACAGTGTATCTGTAAAAAAAAAAAAGCTCCCACTCACCCCTCCCTCGGAAGGACTGGCGGCCCATTTCAACTCTCCTGGCACTGTCCTGGTATCCAGCAGGGTCACTGCGACGCACATGTGCAAAGGCAAGTGTTGAAGGGCAAACAGCCTACATTGCAGCATTAAAATACAATTCTTCAGCAGGGAGAAAAAAAAAAAAAAAAAAAAGAGAAATTGCAAACATCATCACTAAATAAGTACTTATGACTGAAGTTTGGGAAAACATAGAAATTGTCATTAAATCAATCTAAATAATTAATGAATTATTTAAGCTTTAAGCGTGTGTTTCATTATATCAGGTACTTCGATGTCATTTTTTAAAAACGGATATTAATGGAATCGCTATTTATGCATACAGAAGCCACGCTTGAGTCTTACGGGTTCAACAGTTGAATAACGGAATAAAGGTCTATGAGGTTCTCACTCATCTCCACTGTTCTCTATGACCGTATCATGCGAAAATATCCAAGAAGCAAGCAAACGCGGCCGTTCTGGGAAAAACCAAACACGCAGCAGAACTACTTGGAGGCCAAACGTGGAACCGAACAAGTAAAGTAAAAAAAACAGAAACGTCAGCTACTCCCAACTTTGCATCCGTTCACCGTTACATGCACATTGGCCCTGCTCGCGACCCTTCCAGGATGCGCACGCGGCGAATTTCTCCGCCGCGTGCAGGGCAACGCGGACAACACGGAATGTGCCACGCGCGCGCTCACACGATTCTCCTGCTCACTGACCTTCGTTGGGCGGATAAGTCCTCGTCCTCGAACTTGAAACGAGCGGTAACATCCATACGAAGAAGGGGAATATTCGCCATACGTTGGCAGCCATGTGTGCCGAGGGGCAGCGCGTGTGCTGCCGGTTGGCTCCGCGCGCGAGCTGAAGCGGCTCCATCCCGGTGGGAAAAGTGTGCGTGAATGAAGCCAAGTGTGAGAGCGAGTTGGATGCAGCAGTGGATTCTGGGGCGGGCTCTTACAGTCAGATGCTTCCCTTAATGCTAATTCAAATGGCACGAGACAAAGGGCCCGCGGTGATGCTGTACGTAAGTCTACGTAAATACAAATCTAAAAAGACAATTAAGGACCCACACAGGGATTTTAAAAAGATATTGATGGAATGATGAAGAGTTATCTGTAGCTTCTATGGGTTTAAACGGAAAGTAACAGCACCCATGTTTAACTGACTGCGTTAACTTAAAACAAAAATCAAACAAAAATGGACATTTTTGAGTAATTTTCCAGGGCGACACTTTGACTACACCAGGTAAATAGGACGGCCTGAAAAACACACATCTATGAGACTGCTCGCACGGCGGCGCACATCAGAGGTGGCATCTAGCAACGATAACCCCAAAAGATGACGTCACCTCACGTAAAGAAACAACATGAACTCCACTACCTGGATTTGCTTGCTTTACTGACGGTGGTTGGAGGGTCTTTGTCCCGAGGAGCACGAAGAGTGTGACTGCAGCGCCACCTGTAGGTGGTTTCTCAGGGGAAAGGGGAGAAACCCAATGAATGATCAGGCGCCCACCCACCCTACTGGGCTTTTGGATATTTTAGAGCAGATACGATGAGGAGCTTCACTCCTTCCCACAGCAACTGGAGACCAAAAACAGGGGAGACAAAAGGGGGGAATCATTCTTTAAGAAGAAGTCAGCTGTAAGGCAAACGGCAGAGGACTGTGGCTTTCTGTTGGGGCGCGGTGGCGCAAACAAAGAGCCAGCTCATGACCCGTCCTCCTACACGCAGGGGTGGGGGGGGGGGCAATTACGATTGAGAGAGGCACCACTTTTTTGAAGAAGTACATTCTTTATTTTCACCACTTGTGTGTATATTCTACCACAAAACGAGGAGCACTTTTACAGTATGCGTGCAGTTCAGTTCTGATGACCGTTGTTGAAATGGACCAACACATAGCACCGATTGGCTGAATGGCTGATTTCGAGCAGAGTGCCCCATGTGAAAGTGTGTGTGTGTGTGCCTGCATTTGCATGTACGTATGTGGTCGCGTGAGCCTCCCTCGAGGGCCGGTCTCCATCTCGCTTTGTGTCTACACAGTTGCTACGCCGAAAACATCTCGATCTCCCGTAAAGCACCATAATGGGCATCTGGCGCTTTGAGATGGAGAATAACGATCTCCCCGCCTCGACCTGCCACTCTTACCCCAACCGCCATAATACGTTCTTCACGTTTCATTCTCCCCCGGCGCCACGACAGACTGCGCAATTACAAAGACCCAATTAGTCAAGAGGCGATCGCGACTTCGCTCTGCGACCGACGGACCAATGGCATCGAGCGGTGCACGGCGAGAGCCTATGGGGCGGCGGCGCGGGTGGGTGGGACATGACTGTGGGGCGGAGGTGACACGGTGACATGGACGGAGACCGTTCTCTTGTTTCTGGTCATTTGTGTCACCAAAGTTTTGATTGATGACCGTCGGGATGTTTTCCCCACTCTCCCATGAGCTTCCCAGCCAGCTCTCTGGCGGGGGTTTGGGGGGGGGGGGCGCCTACTTTAAGTTTGGCCCTGAACCACACAAACACACATCAACACACGCACGCTTCTTGTCCCGTTGGGGCCCCAGATGGCTGCTGCCCACACATCTGCACTGTGAAACACTAAATATAGGCCCCCGTGTCGGTGTTGACATGTGCGTTCGCACATGTGAACACGCATCCATACACATGAGCGTCCGATAATGATGCAGATTGCGGGAGGAGGCAGAAATGAATAAAGCGAAGTAGATAACAGAGATGTGTGTGAGATTGTAAAGAGCAAAGCCAGAGGGACTGTAGGTGTGTGGGTGGATGAGAGAGATGAACAAAAGAAGCAGAGTGGAGAGATGAGGAGCCAGTGAGGATTTGATTGGGTGGGTGGAGGTTGGAGAGGAGGAGGACGGGGAGGCGGTTGGGTGTTGAAAAAGGATCTTCCCTCAAAGCCTCACTAAGATATTCCTGGAGTGAGTTAGATTTTCATTTGGCTCGCGGTCCTACACAGAGTGCTTACATCGTACCGGGAGCTAAACCCATTTAATATTCCCTCCACCGGGCTGTTATTCTCGGGGTGATAGGACAGATAATAACGGGGTTTATTTTCAATGTGCGAGCTTCCAGCGTGTGCGGTTGAACTCCCGGGGTCATTAGCATGTCAGAGGCGTTCCGTTGGTACTCAGCTCTCCCCGTAACAGCTGCTCGTCTGGCGTACTACTCAATTGATGTGCGTGCGAGTGGATGTGCGTCTGTGTTCATGCACGCGTGTGTTGGGTATAAACAAAGGGAGAAGCGAACAGACGGTTTCATCAAAAACACCAAAACACCAAACGGGTGTGTGGTCGTGCATCATTCGCTCACTTTGATGATTGAAGAAATCTCCATCAGCATCTTGTGCTTCTGCTTGTGTACTTGCATGTGTGTGTGTGTGTGTGTGTGTAGGTGTGTGTGTGTGTGTCAGTGTTTGTGGGTGATTGCATAAACATGGTGTCAGAGTAATGAGATGTTCTCTCCATCCATCTGCTCTGCTGGCATATTCATCTTCAGAGGGCTCCTTTACAGGAGAGACTGAAGGAGAGAGACGCAGCACGAGAACCACAGATAAACAGTCGGAGTGAAGAGGTCGTGTGATAATATCGGTTTTGTCTGTCAGTCACCGGAGCAATAACACACACTCAGGTCGCCCCTCGGAGCTGCGAGGCTCCATTCAGACGTGATCCTTTGACGGGGTTTTTTTTTAAAGCCTCGGCGTGGTTACCAGACTCTTGAGTGTGACAGAGAGAGACAGAGAGAGAGCTCATTGTTCTGCTCCTCCTTATCTTCCGTCTTCCGTCTCAGGCCTGCGCTGTTTCCCCCCTCGGCGCTGTGACCCGCCGGTGATACCGCCACGGCCTCGCCTCCGAAGATAACAGACCACCCTCAAAGTGCTCCTCTTTCTACCGCCATGACCCTCCCCCCTCCCCCCCCTCCTCCCCTCCCGGGGTTCTGAGCATCTCTTCTGGCTCACTGTATCCTCCGGAGTCTCCCTGGTCGACCGTCAGCTCTGCCAGACTTAAAACGCCCGCAGGCTAACCCTTCCTAATGTCACGGAGGTCCTTCAAGCCTGTATTTCCCCCTCTCTTTCGTCTTCCACTGCTCACTGCTTCGGAGGTCGTGGATGTTACAGTGTCGGCTTGAGTGGTGGAAGTGCAACTCAGATTGTTACATCACACTTTTTCTTACAGTTTTTTCCACAATAATTCTTCACCCCTCCCCCCGCAGCTACTTCAGTCACCCACACTCTGGACACACAGGGCAGATGGGATGTAGGAGGAGACGGCAAGGACAGAATCTGCCGGTTTCACATAATTATACATCAAGTAATTCAGCATAATTCCTCAATAAGATAGTGAAGTGTGCATTGTCTTCCGTGCCACACGGCTTTGAGGCCTGGAACAATGCTGATTATCATAAACTCGGCACATTTTTGAAAATCGTGCTACAGCCAAGTGCTTAGAGAGGGTTTTCTTGGCCGCCTAAACTCTCTTCTGTTGTGAAGGGCTTTTAAGGATACTGACAATGCCCCCCTCTGTTGTTTTCAGGAAGTTCCTCGCTTATTTATAACTCTTTTATTCCAAGCGCCTTTGCCACATTTGACATTTGGAGTTAGAAAGCTGTTGTTTTGGTGTTTTTGTGTGTGCCTACTTGTGTGTGTGTGTATGCGTGTGTGTGCGCATTCTAGCCTTTGTTTTGGCCCAAACCCACGCAGGTGACCAGAGGGGGGCTTGTGTGGGTGGACATCTCAATGGTGACCCCCCCTCCTCCCCCTCTTCACCCTCACCCTCTCTCCTCTTCCTTCCCCTTCCCCTCTGTTCTTTCCCTCCGTCCACAGCACAGCGGAATTAAAGGTCCATCTCATACGTTCCTTAAGCAAAGTCACAAGCCAAAATGTTGCTTTCAAAATCAACCAAAATCGCGGCATAATAAAACAGGCATTTTAACCCTCGCTGGCCCGTGATCCTGAAGCAGCAGCATTGTTGAGACTAAGCCCAAAAAAATGGTGTCAAGGATTATTCTGTGAAGTGGTGCTGAAACAAGTAAACGGAACATGAAACAATGGCCGTTATCATGAGGCATTTACGGAGTAGCTGTGCTGCTTTTTAATTGTAACAAAAAGGTCATATGGTGCCTAATCTGAAAAAGGAGCTGCTCAGGATTACGAACCGACAGCGTTATCGCTGGACTCTGCCAACCCCCTCTGCTGTCGGAGGTATTTTGAATGAATGCTAATGAGGACATGAAGCTGGAAACAGTTTGCTGACATGACACGTCAAGTTAATAACATAATAATGATTGATACCGTATTTAAGCCTTGTTACATGCAGAATACTGCTTTAAAATCATGGTTAAATTAAAATCCGCTGAGTACAAACAATTTGGCTACTTTGACTTCAGTCACCTTTGATGTGTGTGTTTCAGCTATGAATTACTTTCAGACTTTCCATCATTTCATCATTTTCTTTCACATCAGCAGTTATTTTTCTATCTTCAAATATTTTGTTTTGATTGTTTACCCAGAAGTCTGAGACTGAAACTAGCACAAAACTAGATTTTTGGCAATACTTTTAATACAAAAACGTTCGGGGAGAAAACTCAAGGCTGTTTTTTAGGATTAGCGAGAATTAAGGTGTCAAACTAGACTATTGTTCAGTTTATCATGTTGACCTTTGTTTTATCAGTCAAACACACAGATAGAGCATGGATTACAGGCCAGGATGCAAACCGCCCCCGAGAACATTAAAACCTCGTCATGCACTGTGATCCGACAGTATTTGTAGTCGGGGGGGGGGGGGGGGGGGGGGGGGGGGTGGGGGGGGGTGGGGGGGGGGGGAACATTCACTCCTTCTTTGCTGCTCAATGGTTAAAAAGTGTTACGGTTTAAGGAAGAATAAGCACCATTTGCGTTTGACACATCATTAGCTGTCCCTCTCTCTTAAAGATAAGATAATCCGTCATCAGCCCTGCAGCGGGGAAATTCAAAGGATTTACTGCAGCGTAGGTTAAAGGTGTGACAGATATGCCGGTTGTGTGTCACCATCACCTCACATCCATTCAGCATGTCACGCATGACCGTACGACACTGCCCCCTAAAGGATGACGCTCGCACAAACTGCTGCTGGATACCCGTCAAATGTGGCGTGAGTGTGTATGATGTGCTAAATTGGGACGTGCGGGCCTGACTGGCGAGTAGGAGGGCGGATGCGGTTGAACGACAACGTATTGAGTCATGAGCCGTGGACCTGTCAGGAAATGACATCCGATCGGCTAACGAGATCAGGTGGGGTGAAGCCTATAACAGACAAAGAACATGCGGAAAAGTGACTTTTTAGTATCAATAAATACTCAAATCTTACAATTCAGCACAGAGAATATAGTACAAGTGTTCCTGTATCACGCCATGAAGGAAATATATCATACACAATGTCATACAAACACAATAGCAGAAGTAAATTGTCTGGACAGTTAATTTTGTTCCTGTCGAAACTAATTCTGACGAATCCTGAAGGATCATTAAATGAAACTCTTTAATAAAGGGACAAAAGTGACTCCGCTGTCGAGTCATTCCCCTTCACGTCTGAGGGCACAGGAGATGGAAAGCATCCGAATACACACTGGCATTAATCACAGCTTCATGTGCTCAACTGGTATTTTGGTGTCCATCATCTGCATTTCTGAAATACCCTTGAGCAGGACACACAGAATCGGCTGTAGTGGCCATAACAACAAAATAATAGGATTTCTCCTTGAGGGGTTTGTTGTGTCACTCTTATAGCGTACAATTTTTTTTTTTAAAGTTTCCTTTTATTGGCCGTAAAAATGTTCAGGCATCACAACGTGAACGTGGTCTGGGCAGGGTAACAGAAAGCGGCAGGCCGTCTCTCTCTATTTTTTTTCGATGTACAAAACCCTACGGAGGCTTTGCAACTTGATGATGTTGTGCAAATTTAGGTCAGCTGAGCTTCCTTTGGAGTTGTCAGCATCCTGCACATGAAATAGGTCACAGAAGGGGGGGGTCGTTCGCCCCCAGTTATCATCAAAACACACTCTTAAGATTGCCGCTTATGTAAACCACTCTGACTGCGGCTTCAACCCACAATGTCAAATCAGGACATCGCGGCCATATTTGCCAACACGGGAAAATACATGAAGCAAGACGAGGGCAATATTTTGTGCAACAAATGATACTTAAGAGCAACCATGCAGGCGTGTGCGCTGAGAGCTGAATATGCAGTGTCTTTGGAGGAAACTAAACAAAGTGAAGAAGAAAGTGTGATCATAAGAATCTGCTGTGCATACTGGCATAGAAGAGGTTTAATTTGTAGGATCAAAGTGCAACGTGAGCAGCTTCGGCTGCCACGATGCCACAGTGGGCTTCCTGTCCTCAATTTAGCAGCCACAGGTTACAAACAACATGGGTAACAACAAGTATTGTTTGAGCATCAGTATATATAGAGTGTCAGTCTTCTACTTTGCATCGCTAGCATGGCTCCCAGAGGAAGGATCGCCGTGACAACCGTTCTCCTCTGCTTCATACTGGCCTTGTTCGGTCCAGCTCCGGCCGCCTGTAAGTTTATTACGTCACATTTCACCGCTTTTCCATCAGATCGAAATACAGCAGATATTACGCTATAACAGATCAGTTTGTGATGTGATGTGATGTGTGTGTGTGTGTGTGTGTGTGTGTGTGTGTGCGCGCGTGCAGTGGGTTCCCATGCGGGCAAAGCCTGTTGCACGAACTACAATAGGAAGCCGGTACCCTTCCAGCGTATAAGGGGCTACAAAGAACAAACCACCAGGGAGAACTGCCACATCGAGGCGATCGTGTAAGGCGGCCCGAACGCAGAGAGCCAGTGTCCATCCGAATCGGTTTCACAATGACATTATCACTTGACAATATCACCGTTTAACAATAAACCTTTATGAGAGGGTTGGTGCAGACTAACTGATTGGATTGTATTGATTAACTTCGAAATATTCAAAAGACACCGGTAATTGTTTTTTGGAAAGCATTACTAATATTGTTTCTGCAAAATGTATTGCCATGAAAATAAGCCATTGATTTGCCACAATATTTTACTGTCAAAACTAATTACATGGATTTCATGACTCTAAAAAAGGCTGCCGTTTGATCTGCTCCATATCGCCATAAATCATGTTCATAAATGATTTGTATGCAGGCTGCCTAGGCTTTAAAATTGAAAAAATCCAATTACACAACAGAGCTCGGTATCAAACTCCAATACTTTTTGATGGAATTGTACCAAAAGCAGTGAGTGAATATCAATGGAAAGTTCCTGCAGGGATGCACAGTGTTTCTGTAAGGCACAATCAAATGCTAATGCATTTAGTAAACCAAAATAGATTTTGTAGAAAACTTATTAGCTTTCCTCAAAAAAAAAGTTAATTTTGTTTATAAAAACTGGAATTATGAAAAAAACGTATAGCTACACTGTTCATGATTTGACAATTTACTGTACTGCTTTCTATGTTTGATGTTTCTCACCGTTGAAGTTTCTACACGGTTAAGAAGACCGCGATATGTGCCACGCGCAAAGATGAGTGGGTGAGGAAAAATCTGGAGTTACTCAGGTTCGTAACTCCTACTCACTTTGAAATACCAAATGGTTTCAGTTGGACATGGACCTCAACACTAGCGGAAGTTTTGTATGTGAACCCGGGCTTTTCCTTTGTTTCGGGAGCATCGTGAGTAAAAAATGATTATTTCTGTGCAGTTTGAAACTGAAGAAGATGTCCAAGGCCGGCACTGCTGGTGATGAGACTCCAACGAGAGAAGGAGCACCACTGAGCACCACTGAAACCTTCCCGAAGAGAACCGACCGATTCTATTAGCAGAAATCAAGTTTTGCTCTTTAGAATTAAATCCTCTGAGTTGTAGAAATGCTAATTTGTGAGAATGTTTCAGAAAAATGTGGGAATATTCATTTCTGTGCTATTGACTTTTACTGCCTAAACATATGCAGTGTGCATGTAATCATGATCCAAACGAGGCCTCAGGAGAACAACTTTGAGAGTGTGATGTTGATTATGTTCTTGGACGCTGTCAACATGAACATCTCTGTTTTTAAATGATGCTTTTTTTTTTTTACTTTGCCGTACCTGGAATTAGTCTGCTGCTCAATCATGGGCAGAATCCTGCTAAATGATATTCTCGCAAACAAATAAATCTATTCCATAATACAACATTGTTGTCCGCATTCATTTTATCAAACTACAACAAACACTCCTAACGTAGTCGCAACTCATTTTTTTCGTTTTTAATTGATTTTTTTTTTAAATGTCAACAGTTTTTTAGTAAAAATGTATTAAACAATCAATTGGCATATACTTAATAACCTGACTGGGTGAAAAATGCCCTTGAACACCATTAAAAAGTTTGCTTTCTAGACCGAGTAGCCTGCTGCTCCACATGGCGCCTGTTCTTTTGGTGCGCCGTGTGTGCTTGGTGTACGTGGAAGAGGGTGGTGCCATTACATCTGCTGGAAGGAGTCTGAATACTATTTAACATGCTGCCCCCCCCCCCAGCCCCCAAAGGTCACACTGATGCCCAACTCGACTGACAGGGGGGCAGTCTCTTGCGCTATTTCAGGGCAGCCCCCCCGAGGGGTTGGTGCTCCAGTCAGACGGGGTGACTCCTTCAATGACACCCTCTCCTCATATAAGCTGAATCCTGAAGTTGTTTCAAGTCTCCACTAGATGGCAAAATGGACCTGTAAAAAACAACTGAGCCTCATTCAGCTGCATCTCGAGGTGTGGCTGATCATGTGATGAGCTTGGATATCGTTGATTTCAAATAAAACAGAAAAACACGTGAGGACCGAGGACAGTAATATTTATTTTTTTCAAAGGCAAACAACAGAACTCTAAATTAGATTGCTTTGGATATTTTTTTTCTATTTACCATTTAAGCCTTATGTTAGTGGAAATAACACAGGGAGGAAACTAAAAACAAAGGGAAAGACATAAATAGCGCTGCTAATAAATATTAAATATTACATAAAAAGCATTTTAAATATTTTTTAAATTATTCAGTACAATTTGCTATTTGGTATCAGATTTCTTGGCGCTGAGGGTTGTAGGAGCTCGAGTGGTGCTCTTATTTGCTCTGCGGATTTGCCTGTAAGACAAATAGGAGATCACAGTTAAATTAACAGTTCATGCTGCGGCTAATCAAACGTCCGGCACAACGCAGTGACAGAAATGGTCATTACTGAAAATGTTCTAAGATGACTCACTCAAGCTCCTTGATCTTTGCAAAGACCCAGTCTTCTCTCCAGTGGCTGCAGACTTCTCCTTCTGTGGTCTTAAATCTTGGAGAAAAGAGAAAAAAAAAACGCTCAGTCACAATCTCTAAATCGATTTTTAAAGAACTTTGCCACATGTTGGTCATCCCTCTCTGTTAGATAAAGTAAGGAGGTGATTCTTACATGACTGCTTTGACACAAGGGGGGCTCTTCCTCTGGACCCTGTATCCCAAGATGGTGGCATTGGGATTTGCAACACTGACCTCAGTGCAGCACTTGATTATCTTATTGCCTGTTTTTTCAAAAACACAAGCAGAGGATTTGTTCTTATAAGCACACATCTCGTAGAATAGCAGCTGTGACATATGAATAAATAGCAACGGCCTAAATATCCGTCAGAAGACACTTGTTTGTGGCAAGGTAACATTATATCCGCTGTGCTCTAGCGGTGCTGAAGCAGGCCAGTTGTGTAAAGTGCAGGATCTCTTAACTTACCAGTGGATGCCGATGCCGTTATGGCAAGGACCCCGGCGACGAGAGCCAGGCATGCCAGTGTGCTGATGTACCGCTGCATGGTTTCTACGAGAGACGTTCCAGAGGTTCTTGGGAGAAGCTTAATGTGTGATCCTCCTCTGACCAGACCTCTGTTTTATACCCGGAAAAGAGGAAGCAGGGAAAACTGACCGGATGAATTGTTTCTTGGGGCTTTCTACATGTTGTGTGAGTGTGCGGATGAGGGGACGCACTCGGATGATACTTTAGTTGACCACTTCCTTTTACCACAATCACTTTTTTGTGATTTCATCACATTTCATTGACTGGGGTGACTTGAGAAATAGATTCAGATCTATCTATTTTATTACAATCCATGAATAACAGTTTAATAAAATGCGCTAATGTTTGAATACACTAATAAAATAGATTTCCAACTGGTTTAGCCATTATTGGATATTTTCATATTCATTCTTTCTGCATATATATGATCATGTTACTGTCTCTTCCCGCAGGCCGAAGAAATTGCAAATTATGGCCAATAGGGAAATGAATTTGCCTATTTGCCCAAGTGAGTAGAAAAGTCTCTAGAAATGTTTGCTGGGCGACGAATCGGATCCTTCCCAAGTTCCAGGGCTCTAAAACACTCAAGCTGGACCAGAGAACAGACGACTTCATTAAATGGATGAATGGGCATTGACGAATGAATAGTTAATCAACTAGTTAACTGTGATGCATCTTTCCCGTGGTGTTATACATATTTGTCTTTTTTAAATAGTGCAGATTCAGCATAAATCAAACGCAGGATCATGCGCTCGTCACACCAACAAAAGTGTGACTTCCTGCCCTCTTTTTTCTCTACCGTTTTACGGTCATGTTGAGAAAAGGGGAAGGAAGCAGATCCCCAAACTTTCCACCACAGACCTCCGCTCATCCTCCACCCAAATTGGGTAACTTTTCCTTGCAAGTTTTCGTTCCTGTAGTTACGTCTTAACTTGTATTTGCACAATTCAGACAGCACAAAAGATGAAATGACTTTGCGAGTAGACAGGCATTTCTTTCTAAATTGAACGTGTGAGTTACCACAGACTAGAAGGATAGTTTTTTTTTCACTCAATAAAAAGCTGACAAATGCCAAATAACCAAATGACTGAAAATCCGGTTCATTTCTGCCAGTAAAGTTGGCAGTTGCTCCACAAGACAAGATGGTTCCAAAGGGAAATACATTTACTCTGGTCTGCCTTTATTTACTTTAAATAACCATTCATACATACTGAATGTTTAACATTAATTCTTGCTATATATTTCCAAACAATGAATATTTGTAAATCATTTAAAGTAAAGGGCTAGTAAGTGGTCCATAACACTATGTAGACCAAGGGCAGATTACTGAACCCCCAGTGTGTTTTGACTGAAAGCGGCCTGGGGATCGATTGTCTAACTGTTCCTACATCACGGCCTACGCTTAGTTTCTCAACATGTCTTGTGTCTTACAAAGACAGTATTTTTTATTAATTTCCCAGAGGTTTGCAGGGGTGTCTGCGACACAAAGAATGGTATCTTTTGACAAACAGAGACTAAATGAATATAGAAACGCCCACGTGGTTTATGTTTGGGATTATCTGGTAACTGACTTTCACACGAGGCCTGAAGGCTTGTTCATACTTTCCACGTTTACATGTAGGTGTCTGTGGGGGGTCGTACGTGACACAAGTGCACTTGTGACACCTACGACCCCCTGTATGACACACGGCCTGAATATGGCCTGTATTACACGCTAAAACTGAAATGGATTGTGGATAGGGAAATGCGTATGCGCAGCAGGCCTGATCAGTCGTGGTGGGACGGGGGCCTTCGCCCAGTACAATTCTGAAGCTGTCTGCAAGCAGTATGTTCAAGGTTAATAGTAGGGATCAGATCGGGCCGATATTTGCACTTTTTACGCGGATCGGCATCGGCCAATACGCGGCTGCTCAGTTCGCCGATGCGCTAGGGGGTCCTCGGGCTCCCCCGCCTCCGGCGCTCCTCCGTGGCGGTGCGCCGCGACCGGCTCCCGTTTGTCTTTGAAACGCTCGGGGCGAATGTGGCCGCGGCGAAAATCCCCCGCCAGCAACTTGTCGGCTTTACAGCGCTCCCCCGCGCGTACGCACGCAGCTTATGGCGTTATATTTGTGCCTCAATCCTGAGCGCGTAATTTTAAGTTTTGAGCACAGAGAACTATATTTTAGCAAAGAAAAACATGCTCCGTGCGCGCAGTTCACTCCGGTGCCCTCTCCACAAACTGGTTTTGTGCGCGCAGGCAGCCGTTGCTGCGCTCTCTCCACCTCTTCACTCTGCGCTCGCTCGACTTGCAGCAGCGTTACATTTGTGCCACAAAACTAACCAATCGGAGAATTAAAGAAGGTCAATTGTGATTGGATGTTGGTCTCCACTGAAATTGCTAGTAGGCAACGTAGAAACTAATAAACGGAAGGTCTTCTACATTCTCTGATAGAAGATTATGAAAATATAACGCATACTTCTCACTAGAAATGCCATCGAAATGCATACAAATGCTGACGCTTTCTTAAAATATTGTGTTTTTCACAGATAATACGCCGACAGTCCGCCATGTTGTTTTTTTAGCTGAGGGAAACTTCATAGTCACGTGACGTAGTTGGAAGGCAAACGTAGTATTGTCACAATGTGTCACAATTTCGGGAGGTGGGGGGGGCAAAACGTGACAACACTACGTTGGAGGTGGAGCGTGAGCGCATGCGATAGGACCCGAAAGATGGTGAACTATGCCTGGGCAGGGCGAAGCCAGAGGAAACTCTGGTGGAGGCCCGCAGCGGTCCTGATGTGCAAATCGGTCGTCCGACCTGGGTATAGGGACTTAGAACATTTGTTATCATCATTGTGTCATTTTTATGATGTATATTGAGAGAGCAAAAGCAGTATCGGCTCCAAATATCGGCTTAAGAAAATCGGCAGCCCATACCGGTCATCGGCTAAGGCTGATGAAGAATAATCGGTATCGGCATCGGCACTAAAAAATCCATATCGGTCGATCCCTAGTTAATAGGACTATTGCAGAGGTCATTGTTCATTATACACAGACAGGCAAGCTAGTTATGTAGGGAATATATTCATTGTAATGAAAGTGTTGAGTTATGAAGATATGACAAGTATATGTTTTCCTCTATGACAAAGATCTATGAAACCTTTGTCGTTGTTATCAATTAGGACTCCTTAGACAGTGTGAAGAGCTTTAAATACAGACCATAACTTTCTCACCACCTTTGTAGTCTACATTTCACTTGGCCTGTATTACAGAGGCCTTTCTGTGTGGGGATTAGGTCAGTTGGTCAGTGGGTGTGAATGGCTGTTTGTCTCTGTGTCAGACCTGCGATTTGTCCAGCCGGACCCCGTCTGTCCCCCGATGTCAGCTGGGATCGACTCCGGCCCCCCCAGCGACTTTGAAGATGAATGGATGGATGTATTACGGAATAAGTATTTTTAGTTATCATTTCATTAGTTAGTGTGTTTGTGATTAATGTGCTTGATGATAATAGGAATAGAAAAGAGGGGAAATGAAGATGGACGGTTTGTATCAATGGTTTTTAAAACATAAGGTAAATGGTACAGTCACTAAGCAGAAGAGTCAGCTGATGTCCAATTACACACCCATGCTTTTACTGGACTTGGTGAATGAATTGTCAGAATTCCTTTTTAATAAAAAGCAGAAACGTTTTCCATAAAATGAGGAAGGAAGCATGAGCCATGTGATCGTCACAGCAACTATGAAGATCGAATTGCGAAACCTTTACTCATTCTGAAAAGAAAGTTGTCCTTGTGAATGAGAATCATGAACACGGCCCTTTGTCTAAAAGATTAAATCAAGACTGTAACAGCGTCAGATTTATTCTTCTTCGTATCATTATTTTTATGGTTTCCAGGAGAGAGAACAATGTGGTGAAATACTTAGAGGGACAATCTTTAAGTGAATCAGTGGCCTGCAGACCTGATTATTCCTCCATCATAATAACTGGCTATCAGTGAAGAGGGACAAGACAAATCCAATTAAGCATAATGGAGCAATCTAAAAAAATCCACTTACCCTGTCATTCTGTAAAGTGTTGGGGCGACATTCATCTGAGCTCACTGGCTGCGAGATAACTTTCTGGGGAGTTGAATTTCCGATAGATTCTTAATATGTATGATCTCAGTTTGCTACAACATTGTTTCTTCATGAGTGATAATCAACGTTTTTTTGGCATTCTGATATCAAATGGTGTAATTTCTCATTTCCAGAGCTTTGTTTCATCTGAATAAGAAAGAAAGAAAGAAAGAGACTAATTTTCCAAAGCGAAAGTCTGTGAACACACCTGTGATGCATAACTTTTTGTGTTTGAAGCCAGTGAAACAAATTTCCAACAACGTTCCATAAGGATGATAGTGAACAAAACACAAAACTATTGCTTTATATTAAATAATAACTCAATGTATGCTCAACAAAGTTACATTTTAATTAAATGTTAAATAATAGTTATAGCCATTGGCGTTACAAAAATGATTTATAAAGCTGTGTTTGGATCATCTTTTGGTTTAGGTGCAATTACTGCTTGGACAAAGCTGCAATAACCGTTTGTTTGCCTCTTAGGGGCAGCAGAAAGTAGTAAACATAACACGGACATATCGTTTAAGTCAATGTAAATCAGTCAACCCTTTTTCCACAGTCTGCAGTTACAGATGAACATTAGCATTCATTTGGAGACGTGCTGGAGGAAAATACCTGGTCATACGTGGTCAGGGTTACTCGCTAACTGTGTCTGTCTGCTGTTTAGTGAGCAGGTTCCTTTTTTGTTGTAGCTGAAGTAGCTTCCTGCTGCATCCTAAAAAAACGCTTGTGTATCGAACCGAGACAGTAAAGTTGCAGTCCAGAAAGTTTTTTTCACTAAATTTGAAATTGTCTGGTTGAAATTATGAAGTTTGTGCTGTCAGAGTGGGTTTAAACCCATTCATAATAATTAGAGCGAAAACTGAAATCATAAGTTCACTGTCAGCAAAGCAAAAATCAAATTGTTCCTTGTTATCCAGTATACCTGCACAAAAACAAAATACATGTGAGGTCAATTCAGTACAGACTTGACAAAGAAAAGGCCCAGAGGGCCCACACCTAAAAAATCAAAATCAATATTATCATGGATAAGAAAGCCTAACAAGTTAACCAAGAGATGAGAAATTGGACGACAGATCATTGTGTTTAGTGTATTTTACAGCTCATTTAGGACCTGGGTCCAAACCCCCCCATTAACACAAGGGATCCTACAGAGAGGGATCGTACACAGAGGGATCCTACAGAGATCTGTCACAGGAGGAAGGTTGATACCACAACCTTCCTGCAGTGGAACATGTCTTCATACCTCAGACCACCAGTAATGAGGCAGCTGGTGAGCTGCTGCGGAAGGAAATACCTACTCCACTTTCCAGCTATGTGCGTATCATGCTCTGCTTTCAGGTTGCATAAATGAATGTTGACTGTGCTGGTGGGCTCAAAAAGGGCTTGCAGAGCACACACAAGCACCACATTCACTTCAGCCAGAGACGAGCAATGGCAAGTCCGGCTTTTGTCTGGCTTCTTCTCGTAGCTATCATGGTGTCCACAGCCTCAGCTCAAGGTAAGAACAATACGAAGACTTTTAATGCGTTTTATATTTATTTAAGTTATTTATATTTAATGATTATGGAAAACATGATGATAATAATTAAGTGTTGTTGTTTATTCACAGGTGGGTTGCCCAGTTGTTGTCCAAAAGTCCGAAACACTACAATCCCTTCGAAGCAGCTGAAGAGTTACTACATACAATTGGCCCCGCCGTGCAAGATTCAGGCAGTAGTGTAAGTCATCCGGTCTGTTCGACATTGCTTTAATGTGCATTTTTTTTTTAGTAAAAGGTTCAGTACGTTCAGTACGTGTAGGCCGTGAGGTTTCGGAATAATCCATTATCCATAATAATCCATCATTTGGGATCTTGGGGATGTTACTGAATGTACATTTTCTTTGATGTGATTTTCAATAGATTTACTGGGCTGAAAGGCAAGAGGATCTGCGCTGACCCCAAGAACAGGTGGACAAAGGACAGCATGGCCTACCTGAACAAGAAAAACACGCACGCACGCAACTAAAATGAGAAGGCAATAGCTCCCAAATTTCTCTCCTCCCGTTTGAGTTCTACAGACTTTTGAATGTTTTCATATTTACTGCGAAGTCATTACCTCATTTTAGTTAAGTGAAATGAAACCTATAATAGTTGCCTTTTCCAATTATTCGATTTTGTTTCATGACTGTCAATATATAAATACTATTACTTGCCGAATAAATACATTGTTACAATATCACGGCTACGTTTTGGTGATTGTGTGTTTTAGACCGTTTACTCTCCAAGTGTGTGTATGGAGAAAAGCGTGTGTCACCTTTTTATCTCCTCATCTCGTGTCTTCATGCCCTCAATTTCCAAGTGAAAGGCCAGACAACCACAAGGCGCCATGTTTACATAGTTGAGTCTTGGTGCACTGCAGCTCTTTGTGAAATTAAAGATGGTGGAGATTATTAAGTCTGAGGTCCAAAGAGGATCATGCAATATCACAATATTTAGAGCGTCAAAAGCTGTGAAGAATTACCGTAACTTCCATAATATGAGTGCAGTGCTGCTACCAGCAATGAACAACCTACTTAGGGTATCATGATTAAAAGCACAAAATGCACAGTAATGTCCCCCTGTGATTGTTACTACTATTGTTACACTATTATAACTCACTATCTTTAGAAATGGTGTAATATGAAATTAACATTTCACATGAGTTATTTAGTTGGAGCAAATTTTAACCAATATAAATATGGTATAAAAAATAAATACTTTCAATTGAATTACTTTTAAATACTGTAGTTATTCTACGAAATATATCTATTTATCAGAGATCAATCCATCTTCGAATCTGCTTATCCTTCTAACAGGATCGGGGGCAGGGGGGTCAAACCCAGCCAATATCTGGCAAGAGACGGGGTCCACGCTGGGTTGGACCCCAACCTGTAGGCCTGACACAGAGGCAACCTTTCCCACTCACCAGCACACATCCATTGGCCATATATTTCTAGTTTATATACACAGAGAGAGAGAAATATTATGCAACATTTATAAAGCGATATATTGTTGATATAATACAAGCATATGGATTTTTTGTGCTGTCATAAAAACTGCAAAGACCGACCCCAATTTTCTTTAATCCTTTGTGCGTGGTCTACGGAAGGTGTGTGAGTCACTCACAGTGGACTCAGTTAAATCATTTGTATCCACTCTGGTGGCCGCCGCGCACCACCTTCCCTCGCTGTACTGGTTTGACGAGGTGGGATTCAGGGTTGACAGGGGGGAAGATTTAGGTACTTTCTGTTAACATGTTTCCATGTTCTGGGGGCCCAACACGGTGAACAAAGCAGCGGAACTAGGCAACCTGTTATTTACTACGCGTGGGAGGAGAGAGAAAGTACAGCTCGGTGTCAAAATGCTGCAAATGGAGGTTTGAGAGTGGAGAACATTTGTGGTCAGTGCAACGATTACTCAAACCGCTGTGCGATGGGTTTTCCCCACCCCTCGCCTTAACGGGGGGCCACCATTGCTGCCACGTGTTTGAGTGAGCTGTTGAGTCCACGCGCAGCTACTTACGCTGTAAATACAAGTGTAAATACAAGTGACTATTTTGTCATTTAATTTAAAATGTATGCTTCAACACTGTCGGTGTTGAGTCTTGTGTTAATGTACGTGCCGTTATTGTGTCAAGTGGGCTGTACACATAGCCATGTATCACTTCAGTGTGTGTGCTTGTTTCTGTGTGTGTGGGGGGGGGGGGGTATGAGTGTGTGTTTGTGGTTGGAAGATGACAATAAGTATCTTCCTAAGCCCGAGTGAGTGTCGTTCATTTGGTAAAAATGCAGCCAAAGAAGCCATGAGAGATTGCACTTTCTTTCTGATGTGTTAACCACGAAACACCTTTGCAGTGCACACAAATGTATAACACACGCACACAAACACACACACACACACACACACACACACCCACATGCATGCGCACAAGTCATGTCACAAAAAGTTAAACACTGTATCAGCAGTCAGAGGAATCTCTGTGTTCTCAGTGAACTAGTGACCCAGACTCAATACATAGTTCTTCTTTATATGTTGGAGGCCCGGCCTGGAATTCAAATCACAAATGCCCCCCTGTTGGTGCAGTACCAAACATATTCTGTCCTTGAACCCTTGCATCAGAAAGGAACTATTAATAATAATTATTGTGACTAATAAAAATCGTATGACTAACAGATGTTCCTTTCCAGAATTCCCTCATAATACGAGACAGTGAATCCCTCAGATTGACTTTAAATCTTTGAATGTAATTCGAAACTATTACTGATATTCCACATTATTTATTCATGGTATTAATTTAATTAAATGGAAACAAGTTTACTCATTCAAAGTTTCCACTAAAAGGGCTACCAAGCTGCACTAATTCTCTTTAAATGTGAGTGTAACCGGTGTGGGATGTAGGGGCTCCCGAAGGACTTCGCAGACACACGTTCTCAGTTTAATCACACGTTTATTCAGCCACAGCTCTTGGTTTCACCACAGTTATCGTCCGTGTCAACCAGCTCGCTCGTGCAGGTTCTCCCGCTCACCGCCGCCCTCCTCCTAAATATACAAGCAGAGTACAGGGTTAATTACGCCCAACTGGAAGTTCATTACCTCCAGCTGACACCGTTCCCCGAGCCGCCCCCCCGCTCTCCCTGCTGCAGACGCGCTGAAACCACGCCCAGCTGCCACAGTGAGTCTTCAAACCTGCATTGTTTTTTTTGGTGTTTTCAACATGGGAGCAGAGAAACAAGCTGTAAAAACCACATTTAGATGTTATCAGCTTATAAAGTAAACAGGCCAAACTGGTTGGCAAAATAATATTATCTACACATCCATCAGAGGCAGAGGTACACGTATTTGGATTCGTGCCTTTGGCCTCCGGATGAATGCACGTCCAACATTAACTCGTGTTATTTTTCTGTCTAGATTTCTACCAACTCCTGAGGTAAATACATGGCTCTTACGTTTCATAAAAAGTCAAATTAAATAGTTTGGTTCGAGGGTCAAACCAAGAACTGACCCTCGAAAATGAGTAGTACACCTTTGACATTGCAAACAGCCACTTCATGTTAATAAAAGCACACACTATTCTTACCCGTCTGCATTTCTTTGTTTGCTTCCACTAATTTTGTTTCATGGTTTTCAATTTTCTGAGAATAAAGGAAACTCTTCTGCAGAATTCAGGGGCCAGAAACATGCCCTGACACAGATGTGCTAGAATTCAGGAAGTGGTCGTTGTGGTGGTATAATCACCCCAGGGTTACAAATAAAACCAAACGTCCGTGACAAAGATTTCAAAGAATATATCCCACAAGCTACTACATTATCAATGCAAACCAATCTCTACTTATAAACGGTTCACTAGTTTGCATTGTTAGATGGTTGTCATTAGTTAAATGAGGTCAATCTAGAGCCTATAAATGGCTTATATTTACCAAACAGAAGCCTATCAAATCACGCTTGTTCAGTGCAAAATGCTTGGCCTGCACAGCTTCTCCGTGCAGTTTGAAAACCATCCATGCAAACAACTTCACATTCAACACTGTGCTTCATGGCCCTCAGCAATACACCTTGCATGACGGTCAAGTCACATCCCCAAGTTGCGCCAACTCACTGCAACAAATACCAGTGAAACACAGTCTGGTTCACAGGAAACAACAATAGGGGCAGATTCTAGATAAGGCAAGAAAGGCAAAAATAAAAGGGACCTGAAATCCACTTCTAGTGCATTTCGCCAGACACTAAACCTCAAATCGCCCTCGAAAGCAGCGCCATCGGTGTGGACGCTTAGATTGTCCTGATGGGTGGGTGGCACCTGGTACGCCAGCCCTCGTCTGGGTCTAAACAGGTGAATGGCATGTGGTGTAAAAGCGATTTGAGTCAAAAGACTCGGTGACTTGGTCCAATATGCTGCATTTTACTATCAGATAAGCTACTAACTAAATTCAAAGCACATCTTCGATCCGGTCAGTGCCGGCCGGGACTGAGCAGCCCTCCAGAACAATGCAAACAATGGCAACACTTCCCCCTTACCTTTTGCAGAGCTCACAGCTACACTTGAGCAGAGTAGGTATCCACATACGTACGAGGATGGGACAAAAGTGAGTCAGGAAAACAGAACGTTGATTTATTCGCACTTAAATGAAACCCCTTCCGTATTTATCTTTTCTTATGACTATAAAAAAAAACATTGTTTTGAGAGTAAAGAGCATCTTGAGAAGTCTGCATGCATGGAACAGGGGACAATTGTCATAAATTACTGGACACACAAAAAAAGAAGAACAGCTTTGTTGTCATACAAATAAAGCCCAATGTGGTTATGTAATTTACAATAAGCCAAACTATTCTATCCATTTTTTGGACTTAAATACTATATATAGACCATAATATATCAATTGAAATTGTAAATAGATCATGTCGGTTTGTCAAGTATATGTATATCTACTTTTTATACATCAAGCTGAATATAAGCTATGTGGAACGAACACTCTGGTGACATCAGGACCGCAGAGAACAAATTGCAGCACTTAAATTGTATTGGCTCTTAAAAGGCATTATAAGTACAAGTTGTAAATCTGCTCTCTTTGGTTGAAAGTACGTCGTTGTTTCTTGTTCTTTGGGTTTGTATCCTTATGGTTGAAATCCACTTATTGCTTTGGATAAAAGCGTCAGCTAAATGACATGACAAATGACATGACATGACATGTGTCTAGATTTGTTATCTCTGTGTACCTCTTGGTTTCCTTCCTGTACATTTATGAAACCACCATAGAAGCGGCGGACTTGATGGTAGTTCTAGTGTAACATACACGTCTGTTTCACACCCTTCACACCATGCTGCATTTTTTCATGAAAAAAAAATGATTGACAAAGGAATCGAAAGAGTAAAAACTTTATGTTCTTTGACACGCACACATTTATAACAATAAGATTTAAAAATATATATTTAATAAAGACAGCATATTCAGTAATACACGAGTATAATTAATCCCAGTATTTTGTTACATTGTTTTTTTTTCAGCATTCATGGAATAAAGCTTGACAGGTACGAGCGGAAAGAGTCATGTACACTGAACTTTGAATCGTCTCTCATGACAATTCACTTCTGGCGCCGTCTTCCTCCCTTGGACTTATTTTTCCGGGGCCTCCTGCCTATCTTGGGGGTTTTCGATGTAAAGGACGCTGCTGGTGAGACGCTGCTCGTTGATCCATCTTCATTTTGCCTGATCTCCCGCAATGCCCTTTTCCGGTTTTTCTGGTCCACCATCGAAATGACTCTTTTTGCCCACACACTGTTTGGATCCGAGCAAATCCTGCCTCCTTCTTTTCTCATGAATCTGTAATTGATTGAGATCTATTAATGGAATTGAAATGTCTCTAGTCATTTCTCACTGTCAATAATTTTTAAAGGAGCTATTTGAAGGATAGATTATGTGGCGCTTTCTTGCTGTTTTTAGGGAGGGGGGTTAAATCATTTTTCAATCATTTCAAATTTTTTAATGATAATTCCTATTGTAGTTCCAATTGTTCTGTATTGGCATAAATCTCACATAGACAAACTGTATCTGCAATCCAGTTAAATTAAAAAGTAAGTAACGGAAATTAAGTGGCCTTGGTGAACACACAATATTGTTGACT
This sequence comes from Apeltes quadracus, assembly GCA_021346845.1. Taxonomy (NCBI): domain Eukaryota; kingdom Metazoa; phylum Chordata; class Actinopteri; order Perciformes; family Gasterosteidae; genus Apeltes; species Apeltes quadracus. The sequence goes on from CM037919.1 coordinate 8,179,280, forward strand.
TATGGATGAATTACGTTGTGAAAGAGCAGGACCACTTACATTACGGCCTTGATACAGGTGCCTTCAGTCTGGTTGATGTAACTCACAACACGTCTGGGGTTGAATTTTGCCTTGGAAAACCCTTGACAAGGACAGTTGGACACTGGTGCATGGGCTGAAAAAGACAGACACCAAGAGACGAAGATTAAATATGTTTCATTTCACCTTGCAGAAAGCTCAGTCAAAAGTCGCCAACGTTTGTGCGTTACTCACTTGCATGGACGGCGCTCACCCACGTGGTGAAGCAAAGAAGAGCGGCCAACACCCGGCTGGAGGTCATCTTCTGCCTTTGTTCTTCGATGGTGGAGTTTGGTCCGCACAAGCTCAGGCGATCTGAATCCCCCACAGAAAATAGTCTTGCTACTTGCTTGAGCAGTGGATAAGACAATAAGACTCACTGTTACAATAATCAGGCGTCTGTCTCACCTTCAAGGCGCGGCTCAGCTTTTATAAAACACAAGCCCTTTCCGTCTCTCCCCCACACCCCTCACCCGTCACCATATTCGCTGTGGCCACAGAATGGGGAGAGGAACATTTTTTTCACCACGCCAAATATGTTAAAACGACCCCCGACCACAGACCTGCACGCAATGCAACACATACACAACTGTAGCATCACTCGGCGTGTGCAGATACGCACACAGTGACGCATCACTTTCCTTTACACTCACTTTGAAAGCCGCAAAGTTAGCTACTTTCAGGTCCACACACACGGACATAGGCTGTTGTCTCAAAAGAGCATTTAGTTATTATTATATTATTATAATTATTATTAGATGTTCATAAATTCACAAATATATACAGTCAGTAATGCTTATACCTGGCTTAGCTTAACCACACAAGCTCTACAGCCGCCCACCCAAGGGCCTCCAACACAGTTGGTTGAAATGATGTTTGATCCTAAATGTTAAGCATCACGTCAGTATTTAGATCAGTGACATTTATAAATCAAATTTGTTTGACTTGGGTGGACTTTGACATGTGAATCCGGGCCTCTCGACACAGCCGACCTTTGACTTTAAGACGGACAAAAAAACTATGATTGAAAAATATTTACGTCGGTAAATTTGAGTTTAGATGGAATTGAGCCTTGATTTTATGGTCAATAAAACTCAATTTCTCTCCATTTCCAAAACGCTGCTTTGACATCTGTTTTCGACGGACATTGTGTCATAAAAGCTGTGAGGTAAAAGCGTTCTAAAACCAGAGACACTTTTGGTCTTGGTCTTGGCCTCGGTCTCGATACCCTCTTGGTCTCGGTTTAGGCGGTCTCGACTACAAGTCTAGTGGCCAGGTTAATTACTGTATCTGCAGGATGGAAAGTTATTGTTTGCTTGAGGCCTGATTCACTCAACAAAACCACCCCCAAGGCACATCAACGGCTCTCGTGCCAAAACTCCTGTGATTATTATCACAGAACAACGGGCTCGTGATAAGCAGAGTACAAAGAAAATACACAAACGCACTTGCAAGGAAGCAGTCAGATAAAAATCTCTCTGCTTAGGTATTAGTCTCCTGATAAAGCAGGAGAGCGGGAGGTGGCATCACAGGAAATTACAATCAATACCGGCTCTCATATCCTCATCCATTATTGACCGCAAATGGGACGGAGGAGCAAAGTGTTGACCCTTTACGCATGGACGCGGGGGCACTTTAAAAAAAACTATTTACACAGGATTTGCATGCATGACACACGCACACACACGAACATGCGGCCGCACACCCACCCACACACGATGCACATTTAAAAGCTGCACTAAATGTGGTAACTGTTTGACAGAAGCCATCATTTACCTGTACGCAGAGCAAACGTGCGGAGACCAAACACCTCTGCTTCTGATCTCTGTTTTAAAAATCTAAAACTATTTAATAACTAAACAGAGTAGGAAGGAATACAATTAAGGGTGTGTTCTCCTGGGTGCAATGGAATGTCATTGGCTTGTCTTTCAGAGTGTCTCCTCCTCGTTTGTCCCCTTCAAATTCGGCTTTATGGCTCAAAGAGTCAATGTAACATAGCATACATAGTTTGTCTTCATCTTATAACTAATACACTTCAATTACAATACAACATAATAAATAACAGTTCAAATGGTGCAATACTCATGACATTTGCTCTTCCGTCATCCGTCCCCAGGTTTTAACACTACATCGTGACAGGATGTTAATGTGTACAGTAATTGTGTCTTACATGACTATAATTTGTTATTTAATTATATTGCATTCACTTGTTCTAACACACTAATGTAATTACTATCTAACATTGCACAAACTACACTTCTAACACTAAACATGTATACATGTATTATAATTTCCACCACTAGGGGTACACTTCTGCTTAAATCCCTAACACAGGTGCATTCACACCAATTTATGGATTAGGTGAGGTGAGTTTTTAATCAGAACCGACGCTAGTTAGAGTTTAACTGAAAGCAAACACGTTTGCATATGCAGGTGCGACGGGTAGAGCCTCTCCCTCCTACCTGTTTGGCCACACCACCCTAGTGATTCCCAGCAGGTTGAGGCCAGGTTACTTCCTGGTTCTCCTTGAATGCACGTTTTGCCCCCGGCTTTCCCAGCTCCTACGCTGCTGTCAGGAACGACTGCATCTAGTCAAGGTGCAGGAGTGGCAGCTAAAGGGGGCTTGTTGCAGAGCTCTCACTCGTCCGTGCAGCACTCGCCATGTGTGGATGTATAATGTGCAATTCCCAGGTATGTCTGGTTTTGGAGTAGTGGTTGTTTTTCTTATGTTTTATGTTTAAATATGCTCCTTTAGCGGTGCTTCAATGTTCAGTGAAGTTATTTGGCATATTGTGTATAACATGTGTCTCTTGTACAGGAACGGGGAAGTGTTGTCGGCTCGAGCCACTGCTGTTTGCCCTTTTGCAAATATATTTTGTGTATTCATGGTTACCTTGTTTTAGTTAGTATTCTCATTATGAATTGTTGGTTAATTTGTGACTTTTTTTTTTTCTTCAGCCGTGACCTGGTCAAAGGTTTTTAGGTGGTGGAGCCACCACCTAAAAACCTTTGTCTAAACCATTCCCAAGGGTCTCCATGGATACATATTGTATATTCCCGTGCACAATGTACTTCCTCATTCTCAGTTTATTTTGCGTGTGTGTGTGTTTCACTTCTGTAGGCCTCCCTGGTAAAACACCTCAGTGTAGCGATATCCTTTTTAGCATAGAGTATATTTTGTAATAAAAGCCTTTTTTTAGACTAAGACTTGTTATTTAACAACATGAAATTTACCTGTAAATAAAAAAAAAATGTTTAAAACTAGAAATTCACCTCTCTGCTCCTTTTTCTTAAAACATAAAGGACCTGGATTTGGTGTGGTATAAGTCCCATAGTGGCATTTAAAGAAGTGTCTCATCAGATGGAGATACCTGTCTCCCTCTGTTTAATAAAGAATCCGCTCCAGACAGATTAAGGTTTGATTGTATCCTTTATCTGACACTGAGAAATCTTATTAAGATATGCGATTCTGTCTTCTTTAATCTTTTTTTTGTGCAAAGTGATAATACTCAGATGAAATCCCTTCCTTTCTCTCCTGCATGTGTGCACACAGAAAAGTTCATCTCAAATAAAGAAAAAGAAAAATGCCCGAGGAAAAACTTCCACAAAGGCCAGCTCTGCTGTAACGAAGACCTGTGTGTCTGGCTTTGAGTCTGGTGATGCTCGGCGTGAGAGGCCGAACGGCTGTCTGGGGAAGGGCTGCTGTAAAGAGCAGTGTACTCGGGTCATCTTTAGAGAAGAGTAGAGATGTTTTTGATATGTAACAGTGGAGACATACACGCCGATCAATACAGCGACCTTTCTCCGACTGATTGCGCGATGGTCCGCTCTGCCCCGAGCTCCAGCACCCACCAGAGGTCCATCAACCATCGGCCCTTGTTGTTCTCTTTCAGGAGGCAAAGGATGGCCGTTCCCTTTTGGTGCTCTGCTCTTTTATTTTACTTCAGGACTTTTATTGCGTTATGCCTTTTTTATTGTAATAACTCTCTATCTCTGTAAGCTTTACACATACACAGGCACACTAACCCAGACTAACGCACACAAACACAAAGCCATTAACGAACGTGCCAATGAAACCAATGCGAGGTTGATCCTCAACAATTGACGGTCTAAACCGTTCCCAGGGGTCTCCATGGATACATAATGTGTATTCCCGTTCAATACCAGGAGATGGAAAGAAATCCCTCTAGGAGTTGAGAAATGTCATTTACTTTCAAATTAATATTTCAATTAGCAAAGTAATTCCCAATTTGTCTTTCTCCTGAAACTGGTGAAATGAAGTTGACCCCCCCCCTGGCCAGTATCAATCCCGTCGCCATTGACCCCCAAGCTTCAATTGTCGTTCAACCGTCCATTTAGGAACCCGTCAATAATCCACTCACCCCGGTGGCTGTATTACCATGGACATTAGCATAGTGAGACTGCCTGAACCGCCCGGTGCCTCCGGCTCACGGTCCAGAGGACGCAGGAGCACGTAAAGCGTAATCGATAAACGCTTTAATTACAGGCCTGGCTCGGACCGCAGCGCTTCGCGGTTGGGAGGCGCGCGACGCCGCAGCTGATCCAGCGCGATCATTTCAGACAGAGAGGGTTTTCACCGCCTCAGTGACTTGTCTCTTTTGGCGACAGCCATTATAGACAGAGAATTGCCAACTGCGCTCTTTAGATTCGCCAAAATGGGGCGATTGAAAGGGAGGCGTCGGCCACGTTTGTGCAGTGCGATGCTGCTTTGTGCTGTGGAACAAGCTTTTACTCTGTTTTGTACAATGCAAGTACTAATTTGAAAATAATGTCTTTGGCAGTTCATTTGATTTATACAAGCATTTCGACTTTAGAAGTGAGATGAAGTAGATCTGAATAAGTCACAATGAACAATGAGCAAACCAGTGATGAATATGTGGTAGGAGAGAACATCACTTGGGGATGTTTGTTTTGTCTATTTGTATGTATTTGTCCTCAACAACTTTTTATCTGTCATGAACGTCTTTTGAATCTCTCTCCTCTTCTTGATGGGATGCTCCCTATTTTCAATGACGTCAATAGTAGGCTACAATTAGAACATAATAATTAAATGATTCAAAGGAAAATAAACAACCGGAACAGCAATATAAGTCGGTGAGGTCGCATTCAAGAGCAGAGTGCTTTGTAATCATGATGGGTTTAAATCTACCTCAAGTCTTTCATTGCACAAGATCAACAAGGCTTCAAACTTCAGTGAAGTAAAAACTCAAGTATTCAAGGTTGTTGTCAGCCCACCACGAGGACCCCCGTCACCTTAATGGATAGAAAAAACACTTGAGTAAGTCGAAGCCTCTCGGCAGTGTGAATCAACAAGCAGGGTTGCAAAGATGCAGACGTGAGACCGACAGTCAGCAAGCAAGGGCAGCAGACAGCAGTGCCATTAAGCCGCTGCCGCCGTACGGATCGGAGATGTGGAGCAGGATGCACGTGTGACATGTCTCACATTGGTAATATGCAAATGACTGTCCACAAACCGTCCCTCTTTGACAATGGCACAAAGGACCGAGAGCTTGACAGGTGCAAAAACCAACCCCTTCCTCCCGTTGAATATTTCATGCTCGCCCATCAAACGTCTACACGTCCACTCTGTGTTCCCAGTTTGCGCACTAGATGGCGCACTTCCCCTGCACCACGTGAATGGAAGCGGGGCTTGACAGCCTCTGAGAGAGTCATCCAAATTTAGCCCGGTAGTCGAGAGTGGCAAAAAAAGTACTGCAACCCCTAGGCTATAGCTGACATTACTATGCTCTTCATGGCAAAAAACAGTACGTTGTGCAGCTGAAGAGATAATATGTCAGTTGGCCTTGAATAATTTAGACTTCCCATGTTAGACTCACAGTGCTTGAATAAAGCAAAGAAAAAGTGCTTTTACGCTGTTTAAAAACCTTCTGTGAGTCCTTTCGCTGGCTGATGATGAGTCCACTAATTGATGTTTGTGTGCCGTCGCCAATCACTCGCCTCCCTTTGGTGGTGATGGCATTTTAAATGAAGATGTGCTTGAGAAATACAATTTGAGGAAGATCAAAGCCGATGTGTCCCTTTTAGAGCGCCAAAGTGACTCCATTGCTGCAAGATCTCCCTCTCTCCTCATCCCGCTTGTTATACGTGCGCTTTGATCATACAGTCCATTCAGTGCATCTCACGCCCTCTTGCTTCTTGTTTCCGTCCTTGAGCTGTCATTCAGCAGCTCTCTATTGGTCAAGTACGTGTCCTATGATTGCCCTTTTTCATCCCCACCAGCACCACCACCTTTCTGGTCTTTCTGCCCACGTAGACCCCCCCTACCCTTGAAAACTTTCTGCCCAAAGCTCTCTCTTCCCCCCCTGTGTCACCCCGCCATTCATTCCTCCGTTGGGTTAAGCGGGGTCATATCAAAGCCTGAAGGCCTAAATGCAAGGCTGTGCATGTGCGCATGTGAAAGCATGGTTGCTCCTGCTTCAGCTAGATTATTCTAAGTCGCTGACCTCTGGGTGGTGAGAGGGGCCCGTGTTTGGAAACACAGGCACTCGTCTTTGTCTGTGGAGCCCGGCGGGGGAGCCGCACCGGGGGCCCGCTCTCGCCGGGTGAGGCCACGGACACACTCGGCCTGTCCTCAGGCTGCTGGCGTGTCCTCCGATCCTCACCACCACCACCAGCCTAATATTAATATGCCGTGAAAGAGCAGACAGCTGGCGAGGCAGGCAAACACTGTGAGGACACACACACACACACTCACAGAACAACAGGATGAGTTTGGCTTGCAAGCGTAAACATTGATCCTGAGTCCCGTCACTGCGAGTCAATCTGGCCCCAATGGCCATTCAAGTATATCTGCTTGATCTGATGTTTCCCGATAAGAGAGATTCCTCCGAGGGTGTGTGTGTGCGTGTGTGTGTGTGTGTGTGTTTGAGAGTTATTGATTGTTGAATGACATGGTACTATAGATCCCAAGCAGCTGTTAGGAGTTTAAATGAGGCCTGTAGCATATCATTAATTCAAAGAAAAAGTGTGTGTTTTTTTCACCCCTGTTTTTATCCTCTAAAGTGTTTGTGTGCTTTGCAAGTTACATCCGTAAAAAGGTCATCGCATGGCAACAGGGTTCTGGACATTGGTTCTGAAGTTGAGATCCTTCTCTGTAGGCAAGCAGTGCTGTTTGTTTGGAACGGACTTGGGAATCCATCGCCAACGTTTGATTTCCAGCACGTTGGTCGTCTTAGTGGCCGCTATACAAAGGCGACACAGCTGCTGCTCCTCAACAACCTCACAACTGATTGCTGTCCCGGCGTCACAATGGTGGATCGAGCACCCCTCAGAAACTCTGCACATTTTACATTGTAAATGTACCACTAGAACAAGTTCTGTGTATATTCTGAAAGTGGTGCACTTTTATTTTCAAAAGGTTGAATGCCCTCATTGTAAGTCGCTTTTGATCAACCTTTCAGGTCAATCAATATAAAGTGATATTTAGTTGAGTATGAGTTATCAAAGTACTTTAAATACATACTGCCTGAAGGGGAACAAAGTGACAGACCTACAATGCCATGCATGGATCCAAGCCGCTAGCCCACACTTTTGGGGAGATCTGAGTCCCCCACCCACCCCCTCCCCCCCCACTCACCCCATGTGACATTCCTGGTACATTTGCACTGACAAAGCCAATGAGAATTCCATGAACCCTATGGGAGGATGCTTACAGTGGGACTGCAATGTCACCCGCTGGTCCAGATTATATCACATCTCCAGTTTATCTTTGTGACTGTAATATCTCTATAGATGAAACCTCCAAGGCCACCACAGCACCACCTTTACTGAGTGGAAGCATTTAGCTCCTGATTTCATTTCCTTTGACCCTGCAGGCCGTCTTTTTGTATGGAGGATGCTGGTGCACATAAACCGTACACGCGCACACACTGACGCACTTTCAGATGGCGGAGGTTGTGTGATGATGAGCACTGTTACCACCGTTAATCTGATCACGGCGCAGAAGGAATGGTGTGTTTACATTATCGAGACCGAGACAGGACGGAGCGAGGATAGCGGAGAGGAGGGGAGGACAAACACGACGCCGACATTGATCGGACGGAGGTAAAGTGAGAGGGTGTGGAAGGAACACAGGAATGTGCACAGCAGGAGGGAGAGCAAATAGTGTGAAAATGAGTGACAAACGATGAGAACGGAGGGAGGAGACAGCGAAGAAGAGCCAGTCTGCCTGTCAATCAGATTATGAACCAATCATTTGACTGAGGATTGCTGTGAAGTGAAACCTGCAGGATCACTTTTGCTTCCAGACGCACACACACACACACACACACACACACACTCTCTCTCAGATGCACTCAGTATCGTTTCCACACAGTGTGCATGGAGATAAATGTGTCTCGCTCGCATCCAGTCTGGTGTTAAGTGCACGTATTAGCGCGTATCAGCATTCATGTGTGTGCTGTGTGTGACTGTGTGTGTGTGTGTGTGGGTTTCTGAGTGTAAGTAAGTGAATGAGTAATGTGTGAGTGATGGATGGATCATAATGCACATTTACCCTCACAAAGGCTCAAAGCGCTTAGATGTCTCGCCCGGCTCACACAAACACACACACACACACACACACACACACACAGAAACACAGAGTTGTGTTTGAAGGCGACGTCCCTCTTAGTCGTTGTATGTTGTGCACGAATCTTGTCGCTGCTCGTCTTCCTTCTTAAGTCTACATTTATCTTGCTCTATCCTTTATCTTGAACATCTCTCTCTCTCTGCGTCTCTCTCTCAGCCCTGCTGTCTGTCTCTCAGTATTGGAGCTAATTTGTTTAGCACACAAAGCGTGTGTGTCCATTAGCGTGGGCCCTTTCTCTGCCCCGAGAGATGGTGACAAATCCCTCCAACATGTGTATCTGCTCAGTGTACATCATTATATCTGTGTGTGTGTGTGTTTGTAAAGCGCACACTTACTGGGAAATTGTTGGTGTAAAATAAAGAGGCGTTCCTGATTCTGTCATTGTTTTGGATTGCCTGATCCAAACAGAGCCAACAGTACAAGCCGTTCCTCTAAACCCTGCAGCAGAAAACCTCCCTCAGTCGCTCGAAAAGCTGCAGAATAGAAAGACTTTCTCCACACCTGCCCTGGACTTTATTGAAGTACGCGAGCGCAGCGGGACATTTGGCTCCCCAGTTATTTTTTGCAGCCCACTACTTTGGCATTTACACATCAAAATGGATTCTGTGAAATGCTGCCTGCTGTTTATGAAGCGACATTTTTTGGTAATTCTAAGAGAGGATGAGTGAATCATTTAACTTATTTTCCCTCAGCAGCTCACTCCTCTATTCATGTCCTGCATAGCAGCTCCAGACAGAGGACCGAGGATTAACTCTCACAGCGGCGGCAGCGACCACCTGATACCAGGGGGAGAGCTGCCGGCGGCGTGTGATCCGTATGTACGACAGGGAGGCCTAAATCCCTCCTCGTATCCAACTCCATCTCAGCCAGCATATTAATATAAGGCCCCGGGCATGCCAAAAAATGATCGAGCTCTGAGTTTGGCATCTCTCCTTCTTCTGCCTGCAACAGACTGTCACTGTTTGAGCAAACTCCAGTTTGTCACCATCACTCCACCCTTCCTTCCTCCATCCGTGTTCACATTTACATTTAACACATTCAAGATGATATGTGATGTTTCTTCTTATTCAACGTCTGTTTTTTTTTAATTATCCCAGACTGTGTTCAAATTGCTGCCCAGCTTACCTGGTGGCGAATGTGAACAAATGTCATCTCTGGCAGGAATGTGATACAGGATGTTTCCATGGATTGTTAATTATTAGAACACGATTGAGACGGTAAGACAAAGATCAAACATCCTGCTCTGGGCTCAGCTTTGTGTCAGCAGTTAGTCTGTGTGTGTGTGTGTGTGTGTGTGTGTGTGTGGGTTAAACCCCCATATTTGGTCTCTGAGACAATTAGACGCACTTGGAGCTGTGTGAATATCCTCCAAATTCCGCATAGCTGGTGTCAGTCTCAAGGAAATCCTCCCATTCTTCCTCCCCTCTTTTCTGCGGGTGGAGTTGGCAGAGCCTGGGAGCCTTTCCTCCCCGAACGCTTGTTTCTTTAATCTCTATCTCGCTCACTCTGTCCCCGTCTCTTCCTCCGGCTCGCTGGCTGAATGCCTGTCCCGACTGAGCGAGAGGCTTTGTTTGGAGGGGGTTTCCGAGACCTAATGATCGGGTACTTTATAGCACACCATCCGAGAGCTCACACATGTTGATCCGATGGGGGCCTTGAGGACTACAGGGTGAGGGGGGGGGGATGCTGAAGGGGGCTCTCGGCCTGCGTATGCGGCCTAGACAGGGAGACAGACGGGGGGGGGGGGGGGGGGGGCAGGGAGGGCTTTGTGCACCGGCCCTTTCCCACACTCCTTTTCACCTTCTGTTGTGTGGGCTCTCCGACATGACGAATCGCTCTGCCTGCTGGGAAAGGGAGAGCGGATCGAGGTGGAAATGATGCTCGTCTGATCCTCCTACCTGAAACTTTCTCCGGTTCCCATCCCCCTGTCCCGCGCCTCTGCCTCAGATTGAGCTTTGTCAAGGTCTCAATGCTTCCAGGTCTTGATGGTCCGATTCCAAAGCGGATGAGCCAGACACACACACACACACACACACACACACACACAGATTTGCGCACATGCTCTTCTACACACTGATTCCTCAGCCCAAATGCCAGCACCAAGCTGTTGCCCATAAAGCGTTCAGGCTGTCACAATAGAGACATTACCACATGAGTGAGTGGCTTTGAATGGGGCTAAGGGTGTGTGTGTGTATATAGTGTGGTGGCTGCGGAGGGGGGGTCGCTGGAAAGGCAGATGACCCTGTCATCACCTCTGCCCCTTGTCAAACAAGTGATCGTCGCGCATTGGCACATGCAAGCAGCACACACTCCTGCCAGCCGGCCCACTGCGCCCATCCAAGATTCATCTCCGCTCTGTCGCAGTTCTTTTTACTCGACGGAAAGCTCTGAGGGGAAAGTGTGTGTTTAAGGGAAGACAAGAGAGGAGTATTGTTGACTGGGTTGGCCGAGGAGGGAGGCGCAACAAAAGAAGAGCGCTTCTTAAATTGAGCAAAAGGGCAGGAGACCTAAATTCTATAAGCTTTGGCGCAGCGAGTGAACGATGAGACGAGGCAGATGAAACCGTGCGAGTGTGTGAGGGCGTACGGAAACACATGACACATTTCAAATGTTTGTTGGAGGCTACTGTCTCTCAGCTCTGTCTCAGCGAGTTGTCACTGCGAATGTGCAGCCTTGAAATGTCATTGTGCAAAATTGGGTCTTAGCGCTTGTGAGATGCACCGTGTTTGTCTGTGTGTGTGTGTGTGTGCGTGTGCGTGTGTGCGTGTTTTGCTGCATGCGTGCGTGTGTGTGAGTGAGGTAGAGGGAGTGATAGGCTTTAAGGGGCCTTGTCACGCTGTCACTGCTGGAATGCATGACAGCGATGTTTGTCACCGTGCGGATGAATGCAGCGTCATGGCAGCAGAAGAAGGAGGAGGAGGAAGAAGGAGGAGGAGGAGGAGGAGGAGGAAGGAGCGAGAGGAGGGAGGAGAATAAAGGGCTGGTATTTTTTTCTCACTCCGTGAGGAAATTAGGTCATCCACGTAAAGCCATTGCGGGGAACAAATCATCGCCATGATTGGACCCTTAACAAATCTGTGGAGGTGGCTGCTTCAGATACTCGTAAGAAGAAAAAAAAAAACACACCAAAGCCGTCACACGCTTCCACAGCAACACACATGGCCAGGAGGGGAAAAAGCGATTTTCTTTTTGCATATATCAGGGGATGTCAGACAGTTTTATAGCTCTTTCCGAAGTCTCATTTGAGACAGAAGCGCGATAGGAGAACGTTGCTCGTGGTAAATATAATTGTGGTCATGATCCTTCCATGAATCATGGCAGCGTTACATCACATTGGCAGGGGAGATTTTCCCGGTGCATCAGGTGACCCGCGGGATCTCTTCACCCCGGTCATGCAGCTGTACTCAGCATTCGCAGCAAGAAGAATGTCAAATTAGAAATCAAATCAGATTGTAATCTCACCCTGCCTGTGTTCAAAATCACACAGCAAAATGCGCCCAGACAGGAAATCGTCTGCCAGCTGATCGGTTCATTGTTTCTCTTTTTTTTTTCTTTCTACAGAATACATTGATGTTAATTAGTGAGGTTCAGATGTAATACAGGAGGTGGGTTTTGTTACCTATAGACAGAGCCAGGCTGTTTTTTTTTTTTGCATCCTAAGATAAGAAGTACATGAACCATCATGAGCAGCGTCGAACGAGAGGAGGATTGAAGAGTTCTCAGCTCGTCCTCGCACATTTCATGCGACGGGCCTCGTCGCATGAAAACGTCGCATGAAATTTATTCATGCAGGATACCGACAGCGAGTTACACACACAAAACACACCCACGCAGCCAAACACATTAAGGGCAGAATAAATCTCGACAAAGGGTTTGATTTGATTGGAATATTTTGTGTATGTGTCGGTGTTGGTTTCATCAGCACGACCCAACTGGGAAAATCAGAGCTGACATGAATCCAGTAATTGCCATTTGCAAGTCTCTGTTATCCAAAATATTTGCGCATTTTTGTTTTAGACCGAGATGAAAGTGTTTATACTGATGCTATGCTGACAATACTGATACCAACACCTCTGTGTGTGTAATGACATGGTTAATATGTTGAGGTCCACCGCAGCAACATTTTCCATTTAAAACGGCTTTGTTCCCTGAATATCCTGATTTACTGGGATTTTGTCCCGTGTGTGAACTAAATAAATGTGTCAAACTTTAAGTTCATTTAATGTTTCTTTTTACATGATCGTCTAAACTTACAGATTATGACTATATACTGCTCCTGAAGCGGTCTGACCGAATAACAATATATATCAAGAACACTTTTACATCACAACTATGCATCTCCTTTGCAAAAAATATTTCCAAAACGTTATTTAATTCCATGCAAGGTTTGGGCTTTTACTACGTTTGCAGCACAGCGTTGAGCATGGTTTTCAGATTAGGGTGTATATGTATATACAAACTCATCAGACCGTCCACTTCTCCACATGGATTGCATTTGTATCCTTTTACAGTGCAGCGAGTGTGAGGAATCTCCACAGAGCCCCATTCCAACCCGTACCCAGGTGGATGAGTGACGGGACTTTGGGACCCTCCCAGCGTTTACTCTCCCCCTCCTCTCTCTCTATCTCTCTCTCTCTCTCTCTCTCTCTCTCTCTCCCTCCTCAATCGCAGGGCTGCGCTCACCGACTCCACACCGCCAACAGGGATGCAGCGAGCGCGCTGCGCAGCCTGAAAGATGGCACCACCTCGCATCCTGTGGATCTATCCATCCCTCCACCTCCTGTCCTCCTTGGTTCTGATTTTTCACGGCTTGTCGCCGAGCCGAGCCGTGCGGAATTACCCGGAGAATGAAGGTGGGTTCCCCCGGCGGGTTCGACGCTGGAACCTTTTACTCGTGGATGACTTTGGTTGCGCGCTGGGGTCGGCGGAACGGGAGCAACCCCCCACCCCCCCAGTGCCACTTCCCGGGGAAAGGAGCTGAGAGATTCCCGTTATGCGCACGGCTCGGTTATGAATCATGCATATAGAAAAGCGGGAGGGGGGGCGTTTGTTTCTGTTCCGAGCAAACTGACATTAAATGTGTATGAAATATACGCGCCGGCCACGCTGCCATGCTGGAGATAGAGAGGGGGGGGGGGGGGGGGGGCTGACGTAGATATCTCACTTTCTGCCATCGAGAAGATATTTTATTCATCTCTGCAACTACCTGTCTTCCATTAAAGTCAGCGAACTTGTAACGATGACGCCAAACAGCATCGAGTTTGGATGTCTCCATCATGGAGCGCTGCGTGTGGCGCTCGGCTCCTGCTTCTCCGTTACATGACATGCGTTGTTGTATTAACATCGATGCTGGAGCCCTGCAATTAGCCGACGCCTGTTCTCTTTAGCTGCTCCTGTCGGCTCTGTGGCCTGAAACATGGGAGCTGACTGGTTCAATGGGAGAGTTGAACTAAATGGAGAAAAGGGGACAGAGCGGTGCGCGCAACTTATGCGCACGGATTTATAAAACAGATTGTGGGTTATTTGAAGTGTGTGTTGTTGTTGCTGTTTGTTTGGTGGCTGTCACGGTGTGAGAGGATCCGGCTGTGACCCGATTGGCACTGTGTGGTTCTTTTCATTCAGAGGTTTCCCAGAGCAGTCCAGTCCAGTTGTGAGTGTGTTAGAAGCAGGAGGATTTGCCTTCATTGATGTCTTTTTTACTTGTTTTTTTAAAAACTAAATCCCTCTCTTTCTCTCTCTGACACACACACACACACACACACACACACACACACACACACACACACACCAATTGAAACACTATAAGGCTTCACCTTGAACCCCTGTACATAATGACAGCCACAGGCCTGTGTCTAGCTGACTTAACGGTAAAAGGTGTTTCACAGCCCTGTGGAGTTCATACAGAACAAAAGCTCTGGAGGATGAATAGGGAGTGAGACACACACACACACACACACACAGTCTGTTAACGGCAGGAGACAATGCATGTGAAGAAGATATGTTGAAATATTCATGGAAATGAGCATGGCTGATGAAACCAACCTGAAGCCAAAGGAAACTCTGGTTGATTTAGATAAACGGGCAAGTGACATCTGCGAGTTTCTGTTCGAGCATGCGTGTGTGTGTGTGTGTGTGTGTGTGTGTGTGCTTTAGTCCTGTCTGACTTCATCATTCTGTTGGTGACTGACAGGTTATGCGGTTGTTCCTCGCTACGCTTTCTTTGCCAGGCAGTCCGCGCCTGTGACTCATTTGCTTGGACTTTCTGCTCTGTGGTTATTTCTCCGTCCTGCTGTTTCAGACTCCTGGCCTAATTGGCAGCTGTAAGCCCATTGACCGACTTGCGTGTGTGCATGTATATCCCGATGGGAAAGTAATCCAATGAAGCCATTTTTGTAAACCGCTCTCTGCCCTGCGTCCACCGTTTGGGGCCTGCCAGTTTTCCTGCTGCGGCTGCAGACTTAGCTCAAGGACTGGTCTTTGTGTGCAGATTCTCCACCCACGTATCTCTGTAGTTGTGTTATTCTAGGAAATCCTCCCGCTCGGTCCCGCGAGTAGAAAGCCAGGCTGTCATAAAAAAAAGAGGGATAGAGCTCTTAAGGCTCAATTAAGAACAAAGTCCCTTTTATAGAGCTGATAGTGTTAGTGTCCCAGTGAAGGGCTCAGTCAAAAGTGTCTTTGATGAAGAGCATCCTCTGCAAGTCTTTGTTACCACAGCGTGAGGAGGAAGAGGCGTGCGCAAATCTTTATGCACACCAGCAGAGGGAGCCCAACACACCTTACGTCTGAACCCCGAGGGCATCTCCCATGATTCATTTTGGCTCAGCCGTCCTCATCCCGACTTTATCCCGGGTGGAATTTCCCTCTTTTTTTTATTGTTGCTTTACGTAGCAGACTTATATTCTCTATAATTTATTTCTATCTCTAAAGACATACGTCTTTAATCCTGGAAAACACAGCAGCGCTACGCTGGAAGCACCGTGCCTCCTTCCACTGACGATCCAACTCTGAGTGAAAACTGCATGCGAATTGATGAATAATTGAATTAATAATCACACGTCTGCAGGAAGGGCGAGGGAACAGACACAAAACAGTAAAAGCTGTGGTTTACATTACGGCCATGAGGTTTAGTGTAATCTGTAATTGCTCTCCGAACTACAGTACGCTTGAAGCTTTTTATTGGATTGGCCCCAAGGAGCAGGGGCGTACTAGAGGGGGGGGACGCCGCATTGCTTTGTGAGGGTTAACATCAGGCCGAGCAGTTAGTGCAGAGTCAAGCACATGCAAAGCATGCCGTCCCCGTACGCGCGCCTCGTATGATTCACACGAGCGCCTGACGGTGGGTATAATGTTGGGTCAAAGGTCCCCTCTGGTTTAATTGCTTTAATCCATAACGGTTGCTTGTAGTTATCGGCAGAGCCGTAGCTCACCAGGCGCGCGCGTGTGTGTGTGTGTGTGTGTGTGTGTGTGTGAGCTAGTCCGAGGAATTGCTGCGCTCCCATGTAACAGTCGTGACCTTGGACAGAAGAGGATATACATCTCAGCAGAGAGCACCCTCCTGCTTCTCCCGTCCACCTCCACCCCCCCTTCTTTCACATCTTCTTCCCCGCATGGCCTCCACCTCCGTCTCCTCGGCCCGTCTTCTCCTTTGTCTTCTTCTACGCTGCCCTCTCGGGCTCTCTCTCTTTCTCTCTCTCTCTCTTGACCTATTGAAGTGTAGCCTATATATCTGCTTAACAGAGAGCCATTCCGTACACAGACGCACAAACGGGCGTGCACGCGCACACACCCGTCCTATCGTCATGTACGGTTTGGAGGCACTTTGGTGGTCTTGGTCCAGAGAATACTGTCATGTGTCCCTGCAGCTGGTTGATAGACTGCGTTATAAATACAGCTCAGCGACAGAGAAGGACCTCATGGTTTCAACGTACGTTTGTGTGTGTGAGAGAGGACAGAACTTATAAATAAAAGACGCATCCAGGGGAGAGAAGCTGTGAGACTAAACAAAAGCGAAAAATTAGAACAAAGAACACGCCATGGTTTTAATCAAACCCTCCCCATTTTAGTGAGAACCCACACAGTCATTCTGTTGTATTTAATGGCAGTCGGTGGTTGCTAAATATGGTATGTTAAGCCCCAACAATTCAAATGATTCTGTTTTGGCGTTTTGAAGGATAAACAGTTTACCCTTGAAAGCCCATTTGCCTGCATGAGTAAGTGTTTGACATTTTACATTTTTGCTTCCTGGAACAGAGGATCGTTGCCAATCCCTCTTTGTGCTCAAAGTGAAGCTGCAGTCAGCAAACTGTTTAGCTTAGCATCAAGGTTGGCTACAGTGAGAAACGGCTGTGTCCAAGAGCAAAGATCTGCCTACCAGAACATGTCGAGATCATTAAAAAACACATTCCACCAAAGTCTAAAAGCGACCACGTGGGGTTTGATAGAGGCGCCCAGGAAGTCATTTTGCCATGTGCATAATTCCCCATAAAATTGCAAATGGTCATTTTTTATGTGCAGCATTTGTTTGTATGAAACAGACGAGCTATGTTCACTAATAATGAGCCTTGGAGTTACCAGGCTAGCTGTTTCCCTCTGCTTCCAGCTTGTCTGCTTAGCCCAGCTGACACGTTCGAAGCTGACACGTTCAAGCTTATATTTTTATCTTCGCAGGCCATCTGTCTTTTACGTTGCCAGTTATTGAAGGCGTTTCAGAAGGTTTTCAATAGACCTAATGCATTCCTTTTTTTTGATAAGTTGATCCAAATGTAGGCGGTATGTTTACCCTTCATATTCACTCATGTGAGAGTGGTATAATTGTGTATTTTTTCTTCAAGAGAGCAAACAAAAGTATAATGTGACAGTGCTGAGATGTGTTATTTAAAGAAAACGAGGGTTAAAACAGCTGGAATATATTTATTTATGTACGTGCATTCAAGTTGATCCGCAAAAGTGAACGTGTGCAGTCAGAACTTCAGGCTTTTATGATTTTACTTGAATTCAATAACGGTAAAAGAGGCTTTCCATGATCTCTGACGTCTGTAACAAAGTTTAGGTCCACTGACCCCCCCTCCCCCTCCGAACAACCCCTTAACTGCTGGTCAAATCACTGACCACTCAGCCATGACCACTTTGTATCCGCCACTCCAATGAACACACACACACACTCACACACACACACACACACACACACACACACACACACACTCTAACTCGTCTCCTTTGCCTGCCACTGCCCCTCCTCACTCACATCCTTGCCCCCTCTGTCCTGACCTTTAATTTGTCTAAATTGAATCTGGTTGTTTCCGTGCCTCTGCCTCTCTTTGTGTTTGTCTCTCGTTGTTTGCGCTGCCTTCTTGGCTCGTGCCGCGGCAGTAATAGGCTGCATCGGCCGGCTTTAAAAACAAACACTGGAGGATTTGGGTCGGCCGTGGATATAGTGTGTTTGCCAACCGGCGCTCCGACCTTCTCTCTGCTGAAGGTTTTATGAGGTGGAAATATGTGCATACTTGGAAGCCGCGGCAACTTCCATGCCAGTTATAATATTCATACAGCTTCTTCTTGACTGTGCTTTACAGAAAAGATCCCCAATGTGAAAATCTGCGTGAATATTCAATTACCACACGCTGGAAATGCGTCAAATAGATTTAAATATCGAAATATAGCTGTGAAGTAAAGCAGCCGTAAAGTGACAAATAAAACATGACTTCTTTGCTGAAGTTTTCACAACAGAGAAAGAATACCACTTCTCTGACGTTTTCCCTCAATCTATTATTTGCCAGTTGTCTTGTTGCTTGTTGACCCGGCTTGTTGATTGGTCTCCTTGCATCTATTTCAGCTACAGGGTGTTGCTAGTCTGTGTGTGTTCCGTCTCTGTGTTTACTATACGTGATGGGGTCCGGACCGCATCACTGCAAATTGGGTTTAACGTGGGATTTGACGGAGGCAGCAGGGCAGACACACGGGTTGCCAGACAGACAGCCACTGGAGGCGAGTGTGTGTATGTCATGAAAGCGGCAATCTGTCAAAGCACACATTTATCTGGCGGAGCGGACGGTTAGGAGCCAGCGTGTGACGGCCGCCTGTGTGACTGTGTGCTCTTGTGCCATTAGGAGGAATGTCATAAGCACCAACAGAGCACAAATAAACACTCTTACAAGCTATTTCGGAACCCGTTCTTTAAATCAATGGGGGGATGTGCGCTGGTGTATTGTGGTTGTTTTTGTTCTTAGTTTGTCTGCGTTGTGTGTGCATCACTATCATTGTGTGTGTGTGTGTGTGTGTGTGTGTTTTTGCTCTTTTCCCTTGATGAGTTGTTGGTATACTGGCAGAAGGAACGTATTGAAAAAGCAAGTGTCTTGATCCTTGATCTGGAAGTCACGGCTCAACACCGTAAGCGTTCAACCATCACACGCAGACAAGCTAGTACGCACACGCTAATGCACACACACACACACACACACACACACATACACACACTTATTCCAAAGGCTCTTCAAGCAACAAACTAGGGCAGAGCTCCTGTCAGAATGGCAGCTATGCGGTTCTGCTGGTGCTGCCAGTGTTCAGTACGTGAAATAGCAGAGTAGGCTGACGTACTTTCTGCCACAGGGTTTGGGCGGTCCAAAAATGCAGTTCATCACATACATGAATATTTTTTAATTGAACACCATTTGCAGTATTGTAGCTTTGGGGTTGCCAGGGTTTCAAGGCCTTGGAGAAGGTTTTCAATAAACCATGTGAATCCCTTTTAGAAATCACTTCACCAAAGCAGCAGCCTTGAAAAAGAGCCTCCTAACATCACTTTTTACACATTTGTGGCGGCAGTGCAGAAGACACTTTATGGCTGTAGTCTTGTTCTTTATTGAAATTAAGCTATTTTATTTACATTTTATATACATTTCTGTCCAACCCCATTTGAATTTGGGTTTGTTGAAGTGTGGAGGAGCAACATTACATTTCTATGAGCAGAAGGGGAAGTTAGTAAGCAGCGGTATTTCAACTGACTCATAGAAGAATTAGTATTAGAATTGAATTTAAATACATTGAATTATTCATAGATACATTCCGTTTGCAGACGGATATCACACTCAGAAGAAGAATAACAATTTTTCCTTTTAAATCATTGTAGATCCCATCTAAGCCTGCCTGAGACTCTCATTAAAAAATGAAATTAAAAATATCGCAGACTGTGATATGCCTGCTTTAGGGAAAACACATCCCATGCACCCAAACAGCACATTACAGAGTCTGAAAAGCCAATGTGTGAATACAGTTTTGGCAGTTTTGCTGTAAAATCTCTCACATATTAACTGCACTTTGCACCATGCTGCATGCTCGTAAGAAGAACGGCCCGGTACTCTGTAAAAGGAATTCAAAAGGAGCTTCAAATTGAAGGTGTTCTTAAAACCTATGTATGTTTTGTACACATAATGTGTGAATACAATAGAACATACAGTCTCAGATAACACACCTACCTTTACAGGTGAGTCACCGTTTTGATTTGAAGTCAAAATTAGTAGTGCCTGGTTCTTCTCTGAAGCAATGCCTACTTACACTTTGAAGATAATACAGCTACTGGTTTAGAAGAGGAAAAACCTGCTTAAGTGAAGTCACCATTGTGGAAACATGTTTGCCTTTATCATCAG
The DNA here is from genome assembly GCA_021346845.1 of Apeltes quadracus. NCBI lineage: Eukaryota > Metazoa > Chordata > Actinopteri > Perciformes > Gasterosteidae > Apeltes > Apeltes quadracus. The sequence continues at coordinate 8,199,590 of CM037919.1, forward strand.
ATAGCTAAACAAAAAAAATGGGGAAAGCGTCAGGAAATTCAACAAAACAATGGAAGGCAAAAGACACTGGTGATGAGGACTGGAATGAAATGAAGTAATGGCACAAACGGAGGATGACAGAAAAAAACTAAGAGACAAATGACTGATGAGCCTCTGGTTGTTTGTGGATGAGTGGAGGGAGGATGAGGAAGGATGAGGAAGGAGAAGCAGTCTTGGTGTGACGACAGTTTGTTCCTAAAGTTCAGATCTGCCCTCTTCCCAGTACTTCATCCTGCTCTCTGTGGGCCAGTTTGTTGCCCTGACAACACTAGTGGAACACGGTGGAAGCAGGGGGGAGTGTGAGTGTGTGTGTGTGTGTGTGTGTGTGTCGGCACTAATACTGAGACGGTGGGTGCATGTGTGCGTACTTGTGTGCAGTTGCAACTCTTTTATTCATTGCATCTGGGTGTGTTTAAGAACGTTATCTCAGTCTACAGAGCAAGCTGCAATAACCGTCTGCAATACTAGAGCATGTGCATTTATTGTACACTATTTTTCTTTTTAGCTCTTTAACCTTTTTTGTTGTTGTCTTGAGGAAGATATTACAATTTCAGTTGCAATGTAGTTTTGAATAACTAAAATTGACTTTGGTATTTTGGATTTTGGTAAATAACCTCATTAGCTATCTCGGCACGGGTTGGATGACAAGACTAAGAAGCTATTGCTAGCAGCCACTTCAGCACATAGTTTAGCATAAAGACCTGAGACAAAGAAACAGCTCTCCTGGCTGTATCCAAACACAAAAGACCTACTAGCACATTGAAAGCTTAACAATAACTGTGCGTTTTGTCGTGTTTGTTTCACTAATACAAACGGCAGCAGACCCAGGCTAACTTTACAGTGGTTTTCCGTTAAGCTAAGCTACATTGCTGCTGAAAATAGCTACATGTTTTTGGTACATGCCAGCGTCTTATTGATCGGCTTGAACAAGCAGCAAAAGAACAGAATATTAAAAGAATCTGATTAATAATAACAGACATATATACATAACGTATGTTAAAAAATAAAAAAAATTCTAGCAATATTTAATCAGACAAAGACGGATGGATTATTTTGTACTTTTGTATTTTGTGTTTTATCTTTGCTTTTGTCTTCTCTTTCTAAAAGCCGAAAGATTTTCGGTCGCAAGAGCGTCTCAATTACAGCAGACTGCCGTTGTCAGCATTTTCTTACTGCAGAAAAGAATCCCTTTTGAAACGTATGGGGACATGAAACCTGGGTGAACATGCAGTATCAGCATGTTGTCGTGTCAGCAAGCTCCTCCCACCCGTTGTAAAATCTCACGTCTAGCCATGTAATATCCTGGACAGGACTAATGAGCTCAATACGTAGTCACACATAGCACTCTATATTGAGTCTTTGGTGGTCTTATTGAGCAGCATTTCTCTTTGTGGCACTGCATGTATGTGACTCAGTTTTGTGTGAGTTTCTATGTGTGTTTGTTTTTGTGTAAGCATCCTGGTCTCTTTGTGCACCCGTCTGGCTGTTGGCAGCGCTGTTTGATTCTTGGCCGGTGGATCACAGCTTGTTGCAGCCCAGCTGAGGTGGTGGAGAGAGAGTGGCCGAGAGACATCAGCAAACAGAGAAGAAGCAAGGAAGAGAGAGAGAGAGAGAGAGAGAGAGAGAGAGAGAGAGAGAGAGAGAGAGAGACGGAGGAAACAGGAGTGACAAGAAGAATAGTCGGATGGAGAAGGAGATGAGGTCACCAAGATGTAGAGATAGAAAGGTTCTGCACATGTGCCAATACTTATGGAACCATGTACATGGTTCCATAAGTATTGTAGCTTTGGCATTTTTCATCATACAGGATTTTACAAGTTCACACCTTCGTCCTCAACTTCGACCCTCCTCATCTTTCACTCACAGAATATAACCCTCACAGTTTGCTACTGAAAATCAATAAGACAGCATGTCTCTCTGTAATCGAACAACTCTCACAGTAATGCGGTCGCATGTGCATGGATCCGTAAATATATGGTCTTTGATGAAAGCCTGGGAATTATTAGCTTAATGTGTGTTTGTCCCTGAGTGATTTTGTTTGCGTGGACGTGATATTTTCTGATAGAAAGGTTATGAGCAGATGTTTTAGTAGATATATTTTTTGAAGGCTCAGATTTGGAAGTTGCCCCATTGTTGCTATGATAAGTTGTGTTTAGCCGTCAAGAGAGAAGTTGTGTATGAGAATGTGTGTGTGTGTGTGTGTGTGTGTGTGTGTGTGTCTGTGTGCAGGAGAGAAAATTACCGGTCTTTAGATCGAATAGTGACTGACTGATGAGCTGTTTTTTTTATTCTGAGCCAAAGCAGACCTGCCAAAGGCTTATATTTCACACACGCGCACACACACACACACACACACGCACACAAACACAATTTAGCTTGTTCCCTTGAGATCGAGTGGAGAGAAAGGGAGACAGAGTGGGCGCATTTAGAGATGGATGGAAAGATCGATAAGAGGTGTGGCTTTGTTTTGAAGAAAAATAAATATTTTCATAATTTCTTAGTTTTCTCCTCATCTTTGACACACAAAGACACACACACACACACGTAGGTACATGCGCTGTGTCAGCAGACAGGAAGCCTCAACTCATACATAATTGATGAATCCAGTCATTGATTGTAGTGATAAGTGGTATTGACAGGAGGTATCAGGAGAAAAGTGTGAAGGTTTATGTGCGTGTGTTTTTTTCCCCGGTGGGCTGAAAATGTCCACACAGGAGACTTTAACTTTCAGCATGATGGGTGACTCCAGACAGAAAAAACTCAATTTTCTTTGAGCTATGCCTTTAAATAAGAAAGAATCAGAAGCATCTTTTGGAACAAACAATGAAACAAAAGAGTCTTTAATGCTAATCCTATATGGAATAAACCACAAGGACAAAGGAATCGGTATAGAGAAAAGGTGTTAGCGTGCCATAACAGACTGTCAAAGTATGTTCGGGTCTCTAAAGCGGGAAGCAGGAGGAGTAGAGGAGACACAGTTTACTGGTCCAGGTGTGAAAAAACAGATCAATCCTTCTAAACAGTGAGCCTCTTATACATGATTTGGAATATCTGTTACAAACATCCACCTTTTTTCCTGATTAATCTAAAAAATACTGTTTTAGAAGGAGAAACACACCAACCTGTTCAAAATGTGTTATACTTGTTTATTTTTGTAGTAACAGCTACACGCAGGGTATGAGAACAGTGTTTAAGGCAGCATTCTGGACTGAAAAAAGATATAAAGTGTCAGTAAGAGTTGAACATTCGACAATTTTGCTAGGCGCAATTTTTTCTGTAGGAAAAAGGCTGTGTCAAGGAGTCAGGGTTGCTCTCAGTTACCTGTGAAACACATGTGTCAGTCAGTGGCTCACAGAGAACCACGTCTGTGTAACTGGCTGCATGCAAAACAGAATATTTTTGCAAAATTCTTTGTTGATGGGAAACGCTTTCATCTCTAAGTGTGAGAACATGCCGATGCATCTCTACGGGCCTTTCCCTAGAATACCGAAATCACACATTATTACACTATTATATCTCATCCCTGTGAGCCACTCAAATGCCCATAAAGTGAGGAAAGCGAGTACACACTGAGTACACACACGGGCTGCTTCTGACCTTTAGCTGCTCAGCGCGTCTCCTGCGCCGTGTCCGTCTGCGCCCTCTCATTGAATCTACCTCACGCTCGTCCTCGCACCAGGGCGCCCGCTGTTTTCTCTGTCGCCGGGTTCGCACGCAGACGCCCGCTGTGTGCGCCGCGTGGCGCACGTACGCACGTGGACACCCCCTAATGCAGCATGACATGCCTCCCCGCTGGCTGTGCTGAGCTGAGCAGAACGCCTCGGATCCAGTAAGGGCTGATGAACAGCACGGGAGGAAGAGAAACAGGGGAAAAGATGGGGGGTGGGGGGCGGGGGGGAGAGGCCGGACCAATTTTACAGTCCCTTTTGTTATACCCACAGGCAGAATGGACACAATGAGAGGCTTGTCAACAGGCAATTGTCCTCAATTAAGTGACAAGCCTAATTTTCAGGCTTGAAACGCTTGAAAAGTCAAAGAATATGGCGTCCGCCTTATTCTTTGACTTTTCAAGCGTTTTCTACAGGTCACTGCTCCCAGAACTAGGAGGGGATATGAAAGTGCTTTTGCGTGATGGCGTCCGTTGCATCAACTCACACGTCTCATCTTCGATCTGTGGATTCAAAAGCACAGGTTCAAAGATTTTTTGGAAAATCACAATGTGTGGGATTGAGAGAGAGAGAGAGAGAGAGAGAGAGAGAGAGAGAGAGAGAGAGAGAGAGAGAGAGAGAGAGAGAGAGAGAGAGAGAGAGGGAGAGAGAGAGAGAGAGAGGGAGAAAGAGACAAAAGAGAAAAGCAGCAGTCTCTGCAAATGGATACTAGTTAAATATTGATGGTCAGCTGTGTTGAAGCCCTGATGAGGACCTGACCAAGCCACAACAAGCCGTGAAAACACACACACACACACACACACACAAAGGTGGAGAACCTTGCTTACTTGAGTCCAAGTTTTTTTTCTCTCCCGCTGCTCAACCTGCCACATTCCCCTCTTCTCTTTTCATTCTCACCTTCCTGCATCCTTCCGCCAGTCACGCAGAGATCACACACCAGTGAAGCAAACGAGTGAAGGTTGAAGTTTTACATGGTATAAACCACTTTGCATACAAATGGACCACAGTCTCTCTTTGAACACAAGCCATTTACGAGGTTGTTTTTTAAGCTTTTGGCCTGAAAGAAGGCGTTGTTTTCACATGACTTATATGTAACTTATATATTTAACTTCATAGACCCCCGTCTGTAGTCTGTGTGTTGATGCTGTTTCACTGCTGAGTCCCCTTGAACCAAAACAGCTGCAGCAGAATCTTTGAATTGAAATGACAGGTTCACCGCTGCTTGTGATTCCACTGCAGTTATACTTAAAAATTAAAAAAAGCCCCCCCTACTCTTGTATAAAATCAGGTTTCCTTACTGTAGAAACATTACGTTATTTGAAAGAAGTGGGGACTGAGGAAGGAAACCGTTTTTGTTTACATGTTCTCCTTTTTTTTTTCTCGCAGTGACGTTGCTGGACTCCATGTCCGCCTTGGCTGACCTGGGCTGGGAGGCTTACCCTAACGAAGGGGTGAGTACGTGAAACCAAGCGCACCTGCAAACCTAAAAGGCTGGAGACGCCGAGACGGAAAAACCAGGGGCAGGAACAGCGGCTCAGAACCAGCAGCAGGAGTGTGTGCTGTGGAGAGCACCGGGTTCTCCGATGCTAAATCGGGAGTCTGCAGGGGGAATTTACAAATTATTTCCGCTGCGCTGAGAAACGCTGTGGCACCACAGCCGCCATTTACTGCGGGTTGCCTTTTTTCGGATGGGGTGGGGAGGGGTGGGGGGATGGAGACGGGGGTGGAGGGTTAAACATTCTGACGTAGAGTAGGGGTTGCGTACGTGTTTTTGTCATTTGCGTGAGCTTGTGTGTGTGTGTGTGTGTGTGTGTGTGTGGGAGGGGGGTTATGTAACTGGCCTTTTGCAGGTACGGGCACCAAAGAAGTCTGGAGTGCCGCCACCGTGCATCCGACATGACAACAGAGGAGTGAGAGGGGAGGGAAGAGTGTGAGCGCGGAAACGCGTGGAATGAGAGCGGGTGGAGTGCGCCGCTCGAGTGCAGCAGGTGTTGAAAGACGCTGAATTGATTCTATTTGCCCTTGAGAGACGCCTCCTCTCCGCTATTCAGTATCAGTGCGTCGAATCGCAGGATGCCACGTGCAGTTTGCATGGCTGCACGCAGCAGAGAGGCGGCCGAGGTGAGCAGAGCTGTGCGAGGCTGCTTTCTCAGGCAATCAAGGGTTTCGAGTTCACTTTGCCCAAACGCTCTGATCGGTTGGCCTTATTTTGGACGTTTGTGTGTATTATTCAGTTTTCACAGAGCCATCTGTGGCCAAAAGATTCAATCTAAATCTCAAATCCAAAGAGTAAACACTTTTTCTTCTGTGAAAATAGGGTTGAGTTTGGCGTGGCTAAGTCACATGTGTTTCCAGTTTATCCTGAATGAAATGCATCGGCTGGAAAGTGAGAGATATATAATAAACATCCTGTAGATCTTTCATGAGCTGTCAACATAGTGGTGATCAGACACCTATAGAAACGGAAAGGAAACCGGCTTGTTGGGCATCTCACCATAACTCATCTCTCAGATAAAAAGAAACAAATACGTCCTTCATACGACCGAGTGATTGTAAAATCAAAAGTGTTTCCACTGTGTCTTTTCTTTGGGGTCAACACAAGCGGTTTATTAAATAGAGTTAACACTTTTTCTTATTTTTCGCCACGGCACATGAATAAGAAGTTATCCCTCTTTCTCGTTTTGAATCCACAGGAACTTGAAAGGCCAAATTGCCTGCGTCTGCTTCTTTAAATAGCCACGCAGTTTCCTTCCAATAGCTATGACTGTTTCCAGTTAAAGAAAAGAAGCCGGCAGGCTTTGTCTGCTGTATGTGGAGCTCTTAATCTTTGAGCAAGGTCAAGTTAGGTTGTCATCCGCAACAGTTACTGACTTTTAATCTATTATAGCCACACAAACGATGCAAACATCTCCCCTGTGTCCTTTAGAGGACAGTCTCATGCAGAAAATGTTTGCTGAGTTAGTAGAGAAAAAAAGAAGGTCTAGGCAACAAGATATGGACATATTCTGTGCCAAGCGCCCCCCCTGATATTGTAACCATAAATAAACAAACCCACTGTGGCACTGCGGTGAGTAGTCCTGTGTGGTGTTGCTCAACACAGAATGTTTAGGAGGCTGCCTGCGTTCAATTCCACTAAATGGATGAATGCAACATCATGTAGAACCTTGTTCTGCGCTACAACAGAGCAGTTTCAAATACTACAAGGGGAAATGGGCAGAAAAGGATGGATGAAGAGCTGAGAGCGACGATGTGAGAGCACATATGCAATAGGCCAAGGCACGAGATCATTATTGCAACATGGAGTTGGGCTTTGGGAAGCTAAATGCTTCTTGCCAAAGAGAACTTCTACTTTATATTGTAAAACCCTAAATTCAGCAAATTGATAGTATATGCTGGCACATATCATGAAGAGCAGTGTGGATACGAGTGTAGGATACGGTCATGTTTGTCCCCTATAATCACACGTATGTCTCAAAATGGATTTATATTGTGTAAATGGAGAAAGGACAGCGAGCGATACGAGAGTGACGGCCTGAGAGCAGAAAGGTGCCGTCGCTGTGAGAAGGCTTTATGTTTCATAACAGGGGGGATTATCTAGTTGACCTTTGTTCTTTAAACCTGGAGGTTGGTCTCAACGAGAGGCGATTCCCACCAACCTGGGACCGCTGTCTTCCTGAATTAGTCCAAAACCACACTTGACCCCCGAGGGTCGAGCTTAATCCAAGCCGTGCCGCGCCGGATGTGCCGGAGACGGCGTGGAGCGACCCACTTCTGTCACCGGGCGGGGGCGTAGCCCCCCCCCTCCCACCCGCTCGTGAGCGACACAAAACAGATACGTCTTAATGATGTTTGAAGATTGAGGAGCCCCACAGCATCTCTACTCCCCCAGAGGCTCCCTTCACCCCTCCACTCCCCCTCGTTCCTCACTCCTTCTTCCTCTTGTGTCTCTGCTTTTCCCTCCCATCTCCTCCCCCCGCCTCACTAAGCCAGAGCTTGTTGCAAAGTTTCGGGGGCCAATTACGTCCTCGTAGGTGTAGCCATCAGATGATTGCAGAAGGAGGCATATTATGTTAAGCTGGCGAACGGTTGAACTTAAACCCTGATCCGACGTCTCTGCTTCACTTCAAAGCAATCAAGCGGGCTCTGTGCTGATTGGCCAAGGTGATTGAGGGTTCGGGGAGGAGGGTTTCCTTCTGAATGTTAATTACTGTTCGGGCTGAACCAACACTCGATATGTGTGTGTGTGTGTGTGTGTGTGTGTGTGCGTGTGTGTGTGTTTAGAGTGGGAAAGAATGGAAGCTTAAACTCTTCAGGCTAACCAAACATTTTTCCAGTTTCTCTCTCAGGTGGCTTTTGTATTGTTAGTAAATGGGGGGGGGGGGGGCAGGTTGTTTCCATGTTCCCCAAACACACCTGTGCTTTACACCAGGCCAATGTGACAATGAACAAACTCGCCAACTAGGGAAACAAGTCGCTCAACAGGAAGTGGCAGTAATCCAGCCACTCCAAACTCTGCCTAGAAAGAAATAAACAAAGACATCATAAAGCTCTCTTTATCCCTCAATGACTATTCCCATAAATGCTTTAATCACCCCTCCCTGGGGACTCAGCTTTGTGTGGGCGTGTGGGTGTGTGTGCGATCGTCCTGTGATGTCCGACTGGTCTCAGTTCTGCACAGATGGGTCCATTTAGCTGCCAGGCGCGCCTGTAAATTACCAGGAACATTCATTCCTCCCTCTTTCTTTCTTCCTCCGTCTTGGATTTAGTTTCTTTTAATTGAACAGCGGGCCCTCAGTTGTTGTGTGCGCATCGTGTCGAGAAAGACTGCAGCGATACATCCTTTATATATTGCAATCTGAAACGCTGTCTGCCGTTGACATCTCGGCCAGCTGACAGCAGCAGTCCTGCCTCCTCCCACTCTTCTACTTCTCACATTCTGTCCCCCTCTCTGTTTCTGCAGTTGAAGGACTGTTGGGTCGGGATCAAGGGAGAGATGGTTTTGTTCGAGCTCCAACGCATACACAGTGGACGCTTTTTTTTATGTGGATCTGTTTTAGCGCTCAGGGCTCAGGTGAAAGGCCGAGTTGTTGGCACGTCACATTTGATTCATCTCGAGATTCCAACCGTAGCTTCGATTGTACTCGCCTGAAAGTGTTCTTCCACTTGAACTTGATAAAATGCAGTTAGAGCCACGTGTGTGGATGCGACTGTGCGTACCGTGCATCCGTGTGACGGTAGTGTTGTCAGGCGCTCATCACTTTGGAGTTTACAGCTGCGGCTTTGAAAAAAGACGACGGGAGCTCAGAACAAAGGCGGTGGTCCTCGTCCTCGTCACCACAAACCAGGACTCATCCAGGTCGTGTGAAGTGGCTCCAAGAAAATTCAATTAGCTCGCCCTTGAATTGATCAGATATCTTTAGTCACTGAAACCACATTTATTCTTTCTTCAAGGAATATAAATGTTCTTTCTCTCTTTATGTGTGTGTGTGTGTGTGTGTGTGTGAGAGTGTGTGTGTGTGTGTTTAGACAGAAATGTTTTCCTGCTCATGCGAGAAGTGTTCTCAATTACTGCCTTAGTCAGAAGTGGAAACAGATGGTAGCAGATGACGGGAGACAAAGTAGCTCTGTCTTACCTACTCCCTCTCGCTTCCTCTTGCTCTCTCTCTCACACACACACACACACGCACGCACACACTCACTCATACAACGGGGGACACACACATGTGCACACAAATACCCCTCACCTCTCAAAGGCTGAAACCGCGCTCGCTCTCTGCACACGTGCAGCACGGACAAAGACGGTGCTTCAGTCATCTTGACGCAGATCATCTCTCATGTTCACCCAGACATGAGAGCAGAGCACGCAGGCTCCGCCTCCGTTTGCATCCAAGCCACAATCCACTGAACTCCTGCCCAGTTTCCCATAAATCAATCATTTCAAGGAGATCTCCTTTGTCTATTGACTGGCGATGAAATAAGACAATCTCCCAGCCGAGCGGCGCTGCAGAGCATCGCCCCCCCCGACCCGACCCCCGCTTTGATCTGAAATGTATGTCCGAGGTGAGGGGAACAAGCAGTCACCTCCATCATTGGACCTCTCCTTTCCTTCCTCCCTCGTGTCACCCGGCTCAACCGCTCTTTCCTTGACTTCCCACCTTATTATTTGAATCACATTTCCTTAAATCTCTCCTAATTCTTTTGTTATTGTGTCCAGCTTCTACCTCGCTTCATTCTCCGATCAACAAATGTCTCTCTTCCTCCTCCTCAGTGGGAGGAGATCAGTGTGATGGATGAGAGGAACACCCCCATGAGGACCTACCAGGTGTGTAACGTCATGGAGGCCAACCAGAACAACTGGCTGAGGACGCGTCACATCAGCAGAGAGGGAGCGCAGCGCGTCCACATTGAGATCAAGTTCACCCTGCGGGACTGTAACAGCCTGCCCGGAGTCCCTGGGACCTGCAAGGAGGTCTGCACCCCTTCACACGCACAGACAAGCACTCTTCGACACACAATTAGAGATATCAAATGGCATTGCATCTTGCTTGTGTGTGTTTAGAGGTGCAGTTGATATTGCATTTTGCCGAGCTGGTGTGTGCGGTGGGATTCTGTGTTGGAGATTTCCAGCTCGGGACAATGTTTGATTTGGAAAATGGAGGCAGACATTATTTGGAGTTCTGCATTGTTGGTATTCTCTAAAATTGAGTAATACAACTGTATTTCTTGTATCCTTTAATTGTGAAATGTGTAGCTCATATTAAGGATGAATTCTGCATTTGGCACGAAAATAGTTGAATCGCAAATTGGAATCCATTTAGGTTCCATCTCACACAATCGACATTTGTTTTTATGGGCATCAATTTCATCTGATAAAGAAAATATAGACATGGAGACAGCAAAACAGCCTTCAACTAGAGAAGCAAGCAGGAATGTATCATATTGTTTGGGACCAGTTTAAAGAAATTTGTATTCAGTTTTGGGGAAGGATACTATTCGGATAAGTCCAGTCAAAAGGCACTAGTAATGGTCTTTACTTTAATTACTTGCTATGAAATTATTTTTCACACTATTCCATCCAACATGAAGTAGGATATTCCCATTTTTGGCTTGTGAATAGATATAAGATCACAGACAGGAGAAGGGAAAGAATCACATGCGAGATTATCTGTCGAATGAAAGAGACAATCCTCCAAAGGCTCCTTTCGAGGCTCTTTCTATATTTTAACTGAGAATATTATTTTTAAACCGTCCCCCGTTTTCTAATATCAGCCTAATATGACTGCTTCTCTGTATTCATTTCTTCCCCCTTTGTCTGCCTTCTTCACCCTCATTACATCTCCAGAATGAGTTGTGCAGATAAAATGAGATTGTGCAGAGCTGCACTTGCATAAAACTGCAGACAGCGTCGCTGACGGGCCATCGAGGCACTGAGATTTGAAGAGCAGCAGCAGAATAGCTGCTGAACGATGGGAGCCTTGTTACAATGTCACACTGGACGGACTCCTCTTTCTCTCTGTTCGGTCCGTAGTGTTCAGTTCGTGTGGTTTCTAAGTTGATGAGTGTTTCTCTTGCAGACGTTCAACATGTACTACTATGAGTCCAACAATGCCAACTTGTGGTTCATCAAGGAAAGCCAGTATGTGAAGATTGACACCATTGCTGCAGATGAGAGTTTTACACAGGTATGGAGTCACACAGACACACACGAACACACACAAACAAGCTTTTACAAGCTCAGGCAGGCATTTTGTAAAACGTGACAAAAATGGATTCGATACTAATCTTTACCCATTTGCTTGCCAAATTGAGGTCACACTTAGTCATTTTTACCCACTTTGTGACGGCAGCAGCATTATGCTTAAATCCAATTCTTCCTCCTGCGTTGAAAGATGAACCAACACATTTAAAACAATACTTCCTCCTCCTCAGGTGGACGTGGGAGACCGCGTCATGAAGCTGAACACGGAAGTGCGCGACATCAGCAACCTGAGCAAAAAGGGTTTCTACCTGGCCTTCCAGGACCTGGGCGCCTGCATCGCTCTGGTCTCAGTCCGGGTGTTCTACAAGAAGTGCCCCCTCACCGTGCTCAACCTGGCCCAGTTCCCCGACACGATAACGGGCGGCGACACGGCGCTGGTGGAGGTGCGCGGCGTGTGCGTGAACGCCTCCGAGGAGTTCGAGGCTCCGAAGATGTACTGCAGTGCCGACGGAGGCTGGCTGGTTCCCATCGGGAGGTGTGTGTGCAAACCGGGCTTCGAGGAGAACAAGGACGGCTGCCAGCGTGAGTTGGGGGGGTCCGAGGGACTCGTGTGGGGGCGTATTTGTGTTTGTTTACTGTGTGTGTATATCTCGGCGTGCACAAAGGTGGGCTTCGTGATGTGAAAGCCACTCGATTAGAGATTCCAAAAGTGACCCGAGTCCAACTAAGACGTTACTGTGGAACGTGTACACGGCAATTAAAAGTGCGTGCGTGCCCTTGTGTCTTTGCCGAACGAGTATGTGCAGAAAAGTTTCACAGTTCTTTTGCTTGTGTTTGTGCGTGTGTGTATGTATGTATGTGTGGAGGCCATTGCTCCCAGTTACCTCTCTCCAGCAACATTTTCAAGACAGTTCTGGCAGAGAACATGTTTCCGTAGAAGCTTTTTTAAGGCAACTCCTCTTTTTGTGTGTCTGTCAGAGCAGAATGTCTTATTTCCTCTGCTAGGCAGGGGAGTGTGGTGTGTGTGTGTGTGTTTGAGTTCTAGTGAAGGAAAAGATATGCCTTGCGAGGCAGATTACTGCATCGTAAAACTCCCCCGATGGCAAGTGCGGTATGCAAAGTATGTGCGCGTCTGCACGTGTGTGCCCGCCGAGTGTACGAGCCGCGTTACGCTCGCGCCGCCACCTGTCCCCGAGGATTTGCTTCCTCTCCGAAAAAGAAAATGGAATCACAGATATTCATCTTGGCAAACTTGGAAATTGGGCACGTAATGCGATTTCAGTTGTTTTCGGAGGAGCAGGCGAGACGCCCGGGAGACTCGGCACTCGGGCCTCCGAGACGAGCGAGCGAAGAAGCGAAGCTGCCTTCAGACCGCTAACGTGCACAGATTGAGATGTGGACCGCCGGCTGAATGCCGAGCTGTGAGCCTGTCTTTCAGAAAGGACACGTGGTTATTTGACGGCGGATCTCAAGTCTTCCTCCCCTGAAACTATTCAATGTCCGCCGCCCGACGCAGAGGGGCGGTTGACCCTCCGGTAAAAACTCCACGACCTCGCCAGTCGGCTCCAGAGTCGCGTCAATCCGTGCAGAATAAATAGAGCGAGGGGAGCACGTTTCACAAGCTTGCTTAAAGTCAATAACGGCGTGTGCGTGTGATAGTGAATGTGGGCTGTAGTCGCCGGGTGATTTACTCTGACAGTCTGAGGTCAAAAGCCAGAAAATATATGTGTCTCTTGTCTAATAAGTCCAGGGCCAATACAGATGTGTACTGGTGTGTGTGTGTGTGTGTGTGTGTGTGTGTGTGTGTGCGTGTTAGCGGAGGCAAAGCAGGTGTCCGCAACAATGGTGAGAGCCACGTCTTTCATTTCAGTTCATTTTAAGGCTTTTTTTGGGGGGGGGAAGTAATTATTCTGAAACAGATTTGAATTTCTTCATGATTAATTGAAACGCCGCCACGGCCCGGATCTCTATTCCTGTTTTTTGTGGAAGCTCGGCCAGGATTTGCAGAGGAATGAGAAAGATTGCAGTGCTTCTCACGTCTCGTGTTTGTTTGCAGCCCGTCGGATAGCGCCGCCACAACATCTCGAAAACCACATTTCTTTATCAAAATAGCATCAATGCCGCTTTACCTTCACTTAGCCGCCTAGCGTAACCGCGTCTGCAATCAGCCCGCTTTCAACAAAGACGCGCGAGGACACAACAAGCCGGCGCGGCGCGCTTTAATGCGTCCCTGAGAGAGCGAGGGGCCGGGCTTTTAAAGTCCTCTCAGCGCTCCGCGTCTGCTGCGAACAAAAGGTTGCGGGCCCGACGCAGCCCGTCTGTAGGTCGCCCATAGGGAAAACACGCTCGGCTAATGCATTTAAACCAGCCGCTCTCCTTTTTACGCCACACAAAGAGAGCAGCCTGTGAGCGCCGGGGAAAGGACCGGAGCGGCGTTTTGTAATTACCATCACCGTGCAGGTGAACAGGCCTGTTTAATGGACGTCTTGCATTGCCTTTTTCTCGTTCGTTGTTGTTTTTTTTTAATTCTCTTCACTGTTGAGCTCCTTTTATGCTCATTTGTTTGTACAAATGTTCCGTGTGAGTCTTGCTGGTTACGTATTGTTTTGGCCTCTCTAGTCTCGTTGTTTTTTTGTCACTGTGAGACACTCCCTCTGGCTCCCCTTCTCTCTCTCTCTCTCTGTCTCTCTGTGTCCCTGTCTCTCCTCCTCTCGGCGTGAGGCGCTAATGGAATCATTACTTCCCTCTCTGTGTTAGACAAACACCAGACACCTCCAATTACAGCTTTTTTCCCCTCAATCTCTGCCTCTCTCTCTCCCTCTCGGCTATTTTCTAACCTTGCTCTGGTATCTGTTTCTATAATGGGCCCGAGCCCCCCATTTTTCTTCTTAACCAGCCTTTGTGATACTGTCTTCCTTTTTCACCTCACCATTTTTCTTTTTGTTCAGTCCTCATCTCCTCTGTCTTCACTCATTAAACATGTATAGATCACGGGTTCATCTTTTTCTTTTTTCTCACACAACGCTTGCTTCCTGTTCCCTAAAGTTAGTGTCTGAATGTGTGTGTATCCGTTCACGTTGTTAATGTTGGGAACATTGCGTCCATTAAATCTGCTGAATTGTTTCATGCTGCTCTGGTAAGGGCCTTCTGCTTCTGTACATGACTGTGACAGGTATAATAATACGATTCATGGGGAATATGAAACCAACAGGTTTAATGACAGTGATGACGTTATCATGAGTAATTACTATTTTTGATAATCTAAAAACAATCAAAAACCAGTTGGGCTCGTTCTTCAGTCAGTCTGAAATGAACTGTTTAATTTCGTACTGATAATAGGGGAAGTAGAGTGTATCGGAGCGGTCAGTAAAATCATTGCATTGCATTCTTCGTACTGTCACTTCAACATTCTGTTTATTAATTAACTTAGAAACGTGAATAATACTCATCATGAACAGAAAATTTGCTTTATCTCTTAATGCGTGATGTGGTTGGGAATAGTTTTGCCTTCCGCGTTGTAACCTAAACACACCGACTGTACTTGGTTAACGCCCCGCCTGACATTATCATGACATCATCGCAAGCCAAATATCAACATAAAAGCATTTTCATTATGAGCAAACACAAGTCGGTGGAATAGCTTCAATAGACTCCTTTTACCTACGTTCTAAGTACATGTATGTTCGTGTAAACGGCTCGAAACAATGCAAAGTGAATACTATCTTCAGTTTATTGTGCAGATGGAATTGCATGCTTACCTCTACTGTACCGACACAGACAAACGGAAGAGCAATAAGCCTTATAAGCTTTTTGATTTACAGACAATGCATTTCAGTAAGATTAAAACATTATTCGCCTTTCCATCAGTAAAATATGACACATCACCACGTGTAATGATGCAGTCTGCTTTGTCCCCACTGGAGTTGCATAATATCTCTCTCCCTGTCGCTCTCTTTCTCGGTCGCCGTCGCGCACAGAGTCCTCTGTCGGTGCAGCTTCCTGCTTTCCTTTCTCTCCACGTCTCTGTCTCTTGTGCATTCTGTTTCGGTTCTTTCTCTGTTTCCTCGACCCCCCTCCTCCTTTTTCCACTTGGTACTCCCTTGCCCTCTCCTGCTGTCTCTCTGTCTCACAGCTGGTAAGGAATGTTGTGAATTCTCCTCTCAAACCTCTCCTGCCTTAAGCCCTAGAGGAACATGCTGAAGGGCAGCTGTGTGTGTGTGTGTGTGTGTGTGTGCGCGTGTGTGTGTGTGTGTGCAGCTGTGACCGGATGTTTGTGTGTCCCGTCCTTCCCTGTGTGTCTGACAGCACCAATTACTGCCTCAGATGCCTGAGAGGTGGAGGAGATGCAGAGGAGACGGACAGACACCTGTCACCTCGGCACAAGTTCTCTCGCTCTCATCCCCTCTCTCTCTCTTTCTTAGCGGGCAAAAGTGATTCAGGTCAGCACGACGCGCGTCTGCCTGCCTGCTTGGCTGCCTGTCTGTCTGTCTGTCTGTCTGTCCGCGGGCTGTACCTGTCTGATGGTCGCCCTCTTTCCTGCTTGTTCATATACTTTGGTTTGACGCTGCCAAAATGATGCAGGAACTTGATGCAAGGGGAACTTCTCAAAGTCACACTGACTCGGCTTAGCTCGCCGGATGTCGTCTTCACTTCTCAAATTTCACAAAAAGTCCCAGAAAAATGTACACACTTCTTATTTCAATCTAGTATGGTTAATAAAATGTTAATAAAGTGGTTTAGTGTGCTGAAGCAAGCATGCCCTGGAGGAGAAATGTGCAGAAAAGAGCAAGAGTGCAGCCTGTGACCTCGAGCATCGAGTCAGGAATGTTTTTTAGAAGAAAGAATAGATCAGCAGATAACGGCGCGACACTAGTAAAATACGTTTGACCCTCCTTGAGTTAGCATAAAGGCCGCAAGGAAAATGCTGGCCCTGCTCGATCCAGAGGAGGCAGAGGAGGCAGAGGAGGCTCATACCAGCCAACACATGTATCTCCCAACCTGATAGGCACAAACCGGTGTAGTGTAACGGAGCGTTGGAGAGAAATGTTTCTTGGCCAAACTCCACGACTTCCCGAAGTCAAGAAAGTCACATGTTACATTTGCTTTAGGAGCTTGAATAAGATATTAATTTACACACACACACACACACACACACACACACACACACACACACACACACATGGTATACACAATATACATTATATTTTATATCTCATGAGAGGATTGCAGTCTCTGTTCATAATGAAAGGTTTGAGCAGGAAGCAGATGTAGGAGAAGCCTAATCTGTGCACCTGTGAAAGAGATTGAACTCACTTACACACGGCTGTATGTGTGTGTGTGTGTGTGTGTGTTTAAAGCTCAGTCTGGAATTTGCCTTTCTCTTCCTTTTACAAGATGTGTGTGTGTGTGTGTGTGTGTGTGTGTGTTTGTGTGATGTGGACGGTTGCTAAAGGGGAGCACTTTAATGATGATCACATACAGACTTTTGAAGGTCAAGTGCTCCCTCTTCCATGCATGTTTAAACACACACATGCTCTGCTCTTGGTGGCAGCTCAGGGAGCTCGAGAGCAAATCGGTGTCGGTGGGATGCAAGGGTGGGGGGGGGGGCTAACAGAAGGATTTAGACAGCGGGTCAAGCAATTTTTGTGTGAATACAGTGCAAATAATGTGCGTATGCAGTGTATGTGTGGGCATTAAGCTGTCGAAGTGTCAGGCAGCTGGCTGTTATTACCTAACCAGATGTTCCTAAAGGACAAGTTGATATTCGAGCCAAGCAAAGGCCAGTCACGAGTCCTTCTACCGCTCTGTTGGAGTGTGTGTCGACCAACTGTTCGTTGGTCAGCCTGCCTTTCGCTTTGTGTATTTGAATAAAGACAGCCAGCTTTTACCACATTACGCCTTTATCTCTTCTCTTCCACATGTCCCTCCTTTCTTTTGTATTTGAATAAATGAGTAAATCACAAAGGCTTAGGCGCTCGCTATATCCCCTACACGGTCCCCCGTCTACGGACCCACACATCACTGACCCAGATAATGTCTTTTCACACAGTTCCTCCCAGCACAGTTCCTCTTTCGCCATGGCGGATGTCCTGCCAGACGTGAACTGCGTCTCCAAAGCCACCTTAATACCAGGGCGGATTTGAGCTGCCGGAGCGTTAGCCACAACGAAACCCGGGGAAAATCAAGGTGGCCTTCGCCAGACAGGAACTCGTAAAACTCAGCTGCGTTGGGTGCTGTGCGTTGAGGTCTGTGCCTTAGAGAAAAAGGAGGAAAAAGCAGGCCAAGGACTGAGAAACGTGGGTAACGTGTGTTTCAGCCACTCGTGTCCTTATATAGAACTGTTCCCTACGGACGGAGGCGCAGGCGGGAGAGCGTCCCTCCGCTGGGTACATTTGCCATTAATTGGATGCGTACCATTAGCTGTTGAGTTCCAGTTAGGGATAAACATGTGTGCACTCGTGGGAAAGTTCATCATTTTGAGATTTCTGTAGCGTTGAATCACTGTTGAGTCTGCTCCAGTTACCATCTAAAGGTTTCGAGAAAGGTGCTTGTGTGTGCGAGAAAAAGCAGAGGTAGCATGCAGGCAGCCAGCGGCGCTGCTAAGCAGGAAACACAGGAACAGGAAGACAGCCATTGACCCATTCCCCTTACTCCCTCCTTCGCTGTCTTTCTAGTCCATGGATGGCTTCCAGATGTTCGATCAGCCCTGAGACAGACTGATTGGACCTGGGTAGCACTGGCGTTATTGCTCCAAACCCAAAGTACAGATGTGGCCACGGTCAAAGTCCAATTGGGAACTGCTTTTGTGTGCAGCGCAGCTGCATTATTATTTTACAGCCGAGACGAACTATTCAGGAAATTCAAACAGCCTAGACTTTTCAGCTCAAGTGTTGGCCCGGAACAAAGAGCAGTTACTCTGGACCTGACGATACATCCGATCTTTTAATTTTAAATACGTCAATTTAGCACAGCTGCTGCAGTATTAAAGGTGGCTGCAGGCATGGGCTTAGCATGCTAAATACACGTGCAAACTAGGGTCTTCTGTTCCTACATTACTAACATAGTATCTGAGTTCACGTGTAATACGCGTCAGGCAAACCTATCACCTTGGATCCTTTTCAAATGAAGCTAAAAGTAAACAAGTAGAATATAACCCCAAAACCTTCCCTCTCAAATCGCCAGCCGGCTCCGTCCAGCGCTACATCGAAGGTCATTCACGTTTAAGGCAGCTTCATGAACCAGATCTGCCCATGGACCACATTTCTTTTGTCAATATTTACTTGTTAGATGAAAAACTCCTGCTGTACTGAACTGTGCAGATTGTGTAATTGAGAGAGAGTTTTGCCAGCATGCGACACCCTTCCTGCAGGATGCTGAACCGGCTTTGCTGTCTGAAGTAGGTGGGTGAGGCGGTGGTATTATGTATGCAGTGCTTCATTCCTACCGTTGAGATAATACACTCAAA
Organism: Apeltes quadracus; assembly: GCA_021346845.1. Classification (NCBI taxonomy): domain Eukaryota; kingdom Metazoa; phylum Chordata; class Actinopteri; order Perciformes; family Gasterosteidae; genus Apeltes; species Apeltes quadracus. The sequence goes on from CM037919.1 coordinate 8,218,461, forward strand.
TACTTAAACAGATTAATTTACAGAGGGTTCCAGTCAGCAATCACAGACTGTTTCTACGGAGTGGAGGAAGTCACCGTGACGTCACTCGTTGGTCTGTGGACTGCAGAGGCTTTGAGTTCGGCCTTTTTGCCGTTTGCTTCTCAGTGTAGATCGCTCAACCAGCGATACAGTCGTATAAAGTGGTCTCCTTCTGGGTATTCCCTGTGCCTTGGTGTGGGTGACGATGAACTCTGTAATCACCTCTCGCCTATGGGAATAAAAGAAGTCCAGATTGTGTGGTCAGTGTGCTGAGAGTGTCAGCCAGAGCCCCCCCTCGGGGATTAAAGACGACTGGAATATGGCCTTTCACTTGATAGGAACATCTGCATGAAAGAGAAACAGTCACGGGGCTCTTCTCTCCTCCACCGCCTCAGAGAATGAATTATTGAGAGTGATGAACTGAAAATAACGTGGGTGAGGAAAGGAGGTACTGAGCTCCTCCAGCACACGCTGCCCGGTCACGGGGCGGACCGATGGCGTAGTGTCTGTCAGAGCCCAGATAAGATGTGTGTTTGTGTGTTAAAGCTCTCTGGGTTGGGTCTTTTTGGGAAGGCGTTTAATAAGCTGTAAGCATGTGTGCCGGCTTGTAGTGACGGTCTCAATCAATGTATTTTAAGCTTTAGTAGTCCTGCGCGTGTATTTTTACATGTGGCGTGTTTTACTGTTTTACCGACTTCTTGATAGCAAAACAAGACAGACAGAAAAATAAGTTATTCAGGTCGTGCGCTAAACTCTCTGCAGACTCGCACTATAGACCTGTCATGCTCTCGCTCTCTCTCTCTCTGCCGCTGTTTCTCAGTCTCTCTCTCCCTCGTCCATGATCCCATTCACACAGAAACACACCTGGTATCTATTTAATCTGTTTTTACACTGCAGGATAATCACCCCGGCTCAAAATTAGTGAGCCATCAGCTGGGGTTACCGCTTTACAAGAGTGTGTGTGTAGATCTGTGTTTGCTTTAATTGAACTGAAATTGAGCTCTCCCTCTTTCCCTTAGAATGTTTTTGGAGGGGCTCGTGCACATATGTGTGTGTGTGTGTGTGTGTGTGTGTGTGTGTGTGTGTGTGTGTGTGCCTGTCAGAGAGAGAGTAAATATTTGTGCAGGAGCTCTGGAGAAGGTCAGGGTCAACGTATGACAGACAGCCCATTGGGAAATAAGACACACAGAGACAGACTGTACCCACACACGGGCAAACACACGCACACACACACGCACACACACACACACACACACACACACACACAAACGTATACATACATACATGCGTAACCAAACAGAGAGAATAAACTTGCCATGGCCAGAAACGGAGAGAGAGAATGACAGAAAACACACAGGCAGAATATAGCAATAAACAGACAAGAGGACAAACAGGGAGGCGGATGAAGGGGGAGACAGTGATGCACAGAATGAGGAAGAGGGAGAGCTTCATCTCGTAGTTCCCCTCGGTTGCTCTCAGTAATTGGCTGGTGTCCAGAGGACAGACAGTAGATCAGAACAAAGCCCGAGTGTACTCATGTGCTTCATGTACTGGCCATCACAGGAGCATTTCATGTCCGGTCTGACCGTGTGTGTCAGCATCAAAAGCTGCTAGAAACACAGTAAGGGTCTGTCCTCAAGTGTCTCTCAGTGTCTTGACATGGCTCATTGTCTCTCGTGGTGACAGCCGTGTTGTTGGATCGGGATAAATAGGTGTCCAAACGGTTAAGTAGTCCCGATTAAAGAATCGGTCTGTGTTTCTATCAGTTCATCATTTCCCGTCATCGCACACACACACACACACACACACACACACACACACACACACACACACACACACACACACACACACACACACACACACACACACACACACACACCAGCTATTATAATTCATTGAACATCATTGAAATTCACTTTTCTCTGAGCCAATTCAAATATCTCGGCAGATAAATCTACATATACCACTGGGCTGACATAGAGTAACGCACCTTTAAAAAAGCAATGTATTTGATCATGAATCATCTTGTGTGGCTCAACACTTGTCCTATGTTTGCTATGATATGACATCATTTACCCTCATTATGCACTTAAAGTCTTTTTTTCTCGACACCTGTACACCCCATATAAATGGTTTTCTTCAACAGAACCTTTTTCTTCCTGTCAGTAAGGCAATGGGGAAATAAGACGCGGTCAAAGATTACAATATTTAGTTTCAAATACTGGGCTCACCCGTGAAAAAGCCCTATTAGGTGCAGATTTGTCCGCAGTAGTGAGCTTTCCATTAAGAACATTATTCTGTTCAAACGTATAGATACACGTAAACATGTTGCGTTGCGCTGTAATACAAATGATGCTGACAAGTTGTCAGTTTTTACATGACATGATAATTGGGTTGAACTGGCACAGCAATTAGTCTCGCTAATTGGTGTCTACGGTTCTTATGTCTTTATGTGAAGTGATTTTTAGTTTACTAAATACATGTGTCACATTCAATACGTATTTTGTCAAGATCTTCTAAAATAAAAAAAAATGATTTCATTTTTTAAGCTCTCATTTTCAAACATAATAGTAGGATGTCTCTTAGTGATAAACCCATCATCCCATGGTTTAATGTGTATGTGTGTGTATTTCTTTTTTTTTTGTGGATTGTCTTTAATCAAATTCTTTTTGGAATCCCTGAGAGCTGTTGACTAACTTCAGGCAATACGCATGAAATTAACTCACAGCATTTCTGTAGTGGTGATAAAGCCAAAACAAAGACACATAAACTTAAAGTTGATGAAATGTCTCAATGCATTTGTGTGTGATTGTTCATACATGCTTCAATGTCAATGTTATGATGAGAATTACTCAGATTGGACTGGTGGTTCACAGGATTAGTACTTACGATGAATATTATTGTATAAAGGTGGTTATAAACTGATTAGGAATTAGAGGTTCACAGCAGGGGGCTGACATCTCCATTCCACACAAACCTCCTCATTACCACACTCACTTAAACAAACCTACACATACCACACACAACAACACACGCAGACACACTCTATTGAGCACATCTTCTTCAGCTTTTAAAAAGAGTACCGTTCAGCTTTTAATGGGTTCTTCAATCTGAATGCTCAGGGTTTTCTTTTCAACATTTAAGGTACGGAGGTATGCAGGGTGCGATTTCACAAAAAAAGCAGAGGGGGGGATGTTTTTTTTTATTATTCATAGACGAGAACATGTGACCTTTAGCTTGCATAACTAGGGAGAAGAACGCAAAGGGTAGACAGGCCCTTTTTCGGGTCCGTGGATTAGTCCCCATCAGACCATGGCACCACTTTGAATGTTAATTTAGTTGTTTTATTATTGGGTCCTGTAAAGTAAGACGATATGCAAATAATTTAGCAGAGGGGGAGATCGGAAAACCAGAGGGGGGAAAACCCCCCTCATCCCCCCCCCCCCACAAATTGCACCCTGGAGGTATGTATGACTTTTGTTTAAGTTTGTATAGGATGAAAAACATGACAACTTGACCGCATTTATGTTACACAGTGATGTACACATGAGCACCTAACACACACATACAGCCGTGACCCCAGTGGCAGTAAACAATGTCAGATCCAATCTCGTCCCATCTCTGCACTGCCGGGTGATCTATCAATTTTAAAGTAGCCTGGGTAGCCTACACACACACACACACACACACACACACACACACACACACACACACACACGCACACAGACCCACACAAACAGGCCGATCTCTGCCCCAGGAGCCGTGGCACTCGAGGCTGCTAGAAGGGTTCCATCTTGAAAGCCTGTTGCTATGGTTACCATTAAGGAGTTCATCTCCTGTGGGCCAGTGTAAGGCTTGCTGGCCCACGGGAGATGAACTCCATAACTGCTGACTAAACACACACACACACACACACACACACACACACACACTATACCCCCCAGGTTTCGGCTCTGTCCGCCCTTTATGGAAATGTTTGACTTGACCGAAGTGCGACAGAGAGCCAGAGAGCGGAGCAATTAACAGTTGAAGTAGAAACATTTGACAGGAAAGTGTAGCGGGCAAAATGACTTCCAACTACGGACAGCCAGTGCAGCTGGTGTGATTTTGCATACATACAGAGTCGCCCGCTTGAATGTACTGTAATTAAAATGAAAATGGAATGACTTTTCCTGCAAGATATTGGCTTTGTGTTTCTGTGCAGGCCAACACAAACTGAATACATTTCCTCAGCTCTACTGCTGTAGTTAGTAGTGATCACTGTGGGATTCACACCAGCAACTCGTGCACCTTATTTTACCATTGTGTGACTATTAACGAATAAATGCATTTGGCTTTTGATTTGTTGTTCAGCAAAGCAAAAGAAGTGTCAGCTGTTTCCTCTTTTATTTTATGGCAATTTGATGGCAGGTGGATGCAAGTCAAATTTTTCACTTTCCACCAACTACAGAGAAAAATATTTGTCTATTTAGCTGCCGGATATCCGAACTATGCTCAGCAGCGAGCTGCTCAAGCTGCCGTCATACCGTCGTTTTTATGAACCGTTAGCCGAACTCAGCTGCTTGCGGCAGCTGGAAACATACAGTAGTTCATGTGTGCTGAAAGTGAACCGGAACCAAAGAGAATAGGACAGAACATAATGGGTTAAAAGAGTTGAGTACTGAGTTGTGTTTTCCCAAAGGAAACCGTGGAGCTGTTCCCTTCTCAATCAGTGCGTAGTGACTGAGGGTGGGTCTTGAGTGGCAGTACTATATCATATCTAAGAGCTATCGATTGGCATAAATACACTGAGTCTCTCTGGTGACTGGATGCATTTTTAATAAGACAATGGATCTGAGGCCACTTTTTGTCTTTAGAAGAAAGCTGAACACCCACACACACACAGGCACAGACATCTTGTATATATATATATATATATATATATATATATATGGCTGATAGTTCTGCGACATGTGACCAAACTTATTTTGCGCTTCTCTCTCTGCCTTGTGTGTGAGCATGTGTTTATGAGAGCACAATCTCACTGCCTTCTTTATATCTATTATAAATCATTAATCATAAGGGGGCCGAGTCAAGTAAGACATTTCCCATTGGGCACGCACTGGGAATAGCTTGAGAAAAAGGGCCAGAGGGGGAAGGGGGACTGTGAGACAGAGACACATAGTGAAGACAAGCTGGTAAAGCAGAGCAGAAAACAGAAGGAAGGAGACAGAAGCTCCTCTGGAAGAAGCCAAGTTGTCATTCTTGCAGAAAGTTTTCGATCTGGCGGCTGTTCGGGGGCCGGCGCCTGGCACGGGGCCCCCTGTCCCTCCTCTGGGGCTCGGGTCCTTTTGTGCCTCTGTGGCTGTAGCCAGGACCCTCCGGATGAAACTCCCCGGAGAAAAGCTGCTTTCTTTCACCCTACCCCTACAGCCAACAGGAACACACACACACACAGGCACTAGCACCGCACGTAGACACCCATTACCTTGGAAGCTGACAGGAAGGAGGAAAGAGAGCACAAACCCTTGAGAATTATCAGTCCCTTTACATTCCTTTCTTTCTTTTTCTCCTTCGCACCTACACACCCCAACAGACACACACACCCCCACACACACACACACACATCTTTTCCAGTGTTCATCCAGGTCTTTTGGGGATTGTGCTAGTGGACTTTGCTCCCCTATGATGAATGATTTGCCTAAAAATACTGTCTGCATGCAAGCAAGGAAGCACAATGTCCAGATGGGAGAACTTACCTGCACACTGATGAAACACACTACTTTTAGGCCACTTTTGTGTCCTAAAATTTATCTGTGTACCTGTGATTGTGTGTGAGTGGGTGTTATAATTTACAACCGCTCGGCGACGAGTGACGTGCAGCTTGATTAAATCCATGACCTTCACCGACAAGCAATCAGCTGCGAGCACACACAATCACGCCGCATACTTAGCACCGTCTTGCACACAAGCACTCAGCACACGAACATGCAATCAACACCTGGCGGATTCTGTCGTATCATTGATCCATCCTATTCACACACACACACACACACACACACACACACGTAGACGTATGCACACGGCTTCTATGGAATTGCATTTGCAACGCGCTCACTTTTCTTACACAGGGTTTTGTACACAGTAACACTATTTACAACCGCCACAGAAGGGGGCTCGGGAGGATGGGAATACCAGGCCCATGAATGTATAAATAAATACATGTGTAATCTAAATTTACATTACCAAAAGGAAAGTCAGGAATTCCATTTTACTGCCTCGGATGCAGAGGGGAAATCATTCCAGTCCCAGATCTATTCCAGCGGACTGCTCCTGTTGAGCGCGAGCCGGTTTTCCCTCCACAGTTTTATGACTCCACATAATGACTAATATGCAGCCACTGAAACAGCCGTAGCAATAATAATATTACCTTATTGTTACCATTGCTGGGACTGCAGCTGTGTATTTGTGTTTCCCCGGTTGCCTGAGGATCTTATATAACAGGGCTGACAGTTGCTGTGCTGCTGCACTGTGTTATTGCACTGTAAAGCCCCGTGGTCATACGGACCTTCAGCCTGATGCGAAAGGATCTCACGTCGACCTAACGTCACAAGATATCAAATCAAACTTTTTTTTTCTCCATTTTCTTTGCCAAAGGAGCTGCACGGCACATCGTATGACCTGTCAGTATGTGTAGTCGCGTTGCTATAGCATGGCTCTCATTCCGTTTGGTGTTTTTGTACTCTTCCCCCGTTCAACGTTTGTTTCATTCTTTTAGCATCATTTCAAACTTCCCTCATCATTTGTCTACATATTTGTTTTTTCCTGTCTCATTGTTGGTATTTCCCTGCCTCTCGTGTCTCTGGGTGAGCTTCGCTCCCTGCCATGGTGTGTTTTCCCTCCCTCATGATTGTCCGCCTTGTCCCTAATTGTTCCCGCCTGTGTCCAATCACATGCACCTTCCCAGTGTATTCAAGCCATCTGTCCCTTTTGTCTCATTATCGCTTCGTCTGATATTTTGCGTGTTTCCTTTTCCCCGGTGTAACCATTCTCCTGATATTTCTGCGTAGACGTTTTTTTCCTGGCCTCGGGGGCCTACGTGCTTCCGAGTCATTCTTTCTTGTGATTCAAGCCCTTGTGTTTGAAAGATGGTCTGGCAGAGCTTTTAAGAGCTGGAAAAGGGCAGCGCACCCCTGAGCCTGTGTTTCTCTGTGTCTCTGTCGCTCCAGCATGCAGACCCGGTGCCTACAAAGCTTCGGCCACGGATGCCTACTGCACCAAATGTCCTCCTCACAGCTCGTCCCCGCAGGAACAGGCCTCCGAGTGCGTCTGCGAGAGAGGCTTCTATCGGGCGGAGACGGACCCACGCTCCATGGCCTGCACACGTGAGTGATGGGGGGGGGGGGGGAAAAAACCGCCGGTACACGTAACGTACACATTGGCAAACGGTCGTATAGTAGGAAGCTGATTCTATTCAGACTTTACCTGTCGTTAAATATCTGCATTTGGCTGTATGTAATATGTCCGAAAATGAATTTGAAACGATTGGTTTACGTGTCATTTTAATCATTTTGCAAGGTATAATCCCTCCGTGCATTTCTTTCCTACTCGGCCGCAATTGTTTAACACAACACTAGAGATACGCACACTCACACACACACGTATGCGTGCATCCATCCATGTCTTTTAGCTCAGTGGTTACGGACAAGGGATGTCTCTGATAAGAACCCTGGTATGGGTGATACTCTGAAAGAAATCTGATGATGTTTCTTATTCTTTGTCTGCCTCTCGTGCGCACATACACACGTACACAATTACACACAAATTGCCATTGCCATTGGACCAAATCCTGATGAACACTGACTGAGGAGAATAGAAGGGATAAGAAGGAAAAGAAAAGTAGAGACAGAAAAGGATGGATTAAGCTCAACAGAGGGATGTTGCCGTAGTTCGGGACAGTGACCTGCTGAAATGAATAAATGTGGATAAGCGCACGCACACACTCGCATACACACATTATCTGGTTGTGGTAGATTCCGCTCATTAATCGTTGCAACAGGTGAGTTGTGTGACGCTTGTTGTATTCGGCTTGAAATGCGATCGCTTTCTCAGCTGCGTACATGCGCATTCTGATACTTGTGAAGTCGGTGGAGAGGGGAACAATGAGAAAATGAGGAGAAACGGAGATGAAAGAATTCGTCAAGGAGCGACATGGAGTACGACACTTAAGACACCGGCACAGAATAGAACAGCAGGAGAAGTCGTGGACTTTCAGAGGCGTATAATTTAAACGTCATGAAAGGCTTATTAGCAGATGAGTTGATGGTTAAGTATGGCCTCTGGACGAGGGGAGATGGAGAAAAGAAAAAAAACAGACTCCAGTCAGCTCACAATTTCAGCACATTTAAGACCATCAGCCTCAATTATCCATGGCATGGTCTCCATCCCCCACCTGGCTTTCCTCCTTATCCCTCATTTCTGAGCGGCTCTCCACTGAGAAGACTAATCAGGAAGGTCCCGGGCTGAGCCCGGACCCCTGGGTCTCTCTGCTCGGCAAGGACCTGATGAGGTGTCAGGCCGAACGGCCAGCTACTGACAAATCAGTGGTTTCCACACAACAGGAATGGCACCGTAAAGGCTCACCTTGATGACGGGTTAGACGTTTGTGGTTCGCTCAAATGTTCTTCCTGCCTGTCGGAAAGCAGAGAGAAGGCAAATGCACTTCGTTGTTAATCAAGGAGTTACAAGTTGGACGCTGACTTTGCTGAGCACCTTCTGTATCTGCGTCACTACACTGCTGGGTTCATACCTCGCGGTGACTTGGCGAGGTTGACACAGGGGGGGTCCCTGAGGCAGCGGTGCTGAAAAACCCCATATAAAAGAGTAAAACTAACTGATCGAAATCCTTAACATGTACCTGACTATGTAGATCATGTCCACTCACTATTGATTGTCTGCGGAGCCCGAATGAGTCTCAGTGAACCCCACATGGTTAAACCATGTATTTAACATCATGCGAATTCTCTTTAAATATGGTTTTAAACTTCGGAAGTACTAATCTGTTCTCATACCTTTTTCATTTAAGTCACCCAAGGCCTTTCAATCACTGCACCATCTATAGACATTCATTATCGGAGTGCTCAATGTCCACCCTTTGGCTGGGGGACATTCCATTTATTTTGTATTTAATCAATGGTAATTCTGTTAATAGAAACTGCAATATGTCATATAATAAAGACAATGCACATTTAGAGAATGTTTGTTGATAAAGGGTGATAAATGCATTGAACGCAACTCGCTCTGGTCTTTCCATACAGCTCTCCCAGTACATAGAACAAATCATGTAGTAAATCTGTGTCATCATTCTCCCTCAGGTTCTCCATCTGCTCCGGAGAACCCCATCTCCACAGTGAACGAGACCTGCATCACCTTGGAGTGGTCGCCACCCAGAGACACCGGGGGCCGAGGGGACGTCACCTACAGCCTCCACTGCAAGAAGTGCTCCGGCGACAGCAGGAAGTGCGTCCCGTGTGGCAGCAGCATCCATTTTGTCCCCAGGCAGTTCGGCCTCTCGTCAGCCACTGTGCTCGTCACCGACCTGCAGCCGGACTCAAACTACAGCTTCACTGTGGAGAGCCAGAACGGCGTGTCGGACTTGAGTCCGACGCCAAAAGGAACGGTGGTCATCAATGTGACCACATCACAGACGGGTGAGCGCATTCATGCGGAATGGATGCAATGTACATTACAAAAAAAAAAAGAAAGAATACCCAAATTGAACTACGACGATCAGAACACCAGCACACCATGAAGACTCCGGTTTAAAGGCGGTAGTGGGGGATCAGATTGATATTGCAGTGGAAACCTCAGAAGGAACAATTCTGCATGATTCGACTGATCCTTTTAAAGCAAATGTCGTCCCCTGATCCTCTAGATCCATAGATCATAGTCTTCTTTTTCCCCAAAAGCGTCTCCTGATGGCACCTCGCTCGCATATTGCATATTGTACCGGGCTTTTAGATGGCAACTGTAAAATTACTGTTGCTGACGCCCCAAAATAACACCTCGTACTATATGTGTCACTGCGTAATGAGGGGGGGCTGAGGGGGGGGGGTAATAACACCAGCAGTTCAAACACGCGGGTCCCATACCCACACATGCACATTTGAAGGATGCTGTAATCACACGTGTATAAAACGGCTTGTAAGCTCGCTCTCATTAGCCTTTCAAATCGGAATCTGGAATCTCGCTCCCCTCACCCACAGTGCGCTCTCTTCTCACACTTTTACTCCCCCCCCACCCTCCCCCTCCCCACTCTTGCAGCTGAACTTTAATCTCTTTGCTGTTCATGCTTTCGCCGCCTGTTCTTTGTGTCTGCAGTGAGCGTTGTGTTGAAGGAGAGGCGGAGCAAGGACAGCGTGACTTTGGCCTGGCAAGGTCCAGAGAGACCAGACGGAGCGATAGTGGAGTATGAGGTCATCTACTACGAGAAGGTGAACGGGATGCACGTGCGCTTGTCTGTGAAAAAACGGGTTTCTCACACAACGAGCCGCTTAATTGTTTTGTCAGATTAGTAGCAGAAGGCCCATGTTGTGCACGCAAGGTGAAGGTGGAGGCTTTCAGGTTGCGGCTTTAAGCCTCGGGGCCCGTCTGTAATGACTTGTTCACCACAAACATCTCTCTCTCCCCCACTGCTCACACCAAGCCAATTAACTACACATCTGTCCAGCGAGCCTCGTGAAACAAGGCCAAGGTGATGAAATTAAGCCTCTGCGTGTGTGTGTGTGTGTGTTACCAGGCATTAGTAGTAAAATAGTGTTAATCCTTGTTGTAGAGGGTCTTCTATTAGGTTGAGTATCGGCTCTGCAGGGAACCAGCTTACTGACACACTCGCTCATTCTCCTACATAGGAGAACACACACGTGGGACAACAAGGTGGTCGAGGTACACAGCTAGTAACCACATATTTTGACCAAATGGTTCGTTGATAACGGTAAAACTCAGTGAGGTGTACAGTACAAAGCCCTTGGAGACATTTCAATAAAACTATTTGACGTTTCTTTTTTTCCTCCGTCCCACTGCACACTACAATAAAACCCTTCGCATAACCCTTAAGAGAATATCTTAATATCATTTTAGTCCTTACACTCTCCTCTGACACTTCATGCTCGCTACTCAATTTAATATTACACTACCTCCTTTTTTTCTTCCGCTTCAGAATCAGCGGGAGCAGAACTACACCGTGTTGAAGACTCGCTCCAACATGATGACAGTGGAAGGGCTGAAGCCGGGGACCACCTACGTGTTCCGGGTCAGGGCTCGAACCGATGGCGGCTACGGGACCTACGGTGGAGAGATTGAACTGGAAACCAGCCACGAAGGTAAAGGGGATGTTTTTGCACATTCTTTTCTTCTTCTTGTCTTTTTTTATTTTTGACTTTTTCAGCTGAAAATGAAAAGGCAGTGAAGTGAAAATTGCACTACAGAGTTTGAGGTGAACGCTGGACATGATGAAGAACAAACTGCAGAGCAGAGAGTACTGGAATAAAATATAACAGGGCTGTAAATTTAAATTAATCCAACTGATGGATATAAAATGGCTCACTTTTCATCCGAATTGCTTGTTCTGTTCAGTTGTCAGACGGAGAAACTGCAGTAGGTTATCATCTGCTTGTCGAACCAGTGGATTGAAAGCGCCCTAGAATACCTAGCGCGTGAAAATGAGACTTCCCAATGAAGGAAAAAGCATATTTGACAAGTTTGTGAGGATAAGATTCCTACCAATGAGGGGAAGGAAAATCTAAAAGGGTTGGAAGATGTGTGAATCACCACTAATGAAGCCTTTGCGACTGCTACTCTGCACCTGAAGTATAACATCACATCACAACAGAGGTAATCGCACATCTCTGTTGTGATGTTTGTCGCTTTGTCCTCTTCTCCCGTTTGCCGTCATCCACTTTCATTATCGCTTCATTATGTGCTTCAGAGGCCTCTTCAGAGTGAACATTGATTCCGGGACGCGCGGGCAGAGAGGGATGAATCGGTTCATGTGCAGCACTTCACTGCGGCACACAACCGCCACACATTAGCTTTGTGATCAATAATCAATATTAGTAATCCAAAGGCATGCATCAAATATGAGGAACGTGATCTTTAAAAAAAATTAACTCGCTGGAGTGAAGCCTTTTCTAGAAAGTCCACAGCTGTGAAGTACACCAATCACATGAAGGTGATCGGATCGATTAAAGTGATTGTTGCAGAAGGCTGTGTATGTCTGTATAGGTAATGTTCTAGCAGAGCAAGGCTTATCTGTGGCTGCCGAGGGGCATTCGCTTGGCCCTCCAACGCGCACACACACACACACACACACACGCTCATCCATAAATGCAAATATACATACAGACACGCGCCTCTGCTCATGCTTAGCTAAGTCAGACAAATGGGGCATTTGTTGTGAGTAATGGCTCGATCGCAGCGGCGTAGAAATCGATGCGTCGCTGCAGAAAGTTCTCTGCGGTAGCCTTGTTATGTGCGATGTTAACGTATCCATTTGGACAGGGATGGGAATGGCTTTCACATCTCGTGCCCTCGCAGGCGATGCAGAAAGAGCTTTTCATCAAGGACCTTACTTACCATTCCATCCGCCTTCCAGGGGCTCTTTTTCCACCTCTGTCTTTATCTGCCTTTTTCTAATGCCTTTCTAAATAATCATATTTCATTCTCTTCCCCCCCCCGGCCCACCTCACCTCTCTGTCCTTCCAGCATCCATCCATCCATCCTCCGCTGTGCTTTGGTTTATTAATCCACTGTGCTCCCTTTGTGTCCTATTTAGACGTCTTTGCCATCGGAGACCCAAACCAGTCCACCATCCTGGCCGTGTCCATCGCTGGAGGAATCGTTCTCCTCGTCTTCCTGGTGACTTGCTTCGTTGTCAGCGGAAGGTAGGGTGAACGAATGAATACACAAAGAGACACACACTTGGCTCCTCCACACATGTATAAACTGTACGAGAGCACAGTTGATACAAAATAAAAAAACAGACTCCAAACAGGGGTGTTGTTGATGTATTTTAATACTTTTTTTTTATTATTGTCTATGTGTTTATAATAATTTTAAAAAGTGTTAACAGACCATTTGAATGTTGTATTTTAACTTGTATAATTCCTCTTTTATGTAAACCGTACAAAAACTCCCTTTTTATAAAAGACGCTACTTTGTGCCGACTGGCACAATATTTGAAAGTATACATTTTTGGTGTAACGTGCGTTCGGGTCAGAGACAGGAAGTTGAACGTTGAGTCTGCTAGACGGACTCTTAACAAATTGTTGGTGCTTATTCCTCTTATTTCATACCAGAAGGTGGTTTCAGGTTCCACCACTGACGGCTGTAATCTCATCAGTTGAGACCAACGAAGACGACCGTAAACATCTTACGCTGGTGCTGCCGTGATGTTTGCATCTCGGCTGTCGTCATAGCAAAACGATCCCTCCGGCATGCGCAAAGAATCCGCTAATGACACGCACAGCGCCTTTCCAGCAACGTAGATGAGCTTTACCTTTTACCCTGAACAGTTGAGCAGAACCTCCCACTTTTTACATCACATGTCATTTAGCCGACGCTTTCATCCAAAGCGACTTGCGACAAGTGCATTTCAACCCGCTTCATACAGCGCCTCTCTTTCTGATGGGAAATGTGGGTTTTTGACATTTCCACTGCAGCAAAGGCCTGAACTAAAAGCTATAGGGATGTTGTGTCAGGCGCACAGACTCTGTGTGATCACACTCTTTGAAGGTCAGGCTGCCTTTTAACGCTGCGTCTCAAAGTGGGGAGGTAGATGAGCGGGAGGAAGGAATATGAGGGGACGCAGATTGGATTTGCACAAAGAAAAGGACAACGTCAGCGCAGGGGGAAAAAAGGGATGACAGCGTCAGGGATTTACCGTCCCTGTAACTAAATGTTTATCCTCCGAGCGCCGCCCAGATTAGCTTCACGTTAAAGAAATATGCGCACAAACATGCACACAGTAAAAACATTACTATTGATTCCGGTGATTGCTTATCAGGCTGAGTGCTCTATTCACTATTGACTGGGAGGAGTGTAATCAGCGGAGACACACGCACACACACACACACACGCACGTAGCACATGTGTGGGAACACCGCAACATCCCTTTTAATCAGAAGAAAATTACGAGGTTGCGCGTGTAAAAATAAAAAAACATCCTGTCAAACATAGTGTGGCGTCGACACGCGCGCTATGACACCAACGCACTCGCAGTCAACTAATCAGGTTTCACAGGCCGGGGAGGCGTTAACGAGGTTTCACTGCAGGGTCGATGCACTGCCATGTAGTGCAGGCGTCTCCCCCCCCCCCCCCCCCACCCTCTCCCCCACACGCCGTCTCTATCCATCTTTCTGCTATTTGGAGACGAGGACGCTCTGGAGGGAGAAGTGTTGATGACCGCTTTCTATTACACCACCTGTGTGTGTGTGTGTGTGTGTGTGTGCGCGCTGGGGAATGAGGCGAGGATCAAAGCTACATCACTAGAGACAGGAGAAGAGAGAGAGAGAGAGAGAGGGGAGGGGGGGGGATGCGAGTCAAAGGAGTGACACAAGTGGAAGAAGAAAGGGGAGCGGATTAGCTGGGCAGCGGGAATGACCCACTGTACCAAGGGTGTGTTTGGGAGGGAGGCTTCATCCGAAGTATGTCTGTGCCGCTGGAGAGTTGCATTTTGAGGAGGAGGTGTGGGAGAGATGGTGAGAAACGGAGATTGATGGAGGGAGGAGAAGAGCTGGCTTCAACAACGGGAAAGAAGGAGGAGGAGGAGGAGGGGGAGGAAGGGCCGGAGAGATGATGGGTGGTCGGTTTGCGCTGTTGGATGCAATGGGAATGTCGTACTTCAGCTTTCTAAGGGAGCTATAAATCTTGAAAGGAGGATTGTGTTTCTCCGGTTGCTCACACTGCCCTCCTCTCTTCTGCTAAACCTTTCGTCTCATTGGTCCATTTTCGGTTCGTCGAGCCTTCTCCCTGCTTTTCTTTTTGCTTTGTCTTTGTCTCTCTGGCTTTCATTTCCTGCTGCATTCTTGAAACGCACATTTGGAGGAAAACCCTCTCTGTCACATTCTCTATACATGAGAATCTGATACATTTGTTGAGACTGGTTCAACGTGGACGATGATTAAATCGGAATGGAAATGGACACAGAGTCAGCCAGGGTTGAAATGATTCCCCACCAGACCATTGTCCCTCTAAATGTCAGCTGTTTAAATAATTTCCCCAATAATCATTAGACTGGATTACGGGCAAGAGAGCTTTTTGTTCTTCACCTATTTCTTTCACAATCCTGAGCACATTTTGAAGGACATTTTCCTCGTTGAATGATAAAATTGCAATGAATGCCCGTACAGTCTCACACACACACACACACACCGCAGGCAAGGTGCTGCACAGCGATGCCTCCTAAACGAGCTGATTTGCAGGCCATTCTGTTCTGCCCTGTTCTCGTTTAAAGTGCTGTTATGCTATTGTTACCGCAGGAGGGAAAACGCAAAAAAACAAAAACGTTGAAAGCTCCTCAGAAGCAACACGACGCTGACAAATCACGCCCGTTATTGCTGCGTTGCGGGGCGTTATTGCTCTAGGAGTCTGTGACGCTGGTGCCTTTTTGTCCTCCTGAGGGGGCTTCGGCAGGTGATGGGACGCCAGCAGGACTCCGTTAGGCTGCCTTTCACTCTGTGTGCGTTTCTCCCCCTTTGGTCCTCGCTTTCTCTCACTCCTTGTTAAACGTTTTACAACTTCAGCCTCCGGCATCCACGTGTGCGCCCGTGTTTAGTCTGCAGTCTAATCATTCTCCAGCCTCTCAACCGTCTCCGTTTCTTGTTCTGTGTTTATTGTGTCGTTTTGGTGAGAAAGTTGTTCCATATGTAGGATATCCTTGGGGTTTTTTGTGCTTTTTTTCTTCTTTGAGC
Organism: Apeltes quadracus; assembly: GCA_021346845.1. Taxonomy (NCBI): domain Eukaryota; kingdom Metazoa; phylum Chordata; class Actinopteri; order Perciformes; family Gasterosteidae; genus Apeltes; species Apeltes quadracus. The sequence goes on from CM037919.1 coordinate 8,234,426, forward strand.
AGTCTTATCTGAGTTGCAAATCTCAGATCTAGATATATATATATATTTTTTTTTAATGAGGAAAATGTTTTGAATAATAAAGAGTGGAAGGCAGAGTGAGAAAGTCGGATGTCATTAAAACATGACTGAAGCGCATACAGCCGACGGCTCTTCCTCTTAAACACAACAGTCTGTTCTTTTGACGTGCTTAGTTTTGCGCCATTGAATCTTTTACCTCGGTAGCAGCGCTTCACATAATGACACGAAAGCCTAGTGGAAAAACAAGAGGAAGCATGAAGGGAAACGTGTTGAGGGAGCGGAGTCAAGACTGTCCTGGGAGAACCTGAGGAGCACTGATTGAGTGTGTAACGTCACTGTGTGTGTGTGTGTGTGTGTGTTTAGAATACAAGTGCGTTCAAGTAGCTGCGAGATAGTGCTTCATCTTGACGGCACCCTAAAATGTTTATTACCTTCAAGTCCGAACACTACAAGATTACAGGATGTTGATGCCAAGCAAAACAAGAAGGTACTGAATGAATTTTGTCATCCAACAAAGCTGTTCATCTATCAGTTATATATTTTGCGTTTTCAAGTCAAAATTCAAATTTTTCTTTTTAAATGTTGTTGTCTTCTGTTAAACACGCGTTTGATCCCTCGCTCTGGGGCATTAATGAGAAAAGGCCTCACGGGTCATGTATAACGGGGATGTAGTACAGCCGTTATATGGAGAGATCAAAAGAGATGTACGCTGGATGACAGTAAGCAATACTTTTTATTTCCAGAGAAATCCTAAGACTGCCTAGCTTTTAGCAGCAGAAGCAGAGGATTTGTCTTTTATATCTTGTCGCTGTACACAGAGACGCCAAAGACGCTCTATTTCACTAAAACTTCAAGGAGCAGGGAGGCATTAGCAGTCAATGAAAATAATAAACTAAACGAATCGCGTTTTTAAAACTGGGGAGGGACTAACCGAGCCGGGTCCCGTAGCTTGTCGCCATGAATGAGGATAAAAGACATAAGGCGATTTGGTACATGGAGTTTAGCCGTGGACTGTTGGACAGCGATGCATAATCTCCTGGAGGGGAAAAAAACGGGAACAATGGCACAGTACTAGGCACATACTATCCAGCAGGCGGATTGGGTGGAGGTAGCAATCAGCCAAAGCGTTCCCTTCCCTGTGGGTGGTGTTGGTCTGTTTACTTGATAAAGGCACTAATAACGATTTTTGTATCTGAAACAAGACGAGCCAGTACGAGGTGTTGTATGCAATGTGTAATGCCATTAGACAGATTAGTACGTGTTGCCTGGAGTACTTCCAATTAATGGTGCTAAGCTCCGAGGGCGTAGCGGACTGCAGCTCCGTCTGCAAAGTAGCTTTGCAAACATCGCCGTGGTAACGGCTAGCTGCCGCTTGAGCTGAATTATTACACGCAGGCAATACGCGAACGAGCAGATCAAAACATCGTACAAATTCTGGGTTTTGGGTTCTTAAAGTATACGGTGCATTTTATATGACTTGGTTCTATTTACACACCCACACATTTATAACTGTGACCTAATCGGTTTGTGTCTGTGCAGTAACATCATTAGGTGAATCAGTTTCTCACTGATCTCCATGCAAATAGATATGCGTCACCTAATGGAACAGACGATGCGCTACGTCTCTCACTCACTCTTTTTGTTTCTCTCGTTTGACCTTTTACACCAGGTGGTTATGAATTTGCCCGCATCGCACCAATTAGCAAAGACCCCGCTGCAGACCCCACTGCTTCGCCCCCTTCTTTCCTTTCCTTCTATGACCACTCTCTTTAATGAGCAGGAGCCAAATGAAATGTTTCCAAACAGGTTGTTAATGAAACATGGACAGATTTATTGCTCATAACTCTCCAGCTAATCATTTCCCCTTCCTAATAATTAGCCAGAGCTGAGTAAATCTTTTTACACTGTGGTCAGAGAGTGCTGAGCCGGTGCCAGACGTGTCCAAGATGGAGACAGCGAGAGAGGGAGAGGGCCACTTATGTTACTGAAGATTACACCATCAGACTTTTAGTCCATTGTCTTTTTTCTGTGCTAATTAACGATCCACGATCACATTTTATGAACCTCATATTTAGCCGTGAATGTACTTTGTTTTTTTGGTTAGATGCCCAGGCTTGATTTTTTTTTTTTTTTTTTTTTTTTTTTTTGCTGTGAGTTAATTTAATCAATTTCATTCCCAGTCATTTGTTTTTTATTTATTAGCTTGATATTAAATGAATCACTGCTATGATTAGTAATGATGTGTGTGTGTGTGTGTGTGTGTGTGTGTGTGAGAGAGAATTGGAGTGAGTGCGCAGAGTGAAGGAGGAAAGATGTGTCATTTCATTGTCATGGCGGAGGTGTGACTAATAATTTACTGATTTTATTTTTCTAGTCATTCTGATTAGCAGTGGGAAAATGATGCGGAAAGACAGGAAATGAAAGGGGATAGGAGAGAAGAGGAAAGGAAAGGAAGCATAGTATCTTTCTTTATAAATGACCCCGTCTGACTCCTCCTGGTCTCGGAGTGTATCAATGTCTTCCCCCGGCCTATAATCCTATAAAAGGTGGTTAGTCATGAGAAAAAAAAAGAGAAACTATGCGACGCCACGGACGGCAAAGAAGTCCACACACTTTATTAGCTCTCTTCACACCGCCGGTTAAAATGAGCCCAAGGTTATTCACTCGTCTCACTCATCTCTCCTTCTGTCACGAGACATCACAGCCTTTTTTTGTTCAACTTTGTTTTAAGGGTATTAAAACGTCCATATCGATTTCCTGTCTCCAACCTCTCCCTGCCTTTTTAATTAATAATAAAGGTTTCTGTTCTGTCCTGCAAGATCTTTGTCTCGGCCCATTTTTATTTTTTCTCAATTACTCCGCTTTACATCCTCTAACCGTCGTAGATTTTAGTATTTTTTCTGTCTGATTCGGATGGATAGACTCTAGGCGCCCAGCAGACACCTTTCAAAAGGAAACTATTGTGACTGTTACAGATTTAAATATCAGAATATAGTAGTGCTACCGTACAATTTGTGTGTTGTAATTCCCACCCTGTTAATCAGTGAGAGGTTATCTCTTAATTCCACACTGCTCTTTCAGGCTTTATTAGCTCCAGTAAACTCCTTTGACCGCTAAGCTAAGAGTGCTGATTATTAGAAACACAAATCAGTGCAGCTCGGTGCCAGAGACGTTATCTTGCCCTCTTTTAGAGTTTAACTGAGTGGGAACAGAAGCAGAAATTCCACTTGAGGCTGAATTGACCAATAAATGAATACTTGGCATTAAAGTGACCATATAAGAAAACCGGGCGTAGCTTTGTGGCACTTTGTATAATCATCCTAAAGGTTAATAAAATCTAGATGCATAAAATGCATGTAAACCCTGCATTTTGCGACGCCAGTGAGCAGGTGATGTAGCGGTAAACCCAAACTCGCTAAACAAAGACGAATCCCTCCCGGGGGGTCTTGCTGCCGGTTTTGTCTGCGTCCGTTTGGCTAACCTTTCAACGAGATGTTGTGGCTTCTTCTGCCCTTGCTCATAAAGCTATGGCTTGCCCTGAAAGAGATTAACTTTTCCTCCATAAATGTGAACCGTGAACTGATATTTAGGGGAGAAAAAGACCTCATCCAGTTGTTCCTTATCGCATGCATTCCACAACTCGGACTGTTTTGGGATCCCGGGTCACAGCAGCAGCTCTCGCTTTTGTTGTTTGACATTGCAAAACAAGACAAGATCACTTGGGGTGCAAAAGCACAACCTGTGTACGACCCCTTAACCTCTGTTATACGTCATCTTCACCTTGGAGGGGGCAGCATGTGCATAGTGTCTTTATCATCCTATTCAAGGCCTCCATTCCACATTGCATCAATTCATCGTCTCTCCTGCACATGTGCCCTAGGCCCTTATTGTTAAAATATGACACCCCCTTCTTGTTGACTTTGTTGTACCTACTCCAACTCAATGCAGCTCTCTGTCCTCTCAATATACTGTATGTACACTTCCTGTTTATCTTCAGCACCTGCCAGTGCAGCGGGCAACGCTGCCCTGCCCCTGTTTCTGTCCACTTCTTTCACACCAACCTTCAAGTTTCTATTCCCATATAGCTGCCTCCCCGGCGCTCCTTGCTCCCCCTCCACCCCCCTTCATCTGATTGCTTGTTAGTTGGTATGCATTGTGCGTTCTCTCCCCGTCAGCATCTCCCTCTCCACCTTTCCCTTTTCCTTTTTCCAGCTTTTTCCACTTTTTTCCCCCCGTTTTCTATTAATAAAAAAAATAAAAAATAAAAAATAAAAAAAATCAAAAATAAAAAGAGCACAGAACTTAACCCGGAGAATAAATGGTATAGCTGGAGGGAATAAAGGTAAGAAAAAGAGGATGTGTAATTGGAAACAAATATTTTGTTTTCTTAGAGGAAAATTAAGGAAGACTGGAAGGTAGAGAGATAAAGGAGTGCAAGGGAGAGGAAAACCAGAGGAGGGGCAACGGCTAAAATAATGTATGGATGATGTGCTATGAAGGTGGAAGCTTGCTAGCGGAATGACAAATGGGTCTCGAGTGACAGAGTATTATATTAAAAAGTAAATTGATATGCAAATGTGGAGCGTGTGGCTTTGGAGGACAGGGATAGCCTGTTGTCCTCGCTGAAGTGGAACAGAGAGGCAAAGAGGAAGGTGAAAGCCCGCATGTGATATCGCAGTCCATTAAGGCGTGTGTGTCTGGGTTGCTTTTTTGTTGTTGCTTTTTTTGCAATTTGTGTGTGTGTGTGTGTGTGCGCGCCTTTTTAAAACTGCATGAATACACAGCTGTCTGGAGCAGCAGACTATAGTGAAATTAAGTGTCTGCTAAAAGGGTCGACGTCTCCTCCCACAGTGACATATAGTGCTAACTTCAAACTGCAGTTGGTGGCGATACAATGAGGATTATCTTATTTTATCAAAGTCTGTTCCAGCTTTGAGTCCAAATGAATAGTAGTCCACCAGCGACATGAAAAGGCTCCGCTTCCAAGTAGCGTTTTCTGCCCTTTGGACAAAACTAAAGCCGAAATATGCCCACTAACTAATTTTGGCAGAAACGCGCTAGTGGTTTCTTGGATTACAAGCACAGAGAGGGTGTTTTTTATTTTAACCAATCCAGGAATACAGTTCCACTTTGATTTCAGTACTTTGACAACAGCGTCCTACACGTCAGCTTTAATCCTTTAAATAACCAAAAACAGTAGTCACACATGAATAAAGATTCAAAATGAAATGTGTTGTATTTAATATTAACATGAGGCAATTGCAGGGTGACTTATGCAATCACAATGTCTGTCCGGACGCCGTCATCATCAGCTGTAACTGCTGTGCATGCAGTGCTGAGCCTCGGGGTCACGCTCACGTGCACTAGAAGCACGCGCAACCGCACTAGTGCAACCTTACAGTAGCACGCGGAGGCCTGGAGAGAACAGGAGAGACTGAGGTCAGCTGTGAAGCCACTCAAGTGTCAAGCTACTGAAGGGTTTCGCATCGCCGGATGTGCATTCTCACTTTATATTCTAGTTAAATAACAGCAGCGTAGCAGGGTTGACTTTTTTTAGATGTGTAACCTTTTCCAAACCTAAAGTTCAAACCTTAGTAGATCTTCCAGAGATGTGCGTGTTGATGGGAAAAGTGAGGTGCTGAGGTGATGAAGAATAAGCAGCCTAATTGTTTATGGAATAGACTGAATAGTCAGAACTGTTGTTTTTGTAGTGCGTTTTACCACCAGGAAATGTCAAGTATTAAAAATAAAAAAGCAACCAAAATGCTTCCTCCTTGTTCGAATGTTTTATAGATGAATTATTTGTTTGATTGCATTGAGGTGTAGATATTACATAAAATGTCTATTTGAAACACACCCAGCGCCACAGCTGTCGCGGGGGGGGGGGGCAACCAAAGCCACCGCCATGTCATGTCTTGTGGCACGTTTGAGACTGCAGCACTAATGATTCATGACACATCTAACTGAAGAGGAGAAATGAGTCGCTCTGTAATTACTATGGAAATGTGTTCATTTCCCATCAGACACAAACACTCACATATGCAGCCACGCACCCGTGGAGACACACGCGCGCACTGATTCACATCCAGCACTGCTGAGGAAGTGTTTCAACGCCCAGTCTTGCACGACTTGTGCGTGTGTGTGTGCGTGTGTGTGTGTGTGTGTGTGTGTGTGTGTGTGTGGGGGGGGAGGGGTGGGGACATTGGCCCTGACAGGATTATCACAGTTGGAGCAGAGGTGTGACCCATGTCCCCGTTCCCCATATGCTCATTGTACAGGCCCCCAGGCACCGTGTGTGTGCGTCAGGGGGGTAATGATGGTCCCTTGGTGTTTGACTGGCTTGAGCCCAGCTGATAACCAGGTGGGGCCCATAGAACGTTAAGCCCCCTCCACTTTATCCCCAAATACCAGCAACCAGTCTCTACCCTAATGTGTGTGTGTGTGTGTATTCCCAAGAGAGCCTATTGATGTCTGGGTAATACCATGCATTCAGCTGTGTTAAATCAACAGACGGATTAAGCACCAAATGACTGAGCTTTGCTGAGCCTAGTGAGACCTCGCGTTTCTGCGGGATTTCAATTCTGCCCCGCTTTTAATCTCTTTATTTATTTGTCTTCATCTTACTTCCCCCTCACAAACCTTTTTTTTTTCACCTAAATCTTTTGTAATACGTTTTAGCCTCCCTCTCCCCTCTGATTTCCAGTTACTCCTGGCCCTGAGCCCGAATCCATTTGTGTTCATAATAGACAGACGGACAGAATGACGGGTTGCTGCTTAACCTGCTTCACTATGAACAATGATTAGGCAGGAGAGAAGAGGAGGCTGCTTTTAGTTTTTAGCGCATTGCTCTATGAAACCGCTTCTATGTTGTCGTTTTTTTTTTCTCTCCCACACACCAATACACTTGTTAGAAACGCACACAACTGAGCAGCCCCCCCCCACCCCCACCTCTCCCAAATGAGCCCCCCCACCCCTCTCCCCATTGAGGTCTGTAACGAGAGTAAGTGAAACACTTCCCCACAGCTGGACGGTGGGATTGAGTTGATCGATTTAGTCAATACTTTGTCTTGATCGTTGGACTGACCCCCCACCCCCTCCCCCTCCCAGCAGGGTGTCTGCATGCATGGAGGGGTTGGGTGGTTTAAAGGGGGTGGGGGGGGGTTAAAGTGCATAGAGGTGTGTGTTTCTGTTTGGGTGATGGGTGAAAGACTAGTGTGCATTATGCATAGATCTGTCTCCATATGGATGTGCGACACACACACACACACACACACAAAATCACTCAACCAATCAGCAGGTAAACGCAGAGAAAAAGAGGGACAATTAGTTTTCTCCAGGCTGGTCTCAGAGGAGTGGATATCTAGTTCACTGTTACTTGCTTCGTGGTGCGGTTTTATTTCATTTTGAACACACATGAGGTATTGCACCTAAACACTCGAGGGCTTCCATGGGTGTGCAGCTGTTTAGGGATCCGTATATAGGTGTACAGGATATGCTGGATCATAAGGCATCTGTGCATTTCTCCTGCAGGCACTGTGGATACATCAAAGCCAAGCAGGACCCTGACGAAGAGAAGATGCAGTTCCAACATGGCCGAGGTACACGCGCGCGCACACACACACACACACACACACACACACACACACACACACACACACACACACACACACACACACACGATATCTGTATGTTTTATATCATAAATGTTCATGTTTCAGTGTCTAATCATGTGAAACATATAACAATAAAACATGTTGTATACCAATACATATTTCTTTGTTCAATCAAGATGAACTCAATGATTTATTTTGGAAGATTTGTGCTCACGCAAGCGAGCTTCAAATCACCTGCATTCATGCTTTACTCTGTTAAAGACTCCAGGAGGAAAAGCACTTCAAAGTAGTTACGTGTTCAATTGTGTCATCATTTTCAATGTCACTCAAACGATGTAGCCACGTTTAAACATCCATTCTAACATGCATTCAAATGGCCTGTTACCCATTTCCCAGAGGGATGAATCAACTCTTACATACACTATACATTCAATGAGAAAATGCTCAGCACATTTAGGTTTCCCTTTTTGTCTTTTTCGCGCTCACACAGTCAAGCTGCCGGGCAGTAGGATCTACATCCACCCTCACACCTACGAAGACCCCAACCAGGCTGTCCGAGACTTCGCCAAAGAGATCGATGCTTCCAACATTCGCATAGAGAGAGTCATTGGAGCTGGTGAGTTGGCAGCAAAACAGCAGTTGACTATTTAAATAAGAAGGTAGCATTTGATCCTGAATCCTAATTCCTGCGTGTGTAGGAGAGTTTGGGGAGGTGTGCAGTGGTCGGCTGCGCGTTCAGGGAAAGAGGGAGATCTACGTGGCCATCAAGAGTCTGAAGGCGGGATACTCCGACAAACAGAGGAAGGACTTCCTGTCCGAGGCCTCCATCATGGGACAGTTCGACCACCCGAACATCATCAGGCTGGAGGGCGTCGTGACTAAATGTGAGTGACGCGTGTGGTTCAGTAAACACTCCCCTTTTCCTTCCTCTGCAGTAAGTGAGTTTGTCTCTCACGAAGCTGATGGTGGACCAGATTAAAAACTCAAAAAAAAAACTGCTTCTCGCGGAGCCACTTGTCTATGTCACGTGTGTGTGTGTGTGTGTGTGTGTGAGACAGACAGACAGACAGACAGACAGGCCTGTTTCAGCAAGATATACGATTTGTTTTCGCCTGGCCTCGTTCTCAATCAGTCTGTCCATCTCTCGCTCTCTCGTCTCGTACCTCCCAGTAAGCAGCCCTCTAATCTCTTCATTCAAGCGCCTCCCACTTCTCTCCTGTCTCTCTTTTTGTCTCCCGCGCTCAAACCCGGAATATGTCAACACTAAGCAGGGTAACTATGACATCACGTTGATTTTTTTCCCCCCAGTTTGGGACCTGCAGCCGCACTATGAGCAGAACTCGCTTCGTGGTTTAGGCCGATGGGGCAATCCTTTTTTACTGCAGAGGTGAGGTGTGAGTAATCGGGGAGGAAAGACGGGTCCCCAGCGTCGTCATGACCGAACGGTTAACGTCAATGCAAAGCTGTGTTTGTGTGCCTTGGTTCTCCTGGTTTTGGAATGATACAGCAATAGCAAATGGTTATCTGTAACCAATTAGACGATCTTTCACTTTAGCTGTCAAAAATGAAAATCACCGACGCAGACATCATGATGTCTGTGTCTTATCTGTATATCTGTATTGTTCACTGCTTCTGATGGCTGCATACTGAACGATGTGTAAAATAACAGCAATGGGGAAGGATATCATTGGAACTGCATTGAAACACTGTATTTCTAGATCCCCCTCTGGGCTGACACACTTGATGCGGACGTTACATAGAGATCAACAGACAAGCAATAGGAAGAGTGACTTAGACAAATAAACCTCGTCCCCCCCACCCCCTCCCGGCCTCCCTCCGTCACACACACAAAGCTCTTGAGTCCATCACACACACCGGTGCTCAGTGGCACTTAGGCCAACAATAAAAGAGCAAATGCATATGCATAGGCTTTTATCATGAATATTAATAATCCATAAAGTTAATTGGATGTGATTTTGGGCTCATGAATATTCAGCAGAATTCACATTAAGAAAGCAAACTGCATTTCTTATTCTCTCTCTCTCTTTACGGCAACTCTGACCTTTGCACCTTTGCACAGATGATTGAAGCCGTTTGAAAGAGAACTACAGCAACGAGCTAAATCAATTGTGCTGTTTGTGATGGTCGATTCGGGCAGGAAGACATTTCATTACAATGGCACCAGCCATTCTAATTAAACATACCAGAATAAATTCAAGAGCGACTCCAAAATCCTCGAAAGGTTCTGCTGACTGAGGAACTTGAACAATATCAGGCACTTGTTACCTTGCTGTGCTCGATGAATAGAACCGCGTGTTTGTGCTCGCTGTGAATCTAACCAGCGTGCATGAACCTCTTCTACCGGCCTTTTCTTTTGGTGACTCGTCCCTCTCGTCTTCACGGCACATTGAGAAGCTGATAGAGCTCCTCAGAAACAAATCTAACCAGCGCAGCAGTCATTTCACAGGTCACAGCCCGGGGTGCGTATGTGAGAGTGAGGGGGTGAGTGGGTCAATAATTCCTTCAGCCCTTATTCTCCAGCACCAGCTGGTCCCTTCACCCCGCCCGCGGCCTCATCAGGTAGGCTAACCCTGGCCGCTCCGGGCTCAGGTGTGTGGGTTGGTATTTTGTAGGTGTAAGGAGCGGCAGAATGGCAGGTTATAGGAGCGCTGTTAGTCAAAGTAGTGCTAAGAGGAGCTGTGGTCGCAGTTATGCTATAGTTGCACGGTAGTTGTAACAAAACTGCACGGCGGGAGAAAGGCTATCATGAAAGTTTTTATGTGAGGATGTCAGACAAGAAATATGTTAAATGACTTGCTTTCTGTTCTGAGAATATCACTCCGGTATCCATCTGCTCATTACGAGGCTGCAGCTCAACTCTGCGTGAAGACTCGAGTTCAGGGGAGGGGAGGAGGCGCTAACCAGGCTGTGTCCAAGGTTACAGTGTGTGCGCATTGAACCAACAAAGTGTGACGTGCAGAGACCTTGAGCTATGCGTCCCTCACTAGTCCTTGTGATAGGATTAAGCTAATCAGCTACAGGCTGTAGCTTCGTATTTAACGGGCAGACATGAGCGCATCATCACCTGACTCGAGGCAAGCACACTCTTTAGATGGAGCACTTTTGAATGATGGCTATTATTAATGATAGTCTAAAGTGCTACTAGTAGTAGTAATCATGGAGGTTTGAGAACAATGGTTACGGCGTGGTGCCTTTTTGTGGAATATTGCACAGTTGTATTTTGCATTGCGTTTGCGCTTATTGCGACTGTCTGAATTTTCCTCTATTACTGTGTGTGTGTGTTTTTTTGTTTTTTTCTGCCTAAACCTCATAAGCCCTCAGCCTTTGCCATGTCCCACTTTAATAACCTACTCTGCTGTCTGTCACCTGATTGGCGCCATTGTCATGCTAATTACAGCACCACACGCGGAAATGGAGGAGAAAAAAAAGGTCATTCTTTTCTCTCTCTGTCTCTCTACACATCAGGAAAGCACAGACCCCCCCCCCCTCCTCCCCCAATTCTCTTATCTTCCCCTCATCTCCCTGTCCCTCATTTTATCCATCTATGCTTTATGTGTTTTACAATCGCTGCAACAATCGGCTCATTTGGAAAACCCTCAATTACCGAGCTCCATCTTATCTGCCCACATCACACAACCCCCCCCCCCCCCCCGCCCCCGCCCCCCCGCCTCACACACACACACACACACAGATACTCACAGAACTGCAAAGGTGCCATCAAAACCGTCGTCTCCATCCGTCTTCTTGTTTGAAGAAACTAGTGATTAGTTTTAACTGTGTGTCTTTGTGAGAGAATAATACGTGTTTCAATCTTCCCTGACAGAGCGTTTGAGGTTATTCATGTTTTGAACGCGTATGCAGATCCAGAGATTGGACTTTGGGGACAAATGATGAGGAGGAGAAACGGGCGGGGAGCGCAGAGAAAGGGAGACAACGGGCCGCGGGACGGAGAGGGGAGACGCGAGGGGACGGATGAGATAGGACACAAGAGCGAGGAAATGAGGAGATGAGGCTTGAAAACAAATGAGGCCAAAAAGGTGGGGGGGGGATGTGAGCGGGGGAAAGAGGGGAGTAGACGAGAGGAGAGATTGCGAGGACTCAAATGTGAGGAAATGAGAGGAGATGAGAAAGCGAAGAGGGGGGTGAGAGAGGTGAGGCGCGGGGTGCCGATAAGGTTATTGAGTTTCTGTCCCGCTGTTCCTACTCACCCCCTGCAACCTCTCATGGCGCTTCCCACAACGGAGACCCGCCCTGCGTTAAAAGCACCGTATCACTTAGTTCAGAGCCTTAACATTAATCAATACAGCAGTTATTTCATTTTCTCGTTTGTACCTCGGGCCGCCTCACTCAATAACGCGGTAATGCGGCTCACTCGCGCAAACACTGCTGGCCGCCGATGGTGCGATTGTCCAGATGTGCGCACACACTGTATCACTTTTGTTTGCACTCACACCAACACGCGGCGCTCATGATGTCATTTACTAGATCTACTGCGTGGACTCCATCACTTTGATGCGTACACACACACACGTGCCAATTCACAAATGACACACGTACACATAAGTGAGGGCTAAATCCATGATCTATCGTGAGGGAAGCAGGCGCCGCACTTTCTCCTTTCCCTTAATGAAGACTTTCAATAACACACTTCCCCTGGCAGGGCATCGATACTCAATCGGTACACGCGTAAACACACTGGGAGGTGTTTCTAGCTGCACAAACGGCTTCCTTATTTCTAAAGGTGAATGAAGGCTGTACATTTTGAATGAATATGAATGTGATTAGTTAATTATCTGCTTTCAGGAGGAAATTGCAGAGCGCTCAAAAATGTCTTTTTCTGTGACGAGCATCGAGTGGAGTTGATGAGGCTCTGTGTGTGTGTGTGTGTGTGTGTGTGTGTGAGTGTGTGTGTGTGTGTGTGTGTGTGTGTGTGTGTGTGTGTGTGTGTGTGTGTGTGTGTGTGTGTGTGTGTGTGTGTGTGTGTGTGTGTGTGTTTAAACGGAGGATGGCTTGTGATGAAGTTGCTGAAAGAACTAGAAGGGGTTCATTTTGTCATCGAGTTTGTGCGTCTGTTTCTTAACATAAGGACAGAATGAGCTAATCCTTAGCTGGAGTGCGTGTGGTCTGTTTTATTAGTGACCTCTGTTATCTTTCAGAATTGCAGGGATTATTTTGTATGACAGGTGTAATAGCAGTGTTTGTCCTTATGTGTGTGTGTGTGTGTGTGTGTGGTGTGTGTGTGTGTGTGTGTGTGTGTGTGTGTGTGTGTGTGTGTGTGTAAATTACGTGCTAAGCTAACACAGACCTCTAAGCCGACACAACAGGATGAATGGCTTTCATCGGGCTTCTCTCCTGAACAGCATATAACACTGTGTCCCCGAAAGTAATATCCTCCTTTACTGGTAACCTATATGGGCTCACAGGGTCTTAAACCCAACCACACACACACACACACACACACACCTCCCTGGGTGGACAGACGGCTGTGAAGTCAGACCTCCTTTCAGTCAGGATATATCCCATCAACAGTTTTATCTGCAGCTGTGTCAAACACACACACAAAAGCACACTTATGTCCTCCGCCCTCCTGATCACAGCTAAAATCAGATGGTCACCCCCCCACCATCCACTTGCCGTGCCCTGAAACCAGCTCTGGCACACAAGCACACCATGCGTGCAACACAACACACACACACACACACACACAGAGACACAGAGTGACACGCCGCACACAGCACAGGCCCTGTGTGGAGATAAATGTGACCAGCGGTCCTCACCTCCAGCAGAAGAAAATCCAATTCTCTTTCACTTTTATCCCTGAGACTAATGTTACTGTCAGAGGAGACACCACCACCAGAGACCAGGCGACTGTTTGCGTGTGTGTGTGTGTTTGTTTGCTGCAGTGAGATAGTGAATTCATTTAAGCTGATGTATTGCTGTCTTTACCAACAATCTGACTGTTGGCCTCGGTGGTGTTGTTCCTGCCTTTCCATGACAACCATTGGACCCCTTTCCTCTCCCTCGTTTCCTCCTTTCCTTTCCTTCAGTCTTATCTACTTGCCTTCTCGCTTGCCCCTTCAACCTCCCATCCATCTCCTCCCCTCTATATTTATATCGGTGGTTATATCGTTTTACCCTTTTATTTTATCCTCCCTAATTTGTATTACTCTTTAACCCTTGATTTAATTACCAACAATATATTTTCCAATTCAAATTCAATTCATTTCAACATTTAAATTCATAATTTGATGGAGCATTATTGGCATGGCATTGGGATGAAAAGAAAAAAAACAATAAAACCTTGTTCTTGGAGGAAAAGAAGAAAATAATTATAGTTTCTGCTGTCTCAGGATTTTTCTGATTGAGGAAATGTGACCTACTTACCATAAATGTGCCACGGCTCGGCTGTAAGGGGGTTGGTAGCGAGAGCCCTGTAAAACGTGGACCTGCGGTTGTTTGTGGTTGACGGGCGTGCGCCTGTGTACATGTGATTGCAGGTACTTTGTTCCCCATTTGTAAGCCCCAGCAGATGCCGTGCAGGGGACCCGGGTGCACAGAGGCCTGTCAGTCAACCAGCCCTTCATCACACAAACACACACTGGTGCAGGTGCATATCGCGATCCAACCACAACCCCCTTCCCCTTGATGCTGATTAGTATTCACGAGATCTCAGGAGGCCCCATGACACACACACACACACACACATTCTGGAGGATTGGTCCATTCTAATTATCTCCTGGCGTTTATGGAAAGCCTGATTAGAAGCTGTCAGTGTGACTGATGACGACATGCCATGTTTGCCCCTGGAGAGACAGAGAGACAGAGGGACAGAGAGGGAGGCTGGTCTCAGCTGTGGACCCGACGACTTCTCCGTCCTCTTAATAGTTTGTGTCTTTCCTCCTTGTAACTCTGCGCCAATAACGGCTGCCTTTTTATTATGTGCCTCCGTAGGTAAACCAGTGATGATCATCACGGAGTTCATGGAAAACGGATCTCTGGATACTTTTCTCAAGGTGAGTCACACGGCTTCGCTGGAAGGAACACAAAACACACATTTCCTCCAAGGCCCGGACCGTATGCCTTCACCAAGGCCGCGTGGAAAGTGAATGAAAGTTGTAGCTTCGCTCCTCCAAATTGCCGTCCTTGAGGGCACATCCTTTGAAAATGGATAAAAACGGATACCCAACTGAAGATGTTATCTGGAGCTGGAGTATTCAGTAATAAACGAGTTTAACACTGACAAACACCAACGTCTCTCAAATAAACAGTATTTCATCTCATTCAGGTTTTCACCACAATCATCACCACGTTAGGAATGTACTGTATGCAGTGTCACACAATCTAAAATAAACCGTGGCAGTTGAAGCTGAAATTTTCTAATGCCAATGTAAAAAGGAATCACAACTCCCACAGTGTAAGTATAAGTATAAATGTCATATGTAATATTTATAATAGACTAAAGCCTGTGCAGACTATTTTAGGTGAAAGTTATGAAACTGCAGAAAAAATTGCAAAATGCAAAACTAGGAATATAACTAACGACATTCATCCTAACGTGAAAATGATCTCATGTACTGGCAGAGTTCATAGACTTTAAATAGCATTTCAAAATGATATCTGGAAAAGCAAATTAAGCTCAAGATTAATGCTGAAAAGATATTTAAAAATCGAATTGCTGGCTTTGGAGGTATTGCGTTGTGATTGAAATTGACATTATGGCAAGAGTTGGAGGAGCCTGTCACTCAATATGTCATTACATGAATTGATGTTTTTAACAAATTAGTCGCCGAGGCCATCCTCTAAAACGACTCACAAACCTACGAGAAATCTCAACCTGCCTCCTCAAAATCACCGATTGTTTTGGATGTTTATTTCTCATGTCAATTATATCCACAAAAGTATGGATGCCCATGAGATTGCAGATGTGGAAGACAAGCATATAACGTTTGATAAATGTTGATAAATGTGTCATTGGCGACTCTTGCTCATGTAGCACACGTAGCAGTATTGATTTAGCCAAGAAGCCATAAATTGTTTTGTTTTTTTACATCCACCCGGATGAATGGCTTGTTGCAGCCCTGATGTGCCTCGCATTGACGGCGCCCCTGATTCATATTCAGAGCTGCCTGTGAGCCAGTCAAATCACTGCCGTGCTCTAAAGCCATTAAGTCTGTGATGATGGGCCCGTTGCTAAATAGACACCAGTCCCACCAGCGACGCTGAAGCAAAATGAAATGGAACCTGACAGAGAAGAAATGTCCTGAAACGCGCACACACAGCACATGCATGTTGTGTTGTAACGAGGGTCGTAAAGCGCGTTCGCAGTGGCTCAATGTAATCATGGAAATTTATGGGTTTTACAACTCATCCGTGCTCCTGGCATCCATTCGTGTCTTTAATTACGATGACCATTTATTAAGCAGTCGTCCCTCAGAAATAACAAAAGCTCCGTTCTGTCAGAGGAGCTTGTCTGCCTCCAGCTGCCTTTCCCGTAGTGTTTGTTTCCTTTTTAGTTTTTCACGGTAAAATTAAATCTCATGAAGTCTCATTTTCCATCGTCGCCTTTCTCATCCATCTCCTTCATCCCCTTGTCCCACCTGTCTGCCCTGCGTTTGTCTCCGCCCCCCCCCCCCCCCCCTCTGCCCACCCTTCCTGGCAATGCAACGCAGCGGGAAGATTGATAGAGGAAGTCTGTAGGTTTGTTAGACAGTCCAATCAATCAGCATCTCACAAAACCACCGGCTAATTAACTTACTCCACAGCTGCCGAGCGAGTGAGAGAGGGGGACGGAGGGAGGGCACAGATGTAGAAAGATGAGGGAGGGTAGATGGATGGAGACGGACCCAAAGTAATACAGAGTTCTCTCTCCCTCTCTGGGACAGTGACTGAGGACAGACAGAGATGGATGGAGGGAACAAAGTCACAGAGGGAAGGAGAGATGATATAAAGGAGAGAGGGTGACTGATAACATGGATGGCTTTTTAACGGGGGGCCGTTGGCCCGGGGCAGAAATAATTGGCGGAGGAAGGTGAGCAGGACGGGCATCGATCAACAGGCCGCGCGCTCTGCCAAAGACGGCTCAAATATGAAATCCGGTGAGCTCCGCTTGCATACGAGGTCCAGTTTTAGGAAGGGCAGTTTTGACTGCTCTATCAGATGTCATCCAATTCGCAGGAAGGTGTTTTTGGGGGGGGGGGGGGGGGGGGGGGGGAGTGGGTGGGGAATTCTCCATTAATCACCTTTTATTTGCCACTTGCAAAGAGAGGTCAAAGCCTGGGTTGGCAAAGCTTGATGAGCTTTAGTCGAAAGCACAGATTGCTGCCATTGCAGTCGGTTGGATCCCGGCTGGAGCCTTCACTTGGTCCCGATCACGTTGTGCCTTAACGTCAGCATTTACCTCGTGCCGTGGATTAATGAATCCCTCGCCATGTCTCCACATACAGAAACATGACGGCCAGTTCACAGTGATCCAGCTGGTGGGCATGCTGCGCGGCATCGCCTCCGGGATGAAGTACCTGTCCGACATGAGCTACGTTCACCGAGACCTGGCTGCCCGGAACATCCTGGTCAACAGCAACCTGGTGTGTAAGGTGTCTGACTTTGGCCTCAGTCGAGTTCTGGAGGACGACCCGGAGGCCGCCTACACTACGAGGGTAAGACGCCTTCAGCCGTCTCAAACAAATGTTACCTCCAATTCCAGTTCACCCATCGAGCTGTACGTTGTTGGATCGAGTCCTACACTCAACCTTGTAGTCGTTTTAAAAAAAAAAAGAACGTTGATCTGAAAAGGATAATCAGACCTGATCCAAAAAAACCCGGTCGACCCAAACACGCACAAAGAGCGGTACATCGTCATCGTCATTTTCTACTCTGCAGGCCACTCTCTCCCCACACACCATGTGATCAGAGCGGGCAGCAAGTTCACGTGTGTCCACTACTACGAACATTCACACAAGCACTAGAGGCACAGCGGGTCGCTCCTAACCTCTGAATAATATTCTGGCTGTGGCGCTGCAGTCAACCCTCAAAAACTCAAAAAGCAGTTGGGAAAGTTTATGGAAATGATCCAGGACATTGAGTGACAACCGGGAGTAAATCAATTAAGCTTGCATTGATTCCCCCGGCAAATAGAACAAGCACTTCAAACTAAACGTGTGGAAAGCTGATCTGGTACAACTTTAACCGTACTAATTGAATATTATTCATGGCAACTCGTCACTCAGGAAATTAAGTACTTTTCTTTCCAAGATGGAAGAATTGAGTGAAAACAACCCTCCAATAAGGACGAGTGCACCTGTGAGGACTCGAAACTGTCATCATTGCTGGATTCAGACTGAAGCAGTTTTATTGCAAGACGGAGGAGGGTTCACTGCTCCCGTATAAATTCTCTCTGCAAACGTTCCCTTCGCGCTACAGCAAATCTGTGTGTCCGCGGTAGAAAGACTGCTCGCTTCTCCAATTTGCCACGTGCACATTCTTAATAGCAATGTGCCGGGTGCAGGCGCATCTGGCTATAAAAGGTAATGGGAGACGACCACCTGATTGGTTTAATTCATGTTACGCCCAAAACGCACCAGTGATTAATTAAGAAGCCTAATATAACCTCCTTTGCCCCTTGCGCCTTACATGACTTATTATTATGGGCTGGCTAACTACAGGGACAGCGCCCCCTAAATACACTTAAGCCGTGCACTTTAGTCGGTGCGCTGTGGATGTTTACAATAGGACACTAAAACTTTACTAGGGTGGTTTTTCAAACTGGTGAAGTTGTTTATGAGGCCGCGAGAAGCCGCTGATGATGATAGCGTTCACACAATGGATGTGTACGCACCCACAAACTACTTTTTTGCACAGTCTTTCGGTAATCACAATGAAGTAACTCAAACGTCAGTGAGTTAAACCGCTGCGGAGTAACTCATCTAAAATGCCCACAAGGAGATGGCATTATTCATATTCATAGGAAGTGTTGTGGATGTTATTTTTAATATGGCATTAGCATTGCCCTGGGAGGAGCGCATCAGCCGCTGACTGCTCTATTGCAATCACACACACACCCCCACTGGTGTCAGGAGACCTCGATGGGGAGCTGCAGGCGGGGAAGAGGCACAGAGAGAGAGAGGATATCAAATAAGACAGAGAGCAAGGGAGGCTGAGAGAAAGCAAGCGAGCGAGCGAGAGAGAATAAGGGAAGGCAGGCAAAGGATCCAGTGAGAGCAGTTGAGAGAAGAAAAAAAAAAAAGAGGATGGAGTAGGGGCGGACTTGGGATGCTGGAAACAAAAGTACAGCGCAGAGTGACTTGGCAGCTTTGTCTTTCATTTGACTTTGACCGAGCAGGGAAGGGAAATGCTAGTCGGTGCAGAGGAAGCGGCTGCATTTTAAAAAGCTGAAGTGAGCCCTATAGAGCTGTGTGTGTGTGTGTGTGTGTTACCATTCAGTGGGCTTTGTGGAACCTGTTTGATCTGTGCATCAACAACAAAGGCAATAGAGCGAGAAAAGAAAAAGATGGCATGAAAGTGTAAGTGTAAACACTGGAGCAGAAGTACCCTCTATGTTGCTGGCAGATTAAAGATGGAGGGTGGTCGACATTAGTGTACAATCTAACCTGCAGCAGCGCCGCACCGAGCTTTTCCGCAGCTGCCATCTTAAAACGTTTTTTTTGTCGGCTTCACTCTTTCCAGCACACGTACCAATGAAGCAACCGTTACATATTTATGCCATTCCAGTTAAACAGCAGGTTCGGGGTGACGTATTCACTATGCTGAGAATGTGTTGTGAACCATCTGCAGGGAGGGAAGATCCCCATCAGATGGACGGCTCCGGAGGCCATCGCCTACAGGAAGTTTACTTCAGCCAGCGATGTGTGGAGTTACGGCATCGTCATGTGGGAGGTGATTTCATACGGAGAGAGACCCTACTGGGAGATGTCCAACCAGGATGTGAGTCACAAACGCACAACTTTTATTATTTCTCAGTAACAGTGACTTCCATGTGTTCCTCGATCTTAAGCTCCATGGTTGACTTTCCTTCTCCGGGACATTTTTGTTCTGTTGTATTGATCTAGAACCTGACTCTCACCCTACAGGTGATCAAAGCAATAGATGAAGGTTACCGCCTTCCCGCTCCTATGGACTGTCCTGTTGTGTTGCACCAGCTCATGTTGGACTGCTGGGAGAAGGGACGCAGCGACAGGCCAAAGTTTGGACAGATTGTCACAATCCTGGACAAGCTCATCAGAAACCCAGCCAGCCTCAGAGAGCTGGCCAACAGCTCAGCATGGTCAGTGGGGGAAAGCCCTGCTTTTAAACCCTGAATTCAGCTCACACACTCACGCACGCACGCACACACACACGCACGCACGCACACACGCACACATGTAGTCGGGCAAAACCGTGGATTAGTAAAGAAGACGTTATCACTGCTTTAGATCTACGTTGTAAATCTACGTGTAAATCCGTTTTTGCCCTCGATGTCCCAAAGTTTGAGCATGCACATGAATTAACACAAATATATATAATCTTTAAATAGCAATAGAAAGCAAATAAACAAGTGAAAGAGTTTGGCAACTTTAGCGATGTGTGTTTGTACGGGAGACGCGGGGATGGATCATCAAGCATACTTACCCGCTAATGGGTAGGTTACTTTAGGGTTCATATTTTCTTCTCACGTTGGACTTGAGTCGGTCCGACTGTATATGTTACAAAGTTGAAGCTCTTTGGTCCAAATACAGACAGAGCAGCACCAACACTAACCGGCTCCTCAAGTGTGCTGCTTACACTTAGAATTCTTATGGAGTCCAATTCTTGTCGGGGTTATGCATAACAGCTCCAAACAAGTAGTGGATTTCTCCACCAATCAAGAACTATTATTTAGCGTAGCCACTCAACAGGACCACATTTCATTGAGTCGTGAGTGTGCTTTGTATCCCAGCAGGGAGGACCCGTCCACCCCAGAGTTCAGTGTGAACACAGTGGATGAGTGGTTGGAGGCCATCAAGATGGGCCAGTATAAGGAGAACTTTTCCAGTGCTGGATATGTCAGCTTGGACTCAATCCTCTACATCAGTGTCAGGTACAAACGGCTGGTGACTCATCCCAGTTAAATGAAGCCCTCAATAGGTCAACATTGACCTTAAAAGACATAGTATACGCCACTTGAGTGTCATTTAAAATGAAATAAGGGTATGTTGTGTCTTGGGCATGAAACATCGGCAGCTGCTTGGTATTTCAGAGAAAATGAAGATTATTATTTTTGTGATGCATGAAATATTGTTTTTCTTTCTTCCGTATAGTGAATTGGCTAAGATGGGTGTGACTCTTGCCGGGCACCAGAAGAAGATTTTGTCCAGCGTGGAGAACCTGCAGACCCAGGGGACGCACGTCCAAGTATAACAATTTCCCCACAAACGCGCAGTGAGACGGAGCCGAAAATGGATGCTCCTGATATGGAGTTTCCTCACTGAATTGGAGTTGTTATGGATACTCTGTGCTCGGGCCTTCACTGATTTTGAGATACACTGAGACAAAAAAAACATGGACGCTTACCTCCTTCACTCCTCTTGCAGTTTCGCTGTTCTTCCCATCCTCCATGGGCTTTAGCACTCAAAGTCAGGGCAACACCGCCACCATTACAGAGCCGCTGAGAGACACACACGTCCACCGCAGACCATTTCACACAACATATCAGCTCAACAAAGAGAAAAGAAAAAGTGACACAAAAAAAGGTAGAATATAATGATCATCAATGTCTGTGAGGTGTACATTTTTTATTTTTTTAACTGTCCTTTTGGTTTTGCGTTCTCACCTTGAAGAGCTTAAAAAGGGTCAGAAATGTATATGTGTAGATAAATGTTTATATGGGCTGTGTGTGCCACAACCGTAGAGATGGACCTAATGTTTGTATTGGCGGTGAGGTTTATATTGCTCAACCTTAACGGGAGTTATTCCCTAGTAAATGTATGGCCCCCTCCATTGTATACAGAAAGCCAATAAGTGAGCAGAGATTATGAATGACATGAATGTGTAGGGTGAAGGTAACAGAAAAACTGGACCTTTTCAGAGATAGAGAGCGGTATCTCGATTTTGTTAGCTCATGTAGGATGGAAGAGTCCTGTAAATTGTGTACTCAAGCAGGACAAGGGCTTCTCCGGAAACTGCTCTATGACACGCTTCCATAGCAACTAGACTCAGTGCACCTTTGCTTGTCAGCTTGCACTTGTGATGTATTAAAGTGCAACGAAATAGTCAGCTGCAGTTATCACAGGTACATTTTTCTTCTTCCGTAAGTGACTGTCTATTCCAAACCACATTGTTTATTCAGCCATTACAGTGTGATGATGTCTGGAATATTTCAGCCCAAAAGTTATAGTGTTTTTGTGTGGAGCGAAGGGGATGCCGAGGTCATCATAGAGTTGACACAGTTAAGAATGTGTACCGAGGTTTTCCAATGTTGTGCCATGTAAAGTAACCTTGAAATGTTCACCTGGACAATTTTGCATAATTTCTACAATATTTTGTCCTTTTCATCAGTTCCTATGGCTGGATGGTAATATGAGGCCAGTCACAGTAAATACAGTGTTTCGTTAAAACTGTCCGTTTGATGATTTTAATCCGAGCAAACACAAGAGGGTACATTTTACTTAAAAAAAAAAAGAAGTTGTTTTGGATGTCTAGTTCTGTCCTAATTACTTGTTACCTATCACGCCGATGTATTCCAAGCATCTCAAGTTTGAAACCAACGTCGATACGCTAAATTTACAACGTGTTTACAGCAAAAATAAACCAATTGGTTTGTTATTTTCTTTTCTGCTGCTTTACACATTAAATACAAAGTTAGATGTGTTGGGACCATCTTGTCCACTGCATTAATGAAACGGCCTGCTTTAGTGTGTTTCCAAACCCAATTTTGATATATGTGGTACTCTATAGGACCAACAGTGGCAAAAGGTACAGTATATATTATTGTATTATAGTGTAAAATATGTACAGTGTTGATTTAAAATGTTAGAATGTTTGTAATGACAACAATGATCATGACTATGATGTACTTTTATCGTGACAAAGATTTCTGAAGTTCTCGTTCAGCGGTAGGTTACACAGAAGAAAAGTCAAGGGAGGGGATTTGTTGGTATGAACACAGGAATGTAGCATGGTGCTTTGGAGCGTTGTAACTTTTTCAGTATTTAAAAAAAAACCTACGCGCAAAAGATTAAGGGTTTGAAGAAAGGGGTGTTGATCTGTTCTAGTGTAAACTGCAATGGTTAGCATGTTGTGCTAACTCACTGGCATCGTTAATGCACTGTTATTGGGGTTGCAGGCTACACAAAATAAAAGCCCCACACAAGTAGCTCTTCAACTGTTTGAATTTCACCTCTCATGCTACCGCTGGTTTTGGATGCTTTCAGAGAAGATCAAGATAAAACCTATTATTGGATTCTTTAGGTTGATACCAGAGCAATCCCACCTTACCGCCAAGGAGATGGCTCATGTAAAGCACATTGGCTGGTTTTCATACTAAAAGCCTCTTCCTTTGAAATGTTAAAAATGGACCGTGTTGTTGAAAATTAAAGTGTGACCCCTTTTTAACCTTTTTGTAAAGGGTTTTCAATTTAAAACAAGTTAGTGGGAAAAAAATAAGCAAAAGACAGTGTTTTCAAGGAACTCATGGAGCTAAAGTAAGCTTAGCTTAGCTAGCTACAGCTATCAAATATGTTTTTCACAGTTGTCGTTTTAGCCAGGATGAAATAATGTTGATGTCTATAAACTAGTTTTTAGAGTTTTAAAAGTTTTTTTTTTACTTGCCAGAAATTAGGGTTTAAAAAATGATTAAGACTTTTGGCGCCTAACCCGCAGCTCTCAACGTGCCATTCGACAGCAAAACTGGGCAGCCTCAGTGGGTCAAAGAGTGAACATTTCAACCACTATTTCAATACCATTTTTTCAGCCTTATTGTATGAGAATACAATAGAAATTTAATTTAATTCGGAGAGTATGAAACTACATTCTACTCTTGCTAACTCCATGATTTCACTCTGGCGGACTATTCTTGACTGCCGGCCTTTTAGATGCCTTATTCACTGTTGCCCAAGAGGTGATATTAAGAGTAAAGTATATGTACACGTAGTATTTACCTGTGTTCTTAAGATGACCTTACATCAACACCCTGGCTTTGTAACACCGCAGAGACCCTTTCTTCAAAACGACCTCTTTGATTCCTCTAAGCAGAACAAAGTCAATATGTCGTATTTTAAATAATACATCTAAAAGCTCTTCACCTGTAAAAGATGATTGAGAAATTGATTTCCATTGATTTTCACTGGCAAATTTTCTGTTAAAATGTCAGGACTAGTATCACTGCAAAAAATGGGTGCAATGCAACAATATGGTTTTAAAACCTATTCAACGCTCCTGCGTTAAACATGTGAATAATGTCTAGATAATACGCTCACTATTCACCTTAGAGGTAAGCGTTGTGGGTTGATTTGCTCAAACTCATAACGAAGTATCCTCCATACCAGCCAGGTCCTTATTGTGAATGTTAAAGAGTGATCCTCATTCAAGACTTCCAGCTCTCTCTCTCTCTCTCTCTCTCTCTCTCTCTCTCTCTCTCTCTCTCTCTCTCTCTCTCTCTCTCTCTCTCTCTCTCTCTAGCCGTCTCCCTCCCCTCCCTTTCTTTGGCCACCGTACAATGCTTATTTGTCAGCATTCTAGTTTCCTCAGCGTTGCTTGTTATAAAGGGTATAGGCATTCTAATGTCTTTCATGTTGCTGTAATAAATATGCTAATATTTCTAATTTCTCACCTGAAGCCTGC
Source organism: Apeltes quadracus (assembly GCA_021346845.1). Classification (NCBI taxonomy): domain Eukaryota; kingdom Metazoa; phylum Chordata; class Actinopteri; order Perciformes; family Gasterosteidae; genus Apeltes; species Apeltes quadracus. The sequence goes on from CM037919.1 coordinate 8,258,887, forward strand.
AGTCTTTTTATTTTATAAATTATTTGCCTTTTTTCCCTTTGTCTGACACACAAGCTTAGCAACATGTACGACCCAACGGTATATTTAAACTGGGAGTTGCAGAATGAGTCTAAATTTCCCAATGCCGTTATATTAGATTGCTATGAAGCCTCCGCTTTATTTTTTTGCCATGTAACAGAGCCTGAAGGTATTTAATTTTGCTTTGCAGAAAATCAGTGCATGACTGGGAAATTCAAGTCTCATTTTACCCAGCTCTGCTCGGTTGGTGATAGCGTTGGGGAAATTTCCATCCTAATATTCTTAAATGGCAAAATATGGCCATGCTGCAACCACATCTTCATTATCAGTATTTTGTGTCTGTGTGTGTGTGTGTGTGTTTCTTACTATGAGATAATTCAGTCTCGGGGGAGGAGGAAGGAGAAGGTCAGTGACTCCTGGCCTTGGTTAACCCCGTAATGCACTGGTATAGTTGCTGTCACTCTATGTTATTGCCATTACACCTCATTTGCCCTATCATATTAGGCTCTATATCCCCCGATCCCTTGCTCCATCCGTCTCTCCCTCTTTTACTCACAAACACACATGCACACAAGACATACAACAAATTCAGGCCATTTTTCCTCAATTCCTCTATCTATAGCCTCACACTGTCTCGTGTTAGTCTTTCTGATGGCCTTGCGTGTCCCTGTGCTTTCTCCTCTATCCAATCCATCCTGTACACACAGACAGGTTGTGGCTCGTTCTCTGGCCTTGCCTATACCCCATTGTCTCCCCTCTGCTGGCTTTTTCTACTTCTCATAGCTTTTTAATTTCCACAACCTCCATCCATCAGCCCGTCCACGCAGAGGTTTTCTGCACATGCAGTGATGTCTTCGAAGACCGTCGCCTCGTTCTGTGTCCCTGCTAAAACCACTTGGTTTCCTCTCACCGTTTCAAGCCAATCCATACCTTCTGGCTTCTGTCTCCAAGGGCCTCCACACATAACATGGAGGGTACTCAGAGACCGGGGCTTAGGCGATTGATTCATCATGCAGCTGCTATTGGCATGACGTGAAAAGGTCAGGTGTCCTTACGGATAACACTTTAAAAGGCCATTGGTGACTGATGAGCCTGTCATTTTCCATCACATACATGCATAAGCACTCTGTAACTCACTCCATCTATGCCTTTCACCACGTTCCTCTTCTCTGCACTCTCTATATGCCACACACTCTCTCTCTCTCTCTATCTCTCTCTCTCGTGGGAATGGTAATTGGGCCCCTCTGTCATGCTGTCGGGTGTGGGTTTGAGTGTCCCCTCATGTGCAACAGCAGACATTACAAAAAACACAAGGGACCAAACAGCCATAGATCCCCATGACCTAAGGGTCAGCCATGTGTGTACGTGCTTCTGTCCATAGATGTATGAATTTTATCCGTGTTCATGATGCCTGTGAGACCAAAAGCAATGTCTGTGTGGGAGAGCGGTTGAAGTACTAAAATAAGTAGACAAAATAAACCGAAGATTTCATAAGTCATTGGTCAAATTGGCTTGAGTTCCTGATTTGTAGCTCTTGATTGCATTGCATGTGTCCTCTCTAATCAAATATGGCCAAGTTCAGACTGGCTTAGTGTTTCACGGTGTGCACATAGACACACACACACACACACACACACCAGTGCGCTTCTGTCTCATGAGGTTTTAGTTTGCTATCAAAGCGATTTCCTGTCTCACATTTTCATCAGTAATCAAAGTTCCTGATTGAATTTGAAAAGTGAGCCCAGCTCCATAAATCACATTACACGGCTCACTCCCATCATGCCCGCTCTCATCAGCCACAGGAATGAGATGCCACCCAGGGTGTACGTTTGCATTGTGGTGTCCCTCTGTATTTGTGTGTGTCTTGTGCAAGCATTGGAACAGGAAAATGGATGTTGACAGAAGTGTGATTTCATCCGTGCAATTTTTTCCTTGGGATGGTTAATACAGAAACGAGTGAAGAACGGTAAAACGACAGAAGATGACTAAAGGAGACCTCGCAAGCATGACTGTTTTCTTATAGCTTAAATATAAGCTATTATATATATATAAGAATTCCTCTGTGTATTGGACAGCTGTCACCACCTACAATCTGTCAAAGATTACAAAATGGAGGAGAAGAATAGATTAGAATGAAAGGAGAACAAATAGTGTTTGAATTTGGAAAAACAAGGTAAATAAAGACTGGGAGGAATTGAGATAATATTGACCACATAATCCTCTACAGATGTGGCCATTACTGTTGGCAGACATGACACGCTGAATTGCTAGCGGCTGGCTCGAAAGGGACAAGCACCAAACACAAACTCCCTCTCGGCCAAATCTCGCTCTCCATCGACAGAGAAAACATGAGGAAAAACTAAATTGTAGCGAGACCAAATCTGTTCGTCTATTAATGACATAAAGAGATAAACGCAGGCTGTATATCTTTGCAGCACTCGGTGGCATGCGGGTGATAGTGTCTATGGAAACCTTATTCAAGTGTACAAAACACTAATGTCTTTCCACTCCAAAATCTGCAGGCCTAGTTCCGCCTACTGTGAAATCCCATTAAGAACTCTGTACGTGACAGCTGATTGCAGTGTATTGCATGATTTCCTGTGCCTGTTGCCTGAATGTGAGCAAGGGGAGAAGAGTCATAAGTTGTCTTTCAAACAGAATATGTGTTTATGTTTGTTCTCTATTTTGTATAATCAATAGTAATTAACATAGCTCTTCAAGTGCAAGTTCACATCAAGCTTTGATTTTTACAGAGACCAGCCTTGAAACCACAGGTTTAGATTAATGGATGGTGAAGATTTGGAGCGTTCAACGTCATTTCATAGAGAATCAAATGAAAATCGAATCCACGGTTTGTCAAAAGTTATTGGTTTTCACAATGTCAAAACGGTCTACTCTGAATACTCATGCCGTCCTTCACCATGCTGTTGGTTCTCCTCACCAGCTATTTTTCCGCCTTTTTTCTTATGGCGTTATATTTGAGCCTCAATCCTGAGCGAGTAATTGTTTTGAGCACAGAGAACTATATTTTGCTAGCATATTAACACTCGCAAAAAATTATTTTGTTTGAGCAAAGCAAATATAACGCCATATTCTCTCATCTGAAAAAATTAACATGTAGCATTCAACAGCTTTAGCCCAGTAAATTCTATTTTCCATAGTTAGATTACCTCTCTAAAAACATCTCACTGAAACTACACACTGTGTGTATACTGCGGAATGAAAATGTTAATTAAAACCAGCATAAGCAGACAACTCTCCTCCCTAAGACGAAGGCATCCCTGCTCTGAGGCCTCCAAGAAAGTCTCCACAGACAAAAAATGTGCCACCATAGATCACAGACCACATTAATGTAGAACCACAGGGATCAAGCTCACTTGATGTTTGACCACAGACGACGTGTGTAACCAAAAGATTGAGCCAGTGCCAGGTCAAACGCTACTTGTGCTCTGTTCTTAAAATGATACGATTCTGTCTGGCTTTTCTCTCCTACTATTTCTTCGCCCTACTCTGTTGGATATGAAATTCATGATTATTTTGCAAGCCTTCACAACAGAGCGTTTGCTCTGTAGTCGTATACACACACACACACACACACACACACACACACACACACACATTAAAAGCACCAACACAGAGCTACGTGTAGACAGTTGGGGCTCTAAATCAGCCGCATGCTTACTAACAGAGGTTTGACCCAAATAACAGTATAATTTATGACGGCTTTTAGGCTCCCAGGCAGCCGTGGAAATAGAACAGAGGATAATGTGAGTCTGACCGTAGCCGCATCACTTCAGTTTATGTTCTAGTCTTTTACTAGGAAACAGGTTCCTAATGATAGAGAGACAGTAAACATAATGTTAATGCTCGCTGGTTTAACAAAGGGCGCTTGACTATGGACGTCCTCGTGAGCGGCAATACCAGTCAATGCAAGATACTGGCAGTCCCTTTACAAAACAGACAGGGAATAAACAGTCAGGGCAGTACAGTAAAGAAGAGAGATTGCACCATTGATAAATGGAAGGGGGGAGCTGAAGCTGAGAGGTCATTAGCGCCCCAAAGTAAGGCTCCGGCTTCAGGCAGGGTTAAAGGCTGAAGGGGACCGTTAGCAGCTGCTGGGAGGGACGACATCGCAGGAAGACCCAAAGGAGGAGTTAAGACATCCCAAGCACTCACGTCACTCTGTGTGCACGCTGGTCAGCGTGTTTGTGTGTGTGTGTGTGTGTGTCTGTTTCTGTGCATGCCCACATCAAAGTCTGCGTGCCGCCCTCCCGTGCTGCAGAGGGTCATTCGCCTCCGTGTTTGAAGCACAGATGCAGCTGTGAGCATCCGGCTCCTGCCGGGGCTCCACAGATCAGAGCACAGAGTGACAACGTGCCAGGAGGGAGCAGGATGGGGCAAGAGCAGACAAACCAGATGACATCAGCCGTAATTGATGACAGCGTGTCCACGCTGCACCTTAAAACAGCTGATGTTTGATTCAAACCACGGTGTGCACCACAGCCCACATCTGGTGCGTAAAGGGACAGAAACAGTCCTGTTGCTCAAACTAGTCTGAGCACCTCTGTTCTATTCCCTTCTGCTGTCCGTGACATAGTGAACATGCCTTAATGGAGCCAAACTAACTAGTTAGGAATAGGCTTTCAAATATCTGCCTGTTTCTGTGGACAGACAACTGATCACGCATCAAAAGTGATTTGTTTGGTGTTTGATTGATGCCTCTGATGGATTACAACAATGGGTAATAGGTAACGTTTGAGAGTCACACTCAAATCCAAGACTCATTTTCCCAGATGTGTCCGGTCGGGAGGACGAAGAGATGAAGAATTCTGGGCTCTGGAAGGACACTCAGATAGTGGAACCAACACAAAAGAGTCTTTTCATTCGCCTTTCTCACAAAATGAAAAAAGACTCCTTTGATGGAGCCGTGGGAATCAGGGAAAAGAGCTTTATGTCAGTAATGTCGATACACTTTTTTCATCCGATAGGCAGTCAGATGATCTGCTTAATGCTGTTTGTAGACTCGTGAAAGACAGAGGGAAGATGATGAGCAGAAGGGAGAGAGAGAGAGAGAGAAATACAGACAGAGAAAGTCTAGCCAATTTGTGCGTTCGCATGTTTTTCTCAGCCTTATCATCCCACAAATTAGATCCTACTTTCTGCTGATAAGGTCAGCTGTCGGTCTGGACTTACTTAGGGATGTGTTTATACTCAAACAGACAAAATACACTGCCGTACACATAAAGGTATTTTGGAGCGGATTTGCATTATTATTTGCATCATCATCATCATTGCACACACATACACACACACACACACACACACACACACAAACACAAAATAGTCCGTTCATCTTACACATTTCATTAAAAGCAATGACAGCGTACTCCCACCCATCTGGAAAGTCCCCCTCTTATAATCTAGAAACCCTGCGCTCATGAGTCGTGAGCTGTTAATTCTATTCCATGTTGCAATCCATCCCATCGTAGATGCCCGTCTGATTTGTGCAGTGCAACAAAGCCACTAGCAGTCAAGTATCTTCACTGGAGACACGTTCCTGCGTGCAGGTGCCGAGCCCTTTCTAACGTATTCCCCCTGAATATGCCAAAGTGTGCATAAAAGGTATTGGCAAAAGCTGAGTGTTTGTTAAACAAAGACGAATTGGATGGTCTGGATTGAAGGTGATGTTTTATTTAGGATCAGACGTTCTCTGTTTGGTAATGCAACAGCCACTCTCGCAACAACATGACAGCCCCTGGAAATGGATATTGATTAGAAAAAGGTTGGCGCTCTCCCTCTCTCTCTCTCTCTTTTATGTCTTTCTCCCTCCCTCTCTTTTTCTTATTCTCTCTCTCTCTCTTTTTAATACCCTCTTCCCCTCCATAGGGGTTTGAGAATTTCCCTCAGTCTCTCTCTTTCTACGTTAAGGCCGTTATATGTGATGTGCTATAAAGCATGATGGATGGTTAGAGCTGATTTTATGGTCCCGGAGCTGGAGCTGGGGTTGGAGGACACCTGATCAAATTGCAGTCATGTACGTGCTATTTTGTGTATGCGTGCGTGCATGTTTGTTTGTGCGTGTGGGCGTGGACCCGACTGCCAACTTAAAGAGAAATAGGAGGGAGTTGTCCGTCTATATGATAAAGGATACTAAAGCCCGAATGAAATAGTTCTCCAACCAGCCAATTCAATAAAATAAAGAACCACATGGCCATCAGCTGTGGCTCAGCATAAATAAAAAGAATGATCATACATGAAGGAAGGAATTCTATGATTGCCTAAAAGGCTCAGCAATCATCATGGCTCTCGGATTCATCTATAACTAACTAAAGAAAACAAAGACAATGTGTGTTCATGTGTAAACTATTTTGTACGTTGCCCCGCCCTCCTCCTCCATGCTGGAGGAACAACAAGTCAACACTCATTTATTCAGTCAGTCTGACATTAACCCAAACGTATCTATTTAATCCCAAAACACACCTTTGGACGTCCTTTTGAGTTGGACTTAACTACAAGACGACATCGAGGAGCATCACGTATCAGTTAGAGTCTCCGGTCATGTGCTGAATGTCGTCATTTGAGTAATTCTAGTCATTTAATTTTGGTCTCTACCGACTGCTGAGAAAAATATCTGTGTCTTTAGCTGCTAAACGCTCCACCATGTTCACCAGATAGCCGCTTCGATATTCTCCCTATCGGACATGCGGGGCCATTCAATTGGCCATACAATGGCCTTATCCCACTGAAATGACACTGGTTAAAGCATTGAGAATTAAACCAATATTGCAGTAGGTGGCGAGAAAACCAAAACAGGCAGCTGGATGCACAGAGTTGGGGGAAGATTCTCAATGGATTCCTAATTACATGGGACCCCTTTCACATATGATCCGTTGTTCATATAAATATTAGCAGGTGTAACAAACACCCCCCCCCCCCCCAAAATATTTTTGACTACAAAAAGATATTTATCCAGACAAGAGAACTGAAAAAAAGGAACTACATTGTGTTCAGGAACACTTTGTGGTACGTGGTGCCATCATTGAAATTCCAAACACATACACACACATACGCCAACCCATGTGTACCGCCACATCACACATGCACACACATGCATAGAGACACATACGCACACATGTGGGGTATTATCTCTTGTGCCCACACACCGTCATTACCATTCAGCAGCGATCTGTGATGATAACCTCTCCTGGGCAGACACAGCCCCATGTGACCGGGATTATGCGTTTTCCAAAGTCCAATTAATACAGACTAGCGACAGCAATCGATAACACATTGATTAAACATGAAAGGGAAAATTCATAATTGCCTGAAGGTGAAAGGTTAAATGACTTAAACACTATCTTAATACACCATTGAACCCACGCGGGGCCTCGCACTTTCGTCGTTCTTTCTTACGTTCAAAGGATAATTGACCCTGAACACATCACCTGCAATCATTGCATTCCTTCTCCTATACTTTTATAGCACAGTAATTGATGACTAGCAACGACATCACTTGGATGTTTTTGTCAAACACAATACACATTATTGACTGCACTTCGGACACAGACTATGAAAAGAAAGACTATTGAGTTAAAGTATCCTTCTGATTGGAATCAGGAAATAAGTGTTAGCTTGTATTCCACTGAATGGGCTCTGTGAATGGCGAAACATAGATGTCGGGTTTGTCTACAATAAGGTGGGGGGGGGAGGGATTACATTACGTAGGGGAAAGAGTGAAGACGGACGCGCTGGTGGCTCACAATAAGAGCAGGAACTGGAATCCACAGATCTTAAATTTTACCGATGCACTGCTGTTTTTGCAAACAGCTTTTTTAAATTTATACTACTTGTACTTTCATGGAAATAAGGGTACAGATGGGTGATTTGGACATTATTATAGGTAATTTTCTATCTTGATAAAGATGTTCTAAGAAATAAAGATCCGCTTTAGCTGTATGTAGATTAAAAGTCCTCAATGAGAGACATTCCATGCGTTGTACTTAATCTTTGTACAGTATAATACAATTGTTTAAGTATTATAGACTGCAGGCTGGAACACTTGTGGATCCAAATCAGCCTCTCCAAACACACACCCCTAACAGCCCTGAGAGGAACTCAGACAATAATGCATTTGCTTCTGTATGAGCTTTTAAATGAATCATTCCCTCTTCAACAACTGATATTTAAATCCTCAGTCCAGTTGAGTTACACTCTGCTGCAGCTCCAAACGCTCCCAGCGAGCGTTTCCCCCGCCGCTCTCCTGTGTTCTGTACTCTGCTGGCAGCAGCCGAGATGAACAAGATGGAAGGCAAGAACAAGAGTACCGCAAAGGGGATGATGCCCAGCAGCCAGGCTTTGATCACCTCACGGAGTCAAACACACTTTACTCCTCTTAGGAAGCTGTAGATGGTTCTCCTCCTAGCTATGGAAAGTTTGCTTGTAGGTAAATACAATTAAATGTTTATCTAATTCTTCTATAAAGTCTAGTCCTAATCACATTCTCCACTTAATCAACATCTTCCTCCTGCAGATTTATGAATGCAAACAAAACATCAACACAAATAATATCCCTCCCTTCCCTCCCTCCTCCACTGGCGCACCTGAGAGCAGCACCTGATTTCTGCTGAGGTCGTCGTGGGAGCTTTCTCCTCCTTGACACCAGAAGGCCCACTTTCACATCGCGTGGGTCATCAGAGCGAGCGCGTCTTTATGAAGCTTTTGGAGCCTGTAAGTGTAGTCAAGGGCCACAGAAAGGAGCCTGACATTCAAAGAAAGCCCACAGGAACCATTCATGCAATGGATATATTAATAAGTCTTCCTACAGTATATTTTAGGTTGTCTAGCAACGGAAAAGAGTTGAATGGTGTTTCAGTGTTAGTACTCCGTATAACTCAATGTTCCATCTTCCATCGAATCATTTCAGGTATCATTTTTAAAAGGCAGCTTGGTCAAAATGAAAGTGAATCTTTAGGCATCTGTAGACATGTAACACGTTCTGTTTTCTCTCTGGATGATCACTGAAAATATTTCTGTGGGAATGACCCGTAGTTGGAGTGGCTCCTCTACGATGCTCTCGTATCTTTCCACAGTAGCCTAGAAAACGCAACACAACGCCATTTTCTACCGGCCCCGCGGGTACACACGGTTATAAACTGCAACCCCACTGCTAGATGGCGCCACATCCTACACTCTTTAAATCTTGCCCCAGTATTCAGTTGTCACGCAACGTTACATCACGTCCCTAAGCGAACGCCCCCTTGGAGGGGAAACAAGCACCTTATGCACCGCGCCCCTCACGTGGTGATTAAACATTTTAAATATATAGTCTTTGCAGTTCTTTTGTGTTATCCCTCATTTGTTTAGCCATCACCTGCATACAGTGGCTGCCTTTAAATGTGTGGCGTTAACTTTTGGAAATGTACTCTCAGGTCTGTTGTCATCATGCAGGATGAGACTCGACACAAAAACAGCCTTGGCCTTCACATCCTTTGATGCATCATGGGATGTTGGTAGAATAGGAGCTATAAAACACTTTGCAATGCTTTCATCCTGGCAGCAGTAAGGTGAGGAATTATAAACCAGATGTAGAGGTCGGCTAACCAAAGCAGAGGCTTTTGGTAGGGACTTTAGTTACTAAAGCTGTCTAGTGATCACATGTTCCCAAAAGGTGCAGGGTGATCTCACGTCTTTCTTTTTCTTTTGTTGGGGGGTGATCCTGGTTTACACTATGCCAATGATTTTATTGTTTCTTCAATGGTGTATAAAGGTACACGCCTGTGTTTGTGCCACACGCTCATACACAGGGTTCAATTCAAAAGCCCCCTGGTCAAGTGAGGCTCTAATGCAGCATCTTCAGAGTATTGACACACGCTTGTCCAGAGGCTGCAGTGAGGCACTGAAGCGCGGTCTAAGTTTAGACCAGTTTAGTCTCTTTGTATCTCAGTAACAGTCCCAAGGCGGCCGCAGACTAATGAAAATATTTGTTGTGCTTGTGTCTGTGTCTACACATAAAGGCGTTAGGTTTGAGAGTGCACAGGTATTATCTAGTATTCAGTCGTCCTCTGCCTGTACGGTGTGTTCATTATAAGCAAGTAGCAATTATTATATTACCCTTTTTGCCGTTCTTTTCATTACTTTAGTACGGGGATTTCTTTTCCCATTAAATGGTTTAAGGAAAGCTCAGCACCAATCCCAGTTAAGGAGGAAGAGCGGGGAGGCGCTCAGCTGAGCTTCTCTGCACTCTGTCTGTGAGGTCTCGGACATGTACTTACTCAACTTCCTCTTTCGTATTTGCGGTGTGAATGCAAACAGGAAAAGCCGAGTGGCCATCGTTCATCTCGGTGAGTCCTCAGGTCAGTTTGGTTGTCAGCTCCGTCAGCACTGCGGTTCTTGCACTGTCAATGGCGTTAGCACCTTGAACTGGCTCCGTGTTTTTCCATGCTAAGAGTTACGTGAAGGCAGTTGAGCCCAGTTCGTGATGTTCAACACAAGAATGTGAAACGTTTGGGTGTACGCTTTGTCTATTTTTGTTTTGCTATAGCTAAATACATTTAGAGCAGCAGAACTAGTAGTTATTCAAGTGGAAATGGAAACATGGCAGGTTGTCATTTGGCTGTTTTCTGGTTACTTTGTTGGGAAAATGTATAAGCAAGCAGTCATTGAGCAAAGTTGAGAGAGCTGAGCAGAGAAATAACTGATTGAAGGCGGTTTCAGGCGGTTTCAAGTGCTGTAAGCAGAGACGGACGCACAGAGGATGACATACAAGAGGAGCCAGTGGCTACTGGCTGCACAGCACACAGGCCGGGGAGATGGGCTCGGTATCGATCTGTAGAGTTTCAAGTTTCTTCGAAAAACAGAATCTTAGGAGACACAGAAGAGTCTTATTTAAAAGAGTCCCTATTCACATCCATATCTATTGATCCATGAACACTTTCATCCCGCTTTAAGTAATTCTCTGGTTGCCTTCTTGCTCAGTTCTGTGTCTTGTGTTCTCATTCTTTGTATTCTCATCGTTCTGTTGTCGCCGTCTATAGTTAAAGGATCTCTCTCTCTCTCTCTCTCTCAAGGTTCTCACATTTCATCTACTTTAGGACTCTTCTTTAGGACTTACACTTGTCAAAGTACACAGTGTTTCCTGATCATGTTTCAACGCATTTCATCTTTCAGTGATTGAAACTGTTTCCAATAAAAGTCCAACTCCCCATCCTCAGAGTTCCTCTGACAGCAATAACTTGAGTTGATCATCTCAATGTAGCACATTTAGCGGTGGCGGGCGCTTTTCAACACACACACACACACACACACACACACAAACACACACACACGCACACGCACGGAGATGACAGCTTTGTTCGGTGGATTTGATTGGCCACGGAGGCTGTTGTCAGACTATGGGAGTAAAATATGGATGTTGTTATTGTTCGCTGTCATAACTTGGCCTGTAAATCTCTCCCTGAGTGGAAGAGGGAGAGCGGAGAGGAAATAATTGATTATCTTGTTGTACTTCATCTTTAGCCTCTCTGCTCTTGGTGCAGAGCCAACGGCCTTCTGCACCGTCTTCATTATGTGCCCATCTACATTATTACATTACATTACAGGTCATTTAGCTGAAGCGCCTTACATTGCATTTTTAACCCATGGTTTTACATTTTTACCTGGGGAGCAATTAGGGGTTAGGTGTCTTGCTCAGGGGCACTTCAACATGGCACATGGAGCAGCTGGGATTTCAACCATCAACCTTTCGGTTCCCAGCGTACCACAGGACTCCATGCGCAACCGTCTACAGCATGAGACAATGTCAGTGACCCATCCATTTTAATTGCTTGATTCACATGAATCATGCCAAGGCTGTTCTTCTCTCTTTTTTTTGTAAGTCCTTGTTATCTGCTTCCGCTATTCATGTTTTTCCACCTTGTCGGATTTCATTTTTACCTTCTCATTTTCTACCCCGTCTCCATTCCCTCCCTTTGCCCGTAACTCTGCTGCCCAGCAGCAGCAGCAGCAGCTCGGAGCGGACCTCCACTGTTAAGCGGGGTACAGGAGATAACGTCAACCATGCTGTCTGTGACTGACAGCTGAGTGAAATGGCTGTGGCAGCACACACAGCCATGGAGAATCCGTTTTCAGGCAACTCCAGAGTCTGTCCCTGCACCCATCTGTCAGCCGAAAAACAGGCGCGTGCACTATCAGTCACAGCTGACCCCCAAGTCAGCCGCGCGAGGTGCAGGTTGGGAGGGAAAAGGCTCACAGCAACACAAATAAGCATGAAGATCAACAGATGGCTCCGTGTCAATCACCTTCCTTCCCTTTTTTTTCTCTTTTTTAATCTCACCACGCCTCCATCCTCACAACCACACACATCGCCTCATTTCTCATCTCATCTTATTTTCCTCCATCTGTCCGTTTGTCCTCGGGCATCGCGGCAGCGGATGTTGCATTAGCTCAGTCAGGTGTTCTTCTCTTCTCCATCCCCCCCCTCCCCCACACGGCTTTGATTGCTGTCATTACAATCACTCCATGCGATTTCTCTCCCATCCTACAGTCAGAGGTTCCGTGAATGAAGGTGAATGTCCTTGATTTCAAACTCTGAAGCCACTGATGGCTAGAGGTGTGCAGGTAAAAGAAGGTGTGTGAACGTGAGTAGAGCACAAACCGTGCATTTTGCGTTGCAGAAAAGTGAAGTGAAAAAAAGGCGGATCCTAGATTTCAACCGACACAAACCGACTGTTCGTTCGCAGTGCGTTGTTTTAGGGAGCTGCAATGAGGGGGGGAGACACAGGTTCCCCCTCACTGCAACTCTTTTCACAGCAGCTTATTGCAGAGCAGAGAGCATTGTGGTTAACGCCTTGTTAATGATCTGCAAGCTGAACCCCAGAGACACAAGTGAATACAAGAACTGCAGGACATGGAGACGCTATCTTCTCTTTTATGCTCACAGATAAATTTAACTACGTGCAAAATGATCATTCTGCTGAAAAAAGACAAAACCACACTTTAAGGGACGGGAGGCAAAAAAAATCTTTGTGACAATTTAATTTAGTGTCGAGTGAACACTTTCCCATATTACTTCTCCCGGATGCAAATGAGATTTCAAGCCTTGAATAACCATCCATCTAAAAGGCTCAACCTCACTGGGAGGTAATTAAGCTGCGCTGATCATCAAATAACCCCTGTTCTCCCTCTCACTTGTATACTATAAAACACACTGAACCGATGCCACCAGTTCCAACACACGTATCACTTTGCTCGCACAAACTTTCATCCACAGAAACAAATGCTTGGGGGGTCGTGAGAATGGATTTGGGGGGGGGGGGAGCTGGAAACAGGAAATAAACATGGACATATTTGGAAGGATAAAAACTGAAAGGGAGGCTGAGGGTTTAATCCGTGCATTCTAGCAGCATAGCAACCTGCGAGCTACTCAGACAAATCAACACAGGACGTGTTGACGGTTCCTCTCACCATCTGCATGTTCCTTGTTAACACTGCACATTAGCATCGAGGCCCTGGTATTTTAAAGCTCCGTCACATCGACTGACTGCCTGTGTCAACCAGTTTAAACACACAATGCACGGTGGTGTGGTGGCTATCCTAATTGCCTCGGAGCAAAGGGGGCTGGTTTAGATTCCCGGGCTAAAAGGGTTTTCTGTCCGGATTGCATTAATCAACTGACATTGCAGACAGGCGTGAAATTACAAGTTAGTCAATAGGTAATAATGGTAAATTACACGCAGTGTTATAGGCAAGCATACAGGGAAACATCACAAAGAACAGGGTAGCAGGAGCAACAAATGGTTACCGGTATAAAAGGATTTACTATAATCATCTGTGAAATGTATTATAGCAAGACTGCATATAAGCGTTTTAATAGATTATACCAAATCGGATATATATATGTATAGTAAATGGATCAGAGGAAAGTAGGGCACATCACTTCATTCATCTAGCAGCTGCTGCCGTTGTTTGTTTTAGGTCATCAGCAGTAATCAGTGAAAAACACAAAATGAAGCTCTGTGCAACAAAATTGCTGTATAACTTAAAATATTGTGAAAAACAGGAAGGCAGGGAGGTTTCTGATTTGGAATCTCCATCTTGGATGGATTCTATGGATATCAAAGTCAAATCTTAACAGCAACCATGCTCATTCATGGAAGACGGTGCTATTGCAAAACTCATTATGCTAGTTGTCAGGAGAAGGTCAGCACTATGACACAGAGCTCCAAGCTGCCTGAAGGTATTTTGTATGGATCACCTTCTGCAACACGCAGAGCTCAATTCCAGCTGTCATCAGGTTGGAGGAGGCGGAAATGCATTACCAGTCAGGATAATGTGCTTTATTATATAGCTCATATGCCAGCACATGCTGCCTTGGGGCAATAAGAGGAGCAATTACAAGGATAGTGATGTCGAGTGAGTGTGTCTGTGTGTGTGTGTGTGTGTGTGTGTGTGTGTGTGTGTGTGTGTGTGTGTGTGTGTGTGTGTGTGTGTGTGTGTGTGGGTGGGTGTTGTATACACACCTACCAGCATTTACCTCTCAAAGCCAATAAACTCTTAATGCAGCAATTTTATTGTTGCATCAACGTTAAAATCAGCCCGCGGACATGAACCATGCGGTACAAGGACATATAATCCTTATCCAGCCAACATATACGCTGCAACACACACACACACACACAGTGCTGTAATACATTCCTCAAAAAACACATAGTACAAATTTGTGTTTACTCCACGAATTTGGGAATATTTCTCCACTCGACTTTCAATAACTCGAAGTTATTTACGGCTTGAAGGAAAAGCAACAGTCTGGAAGTTAGTTTAGCATTAAGTGACTCAAACACCCAAAAGGCTTTTGTTCATTCAAAAGGGAACAAAGGCACTAATGGGTATCTCTTTTAGATAAAAGGCAATTTCCCAGTGACACCACTGATACAGCCTGTGCCGTGGTTTTACATTGCGTTGAGTACCAGCCCTTCGTGTTCTCAAACCACCAATATGACGGCATTACCTGCTTTCAGATAAGGATACATAACAAAAGGCTGAATCAAATAATCATCATATGTGCCCGTAGATCGGTAATCTCCTTGTTTCATTTTGCTGCCGTTGCTTTCGCCTTCCTCTATTCCCCGGCTCTCACACCGGATTCATCTGCACGCTCCTTCCAATCTTTTATGAGATGTGGAAAGTAAGAGAACTAGAAGTGATGGTACCTTAGAAACAACACAAAGCTATTTGCTCTACTGCTGCAGTCAGTGATGAAGTTCATCTCCCAGTGTTTGCAGGGGAAAATGTGCTTTTGTGGTTTGTGGACATATTCCTGGAATACGAAACACCAAATTAATAATTATTGTCTACTACATTTGGATCAGGTCACATCTGTGTTGTGATGCAAGGGGAGAGAGACACATTCAGGCAGAGATAGAAGTACAATGAACACAGAGCACTCATTCTGAGAATGTGTGTTTGTGTCGGCCCGCTGCTTGGACTCCTGTAGATTAGATCCTCACACACAGACTGTGTTGCTGCTGTACTGCAAACTGCTTAACAACTTGCAGGAGCAGATCTTTATATTGATTTATACGGATTCCAGCATCTACGGCACTAACCGGCTGCCTCTGCATATGGAGCCTCTGACATGCAACAATATTTAGAGTTAACTCTTTACATTTACTGTGGTAAAGAAGATAAATCAAGAATTTTTAATTATGGATATGAGAATAAAGAATGAAAGTGTATTCTTTTGTATCTAAAATGTAGGTAAAACATTCATTTTTAAAATCAATCTTCCGTCCTAAACATGTGTACTTGTGTTTGCTGACAAATTATTCCTACATCAATTTTGTGTCTATTTCTCTCACCGTGTCGGTTCTTCCTTCTCTGACTGCCTGTGGTCCCAGAGGTAATTACACAGAGTTTCAGACAGTGGTTCCGGAGACCTGGGACTCTCCACTAACCATTATTCTCCAGATCAATTGCTGTGGACTAAACTGAACACACACTCTCAGAAGCACAGAACAATTAAAAGTCAACACGGGGGAAAATACGCACACAGGCACGCACAAACACACACATGCAAGAGCATTTTCAGGGAGGAGGGCTGACGCGGGTGAGCGCAGGTCCCACTCGTGACGAACTGGAAGCGTGTTGGACAGAACATGAAGCCAATCCGGTGCTTCATCCGCCGCAAACCTGCCTGCCACTACGAGCCGAGTCGGTCGACACATGCTAACACACTCCGCTCTGCCCCATCAAAGCTCGCAAAGTGTGCATGTGCATGAGTTAGTATCTCTGCAGTGTGTGCGTGCATGTTTGCATGCGCACCTGTTTAAACGCACATTTTCATCCTCAAGCACCGCATGCATATACGCACATTCAGGGCCGGCCTGAGGCATGAGCGAACTAAGCGGCTGCTTAGGGCCCCCTGGCCACCAGGGCCTGCCTGGGGAGCCAGAGATCTGTGTTCGATTCCTGCCTGGGACCAGATTTTTTTTTCTTCTCTTTTCACTTTTTGGCCATGTGTCTGGCTGACCGCTGCCCCCCCCGACATGCAAGGGGAGGCTAAGGCCCGTTCAGTGCTGCAAGCAGCCCTAGTTTTGTATTATAACCTCACTGTATTCATTTATAATTTTCGCTATAACATTATAGCGTGACATTTGTGCCAATAATCTAGCACAGGTGACTCTGCGTGGTGGGAGGGGGGCCCCCAAATCAAATTCTGTTTAGGGCCCCCAAGAGGTTCGGGCCGGCACTGCGCACATTGGTGAATGAGGGACTTAACTGTAATAGAGAAAGAACATGCTACTTGACTGGGACACAGCAAACTGGGAAAGTATAATGTGAACCACACATAACATTATTAAAAAGAAGCAGGGCATAGTATGAGGTGTGTTCACAGACTGCGACGTATTGCTGGGACTTGTGTACACACAGGAGGATGCTGGAAACATTTTCTTATGGGGTTCTAATTATAGAAACTCTCCTCTTATACTCTGTGTGGACTCTCACTTAGTCCACCTCTTTCTGATTCACCGGCTTGAACACACACACACACACACACACACACACACACACACACACACACACACACACACACACACTTCAATAAACACTCAGCGTTTTCACAATGTTTGTCCTACACACTCAACACAAACCTGTGCGTCCATGCACGTATCTGCATGCTCGTTGGTGTGAGTCTCCTGAGGTCTCTGATGAAGTAGGGCAGGCTGGAGGAAAGTGGGGCGACGGGGGGGCGGGTGGTAGGCCCAGTCACAATATCAATAATGGATAAACATGTTGCCTTCAGAAGGGACTGAAGGAGAGGGAAGATGTGGGGAGGGAGAGGCAGAGGGTGAGTAAGGACATTGGACAACAGGAGAGGGACGACTTTCCTTTTTTCAACTGAAAAGACTTCAAACTCATGGAGCGTTATTCCCTGTCCCAGGGGAAGAAAATGCAGCTCCTTGCATCGATTCAACAGTGTTGTTTTCAGTCTGCCTGCTAATACATTGCAGGTTACAAGCATTTAGTTTGTGCGGCTCAAACCATTAAAACGATTAATGCATTACAACATTGCATGGGAGCAAAGGACTAAACATATATATGTATATATTTTGTTTATTGTTTAGAGATATTTATGGCTATAAAGCGCTAGGAATTAGTGAGAACATATAGACAACATATTGTATTATTTTGTCAGATTTGTCTTTGTGTCTTTGAGTCAGTGGTGAAGAGTACCCAAGAGAAGGCAAGGGAGAGAACTTCTGGCCCAAAAATGAAAAAGCTGGAGGTTGAGTGCACCATTTTTCACATTTAAGAAGGCAAATCAGTGTGAGAGGTGAGCCATCCTACAGAGTTTCAAATCCATTTAGTCCAAGGCAAAGGATGAAAATAGAACAACTTCACCCCTGATTCATATATTTGGGCAGCATTTGGCCTGAAATCAAGTGTGTGTGTGTGTGTGTGTGTGTGTGTGTGTGTGTGTGTGTGTGTGTTTCAGGCATTGACTTTCTTATTGGCTCTTGGCGGGTTGGCATGTATCCGTGTGTATTTTTGTGGGATCATGACTGCATGTCTGTGTCTTTGTGCGTTTCAACAGGCATTTCTTTTACCAATTGAGTAACTCCGGGTTACCGTGAGGGCTTGTTGCTCATGGCAACTCAGCTGTGTCTCCTTTTGTCTGCTCCTTTCTAACGAAAAGACATGATTGCACACAGAGAGGGAGGCATACTGTGTTCCATGCAAAGTGTTCAACAGTGAAATATTGATTCCACACCGTAAGAACTTCCCAAATAAATAATACTTTCATTTTTTTCTTCAAAAATAAATGATGTGGGAGGTCGGGGGGGTCTGCATGTAGGTTTTTGTGGCGTGTGTGTGTGTGTGTGTGTGTGTGTAAACCCATTGACAGCTCCCATCAGTTGCTTCACTCTTTATGTACAAGCCTTTCTATTATTCCTTCCTTAATGACCCTAATTAGACTGTTCCTTTTAATTAATCTGTCCTTGATTGAGCGTGTGTTTTCCTGCTTGTGAGCGCACAGTGGTTTATGTGTGCGCGCACTTCGCTGCCAATGAGGCATGATAATCGGACTGCTAATCCCACTGATCCTGACGCTCTGTGATCTCGCTCTGAGTGATAGAAAACAAAATCTCAGGCACCACATGCGGAGCTCCTTGAATTCCACATCCTTCTTGTCACTGACGTACAGGGACACAGCAGGACAAAACCATCAATCTACAATTATCAAGGTGGAGAGAGCACAAGTGGACTCCATTACAGTCTCCTAATTATGTACAAAGGTTACAATTAGTGAAGCAGTGCATTGGGTGTCCATGGGGGGAAATGGGAGGGAGTGGGAGGGTAATCACAGAGGGATTTGGAGTCTCACCAGCTCCTCCTTTTCTCTAATAAATATGATATGTTCCTTCTGTTTCCTCTCCACTGTTTCTTATTTTGGCTTGCCTCTGGCAGCGTGCTAAACCCAGTCCACCTCAACAGAGAAAATGAGACAATGTTTCTGCCTATTGACTTTCTGTTTTCATTCTATAATTGTTGCCATAAAGCGTAATTAAACTTCATTGTTCATTCCTTCACCCTCTCTCTGCCTCTTTGCCTCCCTCTCTCTCTCTCTCTGCTCTCTGTGTGTTAGAAAGTAATTATATCTCGGTGTGCCTGCGAGACGGCGCACTTCTGATTGAGCAGACTGATGAGAGCAGGCTGGGAGGTTGAATGTGATGAAATGGAATACATTACAGATTGGGCCTGGCCTTGCTTAGACCTGCCGTTGCCACATAAAACCCCAAAAGCTGCCGTTACATTATGCAATTTGCTTCCTTACTGAAATGTCTTGTCTGGGTTAAAGGGAATCGCCACATGGATCCCTGAGATTTATGTTCTGCTTGGGCTTTTTGATTCATGCATAATTCTGCTCCAAAAAATCACTGCTGAGGGAGAAATTCTACTTTAGTTGGTTTCTACTATCGACGGCAACCAAAAATACCGCAGCACCAAACAAACTAATTCAAAGCAAAACATGTTCAGAGTTAAACGTAAAATGATATACCACAACAAAATTTGCATTTTGCTCCTTTGGCAATTACTCTGATGGAAGAAGGTGACAATGACAAAACCCTTATTTTCACACCCGTGTTTTCAAACGCAGAAATCTCCAGAGTGATTTCTTTGTAAGTTGTTTACTTTGTTTGTCAGACTTACAGGCAACAACTCCTGCGGAGATTTGGCATCGAATTACTGGAAGCGTAAAGTACAAAAGGCGCAACGTGCCTGTGGTGGTTGGTGTGTGGACGTTGACCGGCTGACTGACGGAGGACTGACGGGGGTCTCGGGGTGAGCCGGGAGAGTAAGGAGAGGCAGAGACAAACAATGGACAGGAGGACTTTGGGGACATTAGTGCCGTAAGTTGGCACCGACGACCTGGCGACAAGTGCGTAAGCAGCTGAGGGTTTACCTGAATACAGTCATGAGGGAAAATAAATGATAAAAGTTGTTTTATCCTAAAGGTCCTCTCATGTAAACTAGCTCTACCAAAAGAGTTAAGTCTCTCGCTCGCTCCTTTACTCCCTTAAAATGTAGATGAAATGGAAGCATGTGTTGGGGGTTGAAGTGTTAAAAGAAAAGGTTGACAAAACATGAGATAGCTCGGAGAAATTTTACCTCCACGGCCACTTTTCTCTCAGTCTGGCCTCACGGCGTCAGCATACAAACTCCTCGGTAATGAAGCGCTAGCAGTCCTGGACTCTAAACATGCAGACCTATCCATCTCCCCAATGCATTATTCACCGCACACAGCCGTTTCACCGCCCTGTGCACCCGGCAAAGATTGGTTCCACTTTTTATTTATCTGTTTTTCATCCCCTCCCTCTTTTCCTCCTCCTTCCTTTCTGCAGCTATTCAATTAAATTAAGGCAAGCTCGACACTAAATCCATGTGGCGGAGGGAGGCCGCCCACATGACAATTAGACCGTCCGACAGACAGTGAAAGAGGGAGAGACGAGATAGTGCAGCAATGCAGGTAAGTGAAACGCTCATGTAGGTCACTGAACCAAAATAAGGGAAATGTCCCACGTCACTGTTGTTCTCTGCAGCATTCAAGGTCACACATCGATATTTCTAGCGGGTATCTTTTCAACTGATCAATTCAGACCAAAGCCTGCCAATAGCATATTAATTAAGTGTATCTCTCATGCCAATACATTTTTTTTTATAGAAACTCAAATACAGTTTTTTAGGCTTAAACTCCACCCGTGTTGTCCATAATCCGAGATGATCGTCGAAGCATCGCACACACCCCGGCTCGGCTCGTTGGCAGCGACGACGGGAGCCGGAGGCAGCGTGCTACAGGTACCAGCTAATACGGTTCATTAAGAGGAAGCTGATTAGCGGCTGGCTAAGAGAGAGGAGTGGCACTTTCATGCTCCCCTTATTAGATGATGGGAACGGGGAAGACGCTGCCTCTTTTTGAATTTCAATCCGACAAGATAATAGAAAGCAAGCAAGAAGAGATAAGGAAGCATAGAAGCCAAAAGGCTTGCAATCATGAATGGAGAAGCAGGAGAGAAGGAATTGAAAAGTATCTATCTTTCTTCTCTTCTTTTTTTTATAGCTGATTGAAGTGACCGCATTTAATGCTCTTTGCACCTCATCATAATGTCATCCACTGGCTTGCTAATTGGCTTTCAACACCGTATAGGCATGATGTCTGCTGGCACCACAGCTGCTGTTGAGGGGATACTTCCTCCTCCAGGCAATATCTGTAAACTATTTCCCTTAATTCTAAAAACATTCCAAATGCAAAATTCAGCTCAACACCTACCCGAGTATCTCACGACCCTGAATGATGGAAAAGCCGCACATAGTTAATCATCCGAGGACAAGCTCTGTGCCTATTTAGTCTACACTGGTCTGTCTTTGCATCGTGTTGATGTGAATCTATGTTACGTTAAATATCTCATTAATGCGGATTATAATTAGTTTTTTCAATAAAACTTAAAATCTAATTCCTAATAATGTATCAGCATCCATTAAATGAAATCAGTCTAATTTACAAAATACTAATCAAGCATTTTGTTTCACATGAATGATAGAATTATTCCTTGAACAGCTCGGCAGAGCAGCAGAAGAGTCACAGCGGCACGAGTCGGCTTTCCCTTTTCGTGTGACGAAAGTTGAGGACAGTCAGTTGAGAGGATGCCCGATGATTTGGTATTTATGCGGAAAGCAAAATGTAAAGCCAATTCCAATAGGGACTTTTGTCTGATAACGGTGGAAGCATCTGGAGGCAACATAATCCAGTCAGACACACACACATATGTTCAGCCACCAGAGCCGGTAGCAACCCATCTTGAAAATAAAAGGCCCCTGCATAAAAAAATTCAACGTTTTTTACACAATACACAATACATAATAACGGTATTCCCATTTTCACTCTGATGTCTGAACGGTAAAGAGTAGGGGTACAAAGATTTGTTTTAACAACGATTCGATTTGTATCACGATTCATGGTTGTCGATACAAGGACGATATTGGTTCATTTAGAACGATACGATCCGAAACGATTCAGTGACTTGAAATCGATTCAGTAACTTTTTAGCCAAAAATTCAACCAGTGTGACTGAAATAAATACCTGGATACTGAACATTGCAGGTGACGTTTCCTAGATTCCTGTTGTTTCTTGTAATGGAATCAGTTATCAATTCATTATGAATATAAATAAACAAGTAAACAACAATGAATGGCAAATGCATTCACATTTTATTTGAATAAAGTGCAAACACTGCTGTAGCAGTGTAGCAGAAAAAAACCCGTATTAGTGATATACACAAAAAACACCCCTGCAATAATGGTTTCCCCCTACCAACCCCCGCAAAACCACCCCTCTATTTCAACCCCTGTAGGAACATCCCCTCGGCTTTGCCGTGAAACGCGGAAGCTGAATCGGGGCTCGGGACGGCGGTGGGCCACGGCTCAGTCCGTGACAGCCTTTATCATTAAAAGTGCTAAATCCAATGGGTTATTTCCTAGTATCGATAAAATCGATTTATTACATTTTAAAACGATGTTAGATTGATATATGTCGTTCATAAAGCCAACTCGCCGAGCACAGATCGGTGTAGTTGGATCGGAGGAATATAAACCGATACAACGATGTAATAGATGGATCGTTACACCCCTAGTAAAGAGCCAACGGCCGGTTAGCTACAAAGACTGGAAACAAGAGGAGCTGACTTTACTCTGTTCAAAGGCAAAACAGTATTGGAGTACCTCTAAAGCTCACCAATAACTCATCCTTTGCCTTGTTTGTTCCCTTTTAATGCAACCTTGATGGCTTGAGAGGGACCGCCGCTGTTCTGTTTCTCTGGATGCAATCAATTAAGTTCATGTTATCTAAGCTGCTTTTTAGTTTTAGATAAGGCCATTTCCAAGCGAGGCCACCCAGAGACATGGGTGGGTGATGTGTTGAGTGAGATACGGATAAGATATGTGGTTTAATAAACACAAATAAAGAATCTCTCCGATCGGGAGAATAAAAAGGGGGCTTTTTTATTCGACCCTCTGTGACATTCAAGGCCAAATTCCCTTACTTTTTGGTTTCCGTCATAACAGCTGATGTGTGTGTGCATTTTTTATTTTTCCATGTGCGTCTGTGGCTGGTCAGCTGCGACAGGTATAGTGAGTTTTTCTCAGAGACAATTGGGAGTCAGCAGTCGTTTCAGGGCGACCGCTGTTCCTGAAATGAGCACGGACAGAACCCAAAGCGAGCAATTAAGGAAAAGGTCAGGCTGGATAGAGAGTCATTTTATGGAGGATGCAAAGCACTCACACATGCGTGGAGTGAGGAGTGGGACTTTAAATAAATCAGACTAACACCCTCAGCAGCCCGTTTAACCCGCCTCCGTGACGTTAACACAGTCGAGGGGGGGTGGCGACTTTGGATTCCGGATTCCGTCACGCACATAATGTCACTCACATGCACGCTCACACGCCCGCAGACGCGCGTCAATTTCTACATCTGCAATCCAGCTTTCCATGTCGAAGGGTGCTTAAGATGCTGACATTTCAGCAGAGGGCATTTTAATGAGATGTGAATGGTGTAAGTGATGCAGAGAGGGGGATCCTGCTGCACGCTGCAGCCCAAGTGAAAACAGAGGCAGGGCCAGGAAGGGGAGACGGGCCTTCAGAGTTGTTACATGCGAGGAACATAAGCATAGAGCTGGAAGAAAGGGCAGGGTTTTGTGGGAAACACGGGGAGAATAAGAAAAGGCGGGGGGGGGAGCGACGGGGAGGTAAAACTGGAGTGACACTCAGCTGAGCGAGAACACGGGAAAGTCATAACCCAGATTCAATTAACGTCTGATTGCTGTTCTATTGCTGTAATATTATACAGCTGAGAGCAGTTTCATATTTCAAACAAAGGCCAAGCATCAGCCTCATTTATGATCTCCCGCACACATACTTATTCTATATCTCTCTCTCTCTCTCTCTCTCTCTCTCTCTCTCTCTCTCTCTCTCTCTCTCTCTCTCTCTCTCTCTCTGTCTCTCTCACACACACACAGAATCTCAGAGAACGGTTTGCTTTCACTCCAGAGGGAAAAAGAGGTGCATGATATTACTAATTGATACAACTAATAATAAAATAAGTGGTGACATCAACAAAAAGTGAGTGTGCATAAGAGAAGGAGACGGAGAGGCAAAAAGCACAAATGGCACTCAGTCAACAGAAGCATTGGAGGGTTGACTGACAGCCTATTTGTTTGGGATGATGAAGATATTTCCATCCAGGCGGCCATTTGTAGCGTCAGTGCCCAGGACAGCCTGTCAAATCTGCTTAAGCTCTCCATCCTGTCTGCACACTGCTGTCAACACAAACAGCGCACACCAACACACACACACACACACACACAGTCTGTCTCCCAACAGGTGTGCGTCCGAGGTTATGTGTGTTTTTCCAGAAAAGAGGCTGCTCGATATTTGGGCGCCATTACCGGCACAACACCTCCGGGCTGAATTATTCAAGCCCGATACTCCCACACTCATGTGCGCACAGAGCAAATGCATCACCTGCTAGAAAGTGCTCTCACCTTCAGACCTCTGTCACACCTACCCAGAGGCGAAGCGTCACATGAACAGGAGGAGAGCGGGTGAGGGGGGGGGGGGGCGGGTCTTCCATGCAGTTAACATGTTAGATCCTGTTGTTGTGGCAGAGAAACGCGCTGATACAGTTTTCCAAACACCACGGATCCGTCACCGGTGTAATAGGGGGGGGAATAAAGCTGAAAGCACAATGTCACGGCGGGCCGTGGAACAGATGCTCAGGGGGAACAACCTGATCTGAAGCCCGAGTCAGCAGAGGCCTGACGTCGATCGTAAAAAAGCACACGTACGTGCACGCTTAGATGAGACATGAGCACACATGTGAACGCATGCACACATACTAATTACTTTGTGAGCGCATAAGTGGCTTTTGGGGAGACTCTAGGCAGAGGATTAGAAACAGGCACTGCATGCCTGCGTGTGTGTGTGTGTGTGTGTGTCTGTCTCCAACACACGTTAAGTGATGTAGGGGAGACTGTGAACTCTGGTTGAACTTGGGGTAAAAGAGAGGTGAGAGGCAGTGCCACGCACATGCACGAATGGACACAGACATACACAACAACTGGTATTCTGACTAGTGTCATGTGACCCGCTGAAGGTAGTGCGCTTGGATACGACATGCACATAGTGTTTGAGGGAATTGTTCTCAATTTGAACTGATAAAACACATGTTTTGACTGTGTGTGTGTGTGTGTGTTTTGCATGCAAACATACACAAGTGAAGCCAGTGCTCACAGTCAGAATCCCATTAACCCTTTCAGACCTGATTAAAAACAGTTTGACTGGTGTTTCTGAAATGAATTAATGGACGTGTCACGCCTCTCATTACCGACTCATCTTTGTCACCTTTTTGTTTAGAGAAATATATGATGCCGTCTGGAAGTGTGTATGCGAATTCAGCGAGCGTGGCGATGGCGGTGGTGAAGGTGGCAGTGGGGTCATCGCTAAAAGATTAATGTGTAACTTTGTGTGACCCTGGTTCACTGTCACATCGGCGACCTCAGCCATGGCTTATCACGCACATGTGTGCGCACACAAGGAATCCCATAACTGAGCAGCCAGCGACACACAAGCATAATCGCGCACACAAACGGTGCTTGGACCATGCACACTATGCCACAAACAGACACACTAACATATTGGCTAAGTGGTGGTTGATCAAGCCAATCTAAATGCTAAACAAGAATCTATCTCAGGAGTAAACTACTGCTGGCTGCAGATTGTCTCTTCTCTAGAGGCACTCAACAAGGGTACATAAAAGTGATGTGCATGTGTGTGTTTGTGTGTATGTGCCTTTGTGTGTGGACCAGCGTTTAGTCTCCTCGGATTTCCAAGACCTCCGGCTCTCCGTCACACTGGGAAGATTCTGAGGGACCAGCTCTTTTTTCAGTAATGGCTATAGGTAGAGAAGAAAGACATTGAATAAAGACATAAAGGCCGGGAAGGACCCACTTACATTACACTACAAACACACACACACACTGAACTTTCAATACACATGTTTAAAAGTACCTCAGCTATAAAGCCATGTGTGCAAAATAAAACTGCTTTTGAAATATTTTCTCATATTCATCAATAACCAGTATGTGTCAAAGGGATGAAGAGTAGACATGGATGCGTCCTTACTTTACATTCTGTGTGGCACTTTGTCTTTCCTACAAGTCCAGGGTTACAATAACGGGAACAGCAGATAAAAAAGCCTGCAACGTACACCCAGCAATCTCAGGGAAAAGAAGCCAGGCTGCCTGTTATCTTTAATAATATCTAGTGTGTCGTCTCACTACCTGTAAAAGTATTTTTACAGGTAAAAAAACGTTCTTTTCTGACCGCTTTCACCAAGCCAGCATTAAGAATAAACCACCTACGCCCAAACTAGACTAGAGAGGGACCAGACTATATTGGTATGAAGGGATGTCGCTGCGTTCACCTGAATGCGGCGATGTGTGACCACACGTGTTTGAGCCAATGAGAGCCCACAGAGGACGCTGTGATGAAGATTGACTTGTTGAGTAATGAAAAGCCACAGCAGCCCTCCTCCGAGAGACAGAGCGAAGGAGAGGAACGAGAGAGTGAAGTAACAAAGTAATGAAGGAGAAAACGGCTCACTCTTTGGCGAGGGGGCGGGGGCGGGGCGTCTCTGGGGGGGACGGAGAGAGAGACGGGAGGGGGGGGGGCAAAGGAAGGAGATAGAGGGAAGACATGACACACGTTGGATGAAAAGGTGAGTGCATGCGTTGCACATTTAAGGCAGAGCAGGAGGCCGGCCACCTTAAAAGTCAAACTGAACTAATATCTCGTTTGGAAACAGAGGCGTGCGGCCGTTGGCAACAGTTCACTAGGCAACCGGCTGTTTGAAAGTCCTTCCTACTTCCTTGGAAATAGATGAGGGGGCTCAGGTGTGTCACTGGGAGACTCACGCGCATTTATCATAAATCCAAACGACAACCCGATCTATAATTCATACAGACAAATGGAGGAGGCACCAGAAGGAACACAGGATCACGTCTTCATGCGCACACTTCCAAAGCCTCCAAATCGCCTCCCACACACACACACACACACACACACACACACACACACACACACAATCTCCTTCCTTCATTCAATCTGTGACATGACTACGTCTCTCTCGGGGTGCAGGCTAAACGCCCATCGCAATGGTGATGTAGCTCGGGCTCTATCCGAAGAGACAGAGATGATATATTGAGAGGTTCATCCTTCATGGATGGCCATGAGGGAAAAACAGAAGCCAAATAACACAAGTGCCTCAAGGGCCTTGGGGCCTTTCAATTTCGGGGAAATTGTTTCTTGCGGCAGCCTATATGAGGATATTTGTCACGTCACGGCGCGCAGCAACAGATCACTATTGATTGGACTGTTTGGGCTTTACGTGACACGGCTCATAGGAGGGCGTTTCTGTGTGAATAGCGTACACGCTACAGTAATGACGTTACCTTTTCATTACTGTCGTTTCCTGTTTCCGCGGCAAGGCATTTGTTGTGTGTATTTAAGGCGTTCGGGGTATATGAGAAGCACACTGCAGGTCGGAGTGGACAATCAGACGCTTGTATCCGTCTGGGTGGCACGAGTGTCGGTGGGGATTTCTTGAGTTACCATGCGGCATCTTTGATTCCATCCTTCTCCTCAGTGGGAAAGAGAAGCCAAGGGATGGGTGAGGAGGAGTAGAGGAGGAGGGGGGGAGGAACGGGATTTATCCCTCACACTACTTGATGAATCTGCACTCGGCGGCTAAACTATTTATGAGCCTCAGAGCCGGATTCCTCCATGCGTCCCTTTCCTTTCTCGCCCCGGAACGCAAATCCACTTCGGCCCAGAGACACACACGTACATGCGTGTACCAGTGCGCATACGCACCTTTAACACAAAGTCACTAGCATTTACACACACACACACACACACATCGATACACACACTTGCATGGTGATTAACATTCTCTACACAAATCTTTATTTCACGAGGGGAGAAAGTGTTGAGTGCGTCCGGTCCAAAGAGCAGCCCACAGATGCTGTTATCTCACTGCGTCAGGGAGCCTCCTCTGGCTGATTTCCATCTGCCTTTAAAAGGGAGACCACAACTTGGAGCAGCTTTGTTTACTCAGGTAAGCAAGCCTCCAAAACATCCGACAGTTTGCTCCCTCATCTGTGTTCAAAATAACTAAATGGCACTTTGCAGTCTGTGAAATTAAAATCAATGACAGTGTAGAATATTTATGAGCTTCGAAGTTCTTGGCATTTTCATTGGCACAAAGCAGCGCACAGGGTTTTTTCTGTGCGAGGCAGTTAAGTTGGAATCCTGCCAGGGAGAAAAGAAAACTGAAGACAATGATTTTAAGTACAGGTGTTTGTGGTTTTACTTGGCATAATCTTGGAAATATAAATAAACAAAAGCGGTAATACGTTGACCGTATAAATCAGAGATGTATCTAAAAATGCTGCAGAAAGGAAATCTGGTTCTGGAAATGTAAGTCAGAGGTTGACTTAACTGATTTCCCCATGGCCTTGGCTCTAAAGCAGCATGCAGCCAACACTACAGATCAACGAGTTACACGTACCAACCAGCTCCATCATCCATTTCTTGAGCTCTTAATCAGCTCAAAATCATAAGCATGCTGATAAAAACGACTGAATATGGAAAATGCAAAAGGAGATTTTTAGAGCGGATATTCAGTCAGAGTTATGCAACCCAAAGCTTCAGTAGTTTGAACAATGAGGCTGAGCAGGTGGTTCCTGGCTGAACGCTTGTTGAACAGTAATGCTTTGTCCTAGAACGATTATGAATGAACCGGAATAAACACAAGGCTTTTAGTTTGGAGCAAGTGGTTCCAGAGCAAACAAAGCCTGGTTGACCACTGTGACGCTGTGTTTTCACACATTTACACCTACTGCCACACCGTTGACATACAGTTAAATACAGTCTTCAATATTCACAGCAACATCAACAACGCTAATGAATAAATGATGTAAAGTAAAACAATCATTTGGAGGAGTACACAGCTCTGTTGAGCCTGTTAAGTGAGAGAATCACAAAAGTTGGTCAGGAATGGTGATCATCTTCTCAGAAATAAAGCTCTATTTCACAATAGACTCATTAAACAGACGAGTTAAAAGCAAAAGGTGAAAGACAGACATGGTAGCTAAAGGGTGTCAGTGACCCGAACAAGCGCTTTTAGTGGACTTTAATCTGTGGTGCCGTCGGCAGTATATTCTACACAAACGTATAAATTGGTAGCAGAATTGAGGTAGAGCTGCGGAAACACAGAGGCAGAGGGAGACGGGACGGCTGCTGAACGACGTCGAGGACGGGAGGGACTTAGAAGACGCAGGCGGAGAGAACACGACAGTCTCTGGAGAAAGTGAACAGCGATTCCTCGAGGTGCATTGATCATGTGCAGAGGTCATTACAGCCAAAGGAGGCCGACAGATTGGCAGAAGAACAGACTGGCAGACAAAGCGACAGGTCTCCCTCCCTCTCTCTCTCTCTCCCTCCCTCTCTCTCTCTCTCTCTCTCTCTCTCTCTCTCTCTCTCTCTCTCTCTCTCTCTCTCTCTCTCTCTCTCTCTCTCTCTCTCTCTCTCTCTCTCTGTTCCTTCATCTGCACTCGACTCTGAATGGGTTTGTCAGGGACACTCGGCAGGTCGCCGACGTGGTGCTGAATCCCAATCAGTGCAGTCTTAGTTAATACACACGGACTGAAGGTAAATATGGAGTAAATCATTCAACCAGAATTCAATTTCATGAATTGGTACATAACCACAGCTTTGAAGCTGGACAAATTGAGTTGAATAAAAAATAGGCGACAGAGTTGAAGAGAGTGAAGTCCATCTCGGCAGAGACGGAGAATGGATCGAAGGAGAAATGAGGGGAGAAGATGGAGTAATGATTTGTTGAAGCAGTTTGATGGAGAAGATGAAAGGGCCGTAAGAAGAATGGAAGAACGAGGAGGGGATGAAATGCAGAGAGAGTGATGCGCGCCGTCGTACACACTTAGAAGAGGAATGACAGAGGAGTGTTTTTACTCCTTTCTCCCTCATTATCACCATCCCTGCATCTTGATACCGGTTTGTTTTTCTCAGCTCATCCCCGTTTCATTCTTGGTATCTTTATGTTTTGTTTTTTTCTCTCTCAGTCTCCCCCACCGGAGCATTTGTTTGTTTGAATCTAAAATATTCTAAACGAAAGGGTGTTGTTTCATTTGACAGGTCGGGACTGCTTGCAGGCATGCTTTGTGCATAAATTGTGTGTGTGTGTGTGTGTGTGTGTGAGAGTGTGTGTGCATGTGAGAAACAGGGGTGCATGACAAAGAAGTAATGAATTCAACAGCAACACACAACAGCTTGTAGATCAATTTTTAATAAGAACTCTGCAGTTCACCAGCAGCGCGACAACTGTGTGCGTGTTTGTGCGCGTCTGATAACAGCACTGCCGTTGGCCTGCAGAGTAATAGACATATTCTAATCAGTGGCTTCTGACCGAAAACCTAATCCTCGCCTCTCTGCGAGTGCCTGTTTGTTTGTCTCCTGGTATGTGCACCTACTGGGAAGCCGGACTCTTCCTTTCTTTATGCAGGAGGACTATACCATGTGTAATATAGCAAAACAGAGCTATAGCTCATATCCAAACGAGGGATCAGTACGATTATTATTATTAGAGATTAAGGGAGTGCTGCAAGTTCCAACAAGAGGTCGATTCACCAATTAGAAGGCTTTGTCTTTTAAGTCTATTAAATGTTGGAAACACCCACCCCTATACGGCATTTCTAATAGATGGTTCCAGTGCGTTCCCGCCGCCGTAGCCGGGCGACTTCGCCGTTGTCGCTTCTGACAGACGAGACACTTTACTTATTTACAGTTCATTTGTGGCATTAAGATTAAGCTTTTTGCAATCCCACGATTTCTTTCTCAAAACTAACCAGATGGTTTCATTTAAATAATTGATCAAAGTTATCATCTCTAATGATTCTTATTTTCATTAAATCATTTACAGAATTTTGGTTTATATTTAAGGTCTGCAGTGACTTTTTGAAGTATCGACCTTATGTAAATACCTTTTTTTAATAAGTTAGAAGTTTTTATTATACGTGGCCAAGTCTACAGTTCTGGTCCTATATATTGCCAATCAAGTTTTTCTTCTATTTATTTTGGATCATTTGCTGGAATATTGGATAACATTTGCTGTTTTTCATCTTTCAAGAGGTAAACCCTCCCATAATACACCCTTAATCCTCCTGCATCACTCAGGTGGTATTTTGTGACCCTTAGAATAAGTCTGGTCCATTACAAGCTACAACTGTTGATGCTTTGACGCATCAAAACTGGTTATCTGGTTCTCCTAATGAAATGTTCTTCAGAGGGGCCACTTTTCTGCACAACTAACAGTAACTAGTGTTTTTTTATTAAGTTGTCGGAGTGATTGTAATGGCCTTGTGGTTGCAAAGCGATTCGACATTCAGAGCACGTCGCTGAGGTGTAAGCATGAGCCTTGATCAGGGGAGGTGACGGCAGGGGAGGCCATTCATATTCAAGCATAACACAGACCCTCTGTTGCATCCATTATTCATGATGAGTCTTCCTCCTATCTGCTTCGTCCCCTGGCCTCCTGGTCGCCGCCTCCCACACTGTATCGCACATGATCTAGCTGTAAAAGCGGTTATATGGTGCCCATTAGGAGGAATGGATGTGAGCTAATGCTGAAGCGGAGGAAAGTGTTCAAGGGAATCAAATACAGAGCCGCGATTTGAGGTGTTTGAATCGTGAATCACCCCCCGAGCAAAGAGAGCAAAAGATGAATGACCCTGATTCATCGGCGTGTTTGTCTTTTATTATCTTTCTTTTCTTCGGTCTCTCTCCAGGAACGACTGGAAAATAAAACTCTCCCTCTCCGGCCCACATACACACACACACACCCCTTCAGCATTAAAAAAGATGAACCTTTGTTCTTTCAAACATTGACTGCTGTTGAACTCCCATTACGCGTGAGCACTCTAACAGAGCGGCCCTCTACGCCGGGCTCTTTCATTTCCTTCTCGGCACCGATATTCGCCCCCCTGAAAAAGCAGAGTGACAAATCTTCCACAAGTTGTTTATCGCCTTGAGTAAGCTCCTGTAACACATTCATCCACCACACGCCAAAGTCAGGAGGCTCATTACTCTGATTGCTTGTCAGCATGGGCGTTAACATCACATTTCTTGAAACAATCAGGGAAGCACTCTGAGGCTCTTTCATTAGCGAACACTAACGGTCACTTTATGGAGACGCAGTTAGCAGGTAGCCGCGATCAGAAAAGTACGTCTCATAAAGCAGATGCCCAGCTAATCACTTAGAGCAGCAGCAATAATTGGCAGACATTGATTGCGCTGATCTGGCCCAAAAAGTGTATTGTTTGTGTGTGTGTGTGTTTTTAATTTGTTCTACTGAGCTTTTGGCCTATTTGCATGATTAATACGTTCGTCATTTCATGGTGATGCAGAAAGTGAGAATAATAAGAAAATATTTAAATTCAGAGCATTATTTTTCTCACTCTAACACATAACAGTGGAGTTTTATTAAACCAAGAGACCAGCAGAGCTAGTTGCAGATAGCCGCACTGCTAAAGGTCCGAATTGAATACGCAATCCGGCATCTTGTTCCTATCTGACCGCCTTTATCTAATGGCATACAGTGCAAACGTAGATATGGCACATTCATGCAGTTTGTGGTTTGCATGCCCTCCTTTAGAAAAAGGACCGGAGGACATCTTTAGATAGCCGAGTGTATTGGGGAGCGTTTTGGCGTTGGGGGGCACCGTGTTTATTGAGTCGGCAAAAGAGCAGCCTCATGACTTAAACATTATGAGTCTTATATGAATGTGTGCATTTTGGCTTGTGAATGTGTGTGTGTGTGTGTGTGTGTGTGTGTGTGTGTGTGTGAGAGTCTGTTAAAAAGGGCCTGTTCTGTCTGTCTCAAATAGCAGCATTTTGTAAAACACAGCAGCCAGGAAGTCCATGTGTTCAACATTCTCAACATCAGTGTTTGGAAAAGCTTTTACCAAATTACCGTACTTTTTCGCGAGGTGACTGTCGGCAGAATGAAAAGAAGAAGAACCAAATGCAGATGTTCGCAGGCTGAGCAGATAATATTCTTTTCTTCTGAGACAGGGTGAATAAACAGGTAGTTCAGCATCAGGTGAACCTGGCATTGCAGATGACCAAGACTTAAAGGGCAAAGGCAAGAATATGCGTCACAAACAAGCAGCAGGTCAGCGCATGGCAAACGGATCACACGCCAGCCTTGAGGAAGAGAAACCGCGACCGTCGAAGTACGTCATGGACAGTCTACAGTGACGGCGGTCCGGCAGAGAACGGAGGAGAAATGAATGGTACATTAAGAGGTCTCACCTAGCTGAAATGAACGCAGTCGAATACAACAGTCTCGCAGTAAATCTGACCATCATTAAACTCTTCAAGAGAGATGTTGCTTCAACGTCGTGATCATTTGGAGGGTGTGGTTTGCAGTTCATGATGATTCGCATGCTTCCCCTGAGCGTTGAGCGTTATAACCACACAGACTGCACTTTCGTGGATGTTGGATCTGACACAAGTGCTTGGAGACAGCAGGGTAACAGCCCTCATCGGGGCTGTCTAGTGCCGATGCGGTCAGGTGGGGGTTGGTCGCCGCCCGCTACCAATGACAAAGCGGTTACAAGGTTGTACACAAGCTCGTGATCTGCCATCGCACACAGACATGCACCTGTACACGCCGCCCGCAGGCAGTCTGCCAAAGGTTAGCGCGATGATTTGGCTGAAACCGTGAATGAATAAATAACAGAAGCAAGCCGAGTAAGACGGGATTCTTGATTCGCACCTTTGATCTAAACTTTGAACATTTGCGACGTGTGTTGAATTTATTTCGGCGTTCTTTTAAAGAGAGAACAGGAAGGTCTGCGAGATGACAGATGTTCACGCACAGAGACATTTCTCCTTGTGACAGCCCCTCTGTGGGTAGTTAAGACGTGGATTAACTGAACAATTGGATTCACCTTTACGCTCACCTTTGCACCACAC
Source organism: Apeltes quadracus (assembly GCA_021346845.1). Taxonomy (NCBI): domain Eukaryota; kingdom Metazoa; phylum Chordata; class Actinopteri; order Perciformes; family Gasterosteidae; genus Apeltes; species Apeltes quadracus. Next base: position 8,293,070 of record CM037919.1, read on the forward strand.
ACACACACACACACACACACACACACACACACAGGAACACACACAGGAACACACAACGTCAAAAGAGCAACATGGTTCCGTCTGTTAAACACAGACATGCAGCCACAGACACTAACTACACTCCAAGCATTGTCGTCCTTCTTTTCTCCCTTTCAGACGCACACAGTGACAAACATCTCCCGACAAAGAACACACGTAAACTTATGTTTTCATTTTTAATGCCAGGAGCGTCAGCGTCCTCTGCCACAAGGTAAGGTATCTTTTTTTGGTGCTCTGAAAGTCACTTAATACATTCACACACCTTCTACTGAGTCCATCAGCCCCTTTAAATCCAGATTAAAGACTTTTCTGTTTGCTGCTGCCTTAAATTGATCATTTCTGCAACTATGAATTCTTAAAAACATTCTTAAACTATAAATTATATACATTTTATTCAATTTTTTTGTTTTTTAACTTTTAATGACTGTTTTTATTTTATTTTTCAAGCAATCTTCTTAACTGCTTGTAAATCTCCTTGCTTTATGGTTAGATGTTTTTAATGGTTTTATGTGAAGCACTTTGAATTGCCTTGTTGTTGAAATGTGCTGTACAAATGAAATTGCCTTTCCTTGCCTAGAAATGTAAGCACTTCACACTAGCAATATTTAACATTATTTCACATACATACAAGCTTGCTATCCCTTAAAGTATCCCTTAAATTAAAAATTACAATATGCAAATGTTTCCATTATGGTTAAATTATTTCCCTTCCCATTGTGCTGCGAGGAATTCCGTTATCCTATGCGTTCAATAAAATGGCCTCATTTGTAGCGGAATTAGTCTACTTTCATTCCGTCCCCAGACCGTGAGCGACGTAAAAAGCTCTTAATGGCTTGCAAAGACAATTGACAAGCCAGAGACGCCAGCAGTCTCATGCTCCCTCTGTTCACATTAACACACAGGTCACCTCTGGCCTACACACAACCGAATACCCTCCTCATTAACGTGACACGGGGTAGAAGGAGGCAGCGGGCAGCACGGGAGAGAGAGAGAGGGAGAGAGGGAGAGAGAGAGAGAGAGGGAGAGAGAGGGAGAGAGGGAGAGAGAGAGAGGGAAAGCAAATGTGGGTGTAAAAGAAAGCAAGGTGAGAAAGGTCTTGGTGTACAAGCGAGACTCCCTCATTACCACATGATCTCTAAAAGGAAGTGAAACGAGAAAGACGGCTCAGAAGTGAGAGAGATGGGAGAGTCGGGGGGAGATTCAATTTGCATTGACGCAGTGTCAGCGCAGCTCAAGGTTAGCTGTTTAATGTGAGCTTGAGAGGCAGAGGTGGAGTAGAATGAAATGGGGGGAGAAACAGGAGGCTGAAGCACAAGGTTGGAGGTGAAAGGGGTCGAAGAAACGGACAAGAGTAGAGAGGCAGAGGGCAAGAGGTCTCAAAGACAGCGGCCATTAGCAGGCTGAACACAATCCCCAAAAAAAGACACACCTGCAGCAGACTTCTCTGTAGGCGAAGCACATGCTTTGTAAGATATATATGTATATATTCTGCATGCGTGTTTATGCATCTGAATGATCTGCAGCCTTAACCGGTGATCCATCCTAAAACTGTCAGGACAGGTGAGATACAAAGTTGAACTCGTTACCACTTCAAGCTTATTCATTTAAAGTAAACGTTGATTAATATTGGCAGCAAGTATTCCAGGATGACGCCCTCCCCCCCCTCCGCTCCCCCCCAACCGTGTTGAGCCTGGTGTAATTCTGTGTCAAAGTGAAAAGCAGCGATGTGAATGAGCGTGTAATGAAAAACAAGTTGGCCATGCAGTCACACTAGGGCTAAGCCGTTTTACTGGGGGCTCCGCTATGTTTCCAGCCCTTTGTTTTGAGCAAATTGTCTGTCGCAGTTCCCCCAACGCCCACTTTCCTCCACCAGCATGAAAGATTGACTCGGCAGAGGCTGGCTGAGTGGCACGAGGTCTCCAGAGCCACTTAGATCGATGGTTGTCCTTTGAGCTTTCTTGCATTTTGTCAGGCAGAGACACCAAAGAAGGAGGGAAAACCAAATTACCATAGCATTAATAAAACAAACCTTAATCCTAAACAAGAGCGGAGACAAAAGGCGGCATCCGTGTTTTCCCCCAGGAAGGGTCTGCGCCACCGCGCGCCCACACCCACTGCGTGTCTCACACACACTGACACAAACACATGAACACACGTGCATGAGGGTGTGCATCAATTATTGTACTCGAATTGTTCCTCGGAAAAGGTTCATTCATTCCTGTTCAGCATGCTGGAATGAACGGAAGGAAAGAGGAAAAGTGAATGATAGATGAGGGCAAGGGGTAACAATGACAGTAAATAGCCGTGGAGGAAGTGCAGCAATGAATTAGGAGTTAAGGAGAAAAATGAGGTGCATAAAAGGAAGGATAATGGAACGATAAGGGAGCCGAGGAGTCCATAGAAATGACCTGAAATGAATACTATAATTAGACAAGACACATGGCAGGAGAGAGACATAAAGTCCTTATTCCTCTAACTCAAGGCCCATGGTACAAAGAACGTACAAAAGCACAAGGACGAGTGCACATGGAAAGCACGATGTCACCACTTTATTGACACCACACAGCCAGCAGAAAGCCAAAATCCTGCAGCATGGGTTCTAACAAGGATCTGTAAATACACTTAACAAGATTTCAAGTACTTCAACTTCTCAGCAGGTCCCGAGAACTAAGAGTTTGCTTTTAATCTTGCATGAATAAATGTGCTACTGCTTTAGCTTAGGTGTACTTGAGACATGTCTCTCTTTTGTGGGTTTATAATGATGGGTTTATAATATAATTATCCATCCCCTAACCCTAAGTTGTAAATCGGCTTATTTGATAAAATAGCACAATCTTTTTTCTTGTTCTTTGAGTTTGAAATGCACTTATTGTAAGTCGCTTTGGATAAAAGCGTCCGCTAAATGACATGTAATGTAATGTAACATGACGTGGTCCTTAGAATTCATTCAAGTAGACGGAGAAGCCCTTTGGACATTATTCATTAAGATTATAATTCAATGACGACTATAATTAATTGGTACAAAACTAATAAGTTGTTCCCCTCACATTACAAACACTCAGCAACAGCAATTTCTGAAACATGAAAAATAAACATGAAAACAATCCAGATTAAGATAGGCATTGCACCACCTCAGGATCACAAAGAGGCTTCTTGGACTGCACGCCAGAACCCAAACAGAGCTCACACATGGACACAGACAAAGGAGGAGACAGAACCCGTATGGTCCGGTGCCTCCGCTGTGAGCAGAAGCCAAACGAGTGCGTCTTGCATTGTGATTCAGGGCTGTTGATGTGTTTTGCTGGGTGGCCTCGACTGGAACATGTGGCCCAGCTTAATCAAGCTAATGATTCCCTCTGCCCCTCCTGATAAACATGAGCAAACCGAGTTCTAATTCACGTAAACATACCTGCAGACACAGCCATTTGAATTAATATTCATCATCATCATTCTAAGCACAAACCAGTGGGTCGGTGGCATTCTCTTAACTAACTTGGCTGATATTTACTCCTGTCACATAGGGGACTGGTGGAAGACGGGGCAGATGGTGCATCTAATTGTCTGAGCTGGATTGCATTTCTCCGCCGTCTCTGGCTTCATTTCCATCTCAGAATCGCACATGTAACAGTCATTAGTGGGTTTTCCAGTAGAACAGGCATGTGACAGATTTCCTAAATAGAGCCTGTTTTATTATAGAAGCCAGAGCCGCTATCCATGTCTTTGTCTGCTGCTTTTTAATGGAAATATTTCGCAACTGGTGGGTTTCTGCTTGGCATATACAACGAAATGGTTCCCCAACAATCAGGGTCGGCCTTCCGATCTTTTTCATTTTCCACAGTTGGAAAGAGGGGGGATTCATTTAAAGGGTGTCGTGGGCTGTCGGAAGCTGTGATAATAGCAGGAGGTGAGACGATGGTAGCCTTGCCTTCTGTGTTCTGCTACGGCGCGCACTCGCATCCCTCCAATATGAACATTACAAAGTACTTACAAACTCACCCAGAACAGGGAGACTATTCAAAACACCTTCGCAGCCAAATTGTTATGAAAAAAAGGATTTTGACCACATTTCTCCTATTTCACAAACGTTGCGTGGCGAGAGCGGCTTTAAAGGTGGATCAAGCAGATGGGGGGAGCCTTCTCTTCCCGTCACTCAAAGCCTCTATGGGAGGCAACCTCTGTGTGAAGAAACGCGACGGCCAAATATCGGCTTGGAGCAAACATACAGTAATGAAAACACTGCGCGTGAAGGTCTTTTCCTGACTGTCTCTCTTCGCTGTGCGCTTTTACAAGCACTTGTGGACACTGAGCAGAAAAGCTTTCTCTTTTTCCTGTTGGGGCTTTCGTGTCTTTTTTGTCACCGGATTCGGTGAGAGAGGGAGGGCAATTGAAGAGACGGTATCTAGTTTTCCAGAACATTAGTACCCGGCATGGTGGGGTGTAATGTCGCGTCCCTAATGCCCGCAGCCAGCTATGTTCACTAACGATGTTGAATCACCACCACGGGCGCCTGCCAGTCACTGCAGTGATGGTGGCGTCACTGCTGGTGTTTGTCATGGGCCCATTTGAGGGGAAACACTCCTAAGACCACAAGCTGGTACGGCGAAGCCATCGCAGGGTTGCAGCAGTAAACAGAAGCACACTTTCACCTTTTGTAGCTCTGATTCAGAGACCTGAAGTCCACTGGATTATATCATTCACATGTCCGTCAATCATCCATCTCCATCAATTGTGTCTTAATAATGTTCCATTATCATCCGCGGTTTCAGTCTCATATCAATTCATTTTTTACAAGGCACCATTGTTAAAGTCAGAGCCAAAAAGGGACTTGAGTCAATGAAAGCGATCTATATTCCAAAATGTTGCTTTTCATGTGGACTTTTGTGCTAGCTCAGTAAAGGGCACCTTTTAACTGAGAGCCAGTAAAGTTTTTTGCTTAAATCTCCAAATTCCTTTTTTTAGTGGACAAAAAACCGGAGTTCAAGCTTTTGAAAGAGAATATAACATATCAGAAGGCATTACAAGGGTACATATTTTCAAAACGTGGCAACCACTGCTATTTATAACAGTAACAGTGTCCATTACAACATACTTGGCGTTTACTGACTGAACTATTTAAGAGCTAACAGTAAGGAAACACAGAGAGGAATACAAAAATGAAGAAGAAACAGAGTTGAATTCTCCGGGTCATTGTTTCCAGTAAAATAGTGCTCTCAGAATTTTTTGGCACTTACCCTTTAAAAGTCAAACAGCCAATTAAGCCACTTCCCATCACTGGCACTTTTAATGACCTTGCTGCGGCACGCGTTAACGATCATGGGGTCAGTGGAATCCTTGTGAGAAAAACTTCACGCTGCATTTACATTCAACCATTGATACTTCCATTTGCTGCATTTTCTGTTTTCAATTCTTTCTACTCAAACTTAAAGAATACAGTGTTTTCACCACACGTAGTAGAAGATGATTTTATTTTGCCTGCTAAATGAATTTCTGACTACGTGTTGAGTGAAACAATTTGGAGCTGGTGGTAATCAAATCAAAGTCACAATCTGCTGACTACATGCCTCACGAGCATGTGTACTGTAATTAAACAGCAAAGCAAGCCATCTACACTTTATGATGTTGATACTAATGTAAAAGACTTGCATCAACAGAGAAACTACACATCCAACTGCCGTTGCTCTCCGAAGAACAAAAGCCTGCGTTCTCTCTTCATTCTCCATCCTCTGGCAGAGCGCCAGCACTCGCTCGCACCGCAATCACAATCAGAGGACGGGGTAGGTGCACACACACACACACACACGCACACGCACACACAGGTGTCCACACAGTTGGCTAAACACACATATATTAGACTCAAGACGGCAGGAATGAGGCAGACGTATGAGCACACACTCACCCGTGCCCATGCCAATCAGCGAGCTTGTCAGATGCAAGGAATGACAGCTCTGCAATCAGCAGGTAATGATGGGACCCCCGGGTGAGAGGTGGAGAGGAAACGAGGCAGGAGAGAGCAGAGGTAAAGGAAAGGAGACGAGTTGTCACAAGGTCCTTCAAGGCAGTAGTGGGGGATTTAATCTGAATTGGATCGCAGCGTGTCAGTGTTTGGATGATAGCCTGTCAGCAGCAGGTGCCTGCTGAATGCCGCCCGAGCCTTCCCCATGCACACGAAACATACACACACACACACACACACACACACACACTGCCAGCTCATCTCCCTTTGCACTCACTCACACCACCTGGCCCATGCCATCGAAGCACAGTGTGGTTTCTCGCTCTCGGCTTCCCTTTTCTTCCGGGTGAGGCAGACTTACAGATCATCAGGCTCTTTTTCACTTACACGGGATGAAGATCCGTCTGCACTGAAATGACGATGATGAATGGCTGATTGGAGAGACGACCCACGCTGAGCGCACTCTCAGACCAATATAGATATGCAAAGACACAGTCTACAATTATGGGCAGGAAACATGAAATGTGGTAATCATGGAATCAGAGGAGAGATGCTGCAGCTGCCTCGCTGCACACATGCTGGATCTCGACTGCGTACCACATCAAACTCCTGACACTTTCAATGCATGAGGACATTTAAAGCGTCTGGTGGTAGTGTCTGATTAATGCAGAGAACCGATTTTGCACTTATTTCATAGTTCGCGACGTTGTTTAACCGCTCTCTCTCTCTCTAGAAAAATAGAAATAATTTGGATTTGAAAGAAGAGAGAACATTAATAACTTGTTTGTTAGTATTTTCTATGATGAATTAATAGTTAAATGACGGCAATTAATGGTCACTGATTTGAGACGCATAACAAACAACATTTTTCCATCAGAATGACATCATTCCAAACATGTTGATTTTCTGCAATCTTTTTGACAGCTTTCTTTCTTTTATTTTATAGCTTACAATTATTTTTTTCTATGTTATTTATTATAAACCGGATATCTGCAAACAGCATTCCCACCCTGTCTTAAACATTGAATTAATTTGAGACATGGGTCAAGGTTCTGTTCTGGTTAAAAGCGATTAAAACTAGCAGCAGCAGCTCAAGCAGGCTTATTATAAACACAAAAACATTAAAAAGAGATTGAGTAGATAAATACTTCTTTATTATGTTGTGTTTCAGTGATCTCAGACTAGATGGTCTCTCCCCTTTCCCAACCGCACAGATATATTGGCCAATAGACTTCTGATTGTATTCTGGCAACAATATGTGTAAAACAGCCTCTCTCTAATAAGAAAAGTAGGGTGCAATACGACAAAGGGACTCATGGCGGAACGCTGAACCCAACGTGCAAGGAGCAGATTCCCACAAAACGTTAACAGATCACAGATTTTTCAAAGTCAAGGAGGACAAAATCCACTGTCTGTCTATGTAGGTGCATTTACGCAAGTCTGAGTGTGTGTGTGTGTGTGTGTGTGTGTGTGTGTGTGTGTGTGTGTGTCTGTGGGGGGGGGGCTGTGAAATTGATTGTGGCTGGACAGGAGGCAGGCAGGCAGGCGTGTGGTGGTGCCCAAGGGGCAGGACAGTGCTGAGCGAGCAATACTTCACCTAAACAGAAGACACACACACACACACACACACACACACACACACACACACGCACACACATTTAAACTTTGTCACACACAATCTGACCATTAAGATCTACTGTGGTCATCCAGCTCATTGATCTGAGGCCGGAACAGAGAGAAAGTGGCATAAGAGAGAATGCTGGAGAGAAAACGAGATAGGCAGAGACAGGCGGCAAGGTCTCGCCATGAAGATTAACCTTGAAGCAACAGTGTAAATGTGACATGGAGAGGATCAATTCACCTCAGGATTAACCAACACATCTCTGTTTGCTTCTCCTGCCCAGTGTTTAATCAGTCTGATGGCAATGAATCCATTCTTAAGTTATAACAATGTGTTTGAACATACTGTGAATCAAGCTGTATTGAATCAATTCAAGTACCCTTTGTAAACGGTTATGGTCGCAGTAACAGCCATTTAGTCTTGACACAAACCAAGGGAAATTTACACACTAAATGACTTCAATTAAAAAGGGCACAGGCCCAGCAGATATTAGTCCAATCTAAGTGAAGGTTTGCAACCATCCACCAGGCTTATCCACTTATGAATATTGTTGCATCTTTGTTATACGGCTAACTTAGAATTCTCTCTGACCCTGCAATAAATCCCTCAGCATGAGCATTACTGACGTGTTCCCGCTCATTGAGCCTCGGTGTGCCGGCTGACACAAAGCTGACAATAACGCGGCTAAACTAAAAGTGGCTGCATGCGCCCGCAACAATGCATGAAGCATCCGTGCCGAACAGGTCAGTTCATTCACTGGTGATGAATGAGGGAATTAACCTGTTTGTGTATCAGTAATCTTTGCAGTGGGGATTCTTTTTCACCACCCACACCCATTCACCCAAGGCAAGGCAATGATCTTGTCAGTTTAGGGTTAATAATAAGTGAAAGAATGATATGCATTCAGAGAGAGAGCAGTGGAGGGAACAAGCCAGATAGTACAGCATCTATTAAATCCTTTGTTTGTCTCAACTTGATAAATTACACAAATGGCCGTCTCTCTTTGTAAACACTTATGGTGTTGCATCAATTACAGACACTGAAAGGGACAGAAGGAGTTTTTATGAAGAAAGAAGCTTTTTAAAAATTGGTAGATGAATAAACGTCAACATACTTCCCTACTCCCACAGACGTGATTGCAGCATTAATGGAGGCGTGCTTCTTAAATTTTATGTTCATCTGAGGAAGCCCCGCCCCATCAAAGATCCATACTCTCCAGATTTTCTGGCTCGTAGCATCAAAGTTGGTGCAGGATTTGTTAAATAAATAAACAAAAATGGGACGAAATTGTATCTCGACCCAGTGGAGGAAAGTTCCCTGCGATGTTTGTGACAATTTCAAAACACATCCGTACCTTCCCAACCAGCATTGTTTCAATGTCAAACTCTAACCTGTTTGTGGATATGTCTCCTTCATGTAACACTTTCAAGGAGGGCGTAAAGTATTCCTCGTCAGTCTTTCTGTGCTCGGCGTACGTATTTGCATTTTAGGACGTTGTACTCGTTTCGCAAAAAAATCTCACGGGACCTTGCTGTAAAGTAGAGTGACAGATTGTCCTTTCCTGCCTCACGGATTGCTTTGGCAAAGGGAGTCGGCTGACAAGAAACACTTTGTGCAATATTAATTACGACGAAGGGAAGTATTGATAGTTATTTATGAGACAGGTCTCACATCAAACAGTCTCGTAGATTAGGCGTGAACGTCTCCAGTACAAGCGGTGTAATACAACGTTCTGCATTACTGCTTTTTCACAGACAACCCATAAGGGACGATAATTTATGAGGAGAAAGGGGCGAGGGGAAGAGGGAGGAAGTGGAGTAGGGACAGTCTAGGTATGGCTTCTTGTTAAGTAGTTAAGCTCTTTATAAATGTCACGTGGATTCTCTTTTAATGAACAACCGGGGTTGAATCCAGAGCAGCTGTGAAAGCCACTGACAGACAACCCTCTAACAGACAGTCCATCAATTTACTCGTTACCGAGAGGAGACAAAATACTCCACAATAAAGGAAATGAGCATGAATACAAAAAGGGGCAGTTTTCCATTTGAATGTTCCTGCGCTTTGATGGAGGAAAGACTCAACAAGTGCTCTATTGTGGCTTTTGTTTGTTCCGCATGAAGAATTAACAAGAGAGTCTTCCACTTCCATATTGTTCCCTTCAAACGACACACTCCGGGGTGAACTTCAAAGCTCTTAGCTCCTGACAGTTACGCACACAGTCAAACTACAGAAAGCACGGCCACACACACACACACTCACAAACACAGAAAACACAGCAGCGTGGAGAGACGCAAAGGAAACTTCCAACAACGTTGGAATAATACACCGTAGACTTAGTGTGTAAAGATCCAACTAACTTACCAATATTTCAAAAGAAATCCAGAATCCAAACCAAACACAACATGTTTCAGTCACAAACACACACTGCTCGTGAGAATTAAGTTCTGTTTATTAGGGAAATTAAAGCTCTCGTGGGATATTGATGGATCGGCAATAACAATCTGAAAAAGTAGAGGATTACCACGAAGAAGACAGATGGGAAGCGATAGAGGAAAACTGATGGAATGAGGTTATAAGGAACAAAATCCAAGGACAGACACGCCTGCCAACCCGAGAGAGGAGTGAAAAGAGAAAACAGGACATGATTGGATGCAGATGAGATGCAGAGAGTCATGACATCAGAGAAATGTTGCAATGCAACCGAGGGATGGGGAGACGACGGCATTAACTGATGAGTAATGCTAAATTTATTCCTGACCTCCGTCTACTCCATCTAACTTCCCTCCATTCTCCCAGAGTGCAAACAGCTCTTCATCAACATGGGATGAGATTTTAGCATTTTCCCCAGTCACTTATAACGGATTTAGTGTTATAGCTTAGTCGATAGCAAACGCTATTCTTTTGTTCAGCTAAATGTGAGAATGCTGTAAATTTTTCGATCAATTTTGTTTTCAAATGTTTTAGAAGTGGGACTCCGGTTTATGACTATAATTTACAGCAGGGCAGTGTAAACCGTCACAAAATTCGAAACATTAACCTTCTCATCTGTGGTGGTTATTTGAAAAACAATCTTGCTACCCGGAGCTGCTATCGCATTAAACACCCTCTGCAATTCACTAAAGTGACTTAATGCTCAGAATTGACCAGACTTGTTTACCATCATTTTCCTTGCATTTAGTCATTACAGTCATTACAGTAAATCATGCCTATCTGTGTGTGTGTGTGTGTGTGTGTGTGTGTGTGTGTGTGTGTGTGTTGACTCAGCAGCGATATTTTTAAGCCTTACAGACGGCCCGAGGGCTCCACATCAATCCGCTACATCTTGAGCGGAATCTTGAGCGATCGCCTAATTCATTGAATGTATTAATTATAAATATCATTTCCACGGCTATCCATCGAACAGTGGAAAAGTGTTCGACTGACTGGCAGAAGCAGCACAACAAGAAGGAGGTTGCCATGGCGCCATGCTGCTTTGCTACGCCATACTCTGCACAAGGCCCTTGATTGCATTGTAAGGACTTGACACCAGCATTTCACATTGACGGAGCATTCCTGAATTATATACAGCGCAAGGGGCTGAGTGACAGACGAACGTACAGTACTGTGGGGAGCCGCACAGAGGAGGCGGGGCAGTGAGGGGGAGGAGGGGGAGGAGGGGGAGGGGGGGTTCACAGTAAATCAGGTCTGACGTAGTGACCTTTGATAGCCCCAGACAGAAAAGGTTACATGAACGTGTAGAAAATGGTTCCATCTGTCACTTACGAGCTAAATAGAAATTATGTTTTGTGCGTATACGTGCGTATTTGTGTGTGTGTGTCTATTTGAGGTCATACAAACAAAGAAATTAGGTGTATCTTTTTCCATCCACACAAATGTTACAATAAATTGTTCTCTGTATATACCCACTTTACTCTCCTTCATGCTCAAGGGTAATGAAAATGTTTTCTGGAGTGCTGCAAGGATCTATTATATAGACCACACTGCTTATATCATCTGGTAAAAAAACATTTTCAATCAATTTAGCTATAAGATATGTATCACGTTCAAATATATAAACATATTCTTTGCTCCAGTGTTCCTCTCATCAATATATTTCATCCAAACATTTGCCCAATTCATCAATGTCATCATATTCGACATGTTTGCCACAGGAGCACAGGGGGATTGTTTACAATAAAAGAGAACCAACTGGACAAAGTCTGCCCCGATAACACCATATGAGAGAGAGAATATGCGTCTGTGTGGTGGTGGCCCTGATTATGTGATGGAGCTCTGGGATCTGTAACAGCCCAGCAAAGCAGAGCCAAGAAGAAGTAAAAAAAAGCGGATGACCACCTTTATAGCAGCAGCATGAATTTAAATAGCCTTTGTCAGGTGGTTAAAATCCCGGTTACTCGTAATTATATTCAGTCATCAGCAGCTCTAAGCCATTATAATAAGTAAATGCTTTGTGGGGCGGCATGATGCCTGCGCTCAGGAGCTCACCTATTACTGCTGGCAACACTAATTTACGACGCCGGCTGTCCGTGCCCTTGATACTTGCTACGTCCCCTCTCCACCCGTAGTGCTAAACATGCTAAATTAAGCTTACGGTATTTTACAAACCTCAGCGCCCCATGTTATCTAATAAACTACTAATGGAGGGAAACACAGGCATCTCATTAGGAGGCTGCCAAAAGATACCCTCTTTCTCTCTCTCTCTCTCTCACACACACACACACACACACACACACACACACACACACACACACACACACACACGCACACACACTTGAGGCAAACTTTCCTCTGGCTCAGACATTAATGAGGTTCCAGGTGGTTTTAACAACTATTTATTTATTGAGGGAGTAATTTTGCAGTGCAGGGAACCTGATGAAGGTGTTGAGGGAATTCCGATGTATTAGTTCACCTGCAGTGTTTGTCTACTCCTGGAGAGGAGCAGAGGGAAGGGCTTTTATATTCTTCACTCATGTACATAAACATGCACGTACACACATATTTCTTGAGTAAACAGAGGAAAAGGGCTATTTAAATGTCGACTTAGTGACAATGTGCAGTGATTGACAGCAGAAGGAAGGCAGGTTGATAGGAGGATTCTGTCAGCGACTGATAACAGCTGTCTGCTTCACTCACGAGAGAGAGAGACAGGCAGTGAGTAACACACATACACACACACAAACAGAAGCACAGGAATGCACCTCTGCATATATTTCTAATTAAAATGGTTGCTTGCATCAACTAGAAGTTACGTAATGAATAGGAAAAAGGTACTGAGTCATTTCCATCGGCCCTAACAATCCATCGTAGCCTGACACTGCTCCGTAGCCCAGATGATAAACACAGATCCAAAGACACACAAAAAAAACACATACACACACACACACACACACACATACACAGTCTTATTAAACATTCATCGGAGCGAGTTTGGGGTAACGAAAGGGAGTCAACAATGAATTATGGATCATATTCTAATGGTTGACTTACCCCTCTCATTACTGGCATGCTAATGTGATTGGGAAACAAATGAGTATCAGCTTTATTAGAAAGGGGGAAAGAGGCTCATGATCCCCATGACAGACTCTGACAGTTTCACCTGGAGGGAGACGTCAGGAAAATTAGATATTTGCAGGGAAAGAGAGAATCATTTTTTTGGTATTATTGGTGTTTTTAACATTATTCTCCCACGAAGCTCAGGATTTATACTAAATCTCATCAACCACAGCGCGCAGCTCGTTCCTGATTAATGCATTTCACTGTTTTGTATTCAGTTTGAGTTTCTTCTAAAGGAAGATTTCCATCCCTGCAAATGTGTCGAAAATGGTAACTATCATACAATGAATTCCACTCTGCAACACAAAATACATTTAATAAAAGTAGTTCTGCGGCAATCTGCACAGAGCTACAGCTCTGAGCTGATGTAATACACTTGAGTGCATGCATACAAACCCTCCGGGCATTTATCACAGGGCTGGTCAAGGTGGAGACATCGTTGGCAATCCATCTCTCGGCTTATTGGCACCGAAAGACTTACTTTTATGTTTTGCCGCGGATTTATGAGCAACTAGAGACGTGCGAGTGTGTGTGTGTCTGTGTGTGTCTGTGTGTGTGTCTGTGCATGAATAAATACATTAGTAGCGTACGCACACCTCACAGTCTGAAAGGGATCAAGTTGATGTGCTTATTGACACTTTCACCTCCCTCACTTCTTCCCCTCACAATGTCCCTTCTTCCCCTCCCAACATCCATCCTTCCCTCAATCCATCACGTTCCTTTAAAAGCCTGTTAGGACACCCAATACCTTTCATTAGCACAAAAAGATTACCTTTTTAGCAGGAGGGGCTGTGTGTGTGCCTCTGTGTGAGAGAGTGGGGGGGGGGGGGGGTTATGGGTGTGAGGGATGAATAAAGATAATCAGAGATGCTTGTGGCAGACAGCCACTTAGCTTAACCCACGGTGAGCTGAGTGTGTTAAAACACAATCCCACAGTTACACACATCATTGCAAGACATTACACACCTCACAACACAGGCACCTAAGAGTTTGGGACAGTTTGAAGAGTTTCATCCCCCCCCCCAAAAAAAATATCCAGCATCAGGAAGAACCGACAGGGAAATGAAAGTAAAACCAGTTATGGATTATAATTAAAGTTATGAGTCTTTTTAATCCCTAAATACTCACGGTTTTAATGATAAAATCGTTTGAGTTGAAATACTAACTGATGAATTTTAGATAACATTAAATTGGGGTGAAACGACATAAAAGATGTCATAAAGTCATTGATTGAGGAGAGAATCGTATTGAACTTAAGTTCTAAATGACATACTCCAGCAGCTTCTTCTGTCTGATTGTCTATTTGAGATTCTTTATTGACTTTCAGCTGCACAGACTCAACGTTTTGCATGGAACAATTTTGGCTTTTTACAGTCTTTTGCAGCCATATGGAAAGCAACTACGCTTCCTGCTTTTGAGTATCAATATAAACAATCGATATGATTGGATTATATACACATTTTTATATACATATTAGATGCACTTTGTCTGATGGGTAAACAAAAAGAATCTCCAGTATATTTTCAATGTTTCAAAGCAAATGATCTTTGGAGCAATGAAGGATGCATTTATTCATAATACTGTGTAGAAGTACACACACTCATACAAAGACACACAAACATACTCACTTATTAGGCACATTCTATGTAATCTTGAAGGACATGCCATCAGTAAAAACGATACTAATGTATTTCCCCCGGCACAGGACAGCATACCTATTAATCTACAACACAAACACACGCTACAGCACACATAAACACACACGCACACACACACACAAACAAGCAGAAAATAAGTTATTTAACCAACCATGTCCCTGGAGAGAGGGTCTTTAACAGTAACAAAGCAGCATCCAGTCACTTACTTGCTTCCACCCTGGTTCCTCTTTCCATAAAAAAAACAATCTGGAGAACAACATTACACTTGCAAACCCACACGCTCCCTCTCACACACACCCGTGCCTTCACTTAGTGCCCATCACATTTTGGGAATGAGGAAAATCTATATTTCATCAGAGAAGCTGAGGTGTTTGTGCACACGCTGATTTAGGCCAAACCTCTGTGGCTCACCTAATCGGCTTGTTGCGTATTTATGTACGTTCTCTTCCGTATGTGAGAGTTTGAGAGAAGAGAGAATGTTATGTGCGTGTGTGAGCGTTTGCGCGTGTGTTTGTGCGTTGAGAGGTTAAGAGGTGAGGGAGAAGGAATCGTGCAAACACACACTCGAGGCCGAATTAAAGTTATCGATCGACCGTGGCATGCTCTTACACAGAGATCAAGGCTTAACCCTGATCAATGACTAATCCATTTGTTTTTGTGTGTGTGTGTGTGTGTTTGTATCCTCAATATCTCAGTTTCCATCTTCCTGGACACCTGCATTAATATTTTTAGACTCCAAATGTGATATAACCAGGCTTGATCTCAACCATTCCCTTTGACGTAAAAAGTCCCGCTAGGGGCTCCATGAAGCTAATGCTAACATCAGCTAATAAGCTAATAATGACAATGTTAACATGTAGATGTTTAGCCGGTTTAATGTGTAACATGTACATGCACCTTGCCTTTTAGACATTCCTGATACATTATTATGACTGGAATCTGAATTCTTTGGTTATGTCCAAAAATGTGTTTTGTGAGGTCACGGTGACCTTGAACATTCACCTCCAAATTCTAATCAGTTTGTCCTCAAGTCCAGAGGGGAGTTTGTGCCAACTTTGAAGATTCCCCTCCAGGCGCCATAAGACTGCGCACGGACAAACGGTGTGTGTGTGTGTGTGATGGTGTGGCAGTTCGAGACGCTGAGCAGGCAGACCATCCTTCACCCAGAGGGTTGCAAACCCGTGCTACGACGAGTATCCCTTCTGCTGAAGTGTCCTTGAGCAAGACAAGCATAGCAAACATTAACAATTTCCAAAAGGAGCCTGCAGCTGACAACACACGTGGAGCATCGTTCTCCTGACCGGCCCGAACTCTGCGTCCAACTAACAATCCCTCAGATTTACCCAAATCGTTTCGGGGGCGAGGCTGTTCACTTTCCGCACAACAACAAAAGGAAAAACAAGCGTCTTCTTGCGAGTCAGGACATCGGACTGCGCCGTAGTTAACCTGCGTATGTGCAACGTGAAGCTAATTGCTGGCCTCTGCAATGATTGCAAATGAATGACAGCAAAATGACAGACAATCAGACTCTGTTGCCCTGCGCTTCCATTCATCAGGGTGAAATCTCATTCTATCATTTTGCCTCTGTCTTCCTTTATTAGCACACTTTCACATGTAATGGCCGGGCGCTGTGGAGGCCAATCAGACAAAGTAATGCAGCCATTGGAAATGAGGCTGGTGGTACAGTGTGTCTAATTCCCTACTTTGTTCTCCGACATATTTTAATGGAACTGTTGAAACATTCGGCTCCTTTCACCCCATTTTGCTAAATCCCTGAGCACGAAAAAAATATAGAATGCAATATGGTATTTCAATTCAACTATTGATACAAAGCACCCATTATGCGTGTCTCTACAGGGTTCATTTGGGTATTCATAAACAACAAGAGGATGAGGAATTATGGGGAAAATGTCAAAGTTGACCATGTGTAGGACGTTCTCTGAAGCCTAATAGAGAAGCATCCCCATCTTGAGGATTTAATGTGACTGGAAATAAAGAAAATGTTTTGCACCTAAATTCCAGTGCATCTCTTAGTCTCAGCAAAACCTAATGAGCCTCCAGAGAGCATGCGCAGGTGACCTTGCTATAAGAGGAACCTGTGTCTGCCACCGCACAGAACAATGCAGTCTTCTTCTTTTTTTTTCTTCTTTTTTTTTTTTTTTTACAGAAAACCCTGTATCTGCACATTTTGTGGGAGACGCAGCAGCACTTTGCCGGTGTAATAAAGGTGTTCTGTTACACAGTGGTGACTTAGTGAACCTTATCCTGCAAGAGGTCAGCAAGGACTCAGCGTTCCTGAAGACAAGTTGCTGGGCTTCGCTCAGCTCGAAAGCACACACGCATGCACACTGATACGAACTCAAGAGCAGAACAAGCTCAGGATTTTATTTCACACAGCCACCCTGGGAGATTGGCCATGCTCTCTAACCCCTTCCTGTGCACACGGACCGGCCTGTCAGATATTACTGAGTCCAGACGGAGGAGGTAAAACCTCTGCAGAACAAATGGAAGACATGATAAAGAAGACACCCTGTCTTTGCACCCTTTTTTTCCGGTGACCTCGATGTTTTATCCCCTATCTTGACTTATTTATGGAAGCACAACAAAGCTGTTGAAAACTGGGATGACTGCAATCCAAAAAATGGATGGACACGAGAGGGGTCATTTTTTGAAGTGCTGCAGATTGGAGCGATGAAAGGGAGGGAGAGGAATGATGCAAAGCACAGTGAGGAAGAAGAGACAGAAAGAGGATTAGATGATAGAGGATTAGGACCAGAAGGGTCAAAATGTACTCGCTACGTAGGTGTCAACAAGCCGCTTACATTTTATTAGAATAAAACTACAAACACTGTGTTTGTTATGATGGAGTTTAATTCCTGCAGCTTAACTGCACAGATCTCAGCCAATAGTTCTTCAGTGTCTATGTGTGTGTCCAAAAGAGCTGGCAGCCATAGATAGGTATGAGGCAGATGTGCGTGTCGGTCATTACTCTAATCGCTCCATTTACTTCATCTGGCCTGGGAGAGACGGCTGGTCAGCACCATCTGGACACAAAGACACACAAGCACATACATGGCAATCGCCCGCCGTGGTTGGGTTTCCTGGGTAGCCAGCCAGCAACAGGAGGCGAGCTCTGAGACCATCATTACGTGTGTGTGTCTGTCTGTGACAGCGTGCGTGCATTAGTCACCTTGGTCGACCCCCATCCCTTGTCTCCCCCATCCTTTTTTTTATCCATTCTTTGGCCGCCTCGAGTCCAACTGCCTCGGTAATACATGAATCTCTCACGTTCCCCAGGCACTACAAGAGAAAATGAAAAAGGCTGTGAAGAGGAGTAAAGTGTGGACTTGTTCGAGACCCCCAGCACCAGAGGAGACGATGGTTGCCATGGTGTGTGTGTGTGTGTGTGTGTGTGTGTGTGTGTGTGTGTGTGTGTGTGTGTGTGTGTGGATGAAAAATACAGGGACCTCAAGCTCATCTACATGTAATTTTCTCCCCTGACTGAGAACAGGGGAGGGGTGATGAGAAGAGGAGCAGAGGAGAGGTTGAGGGGAGAGACAGAGCGAGACAGGCTGAAGCTCTGGACTCAAACGTGCCGGCTGATTGTCAAGCAACACGTAGCCATGGAAACGGCAAAAGGAGAGGTGAGAGGTGAGGAGGGGTGGAGGGACAAGAGGAGAAGAAAAGCAACGAGGGCGACACGTCAGGTTACAACTAAATATCTGAGAGATCGGATGGCGATTTGCAACATTGGAGCATAATATTGCGTCCAAGTACATGTGATGTTTCAGTTACACTCAAGAGCTGGTAGTTTAAATGTTGCTTCGGGATACATTTCTTTTTATTTGCCCTTTTACTCCAGCTGTTTACATTACTCAGCAATGACTCTGTTCAGATCTTCTCTTGAATATTTACCAGCAACAGCCAGCTATCGCTATTCTGCTTTGGCTCCTCTGCTCCTTCATCACTCCTCTCTCCGTCTCATCTGTAATTCTGTGAGCTTGCAGCCACTCCTATTCTCTAAAGCACTAAACACCCTCCCTTATTCCCCTCTGTCTCTCCATTGGGTCCCTCTCCTGCTCCACTTGCACCTCACTGTCCTAAGATCTCTTTTCCCGGCCTCCATCCTTCCATCCCTACAGAGCAGAGCTGACATTGGGTACGAGGTCAGACAGAGAGACGGGCAGTCATGCTCCTGCTGTCAGCGGGCTCAAAACGGGCTAAGATACAGTGTGTGTGTGTGTGTGTGTTTGTTGAGACACCCAAGGGACACCCTCGCTAGCCTTGGGCTCCGGACAGGCAAACCCACACAAGCCGCACACGTTCAGTCACACACTTTTGTTGCTGTGTAATAGTAGAAAGACCAACATACCGCACCAGTGGTGCCCATCAGTACCCATCAGTGTGTTCTCTGATGACGACGAATGCTGAGCACTTTTAACATTCACGAGAAAGACATGAATTTCATCCACTGTTTAAAGCAGACATTGAGCGAACAGGGAACATTTTAGAAACAATTGGTTGTTTGAACATGTCAATCTTGCATAATCTTGTGGAAAATGGTTAAAATGCATTTAGACTGTGGGAAGTACTACAGATGGCTTAGGTGAATTAGGTTTCGGAAAGCCTTCTTTTGAGGGGACGTAAATAACATTCATTTGTAGGCATTACATAAGTTTGTGCATTAATCAATTTGTGAAAATAGTGCACTGATTTCTCCAGTCAGCCTTTTTTAAACGGCAATATGATTATATTCATGTTTTAAAGTTAAATACAGAAAGTGGAGTATCATAACATGTATAATAGGATGTCATGGCTAGGGTGACTTTGGATTATATTTTAGGGACGCCATCAGAACCATTGTACCACACTGCCCTCATGTGGGCAAGATGCGCATTGCATTAGTTAGTAGGAACGGGCACGGAAAAAACCTCCACTATATTTGGATGGATGTAACAAGAAAATCCTTCTCTATTTTCAACAGTTGTAACCACATTTTACCGATTCAAATATGAAACCTCCAAAAATGTCATATCCATTTTGTATCAATAAAAACCTGCATTTACTTTAGTGTAACTGAAAACCTTACACATGCATCATAGGTGTAGTAGCTGTGCTGAATGTGTCCCTGCAGTTGGGTCTTCCTTGGTGGCTCAGGTTACGTGGTGAGGTAGCAGGCATACAAGCCCCACAGTATAATGAAGACAGCCCATACTGCTGTGTAACAGTGTCAAGTTACCCTGCCGGTAAAGCTGTGGATCCTTTTTCCAGCCGATGGCCAAAGACATGACGCTGCGACGGTACAATAGAGAATGATATTCTTATTAGTGAGGAAACATACTGTGAAGAATTCAGATCTTGCTCAGCAGGGTTAACGCTTCTCGCTCTGTGCGATTCCCTTACCTAGTTTCACATCCACTACACACCAAAGCAAGTAGTAGTGCCATTGGACTTGTTTATTTTTCCCATGGCTGAGGCCACCGGTACAGGCAGCAGCAGTGGAAGTTCGGGCGGTGGAGGGGTTGCAGGAGTGCGTGTTGCCCAGGAGCCCTCTCTCAAAGCTGGGGTGGTGTTGTCAGATGAGAGGGTGGACTTCCTCCGGGAGCAGGTCTTCTGTGTGCTGCGGGTGAAGACGGATAAGTGGAACCGCTTTATCGGTGCAGAGGAGAACCAGAAGATTATTATGGATTTCCTGGACCACATCTGGACCAACAGACTGCTGCTCTTCACTGGACCCGGAGGGACGTTGCATGCCGGGGATACTCAGGTAAGAAAGCTGACAGGCCTCCGGGAAATGAACATAGGCCTAACCTCAGACTTTGGAGGCAAATTAAAACATGATTACAGCATTGAGTCAATATTAAATGGCAAAGATCATCTATTGCTTGTCTGTATGTTTATATACTCAATATATGAAACTCTATATACTTATACCCCAAGCTAAAGATAGTATGCATATGATTGTCTTACAATGAGAAACATTTAACATTCCCATTTCTATTTGCCAGGGTGGCATGACGACGCTTTTAATTAAAAACAACAGAATTCCTCACACCCAGAGAATGTTCAAACAAACACCATCATTCACACATGATTAGCCAATTACAAGGTGTATTCAGCTATTCATGTGTTAACATGCATATTCCTTGCTCTCTCAAATGATAATCTCTTGCCATTCTGTCATAAAATACAGACAAAGATAAGAGAGACGTAGACTCACATAAACACAGGGTGTCATTCTCTGAAATAAGTCACTGGATATTTCTCGTGCATTCGATGCTTTTGAAAGCATCCCTTGTGTTTTCTGCACACGTGAAGACGTCCCCACAGTGGAAGACAAAGCTACTGTGTGTGCTGAAGAAGGGCGTCAAGAGAATTGCCCTCCACGGATTCAGACACCAACTGCGTCTGGGGGAAGTTCCTGGATACCCCATGGAGCACCTACCTGTTGTCTTCTCTGAGGTCGGCCAGTGCGTGTGTGTACGTGTGTACGTGTCTATGTGTGTGTGTGTGTGTCTCAAATATGAATACAGCCGTAAGTGAGGGTTTCCTTTTCCCAACTCAGAGCAATGCTGCCAGGACGGATGGAGAGAATGATGGTGGGTCGGGAATAGAGCGCACGTGTCCTCTTAATAAAATGCTTGTGTGTAATTTACTGCGCAGGTGCTGGGGTGTGTGCTGTCCCACGGTCTGAACCACGAGGATTGGCCGCGGGTGGTATCTGACGACATCCACCGGCACCTGGAGAAGCTGAGGAGCCGGGCGGTGACTACGAGAGGCCGCGCTGAGGGACGCACCCTGCTTCCCCTGCCGCTGTGTGTGGAGAGGGCCCGTCCTCAGGACATTGTGCTCGGGTCAGTGTACAGGCGGACGAGTCATTTCCATTGCTTATTTCTGACACAAATATGGTGTAAAATCATGCTTTTGTCCGGGAAATGCGTAACTAAGAAGATGGGATTAAAGATTATCTACTTTGTCTTTATTCCTAGCTAAAAGTTGTGGTAAAATAACAAAAGCCTTCACAAGCTTGCAAGAGTTTAAAAAAAAAAACATTTACGTTAACCACACCCTAATTTCAGGTTTAAAAACGATTAAAAAACAGTTAACATTTGAATTAGACAAAAGCCGACAACTGAACCTGACGTGCAAAAATTAGGGCTGTCAAAAATAGCGCGTTAACGGCGTTAATTAGATGTTTGTCGTTCATTACGTCAATTTTTTTCAACGCATTTCAGGCATGCGCAGTGTGACAAATTATTCAGGTCCGGAAAGTACCTTTTGCTCTAGTCTAGGAAATGCACTTCATCTTATACAACACATTACTGCCACCTGCAGGCATAAATCAGTACTCATCACAATAGATACTCATTACCGTTGAGAGCTGGAGGCGAGATGTTTTTTTCACATAAAAACGAAACTGATGACTCAAATTGTGCAAAAATGGGGTAAGTAGAGATGTTCCGATACACGTCCTCTGGGTATCGGCCGATCCCGTCTACCGATACCAATGTTCGTGCTCTTTAGCGTGACTCGTCTTCAGATGTTTCATTAAGTTGTTAAGGTGTTGAAATTTGCAACACTCGTGCCACCCCTCGAAATTGCTTCTTTGCATATGTTGCATGTTGCCGTCTTACTAGTGGGAAAAGCCACTGTAAAGTACTGTCAAAACGGCGACATAAAGTTAGCTAACGTTAACGTTAGCTAACGTTATTTAGCGTTTTTAGCGTTAGCTAACGCTAGCGCATCATGTCGGCGGTTAGCCATAGACATATATATATATATGTCTATGCGCGGTTAGCTAGCTAGGCTTAGTTAGTTAGGCTAGCTCCTTTTTAAGGAGTCGTCAGGTGAACAATTCTTCTTCGCCCCTCTAAAACAGCAGCTGCTGATGGCAGCGCAGCGCCAAAGCGGCGAAGTTTCAGAGATGTCGGAGCTTTATATACTGTATATGTCTATGGAGCTAACCAATAAATGGATTCCTATTTCTATTAAAGTCTTTCTGTTCAATCCAATACTGTAAATTGTACATCCTGGTTAAGAGGAATGCCAAAGAGGAAGCGATGGGACATTACAAAGACAAATATTATGGTGTGTAGTATGTTTCAGCTTGATTTAAACCACCATTATTCGGCTGTGTTAATAAACAGACATAATATGAAAATTATGTATCTGGGTCCTGTTATTTATCTTTTGGTATGCATTTAAGAAAGAGAAAATGGTTAGGATTCAGGTATAATTGCAAATAGTGACTAATCATGATTAATCCACTGAAAAATTCGGATTAATTTGATTACAAATTGTAATCATTTGACAGCCCTAGCAAAAATGTAACCTTTTCAGGACACATTAGGGTATTTAACTCTGCAGCACTCAATGAAGGGGAGACTCCCTATTAAAAGCAAACGTTCTTTGTACTAGAAGTATCCTGAACATGTTGTTTCTTTCAATTCCAGAATAATTATTCACATTCACTGTAAAGATACGTTATCAGAATAATATGTACGTGTCATTTTGTTTCTGTACATCCAATTAGCACACTCTCTGTCTCCCTCAGCCCCTCCGGTTGGCCACTGGACCACGGCTTGTTATACTCCGTAGAGACCCTGATAGTTCAGTGGTCTGGACAGATATGGAACGTCCTGAAGAAAGACTCTGGCACGGCGCTGCACCAAGGAGCCCATTCAGGCCCCAGCGTGGAGCTCCAGTTTTGGGCTACTCAGAGGGAAAACCTGCTGGGCATTCAGTCACAAGTATGACACAGGTTATGTGGAAGTCAATTCAAATTGCAAACTGAAACTGCATTTCTTAACCCCTAATAGGAGTGTTTTTAATAGACAGGACATTACACCAGGTTTTAAGATCACACATTGAAAGGTCAACAGATCCCAAATGTGTTTGCAGGAGATAATAAACCCTCCATTAATGGTCATTAAAAAATAGTTCACATATGATATGTTTGTTTAAGATTTTCGTGTTTTCAGATCCAGTGCCCCAAAGTGGAGCACATCATGGAGATCCTGAGGACAGTCAAGAGCAGCTACTATTCCTCCTTCAAGGACATTTGCCTCAAAGTCAATGACGGTAGGTTACTCCTCAATCAGCAGTGCTGATGTAAGTATTTTCCTCATTTTGTCATTCAGCCCTTACGGCTCAAACGCTCAGTCAGTGTGTTAATATATACTGCTACATTCAAAGTGTGCAGCTATCATCAAGGTTTATTCCTCAAATAGAAAAATAACATAGTTGTACTTTTTGTGTTTCATCGCTCCCATTTAGCAGGTGTGGGCAGATCTCTGGCTACAAATTGCCAATTCAAGAATTAAAATGTTAAATGACCTCCCTATTGGCATCGTGTTATTTATTATGTCAGCGGTGCTGGAAGCGGAGGACATCGATCTGTATCTACGCCCTCTCAGGAGGCTGATCAGCAGCCTGGAAGAGAGGAGTTTCCCGCAGGTAGACGCTCTACTGCCTGCTCTTTTCCACACGCTGTGTCTCATCTGGAGCCGTTCTCAGTACTACTGCACTCCACGACGAATGGTGGTCCTCCTGCAGGAGTTCTGCAACCTGATCCTTGAAAAGGTACAATGGCGCATGTCAACGTACATGTGTGACTTAGAGGGAGACGGCACTTCCCAACATGACATGTGTGTCTGAATGCAGGCCTTCGCCTACCTCCTCCCAGAAGAGCTGTTCAAGATGGAGCTCGAGGAGGGGATGGAGAGAGTGCAGATAACCATCTCAGTTCTGCGCGTCTTCAAGCGGTTGTTTCACTCTCACCGGCAGCGGATTCCCAGCTACTACACACACGGCCAGGACGTCAAGCTTTGGGACTTTCCGGCTCCACTTGTGTTCCAGCGTTCGGACCGCATCATGGAAAGGCTGCTGATGATCGAGGTGCATAGCTGGGCTTGTCTTAGTTTCATAGGAGGATTAGCCATGTCCACACCTGGAAGGGAGAAGACGACCAATTTACCCAAAGAAGAAGTATTTTCACATTTTTACTTCAACTGCTGTATGTTGATTTGTGTGTATATGTTTTGTAGGTGGAGTCGTATTGCCTCCTTGCTATCACCCTGACCTTTCAGGTCTTTGTCTTCTCTTATCTACAGGAACTTTTTGCGACAGCGCTGGACTTTCTAAAACTGGAGAAGGTTGAACTAGGTGGATCAAGAGGGAAAGTCCTCAGTGAGATGGTCTTCAGTATCAGTGAGGAGTTTCATGACCAATGGAGAACCCTCAGAGAGAACAAACATGACCCCCTGAACTATACCGAGGATGTGAGGCCCACATTTTGGTCACACTGTTTGTAATTGTCTTTGATCTCACACTGTTATGTCTGAACCCACGGGGTGTGATCCACAGGAATTTATGAGTGGCATTGGTAGGCACAGCCATTTAATAACAAATAACTCGTAATTGGATGTTATTTTTCTTCCCCGCAGGACAGTAATTGAAAATCAGTAAAGCAAAGTAGTTGCTAAGCAACGTGTAATAATCAGTGACACCAATTATTGTCTCTTAGTGCATTATTTATATTTAATTTGCTGGATATTTTGGAATTATTTTTTAACAGCTTCCTGAGTGAAGCAGCCAATAAAAACTGAACTGAATTAGCAATTGATCTGTGTTATAATATGCATTTTGCAAATGTGCTATTATTCCACACAGTACTGATCAACAAATCCATGGAGAAATTAAAGTACACCATGAAATGTAATGAAATAAACAAAACAGTGTCTGATAATATAAGTGGACTTACAGTTGGTTATCAGGTGAGGGACCTAAAATATCCATAACTTTCATGTCTAATGCTCTTTTGTTTCTAGGACTTTGTACGCCACTACAGGTGTTTCACGGAGCACAACAGAGATTTTGACCAGAGGCTGGGGGCCGTCCTCAATCTGGCCTTCCAAACCTCCAGAAACCTGAAGTACACCTTTAAGGTTGGTCTTTTACATCGTGTCCCCTTAAACAATCCCATTGCTGTGTTTAGTGATAAACAATCATGTGATTTGGAGACGAGCTTGATAGTTAATTAAGTGAAATTTTATTTGGTTGGTGGCTCAGAATAAAACCCCAGGATTCAACATTCATAAACTGCAGTGTTTTCATGTCCAATATAGTTGTTGAAAATCTTCAGCGCCCTGCTCGAGAGACCTCGGATCCACCAGCTGTTTTCTCCGAACTACACCGTCCTGTTAGACATGTTCAACCAGGACGTAGACCACTGTCAGTCAATACTTGATCGACACAGAGATGGGGTAAAAAAATATCACTGTCACGTACTTTAAATTTAAATTTCTCTCAGAATATACGAAAATAGAGCGGCATGATGAGACAGCTGCCTCACTGCTATGACCTGGATGTCTGTGTTTAATGTGACATGTATTTTTCACTTCAGCTCTCAACGTCTTAAGTAAAAACAAATTGACATGAATCAGTCATCAGTCAAGTTATTTCCGCCTCTGTGTCTCAGCTGCGGTCAGGCTGTAACGTCCTGGGGAAGAACATGCCGTCGGTTGCCGGAAACCTCAAATGGTCACAGGAGCTTCGGATTCGCATCCTCACCAATCGCGGCAACCTCTGCCAACTGGCCCACATGTACAGACCAACCACACACTGAAATGATGATCTCACTCGACAACTGTCACGCAACTGATCTGTTGTTGACTTCAATATTACATGCACTGTAACGCCGATGACATTTATGTTTGACCTTTTCTCTATTTTCTTTCTCTCCTTCGTACCGCTCTCCCTTGCAGGCCTCTCGGCTGCGCAGAAGCAGACGATGTCCTCCGAAAGTGTGAGCGGGTTCTTGAGGTTCTGGACCAGCAGGACGAGGAGCTGTTCTCCGAGTGGACCGAGGGCCTGGAGAACGTCTGTCAAAGGCACCTCGAGGAACCACTGCTCGCACTGGACACAGAAACAGGCCTGTTTCAGGTCAACTTCAGCCCTGCAGTAAGAGATGCAGTCACCAAGAATTACATGCATACATTGAACTACTGTGTGGTGATACAATGCATGATGGATATTTGCCTCTATCAGTCCTTTGACAATAAACAATTAGTTGAATGTCTACATCAAATAATATATCTTGTTGCTGCAACATATTACTATATATTACTACAAAATAAGAAGAATAACTAAAGCATATGAGCTGATAAGGAGAATCACAAAATGAACTGAACAGGTTCACTTTTTAGTCATCTAATTCTCCTCCCGTCCCCAGTTGACAGCGGTGCTCAGGGAGGTGAAGTATCTGAGCATGCTGAAGACCCAAAACATTCCTGAAGCAGCTCTCCAGCTCTACTCTAAACGGGAGAGACTCCACATGGTGGGTGACCAAGCTCAAGGTGGCTTCATCGGAGCGTCAAACTTAACCTGCGATATATGTTGAAAACGACCAGAGTTTTAAGTGTTGACACGGCAACGTATCCTGCAGTACATACAGACACTGACCTTGGTGACCCAATGGTACAACCAGCTCCACAGCACCATCCTGGCTGTAGAGCTGGGATTGGTGAAAGACGAGATGGATAGAACGAGGCAACAGTTGGAGCCGGCCCTGCGGGAGATGAGCTGGGTTCAGGACGACCTGTGGGACTACATCCAGAGCACACGCGACCTGCTCAAGGTACTGGACATTTCCATGAAATGTCATCGAACAAAAGTTGCAAAGTTTTTTGCTTGTGAGTGTTTTCAGTCCTCACGTTGACACAATCATTTAACAGTATTTCGATATATTTTGATAAAAGGATGTTTTTTTTTTGCTGAAATGGGAAAAGGTATTGGTTTATCTCGGAAATTCTTTATCAGCAGTATTACAAACTGCAGCGAACATATGTTTCCTGCCGATGTAGTATCAATGCTGGCATTTTTTCTGATGTGCTCCAAGCCAGCTTCCTCGATCATAGCAAACACTTTGAAAACATGCAGCTGTCAACTGAAGGGATTTAATCACCGGTTTCTCTCTTTTGCAATTTCTAGAGCCTTTCTACTTGCGTCCAGAAGAGTAAAGCTAACGTGGAGGCTATCCAGGCTCTTATGGGGAAATTCAGCCAGTGTGCCTTCATCACCAGAAAGAGTCGAGGTTCTACTCTCCTGGTCTTTTCTGATATTGATGAGAGTGTTTCCAAACAGCATGCTCTCATCACTAGTACAGGGGAGGAAATACATGAACTGCTGCAGGTATATCCACCTTACTCTTGGTGCATTAAGAGACAGACTTCTGCAGTCAAGACCATTCTTGCATTCATGTGTATCATTATCCTGTGTATTCCTCTAATGCAACCCTTTTGCACTGTGCTCCAGGAAAACCAGTCCCTGCTCGGTGTTACTGACCTGGACAGCAGCGAGTGGCGGGCCTACACAGTCTACGTGGACCGCATGATCCTGACAGGCTTCTCCAGTGCGGTACGCTGCTCGCTGCAGTACTTCATGGACAACACGGATGCCGCTCAGCGCATTTCCCCGCTGTTTGAGGTCCAGCTGGTACTCAACAACAACGAGCTGACATTTGTGCCCTCGTTGGACTTCAGCCAGAGTGGTAACTTCTATGAGATTGTGGAAAAGATGGTAGCCAACATCACCAACGTGGCGTCGTTCATTCCCAGAGTGGCAAAGCATAAACAGCTGGATAACTATCAGGTGCTGTGCAGATTAGGTTGAAGGTTTAAAAACAGAAATGCACAGATCTTTGTCATGTTCAACATGAACTCCTTATTTTGCAGTGCGACATAAACGAAATGGAGGATTTGTCAGAGCTGTGCCATGTTATTCGCTCAAGGACACGAGCGGCAATCGCTAAGGTAATTTCCCGTCTACTCGTGGAAGCTCACAGACATTTACAGTTGCAAAGATTGTGTTGGTTTTCAGGTCAGAGAATATCAGAGATCGTTTGCCAGCTACCGCTACCTATGGAGTGATGACAGGTCAGAGGTTTACGACTCCTATTTTTACGACTCCTTACTACTTGTACATAAATCTGTTCACTTAAAAAACAATGTCCTTGATTTAGACATTTCCTAAAAATAAATTTCTCTTTTTCAACTTTCGCAGGTCTGAATTTATGAGGCAGTTCTTGCTGTACGGCCACGTGTTAAGTACAGAGGAAGCCGAGCTTTATGCCGACTATGAGCTGAAAAAGAACCCTCCCACCCTGGACAACTTCAAAGAACAGGTGTGCTTCACATTTGTATCACAAAGACCCTTTGAGCCAAATGCACCAGACCACAGTGTGTTGCTGAAGGCGGTCAGTTTGTGACCATCCTCTGTGATCAGTGTCCGTGAGTCATTGCGTCCTTCTTCCCTCCAGATCAACCTGTTTGAGTCTCTGTATGTGCGAGTGAGCCAGATGGAGGACAGGAAGGTGTTTTGTGGCTGGCTACAGCTGGACGTCAGACCTTTCAAGCACACACTGATGAATGTCATCAAGAGGTGGAGCTGGATGTTCAAGGAGCATCTGCTCAACCACGTAAACCACAGGTTAGACCAGCGTGCGGGTGTGCAAACACACTGAATTGTTAATTCCTGACAGATATACATTATAGGACACCGGGCAGAATTAGTGTCTCTCCCTCCGTCCTGCAGCGTCAGAGAATTATCGTCTTTTGTTGTGGATACGGCCCACGGACTTTCTAAAAAGGTGTCAGATGGCGACTATGCAGGCCTCGTGGACATCATGGGACACCTTATGGCCATTCGAGACAGGCAGATCAGCAACGAGCAGCACTTCCAACCGCTCCAATCTACCGCTGAGCTCCTCAAGACCTACGGACAGCAGCTGCCGGAGAGCGTCTACACACAGCTAGAAGTGTGGACCAATGACACCAAATGCCACACACAATAGACAATTATCATTACGTTAAATTCTGCCTCTGTTTTCCCCAAAACACAGGAGCTGCCAGAGAAGTGGAAGAGCCTGAGAAAAACTGCGTTCACAGTCAAACATGAAGTGGCGCCACTGCAGTCCAATGAGGTTTCGGTCATACGAAGGAAATGTGTCCGGTTTGAGGTGAGGCTGTGCGTGTGCGGGGTAGAATGTCAACCTCTTACAAAGAGCTCAATATCTGAAATCGTCTCACTTTCTTTCCTGAATTATACATGACTGACAAAACACCTCCCGCAGAGCGCACAGTCATAGATAGAAAGGTGGAGACAGATACGCATAGTACCTGCATGCAGCTTGAAAGAACCCTGAATGTTTTTCATTCACATTTTAGGTCAAGCAGCATGAGTTCAGGGAACAGTTCCGTATGGAGCAAATCTTTAAGGACAATGTGGAGAAGCATTATAAACTAATTGACAAGGTGAGCTCCGGGAGACATGCTTTAACCACATATTGAAAAACAAGAAGTTAAAAGGCGTGCAAATTAGTGCCATCAAGTGTATAATTACAACATGGCAATAACAATGTTTTCAGTCTAATCGAGCAGTGGCAGCGATGGAGGCAGAAATGAAGAAGCTGCGGGACACAGCTGATCTGTTTGAGGTCAGCTTCCCAGACTACAAGCAACTGTGCCAGTGTCGCTCTGACATCATACTGGTCAAAGCAGTCTGGGACATGATCGTTTTTGTGAAGGTAAATGCTATTGTGCACATTTTCATTTTGAAGCTTAGTTTTGATTTTTGCAACCCTATTTATTATCATTGTATTAAATGATTCCATTCGCCTCCACGTTGCAGACCAGTATAGAGGATTGGACGAAGACTCCGTGGAAAGAGATCAATGTTGAGCAGATGGACATGGAGCTCAGGCGATTCGCCAAAGTATGACTAGCTTGCATGGCCAAACATTAAAATGATTCATTTTTGCAAGGTTTGAGAAAAAGGGAATTTCTCTCGTACTTCATGACTACCTCTATCGCACGTTGAAGGAGATGAAGATGCTGGATAAGGAGGTCCGGGTGTGGGACGTCTACATGGGTCTGGAGTCGAACGTGAAGAACTTGTTGACCTCTCTAAGAGCCGTCAACGAGCTGCAAAACTCCGCTGTCAGAGAAAGACACTGGCAACAGCTCATGAACACCACCCGGGTATGAGACTCCGCTGCTGCCTGGCAACGTACAACACCATCTGACCAATAACGTGTCATCAATGATCACGCTCTGCAATACAATAAATGCAATGCCCATCACTCTGTTGAGATCAGTTCTGCTGTTCTTCAGTCCTTCCATGCTCACGTCCAAGCCTTAAAAATGACCAGCACAGTTCAGTGAACCCAATTATCCAGATCGGAAATGTGATCACACTCATGACTGCCATGTATTGCTTCTGGTCCACAGGTCAGGTTTGTGATGGGCGAGGGCACCACCCTGGGGGACCTTTTGGAATTGCAGCTTCACCGTGTGGAGGACGAGGTCAAAAACATAGTGGACAAGGCTGTGAAAGAAATGGCCATAGAGAAAGTAAGTATCATAAAAATTTACCGGTTGTAAAATAGTGTCCTGTTTATACATATTCCTGACAACAACACGTCTTTACCATATAACAAGGATTCAATCAAAAACAATTAACAATTTTGCAGTTCAAGTTTTGAATGTCTATGTTTTCCTCATCTTCAAAAGACAAATGTCACATTTTTTATGGAGGCATTTCCTTTTATCTACTTAGGTGCTGGCAGAGATAACCCAGACGTGGAGTGTTATGTTGTTGTCTTATGAGACTCATACCAGCACAGGAACCCCTCTGCTCAAAGCCGATGAGAATCTGATTGAAACCCTGGAGGACAACCAGGTGAGCCTGATAACTAAACTGCGTTTGTCAAAACCGATAGTAGAACACAGTTGTGTATTATTTCAGTGATGCATTTCAATACTGAACGATGCTTGTATGTCGGTCTCGATGACGTTAAGGAGCCAACTATTCCAAACGGAAAATCCACAGAAACATATTAAAGGGTTATTTCTAGTGTAATTAATTTGAAAAGACATTGAAAGGGGTTCTCTTACAGATCGTCCTCTAAAGCTCCTCTGTGTATTTCCCTTCAGGTGCAGCTGCAGAACATCCTGATGAGTAAGTACGTAGAGTATTTCCAGGCGGAGGTGAGCGGATGGCAGAGGAAGCTGATGGTGGCGGACCTGGTCATCTCCTCCTGGATGTCCGTCCAAAGGACCTGGGCCCACCTCAACAGCATCTTCACCAACAGCCTCGACATCCGCTGCCAGCTGGCCAATGATGCGGAGCGCTTCCAGGGAATTCACACGGACTTCCAGGTAACACAAAACACATGAGCGCGCCAGCTGGCATGCGTCCACCTGCCTGCATTGTTGTGTCGTGTGATTTCTCTCCTACTTTCACCGCCCAGAACTTGGTGACTGAGGTTGTGCAGAACAGTAACGTGGTAGAGGTGACTAACCGCACTGGCTTCCTGGAGAACCTGGATGCCTTGCAGCAAAGGCTTTCTGTGTGCGAGAAGGCACTGGCCGAGTACCTGGAGACCAAGAGACTCACATTCCCCAGGTTCTACTTTGTCTCTGCTTCAGACCTGCTGGAGATTGTGTCCAAGGGAACACAGCCCAAACAGGTAACAGATTCTAATTTTGTTTTCTAAGAGAGAGCAAATAGAAGGATAGTGATTATATTTCAGTTGTTAGTTAATAATTTTATACATTTTAAAAATAAAGGAAGTTTCATTTTCAACATTCATTTACTTTCAATTTCAGTTGATGAATTGCACTGTTTAACCTCTGTGTACTTACAAGTATAAATGGCATTATAGTCCATGTGTGTGTCTTTTCTAGGTGACCAGACACTTGCTGAAGCTGTTTGACAACATAGCAGATCTTCGCTTCAAGGACTCGGACAGAGATGGAGGAGGAGAGGATGACAGGGAGGCCGTTGCCATAGGGATGTACAGCCGAGAGGGCGAATATGTTCCGTTCTCTGAGCCATGTGTCTGTAAAGGACAGGTATGAAAAAAGAAAATCCTTTTTTTGTGTGTGTAGATATACGGTCAGTTACACTGCTGCGTTCATTAATCACATTACGATGGTGTTATAATAATTAATTGCTTTCTATGTTGTGTTTTGTACAGTGTGTATTTAGTTGTATGTGTGCACAGTTACCATGCATAATACTTTAATGGCCTTTTCAAAAGTTCGATTTGTATTTGTGCCATCAGATGTGTTGTCTTTCTTCAGGCAGAGTGTTGGTTGAGTGCCTTAGAGGACACCATGCGCTGCACGGTCCGAAAAGAGATCCAGGAGGCCGTAGCTGCCTACGAGGACAAACCCAGAGAGCAGTGGCTCTTTGACTACCCTGCACAGGTAGGATCACGATCAGTCTGTACAATCATGGCTTTCATTTTACGAGCCCCACAAATCATCGGCTGTCTGCTACTTGTTCTTTCACATCATATGCACAGGTAGGGTTGACTGGTACTCAGGTGTGGTGGGCCACAGATGTGGGCATTGCCTTTGAGAGGGTGGAGGAGGGTTTTGAGACAGCTCTCAAAGACTACAACAGGAAACAGGTAGCGCTGCAAATGCAGAGTGAGATAATCGGAGGATTGTGTGTACAAACCCTGGCTGTTTTGTCCAGTGATGAATTATGTTATCCTCTCAAGATCACACAGCTGAACTCACTGATCCACATGCTGCTTGGAGATTTGTCTCCTGGGGACCGACAGAAAGTTATGACTCTCTGCACCATTGATGTCCATGCTCGCGACGTGGTAGCCAATCTCATAGCTCAGAAGGTATGCTGGAGTGAAACATGCATCTGCAGAATTATCCCTTCCCGTTGGTTTTACTCTCAAGTGTATCTTAGGTGACAGCAGGCCAGGCCTTTGCATGGCTCTCCCAGTTACGCCACCGCTGGAATGACGAGACCAGACACTGCTATGTCAACATCTGTGACGCCCAGTTTCAGTTCAGCTATGAATACCTGGGGAACACCAACCGATTGGTCATAACTCCACTCACTGACAGGTGAGCATATAGTGCTGTATGCCCAACCAATAATCAATTTTATATACATACCACAATACCACAAATCACAAATGTGTCTTACGGTCCTTTACAATGTGAACAAGCTCTGTTCTTTCAATTCTCACTTTGATTTGGAAGAATTCCCTTTTGTAAAACACTTTCACTGGGAAAAAAATGTAATCAAAAATCCATCAAAGAACTGATCCCTCTCCCGGGATGGGCAGACGTGCAATAGAAGTTGTGTGTATGGAACAACGATCATGAGAATGTTGCTGTATAGACAATCCATATGACAAACAGAATGATAAAAAAAGGTTAAAAAAAATTATCCGAAAGATTGCCAAGCAACGTCCAGTTTTTGACAAACAAATTGAGCCTGATCCTCATGACCCACTAACCACCATTTAACCTGGAAAGAAATCACTCAGGAAGCAAAAGTGCATTCAAAAGCATTTATGCACAAAGACTGGACAATGAAACACAGAAAGAGAGAGAGCGAGAGAAAGACGAGGAGAGGCTGAAGCCCCTGGAGAATGTTGATCTGGCATCTGGAATGAGATAAAATAACATAAATGAAATAAGTCTAATCCTTTATCAATTCCATAGCAGAGAAAAAGAGACAGAGACAGAGAGAGGTCCCAATGTTGCACCATTCATCCCTTTCTCAGAAAACAACTTTCCAGTACTCGTCCAATTGTTGAAAGTTGGTAGCTCCCTTGCAATTAGGTGTAAAAGTGAGTCTTAAGGAGTAAACAAGTGGGGTTGTAGCAACAAAAACACAACAGTTCGAGTTTAAACACAGTCTAAAATCCATTGAGTTCCATTTAATCAATTTGCATGACCATTTTGTCTTTCTCTCAGGTGTTACATAACCCTGACGCAGTCCCTCCACCTGACCATGAGTGGTGCCCCTTCAGGCCCCGCTGGCACCGGTAAAACAGAGACCACCAAAGACCTTGGCCGCTCCCTGGGCATCATGGTATATGTATTCAACTGCTCAGAGCAGATGGACTATAAGGTGCGTTTATGTCGTAGTTACTGCAATCGTATTTTCATGTATGTATGTGTATTACATGCTTGAGCGTAACACCTCTGTCTCTGTCCCATGCCTCCAGTCCATAGGTAATATTTACAAAGGTCTGGCTCAGACAGGGGTGTGGGGTTGCTTTGATGAGTTCAACAGGATCTCGGTAGAAGTGCTGTCCGTGGTAGCTGTGCAGGTCAAGACTATACAGGATGCTGTACGCAATAAGAAGCAAAGGTACACGTGGGAATGATAACGTGCTTTGTACGAAACCCATATTTCTATTACTTGTCTTCTGGTCTGGTCTGAGATTGTTTTACAAACCTGATTAGTAATTTGTACTTGGTGCTGTGTGTGCGCGTAGGTTCTATTTCTTGGGAGAGGAGATCGAGCTGAAGCCAACGGTGGGGATCTTCATCACTTTGAACCCGGGTTACGCTGGCAGGGCCGAGCTGCCCGAGAACCTCAAGGCTCTGTTCAGGTCTCACATTAACTTTTAAAATAAGGGATTTGAAGTAGAAGAAGTAACAAACACCAAAGAGGACTAATTAAACGTGGGCTTGCTTACTGTTCAGACCCTGTGCTATGGTGATCCCAGACTTTGAGCTCATCTGTGAGATCATGTTGGTGGCAGAAGGCTTCATAGACGCTCGTCTGCTGGCACGCAAGTTCATCAGTCTCTACACTCTTTGTAAGGAGCTGCTGTCTAAGCAGGTACGTTATACAACTTTTCACTTTATTTAAAGAACACTGCATATGCGATTCCACATACAGTATGGACACTATTTAAAAGGCTAAATTACTAATTAAATGGTAGTACAGACACTCTTGGTATCTGACATGGGGAATACCCTGCAAGCCACACCTTCAGTTCTAAAGACTGATCCAATTTTAGGGTCTCTATTTTCATCTTCTAAACGGTTATCACCCATCACAGCACATTCATCCCACTATACTCTTTTTTTACCTGAGAAACTTGCCCTCCTTTCAGTTTAAAGTGCTTTGTCTCCACACGGCTCATTGTAAAATACTGTTTGGCTTCTATACAATATCAACTGTATTGAAGAACAAGAGCACTTGAATGAAGAAAGTGACACATTCCTTCCTTTCATTGCTTGAACTGTTCATTTTTTTAGGATCATTATGATTGGGGTTTGAGGGCTATCAAATCCGTCCTGGTTGTAGCTGGATCTCTAAAGAGAGAGGAGCGCAGCAGACCTGAGGAACAGGTATAGTGAACAACTCTGTGCTATATGGCTTGTTTATTTGCATCAGATAATTCAAAATGCCATTTCCCACCTAGGTGCTGATGCGGGCACTAAGGGACTTTAACCTGCCTAAGATAGTGACCGGGGACGTGCCGATATTCCTCGGGCTCATCAGTGACCTGTTTCCTCAGCTGGAGGTCCTCAGAAAGAGAGACCCTGAGCTGGAGAACGCTGTTCGGCAGTCAGTCAGTGAACTGCACCTACAGCCTGAGGAGAACTTCATTCTTAAGGTGCATCAAAAGTGCCCTTAAAACGCTGCTTTTTCAGTGATTCAACAACAGATTTCGGTGTGTGTTAATGGTTAAAAAAGTTAATCATTGTCTTCATTTATATATTTATAGTATTATCATTAGTTCCGAATTGCACATTTACCTCATATCAACAACAAGCGTAAAAATAACAGAGGCATCAGTATTACATTGAGTTCCTAACTTTAAGTTAGTAGTTAAAGGTGTTCCAGTAAGAATCCATGTTTGTGTGTCTGCAGGTGACCCAGCTGGAAGAGCTGCTGGCTGTCAGACACTCTGTGTTTGTAGTAGGTGGACCAGGAACTGGAAAGAGCCAGGTGAACTTCCTTGTACTATACACTACATTCAAGAAGAGATTAACTCAGTGTGTCTTATGTTTAGAAGTGTTTTTCATCAGATCTTGAAGACTCTCCATAGAACCTATGCAAACATTAAATTGAAGCCTGTGTGGAATGACATGAACCCCAAAGCTGTGACTACAGACGAGTTGTTTGGATACCTGCACCCTGCTACCAGAGAGTGGAAAGATGGTGAGGAACTTTACAGAAGATTAAATGTAAATTATCAATTGAACCAGTGTTTATTCCACATTGTGGATCAGTATTAAGCAGGAGTTGCCTGTCAAGACCATAATTGTTTCCAAAACCTCTCTATCCAGAGTTGGCTCCTATCTGAATAGTTTTGATATGGAATAATCAGTTTGCTTTAGTGACTAGTGAAAATAGTGACTTTTTTTGCCCCTCTTATGGTGTCAATGTGCCCCTCTATGTTTTACTCTTTACATTAGGTCTCTTCTCCTCCACCATGAGAGAACTGACCTCAGTGGGTCATGATGGACCCAAATGGATTGTTCTAGATGGAGATATTGACCCCATGTGGATCGAATCACTCAATACAGTTATGGATGATAATAAGGTGACATCTTGCATCTTCGTTCTCTAATGTTTCCATTCCACTAATCCTGGTTTCTCCTTTAATCAAGATTATGTCTTCATATCATCGGCCGACCCAAAGCAAAAACTGAATTTTGACCACACATTTGTGCCATTCCTATGCTGCAGCTTTATATACCACGAGTGTTTAATCTGTGCAGGTTCTGACACTCGCCAGCAATGAGAGGATTAGCTTGTCGTCCTCCATGCGCCTACTTTTTGAGATCTCTCATCTGAAGGCTGCCACTCCGGCTACTGTGTCCAGGGCAGGAATTCTCTACGTCAACCCGCAGGACCTCGGCTGGAGCTCGTAAGACACACGCAAGCATGCAAACTTCTAAAATCACGGGCAGGTTGGTTACCTTACCTGCATTTCCAGGTATGTGACGAGTTGGATAGACACCCGAGTGGCTCAATCGGAGCGAGCCAACCTCACCATTCTGTTTGATAAGTATGTGCCTTCCTGCATGGAACAAGTCCGCTGCAACCTGAGAACCATCACACCCGTGCCAGAGAACAGCATGGTGCAGGTGCGAGTGCAAGGGGGTTAAATCTATGAGCTACACTTACGCACATATTATCAAAGAAAACAATGTGTCACTTTGCATCGTCCAATAAGACGTTAAATGTTTGTGTTTTGGCCAATCAGACACTGTGTTCCCTGTTGGACTGCCTGCTGACAGAGGACAACACTCCCGTCGACTCCCCCAGAGAACTCTATGAGATCTACTTTGTTTTCGCCTGCGTCTGGGCTTTTGGAGGGGCTCTCTTCCAGGATCATGTGTGTAGTGACTAAATGTTTGCTTGATTGGCTAAACTCCTTTATTCCTGCGGTGTTTTAAATAGTAGACAACTTAGATTATTATGTTACATTATGATATTGTGTTTTCCTCCAGCTGAATGACTATCGTGCAGAATTTAGCCGCTGGTGGTCCAAGGAGATGAGAGCGGTGAAGTTTCCATCCCAGGGTACCGTCTTTGACTATTTCATTGACTCGGAGACAAAGAAGTTTATTCCCTGGAGCGAGAAGATGGAGCAGTTTGAGCTGGAGCCGGATGTACCACTACAGGTAGAATGCGGTTGGTTGTGTACGTCGTATTTCTCTCGTTGTAAACGATCCCCTTTGAGTCAGGTTGTGTGTTGTGTGTTTCAGACTGTTTTGGTTCACACTCCTGAAACCATTTGTCTGACCTACTTCATGGACCTGCTGCTGCTGAGAGGAAAGCCCATCATGTTAGTGGGCAACGCTGGTGTGGGCAAAACCATCCTGGTGTCTGATAAAGTCAGCAAGCAGAAGGAGGACTTCATGGTGGCTAAAGTCCCGTTCAACTACTACACCACATCGGCCATGCTGCAGCGTAAGAGTCACAGGAATGAGTGCAAATGCTTTGGGAGGGTTTGTGAAGAAAAGTGTTTTTTCTCTTGGTTTTAATCATCTGTCTTCTGCATCTGGTGGGCCGAAGGTGTGCTGGAGAAACCCCTGGAGAAGAAAGCCGGTCGTAAATTTGGTCCTCCCACCGCTAAGAGACTCATCTACTTCATAGACGACCTCAACATGCCTGAGGTGGACGTTTATGGGACCGTCCAGCCACACACACTTATACGCCAGCACCTCGACTACAGCCACTGGTGAGACAGCGGTGCGATTTACACAACTTCAGCCTTTCGCATAAATTGACAGTGCACATAGACACACATGTTCTGAGCGGTGAATGCACTGAATTCAATCTAACTAAACAAGTCTTTTGTAGGTATGACAGGCAACGACTGACACTGAAGGAAATACACAACTGCCAGTATATCACCTGTATGAACCCAACAGCTGGAAGCTTCTCTATCAACCCCAGACTACAGGTACAGACGTATGTGGCATATGGCACATACATACACTCATGTGCTCTTTCTACTACAATTACTTTATGTAATTAACTTTTTAAGCAATTCATCAAAGTGCAAATGAAATTGGAATGGGTTTAATCAGCCATGACAACAAGAAGAAATTCAATTATGACAAAATAATAAACAAGAAAACAATTTCAAATTAATTTAGAATGTCCCAGATAGCTAATTGCTAATCCTAAGATTACGACATTTAGAGAGTAGCAGGAGACATACTTTTTTGTTCAGTTCAGTCATATTTGCTTCTTAAAGGAGTCTAGATTCTTAATGGCATTTTCACATCTCTTTGATCCTTTCAGAGGCACTTCTCAGTGTTTGCTGTACATTTCCCGAGTGCCGAGGCGTTAGCCACCATCTTTTCCAGCATCCTTTCGGCTCACTTCCTTCAAGGAGGATTCAGCTACGGTGTCTCCCGCTCAGTCGGATCCCTCCTGCAGGTACAGCATCAACGTAGCATCTGTCTACACAATATCCTGCACTCTATTCATGCTGTGATATTGATGTCTGTTGACGGGGGAGAATCCGTATCCTGTCTTGGTATTCTGTCTGTCTGTCACGTATTGATTGACTATCTTTTCCTATTCTAGTTTAGTAATAAATACTTAATCACAAGCAAGTTCAAGATACGTTTGATCTCTCACAAGGGCTCAATCCACTAATTCCCACCACATCTGTTTTAAAACCAATCTAACGGTTTCTAAATCTGTCCATCTTTTGGTTGTGATTATCCAGGCAACTATCTGTCTGCACCAGAAAATCAGTCAGAACTTCCTCCCCACTGCAATACGCTTCCACTACATCTTCAACCTGCGAGACCTGTCTAACATTTTCCAGGTAACACACTCAAAGAAAACATCACATTTGTGTAACTGAATCA
This sequence comes from Apeltes quadracus, assembly GCA_021346845.1. Lineage (NCBI taxonomy): Eukaryota > Metazoa > Chordata > Actinopteri > Perciformes > Gasterosteidae > Apeltes > Apeltes quadracus. Next base: position 8,333,075 of record CM037919.1, read on the forward strand.
CATGGTAATTATTTCTTTGTATGTCAATGGGTAGGGTATCCTGTTTGCCCTGCCGGAGAGCATCCGTTACCCCATAGACCTGGTTCACCTGTGGCTGCATGAGAGCTCCAGGGTCTACTCCGACAAACTGATGGAGGAAAAAGATGTGGAACTCTTCAACAAAATCCTGCTGGACACTGGCAAGAGATATTTTGAAGTAAGGAGCGAGGTCCATGCAGACTGTCATTGTCTCCATGTACTCTTCAAGTTAAAAATAACTATAAAGTCTGTTTCAAGCCATATACAGGCTCTTTTGTTGTGGTATGTTCTGTATTCTCTTGTGTTTTTCATACCAACTCTCCAGGGAATAGATGAGTCCATCTTTATCCAGCAGCCTTTGGTGTACTGCCACTTTGCCCAGGGAGTGGGGGAGCCGCGCTATCACCAGGTTTGACGCGTTCATAAACAAACAAGCTAGTTACAATTTGGAACTTCTTGTTGCTCCTTTCAAGCATCAATTTATTGTGCATTAACTGCGGCAATATAATTGGTGATTTTAATTGTTTTTGACTTCAATCAATTTATTATGTAGATTAACTGTTGCTCACATATTCAAAAACATTATGGCACAAATTCTGCTGTCAGGTCTAATCTGTCAGAAAGTAAATGAGGATGAATGAACTGCCATTAGCAAACTAATTACCTGCCTTCTCTGCATGGGGTTTGAATGGAAAGTAAATTGACTCAAGTCTTGATAAGAACTTCCTTTAATCAGGCATCGGGAAGTTACACGTGGTCACTTGAACACTGCTGCATTTACTCAAGAGAGCCATGTTTGTTTATTTCCCCGTCTTGACAGGCTCCCGACTGGGAGAAACTACAGAAGATGCTCGCTGATGCTTTGGAGCATTATAATGAGCTGCACGCCGTCATGGACCTGGTCCTGTTTGAAGAAGCCATCCAGCATGTGTAAGACACAGAGACCAAAGTGCAGTCATACACATACAGCTGCTCACGTATACAATTGAGGATTTGCACAGATTAGCACATGTGCGGCCCGCAGAGAACACACGCAGGGCTTACTTCTGGTGTTTGCGCTCAGATGCCGCATCAGTCGCATCCTGGAGGCCCCCTATGGTAACGCCCTGCTGGTGGGGGTGGGAGGCAGTGGGAAACAGAGTCTGTGTCGGTTGGCTGCCTTCCTCAGCTTGCTGGAGGTTTTCCAGATCACTCTGCGGAAAGGTTACGGCATCAATGACCTCAAGGTGAACATTTATACATAGTTAAAATAGTGAAAATATGTCACTCCCCTGCTTGATGTATAGCAACATGCCTGATGAACCTGTATCATTTGATACTTCTTTTGTACCTCTTCTGCAACCCCTCATCTCCAGAGCGATATTGCAGCGATGTATATAAAGGTGGGGGTGAAGAACATCGGGACGGTGTTCCTTCATACAGATGCCCAGATTCCAGATGAACGCTTCCTGGTGCTCATCAACGACATGCTGGCCTCAGGTTTTGATACACTGACCTACGACAAATCCTTTAGTGTGTTAAAGTATATACAGAGGAAACCCTCATCAGTTGTCAAAGGTTAGATACTGATGAGGTAAAAGTAAGGGAAGGAACCGGAGACCTTCAATTCAATTTACAATCTGTAAATTAGATTTTTCAATAGTGGGGTGGCACATGGATCCTCATGGTTCAATACAAGGTTACAATTGCTGGTACAAGTGGATTTAAATGCACGTTTAATACAGTGTATTCAAATGACAAACAGACGTGGGGATTTTTTGTGTCATTTAGGTGATATTCCAGACCTGTTTAGTGATGAAGAAGTGGATATGATTGTAACATCGATCCGGATGGAGCTCAGAGGATTAGGACTCATTGATAGCAGAGACAACTGCTGGAGCTTCTTTATTGAGAGGATACGAAGGCAGCTAAAGGTCAGAGGCATTACTACGTAGACCAATTTCATTCTAATCATATCATTGGTTATAAAAAATATGTTTGCCACCAACCTGTCTGTGTTCCAGGTCGTCTTGTGTTTCTCCCCAGTTGGGTTCACATTGCGAACGCGTGCACGGAAGTTTCCGGCTCTGGTGAATTGTACCGCCATCAACTGGTTCCACCCGTGGCCTCAGCACGCCCTGCAGTCCGTCAGCTCCACTTTCATCGAGAAGATACCTGGACTGGAGGTGTCACCTCATTCACCAAGCAACGATATTCACTTTCTTCAAAGATTAGCTTCTTCCTCGTCCCTTCTGCATTTTAGGAACAGAAATGTATCGTAATGTTGAAATGTAGATAATGTAATAATACGCCGTTGTATCGAGGAATATGAACTTGAAATGAAATTGTACAACAAATGAACAGTTATAAGATTTCGAAATGTTAATAAGTTAATCTTCAATCTAGTTACTCTAACCGATGACTGCAAGTACAGTAACCCCCAAAATGCCTGTGCCTGTTCATTCTGTGCAGCCAGATGTGAGGGCATCTATCAGTGAGTTCATCTCTTACGCTCACACCAGCGTCAATGAGGTGAGTTGTTGCACAGCACCATTGGTGATGACCACACCTGACACCTTCTCTGACATCCTGTCACGGTCATACAGGTGAGTGTCAAATACCAGCAGAATGAGAAGCACTTTAACTACACCACACCAAAGAGTTTCCTGGAATTTATGAAGCTGTATGGCAACCTGCTCGGGAAAAAACGCACAGAGCTGACCCAGAAGATGGATCGCTTAGACAACGGGCTGCAAAAACTGCAGTCAACTGCATCACAGGTCCGACAATGTGTCCTCTTTGTCTGAAGACATATATTCGCTCAAACTGTCCTGCCATTGTCATGTTGGTATTTTGCCGGTTGGGCTTGCTCAGGTGGAGGACCTGAAAGCCAAGCTGGCAGTGCAGGAGGTGGAGCTGTGGCAGAGGAACACAGACATAGAGGCTCTCATAGCTAAAATAGGACAACAGACAGACAGACTCAACCAAGAGAGAGCTGTGGCAGATGGAGAGGAGCAAAGGGTAAGAATGTGTGTGTGTGTGTGTGTGTGTGTGTGTGTGTGTGTGTGTGTGTGTGTGTCCTATTTAAAAAAAAAAAAAAAAAAGGAAAGGGTTTTGGGTTCTAATTTCAAGTACCATCTTCGGTTGTGCATTGGCTGAAGGACAGAAAAAACCTTGCAGAGGAAATAGTGATGAGTTGCTTCCTCATTTAATTTTGCCATTGCTTTGTTTCTTCAGGTGGCAGCAATCCAAGCTAAAGTAACAAAACAGCAGAAGGAGACTGAGGATGACCTGATCAAGGCTGAACCGGCCCTACAGGCAGCCAATACAGCACTCAATACACTGAACAGGGTAAATCACTTTAGTATATATCAAATATTTAGTACCAACCCATTACCACTAGGGGCCAAAACAGGAAATTAAACCCATTTTTTGTGTTCACACATGTTGTACTTTAACAAACTCTTACAGATGTCATCACATTGATGCGCATTTCGGTCTCTTTAAAGAACTTCAAACACGTCTAGCGGTCCGACGGTCGCAGATTTTCCGATTCCTTCAACACGCGTCCAGTCCATGAAAGAGCCTAGAACACTTCATCCCTGCTTGCTGATTTCATTTCTTTTATTTTGTTTAAGTCATTCAATTGATCTCATATAAACCCTTCAATGGTGAGGAAGATATATCACACAAAGAAACAGTTGCAAAGCAGGCTTTATCCAAGTGTGTCCGTGTGTTTCTATTCTCTTCCAGTTGAACCTGACAGAGCTGAGGACGTTCCCCAACCCTCCGGCTATTGTCACCAACGTCTCAGCAGCTGTTTTGGTGCTGCTGTCTCCCCAAGGACGAATACCCAAAGATCGCAGCTGGAAGGCTTCCAAGATGCTCATGAGCAAGGTATTATTTTACAGCCACTTCTCACCTGTCTTTTGTATTAATGGGGGAAAAGCGCAAAGCCAAAAAGTCCATGGCGATTAAGTATTGCCCTTACTGCTGATAAAACTCTGCGTCACATTAGAAATGACTTATTGCCGTTATATTCCTCCTCCTCCTCCTCCACCTGTACGTGTTCTCATATATCTTGTGATGATTTACGGACGGCCTCGTTGATCCTTGATGACTGATTTTGTATATTGTATCTATTTTGCAAAAAGGCTGTGATATACTGAATGTGTCTTACACTCTATATATTATGGTCTATATGCTGCTGCTTACTTTGCCTCTTGTAAAAGAGATGTTTTATCTCTGAGGGGCACTTTGCCAAAATCGCTTTTTCAGCTTCATACAAACTGTAATGAATTAGACTGTGTAGTTTTTTTTCAGCTCATGATTTCAAATCCCAAAAGCCTTAAAATGTCATACATGCAGATCGAGAAGTGACACAATTTTCTGTCATCCACATGCACCGACACGTCTGTACGTAAAGGTGGACGACTTCCTGCAGGCTTTGGTAAACTTCGACAAAGAGCACATCCCCGAGGCCACAGTGAGGTGTGTGCGAGACGACCACCTCAGTGACCCCGAGTTCAACCCCGAGTTTGTGCGACACAAATCCTCGGCGGCTGCGGGGCTCTGTGCCTGGGTGATCAACATCATACGCTTCCACGAGGTAGAGCAGTGCTCATTCACGCTTGACCCGAACCAGAGTGTGTGCAGAGGTGTTTTTGGTGTACATTAAGGTCTTCCTGTTGTCTCATGACGTAATGTTTCTCTTTCCCCAACTATTACTGGCCTGGGTAGATTTTTGTAAGTACAAAGTCCTCTGCTCTGTTGAGTTTATATTTATATCAAATAGACAACGTGTGCGTGATGTTTTACGGGATTTTACGGTTATGGTTTTGTTTTGGTTACTGATGGCACTCAAACCTAAAGGGTCTGTTCTGTGTGTGCGTGTGTGTGTGTGTGTGTGTGTGTGTGTTTTCCACAGGTATTACGTGAGGTCGAGATGAAGAGGATGTGTTTGTCTCAGGCCAACGCTGATCTGGTGGAGGCTGCAGAGAAACTAGAGGCCATCAGGAAGAAACTTGCTGTATGTCTGTTTAAGTATTGTTTTTTTTCTTTATCTTTCCTCGAGTGTCTACTTTCCATCCAGGGCTACAATATTTCCTGTCTCTCAGGAGCTGGACAGTAGCCTGGAAATTCTGACATCAGCCTTTGAGAAAGCCACAACAGAGAAACTACGCTTTCAGGAGGAGGTCAACCGCACCAACAAGACAATCGAGCTGGCCAACCGGCTGGTCAAAGGACTGGAGGTAGGCACAGAAACAAACATTTATTTTGCATTATATTTTTGGAATATGGGGTGCTTCTTGTATAGGGTCTCATTGCATGAATACATTTTTTCAGAGTGAGAAAGTGCGCTGGACCCACTCAGTGGCTCAGTACCATGAACAGGAGGAGACCCTCAGTGGGGACATCCTCCTAACAGCAGCCTTCATCTCATATGCTGGCTCCTTCTCCAAGAAGTACCGGAGAGAGCTGCACGACAACCTCTGGATGCCTTTCCTGCGCAGCCAGAAGGTACAATGTTACAATAAAGAAATGTATTGAGTTTTCGTACTTTTTAATTTTTCCCTTCATGTATTTGAAATAATTACAGGAAGTCAGCTCAGGCTGCTTTAACACGGCGGCTCAGTAAGGCCTCTGGGCTCGAAAGATAATAATTATTTTTCTTCAGCAGTATTTCAGGGCAAGGAATGGTAAAATATTTGTAATTCCACCATAAATACAAAGAAAACAGAAAAACAACATCATATCAGTTGTAGTGTAAATATGTTATAGTAGTGTGATTGATTACATGCTATATACCAAGTTTTCCAGAAAGTTAGCTCTGAAGCTTTGTTCCTTTATAAAAAAAAAACAAGTACTGCCCTCTGACTGGTCAAACCACTCCAAACAACGGATTGAGTTTCACGCATGGATGAATTACTAAATTAGTCTACCATGAAAATGCAGATTGCATGTTTTGAATCATCTATAATTTATGTGTCATTTCTCCATCAGATGCCCATTCCCATGACAGAAGGCTTAGACCCTGTGTTGATGCTGACTGATGGTGCGATGGTGGCCCAGTGGAACAATGAGGGCTTACCAGGCGACAAAATGTCAACTCAGAACGCGACCATCCTCACAAACTGTGAGTGGTGGATTGTGATGTACTATATCAAGTCACCATAGTGATAATAATCCCCATTTCACAGACAATAAAAACTGTGTAGCGCTAGTTTCTCTCAGTAATGCGTGGATCATGTGTGCGTTGCTTCAGGTGAGCGCTGGCCTCTCCTCATTGACCCTCAGCTGCAAGGCATCAAGTGGATCAAGAGTCGCTATGGCAACGGCCTCAAGGTTGTTAGTCTGGGGCAGAGAGGGTGAGTGACTTCAAATTCCCCTCTTACATCCTCGGCGACATTATTTCTGTTCATTTAATTAACATTCATTGTTTAAATGTTATTGCAGCTATGTGGATGTGATAGAACAGGCTGTGGTGGCAGGGGATACGGTCCTCATAGAGAACCTTGAGGAGACCATTGAACCTGTCATTGACCCTCTGCTGGGGCGACACACCATCAAGAAGGGAAGGTATAGACACATACACACACACACGAGCATGTGTATGCACAAAACAACCATTTTATACACTCTGCTCTAATGCTATACATGTCCTCCCTTTCTACGGCTCTCTCCCAGTTGTATAAAGGTCGGGGACAAGGAGTGTTTCTTCCACCCAGGCTTCAGACTGATCCTCCACACCAAGTTGGCCAATCCTCACTACAAGCCAGAGATTCAGGCCCAGACAACACTCATCAATTTCACTGTGACCAGGGACGGTCTGGAGGACCAGCTGCTGGCGCAGGTGGTGAATCAGGAGAGACCCGACCTAGAGGACTTTAAGGTGAGGTCAGTTAGTTTACAGGATCTTCTCTCTCTTTATTATATTGAAAATTGGTGTTGGTCCTTATAATCCATGTTAATCTTTTTTCCCGTTACAATATAATATAATTGATAATAGATGGAGCATTCTAGAGCTTCAGCTTCACATACAACAGTAATCTTGAGGAGTAAGCATTTCTCCAAAATGATCCCAATCTGTGCGTGCATTCTCGCTACAGAGCGAACTGACCAAACAGCAGAACATGTTCAAGATTGAGCTGAAGCTCCTTGAGGACGAGCTGCTGTCCCGGCTGTCTGCTGCCGAGAGTAACTTCCTCGGGGACAACGTGCTGGTGGAGAAGCTTGAGACCACCAAGCACACGGCGGCAGAGATCGAGATGAAGGTAACTGCTTCGTCGTTACAGCCTGAGGGGAATATCATAAGAACTCGTTTGGCATTCAACGTATTTCTTCCTATGATCCATCTCTTCTCCTCCTGTCTCCTCTCAACATCCCGTATTTTCAGGTCGTGGAAGCTAAAGTCAATGAAGTGAAGATAAACGAAGCCAGAGAACTCTACCGTCCGGTTGCTGTCAGAGCTTCGCTGCTCTACTTCATCATGAACGACCTCAACAAGATCAACCCCATGTACCAGTTCAGCCTCAAGGTTTGGCGCCCGACTGAAACACTGAACATATTGTATGAGTTTATTATAACCAATATTATATTAATAACCCATCTTTCCCCCTCTCGTCATCAGGCCTTTAACATTGTTTTCCACAAAGCGGTGGAGATGGCGGAGGCTTGCGAGGATGTGAAGAGCAGAGTAAACACGCTCATAGACTGTGTTACCTACTCCACCTTCAATTACATCAGTAGGGGTCTGTTTGAAAGAGACAAGCTCACATTTACTGCACAGCTGGCCTTCCAGGTGCGTACGTGTCTGTGTCAGCATCAGAGGGGGGGGGAGATTGTGTTTCCGTCCCTGACTGTGTTCCTTCTCTTTTAGTTGCTCCTGATGAGTAAAGAGATTAACCCGCGAGAGCTGGACTTCCTGCTGCGTTTTAACATTGACCACCACTACACCAGCCCCCTCGACTTTCTTTCCAACTCTGCGTGGAGCGCCATCAAGGTGCGTGCGCGCACACACACGCGCATCCAACACAGGTGGGGGGGAAGGGGGGGAGGGGGTTGTGTGGTCAGCTAAAATGTGTGCCTTGTTGTGGACCAGGTGATGAGTTTCACTGATGAGTTTCGAGGTCTGGATCGGGACATTGAAGGCTCTCCAAAGCGCTGGAAGAAGATGGTGGAGTCTGAGTGTCCTGAGAAAGAGACGTTTCCGCAGGAGTGGAAAGGGAAAAGCTCCCTGCAGAAACTCATCATGATGAGGGCCCTGAGACCTGATCGCATGACCTACGCTCTTAGGTGAAGAATGTTTTTTTCTCATCCTATGTTCTCTTTATTCCTTTGGGATGATCAAATACTAAAACTATTGCTGCTCTTCCTATTGGTAAACCGTAGGAACTTTGTGGAGGAGAAACTTGGGGTGAAGTATACCGAGGGCCGAAAGACTGAATTTGCTAAGTCATTCAGAGAAAGTGGTCCAGCCTCACCCGTGTTCTTCATCCTGTCCCCTGGAGTGGACCCTCTGAAAGATGTTGAGTCACTGGGTAATCACAGTTGACGAATTGATAGGACAGATTGATCGATGGATCTATAGATGGATTCCAGTGGTAGTACATAATCCTACAAAGGTTTTTATCTACATCAACACTTTCCTGTTCCCAGGGAGGAAGTTGGGTTTTACTATCGACCTTGGGAAGCTTCACAACGTTTCCTTGGGCCAGGGCCAGGAAGTTGTGGCTGAGGTTGCCATGGAGATGGCTGCCAAGGAGGGTCATTGGGTGATTTTGCAGGTCTGACTAAAAAATAGACAAGTTTGAAAATAAATATGTTTAATTGCGGTCAAATGGTTCTTTTTTAATAATCATTCATTACTGAAACTCTTAAAAACTCCATTCGTCAAAGTTCAAACTGTCGCTGTGCTACACTTGATTTTGGTGATGGGTTTTCTTTCACCTGTAGAACATCCACCTGGTTGCCCGTTGGCTAGGTTCCCTTGAGAAGCTCCTGGAGCGCTGCTGTGAGGGAAGTAATCCGGACTACAGGGTGTTCATGAGCGCAGAACCGGCGCCGACACCCCAGGAACACATTATCCCACAGGTATGCATGCAGCGTGTATCAAGCATTCACACATGGAATTCATGCAGGCACCCAGATATCTTTGATGAGACAGTACAGTTCTTTTACTGTGTTACGTAGTGGCATTGAATACAGGTGTTATATGTCGTCAGGGCATCCTGGAAAACGCCATCAAGATTACTAATGAACCTCCTACAGGCATGCATGCCAATTTGCATGCTGCTTTGGACAACTTTGATCAGGTGAGTGTTGACTGCGTGCTTTGCGCAAGGAGCGTTTAAAAAAAGAATTGTTGTTGTGTCACGTTACATCTCGTTGCGTCACGTTACATTCCGTTGCGTTGCGGTGCATCTCGTTACATCTCGTGCTTGGACAAACGCTTGTTAGCGACTGAAAAAAACTGTAACTCGTTGGACTTGTTCTAGGACATCCTGGACCAGTGCAGCCGCGAACAGGAGTTTAAGACCATCCTCTTCTCGCTGTGTTACTTCCACGCCTGTGTGGCAGAGAGGAGGAAGTTTGGATCCCAAGGGTGGAACAGAAAGTATCCGTTCAACACTGGAGACCTGACCATATCCGTTAACGTCCTCTACAACTACCTGGAGGCCAATGCACAGGTGGGGTGTGCTGTGGATGTGTGAAATGAGCGGTGTGCCACAGTGCAATGACGATGACAGACATGATCGCATGGCAATTCATTCCATCATGATCACGATGTTGAAGGTGCCGTGGGAGGACCTGAGGTATCTGTTTGGAGAGATCATGTATGGAGGACACATCACTGATGACTGGGACAGACGCCTCTGCAGGACATACCTGGAAGAATATATGCAGCCAAACCAGGTTTGTACTTTTGTTTGAGAGAGAAGGACAAAGTGAATGTCTGAGTTTTGGGATACTTAGTTGTGTGCAAGATTTAGTTGTGTTTTTAGAGCGCAAACACAAGACAGTTTGGGGCTGGAGCAGATGTGTCAGATTTAGGCCCCTGTCAGGACAATACATTTTGGCTACCTGGATAAGGACAATTAGACATGTTGTACTTTGTTCAGGGATCTCAAGCTGAAATTCTTCTCTCTGCTTCTTCTTTTTTTCTCAGTTTGACCGGAAGCTGTCTTTGGGTCCTGGCTTTGTTGTTCCCTCCAACCTGGACTACCAGGTAACTACAGATAGTTGGACACACTTTCCCTTTCTCTGTCAACTGTCCCTACCGTTTAACACGTAACTGGTCTGAACTGAAGTGCACCTTCTTCTATGTCCAGGGCTACCATGATTTCATAGATGAGATGCTGCCCCACGAGAGCCCAGTGCATTATGGGTTGCACCCCAACGCGGAAATTGAGTTCTTGACAGTGACATCGGATAGCCTATTCCACACTCTGCTGGAGCTGCAGTCCCCTGATGCTGTGATGGGGGAGGGAGCCTCACAGACCCTGGAAGAGAAGGTAGCTCCTCCCGCCGTTCCTACACCATCAGTGAACTGAACCTGGGCCTGAACGCCTAATCCTGGAGTTGACACCAGCACAACCTCATGTAGTAACCCTGCTCCCTCAGGTAAAAAGTATTTTGGATGAGGTGCTGGAGAAGCTGCCAGAGGAGTACAACATGTCCGACATCACCTCCAAGACAGCTGAACGGTCCCCGTACATTCTGGTCTGCTTCCAGGAGTGTGAGCGCATGAACACACTCATCTCTGAGATACGGCGCTCGCTCAAAGAGCTTGACCTAGGACTCAAGGTATTCTTTAAACCTCTATGTGTGTGTGTGTTAGTGTGTGGGCGTGCTCTTATGTTGCCGCACAGTGCAGATTTTCTACCTCTGAACACCTCTGATGTGATGTAAAAAGCGCCCTGCGGCTGTTTGTTGGAGTAATTGCACTAGTGTCTCATGTTCAATGTGTGCATTCACAGGGGGAACTGGCCATTTCCTCTGAGATGGAGAAGCTGCAATCAGCCCTGTTCTTTGACAACGTCCCCGATACGTGGACCAAGCTGGCCTACCCCTCCACCTACAGCCTGGCTATATGGTGTGTGTGTGTCTCTGGCATTTAAATAAGAGCTTTTATAAATATGGCGATACATTTCCGAATTGTGAGAAATGACATAATCAAACTGACGTTACTTCCTAAAATCCTGTGTGTGTGTGTCTCAGGTATAATGACGTGTTGCAGCGTTGTAAAGAGCTGGACAGCTGGACTCAGGACTTGTCTCTGCCTAGTGTGGTCTGGCTGTCAGGGCTTTTCAACCCACAGTCCTTCCTCACCGGTAACAAACAGATAGGAGCGATATCATATATTCACCACTCTCCCATCATCTCTTTTCACCACCCGCCTTGAATCCATTTTGTTTTGTTTTTATTGTTCCGGCTTGCCAGCCGTGATGCAGTCTCTGGCACGTAAGAACGAGTGGCCCCTGGACAAAGTGAACCTGACTGTGGATGTGACCAAGAAGTTTAAGGAAGAGTTCAACCAACCTGCCAGGGAAGGTGCATACGTCTATGGACTTTATATGGAAGGTAGACAAACTGCTTTTTCACTTTCTTCTCGGGAAACATAAGGGTCTATTGCGATGTTACGGATCCTGGAGCAACATACTTTTATCTTGGAACATATTGAGTCATTTGCCTCTACTGATTCCCTCCATGTCTGCAATGTTTAAATTCACTCATTTTCAACAATCCCATTTGTCCTGCGCTCCTCTCTTGTGTTCCTCCTCTGACAGGAGCGAGGTGGGACACTCAGGCCGGGGCGATTGCTGAAGCCCGTCTAAAGGAGTTGACCCCAGCCATGCCCGTCATCTCGGTCAGGGCTGTGCCCAACGATCGTCAGGAGATCAGGAACATCTACGAGTGTCCGCTCTACAAAACCAAGATCAGAGGACCCACATATGTTTGGACTTTCAACCTCAAAACCAGGGAGAGGCCTTCCAAGTGGGTGCTGGCAGGAGTGGCCCTGCTGCTCAGTGTCTGAGAGGGACGGTGGGGTGATATCACGTTTGACTCTCTCTTACTTGTCATCCATATTGTTCAATTCAGAAAACACTGGGACTGAAAGCTTGAGTATCTTCTCTTTTTATTGAAAAATGATAACATATACAGAAAGAAATGCCAGAACAGTCACGCACTAGATCACAGTTAGAACTGATAATGTCAAAGCTTTTTTTTGAACAAAATACATCTATACTACAAAAATTTTTAAGCAGGAGATAATAAAAGAAAAAAAAAATCTGACAGTGGTGCCTCATTAGAGCGGCATTCGGGTGTGTCATTTTGTAACACTTACACCTCTTGCACCTCTTACAGTATGTTATGCAGCAGTTTTAATAGCACAATAATTTACACAGGTGAAGCATTTTGACGACATGACAAGACGACTTCTATTTGTCTGTTCACTCCTTCCTACTTCACAGTACACATGAGTATAGTGTTCATCCATTCAATAAAAAAAGAGTTGACAAAATAAATGTGTGAAAACCAGCTCTTAAACTGGAGATTCTAAAACACATACTGTAGCTCAGGCGCTGTATGTGCTAACAAGTCAAAATGAGTCTAGTTTGGCCTCTGGGTGGTTTTCTACGTGTGTTTTCCGTGCGTGTGTTTTTGTGCTAATTGTCTAGTCACTGTCGGACCAATCGAGCTCCATCATGTCCATGGCTGCGGTGGCCATGTTGATCTTGGTTCCATGTCGCACGCTGCAGCTCTTCACAGAGTTCTGATTGGACAAAGACCGCATGCTAACCTGCACCCCCGACTGGCCGATGACCCCTACTTCACCTCTAATCTTTTGGCTGATGGCCTCACTGCAGTCCCCTCTGACTCCCTGGAGCACGACACCCATGTCCATGCTCCTGCGACCCCTCACCCCCAACTCACTCCTCACCTTCATCACTCCCAGGTCGCCCATGTTCATGTCCATGTCCCCGAGTCGCTCCATCTCCCCCATCTCTTCCATGTCTAAGGACAGCATGTCCCCTAAGCCGCCCATACTCCCGTGGAGCCCCTTGAACATGGTGGGGAGCCTCCCTCCCTCTATACCTCCCCCTATCCTTTTCTCATCCAGCCTGTCCCCCAACTTTTCTATCTCCCATCCGCCCTCCTTCTCTTTCTCCCCCTCTGCTTCTCCGAACCCGCCCGAATACCCTCGGACTATGGTGGTCACCCTGCTCCTCTGCATCCCTCCTTTCTCTCGGTCCCCCTCCTCCCACGTCCGCTCCTCCCTCTCAACCACACCGCCCGGGAAGCTCCTGAGCGTCACCTGCACCCTTCCTCCCTCCTTGCTAGGAGCCTCATCTCGTTCCCTCTGCCCCCAGCCTTTCTCCTCCAGGGTTCCTTCTTCCTCTTCCCCTTCGTCCTCTCCCAACCGCCCCTGCAACCCCCGGAGCACGGCGTGCAGCCTCCCGCTGTCGAGCGAACCTATCCCCCTCTCCAGCACCGTGCTGCCACCCCGCTCCGAGTCTCCGTTGCTGAGGGTGCGGAGGAGAGAGGTGACGCCGGCGCTGCTGACGCCCACACTGTTGGAGTCTTGAGAATGCGAGCGGAAGAAGGAGCTGGAGGAGCCGACGGACATCGGGTTGAAGAACTGATAGAGTCAGGGAGACGGGAAGAAGAGGACAGCCGTGATCATAGAAAAAAAGAATATATTTGAGTAAATGTAAATGCGTTAAATCAACTTCCACTTACTGGTGAGGTGTTTGAGCGCTCCATGAGTAGGGAGGTCGGACTGGGAGACATGTTGGACCGCTCCATCAGCCTCTCCTCCCAAAGTTTGAGCCTGAGCTCTCTCTCCTCCAGCTCCTTCTCTTTAGAGTACAACTCCCTCTCCAGTTTCCGAAGGCGCTCCAGGGTCGACTCAATTTCACACCTGGAGAATGACAGAATATACGTCACCTGACTTTGTGTGTGCAGACAGGGCTTAGTTTAACAGTGAACAACAAGGGGAAAATAACTCTTTTCAGAGATCCCTAATGACAAATGTGCTTTACATTTACTATCGTGGACACAAGTTACTCCATGTGATTCCAAATAGCACCAAATACAAGTTGTTTTATAGAAAAATGTGTAACTAATTGTCACTGTTTTTCTGCTTTTGCGGTTTATATACAAGTCATCATTTTGAAATGAAAGAAAACCATGACGTGTTTATTTTGTCTATTCATTTTCAAGCGTACACGAAAATCCTATATTTATGTTGACTTTTTAACTAGCAGTCCTTCCTTCCTATAGCTACTAATCCTGAAAATGCGGTAAATTACGTAAACTGTGAAACTTGTTACCATTAAACCTGAAAACAAAGCTGCCACTTTGACAAATATCAGAAGAATAAGCCTATTTTAAATGTGTATTCTGGTGTCCTATAGCAAACCACATGACATAACATGTTTAGTTCACTTGAAGAAACAAAATGAAGTAGCTGCAGTGTTCCACTTGTTACCACTAGAGGTCCTTGTAAGTTGTGAGTGCCTGTCCATGAACCTGCATTCACAAACACAATCAACTCACACAGCAACTAAATATAGAGAGATATGAAGCACAGCCATTCAGCCTCCGGTGCTCCTTCCATACCTCCCTATTCATTCAGCACGCCCCTTCAACTTACTCACCCACCCCCCACTCCCCTCCCTCACTCCCCCGGTCCTCCTTCTCTTCACCTTCCTTCCCCTTCCCATGTCCAACCTTTTCCAACCTTACCAAAAACCTCAGTCAGAATTAATTGCCTCGCTGTATTCATGTTAAAAATGCACAGAATCTTGCACCTTGTCTCTGCTGCTCCTCCCCCTTCCCCCCCCCTCTCTCTCCTCTGTCTCACCCCTGTTGCACGACCTCTCTCGTTCCCAGCCACCAGCAGTTTTTCTCCCTCGTTCAGACTGAGATTTCCCATGCACCCAATAGCTTTCCGAACAACCCTCTTCCACTGCTCATACATGCTTTATCTCTCCCTCTCTCTCACCCCCACCCTCCCCCCGTCCCCTCTCTTTCTCCCCATGGTGGCGCGAGGGCAGAGAGGGGGAGGAGTGGAATCTCTCTGGACACTTTCCAAAGAGCTTATTATAGACTGAAGTAGAGCACAGGGTCACACATTCAACTTCTCTCCTGAGCTTTGGAGCCAACAGAGCTGTGTGTGTCTGTGTGCACATGTTGACTATGTAACATTTCTGTGTAAATATGCATATCAACGTATATTTGGAGTACAGGCGTTTGCAGGCTGCACTTGTCAGTCTGAATAAGACTTTACTCAATATACTTTTAAATGACCTGACATTCTCTGACGTAATGCAGATACAGTTTTATTTTGGGACGTCTGCAAGATTGTGCGAGTTCATACCTCCACTGGTCCTTATTATGTAGGAAGGAGTTACACTGGTCCGGTAGCCTGCTGTCGTTGGCCATGGTCTCCAGGTTTACCAGCACCTGTTTGAACTGCGGACGCTCCTGTGGGACATGCACGCACGGATGATACAGTAACCAGCTGACAGACCTTGCTTTAATATTTAATATCTAAATTCTAGGAGATTGACCACCATCGTGCATTTTGCCTCACCTTTGGGTCGGCTTGCCAACATTTCCTCATCAGCTCTGCAAAACTTCGTGGGCAGCTGGTGGGGATGGTCAGCCTCTTGATACATGAAAACATACAAGAAGTATCTTTGTATTATTAACAAAGCATTAACATTGTACCACATTGCTTTTATTTGAAATCGTTAGACCTGACAACACTCTAATGCCCGTTAAAACATATCTTCAAATCAAAAGTTTTTCTCCAAAACCTTAAATATTCTCGACTAAGTACGGAACAATTACAGTCCCCGGACACGCTGTCGGCTCTGTGAGGCCTAGTGGAGCTCAATGCGATCCTCAGCACGCCAACATATTTAGTTGAAAACAAAAGTAATTGGCAAATTAATATTTTGACCTGTTGGTGAAGTTAGAAAATAGATCAGAAGACCATCAAAGTCAGTCTCATTCATCTTTTGCACTACAATGACAATCATGGCCGTCTCTCAAATACACTTTGCTAAGAGTTGAAACACTCATAATGTCAGCTGATGTCATCGGGACAGTGTGGGTCTGGATTTATCAGTTGCCTGAAACAGACGGGAAGCTTTCTATAACAGGGAAACGGCAGTAATGCCCCTAAATCCCGACGTTCCACCTGCACGAAAGATCACCAAAGGCCTGAATGGATCCTGCAAACGGCTCCATGGTTCATTGCAGTGAATGGAAACAGTTATATTTCAGGATTAATCCCCGGAGAAAACTGACTCTAAGTGGAGAGGCACGGCAATGAAACTCAGAGGGAGACTGGGAAAGGGAAAGAGAGGGAGAGTTATTTGGGGAGAGTATTTGGAGATTAGCCAACAGCTACGCAGGAATCATGTTCTCAGAGTTGTTTGTTAGCCCCCAGTGTCTGCATGTGTGTGTCTGTTGGGGGGGAGGGGGGGGGATTAAGGTGCGTCCATAACACATCCACCGTATAACCATCCTCCCCGACTTTCCATAAACATCTTGAATCAAACCTCCTATTACTACAATCCTTCCTCTTTCCACACATTTCTCTCCCTTTGTCTCTCTCTCTGAAAGGCTTTAGCCAGGGAGGAGGGGAGATGGGGGGAGGAGGGGGGGGGGGGGGGTGTCTGGCTGAGGTCCTGTGCTGTGTATACAGGCCTTACAAGAGCAGAGAACTGACATCAGGCCTAAAAATACCCGGCCTCACCAGCTCGCAGTGGAAACCATGAGAGCATTGCATTGTTCCCCTTCTCCACTCCGATGGCTCCACATGCTGACGGTGTGTTCACGAAGGTCTTTGTGGTTGTTTGTGTGTTTGATCAGGGGGAGTATGGGGGGGGGTTACCTCTTGTTTTTCCACCACCAGCCATGCAACCTGCAGTCCTTCGAAACCTTTGAAAGGAACCTCACGAGTCAGCATCTCCCACAGCACCTGGAGAGGGTTGCTTCATTCAGACACGGCTTCTCTAACGGGTCGCTAGCAGCCGTCTTAAACGCAACGCTCCATGAATAGTTGAAGAATACTTAACACAGTTACTTATTTTAAATGGATGCATGGTAGTGCTGATTACAGAGCTAATACTGTTAACAAATTGGGCTTTCCTGATACATTCACTCAATTCATTCCAAATAATCATATTCCATTCAATCATTTGATTCCAGCTGTAAGTGACAATACCTTTTTATTTGTCATTACATTATTTTTGGACCTGATTGCTGGTGATACTGATAATTATACGGTGCCACCGACTCACCACGCCGTAGGAGTAGGTGTCACAGGTCTCCGAGACGGGCAGGCTCTGAATGACCTCAGGAGCCATCCAAGGAAAAGTGCCCACCACCGTCATGTGTGTGGTATGAGACAGGAACTTAGACGCCCCAAAGTCACAGATCTGAAGTCACAACGCAGCGCAGTGAGGAAACGCACGGACACAATCCTTTTGCCTGATTGAAAAATGCTCATTTGTGACACACACCTTCAGCACTCTGTCTGCTGTCATCACCACTGAAAAAGAGAGGAAACGAGTCAACGTAATGTGATAAAAAAAATAGTAACGCAGTCCAGACAAACGGCAAAGAGAACCTGTGTGTGTAGACAGTTATTGTCTTTAATGTGTTACCGTTCCGCGACTTGAGGTCTCTGTGAATGACTTTGACTGGAGCTTCTGCATGAAGGTAATGCATCCCTGCAAACAAATGGAAACAAATGGAAAAAACAGAAAGAAAGCCAGAAAGCACACACTGACACAGTGCTGATTGAAGGAGAATATTGTTGAAATTTGCTGAATTAACTGAGTCCAGATCTTGATAGTGTTGAACACTGAGATATCTGTTGGTAATTATCACTATTTCGGAGACAACATTTACTAATCAAAATGTTCTGTTATTTCTTTTCGTTTTTTATTTTATTTTGCCTTTTACGGTTGTAGCAACTGCAACAGACAGTTTTTTGTGGTCAAAAACATGTATTAAGAGCAAAATAAAACGCTGAGTGAATTTGTATTGACTCCAAGTGCACCTTTGGCTATCTCTATGGCCCACGTCATGATTTGCTCCATGTCCATCTCCTCACTCTGCTCACTGGAAAGATACTCATACAGAGATCCTGCACTGGCATATTCTGCAAGAACACACAAACACACACAAGCAAGGGTCATTACAGGAGAGCAGGGCTACGCATTAAAACGCTGTCAATTCAAATAATATATGTCACTTTACTGACTACAACTGAACTGCAGCCTCCAAAGAGTCGTAGTAAACATCAACAATAGTAGTGTTTATACTGTCTAATCCAGATGATCTCTTGCAGTGTTTCCCCTAGTTTTACAACTTTAGAAGGGTTTAGTATTCGCATCATACCAAATCTGACAAATAAATAGCTGGACAATGTGAAATGAAAGACGTCTGATGAGACACAAATGTGTCTTTTCAAAAGTCCGGCAGGATGCATTTTAACAAACTCACTGCACACTGCACTCATATTTTGAATCAGTATTGGATTTTATTAGATGGGTTGTTGCTGGACAAGTAGTGCTGCGTCCGTGCTTTATCTCAACCATATGACCCCATCCAGGATTACAAACGCATCCAAGAATGCTGGTCTCAGTTACAAATGTCCTGCCAGGAAGCACAGCAAGACCCTGCGTCCTCACTGATCCCTCAAAACAAAAGACAGCATTTGCTTCTGTGTGCCTACATCGCACCGTGAGGATGTAATACACACTACGGTTATAAAGCTAATAGATAAACACATTTCACTCACACACGATTGTGTCATTTTACGGGGGGGGGGGGGGGGGGGGGACGACAAACTGCCGTGACCTTAACCCCTCCCTGTCTCACCTAAACCGTGACTCCTACTTTATTATGTCTATGAAGCTGTAACCCAAAGATTATAATAATACACATGATGATTTTAAAGCAATTCTTCAAAAAGTAATTCTTACCTGAATTTGATTCTGGATTAAAATAATAACGTTTCATTTTAATATCTGAGAGTATACGTCAATCCCATGAACACACAGCGCGGGGTCTAACCTGTGACAATGCCATAGTTGGGGGATTCCAGCACGGCTCCATAAAACTGAATGATGTTCTTATGACTCAGGACACTAAGAATCTCAGCCTGAAAAAAAAAAGAAACAGTGGGAAATGAACAACTTCACATACGTGTGTAATACATCAATAAAGTGGGGATCAATCCCGAAGGACCGTAAACCTCAAAGGTAGATTTCCTGACTTGATATCCGATTCTAGTCGTTGTTGACGGCGTCTTCGGCATCACTAAGCCGAGGTCTGAACCTCTTTCATAACACGGGTTCAGTCTCCGAAACAGAAATCTTCCACATCCAAGTGACAAACATGCTGTTAATCTAATGAGGTCGCTCACTCGGCCTTTGCGGAATATGTAACTGTTGCCAGGCAACATAATAACAAACCATCAATTAGATTAAATCACCTCAAACAGTGTTTAGAAATATTTTCTCAACAAAAAGTTGTTGCTTTTGCTCCTCCCACCACTGCGTGAATATAGCGCCTGTGCACAGATGTTTTAATGTGTTTACAAGCAGCACGATATCATGAAGCGTTGCAGTAAACCAACTCACTAAGCGGTAGTTCCCCCATAATCCATCAATTTGTATATATATTCAAACAGCACACACACACACACACACACACACACACACACACACTCTGAAACAAGTCAAATAATCTTCCCTCTGTTCTATGCAGTCGGCCGAAGCGTCGGCTCCTTATATATGGGCATGCTTCACGTGTTTAAACCATAACGCTGATGCCCAATGTACCCTGAAGTCACGCTAACCCCTAATAACTCCTAATAGTTTCCTGACACTCCATCAGACAGACTACTGTGCGTGTGATGTTCATAGAGAACCACCCGGCCTGAGTGACGACCACACACCTCGTACTAATACACAAAGGGAGGAACGAGGGGGTGCTGGCATAAACACTCCATAAAGGAGGACCGGAGGAGGAGGAGAGGCACGTTTAAGATAAACGCATGTTTGACAGCAAACAGGGGAGGGAATGAAAACAGGGGTTTGGGCTTTCCGAAGACAATCTGTGGAATGAGCGTAAACGAAGACGTCTGAGACTTCTAAATACTCTGGATCTTGAAATGATGTTTGTGTGTGTGTTGTCTCCTTGTTACCTCTTTGTCAATCCTCAGAAGTTTCTTCACGGCCACTTCCTTGTCCCGGGATATCCAGTTGGCCCTGTAGACGCTCCCGAAGCTGCCCCCTCCACAGTTCTCATAAAACAGCAGGTCCTCGTGCTTTATCTGCACAAACGACGAGCCCGGGGACGACATGGCATACTGACTCACGCGATCACAATCACACACACATACATACAACACACAAACAGCACGAAGGCGTGCACACGCAAACCGCCAAACGCCGAGCCAAAAGTATACAAGTCACGGATCAGCACAGAGAGAGAGAGCAGATGAAGGGAAGTGGGGTCCTTTCCTCCGCAGGGTCAGAGTGGACGTTGTCAGTCAGCAGAACAGATCGTCAGAGAGAAGAAACCAGAAAGGGCTGGAAAAAGAGAGACAAGTTCTCCCCCTGTGAGTCAGGAAAAGTCCGAGCCCCGCTGTCACCAATCGAGTAGAGAAGGCATTACATTGCCTGATGGTGGTGATGCAGTGTTACTACAGCGCAGCGCGACGCACAGAGCGAGGGGACGAACCAGAGGTGAGTGCTTAAGGGTGTGTGAGTTACGGTTTGCACTCTGCCCGCGGCAGACGCACTGTTCAAATATGGTAAGCGGCATCCAGGGGCATTCCTTCTTCCTGGATGACTGTGTCTATATTAAGCCTCACACACACACAGGCAGAGACATCGTTCATCAGTAAGTGACGATGGGGACGGCCTCAAAAATCCAAATCCATCGTTGAAACACTGTGCATCTGAAAACACGCACACACAAACTCACTGAGTGAAGCGGTCGTGTTACTCAGCCTCAAAGGAATGACCCAGTGACGTCATCAGTGAAAGGTGAGAGCCGCTATGGGAGGACAGGACTCTCCCAGTCAGCGGCAGCTATCGAGTGCTACAGGAGACAGATCAGTGAGTCATGGCATGAATACAACATGACTACTAGAAGCTGCACTGCAGTGAATCACTAAACTGAAACTAAACTCTGGGATGCTGTTAAAAGAGAATTCAGAAAGTGATGTCACTCAGCGCTCCTGTAGGCTTCGTAGGCTGTAGGCTGCATCACCATCCTCAGTCTCTCTACCTCTTGAGGGCATGCAACACATTTTGAAGAATGTCATCAAAGCATAATCACCGTTAAATTAGCTAATTTTTTATTTACAAGGCAGACCACACATACGAGTACAGCGGCAGGCTGCTCTGGAGGGAGCAGCCCCCACTGCAGTTCTAGCACATCAGAAGCTCCTGAGATCAAAGGAAAATGAAGAACACGCTTACAACCTACACCCACGTATATATTTCTCAAAAATGACACGGACTGAGATGACAAGATTTCCCCTCAAAGTAAAAGTTGCTCCGGTGCAAAAATTAAATTTGAACACTGTTTGCAAAACAACTAGGGCTTTAATCAAAGTAACACTCTGTTTAGTAGTTGACGTTTCCCACTTGTTAAGGGACACAGATATTTACTCTTGTATTGGATATAATTATTTAGTTCATGAAGTGAATAAGTACTTTCAGATTGTATATCTAGCATGGGAAAAGGGAAGAGTCTAGTTACCTCCACTGGAAGTTAGGTTTCATGGTTTTCTGTCTATGGGTGGACCATCAGGAGAGTGGGGTTTGCTTTACAGGCAGGTACAGTAATACATTGCAAACTAGGGCTCTTTAGGGGTGGCACAACATCACACGACTCTCCGATAGAAGTACACTGTATAGAACACAAAGCCGACGGAGTTCAGTCATGCGGGATATGGATTCAGGTTCTATACATTACAGTTCTATCTAAAAGTAAAAGGGTCCCAAACAGTAACAACTACTACGGATAAAACCCCTCAGAGAGACACAGCGACGAGAGAGCAGCTGGACAGTTTGGGACTGTCCAGGAAAAAGAGGCTTTTAATGGCACAGTATCAAGTCCGTCATCCAAAACAGCCCACGGTGATGATAAAGTCACTGGCTGATTTTGCTACTGAATGGCCAGGCGTGTTATTTTATCCAGTTAATGTGTGTGTGTGTGTGTGTGTGTGTGTTCTTTCATGCTGACGTCACAGAGAAGGCGAGGGCGGTGGAGGATTTGGAGCTCAGGTCCGCCGAGGCTCCATCCTGTAGGAGAGCTGCGTCAGAGCCCTCTGGTTGTCAATCACACAGAGCTTCCTCACGTAACCCCGTACGTCGGCTTGGTTTTTGTTTGGTTGGCAGATCTCAGGATCTAAGGCAGAAGGAGAGGTTAAAAAAATAAAATAAATGGCATTGGAAAGATTTGTGTAAAAGCCAGAATGAAAATGTGGTAAAAAAAGAAAAGAAATAAGCAGACTTACTGAACGGTTGGCTTCTGCAGTGCCTCACTTGTCGAATTGTGTTGGCTATGATACGCTGGAGAGGTTAGGATAAGAGGCTCTTTAGATATTGCAATGAACTTGAGTGAAGAACAAGAAAAAAAAAACATCCATAAAATGAATCACCAACTCACCATTTTCTCAAAATTCACCATGTTGTCAATGAAGGTCTTGTTGCCCTCGTGTGTAAACGTCATGTCTGTAAAGATATAAGTGTAATTTATTTGCACCCAACCTTTTGGCTCACTTCTGATCACAAAGAAAGTCCAAGGACTAAAAAATGAGTCCCACCTGATAATGGGCCATGTTTGGTTTGATATTTGACATTACACTACTCTTCAATAAATCCTTGAGTACAATACATTAAATATTACATATAAAATACAGTTTTCTTTTTTATTTTATCCAACCGATTTTCGTCCTGCGCCCATCAGCGGTCCGGCGTGAGAATGTCTCCTCTACGCGGAGTCGTACCTTTGAGGAGGAGGGGCATGAAGGGGATGATTGGCGCTTCCAGTTTGGTGACAGTCAGTCGGTATGAGCGGTGGTTTCTTGATGGGTCCTGTCACAAAACGTACAAATAAGTGTTCCAAAACATTTGGAACTCAGATGAACCAAATTGCAAAAACACACATTCTTAATTCCCCATGATGCTACAGCTGCACGTTTCTGTTGAACGAATGTCCTGCTACTTACCATCATACTCTCAAACTCAGCGTAGAACTTCTTAAACTTGGTGGGAAGCTTCTGTCGGGAAAAGACACATTTCTCAGTGACATGAATGTGCAATGCCGTTACGGCTCACTGGGGAGTCAGACAAAGTTTACCTCCCACGTCTGGCTCAATCTGCTGACAGCCGGGTTGCTCATCCCCATAATGATGGCAAAGAAGGAATTCAGGTTCTTAAACTCCCGACAGCTGTGGACAAATACACACAGGCGGGTGAGTCCCGCCATTTTAGCGCCGGCATACGCCTGACGTGTGTCACAGTCACCATTGGGTACCACTCACTGTGCTGCTATCTTGATGAACTTCTTCAGGAGCTGCACTCTCTTGCTCAGCTGTGAGCAGAGGCACACCTCGGTGACCACCCACAGCTGGACCTGGTTGAACCGCCGCAAAAACAGGTCCAGATTAGCCGTAGTTCTTCTGAAGCTCGCCCAGCCGAACGTGTGGTAGAGCAGCTCGTGCTGCAGGAGGGGAAGAGAGTTAAGCATGTGGACAGGCGCCGCCACTTTGCATTTATTAAGCATTACTACTGCGTGTTTTTGTTATCGTCAACATAGATGCAGTGTTAGAATGGAAAATGTCCTGCAAAAAGAAAGAGATTGCTGTGAAATGTTACTCTTGTAATGCCGGACTCTACACCCGACATACGTATACGTATCCACGTGTGATGATACCTCATGAACGCAGCTGAAGAGCTCCCAGTCAAACAAGGTCATTTGGTAAGCCAGGTCTTTGGAGCTCATCAGCTCAAAAGTTGACATGGAGCCTGCAGAGGGGCCTTCCTGTTCTGGAAGAGGGGTCTGTCACACGCGGACACAAACGCAGACATTTGTGAACACGTATCATCACATCAAACAGTCTGATGTCTACATATGAATCTATTTATCTATGTAATACAATCATGGAACTTTCAAACCATGTGTGACGAAGACCTATAAACTAGGGCTCTTTAGTATATAAAGCGCAGCTAGCCGTGCTCAATGAACATTGAGCACGGCTAGCTGCGCTTTATTGATCCCTGTGTGAACTCACGCATGAAGACACATAATGTAACCACAACAAAGAATGAATGCAAGTGATTCAAGTAAAGCCATTTCATAAAAATGACCGTAAAAGTAAACAGGACGCATATAAATCTCGTACCAGACTGCCAAGCTGGTCCCGAGGACAGGCGAACAATCGGCCATTGATGCTCAGAGCAGAAAACACAGAGACATCATTCGGCTTCAGGATTTGTTTTTCTGTAAGAGAAATAGAGGTAGTTGAGTTTTTCGACACCCAGATACGTTCCTCTAAGAGCATTAGGTGAGACCTTTCTCAGTGAGCAAACTTAAAACATGTTCCCTGTAAACACAGTCGCACGTGGCACACGCAGGTAGCACTAATCGTCTTCAACAAGAGGCAACTGGAATAATGTGTAGTCGGTTTGTGCGTCACTCGGTGCTCTTACCACACGCGGAGCTGAGGTGGAGCAGCACCAGCTCATCCGTGGTGCCGAGTTTGTCGGCTACGGCGCTGATCACCTCTCTGCCAGTCGCCGCCACGGCGACCCGGATGGTGGTGTATGTGTGATCAGCACAGTACACCTTTAACAGGACTAAACAAGTGCAGAAAATAATGCTTGAATTGCAACACAACGGTATGGTACCGCTTAAATGATTGAAAACATATATACACGCACTAACTTACTGTCGTCGTGATTCCTAATGGGCTGCTTCTTCTGCAGCCTTTCCTCCCCGTTGCTGAACTGTCGTATGAGAGTTTTCTGTAGGATTACACAAAAGAGAGTCTATCATCGTCATGACAACATGTAGAATGTACTATTGAATAATGTCAAAGACGGTGGTACGAAAATACCTTTTTTATAGATTTAGCTTCTTCCGAACTAAAAAATATAAACGCATGGAGAAAGACACACAACAAAGCTGCGATAAATATCGCTGGAACATAAAACATCACAGTGAAAGTTACCGTGCAGCAGCTGGGAAACCTACTGAAATTTGACGATTTTCTCAAGGTCCGGAACAAAGCCCTTCAAAGCCCTCAAAATCCGAGAATCATTTGATAAGCTCCCATACAACTCCTACGGGGGACAGAGAAGAACAAGCCGACTCAAACCAGGCGTACGTTTGATGCAAGTCGCGCAATTCCCATCTGAAAGCGTGATTCGGTCACCTCGAGGAAGGAGATGGCGGCAGGCTCTTCCTGGAGCAGGTACGTCTGTGTGTTGGCCCAGCGGAGGGCCAGAATGAGGGCCCTCCTCTTACTGTTGAGTGCATATTCCAACCTCTCCTGCTCCGAGCCAGGTGGAGATGTCGTGTGGTAGGTGCACGGGGGGTTAAAGGTGATAACCAAAGAGGGTAACCCAGCGTGAAAGGGATGTCTTATTTGTTACATGTGGATCTGATGCTGATCACAGCGTCGAGTGAATCATTACAGCAGCTAAATCCAATTTGATTATGCAGTGTATCATCAGATCTACTCTCCTGAAAACAGAAATGGCATTTCAACCTACTCAAGGCCGCAGTTAGCCACCATTATTGACTCCTATCTACAATAAAGGTTTGCAGTGGTAAAGTACCTCGACGCCTACACTACAACAACTAGACAGTTAGAAAGTAATTACAACTTGTTACTATAGTGCGAAGGGAGGTGTTCACACTATAGTCCGTCCCTGTCTCAGTGGGTTTGTTCTGCTTTGAGTGTACGTACGAAATAAATATCAGTTTGAATAAAAGAGGAAATACAAAAGAAATGGCAGAAAGGATATTGTGCCAGGAGTAGAGGACACAGCTGGCTGTTGGGCATGAAGACGCCGTGCATGAGGACAAAGTCATCCACTGCTGGGTCTAACATGTGAGAAGAGAAAGATACAGTAGGAGGGAAGAGAATTAGTGAGGAAAGGAGGGAAGTCAAGAAGGTAGTGAAAGTTATCATTCATCTTTTAAGTTGTCCCTCATATAGTTCCTCTTTCATTGCAATTCATTGCACAGCTTGTCTGGACTATCTCTGTTAACTATCTATTTATTCATTTTTATATTCGGCTACCTGGTTCACTGTGATGAATGTCCATCCTCATGGCCTCCAGGAAGTGCTCAAGAATCTTCTCTGGTGTTCCTGATATCACAGTGTACCTGCAAAAGGTGAGGTGAGAGAACCAGAGGGGAAGATTCACTCTATTGTACACTTACCCACTCAATATGTATGCAGGGACAACTCCCACTAACACACATACTTGATGCTTCCCAGGGTGGAGGCGCGTGGACTCTTTTCTAACACCAGCACAGCTTGTTCATGCTCTTTCAACCGCACTGTGTTGGCTTCCACATCCTGAAAAACACAACAAAATGATGGGCACAATCAGTAATCCCCCCCCCCCCCCCCTCCCTGTGTCAAATGCAAAAATGCAAGCATTGTAAATGTAGTACAGCTAATCGACCAGGGGAGGGAGGCAAACATGCTTCCTACAGACCAAATGATGGAAATTCGGATGCAACTTTGGCAACTTGAACAATTTGTGCTGAGCACTGACTGTGTGAACACACATTAGGGGAAAAGGTTTGGAACAAATGTAGTCATTTGGTGATTCTGTCACTG
This sequence comes from Apeltes quadracus, assembly GCA_021346845.1. Lineage (NCBI taxonomy): Eukaryota > Metazoa > Chordata > Actinopteri > Perciformes > Gasterosteidae > Apeltes > Apeltes quadracus. The sequence continues at coordinate 8,359,986 of CM037919.1, forward strand.
CACGTCGTATCCCATCAGAGCATAAACATCCATCTCATCTGCCCACCCTGAGAATCCTGTTGAAGTCTTCCTTGTCAACACGGAGGAAGTGACAGTTGTCCTCCCTCAGGACGATGGAGGCGGCACGAGGTGAATCTGTAACCAGGGCCAACTTCCCGAAGTCATCGCCCTCGTGGAGCGTGCACACAACACCCTGAGACAGACATGGCACGCATGAATGCGCACACAGACCAACATCCCAACAGGCTCAGACACAAACACAGTCAATTAGTCATCACAGCGCCGGAGGAAAAGGCAGAAAAGCGCAGGAGCACACGACACTGATATGAATCTTTTGTACTTGTCTGTGTGTGTGTGTGTGTGTGTGTGTATTTGCACGGGACCTGCGTGAACAATGTGTGCACAGGCATGCGCATGTGTAAGTGTATGTGGCTGTGCAGTGGTTGTGAATCGGTGTGGTGTGAAAGTGTGTATGCGTACGATGTGACGAGTCATCATCAGCTGTCATGAGATTGCCAAAATCCACTGTTGGTGTTTGCCGGAGACACAGAGGGCAGATACACACACACACACACACACACACACACACACACACACACACACACACACACACACACACACACAGACACACACACACCTTGCCGTAGATGACCACATTGACAGAGCCTTTCTGGATGATGTACCATGACGTGCCTTCCTCTCCTTGGTTGAACACTGGAAGATAAAGAGGATTAACAAGTATCCCCCCGACATACATGATTAAAGGATGTATGGATATCAGGGGACAAAGCAGAGACTCACACACGGTTCCAGCTTTTGCGTGCGACTCGAAGATCACAACGCTCGCCAGTTCCCTCTTCACCTACGAACCAGAGAACACTTCTCAGTCAAGTCAGACTAAATATGTGAGGCTGCTGTAAAATGCACAGGTCGGGGTTTCTAAGGGTTCTTACGATACATCATGACGGTACACGGAGAGTTTTGCTTTATGAGACTTTTATTTTGCTGAGAGTTATGCAGTTAGCACTATGTTCAATAAAAAAATGAGGAGGAAAAGGTTGCATGGAAAAGCCCATTATTTGTGAAACCCTTTCTTCTGTGCTTCATGTGACTTTTCATTATCGTAATAATAGGATGATTTGATCCTGGGACTACATGGAGCATGAAAACCCGCCACAACAACACAGACTTAAGGACTCTGGATGATGGAAGGATTCTTGCAAACACAGGACAGATTTGTGTAAAACTATGTCCATTACACCGGTAAGAGAAATTCTAATGCTAAGGACAACAACCCCTAAAAAAATAAAAGACTGTGGCAAGGAGTTCTGATGACTTCTTGACAGGCTTCTGGACTCACAGTGTTGGAGAGGTGAGCTAAGGCTTTGATGTGAAGCAGCTCGTCGTAGATGATCTCTAAGTCATCCCCTGTCCTCTGACCGGGCCTGCAGACACACACGCAATGAATCAACTTCACCGTGACAATTCTAAGCTTGCTTGACTTCTTAATTCCCCGCAGTCAAGTTAATAATGACACATGCTGACGCTAAGTTAACACTGCAGTTTGGAATGTGGCCGCCATTTATCATTTGTTCACATTATTTCACATTACAGTAATGAAAATTACAGTAGTCAGTTTTGGATGATGTTTGGTTCAGGATGCTTATTCCAAAGCAAAATTAAAACATGAAACAATAGCCCAGTTAAGACGCAAATTACGTATGAAGTGTAATGGGAATTGGGTGCAGACGTGTGCAGTAAGTAATGTACTGTCACTTGAATGTAAGTTCATGCCATATTATTAATGGTTACTGACGACTTCCTGAGGATCATGCGCAGCAGAGCGTCAGGGCCAATCTGAGCGAGGAGGAGGATGGTCTCTGGCAACTCTTCCTCACTTTCCCTCTTCTCCTCCTCACTAGGCAACGGTGTGTCCTCCTCCTCATCATCAAGGAAACGATAGAACAAGTACTTGTCCTGGAAACCCAGGTCCTGGTCCACTGGAAAGCATACACATTTATACATATCCACTATATATTATACCATTGTCTTCTTTGTTTATATTGCTTTCTTTGCACTACAGTCAGATGCCAAACTGCATTTTGTTGTCTCAGTACATTGACAATAAAGTCGAATCTGAAGCTGAATAAACACAAATACTTTATATGAGCGCATACCGTGCACGCTCAGCGATTTGGAGCCACCGCAGTTGTTTTCATTCAAAGCAAGAGAGAAAGCAAAGTTTTAGGTACCGTGGTTGAGCACCGCTTCTTCTAGTAGTGCCTGCCACATCCCAACGGCGTGGGACCGTGTGAGAACACAAGCACTCTGCAGCACCAACCAATCGACCAGCTCCGTGCCTACACAGCATTGTCTGCAACACAAATACACATTTTTTTCTAAAGCTGTTCAATGCATAGTTCTGTGTAAACACACGTTTGGAATTGTAGACAAACACGCTCTCACCTGTACGTCTTGAGGTGGTACTTCCTGTCTCGGATCATGTGTGGGGCCCTGGACAGGATGGCGTTACGGAGGACCTTCCCTGCTCGCTGCAGCTTCTCTGAAGGGATCTACAGAACACACAAGGACATTAGGCTTTTGTCAACGGCTTGTTACTGTGTCCACAAGTTCAAACGTATGCCGACTCCGGGCTGTAACGCACAATGAAATGGATCTTTTTGATAAGAACACACTCTTTCAGGGATGTGTGCATTGATGCTTGGAGCATACACCAAAACAGCAGCAATATAACGCCTGATGCCAGAAACCACTGATCAAAAAACACAGCGCGTACATGCAAACGCATCCTCTACAGATCGCGCCTGAGAAAGAAAAGCAGATGTGTATACACACACAGCTGCTGTTGAAAACAACAAAGGAAGGCCTGCTAATTGGGCAGCTGGGATCTTTCGCCGATGCGAATGCATTAGCCTGCATTAGCATGACTACAGAGGATCACAGCTGTGAGTCATCACACACACTCCTCCAAAATCAATTCTGATTCAATCAGAATATGCAGCAGGGCACAATTTGATGAAACTATGGTTACTATCTTTTCTCTGCGCTGTTCAAAACTAGAGAATTTTATCAAACAATAAAAATCATCTCCTGGCAGAGACTACAATCTAGTAAGTCTTAATGCACCATCCACAAAGAAGTTTGACACAAGTGGTGGGGCAAAAAGAAGCTGAGGCTTCCTGGCCCACAGTGAATTAGTTTAGAATTTGGTCCAGTCAGGCTTTGTGTGCCCTGAGGAAGGGCAAAGCTTCTCGGAAACGTGCTGGCCAAGATTATTTGAAGGATCAAGTTGCCATGCTGGAGTTTCTTTTTTAATTTACCTTCGACACAAATCTCAGACACACCCAACGGTGCCGAGCAGCAGCGTGCCAGGGAGAGTCGCTTACCTTGTTGTGAGCTTTGTTTGCGGAGTCTGAGTTCATGTTGTCTTTGTCAGAGAGCCCTGATGAAAGAAATTAAGAGAAATTAAACTTGATTGTATGAATCAGACGCTATAACATTGTCTTAGTGTGTGTGTGTGTGTGTGTGTGTGTGTGTGTGTGTCTACTCACTGTCATTGTTGGATCCACTCTCCATAGCTCCATAAGGAGGAGCCAACAGTCCAGCCAAGCTCTGACGATACTTCTACAAGATTAAACACACATGCGCCACAAAAGATGTTAATCTGAAAACATTTACACTTTGATTCTTATCGCTCATGCGATATCATCATCTATTAAACGTCCAAACACACAACGTTTCTCTGCCGCTCTCCAACGCACAAACATTGCATTACTTTCCAGAGACACAATGCAAGTGCTCCTCAAAACAAAGCCCTTTGTACAACCACGATCATTTACATACAGAACAACTGACATTATATAAGGCGCTCCCAGCAGCATTGCCCCTGGGGTTCATGGGAGCATGCAGAGCGGCTGCATGTGTACAGATAACACCAGTAAAGTGCTATTTGCAGGTGATCGATACACACGGCAGGTAATGCTGTGTCTGGATGTGGCATTGCTTTTCTGCAAGGTCATTTTTCTAGAGGAAGCCAAACACACACACACACACACTTGTGTACACGTTTGCAGACACACATTCAGAGAGGGACGAAAAGCTCCCCCCCCCACACACACACACATACAGTGCAACACTACTGAGCCGACATACACACACGCCACACTCACCTCAGGTAAATCACTCGCCCAGTGCCGAAAGGATTGATACCCAGAGAGCAGAGAGCTCCCCTCTGCAACTCTACAGCTCACACTCAAGCCACCGGACAGCATCCCGCACAAGGCAAGCTGCTCTCTCTCTCTCTCTCTCTCTCTCTCTCTCTCTCTCTCTCGCTCTCTCTCTCTCTCACACACTCACACGGTTGCCCCCAGTGTCTCTCGCTCTCTTTTCTCGCTGTGATCCAGCCAAGGACCAAACCACTTTTCTCTCACAGGTTACCACGGTGACCTCGGCCTCTGTACAGCCGAGCTACTATGGCGGAGGAGAAAAAAGGAGACAGAGGAGGGGAAGAAAGGAGTAGTGAGTATGAGGGAGGAGAGGAAGGAAGCTGGCAAAGGACTCAACGAGAGGAAGTGGGCAGGAGGTATGTGGAGGAGGTGAAAGGCAAAATAAGGAGAGAAAGACTTGAGTACAGGCAAGTTTGATATTCTGTATGTTTACATGTTTACATACGTGTGTCGGAGAGAACCCTGTTCAACATGTTTATCCATCCTCCTTTCACTTGGTCTTAGAATTGTGGAGCAGCGCTTTTTTTTTGCTTTCATCTTTTTATCAAACACATGACTGCATTCATCCTTTGGCTTTGTAGTCCTGGTCCCACACAAGCACATGCACACAAATTAGTCACACATACACACACACGCGCGGAGGGAAACCTTAAAAAAAAAGCTGAATGTAAGTTGAATAAGATTTCAAAACAACCCTGACAACCTTCAGGCTATGTTTTTGTTTTAAATAGGCAGACTGAGTGCACTTGACAGACAAGCGCACTGCGAGCCCAATGATAAGACGGCGATTTAATAACCAATTATGGTCTTATCTCGCTTTTATATCTTCATATGTCAGAAATGCAGATATGACGTTTCCATGCACGCGGTAATAAGAATACAAAAGTTGATACAAAAATTGATAGATTAATCTGTTTTCTACTGAACATTTTACTTTGAAAAATATTTTACAAAGCAAAAAAATGAAAAAATTACCTTTTACACACAAGATAGTCCATAGTAGTAATAGCTCTCATATAATGATGATTGCAGATCTTTGTAACTCATTAGATCAGTAGGACTCGTAATAACAGGGACAGCACAGGTAGAAGTAATGATTTAGTGACCCATCAAAAGGTCTGCTTGGTTTCATTGAATATTTTGTAATGAAAAAAAGCTTAATGAGGATTAGTCCGATTGACTCAGAATACTATCCAACCTCATCTTTACTGTTGTCACACCATAAGTACCACAGACCAGGTGGAAACACTAGCACAAGCTGTTTTATTCATGGAGGTGTACGGAGTAATATTAAGATTACATACTGTCACGGTTTGGTCTTGTCTTATTGTGAAGTTGCATGTGTCTGGTCTCCCTGGGTTACCGTCACTTCCTGCCCTGTCCTGTCCTGTCTCCCCTCGTCAGTGTCTGATTGTCCCCACCTGTTTCCAATCACCTGCACCTCCCGTCTGTATTTAAGGCCTCTGCGTTTGTTAGTCCTTGGTCAGGTCTTGTTGAGAGTGTGAACCCTGTTACTAAAACTCTCTCTCTCTCTCTCTCTCTCTCTCTCTCTCTCTCTCTCTCTCTCTCTCTCTCTCTCTCTCTCTCTCTCTCTCTCTCTCTCTCTCTCTCTCTCTCTCTCTCTCTCTCTCTCTCTCTCTCTCTCTCTCTCTGCTTTGTGGTGCACTTCACCTGGAGTGCGTGTCTAACAGTTGGAACAGAAGGCCATGGTTATGGCGGACAGCCCTCTTGTGGTTAAACGCGCAATTACAGTGGAAGGTTGTGTGGAAATTGCGGTTTTTCAAAGATGAACAGCTTCAGGGACACTATCGAGACAGAGTTCACGCTGAATCACGACGTTCCACCTCATTCTCCCGGCAACGTGAAGCGGAGGCGCTCACACAGTTTGTCTCTCACCTCCCAGAGGCTCTTGAATTCCCTCTGTTCGATACGGAGCAGCTCACTGGTCTCCCTGCTGACAATAGTTGCGTGCCGTGGCGTGTTGTCCAGGATGGACTCCCCGAACGCCGTCCCGATCCCGAGGGTGCAGATGGTGACTGCATCCTGCACACAAACGCGTCATATTCCACGCAGCTAGGAATGTTTGAGACTGAATGAATGTATTTCAATGCAAGGCCTAAAAATTATCAAATGAGTCCTTCCACACAACAGTAATGGTAAAAAAAGAAGTGTTTATCACGTGGGGGCCACACCTTGTGATTATTTTTATGACCAGTAAAACTACATGACAATTTTGATTAATTGTTAACATCAGAATACGGTCAAAATGCACATTACAATTCTAATGAGCTTGTAAGAAATGTGCTCTCACATTCCCTCAGTCCAGTACCTTTTCAGCTGTCCAAAACTGACATTTCAAATATAGCCACAGAAACTAGGCCACCGATGGCTCTTAAGGGCTCTATTCATGAAAAGGACATTTCACAATGGAGGGGCTTCTTGTCTGCGTCTTTAACTGGCAACAAATCCTTTTCCATTTTCTAAAACATACCTCTTTTCCTTGTATGCACCGTGCAGTATAACCCCGTTTCCACACTCAACATGCAGCAAAAAGCCTTGCTCTGGCATTTGAATGTGAATGTTCTGGATCAGGCTCACTTGTATGGTAGTTCGACACACACACTGTACACACTGTACACACGGTACACTGCTGCACTGCTCACTGGTTGCACAAACCCAACAAGTCCACCACAAGTTACGCAATTCTGAGAATGCAATGTTGCATAGAAAAAGGGAGATTCGGGAGTAATTTCTTCTCATTAGGATGGACAAAAAGGCGACCCATCCCTCCCTCCCCCCCGATAACGTCTTTATTAGAGCGGCTAAGCAGTTAGATGAGCCATCATGTGTCCATGTAAATAGCTTAGTAGGAATAATCTCTTACCTGGTGGTTGGCAGTTTCTGACACTTTGACATCCAGAGAGCCGGACAGCACAGCATACCAGCTGGTGCCTACGTCACCCTGTCGGAACACTGTGCATAGTGCAATACAAGAAAACACTGTGAAGTGCAGTTCCCTCAGACTTTTACATTGTTTTCAATTCATTTTTAAGCAAACAGTTTCCGTTTCAAAATGTGGAGTCTTTCCTGTCCTTGTGTTACTGAGAAATAAATCCAACAAATATCCTCAAAGTCTCAGTATGCTATCAGTTTAATAATTCCATATGTTAATTACACATTAAGGTATACTTTAGATATTATAGGGGGATTTATTTTGTAACAATAACAAAAACAAACATGAGATCCTTTTTTTATATTTTAAGATATCTATGCAGTATTATAACCAAATATGTGCCCACTGTAGGTTTAACAAATACAAAAATATATTGGTGAATGTTTACAGCTGAAACAACTTTTTAGTTTTTAGTGAAAATAATTGTAAGTGGATTCAGCTTCAACGTTTCAGCGATTCAACGTTGGGGAATCATGTTTTCTCTAATACGAGGAAGAACATCCATTGGATATCCAAATGAAACAGTGCGGGGAACCCATCTTGGTCTCTGGGAAACAATCACTGCATGTTTCACATTTCATGGAACCTAAATATAATTAGAAATGTAACTGACTGATGAAGTCACATCTGTACGCTACGAATGTGTTAAAAGGAGGCTTGCACTGTTTGTGTTTGTGGAGCGGTACGTAATCCTGAACTAAAATAACAGCACTTTTCATTCCAATACCATTTCCAAACAGCAAAGGCACGGCTGTCGCATCATAACATGCCCTGAATATAGTGTCTGACAACGCTTCACTATGGAGAGCTACTCTGAGCCTAAAAAAAAGATCTATCGCCGTACTGAAAACCCAAACCACGTTATTTCATTTCATAATCCAACCAGTTGTGCATTGGTGTGTGTGTGTGTGTGTGTGTGTGTACAAATGTACATACACGTGATGCCTTTCTCCAGGCATTCATAGAAGGCACAAGCACAGATCTGCAGTAGGAGCGGAGGGGGGAACCTGTGGAAGGCTTTGACCTCTCTCAATCTGGTCAGGATGATGTCCACATCCTCTCCAGAGCGCTCAGAGGGCCTGTGCAGGGAAGAACAACCATCACATCCAACGTCGGCTGCTTGAGGACCTTATCGGGGGCTGACTGCAAGACTATTTAAACAAAAATGATTTACTGCATGATGTAACCATTCACTGTGATGGACTATCTATTTCAAGCGGGTCAGATGCCGCAACGGAAGGTAAGAAATCAATCAGAAATACTCGCGCTCAACAGCAACATTCTATATTTGCAATCAGACGTTTTAAAACTTGAAAATATGGTTGGAATTGTCCGCTAGAGATAAAAGGAAGCTCAGTGGTTAAAGTGTTACCCTTGTGTGTGTGTGTGTGTGTGTGTGTGTGTTCATTGTTCCCTCTGTTCATGTCTTACCGATAACTTTGAAAAGCTGCAGGTGTTACTTCTTCCGGCTCAGACCCCCCACAGGGTGTTGATGTGATATCTGATTTGCACTGCTGCTACTCCTCATACTCTCAAATATAAACACACATGGGGAACCCATAGAGGTTTGATCTTAAAGCTTAAACATTCTACTACAGAGGCCTTTGAGTAACACACACGCTGCAGTTAGCCCCATATACACTTGTTTTCTCTCCATCCAACTTTCTTCCCTCCTCTTCCAAGACCTCTTCTTCTTTAAGCTTCCCATTGTCTCCTCTGCATTACTGGCACGGCCACCCTGTGCTGATGGACAGTGGATGGGTCCCTCTACTCACCGGTCACCTATTGTTGGACCCTTTTTTCTGCTACGCAAGCTCACAGGCAGTGATGACTGTGTCTTAACCACACGTATATGTACATACAGAGATGAACAGACATGTGTTTGTGTCCCCGGGCAGCAGTCGATTGTCCTCCGTAGCCACAATGGAACCCCCAGATCAACACAGGCTTAGCCTTGAGGGCTGCAGCACAACACATCTTCCGGTCCCACAACATCTGCCAAGAGCTTGTGGCCATTACAGATGTCTCTCTGCCTTTACTCTCTCTCTCTCTCTCTCTCTCTCTCTCTGTCTTTTTATCTCTTTTTTTTGGGTCTCTGACTCATGCTGCAATCATCCTCCTACTCCCTTCGTAGAGCGTCACATCCCGGTGCAGTCCGGGGTTAATGCTGCAGACAGGGCGACTCCCACATGCTGCAATCGGGGGAGACAGGGAGGTTAACTCTGCGGGGTTGAATGGACGACCTTCACACACCCGTCTGCAGTGAAACTGTTAAGATCCGTCCGTCCCCCCTGGTTGAATCCTTGTCCTCGTTGTCGGGGTCCTGCAACCTGCCTGTCCAGAGGAATCGGCCTCCCCGGTTGGCGGTGACGGATGTGACCTGAGAGCCGTTCACCTTCTCCTGCTTTCCCTCTCACCGGCGTGTCTCTCTTATTTGACTTCTCCCTCCCTCAGTCCCCTCCCGATTATGTCAGCAGAGATCTCAGCTTTCAACCACAAGTAACACACGCACACACACCCACAAGCAGGATTTAAAAGATCAACCAGCGCACTGAAGAGAAGATCGAGAGACACCAGAAGGTTTTGCAGATGGAGGTTTCGGGAAACCCCATCGAGGAGGGAAATCATTGTTTGTAGACAAATAAATCACAGGTTGATTTGTTGTAGCCAGCCAAAACGTCAGACCGCCTCAAAACAAAGGGTTTCCCACGCTGGCAGATCAACACATTACTGTTGCACAGATGTCCTTGAAAAAACGCTGAATATTAAAGAGCTCATTAATTCCCTCATCCGACCTTGTCATATTTGCAAATGAACCTACAGAATACGTATATGAGGCCGTAGGTTTAGCTCCAGGCTTTTCTCTCTCTGGCACGTTGCTTTCGTCTTGGACCGCGTGTGAACCGGTCATGTGGACCGGTTCTGTTTATGTGTTCGACTGGACCGTATATTACACGCCCGGGGAAAAAAATACATTTCATCTTGTCTCACACACTTCACACTCGCCGGCTATGAATGTCCTCAGACAGATATGTCAGAGAGGTTTCTCAACCTGCGTCTTCCTTCTCGCTTCCTCCTTTAGCTGCCTCTTACTCTGGACATCAGCAGTCACTGTACTGATGAAAGCTCTCAAAGTAAGCACGCCAGCTGATGGATATTGATTGAATGGGGAGGTGCACACGGCCGTGGAGCACTGAGTGGTCTGCAATATCCGAGATATACTGGCCGGTCTAATCTTACAACATTGGCTGCCCTCACGGACGTCCACTTACTGCTGAACGGCCGCGCCAATTAGATCAAGTCATATAGCGTTCTGTTTAGTAGTTGACTTATTGTGAACACCAAATTGTACGACCATTTGAAACATTTCACTAACAATCCCTCCCCTCTCACTATGATTTAATGAAATAAAAAACTCAATCCTCAAAATTTCAACGAGTCAGATTTAACAAACAGTGAAACTGTTTGTTAATTATTATATAGATTTAATTTAATTAATGTTAATTTTATTATATAGACTTGAGATTTCAGATTAATCCCATTTGAAACTCATCGTCAGTCTGACACTTCACTCCTATCAATGGCAGAATATAACAGCGCTTTGATCATATTACAGGTGAGAATGAGAAGACAAGATGGTAGCTTCCGGTTGCCAATGGTAACGTGGGGACGTGTCATAGTGAGGTGTGTAGGCTACGGTATGTGTGGGTGTGAGCTGTGAGGGCCGTGTCCGTTTTATTGTCAGTTTTAGGTGTGAGGCGCATCATCTGCAGTAACGAATGTATGGCTGACCTTCCATTCTCTTCATGAATATAAGCCCTTCATTGGACAGATACAGCAACACTGCGGCTTCTACATTGAGTAGAGTCGTTAATAATTCCTCTGTGAAAAGATGTTCGATTATTCTAACTTGTTCAATAGGATCAGACAAACACATCGTCACATGCAGCAACGTGTCGAAAACGGAAGAAAGAAGATGCCACTAATCCTTATTTTGGAGAAAATCCCCAACACCACACGGGAGGGAGGGCGGGCATCTTCAAAACGAATTTTCACGCAGAAAGATATCAACCATGTGCGTCTAACCGGGCGGCCATCGGAGACATCCCGGTGGACCTGGAGGACACCAACGCCTTTTTGACCGTGCAGATCCGGGAGAGAGAGAGAGAGAGGGAGGGAGGGAGGGAGGGCGCGCGTGCTTCTGGCGCTGCAGCCTTGCCCTTCTCCGCCTGAGTGCTACTTGTTCCCCCCCCGCTTAATGACCGCTAACCTACGACCAGGTTAACGGAAAGGCCACGCCGCTGTTCCTGCGCGCTCACACACACACACGCGCGCGCGCGCACGCAGCGCACTGATCCACGTTGAAGCGGATGAATGAAAGAAAAAAAGCACACAGTCATCGCTGTGCGCGCGTGTGGATGCGCGGCGTGGACAATGGTCTCGCGTGGTGCTGCGTTCACCCACCTCTTATCCAGACAGCAGATCCACTCCGCCAACGGAGACGCGTTGAGGGACGTCTGCACCGCCACCATCTTCCCCGGGTCGTGTGTCGACGAGAAGCGGCGCGATATGCGAGCGGAGGGAGAGCTCCCCGGTCGTCGGTGGTCGTTAAGTGAACATGCTCCCCCCTCCCTCTCCTTCTCCTCCTCCTCCTCCTCCGCGCGACTACAGGCTGCTGTTGCTGCCGCTGCCTTCCTCGCGCCACTCACATCACGTGTGTCAGCCTGCATTAATGGAATTTTGGAGAGCTTTGACAAATAAAAAATAGTATAGTGTAGCGCACATAAGTCCCTGTTGGAGCAATTAATACTTAATTAAACTGAGGAGGAAACGGAGCTATTAAAGGTCATATATGCAGAGGGCTCCACCAAAACCTCACGTTGGCCTGGCTGATCTAATGTGACTTTAGGGCAATGGGACTGCTGTGAGAGTATCAAAACATTAATTTTCCAACAATTGACTTGTTTCACGAATGTCATTTTTTAGCACTGGTTACATGCTGACAGTGACACATATGATCGCCTCGTCTAACGGGGGTCCGCGCATGCTCACGCCCAAATGATTTGCAATTGATTTGCGTCATTTGAGTTAAAGAGCTTGAAATTCACAGGCAAGGTAAATATCTTACAAAGCAAATGGCAGATTGCATGTTCCAAATCTTCTCCCAATTCCCAAAGACCAAAGTTGTCCCATGGCGGTCAAGACAGCAACAAATTGTCCCTGTGTGAGATTACACTGACTTTGCCGAGTGACACAACACGTGTGATGTCATCAAGAAGGAGGAACTGACTTCAAGGAACAGGATGTAAACAATTGAGCTTTGTGTGTGTGATGCTTAAAAAAATAAGTAAAGAAATGTGAATTTTCTTTGTTTTACAGTCACACACCAATTGGGGAGTGTATTGTTTAACTTTGCAATGGTGCAAAATTTGTTTTAAAAAAAACTAATTGTGAGCATCACCAAGGCTTCGGCCCCCTAAATACACCAGTGCACTGCAGCGTGAGGAGATTGTTTCAATAGAATGCGACTCATCTTACAAGGCATTGAGGGACAGCATGGCCTATGGAAGTGGCATGCAACATGAGAAAAAGGAAGCATTTAAATACTGAACTTGACTTCTGAAGAACTGAACACATCACACAGAACTGTATGATAATCCTTTTGTAAATATATTCATTATAATGATGACAGGGGCAGGATCTATTTTTTTTTTTAAACAAGAGCTAAATCGGAGCGTTGTCTGTTGAGTCGGCCATATGAGGACACCAGCATGAAGAAGCGTCATATGAACGTTGCCTCCATACGTTTATCTGACTGATGTATAATGATGTATGAACAGTAGCAAAGCAGAGAGACTGGAGCAGCTTGTGATGACTGCAGCCACCGCAGTAAAGGGAGTCAGGGGGGAGGAGCAGGGAGGTTGTGAGCACGAAGCATCGCCTGAAACCATAACTTACATCCTGCGCATGAAGTATGCGAAAAGTTCAATAATACATTATGGGATTTTCTCTGTGTTCAGTGTGAAAAGGACAGAAAGAGGAGGACAAAGATGTCCCTCCCTCTAGCAGGCGGACATTGTAAAAGCCGCTGCTGTGCTGCTTCGGGTGAATTACAGAGTGTAAATGTGGGCCTGTTGCAACTTTGTGCGTGTGGATGCACACACTAGCCTCACTGCATCTGCTTGAAACAGCACTTCAGCACGCATGACTGTAATGCCGGGGGGTGATTGAGCATGTTTTCACCACATTGTGTGTGGGGGGGGGTCAGCCCAAGCTGTCTAAAAATTAACCACATTCTGTTTTTAAGAAGCTACTTCAAAATGGTTTGGAGAAAAGTATTCGCAAGTATTATTCATTGATTATCAGAATGTATTTAGGATCCTGCATTATTAGAAAAAAAAACAATACGGAAGCCTTCCAAAGCACATAAACACATAATGAGATCAGTTTTTATTGTGTTTGACTGGCGAGCGTTACATTCATGAATCCAATGGAAAGATTTGCATATTCATCAACACAGAAGTGCATCATTGTTTGCTGATGTTGTTAGAATAATATATGTGCAGTACACACATTCAGACACAAAGAGGCAGTATCATTGTTCGTGGATTCATGGATGCAACACTTGGACTATAAAAAGTGATGTTTAAGGGACACGCCAGACTGACTCACAGCAGCGTACAAACTGTGCAGAGCTGCTCATTTAAACTGCTGACTTGTGTGTTCATCTTAGCTAGAGAGTGTTTATCTGTGTGTGTGTGTGTGTGTGTGTTTGTATCTGCGTCCTTGCATTTTGTTCAGAGGATTGAGGGCAATTCCCTTGTGAAGCCGGGAGACTGTAAATATGGTTGACAGAACAGATAACCATGCAGGGAATTGCAGTCTGCCAAATGCAGCTTGGATGACACACACACACACACACAAAGACACACACAACATCATCAGCTGTCAAACAATCCTTTAGTCTAGAGCTGTTACCACCTAGTTACACCGTTAAATTAACAGTGCTAGAGTAGCGGCAGCTCATCAGAAGAAGGATTTAAAATGATAATGCATACCACAGCAACAGGAAACCTTGAAATATAGAAACCATTTAGCCTGATTTGTTTTGATTTGCATTCATTAAAAGATATTGATTAGTCAAAGCTGAAAGCAGGTTCACTTCTGTAAGCATCCCGTCACCTGATAATCATCATCATCCGGCTCAAAGTCGTGACTCTCCCCAAACCGAGAAACAGAACGGCCGTGTTGTGGATACTGTGTGTGTGGGTGTGGGTGTGTATGTGTGTGTGTGGGTGTGTGTGTGTGTGTAGACTGTCATCATGCCCTAGCTGCGTGAGCTTGATGAAGGGGAAAAAAATGAAGTGAAGAAGTCAAGGTGACCTGCTGCCAAAGAAATAGGATTTGAGGATTATGACAGCACACAAAAGAACTGTATTTCTCAATTTATCCCTGATTAAATATGAATACCCCAGCTGATTGAAATAGACGGGACTTGCTATTATGCCCCATTGCAGCTTCAATGTATTGCTCTCTTCACTTGTATACCTCTCACTTCATATTATTGCCACTCTCTTTCCCTGATCCCCCCAATCTAGGTTACACGTCTGCCTGCAGTATTTGTCTCACTCTACTCTGCCTAACTCAAAATTGACTGCCACTCACAACAACACCACTACCTCATTTTCCAACATCAACTTCAATTCACTTTTCCTCCTTCCCCTCCCTCCTTTGGTTAGCCTCATTCAGAAGAAGGCTTGTGTGATTGGCCAGTATTTATATCAACTAGGTCCCAATGCCACCTGGGACAATGGTCTCCAGTCAGATCCAGGTCACACCGCCGAGAACCATTCTTTTGGCTCTGCACGGATCCAGTCCAGTCCAGTGGAGTCCAGTCCAGTCCATCTGCCACAAAACCCAGCTCACAGACAGACGCAGGTACTGCACTGGCTCCCCCACTAGTATCATACACAGGTAGGTAGGAGCACACACACGCACCTCACACAAACACGCGGGGTGACAGTGTGAGATCTGCACCGCCTCATGCAGACAGGTGAGTATGCACACAGAGCTCTGAGCCCAGCAGAACCTCTGTCAGACTGAGATGGGTTTACACGGCAGATGGCAGTGATGCTGAAAGACAGGTGAAGGTAAGTGCATGTGGAAGTAACCTGGATGTTGTGTACTAGTGTAAGACACAGCAATGGCAGACAATGTAAACTAGTGGCCATCACGGAGGGAGACAGTCAACAGGTCAATAAAGCAGCATTTGGCAGAGCTGACATTAGATCAGCCTTCACACTTACTGCATGTGGTCATTCAACACGATGACAGTCATTTCGGCTGGAACTGTGTGACCAAAAATGTTTAAGATTTCCTGCAGAAGGTAAATCGGTGTTAGCCGGTGCTGCTCACCGTCAGTGTTTTGCAGTGACTAGAGTAGTTTACACAGGATTACCAGAGGATAATCCATTTACAGTATTTAGAGACATGAGTCGCCATCTGTCTGTATTTATCGCAGCGAGGGAGCCGTCGGCACCGGCTGCCTATACGAACAGGCATTTGTACGGCGAGAGGAAAGCGACGCAGCTCCCCTTCGTGTGCAGCGGATCATAATTGTCATCATAATTAACCCGCAGGTTTGTTGCGCACTCGGGACGAGCCCGGCGTTCGTTATTACGACCTTTAAACTCGAGAATTGGTGCCTTCAATTGCTGTCGTAAACGTTTGTTTTAACCACGCACCAAGGTTAAATGCTGCAGCACAATTGCCGTTGTGTTTCTCGGGGTTTCCGCACGTTGAGAAGAAAAGAAAAACAAACCGGGGATCAAAGTGGGGTTTGAGCAACGTTAATCGCCGTAGCTGCTTGAGTGAGTTAAGTTAAACAAAACGGAAAACGTGCACATCCTCGCTCCGGTTCTTTATTCCACGCACGATGCAGAGACAGTGAAGGGTGTCAATCAAAGCGCCTGTCGTTAAATGCGCATGTTTCCCTAAAGTCTGTTCAACATGCGCCCGTGTGTAGCCGCTGTGCGCGTTCATTTTTCCGACCGCACGTGAAGGCAGCGGCCGTCCTCGCTGCTCCAAGTTAATTGCACGTAGCTGCGAGGAATCCTCAGTGCAACGATTGGTGTTTTTTTTTTTTTTTTGACGGGTGCTTCGTGTCCTTTTACTTCCAAATTTGTGAGTTTGACTTGTTTTTAATTATATAATTCACAGCTTCAACGTTATTTTGAGTTTGTCAAGGAAGTTTGAAGCTTGAATGTGTTGCATTTTGACATTTTTCAATCCACTCTTTTAGGAGAGTCTCGATCGCCGCGGTGATGGCGTATCAATATCTACAGATGCCCCGATGACAATGACGTTTCCATACCAAGAGCCTGCCTTTGTCACCCGTCTTCAAACAAGCGCAGCGTAACCTCTTAAAAAACCAACATCCAAAGCACATTTGCTACAATCATTCTAAAGGTGCTACTTCTCCACTGTTTCAGCAAATCCCAGAACATTTTACTCTACATTTAGCTTTTAGCTGCTTGTAGCTGTCGGAGGCTCCTTTCTCAGATGATGCGGGCAGACAGCAAAGGCCGAAGCGCCTCCCCTCACAGGATAACCTATAAGTCTGACTTCCATGCAATAAAATGCTCATTTGACCCTGCAACGAGCCTACAGTCGGGAACCAAAACTGCCTCAACCAGGCTGCTTTCCAGTCAGTCTGATCCCATAATGTCCCACACCATTGCGAGCCCGGCCAGCAGAGGGAGAGTCCTCAGCGCCAGAGGAACCAAGATCAGAGAGAACATCTTTCTGCAAATGGACAACCAACAGCTGAAAAAAGATGTTGGTCCAGTGCAGAGTTCGGGCTCCACGGGCTTCCCTTCTCCCCATAATCCCATTCTACACCTCCAAACTTCAGTTTTCTCTGCATGCAGACGCCCAGTCGTCAGTCCCATGGCGTTTCTGAGCACTTCAGCCAACATTTCAACTCCAGAATCCTCTCTGAGAGACAAATCATCCAGATCGGGGGATGTGGTGAACATTGACCGAGCTGCTCTGGCTCAGAAGTTCTCCGTAACGCGGAGGTTGTTTGAGACCCAGGGGATGGATGTTGGGACTTGTGGAGGGCAGGTTTCAAGAGGCATTGCTGCCAGGGGAACCAAGGGGACGGCAGGTGGGCAGGGGGACGAGATGGAAGGAGAGGAAGACGAGCGTGGAAAAAGTAAAAGCACAGAAGAGGATGAAGACAAATCCATAAATGTTCACCTGCTGACAAGTCACCATAAATCTCCCGTACCGGACGGTCCTGTTGAATCATCCAACAGATCGCAATCCTATCTTGACATTCGCGGTCGAGCCAGGGCATCACAAATGGAGGAAAAAAGGACGGAAAGCGCAGCCCGTGTCCTCTACTTGACCCCTGAGGAGCCAGTGAGGGCGGAACTGGTTGACGTGAAGTACGGGTCATCAGAAAGTGACGAGAACGAGGAAGAAAAGGAGCAGCAAGAGGCAAGAAACTGCCCTGAGGACGAGGGGCCAAACGACCCGCACCAACTTGCAGCAGAAACTGTGCCAGTAGATTTTGAAAAGCCCAGCATTGAAACGTCAGGACTCAACGTGTCGGAAAACGATGTGGAACTCGGCGCGAGAGAAGTTTGGCCAGTTCCCTCAGACGAACACCAGGAGTCGTCAACCAGCCTGTCGTTGGAAAGAAAGACCAAAGATGACAGTGAAGTTGGAAGAGACAAGTATCAGCAAGTGAAGGAGGAATGGGACGGCGAAGGAAAAGCACAGGACAGACAGTTCCTGTCATGTGAAATCCGGTACAAGGGGGAGAAAAAGACTGTTGCAGGAGAGGGAGAAAGTTCTGGAGGGGCTGAAAGGGGCACAATGCGCGAGGAGGAGGACGATGATGAAGTTGAGACGCACAGTCCAGAGAAGGTCGGGACTGAGAAGGAAGAAGGTTCAACATGTGGGCTGCGAAATGAGGTCAAGCTGGAGGAGGGCAGAAAAGCTGATCCGGGAGGAGGCGCACAGGCCCAGACGGGACCTGCAGCAATCGGTGGGATTGAGAACGAGGCTTTTGTGCTTGAGCAGGAACACCAGGAAAGGGGAAACTCTATACACGATAATCCGCTTTCTTTGCAATACGAGCAAATTCCTGGTTTGCCTGTACTGGACAACGAGAAGGCAGAGAGTGTCGAGGATGCAGCAAAAGAACAGCAGAGGAGAAGAGTCCGGTTCACCTCAGCACCAATAAAGGTATGCGGAAACTCTTTTTGAGGCACAATTACGCAAATTCAGACTTGTTTCAATTTCTGACTGCTGCACGGTGTCACTGATCTCAAAATGTATGCTTTTACACAATCTACTCATAGTAGCTTTGTGTCGCCGTGAGGAGTGTTGGCACCAAGCCATGTTTCTAATCAATCGGAGGGGAGGACAGGCAAGGATTTCTTTCCCTATAAAAATCCTACTACCATGCATGTACAGTTTGGTTCGTCGGCATGTCCTGGCTGTCTCCCATGTCTCGCACTCTGGCAGATTTGCCATTTTATAAACAGCGTCTTGTTGTGTCAATAGCTGCAGATGGCTCTCCCTCCGGTCTCCTCGGTGGTGACCACATGCACCAGCTATCAATGCATGAAACAGGGGCGTCCTTCAGCCTTGGTTTAAACCACCGTGACTTGAATGCTGTCTTTTAGGTGTACAGCACTTACTCCAACGCCGAGTATGACAGGCGCAATGAAGACGTCGACCCGGTGTCGTCCTCAGCAGAGTACGAGCTGGAGAAGAGGGTGGAAAGGATGGCCGTCTTTCCGGTGGACATAGAGAAGGGTGTGTAGCTGCTCTCTTACACGTCACAATGTGTTTTTAGTGTCCCTATGCGTTTTATTTCATTAGCAACCATTCCATGTCAAAACAATTGTACATGGCTGACATGTAATGGGTTAAACGGTCTTCCTATGGTGCTACAGTCTTCCCCTGACTAATGGTGTTTTACAATGAGGATACCTTCCTCTTTGTATCTGTTTTCCTTTTTAGGAGATGAGGGTCTGGGCATTAGTATAATAGGAATGGGTGTAGGGGCTGACCAGGGACTGGAAAAACTTGGAATCTTTGTCAAGACCGTCACTGAAAAAGGAGCAACACAGAAGGATGGGAGGTAGATTTCAACACCAGTCTCTCATTCTCTGGGAATAGAGTTTGCCTCTAATAACTTGGGGGGGAATTTCTTTTGTGTGTGTGTGTGTTTTAGAATTCAGGTGAATGACCAAATAGTGGAGGTGGATGGGGTGAGTTTGGTTGGAGTCTCCCAGTTGTTTGCAGCCACCATCCTCAAGAATACATCGGGCCTTGTCAAGTGAGTTCACACGTTTCCGTACCTTTTTGTATTCATGGATAGTGGCGGAGCGTGACATAGTTCCATGCAAGTCGTTTTTAAGTATTGCAGCGGATGTTATTGGAGGGTTTATAAAAAGCTTAGACTGAGTCTGGCTTTGTTTATATAACTGATGTTATTTAAAGATGAAACGCTAGCGAGATGAATAAAGAATTTGTTTTCTACCTAGATGTTTTTTACAGGACCACACTAGCTTTTTTTTAAAAAACATTTTTGCTGTTTAAAGCTAATTAAGTACACATGATGTACACTTCCCGACCATGGCAACCAGTCTTTAACAACACTGTGTTTAGACTGTCTGCCAGCCTTTCAGGTACTCGAAGCCAGAAATCACCACGGTAACATTTCCTCTCCAAAACATCCACATGCGCTTTTCCTTCTGTCTCCTGAACATGAATGAGATGCTTTTTAGCCACTTCCAAATGTATTTATGTCAGGTCATAGTAGCAAATGCAAAGGTTAAAAACTGCTAAAAGGACAGCTTGAGTTTCAACGGTCATAACGTGTTGGGTCTTAATTCATGTTATCTGCAGCACCTGTGCTTCACCTGGATGCGCTGATTGCTCACAGCCTGGACTGATTTCTGTGTTCGGCTGCAGGTTTTTGATCGGGAGAGAGAAGGAGGGAGTGGAGAGCGAGGTGGCACGACTGATCAACGAAAGCCTGGAGATGGATAGATCACCCAGGGAGGTGTGTTTTCCAAAAGCGGAGTGGCGCTTTCAATTGTGTTAACAGTTCCATGTGGGTTGATTGTAGTGTGTGTTTTTTCTTTTCTTTTTTTTTTTTTGTCTGTATGAAGAGGGGAAGCGCAAGCGGGGAAGAGGATATCAATGGCAGCTTTTCAGGGAAGTCGGTGGCTGAGGAGGAAGAGGAAGAAGATGAAGAGGAGGATATGGCTTTTATTTCCAGTCTCGACAATTACCAGCTCTGCCTCAAATACCAGCAGGTATGTTTCATTGTACATGGATTGATTGATTAAAATCCATTAACCAGATGTATACACCAAACCCCTTGTTGGCTGTCACGTCAATAATGTATTAAAATGGCACATTGCAACAACTCTGAAAATACAATTGTTGACAAACAAGAGATGTGTAGAACTTTTCTCCTCCCGTATACATTTCAGAATAATCAAATATTTCCCTGTTTCTTTTGTAGCTGCAGTCAAAAATGCAAAGCAGAGCTGCTCAACATAAACGTGCTAAAGAAAAGGTAGGTCACTCAAATCTGATTGAGATCTCTCTCACTCACACAAACCAATTACTATCCTCACTTTACTACGCTCGCTTCCACATTTGGAACAGACTGACCCATTTAAGTGTGTGTGTGAGATGGCTCGGTGTGGAGTTACTAGGACATGGGCCATGTTCCAACACTTCAGCGTCAGCCAGCTTTTTATGCCTTTGCCTTGAAGTAATCGCCGCTGTGACATAATTGGGTTGGCAAAAGTCGTTGAGTAGAACGTCTGTCTTCTACCCCACTGTGGAAAATCAGCCGTTTTTTTGTATCAATACCTCCTTTTTGTAGTGAAATGTATAAGAATAGTTTTGGCAAGTGCAATATAATGACAAAAGGAAGCGCTTTCCTTTCCCCTGTGGCTAATATCTTGTCTTTTACGGTCTACCCAGTTAAAGGCATGGGAGGAGCTGCAAATTGGTTGGGAGAACCAAAAGACCAAGCTGGAACAAAGAGTGGAGGATGGAGAGGACAAGGCTGAGAAACTAGAGAAGTATGACGACGCGGACGTTGAGCTTTGTGATCATTTTTACTAGAGAATGTCATTTGAGGTTGTGTTTGCCCTGATATACATGATGGGTCATTTTGTAATTATATACAGATCCAGGTTAAAGGCTTGATGGGAGCATTACGCCTGCAAAAGGATTAATTGTGACCGATGATAATAATGATGAGGGTGTTAAAGCCCCCTCCCTTTTTATTTATCAGATACTGGCAGGAAGCCCAGACTCTGTGCAGGGTTGTGAACCAGCGACTGGCTGATGCCCAGAACCAATCAGAAAGCTTGGAGATCAAATACAACAAAGCCAAGAGACTGATCAGAGAATACCAGAGCAGGTATTAATCTAATCTCGGGATATTTGACTCGATAATGTTCTTAAATGTGGGATTTTATTTTTGTGAGCGAGTTTAATTGTGCCCGTTTTCCCCCAGAGAGGAGGAAAGAGAGAAGCGAGAGGCTGATCTGAGAGGAGAAATGGTGGCGAGGGAAAAGCTGCACAGAGAGACCGTTGAAAGACTACAAATCCAGGTGAGGGGAGGTTGCTCAGTCGTTTATGGATTCACTTTACTGAGCCTGCCCTGTAGTCATTGTCTCACACTGCTCATCGCAGATAGCACAGCTCGAGAGAAAAGAGGCTACGCCTGAAAGACTGGACCACTCTGGGGACAGTTCAGTCACTGGTAAGCAGCCGAATTACTGTCAATGTAAAGCAGCCTGCTTCCATCGCTGCATGTCTCTTTACCTTTTGTGCAGCTTCTGGTCAGTGCAACCACCACCAATCAAGTGTAAGGGTTCAGAAGGGCGAATATTCAAAGTTAGATAATGAAACCTCGTCTTAAATTACATACATTTTTGAGCAAAGGGAATTGTGTTTTTGCCTCTGTTCCAGACTGGTATACCCCACTTCCTGATATAGAACTTCTAGACTCCAGTGCTCACAAAGCCAGAGCTCAACTGGCTCAGAAATCCAAGCGGCACCCGCCCTCTCGAGACAAACTCCGAGAGAGCTTCAGGAGAAAGGTAGTAGACGGAGCTGTGAAATGCTACGAGTCGACACTCCGCGTCGGCTGAACACTTGCACGTGTGTCCTCTTGTTTCTTTTAGGAAGGCGAAGTTCAGGAGAGCCAATCGCTGTCTGCGCCCGCGACGACGCAGAGGTGCAGCAGAAGTGACCTGTCTAGTGTGTCGTCGTCCACGGACCTCGGCCCTCAACCCCCCACTGCCCTCGTCTTCTCACCGATCAGCTGCAGCGCTGACGGGGTCCCTCCCTCTCCGTGCAAATCCTCTGCATCCAGAAAGTCCAAAAAGAAATTCCCCGACTTCAGGTGCAGGGTCTCTTTGAATACTTTCCACAATAGCTGGCTAAGAAGGGCGCTTGTTCCTGCAGCTTTTTAATAACTGTAGTCTGCTTCTTCTCTTCAGTGGCCTTCGAAAGTCTCTTGGCAAAAGGAGAAGTGAGAAACTCACCAAAAGGTCCCTGAGCAACAGGTGGAATCACGAACGAAACCAAGCAAAATGGATTTCTGTCTGTTTCTGTTGCATAGCTGAAATTTGCCTACAAAGCACGTCCCTAATCTAAATGCAACCATTGTTTTTTTTGTTTCTACCAGAGGTTCGTGTGACCTAGTGGACGGGCCTCCTGAAGTCTCTCCGTCAGGTTCAATAACCTCGATGCCTTCATGCCTGCCCTTTGCCTGGTTTGGAGAGCGAGGGCGAGAAAAGGAATTGGAGGGTGAGCGAGGCCGGGAGAGACTTCGGTCTGCGTCCAGCAGCAGCCTGCCGTACCTCACCACCACTGGTAGAAGGGGCCAGGTAAGAAAAGATGGCCGGCTTTCCCTCCACACGATCCAATCCTAACCTGACCGTTCTGATCTACACGCGGCCATAAATATTGCTCGCACAAATCTTAAAGACATGCAACCAATTTGAAGTGGCATAGTTTTCTTCCTTCTTCGTTGCTCGGTTCCAGAGCGTCGGCTCTCCAGTGAAGTGCTCCAGCATGGTGGGTCATGTTTCTGATCCCTCCCTCTCCGGACACTCTCACGCTTTCACTTTTTCCTCCAGCGAGGTGAGTCTGTCCTTCACTTCTCCTTGTTCCTTTCTTCCTTCCCATGGAGCCCTCATTGTCTGGCTATTTTGTCTCCACAAACTTTTTTTTCCTTTTTTTTTCTTACCGGTACCTCTCCTCACTATGCCTGCATATTTTCTCTGGTGTCCCGTCAGACGTTGGACTATGACCCTGTTCCCAATAATAACAACAACCAGTGGCAAAGTCGACCCGTGTTGGAGTGGGACAACCACCAGGTGTTACTGTGGTTAATCGCCATGGACATGGACGAGTACGCGTCCGAGTTTTCTGCCCGAGGTGTGGACGGGACTCAGCTGCTCAACATGGACAGTGAGAAACTCAAGGTGACGCTTAGGATGAAGAAATCTCAAATTATTTACTGAATGTGGAAGGCATAGGACACTGATCGCGTTAAATGACTCGTTCAGTTGTTTTATGATTTTGTTTTTTCTAGTTTAATGTATTTATAACTGGAACTCAGCTTTTTTTTCAATTTTATATACAACTTTTTTTACTGTGTACTGCACACCTAACTAATTTATAATGTGTTTATTATATACAGTATATCATATAACTGATTATTTAAAGATGCATACTAGGTTGGTAATTCCTCATATATAATAATGTATATAGCTGCAATATCTTTTATTTGACATTTAGTAGATGGTGATGCGTTTTGTCATGAGATGATACATCATGCTGTTTTGGCAGTTGCGGCGTTTTTAACCTGAACCTGTGTACTATTTTCTGTTTACATGCCATGGTTTCTTTCACGCCAGGCTCTGGGCGTATGCAGTCAAAGCGATCGGACCGCCCTCAAGAGGAAGCTGAAGGAGATGAAGAAAAGACAGGAAAAGGAACAGAGGAAAGGAGAAAAGACGCTGGAAAGCAAGAACACATTTTTGGGTGTGGCGGCTGAGGAGAGAGTGATGACTGATGATGAAGACGACGACCGTAAACGACAGCAGCAAAACTGTAAGAACGGAGTCCCTCTTGTAAAAGGAACGGGCAGTGATGTCGGAGAAGCACCACCAGCGTGTGTTTGCAGCTTAATGCGCACAAACTACTCTTGAAGCCATTTCTATTTGATCAATAGCAACTGCTCATGTACTCTACACATAACTCAACTACCACAAGTTTACACATTCTGCAAATATGTCTGTAAATTACTGTCTTGGAAGAGACAACAACCACTCTAATTTATTTTTCTTAAACTAAAGTTATACTTAATTTTAATATTTAACAGTGATGCTTTAACCATTATTTGCTGTAAATGCTTTTTATGTATTAATAAATAATTTTTTAAACCACCCTTTTGCCATAACTTGCCTCCAACAGTGACACATGGATATGACATTGTTTGAAAGTTTTATTCAAGAAAGTTCAGTGGCTATAAAAAATTAAAAAATTTTGGGAGCAAACAGTTTTGGTATTTATAACTGTGTGCTTGACCGCTGAAGTTTCAGTTTATCCACAAAATACACATGATCGATCAACAGTTGGAGCAGATGCACTGTAAGAAAAAAGAAATCTACTTTTACATGGAGGAAATGGCACATGTTAAAGATTCCCCAGTATGCAGCAAACAGGAAGTCCTCATGAATAGTAAAATACAAAACCACTCTGCAACCCAAACGCCTTCCCTCCCCCAGTCAACACTGTAGTAAACTTGGAACATTACAAAGCTCCGGCCGACAAATGTGCAGAACCATTTCCCAAACTGCAACTCTTCTTGCAAGAAGACTTTCCCCGAAACAATGCTTGGAAATTTGTCCTACAAAATGTTTTATTTTATTGTGCAAAGAGGAAAAATACATTTTTTAATTCATAAGTAAGCAACAGAAAATCTGTAGATTGTCAGATTCTCATTGGCTGTGAAGAACAACGTTCCCTGTCATGCCAGGTCGTCATCCAGGGCTCCTTTTCCAGATTCTCCCAGTTGCCATTCCTGGGGTTTATCCCCCTCTCTTCCCCCTTGATGCGAACAGCGTTGTAACTTGGAACCGTCTCTTCATATTTAGCACGCTTAAAAACGCCACACTGGAGAAGAAAGCAAGACAGAATCTATATTAAGTTGGGCGACATGCTATTTAAAGGCATTCAGAGAGAAAAGGAGGTTGAGACATTCAATGTCATTTGTTTGTCTGACGGGCCATGATTCAGTGAATCTATTGAGGTGTAAACTAGCCATCTGCAAGCCCCTCGAAGAGAGGAAACACGTTTCCAGACGTTTTCCACATTAGAGAAAGAAGCCCCACACCAAGAGACTGCACGTGTGATCGCAGCAAAAAAAGAATTAAGGACGTAATCAAAGAGATGCAGATAAGCCCCAATGGTGTAGTTCCTCACCATCTCGTCCGGCCATGCAGGTAAGCAGTGATGATTCACACATATTCATGAGTGAAAAAATATTATAGCATTATAGAATAATAGCATTCATGTCACAGTGCGAAAATCGCCCGCCTAATGCCAGGAAGCAACGCTTTGGTAGCAAAATAACAGCAAGAGAAAGTTTCAGTCATTCATGGCAGGCCGTGTAATTTTACCCTCTCACTGTTTTTTATTAATTATGCAGTCTCTCTTTTTCTGATGGGTCCTCTTTATTCTTTTTCCAAAAGCACTGAGAAGAGGAAAATAGTTAGACATTGGTGTGTATTTGCTGCTATGGATGCCAACAGTTCTTTTGTAGAATGCTAGGTCGTTATGAGATGCTGAAAATGTTGATGAGCTGTATGTGCTTTGATCAGTCCTTCAGTCCTACCTTCCACAGAAGGAATGCCAACAGGGCCAACAGCAGCAGCACGAACAGGACGGACAGCACGATGATCCACCACGGCGCTCCTCCGTGCCGGGCTTCAACCCTCTGTGGGAACACCGTCAGCCTCACCTGGGAAAAGGAAATGCAGTGGCAGAACATCTGTAATGGCAGCTCTGCTTTGGAGTCTTGACTACACTTTCAAATCTCTTGATTCTCAGTGTATAGATTGTGTACGGTAAACTATAGTGTTGCGTACTCTTCTTGCACCCAGAGCTGGTTTCTCATTTTTTTCAGTTGTTTAATTACCTGTGTCTCAGCATTTTTTACTTCTGTGTTCTTTAATGTGGTGTCGAGATGCAGGGTGGCCTCTACTATCACCTCCACGTGATGCAGCGAAGAGTAATCCTGTGTGAAGGGAAAGGAGAAGATCAAGACTCTCTTGATATTTGTTTCCCTTGAAAAGGAGTTCAGAATAATAGAATTGTTTTTGAACACAATACTACGGAAGCGTTTCTTTTTAACGTTGCAAACCTGAGAAGAAAAAGACAATAACAACTCAGGACAGTGAGGCTAATTCCCAATTTCTTAAATATGCTGACATGAAAACAGATCGTCACCTCTGCAAATGTGCTGTCCCAGAGGCGAGAGTTGAGAGTGATTAATGCATTACTGTCCAAGCCCCGTAGGGGGCACTTTATCATCACACATTCTGCCCCATCGGCACAGGACTGTCAAAGAAAGGAGCTCACAATTATTACTGGTTTCCCATACTAATGATTAGAAACATACACATCTGGTAGTGCAAATTCGTAGTGCGGTATTACCAGAGTTTTAGATTGCTTCGTATCAAGTAAACGTAAAATAGTGCCTTCGTCATTTGTTATGGGTTTTGCTGCTCTTTTCCCCCTGGTGTTACTTCGTTCCTTCAAGCAGAAAAAAAAGATACATTCCGATATTTCATTAAATTAAAGGTTCTTTATTTGGTCAAATAAATTTACATTTCTAAACACATACCTCTACTGCTATTAAAAACAAGAAGTGAAAACTATTAACACATCTTAATGTGATGTTTTTCACTGACCTTCTTAAGAGGGTTGATCTCTTTAGGAGAGCACTCCATGTGGTCCACTCCAGTGGAGTTGATGTCCATCAGGTACAGAAGCCACTTCCCTGACGCTACTTCTTTGGGCCATTGGATTTCAAGGGTGGCCGTGCCAAAGTCTTTCAATTGCTTTCCCCGATTGATTATCTGCCAATCAAGACAGCATCAGTCTCCCACATCGGATGATATTGTATTCTCATCTAATCTTCTGATCTACTACTCGTCCTGTACTCACTCTGAAATTGTGTGTGATGGCACTGCCAATGTCACTTTCATGCTTGATGGCTGTCTCACCTTTGACCTTTCCTGAAAAGTACACCTGAGACGGCTCAGCTTGTCTGGGGAGGAGGCAGTAAAATGCAGTTACTGTATGAATTTGTGCACACTGTGTGTATGTGGATACGATGCGTGTGTGATTCTTACCCTGACACAGACAGCTCCAACTGGATGAGCACCTTTGCCTTTGCTTTAACAGGGGCTGTGGTTTGATTGCTTGTCCTGTATGATTAGAAGTTACAAACCGGTCATGTCGGAGACACGTATTGTAGGCCTACTACAGATGCTATTGCATAATTAAGGTAAATGTATTACAGTCAAGGACCGTTTTTTAATTCATTGACCATTGATGCTATAGATGCAAGCTTAGATTTTCTTACGTTTTTAGCTGAAGATCAATCTCCAAGTCAGTAGTATCCAGAGAGATGCCTGTCATACCCAGAATAATGTAGAAGGTTGTCTAGGATGCAAAAATACAGACATTAATAAGTGCACCTTGTGCAGAGGACATTATCCAACAGGGGATTTCCTCTCACCTCGGAGTTGCGCTTGAAGGGGTTTCCGAGGTCACAATCGACCCGAGAACCATTTTTATTGGCTTGGCATGTTATCTGCCTCTTTTGGAACAAATGACAAGCTCCGATCAGACCCACATTGGAATGCGTGTTCATGTGCGTGTGTGAACACAACAGGTATCGGGAAAGAAAGACTCACGGCTTCTGCACGGTAAGCAGAGTAGGAAACCGAGCGTGGGAAGATGGCGGCCAAAGAGGCTTGGTGTGCGTCATCTCCATTTCGATTGGACACCTTGACCTCCAAGGTGATGTCCTTCAGGTCACTGAGCTTGATCACCGGCATGCCGCCCTCCCTTTGGACACACACCAGTCATGAGCCCGTATGTGACGGAGGAAACAAACCTGATGCTTCTGAGTCTTCTCTTACAGTGGTAACGGAGTGAATGTGTCCCCGTCCGTTGAACTGTAGCCGTACTGATACGTCACTTTCAACTTGCTTCGACAAACATCGCCACCACATCCTTCCTTCACAAATTGCACCTGCAATCGCATTCACACACACAGAACAAGGATTACGTAGAAACAGCAGGATCATCAATCCTACCACATGTCGATAGAATTGATCATTCGTGCACAAGCACCTCTGATAGAGTTGTCGGTGGCTCGTTGGCGTTGAGGACAGGTGTTACTGCAGTTGAGCTCTGCCTGCGTTTACGGCTGCTGCCGACGATGTCCACCGACACCTGGACAGGGATCCCGTGCAGCTTGTCTTGAATATTTTCCTGTAGAATGACACATTACTCACCACTCACAATGCACGTTGATGAAGAGGAGTAAGAACATTTCCAGAGGAGAGCCGTTACCTGGATCTCAAGCTTACGCTTAATGCACGTTTCCTTTCCTTTGGTGTCAATGGTGATGGTCCCTTTGGACTCGTGGCTATTTTCAGAAGGCTCTGTGAAGGTCGCCCTGGGTTTCAAACTCTTACTCGCCCGCTCGGCGTCTGCGGTGAGGATGTATGCCACAGCTATATGGGACGAAGACAGATCCTATTATCGTCATATGAATATGACACTGTCTGTATGATTTCTTCCCTTTGAATCTCCGATGACGAGAAGCCCAAAACGCTGTCAAGACACCATAATGCGTTAATTAAGATTAGATGGCTCGGCTTACTCAGACTGGGGGCGTAATCTTTGGGGTTGGCCGTGTAGGTCAAGCAGGCCTCAACCTCCAAGCTGGGGACACAAAGAACTCAAAATCAGCCACAGTATTGAAATGCGTGTCAATAGTTTTTCCTCATCAGTTTATCAAAGCACCGAAACAAAAAAAGTTACACTAACCAGACGCCGCTGTCACAGTTCTTTTTGGTGAAGTCGATGTCCTTTGGCGAGAACTTGATTTCCTTCTTGATGCTAATTACTGGACGGGTTCTGGGGAGAACAGAACTCAAGTGAGCAAACGGCGACTAGAACCACGAAGGGAAATGGACGGTGAGAACAATGGGCCTCTCCACCAACTTGAAGACGAAGACGGAGTCAGAAAGCGATCCGACAGCCAGGTCGGGGTAGGCGTTCCTATCCAGGTCCATGTTTCCTGCCAAAGAGTAGCCAAACTGTTTCACTTCAGAAGTCTTGGCGGACAAAACCTGAAGCAAAAGAAACACAGTTTGAATACAGCCACTTACCGTGGTGTTCATCCGATCAAAAAGCAACTGTCCTAACTTATAACATAACAACCTAGCAAAAGTAGCATTATGCTATCAACTTGTTTTTTTTAGTAGCTTTTAGTGCTCAAACATGATGGCTTGCAAAAAAAGAAAAAAAGACCTGTGAGGCTGTTTTAGAGTGGAGACCGTTAGCTCCTCCGTTGTAGACATATACAGCCCCTGCGCCGTCATTCGCGTAAGGAGCTCCTACTGCAAAATCTGACAACAAGAACGACACTGGTGACTTGCAGTGGGGTTTTACAGGAACATACATTTCATCCAACCATGGTTTCAGAAAGGACCAGCAGAGAGTACTATACATACAGTATACAAAGACAAAGACATTGCAGCCTTACCCTCGAAACCATCCTGATTGATGTCCCCCAGGTTTTCCACAGCCTCACCAAACATGGAGTCCTGAGGTCCATCTAGTCTGATGGGGGTGACTTCGTTCCACTTTCCGGCTTTGTTGACATAAACATAGACGGCTCCTCCTATTTCCCCATCCTTCTCAAAGTACTGGGGGGCTCCCACCACTATGTCCAGCCACCTAACAAACAAGGCCATCGTTTGTTTGAGTCATTTGGTTAAATACAGCAGTTACTGGTTGGGCGCATTGCCGCGCGTAACTCACCCGTCCCCGTTGAGATTCAGTACGGTCAGATCGTAGCCAAAAGACGAGGCCAGCCCCTCCCCGTGCAGGGTGTACTCTTCTAGCAGCCTTTTGGTCTTGTCGCCGGCTTTCTTCAGCAGCACCACAGCTCCACTGTGATTGGCTCTGGGAGCTCCTGCCACGATTGTGAGCTGGCCCATCTTGGTCAGAGCCTTGCCCGTGTCCAAAGAGAAGCCTGGGACACAGAGACAAAGAAACAGGTACTTCAATGAGCATCTTTGTGATGATGGATTGGAGATGATGGGGTGATGAGAGTGAGCTGCATTTTACCCAGAAAGCTGTTGGGTGGGACAGGCACCAAGGTAGGGCTCTTGAGGTCCTCATCTCCGGTCTCAAAAGGTCCGTCGGTATAGATACCCATTTCAATCAGTGTGTAATTTCTTTGTTCCGCTCGTACCTCCCCTGGAGGAAATGAATGAGAAAGACGGGTTAATCCAGGAGAGATCAAAGCCCATAACACATTGTAATTAGCAGTGATGTTGAACACATGAGAGAAAGAAAACATCACAAGCGTCACTTCCTTTTGTAATGAAAAGCAAACTCATATGAATCATCTGGATTTATGATATGTATTAATAATGAAATATATAAGCAGTTAAATTATCTTACAGTAAATATTTCATGGATTACTTACTAAATGTAAGCTGCCCGCAGACACCCACAAACACACACACACACACACAGACACACACACACACACACAAGTCAGACTACCTTTCCAGCTGTATGTGCCAGGAGCCCCAAAGATGAGGTAGTGGTAGTCTTTGTCGAAGGTGGCAGACACGCCCTGCTGGCAGGAGCCAAACATCTCGTGGGTTCTAGGACCGCCTGTCACAGAAATGCCAGTCGTCTCCCTCCTCTGGCGACGCAGTTACAGTTAAGGACTGACTCATCACGTAGCAGCGGCCGATGATGTCACGGGATTCCTCCCCATTCCGCCGCTCGTAGCGATGGGCGCAGGTCTACAAAGACACACGGTCAAATTGAGGTGATGTTGATGAAAGGGAGGAGGCTTCTGTTGAAATGACCCGTCAGAGTTTTGATTCTACTGGTGATTCACCTTTGGGACTGACCACATGTCCCCGAACGGCTGAACCAGGCGGTTATATTTTCATTTCATCGTTTTCCTAGAATCTAGCTATACCTTTAAATGTCTTATTTGATCCGATCTACAGTCTAAACCCCAAACATCGAACACTTTTCAAACGGACATAAACTAAATGGACATAAATAAAAAGACATAAACTTGAAAACAGACGTTTTTGTCTCTTCTTCCTCACAAATGACTGAAATGGTTAATCAATTACCAAAATGGCGGACGATTCATTTTCTCTTGATTGACAAATCGTGCGTCTGTTGACGCATCTATCAATGTTGTGCTGAGATAAAAAAAAAGAGACTTACCAAAACCTTGCCTCCTGGGCCCTGACTTTTGACAGTCACTCCCATCCACTGGTTCTCTTTGCTTTCGGTAGGAATCTCTAAAACCAAGACAGGAGACAGACATGCAGAGGATGGTGTTATTCAAGTATTACGGGGGAGCGGGGAGTAAATAGCTTAAACCATATTAGAAAAAAGGTGTCAGCCGATATCGCACCTTTGTTGTCAAAGATCACTCTGCTGCAACTTCGTGAGGCGGAGCTCATGTCACAGTTGTAGAGTCCTCCCGTCACTTTAGCTTTAAGACCCGGCAATCCTTTGGCTGTCGGGGCGCCAACCAGCAGCCTGCGACAGACACACAAATGACTCCGTTGAAGCATACGCGGCTCGACCAAATGCGCATTGTGGGAGAGGCTCACGCTAGGATACTTATTTTTTTCATGAAGCGCTCAGAATGAGAAGCATTCTGGCATTTCGTCCCCTCACACATGATGTTATCAGGCATGCCAGTACACTGTGCCACACAGCAGCCACATTCACATACATCCGCCTGCCACATGGTGTGCATGTCCTCACGGTCCAGCTCAGTCAAAGACTGCTTTGAAACACCGGGTGTGGATGATTGAGCCAGGCTTTCTATATCACCACACACACACACACACACACACACACACACATTGCCATTGTCAACAAAAGACCAGAGAAAATGGCACATCCCAGTCTTAGTTTCCAGGGTTTCTTACAGAGAAATTCAAACAAGCCATGGATGCCAACCTTTCAACTGAAGCTTTGGGATATAAGTCAATAGTCTTATATCCATACATATATATATATATATATATGGATATAAGACTATTGACTTGCGCAGGCATAATGAAGACAAGCAAACAACTAATAAATCATTCTAAATGACTGACTCTTCTTTTTAAACGCTGGGTAAAACTAATAGGGGGGGGTTAAAATGGTCAAACATTACAAGCAATGTTTGAAGAAACGCATTAAAACAAATGCTGCGAACACATCGTTTATCTCCTTTGAACCACAGGATTGGTTTGGCCTTGTTTTCCAAAACTAGATCACTATAATTTGGACCTTTATCTCTGTGCTCTTTTTTAAAAGACACTTGACATATCTGACTCAAATGAGACACTTCACAGACAACCCAATGGACTCTGGGAAATGGGGTCGCTGGGTCCAGGGGCTCTGTTGCATTGCTGAATACTGTGATACTCATTTAGCGGTTTCATTTGGGGTAAAAGCAACCAACAATAGAGCACAAATAACATTATATCAAGATTGTGTTACTGACTAACCAAACAATATAAACAGCAGAAAGTTACAGCAGCTCTTGATGACATGAAATGATGAAAAGATCCTTTGAAATGAAATGCTGACATGAGGTATTGCGATAAGGTCGACCTGCCTTACTGACAGTGAGCCAGTTTATCTAATTGTTTGCCACCAACCGAAGGAAGCTCCAATGCAGTTTACAGCAAGAACAAAGACAAACAGAGACCGAGTGAGAGTGCGTGTTTGTGTGTTGCACTCGGAGACACAGGCAGAGTGGCATCCAATTAAGAGAGATGGGTTGTTATTGTTGTTGTTTTTTTCCACAACGGCAAACCGACTGCCGACCAGGGCACAGCCCGTTGCCTAGCAACAGCTTGGAATCGCCCAGACCTCCATATGGGTTGCAGATCCAGAGGTTTAGGTCGGGTGCTTTTCAACGTCTCTCTCTTTCTCTCTCTCTGTTTTTTTAATTTTCTCTCTTTGATGTTGGATATCAATAACTAGCCTGAGGGGAAGGGTGCGGAGAAAGGGCAACGTACGAGCTCTCTCACAGGCAAAGTTGCCTGAGGATACTCAACGATACAGTCGTCCCATCTTCTTCTCGACCATTTCTGCAACCGACAAAAACACAGCGAGACACTGCTGTTACTATTTGACACGCCTGCATGTCTTGTTATTGTCTTTCTAACAGTGTCCCTGTATTCTTTACTTTGCTTGCTAAGTCGTCATTTCTCCGCAGCAAGTTCTATTTCTCAGACAACACACATTTCTCATTTCTCTTAAAGATAAGATAACAATAGAGAAACAATGGAGAAATGTAATGTGTTACAGCAGCAGAGTCAACAGAAATGAAAATGTTATTGCACAGTAGTGGAATAAATTATTGTTGTAGTTTAAAAAAAAAAATGTGCGCAACCGCTCCCTGGGTCTCCTCTCGCTCCATTCTTGATATTATTATACAAACAGCTCCACCTGGCAACTGTGACAGACCAC
Source organism: Apeltes quadracus (assembly GCA_021346845.1). NCBI lineage: Eukaryota > Metazoa > Chordata > Actinopteri > Perciformes > Gasterosteidae > Apeltes > Apeltes quadracus. Next base: position 8,394,084 of record CM037919.1, read on the forward strand.
GGAATGCTGCGCACACACTGACACGTGCGCACATGTTTTTACACGGTCCTATTGGCTCCTGCTGTTCTGCAGGTACATGTATGACTCATCCCTCTGGGGTGTGAAAGATACGGGAATGTATCAAATTTTTAAAAGTTCTAAAAGTTTTCATATGGATTGTAGCATTGTGACACAGTGTGCCCAGCTGATGTTGTTAAAAAGTTAGAGCTATCAATCTATTTTTGATTCTCACTATCTCTTTTCCATTGCCTTAGGCTAGTAATGTTTAAACCAACCCACCGGGCCCTCTAACACTTTTCCACGAGAATTATAAAAAGCCGACGCCCCAGCGTTCAGCCACAGCATAAATCAGCACCAGTACGCTGAAGCACAGCCAACAGCCAATCACATACATGCACAAACACACACAGGCTGTACATTCACAGCAAAACGCAGTGGACCGTGAGAGCACATTTCAACTCCATAACAGCAGTATGAGCGGCGTCACTCGCAAAAACAAACATGGCCGCCTGCTCAAACATGTACACACACATTTGTGTTATAAGACAACACCAACATGCTGCTGAAGGTTCGAGCTGAAGAACGTACTGAAATGAGAGGGGATATTAATGTATTCCGACAACGTTATACCCTTCACAATTTCCCGGAGACACAATTTTTAAGTCCAAAACTCAGTATTTAGTTGAGCATCATAGCTGAAGAGAAAAAAGAGGCACTTTTTGAGGCAGATGTTTGGATTTGCTGCTTTAAAAATAATGTATTGTTTGTTTGATTATCAAAGTTGACTACAGGCAGCGTTGTTTCAGGCCGTGTCAGCATCTCCTGTGTTTAACCCAGCACAATGAACAAGGATTCGGTGGCTTTGGTCTTGTGCCTATAACCATTTGTCCTTCATCTGGGTAACCCAAAACTATGACACGCACTGCCCCTGTGTGTGAGTGTGTGTAAGCGTGTGTGTAAGTGAGTGTGTGCAGTAGTTATTAAAATGTGTAAATAGGTCTTCGAACCCGAGTTGGGTCAAAGAGCTATTTAGGGTTAGGCTATTTGATGCTGGTCCCACTCCATCCACTGACCAATTACAAGACAGAAAAGGCGGTTTATGATCATTTCTTGTTGAAATAGCGAGTTAATAGCAGGTTAATAACCAGGATGAAATTCACATGCTCTCATGCTGGGGAACTTTATATGAAAAGATTTTCAAAAACAGCATTGTGTGGAACTTACTTACGGAAATACTTTTTTATTGACTTTAAACAGCTACAGTTGATTAACGTGATAAAATAAAGACTTGACACTCATAAAACTAGGATGACCTTTCCAGGGCCGCCCCGAGGCATAAGGGAACTAAGCGGCTGCTTGGGGCCCCATGGCCAAGCATGCGGCTCACGTGCACTTATTTTAATTGTGAATGATAGCTCAGATATAAGTTGTCTGGTTAGTGTGTCAGAGTTCTGGGTTTGATTCCTGCCTGGTACTAGATTTTCTTTTCCTCTCTTTTCACTTTTTGACCACGTGTCTGGCTGACCGCTGCCCCCCTGACATACAAGGGGAGGCTAAGGCCCGTTCAGTGCTGCAAGCAGCCCTAGTTTTGTATTATAACCTCACTGTATTCGTTTATAATTTTTGCTATAACAGTATAGGGTGACATTTGTGCGAATAATCTAGCACAGGTGACTGCGTGGTGGGAGGGGGGCCCCCAAATCAAAGTCTGCTTAGGGCCCCCAAGGGGCTCGGGCAGGCGCTGGACCTTTCAATATTAAGCCTTGTTATAGATGAAATAATAAACCCATATATATGCAGTTTAGTCATTAACATCAGCTCCCAACTAACTACAGTATTAAAATACTTACACAGCCATGCACCAATAATAACACAATTTTTAGGTTTTTCTGCATTTTCTACTTTTGCGGTTTAAGTACATTATTTTGATAGTTACTCACTTTACCAATGATAAATTGTATTAGTATTTTACAGTGTGGCATTGCTACTTTTATTCCTCCTTTATTCCTTATTTACTACTAATTACAGACCAGCAAAAGTCCTTCAATCACGACACAGACAAACGTGTATTTATGTATTAGTGACTGGTCAATTAAAGTGAAACGGATTACAGAATTCCAGTGTTGAGGCTGTTGAAGCCCGGGAGGGAACCCATGCCCATAAAAATGCCATCAATGATTTAATAAGTTTGGTCTCTAAGAGACAAGGCTCGGTGCCACATAACCACGCTGAAAGAAAAAGTCAGCAAAAACAAAAGGGGTGAGAAAGAGATGTGTGAGCGTGTGTGTGCGCGCGCAGCCGTTGCGCGCGAGTGGGTAAAACAATCCGCGACGATCCGAGGCGAACTCACAAAAAAATAGGTCACCTGGAAGGAAGATCAACAAGTGGTCGGGCCGCTGTTTTCCGGAGGACAGGGTCATAGGGCAGCACATTGTGTTAGGAAAGTTAACTTTTCTGAACAAAAACAAAGTAATTCGCTGGATCATTTGGAGCCACCTGTCGACGTACCTGAGCTCAAATAGCACACGTGACATTTCTACACTGATTCTTTGCATTTGTTCAACTGATTTCTTAATTTATAACAATTGGGTCATTCCTCTCTTCATTCACACGTTAAAGACAAACGCGCAGGCGTCAACATCTGTGGCAGATATACCTGCACGCTTACGTGAGTTCTTCCGTGGACACGTGACCACGGGAAGCACCCAACTTACATTATCTTGTCCACCGGCTTCAGCTGTCGGTGCATGGCGAGCGAGAAGCCGAACAAACTGCCGGTTTCCCCGTCCTTCCGCAGGACGTGTTCGGTGTCCAGGTTGAATGCCGACAGCCGTCCACATCCCAGCAGGAAGACGACGGTCCACAGTCCGCGGGGGCCGCTGACCTCCATGACGAGATACTCTCAAGTGCTAAAAGTCCGCGCGCGTAGAAAAAACCTGAGGTCCTCGCTCGAGGAGGGGCAGAGAGTGACTGACTGCTGGAGGAGGAGGGGGGAGACGGGGGACGGTGTGCACTTCACTTTGCAGCCCGCCCCTCCCACTGGACCAGCACACACAAACACCTTGTCCTTGACACAGGGCTTTTTCTAAAATCTGTTTAGTGCATTTATGTATCTATTGTGAAGTTTGGGTTTGTTGAACAATAATCAACTTGCTGCTTGGTTTTTCGTTTGTGGCATTTTAATACTAATATGTCACCTTATCGAGGCTTTGTTCAAACATATTTAGAGCAATAATATTGTGCTTCAAGCTACGGTGACAGCCTATTAGACCTTTAAGTATAACACTATAATAAAGACTTTTGTTAAAGTCGCACAAAAGGAAAAACATTGGCAATATATGAGAATGCTATCTGACCACTTGCTTTACTTTCTCACAGTAACTAGTGTTAGCTAAAGCTAAAAATTAATCCAAATGTAACGTTACAATCCTTTCTGCGTTCTCAGTGCGATCGTCACAAGCTGCCATGACAGGGCCTGTGTCCTCTGCCACGACTCATTGGGTGAGTCACAGAGCCAGAAGGCACCGGAGACCAGACTGAGCAGGGACCTGCACATTAACACAGTCCCTCGCCGGATGGTTTTCAAGGCATTCCATGAGACCCTGACCCGAAGCTCGTCCTCGCAACACAGCATGTCTGCAGACAACGCCGGCTTTGTCTGCAGATGAAGAAGAAGGGCCGACAGAAAAAGAGAGGGAGAAAATAAACTGCCCGCAAACAGTGTAAATGGCGCAAATAACGGTGGAACCGGAGAATGCACAGAGGGACAAAAGGACAGGCGGGGAATGTGGTTCAATGTGCAGGTCCTCAGGATCTCCAGTGACGGCTCGCTCAACATAACTTTCATGTTATTTTTAATTACCAGCTATAGAAAATTCTGCATTTGATACGCGTTTGATCTCAAGGAAATGCTAATTGAATGAAAAGTAAAAACAATCTTGGCAGTTGTCTGATAAAAACTTTAAACGGCCCACTTGGAAGTAGTTGAATCCCTAATCATCATTTTTTTTGCATCTTGTGTTATAGTTTTTCCCTGTCCTACCCTGTTGGGCTTTTCCAGCCAGCTGGACAATCACTAGTGAATGTTGGTTCTCTCTAAAAATGTCAGCCACAGGAAGCCGCCTTATCACTGATAAGAACCTCAGTTTGTAAAGTGAGGTGAGATGTGTTAGAGCGCCATTTGTCTGCGTAGTTCTTTCGAGAATAAACTCCATGCAGACAGATGCCAACTTGTTGTTACACACAGTGTGTCTGTAATGGCCTTCAGATCCCCCGGTTGATGAATCATTGATGATTAACTCGGACTCAGGAGCTAACGAATCATTAGTTAAATACATTCATATAAGTGAAGGACCGCTTATTTGAAACAGATCTACTTCATTTTCAACATACAGTACATGCATGGACACACGGCAAATGATTTGAATGACCTCTAACTCGGATTACAAAGTGAGTCATGTGTTCTCCGTGTACAGCCTGCTCAGTGTGACGAGAGCAGAGGAGCACAGGCTTAGCCTTGGGTGCTTAAGTGAAGGAATGACAGCGAAAGAAATGTTCTCTGGCACACGCATTCACACAAACATCTAAAATTCAGTGCCTAGACTCGCCTGAGCACAGTCCCTTCCTGTGTTTGTTCTTTGATATCCAGGTACACTAAGAGAAAATCAATGCACACTCACCTGAGGGTGTGGCAGAGCTGAGTGGTAGGGTGTGTGTGTGTGTGTGTGTGTCTGTGGGTGTGGGTGTGTCTTTATGACGCTGTAGAAACACATAGCCTCGGGATACTGATAAATGCACTCACCCACACACACACACACAATCAGTTTCACAATCATAGTAAACTCCCAGATTTTTTAACACATTAGGGCTGTAAGTATGTTCAGAGAAAGACACCGCTGAAATACTTTATGGCCAGTTCACAGTCAGATAAGAGAAATGCTATGAAGTCTTTGTTGGCTGAAAACTTACAGGGGCCTCAAGAAAAACAAAGGACTCACCGAGGACGGATGAGCTTTATACAGCCAGTTGGCAGTCAGCTTTGCATTAGGCTGGATTCAAGGGGGTATCTTGATACCCCAAATACCTTTCCTTAAGCAAGACACCGTCAGCACATTCTGGAAACCCACAGCTTCCCCAGAAGAAAACTAGTACAAATAGTTGTAAAACTCAATCTACATGACCTAACTAGTTCAACTAGTCAACTAGTTCAGACAAACACAAAACACTTCCTGATCCCATTTTTATGCTCGTTTAATTTCTGAGTACATGTCCTCAGACCAAAGGGTGTTGTTGATAACTTTGAGGACATATACGTGTGTTGAAGGCAATATCCGGGCCAAACAGAAAAAAGGTGTGTGTGTGTGTGTGTCCCAGGCCTGATGTAATGGAGATGGCAGGACTTGTGGGAGTGGTCCTTGTGTTGGTGGACCCAGGTGTGCTACTAAGAGAAGTGAGCTAACCTCAGGGAGGGAGGAAAGTCGGCTTTCCCCTTTCAGTTTTCCCCTGACAGATTCTCATAGGTGGGGGATTTTGGTTTCAATACACAAAACATCTGCCTCTGCGTTTTATTGTCTTTTCTGTCCTTGTGATGTTGTGTCTTCAACCCTAAAATGTTCTTTATGCTTTATTTAAAGTATCGATCTGCCTCCACATGGTTCTCAGCATGGCAACAGGTTAACAACTAACAACTTTACTCCACTATACCTTTACAGCAAATGGTTGCTCTATTAATGCTCTTTCAACTACATTTTGAGGATTGTTTAAGAAATTCCCCCATTTCTTTACTCTGTTTTTGTTCAATGCACTATACTGTACATTCAAACACACACACACTGAAAATATATTTGTCTGTAGGAAGGAACATATCGAAGCAGGGAAGCTAAATTCAATGTCTGTCGCTGATCTACTTCTCTGTCCTCTCATCAAGACAGGACACTAACTTCAAAATCACAAACATCATGTGGAAGTATTTTCACTACATAACAATGCTGATGATCTTTGTTGTGGTGAAACACACACAGGGTATTGCTGTAAGCTGCTTAGCCAGCATTCCTCTGGTCCGAGCACAGCAGGAAAGGGCATTGTGCCCTGGAGATGAGCACCAGCACGTCTTCATGTGAATGCAAACAACACAACAGAGGCAGACTGGTTATCTATCACGGGCCTTTTGGAGCTGCCTCGAGCAGCAACTACCTGTGGTTGTGTTACACACCAAACAAAACAAATAACAGAAAGGACATTAAGAAGTCAGGGAATGCATTTTGTTGCGCTTAGATCATCCTGACCTGCTGAGGACTTATTCATATTATTAAAGTGAATTTGCTGTTGTATCGATCAAAAAGAAGACATCCGTCAAGGTGTTTCCTCACTCGACAACAATGTAGCTACATGCTTGATCCCATATAGCAGCCTCAGCTGTTTTTGCTTGGCCTCCGGGTTCTCTAGCTATGTGCAGGGAGGGTTGCTCGGTACGTGCCATGTGTGCCTGTTTGTTAGAGAGACCTGCCTCTACAAGCCTGGAAACAACACCTTGCTTTGTCAATGCCAACATCTTACAGAGCACCAAGAAAAGCAAGAATTCCTGCGCTGCTCCTCGGTGAGAGATACCAGGCCGGTGTGATATATCACAGTCTCAGTCTCACACACCGTGATGTGGGTATGCACACCTGGAATGTGGGAACACATTAATCTGCCCGTCCAGTAGTCAGAGAACAACTGACCACAGCAGACAGTAAATCTGTAAAAACACTGAAACACACGCAGAGACACGGAGGTGTCCTCACATATAGTGGAATGTAGATAGAAGATATGAATTTACATGTGACTGTATCGGCACCATTAGGGATGCGTTGTGCATTGTGTGTTGGCACAGACAATCTAGTAGAGATTATATCAATATTGACAGAATGAATTGGAGAGTTTTCTTGCAATAAATTCAAAATGTTAAATGTAAAAATTGGGAACAGGGAATAAAAGCATGACCTTGTAAGTACAGACGAGGATTGATGGGACTGGAAGGAGTCCCAACATGCAGGAAAAGAAGGAGAGGCAGGAGAGAGAATTCGTGACCAGAAAACACCTCACCCTGCCACTCCCTGCTCCTCCCTCGAACTCCTTCCACCTCTGCTAATATCTATCACAACTTTCGCTCCTTCTTGCCTCTTTTCAGATGTGTTTGTTTTAAATTTAAAAATCGTCTGGTAGTTGAAGGCAGTCGAGAGTTTACGTTACCAGTGTTCTAAATTCCCAATAAACAGAGTCCTTCAGACACAAACCTATTAGCCACTTGAATAAAGGGGGGAGTCCTGCATTACTGCAACAAGATACAAGAAAGACACTTCAGTTTGGTACTTAAGGAGGTTTTCAAATTTAATAAAAGCTGAATAACTGTTTAATTAACCTGTATAATCATATGTATTGCATCAAATAAATGTGAGTGAATCATTTCCTGCCTTAACATTGCCAGACTCCTGAGTAGCCCATCCACCTTTATTTGTCTTGTCCTTCCTGCCCCACCCACAAATTGGCACTGCACGCATACACATGCATGGGCAGATACACACATGCACTCACACACTCGTGGTACATTGGCAGGAACTGAAAACACACCCTACAGGCAGGAGTCCAATTTCTCCGCATGTGCATTTCTTTCTCTGAAACGTCTTCACACAATACAGTTAGAGACACATAAGGAGTATTATTACAAAAGCTTTTTTTTCTTTCTAGAAGTGGTGCAGAATGATTTAATCAATCAAATAATGTTCCCTTTACTCTCAAATTAATGTAAATAACAAGTCTGTCATCAGAGCTCTAACTAGAAGACAGAAATTTCAGGTAATGTGCAAGTGAGTTTCTGTAAAAAGCAGTGAGGCATTGGATCCCCTGTCCTCTTCTTTATTAAATCCACCTGTAGACAGAATATATAGTTCAGAAGAACAGGAAAACTAAGAGCACAAAGGCTTTGTGGAATTTCTGTCTACCAGCCTGTGCCGATTTGGACGTTCAGTTTGTAAACTTCACTCAATCAATCTGTCGTGCTAAGTCTGGTGCTGGTGTGAAAAGCCCTTGTCACACAGGACTGGTTGACCTCAGGCTAAAAAATACCCAAGTATGGATACCTAGTTTCAGATTACTCTAAAACACACATTCCATGCAGCGTTATGGCCCATAAACATATATGACATGCTCCGATGATATGTAGGAGGATGTGCAGCGTGTGCTACAACATGATCCATAGTAAATTGACTTGGTGTGTGCTTCCACCTGCTGGCTAAACTCAGAGAGTCACGTTCACCTAATTGACAATTACTGCAGTTTCAAACAATGAAGTGAGACGCATATAATCCAAAAGCTAAATAAATATATAAAAATGACCTCTGTATCTCTATATAATGTAACCGTTACAAGTCTCTCTTGATTAAAATGAATCACATTTAACTGGCATTGGCTCCATTGAAGCTAAGTAGATGTCATAAAGCATAACAACAATGTAAATGGTTCAAAACTGGGCACCTGCAGTTATCTTAACAAAAGAAGCAACTGATATCTGGATTCGGATAAGGAAAATATAAACACTACTTATACATACATCTCCACTTCAGCAATGAGATGCAACAGCAGTCACGTTTTCCTCTGCATGTGGACCTCGTAGTTTATAATACACTTTAGAGGTAGGAATGACACACTCGTTTTGAATATGTCGATACTGGATTTTGTTATCTCAGGTATTTTGAGGCAAGGTTCCATCAGGTCACAGATTGCCCTCTTCTGGCAGTTTAGTGAGGACATCCACTCCGTCGGATGTGATGACCACAGTGTGTTCAAACTGAGCGGACCTGCATGAATGTTAATTAAGAAAAATGTAAATGTAAGATTTATAAAGGAGTAGTTCAACATGTAGAGAAATATGCTTATTTGGTCTCTTGAAAGTGTGAGTATCCAAAATATGTCTATGTTGCGCCCCTTTAGGTTAAAAACCTGATATTTTCTTTGTTCACCACATACCTTTTATCGTCTGCAGACACCGCGGTCCACTTATCCCTCAGGATTCTAAACTCTGTGGACCCCTCCATCAGTATGGGCTCTACAAATCAACATACAATATCAGCCTCACGTTCATACACAGGGGCGCCTCAATGCGCATGCAAAAACGAAACGGAACAGGCCCAACTTGCCTATTGTGAAAGACATCCCTTCATCCATGGTCATGTCATTGTCGTTAGCTGAAAATGTGAAATTTCTTCATTAATTACAAAAGGTGTGTTGGAACGTGGGCATTAATTACGTACTAGTTTTTATTTCCCCTATCTCAGGTTTTGGTATCAATATCAAGCTATCAATATCCCAGAGTTCAAAAAGTTTGGAATACAAAGACTATTGAAGCATGAATATAATGAGCGAACAATCCCACATAAAGTATGGACAAACGCTTAAGATTCAAACCTACCGTGGTGCCAGATCTCTGGATGGCAGTGGAAGTAAGAACCTATTCCGTGTCCAATGAAATAAGGACACACTTGAAAGCCACTGGCGTGGGCGATTTCACTGCCAGAAGAACACAAAAATATATTACCGGTAGTCGGCTTCTTGGCAACGTTGACGTTTTTCTACATGTATGTTTGCATGTGTGTACCTGATTGTGTTTCCTATAAGACAGAGCTGTGCACCCGGCTTGCAGGCGGCGATAGCCTCGTCTCTGCAGCGCCTGGCAGTTTCCACCAGTCGCTGCCCGACCTCATCCACCTGGCCAATCAAGAAGGTTTCTGAAGTGTCGCCGTGGTAACCGTCTAAATACACCTGCCATGAATAGGCAAAGGTCAGCCATGGGAGGGGCATTGTTCGGATTTGGCATCCGACGTGTGTCTGCAATAACTCACGGTGACATCAACGTTGATGATATCTCCATCTTCAAGTTGCCGACTGAGGACGCATACATATAACTAATTAATGCTGCCTTCACAGAGAATCCTTCACATATCCTAACTGTACAACTTTGGGGTAATCACACCATCAAAGTTGTGCGTATTAAATATACAGCATACAGTACCAGTCAAGATTTGACAATTTCTTATTCAATTAAACGAGAATGTTGCACAATAAAAAAACTCTAAATAAGGGGTGTCATATCCTAATTCATGCAGCTTGTGAGTTACTTGTCATTTCAGATTACGTTAAAGTGCATATTCCATAGTGTACAGAGCTTTGTGCTTAACAATTCATATGTCTCTAAATTGAGGCACCTCGCATGAAAAGCTGCGAGGTGCCGCAGTTATGCATGTATGATTATGTCCCTCCCATTTACCTGTCAGGAATGCCATGGCAGACCACGTTGTTCACGGATGTACAGACCGACTTGGGGAAACCCCCGTATCTGAGAGGGGATGGGTAGGCATCGTTCTTGATTGTCTCTTGGTGAACGATGAAGTCTATTTCATCCGTAGTCATACCAACCTGGAAGTCAAAGGTAAAATTTGTTATGTTGTTTTTGATGAACATTCCTTCTTGTGATTAGGTGCTTACCCTCAGGCTGCGTCCAGCTAGTAGCAGCACATGTCTGGCTAGCTGACATGCTCTGGCAAGGCCTTGGATCTGCTCTTGGTCTTTGATATCGATGTAGTCTGGCCATTCTGGGACCAGTCCAGTGCTTACATAGTCAGGCCGCACAATGTGCTACAGTGAGGAAAAAGAAGAGAGAAAGAATAAGAATGTTGGCTCATATCTTGGTCCCAAAGCCTTGATACAAAATCCAAGTGATTTGCAGACTTGCCTGAGCAGCCACCGAAAAACGTGAGATACTGTACCTTGGGTACTGCATAGGCAGGCCTAACAGTAGCTGGGCGAACTACATTGTGAGAACTTTTCCACTTCCTCCAGAAGAAGTGCCGATGTTGCGGACACAGTAGAGATTTCGGGGGACCCTGGCTTCTTAAACAACAAGCTCTGCGGAGGAAAACACCCAGTCCTGGTGAAAAGAAGAGGATCGGGGTGAAGAAGAGCGTTCCCTGTAACCTAATTTCCTTTAGAAAGGTAATTAAGTAAGAATAACTAAGACCGTGCAGCGTGCACAAACAAAAATCTAGTATTAGGATATTTAACGTTACTCATTTGAAAAACCTGGTGTGACTGTTTATTTTCCCTTTACTAAGAGTATAGGCAAATAATGAAGATTCAAAGTGCAGTATCCCGTGTGTAATGGGAACATTAAGGGCACAGCGGGAAGTCCACATGGGTCGATCCCATAATTAGTGGTGGTGTGGCACTGACACCTAAATCAATACATAAACGGACCCCCGGCAGGATACACAGACTAGCCTACTTTAGCTAACTAGCAAGCTAACAGAACACAGTAACACGGTCATTACTGCTGTCGTATTTCAATAAACCTATTGAATAAGTCGTTTGTTTTTACATTACGCGAGAAGAAGGGTGGCAAGAACTGCCGCTTATCGAGGCTGTCCGTGTGAGTTAGGCAGTGTTTTAGTTGAGTACCTGCTGATCTTGTTGTCAGTCCCAGGGAAGAGGGTGCCGCCATGTTTTATTTCTTTATTAGGGGTCACGTGGTCTGGAAGCCACGTGATGCATGACTCACTTATTATTATGAAAGCTACGTTGACAACATATATAAAAGATAGTGCACACTCCAAGCTACATTAAGAAATATAAAGTGTCTAATTTCTATTTCCGTCCATTTTTTCTCGATTTCCCTATTAATTTATTATTAACTACGTTTTTTGTTTCTTGTTTTCAAAATAGCAAAAATTGCATGCGTATTATCAGTAAAATGTACTGAAATAAAACATGCCTCAACACCTTAATATGGGACAATACCTCTTACACTAGGTGACTTTAAAGTGATTGTTAAAGTCACATAACACGTGGATAGTGCAACAGTGCAGGTAGTGAAGACAGTAAAAGGTCAGCTGCCTTATCTGTGACAACAAACAGTGTTGACATCTGGATATCTCAGGTCAAATAGATAGTGTCATGTTTATTTTCGCGCTGAAAAACGTTGTTAATTCCAATAAATTATTTCCACGTACTAGTAGCAGCACCACCAGAAGTAGCAGTTGACAAATTATTATTTGAGCAGTATCGGCGATAACCACATAACACCGTACTTACTCTAATTTTACATTTTAAAGTAAAATAGTCACAAAGGTTAGGTAGGTTTATTTAATTTAATAATAGACGTCTAAACGTTGTTATACACTATACATTATACATTAGAGAGAGAGAGAGAGAGAGAGAGAGAGAGAGAGAGAGAGAGAGAGAGAGAGAGAGAGAGAGAGAGAGAGAGAGAGAGAGAGAGAGAGAGAGAGAGAGAGAGAGAGAGAGAGAGAGTGCATGCGCGGTACTAGGATGCAGTTCTGTTTCGACTACCGCTCCTGTTGCACGAAGCGTCCGAGGACGTACGTCTGCCTCCGCTCACTGCGCGTGACGTCAAAACCAGCATGGCGGCCAAGGTGACTTCGGCATCGCTCCCTCTTAGCGATTTTCATACCTCTTCTTTACATGGCTGCGCGTCTGCCGCTCGTTTTTGCGCGTGTGTGTCTGTGTGTGGAAGGGAGAATGACCGAGGCGAGACTTCCTGGTCCAGCCCGGGTTTAGCCGGTCTCTGACGCGACCGTAGCATCACCGGGCTAACCTGCAGCTGGCCTTGATGAAGCAATTCACAACCCCGAAAGTCAGCGCTATTACATTTGATGTTTTTACTCGCGGGATTACAACAACATCACCCGTTAGCCGACGAGGTATCTCTTGTGTCGTGGCGCCCCACCGCCCCTCTCTTATGGGGCACCTGTAATCATCGCAGCGGGTCGTGTCTCCTTCCCACTACGGGTACTGGGTGTTTGCTAGCCCGGCCGCCCGTTTGTTACGCTGGGTTCAGCTCCGGGTTTCGGTAGCCGGCCTGACCCGCTCAACCAGAGCCTTTAGCCGGCGAGAGGCGCTTAGCTGTAGTTGTGTGTGTGTGCGTGTGTGTGTGTGTGTGTGTGTGTGTGTGTGTGCGTGTGTGTGTCGTTATGTGTTTCTCCTTCGCGACGGTGGACCATTTTCAAGGAGACCGTAACCCAAAACTGCTAGCTTAGCTTGTTTCGGTTCATGTTGTGCCCACGTCGATGCCTGATTAAAAAAAACAATATTGACACATAATAAATGCAATGTTTTCATTTTAGGTGCAATCTACCAAACGCGGGGACCCGAGTGAGCTGAAATCCATCTTCCAGAAGGTAACGAAGTCAGTGTCAAATGTTTTTTTTGCCTCAACGTGAGATTGCACCTGTAGGGAAAGGTGTGCATAACGCAGTACCAGTCAAGCGTTTGGACCCACTCTGTCATTGAATCGACCGGTACTGTATTGGGTCTGTGTACACAACAGCTCTCCCAGGACGGCTCTCCCTGAAGGAATGAGCTTGTAGGTTTGTCATGGGGTTTGAATTACAGCATTAGCCCCAGTTAAAAGTACAGCACGGACTCCTCTTGTTACATTACAACACAACACAGCAGTAACTGAACATGTTTTGTGTTTTTTTGGTTAATCGGCTAGATTAAAGAGGTTTGTACGTTATTGTGGTTCATGGTTGTCGGGTCGACAGCAGTAGTTGTGAAGAGCGCTTCGGGGTTACTCTGCATGGAAATCACTGCTTTTCTCTCAGTCTGCTATGATCACCATGACATGTGAAGGCATTGTGTTGATTGATTTAATTTATATGCTCGATAGCTCAGCCAGTAGAGAATCTTACTTTTAGTGCAGCACAAACAATGGCCTGAATGTTCAAAGATCCCTGTGTCACTTCAGAGCTCACTTCATTTATACAAACCCCTTTCTTTACGAAGAGTTCTTTTTGATTTTGGAGCATAAGAAGGCCGAGTACTCAGCGTGACCATGCAATGTCATGTAAGCGATAGGTTAACCTTTACTTTGCGCCGCTCTCTGGCGAGTGTGCGACCCGCTGTGTGCCAACAGTTTACGGTACCCTGATGGATCAAATGGCGTACAAGCTCAGGCTAAAAACATCCGTGCACGTGTTCCTGCTCAGTGCGGCCTGCTGTATTTCCGAAATGTCACTCCACACAACTTGACTTTCAATGACCTTTGTTATTCAGACGCAGCTCGAGTCCCAAGAACACTAGAATAAAGATTAATGACAGAGCTGATTTTTTTTTTAGCTTGTGCGCTAATCAGCTGTTTGGCTAATATTAATTCATGGTATTGATATGGATCAACTCAAGGTTAAGTAAAAGGTATCTACTACCTCTGAGATTATTGGAGCTCTAACGGCGCTGCTGCTCTGTAATTTCAATAAAACCAGAAACATTATTTCGTAGTTGTTTTACTCCATATATGGAACAATTGTTATAGTTGTAAATTGAAAGTCTGTGTTCAGTATTGATGCTGATGTTGTTTTTTACCCCGCTGCCCCTCCCAGTATGCCAGTGTCGCAGACACGGATGGGGAGCGGTTTATGACCCCAGGAGACTTTGTCCAGAGGTATCTAGGACTCCACACACAGATCCACCACAACCCCAAAACTGTACAGCTCATTGCTGCTGTGGCCGACACCACAAAGGACGGGTATGTACAAACACACACACGCAGACACGCAAAACTTGCTACTTGCAGATAATCTTTACTAATTTACAGTTTATTGACCCATGTCTGATGGCACTTGCCGTTATTTCCCTTTTAAAGATAAGATAAAACCCCCATCGACTTACTTCCAACTGCGCACACATTCTACTGATTAAGTGCCTTTGTGTGTAGATTTGCTTGGGAAACTCCCAGAAAGGACTGTAGAGTATTTGCTGTCTTGCCTTTCAATTAACACCAAAGCGTTTTACAGTATCTGTTTGCATGTATTTTTAAAAGCTTTTTAAAGAATGTATTTTCTTTGAACTAGCCATTTTTTATTCCTTAATACTGCACAATCTGATGTTTGCGTCATTCCAAAATCTAAAATGTGTTTGTTTAACAGTACATAAAATATGTGTATTTTTTTGTCTTTCCCACCACATAAACAACCACAATGGCAGGCTGATCTCGTTCCAGGAGTTTCTAGCTTTTGAATCGGTCTTGTGTGCGCCTGATGGCCTCTTCCAAGTCGCCTTCCAGCTGTTTGACAAGACCGGAACCGGAACCATCTCCTTTGGTATGGAACAATGTGCTGTACATGTGTTTACATGTCAGCTTTGAGTTCAGTTCAATGGATTGCAAAGAATCAAAACAAAAACCTTACTGTTCTTAAAAGAGAGGCACACACAAATTATCCCCCCCCCCCCAGCTGATGCTCATTGCACCCAGCTGGCACCGTTCCCCGAGCCGCTCCCCCCCCCCCCTCTCTCTCTCTCTCTCCCTGCTGCAGCCGCACGCCACCATAGCATTATTTACCAGATTACCCTGTAGGGGTAATTTACATGGACGGATTAACACAATCTCCCTGCACTATTTTGCCTTCCCTTCCTACCTGCACTTGCTTTCTAGTCTGTGTCTCACACATGCACACACTTGCCTACATTTTTATGTTCTGGCATTAAGATACAATGATGTGACTATTGTTTGTCAAAATCTGTCTGGAAGAGTAAATACCTATTCTTATTTTGCTGCAGAGAACATCCGGGACATCTTCAGCCAGACCACAGTGCACCACCACATTCCTTTCAACTGGGAGTGTGAGTTCATCCGTCTGCACTTTGGGAATGACCGCACAAAGTGCCTCAGCTACCTTGAGTTCACCCAGTTCCTGCAGGTGTGCTGATTTTATACACACACACACACACACACTGATAATACTTTATTGCATTTTGTCGTCTTATCTGTCTTGTGAAGTTGCTTGATACTTTATTTTACACGCTGCCTTGTCGTGTGGTGTTTTTAGGAGCTGCAGCTGGAGCATGCGCGGCAGGCATTTGCCCAGAAGGACAAAGGGAAGAATGGCGTCATCTCCGCCATGGACTTCAGTGACATCATGGCCACAATCAGACACCACATGCTCACGCCCTTCGTGGAGGAGAACCTTGTCTCTGTGAGTGTTTGTGTCTGCAGGGAGAGCTTTCTGAGAGTGATATTAGTAAATGTTTCACTGCGCCTGTTAACTTGCTGTTTATAGATGAACAAAGCTCTGATTGTTCTTAACATGTTTTCATAATTGGAAGCAGATTCTGTTTGAGTTTTTACTGAGTAACAAACCGTTTCAAGACAAACAAGGATGTGACGTTTTTCAATTCAAGCAACCTTTAAAAACAATACCTTAATTGTACTGTACTTTGCAATATAATCACTAGGTAGTGCTAGTATAATCCACTCTGACCTTTTTTGGGTCATGAAGATGAACACACTCAGTAGGAAATCATCCTCATCTGCTTTGCATGTTGGGTTAATAGCCTTAAGGGATAATGCTGGTCGTAACTTAACTCTGAAGCATCTCTAATCTTAATAATGGGTGTTCCTATAGATTCCAACTGTAATTTCAGAGCCCTACTGTTTACAGTGAAAACAGTACCTGATGTGCCCTGCCCTTTCTTCCGCCAGGCCGCGGGGGGAAGTACCTCCCACTTGGTCAGCTTCTCCTACTTCAACGCCTTCAACTCCCTCCTGAACAACATGGAGCTGATTCGCAAGATCTACAGCACACTGGCGGGCACGCGGAAGGACACGCTGCTGACCAAAGGTGCACACATTATTTCCTGTACTCACATTTGTGGTCATGTCGTGCATCGGGGGGGCCCTGGCAGAAAATGTTCTGCATCCATTGCAATAGTGGGTCAGAGATGGGTTTATATTCTGGTATCTCCCCTGCAGAGGAGTTTGTTCATGCTGCCAACAAGTTTGGTCAGATCACTCCCATGGAAATAGACATCCTGTACCAGCTGGCAGGCCTGCACTCCTCCTCAGGGTAACGCTCACTCTGATACTTTATTGACGGCTATTGGAAGAATACTGGTATCTTAATGACGATAATAATATAAACCTGTGCACCAGGCGCCTGAATCTGTCTGACATTGAGCGGATTGCTCCGCTCGAGGAAGGATGTCTGCCTCACCACCTTGCTGAAACCCAAAAACAGGTAGGGCGACGTCATTGACATGAAGTCTGATCAGTGGTTGGCTGTAAATCATTTTCAACACCTGAGCTTCCTCCCGTTCAACGTGTCACATTTTATTTTCCCAACAAATACAATTTATAGTTGATCGAGTGTTTTTATTATAATGAAGCCTTATGGGACTTTCGTTGTTCTCTATCAGGCACATGGGGAGACTGGCAGGCCTGTGTGGCTCCAGGTTGCAGAGTCTGCGTACAGGTTCTCCCTGGGCTCCATCGCCGGAGGTGAGTTTTTCGGATATCCCCGTCTGACGCGTGCAATTCACGCGGGACGTTATTAGGCCTGACTGTGTGCGATTATCGCAGCTACGGGTGCGACGGCTGTCTACCCCATCGACTTGGTGAAGACTCGCATGCAGAACCAGAGGTCCACCGGGTCCTTCGTCGGAGAACTGATGTACAAGAACAGCTTTGACTGTGCAAAGAAGGTGCTGCGCTATGAGGGCTTCTTTGGCTTCTATAGAGGTAAGGCCAGAAAGGCCCCTGTGAGCTGTGCAGCATCATATTCATGATTTATAAATTGTATATTATTTTTAGTAAAAGCCTGGTTTTTGCTACAGTTTAGCCAGTAATGCTAATGAACCCTGATGCTCTACAGGTCTGGTCCCTCAGCTTATAGGTGTGGCGCCTGAGAAAGCTATCAAACTCACAGTGAGTACCTCCCCTCACAAACAACACGCAATCCTTCTCCACTTCTAATCACCTTTGCATGCACGTTTATACGTGGGTAAACAGTATTTCATAATGAGCTTCTTGCGCATATTGACAATAACACAACACACAAGGGATATAAAGCAATTACAACATTAGTGGAATTTACAGAGGCGAGATGAAAATGATGACTGATTGTTCGCATTACTCTGCATCAACTTTTCTTGTTTGTGTCCCTCAGGTGAATGACTTAGTAAGGGACAAGTTCAGCGACAAGGACAACGCCATTCCTTTCTTTGCTGAGGTTGTGGCTGGTGCGTGTGTAAGTACCATATCCCCCAAATGTTTGCCATTGTACTTGGCTCCCTCTGTTTATAAACGTATGCATGAGCACTGAAGAAGAAGAAATGCACTGATTTATTTCAAGGCCTGTTCTCCCACATTTGTTAAACCCATTAAAAAGGAACTTCAGGATTCAATCTTTTTCTTTTGATACATTTCACCCTCGGCTGTGTACGTTTTGAGCCCATTTTTTTATTTTTAATATAATGCGTGAACAAGCTCTTTGTCTCCCCGTTTACACAGGCTGGAGGCTCTCAGGTGATCTTCACCAACCCTCTGGAGATAGTGAAGATCCGCCTGCAGGTGGCCGGCGAGATCACCACCGGCCCTCGAGTCAGTGCGGTCAACGTGGTCCGTGAACTGGGCTTCTTTGGCCTCTACAAGGTAACGTGTCTTTGTCTTTGCCTCCCTCTCTTAGTCCGCTCAAGCACAGTCTCATGGGTCTCTGTCCTCTGTGTCTCTCTTTAGGGTGCTAAAGCATGTTTCCTGAGAGACATCCCCTTCTCTGCCATCTATTTTCCTGCGTACGCCCACCTCAAGACCCAGTTTGCCGACGAGCAAGGCCGGCTGGGACCTCTGCAGCTCCTCACTGCCGGGGCGATTGCAGGTATCCCCAGATGATTTTAAAAAAATTGAACACCATTAGCGATGCTAATAATCATTAATTATTACTGACCTTCTATCCGACTTTTTATCTCCGTAACTATTTATCAGGTATCCCCGCGGCCTCCCTGGTGACGCCCGCCGACGTCATCAAGACACGACTGCAGGTGGCAGCGAGGGCAGGGCAGACCACTTATACGGGAGTCATCGATTGCTTCAGGAAGATCATGAAAGAGGAGGGCTTCAGGGCTCTGTGGAAGGGAGCTGGAGGTGCGTGTTTGTACCTGCGTCGACACACCGCAGGTTTACTCTCTGCTGTTAAACGCGCGCTGAATCACGTGTCACGTCTTTTCTCTACAGCTCGTATGTGCCGGTCTTCCCCTCAGTTCGGTGTGACCCTGGTGACTTATGAGCTCTTGCAGCGGTGGTTCTACGTTGATTTTGGAGGACAGTAAGTGGAACGCTTTGTTAAAAGAGTGAGCAGTTGAGTCACTTGTTGTGAACTGTTTTTTATAGGTAGGTAGACCGGTAGGGATGTTGTCACAATGCAGCATTTGTTTTTCATGGCGGCATTGGAAATACAGAACATTTGGTCTGGCAGAATAAAATACTAGTCTTTATGAATCACAACTGCCTGCTTTCATTTCTGTTCATGCATTTGTAGAAGCTGTCATTATAGCTGTCTCGCCCTGCTTGATGGTTTATCAAAAAACATTGTATTAGTATGTTATCTGTTTTGCTATTGGATGTTACTGGTTGACAGGAGGGATGATTGGATTATGTTCGTACGGTGATCCCTCCCTCCCTCTTTTTCCCTCTCTGCAGTCGTCCGGCAGGATCAGATCCCACACCCAAGTCTCGTATCTCAGAGCTTCCCCCCATTAACGCCGACCACGTCGGAGGCTACCGCCTGGCCGCAGCGACCTTCGCCGGTGTGGAGAACAAATTTGGCCTCCACCTTCCCAAATTCAAGTCATCCGGGGTGGTCTCCCTACACCACCCAGAGCCAGTCGTCGCCCCGCCGGCTCAGGCCCCATAGAGGTCTGAACCCTCGATATCACCCTGCCATCCTTCTCCTCCACCAGGAGCCACACACTTTGATAGATACACGCAGAAAAATCATGCAGTTGAAACGCACTCCATAAGTAGGGTTCATTAATTTAGAAACAAAGAACATGAGGTGAGGTTAAGTCCCCCAGCCAGAGGTGGAGCAGGAGAACTGGCTGCAGCTGCGGATGTAACCGAGCAGACAGCGACGGGACCACGGCGCCGGCTGTGTTGTATCTTCAGTGGCTGTACGCTCTTGGCGTCGCCATCTTTTGTGTTCTTCACCCCATTTGTGTGAAACGAGCCTCGGGGCACTCCTCTCTCTGATTTGGTTTTCATTCTGTTTTCCGTCTGATACTCGAGCAGTGCGAGCAGGACTTCTCCTATTGGACAGCGGGCGTAGAAAGTATTAAGATTGCTTCACTCTCGATTGGACGTCTCACAGAAGGCTAAGTACTGTACATATTGTATAACTGGTGAGACAGCTCATTGACGGGAGGGAAGATGTTATGAGACCAAGGTCGGTAACTTTCAGCCAGCATCATTCTATTGTAACTGATGTGGGGGAGATTCACTCTGATGTACAGAACTTTTCAATGACGTTATCTTGCCGAAACAAGAATCATGAGATGAGAATTAGGTATTAATGAATTAAATGTATCTCAATTCAGTCACTGTATTTTATTGAAATAAATCATCCATATGGTTTTAATTTTACCAATTGAGTTTGATTTTTATTCCAATGGAAAAGTGCAACCATGAACTGAATCAGGCAAGCTAAAGGAAAGTAATACGGTACAATTTGTTGATGCAGAATACTGATGTTCAGCTCATGTTTGCTTATTTCAAACATTAGACAGACAGCATTTTAGGCAGACATTTGTACAGGGGTGGACCGAGGTTTCATCCTGGAGGGAATTAACGATTGGATGGAAAAGGAAAAGAATGAAACTCAATTCACGTGCGGTAAAGGTCATTTTAGTTTGCACCTCCTGTTAGAACTAAATGTGTTTTATGTAGATCCTCATACTAAGGACAAGTCAGGAAACCGTTCTACTACAGGTACAGAGTATAAAACAACCTTTGGTACAGGAACCATTTTTAAATGATACTAGTATCAATAAATTCAAGGCAAGTATAGTAACCGACGTTGCCTGGTTAAAAAGCTTGTAGTGCCAATCTTAGTAATGTACTAAAGCTTTTAGTACAAAGCCTTTTTTTCAAACAATAACACAACATCTTTAAATAAGTGCAACCACAGGAATAAATATTAAAACATAGTGGTTGAAATGTGAGTGAGGCCACAGTTTGCATGTGTAAGCACGTTAGCTGTAGTCTGTGGCAGCTCGTCTTCCTTTGACCTCTGCTCAATGACTTAGCCGTGTGCGCAAGCGTGTCCGGAAAAATATTAAAACATGTAAAAACACTCAAATTGTAATAAAAAGGTGCAAGTACAAAGGTTTGCATATTTAAAAAAGGACTGAGTTGGTTGAGGCCTCGGGGGAGATGAGGAGCAGTTTCTGGAGCCCTGAGGATCTTCTCAAAGCTAGAAGTCACATCTATACTTAAAATCCCTTCCCTGTATTCCTTTTCCCGTTTAACTTACAGCCACTTAACTGTGGCCTCTGTACTACTACTGCTACAAATGACATTCGTTGTACCAACCACTATACTTTGTACATTACGTTAAAAAAACCCCGTCATAGACTTTTTGTTCCTATCCGTTCTAGCTCTGCAAATCTCCTCAGGCCGATTCATGTAGCAGTAGGCGGAAAAAGCTGGAAGCCAGAGCGAGAGGGGGGAGGGAGGGGACGCTCCTCTGGCAGTGTCGGGGAGTGTGCTATAGGTGGCGTAGTGTCCTGGAGAAGAAATGATTGTATGTGGCGTCCGTGACCTCAGACGTTGGCCAGCTCCTCGGCTTCGTCTCGGCTCTCGTTGATCTCGGTCAGCGTCCTGACGAAGCGCGTCCACTCGTCGGCCTTGGGCACGCATATTTGCTGCAGGGAGACACACACACACATGCACACGCACGCAGAGGGCGCGGCGTGTAACCAGGCCGCGTGGAGCTAAAAAAGCGAGGCGCGGCTACAAGGCGACCCGACCACAGCTCACCTCTCCTACGTCGTAGACCTGCACCTGCCCGTCCGAGTCCCCGGTGGCGATCTCCTTACCGGAGTGAGCCCATCTGACGCGGTTCACTGCTGGCGCGCCCTCCACGCACACGCTGGCAGTGGGAACCTAAAAAAAACACACATTAGCTTACAGACTGATATGTAGTCTGCGGTGTTGAGAGCTGCATGTTGCTGCGGATCGTTAACATTAGGAACTTTAGATGTGAAGCTGTGTGTGCGTACTTCAGTGTCATTGTTGAGGTTCCACAGGTCCAGGCGTCCGGCCAGGTCCACGCAGGCAAACAGAGCAGGGTGTGTCGGAGACCACATGGCGTCGTAGACGTAGTCACAGCTGTCTTCAAACGAGTACAACGGACGGGTGCTCTGCACAGAAGGAAGGAATGGGATTGAAGCGGCGTGTTGGGACCAGGAGGGGATTTGATAAGTCACAGTGAATATCTCACCTTAGTGCTCCACAGCTTGACAGTCCAGTCGAAAGAGGAGGAGATGAAGAGATGCGAGAAGTCGACGGGTCCTCCGGCGCTGTGACAGCTCAGCCCGGTCACCGGACCGTGGTGCCCCTCGAACACCTCGGTGATCCCCGCTTTGCTGTAACACACAAAATGCTCCTGAGAGGTTCTGCTAATTACCTTTTTCCCCTCCACAGACTTTTCCACAACTGGTTGTAAAACAACAACAACAAAAAATAGAAAACCTGTCCTTTGCACAGAACAATCTGGTGCCAATGAGGTCAAAGGTCACCCACCTCCCGTGGCGACAGGCTGTGTAGACCGAGCCGTCCTCGCTCCCCACCACAAAGTTGTTGACGTCGCCCAGCGGGAAGGCCATGGAGGTGACGGCCACCGCCTTGCTCTGTTTGAATACCAGCTCCAGGCTGTCCTGCAGGAGGAGGGGAGAGGGCGATGCACAGGCTCAGGCTCTACCGCGAGACATGCGTGTCCGTCACAGTCCTGTCCACGCGGGTGGAATGTACCTGTGGCTGGGAGAGCATGTCGAGGCTCCAGGAGCACATCTTGCCGTCGGTGGAAATGCTGATCAGGTTGTTCGCGTTTTGGGTTCCGACCACGTTCACACAGTAAACCGGGTGCTGAACAGAGCGGAGCACACGAGTGAAAATGACGTACACTAGGACGTACACGATAGGCCCAAAGACGTAAAGGTGTGTGCGCCTCGGTGCATTACCGTGTGCGCCGCCGCAGACAGGGGCGTTCTCTGAACAGGGGTGCGCTTGTTGCTCCTGTTGTCCCACAGGACAATCTGTCCGGAGTATGTCCCGCCCACGACCAGGTTGGGGTGGAACTTAGCGAACCCGGCTGACATCACCTCTGACTAGAGCCAAAAGTATAAAAAACGAATGTATTTGCTTCTTTCTACCTGAGCAGTAGCTCAGTAGCTGGTTAAGGCGGCCTGTGTAAACCCTCTAAAATATTTCCGTACCTGGCATTGGAAGATGTACTCTGGAGTGCTCTTCTTATACTTTAGGTTCCAGACCAGTGCCACTCCGTCGGGCTCATGAGGAGCGTCCTCGTTGTTGTTATACGAGGCCACCAGCAGCTCTGGATACTGAGAGGAACATAGCACGGAGGCTCTTGGTATTCACATGTCTGGTCTGAATGATCCTGCGCCAGGTGGGCTGTTTGGGACGTGTGATGGATTGATAACTAGTAGAACCCACCTGAGGGGACCAGTCCAGGCAGGTAACCACTCGGTTTTTAGTCCAGCGCTCGTCTGCAAACTGTCTGTTGAGCACCAGCTTTGTGCCGGCTTGTAGATCACTGCGCGGGACAGCCACAAAAAAATAAAAAATATATATATATATATATTTATCAAGCACTAATCTTCAACTCTCCATTCCCTTGTGTGACTCACCCTTCCTTGTCTTCCAGGTCTCTGCCGCTGTAGTCGAAGCAGATGTCCACGTGCTCGGCGAGGGCTCGCTCCACGATGCGGCTGCCTCGTTCGAAGAAGGACAGGAACTCCTCGGAGTGCAGCACCTGCAGCTTCTCTTCTTCTGTGAGCTCTTTGGGAGTGTCTGTACACATGCAGCATTATTTAATAAAGATATAAGACGAAATAGTAGAAAAGTTCTTGGTTAATGTTGGACAGATTCGCTCAAAAACAATTGTAGTTTATAAAAGTAAAGGTAAAAATGTCATCAGAGGTCTAATGGTTGGACAATTTATTTCCCATTCATCAGCATTATACGGCAAATTGGATTTACTGCTACAGTTATTGGTATCAGTTGTTAACAGGTCATCAACAAGCTGCAAGCTCTTTACAGACGTCTGTCCTCACCCTCGTCTGGCTGTTCACCATGTTCGTCTTTATCCCCCTGGGCGTCCTCTGCAGGTGGGCGGGTTATCTCCTCATCCTCTTCCTCATCTGAAAAACCACCAGATTTGATTTATTTTTTAACAAATTGTGGAATGTTGGGGGAAACATTTCTTTTTTTTTACCTGCTTTTTGATCGGTGGGTGTCTGTGCTTCGGTGGGTGTCTGTGTTTCTTTGGAATAGGACACCATTTCCTTCGGGGCAAAATCCACCATGGTCACTTTGGACATTCCCAGCCTCACGGCTCCACGACTACAGACACACACACACACACACACACACATCGTGGTGGAAATAAGGTCACACATATAAAGGTGTGCAATCCATAGCAGAAGAGAATGAGCACTCTACATATGGAGACATGAATAATTATGTACAGACATATGACTAACACATTTAGACGGATCTAAGATGAAACCACACAAACTGAACAAAGTTGGAAGACAAGCTAAAGGAGAGAGGAGGAGCAGTACCCCATCAGCTCAGAGTCGGAGTGCAGCTGCAGAGTAGAGGGGTCAGGATCCCAATGCAATGTCCTACAGCCAAACCACCAGGTGGTGTTAGTTAGAGAGAGACGGGACGGACACAGAGAAAAAGGAAAAGATGAAACCAAACGCAAAACGAAAGCCAGTTCAGAAATGTGAAAGACAGCAAATGGAGAAGTAGGAGGACAGAGAGAGAGGAGAAACAAAGTACGTGTTAATTGAGAAACGTCAGCGTGCCGGTGAAAAGGCAGAGCGGAGAGGAGGTCAGAAATCATCAGGTATATTCAATGTGTTGATCCACACTAGGCATGCAACTACAACCCGAAATTAAATTACACAGCAAGGTACTCTGTCTTTCTCACACACACACACACACACACACACGCACACAGACCTTGGTCCTGCGTTTCCATCCCCGGAATCTTGGCTTCCTGCATCGCTGCCCACTGATTTGTTGGAGGGAGACATGGGGGCGGGGACTAGGTAGTGAAACAGACATGTATCTTCTGTTACTACCCTCAGGGGCTGAGCTGTGAGTGTGTGGGTGTTTGTGTGCAAGTCAATGAATGAATGAGTGAGTGGGTGAGTGGGTGATTGGGTGGGTGAGTGAGTGAGTGAGTGAGTGAGTGAGTGAGTGAGTGAGTGAGGGAGGGAGGGAGTGAATGTCGGGAGAAGCGTGACAAAAAGAAGAAGAAAAAAAAAAGGGACGGACAAGGGGGAGACAAGAGAGAATGAAAGTAAATGGCAGGCAGGTTTTAGGCATCGTGCAGAAACATATAAAAAAGGTGTTGTGTGAGTGGGGGGTGGAGGGGAGAGGGGGGTGGGGGGAGTGTGGCGGTGACAGAGACCAAGCCACACCAGAGAGTTAGAGAGGACTCGTACAAACACTGCAATTGCATCAAGCAAACTAGAACCCGGTGGTAGATACGTGAGGGTGGCAGCAGGTATAAGTGGAAGCATGCAGCGCCGGGCGCTCACCGTGGTGGATGTCAGGGGCGATGCCGACACTCTGCAGCAGCGCCTCCGCCTCCCTCCTCTTCCTCTCCAGGTCGGAGTCCTCGTGACCACCTGAGGATCCCCCAGTGGCCTCAGCTCCTCGCTTGGAGTCTCCCTACAGAGAGCAGAACCAGCTAGAAACAAAGCGGCGGCCGAGCAGCTCCTTTGGTGATACACAAGATACTAGAAGTGTGGAACTTATTGTTCCCTTACATCCTTCTTTTTCTTCTCCTCCTCTTTCCTCTTCTTCTCCTCTCGGATCTGGGCGATCCGCTGCTTCTTCCGCTCCAGTTCGGCCTTCAGCTCGCTCTTGTCAGACATTCTGCATGAGGGAGAGAGAAGACTCTTCAAGAAATACTTCAACTCTGGCTTTTGTTGTTTTCTCTTTGAATCCAAATGAGTCATTGAATCACGTTGCATGGATTTGCCTAACTTACAATAAACCCTGACCACGATCAGTCCAAAAAGCAATACAAGTTAGGTAACAAGGGACTCGGGGAGACAGAAGGCTGACATTCAAGTGGAGGACCAGTTAAAGCCTCCTCGAGGACAACATCAGATATCCCTTTGAGCAACACACACAGTCAGTACTGTGACTTCAAAACGAATGCTGACCCTGTATGAAGGGGCAAAGAAAGAGACGTTATAATGAACTTGTTATAATAATTGCATGACCAACCCTTGTTGCCCAGTTAGTCCATCTGAGCATTGAGGTGCATCCAAGGAGACGGTTTAGAGACACAATGGTTCAAAGTCACACTGGACATTTAAGAGTTAAAATGATAAAGTGTAACTATAATAGTATAGCTATACAGAAGAAAAGTTGGTTCGCAATGGTTCATAATGAGCTAAATGACAAAGATATATTCAACAAGTCAAAGTAATTCATTAAACAGTAGCACCAGCAATTCAACTGCACATTGAGTGCAGCAATATGCGTGTGTTGATGTGTGAATGAGGGATTCTTCGCCCTGGGCCTGTCACACGGGTAACATGTGAACACCAGCCCGCTGTGGATGACAATGTTCTCTTTATCTGCGTCCTCCCGATGAAATGGAATGACTGAGAGGGCTATTATTCCAAAGACCTGCGCACTAAATCTAACAGTTTATGAAATTACTTGATATTACAAGTAAATAATATGTCTTGGACTATGTTAAAAGTTAGACCTAACGCCAAATAACAATACAAATAGCGAAAACCTCGTCATTCATCATCAGGTCCTGAAGATACAACCGAGATGCTCCAACAGCGATCCAACCGCCCTCACAAATCCGCAGATTTTCTTTTTATTTATTTTAACTCGCCGTTGTGTTCATCTCGTTTTGTTGCATCATCGCATCGCGCTTAACTTTAAGGTCAATGCTTTGTGTTACGGTGGTTTTCTTCCGGAATCGAGGATGTGTCACACAATTGTTATGATCTAATTAACAGCCCTCTCGGCTAGCTGTGCTAGCATGCTAATCTCCATGGCAGCCGGCAGGCCTGAGCTAACCGTCACAATGAGCGACCGACCGCAGCATCGCGAACCAACGCCCGAATCCTCCCGCTCTAGCGTCCCGTTTTCCCTGACACGTATACAAACTAACACGGTTATGAAGGCATGGGGAAATACCTGGTGTCAGATATTAGATTTACGGAGACGGATGACAATATAATCCTGTTTAGCGTTAAGACAGAAGGGAAGCGATGGCGGTGCCTGATGATGCTGGAAGAGAGACGTTCGGCTAATTATCGCCGCTGCGGTCTTCTTCTTCGGTGGTTCGGTGCACGGGTATTACAGTAGAGTGACACCGCCCTCTAGCGGCGGAGGTTACATTTCACAGAATGACAGATCATCTTCAGCCAGAATATCGGCTGTGTTGTTGTTTCTTTTGCAACACTGTTAGTAGTAATCATTTCCTTCATTTAACCATAGTTATCGCTACATAAAAGTTGAATGGTACCGGAAGATCTAGGGTGAACAATTCCAACATCTTAAATAAAAGTATATTATAATATACCACACGTATTTAATAACATTTGTCAATATTTTTTTATTATTATCGTTACAATTTTTGTATTCCATACAAAAGATTTTCTTATGAACACCCATACAAGTCAGTCAGTGTGGTTTGTCATGTGGAAAGCTGTGAGCTTAGTAAAATCATTGTCTACATGTCAGCATTTTATGATTTGAAGATTAACCTTTGTTTTAATGTGAATTTGCTCACAGCTCTGCGGTTACGCCTTGTGAATTTGTGTTGTAGTCTTACCCTGCATGGAAGGCTATCATTTTTAAAGCTCTTTGTTTTACTCTGGTTCAGGAGCTGGATCCACATAACGAAAGGGGTCATAAAGGTCTCGTTTGAAATCATAAGGGTCGAAGTAAGGGGTTCTCTGATTGGCTGGTTCTTTAGGGACACTTTCCGCGGCATTTACCACATCCTTTTTCTCCACTGTCTCTTCGGCGGGTGCCTCAGGTGCGGATGTTTCCTGGATGGGTTTGGGAGGGTGATCGATGAGGCAGTCGGGGTCCCAGTATGGATCACAGTCATTCTCCATAACAGAGATAACAGTAGGAGGGGGAGTTTGCACAGGCTTTCTGGGAGCTGGAAGAGCTGGGTGTGGTTGGGGAGGAGCAGCAGCTTTTATTCCCTCCTCCGCTTTGGGCATGCAGGCGGGGTTGACTCGGGGGTCACATAGAACCGCTACGGCCCCTGTTGGTAGGTAGACAATCTGAGGTTTGCACAGTGGGTCTTTGGGATTACACAGATAGATCCTCTGAGCATTCTCTAGAGGGTCTGGTGTTGGGGTTGGGGTGCTGGCTGCTGGAGGGGGCTGAATAGGGGTAGTTGGTGCTGCGGTAGTCAGCACACCCATTGCATTCTGGTAACTGGAGGCATCGGGCCCAAGAGTTACCTCCAAGTGACGCATCTGCTGATACAACATCCTGATCCTGTCGATCTCGTAGAGCTGAGAGAGATACACGCGTCAGAGAGGCAATGAAAAATGATGGGGCGGCTGAATAGTGTAATACAAGTACATAAACAGCTTAAGAATCTCAAATCAAACTCAACTTACTCCTTCAATGTGTCCAATACTGTTGTAATAGCGGTAGTAGGACTGAAAGTCAGGCGTGCCTCTGTACCACTTTGGATCGATGTTCCTCTTGGGTCGAGAATTAGTAAAGAAATCATGTGCCTGAGCGGAGCCAATTTGAAATGGATTCCCTATGGAAGAACACCAAATCACAAATTATAAGGCGGCCGGGGGGGGGGGGCATTTAACTTCCAATTTTCAAGGCAATATCTTCATAATTACTAAGATAATGCAATGTTTTCATTTAAAATTCATTTAAAATCTAATAAAAATCAAAGTGCAAATGTTAGTATTATTTAGTTTGAGGTATGATAATCATTTCTATTGAGAATGGTCCTATTATAATAGTGTTAACGGTAGAGTGCTGGTATCTATCCAGAAATAGTTTAATACGAAGTTCAGCAACCGTAAATAAAAAATGAAATAATGAATTATAAAAATAAACATGGATCACAACATTATTATAACCTACTAGAAGATGGCAGACTAATTACCTCCAGGATTCTTTACTCTCATCAGAGATGTTGCTTCCAGCAAACCTGGTAGGAGGCAGAGAATATATAAGATGACATAAACAACCAAACACTTCACTCTGCAAAGCAATACACAGCAATTAAAAGGACAGTCAACATGGGACTACATGAACCGAGCTTTCAACAGATCCAACTCAATCCATTCATTCTCATTCAATTTTGTATTGGTATAGATTTAAAAGCTACATAAATAAGAATTGTTTCAAGCCTTTACTTGAGACAAACCTGCCATTAACAGCACGCAGGAAAGCGTCCTCAACTGGCACACCTGGGAAATCATCCTTCACACCTGCAATTACAATATCAAGAAAAACCTAGATTGTTTTGTATTTTCTCTCAAATCAATTATCCACAAATGTCTAGTATATCAGTATATGCCAGAACATACATACTGAAAGGACAATAAGAATGAGGAATATGCAGAATATGCAGGAAAACTCAAAAGATTATCTTTTTTTTTACCTTACCAGCAGCTTTCTTCCTTTATGAAGATAGCTTGCTGGTAAAGTTAAAAGAATCATCTGCAAATAAGATTGCATATCCTGTGAAGTTACTAAAGGATCATTCATGTTTTTTTTTTTTTTTTAATTATAGTAACCGTCTGACATTCATTACCAGTCAATGACTGGTGAAATTAGCTGAAATTTCTCCATAGTTTTCATTTACTACACAACGTATACATTTGCAAATGAAAGGTTGACATGTACAGCTCTACCTTTACACTCGACTCGATGTTAGACGGAGAAAACTCCTCACCTGCTGTTGCAACTCCCCAGTCCAGGTCTAAACTGCCGGACAGCGTAACTGTGCATAAATACTGTCGTTAATACTGGAGCCTTTCCGTTGGCCACTGAGCTGCAAGAAGGCCTAACTCTGCCCCTCCTGCATTTTCGGTTGAGACGCGGTACACTGAGCATTAACCAGAGATAAAAGAACAACTTCAATCAAATTAGGACTCCTTGTAATCACAATAAAGAGTGTTGTGACAGCAGGACTCCTGGGGGGCTCAGGCATTCATAGTCCAGGATAAAGACATCAGTTGAGGTAAAAGAGAAGATCTTCTGTTTAGTTTCGTGGACCAAATCGGACAAATATGGTAACAAACACCGTCCCATTGTAGACAAATTCTTGACAAAACACACATGAAGGTGAAATTAACCCCTGTGTCCCAAAACAGCTGGATATGTCCTTTTAAGTGAGCTGTCAGCCAGGCAACAAATAGGGGGCCAGCACAGTAAACTGCTGTTTAAGTCCCCTGGAAATATGCAGCAACTATGGGCTAACTTGTCCAAACACCAAGACAGTCTGGCAAATGTATTTCAAAGTACCACATTGAAACAGATTTTTCATATAAAGTTACAGTTTCAATCAACGTTTAGAACATATACAATTTTGAGGTTATTTCCCAGCATCTGTGTATCCTTCCTTTCCCAACGAGACAACATGTCTGGAAATCTGTTTTGGTTTTAAGGGTCAAACCTTTAGAAGAGATCAAAAATATAGTGTGCAAGGCTTGAAAACCCCCCGTGTTATGTGCATAACCTCACATTTCAACAAGTGTGAACAGGGATTGCTAAATGATGATGTAACCCATCTGAGTCAGAAGCGTTCTGGGTGTGTTTGTTTTCAGCTGACCAGCTGGCTTAAACATGCAAAGGACATGTTCTGTCAGGCCTAAAACCACAACACAGAAAAATAATAGTTTTTAAATGGTTCTTTAAAAGGTGTGTTCTTCCATAAAGAACCATCACCTACTAAAGAAGCATTTTTTCTATTGGACTGTTTTGTCATATAGTTCACAAAGGCTTCTTAATTCATGTTTCAGTTATTGGATGGTGAGTGATGCCATACATTTGCAGAATCAAATTGGAAAAGGGTTGCTCTAAGGCTTGCTCAATTTTTTAAGCTCATAAGAAAATGTTCCTTTAAAGAACCCTGGACCTCATGAATTGGAGACAGACTGAATCAGTTCGCTGACTGATTGTACTGATTTGCCTCAGTGTATTCTAGGACTATCACAACTTCCTTCATTTTTTTTTTCCTGCTCAGTGTTTTTCATTTCAACAGTGAAGCAAATGCTTTCCTTTAAACCAGCAGGTAGAGTCTACGATCAAAGAGTGCAAGAAGAGACAGGGAGTCTGCAGGGACTCCGCCAGGTGGCTAATGGTGAAGACCATACTGTAACTGCTCTGTGCATGTCGAAAATGGAAGGGTAAGAGTACCTGTAACTTTTAAATTATATATATTTATTGTACCTGAACACTGAGGCAAACCGCCGCCTCACAAAATAAATCTACTTGTTTCAAAAAATGTGTAAAGGGCAA
This sequence comes from Apeltes quadracus, assembly GCA_021346845.1. Classification (NCBI taxonomy): domain Eukaryota; kingdom Metazoa; phylum Chordata; class Actinopteri; order Perciformes; family Gasterosteidae; genus Apeltes; species Apeltes quadracus. Next base: position 8,425,705 of record CM037919.1, read on the forward strand.
AACTGAATACATCTGACATTTTCTTTCAAATGTTTGCTGCCTTTAAACACGTGCATATTACTACCACATATTAGCAATATCCACTTTTTATGAAGATAATCTTAAATATGTTGCAAGGATCCTAAATCTGGCCTGTTATCACAACACATTTTAACAGTTATTTTCTTATTTGGCATTAAGAGTAGTGCATAACATTTTTGCTCTCAGGTCTTCATTTTAAGGATACCAAAGATTAGTTGCACAACTGCAAGAAGATTTTGCGAGGAAGATTTTGTTGCATAACTTTACCACCAACTCCAAATGATTATAACTTGTGCCCCTTTGATCTTCAAGTGAAACTACACCTTGTTCCGGAGCTTTGTGCAGGACGCAAGGCGATGAGTTGTGTTTTTAGCTCAGGACCTTTCACTCTGCAGCTTTGCTAACTCTGTGCTTAAACCGATGTCAAAGGGCATTGCTCAGTGTTCCTGTTCGTAAACCTAGAAATATGGAAGAGATATTAAAATGGAACTTCCCTCTCGCTTGCTGCAGAATACATTTTGCCGCTCCTTCATGAAAATGGGTTGAAAAGAAACTCACAAAGCAAAGTACCGACAACATACATAGTTTGAACATTCATGCAGGTTAAAATTCCAAAATTAAAAACTTCTTGATAAAAAAATCTATAACAATCACAAGCTAAATGTTTAAAGATATATATAAAAAAACGCAAATTCTGCAGATAAAATATCTATCTTTTACTACACGGCTACTTAACTTGGCTCTTCTCATAATGAGCAAATGTTGCTGATAAAGCTTGATCTTTGCTCCCCTCATGAGGCCAAAGATTCACTCTAGATTTCCGTCATGCTCGGTCTACAAACCTGTAGTATACGTTGGGGAATTGGCAATATGATCTTGGTTTGATTTCCTAATATATGTTCCAATATTTGTACCATCCACGAACTGACTGCACGTCTCGTTTGACTGGATAATGACTTTAGTGGCGTCTGTTACTCATCATCAAATAAAGGACACTTTGTTGTCCTTCTCACACACTCCTTATAAGAACGCCCTTCTGCAGCGCGCACAACCTTTACCCTCCACCAGGTGGCAGCGCGACTCGACACCGGAAATGTCCGACTGGTTATATCAGTTCCTTTGAGGATGTCGCAGTTTTGTAGTTCCTGGGCTCTTGACCTGTCAGCGTTGTAGTACAAGCTGTCACTGCTGATACTTTTTCTGTCCTTCTCTTTTCGGCTAATAATACAACGAGCCGCATTGCGTCGCCCCCCCCCCCCCCCCCCCGGTGTTGTCCGTAACGTACGTACTGTCGTGGCCGGTGTCATATTACCAGTGAGCTATACTTAGCTAACAAGCCGACTAGCTTAGCAGCTAGTGTGCTAACTAGCATTTGACATCAGCAGCGTTAGCTAGCTTCTTTGCTTTTAGCTCGCTAGCCTGCTGGCAGCACGAAGCCGCCCACTCTAAGCAGCATTCCAGAGGAAAGAGCGAAAAGTAAGTTACGCTGAGAAGAAAATGAAAGTTAATTTCAATCGTAAAATGAACACTACTATTACTATGAGGGCTAGTTAGCATATGGATGTTAGGGTGTTTTGAAAGCCTCCACTAAGCCAGGGTTTGACAGAAGCTGCACAACTAATCCGTCAGTTCTATCCTTCACAGAAGTAACGTTAACTAACTGTCACAGTTCTAAGATCTTTGGGAGTGTCATGCTAACTCAAGTTGACTTTCGGCATGACTGTGTCGTTAAGTTAAGTGGCTTTTTAAAGTAAGCGAGAAGCCAGGAATCGGGAACATTGTGTGACATGCAAGTAGAGCTTGTTTCTCAAATTGTGGTCCGGGGACCTTCAGGAGACAACTGCCAGTGACCTTTTCGCTAACTTTAATAATATAATCGAGTAACTTTTGGATGGATGCCCATGAACATACTGTTATGCCATAATCGACTGTATATACAGCTCAGTAACTGACAACTTGGTGAGCGTCTGTTTTGATCATTGATGGACTATTTTATTATTATTTCTACCTTACCTCCTCAAATGTCAGAATTTGCATTGATTTGAGAAAATATATTTTTTTTTCTATCAAGGTTGAACCAAAGAATACATTTGAAAACTCTTGGCCGCTTGGAAATAGTGACTAGTATGTCTCACAGTTTTGTGTGTATTCATGTAGAGGTAATTAATCAAATATATGAAGATTCAATCCATAATACTGCACTTGGCACTGCCTTTGTTGCTTTCTTTTTATAGCAGCCTGCTGGATTATAATCACATGTGCTGTTCATTTAAATCCCCTGCGTCAGTGTCCGAGAGCTCTGAAGGCCTTCTCACTCCTCTTCACAATTGAACCAACAACAGCTCAGCAAACGGTTATTAGGCCGTAATAGCAACTCCAAGAAGTGACGTTGCGCGACAGTTTAAAAATCATGCACCCCTCCCTAATGACTTTCAGCGTACTGGAATGTGTGAAACGGGGCAGAGATTCCAACCACAGGAACCCTTGTGATACGATGCCAACATTGGTTGGTATTGTTGCACCAGACGCTTTTAGGGTGGATGACGTCACATCAGTATTGTGCCACGGCTCTTTAAAGGTGTTTGAAAGTCTATTTAGGGAACTTAATGTTGTGTTAATATTCAAAGACTATTTTAGATCCCAGTTGGGTTCCACCAGGATACAGAGAAGAACGTTCGACTCTATTGACCCCGACCATTGAACTGAGACTTAAGCGAGTTTATTTGTTTCTGCATAGTCGATTGTGAGACAATTTTCAAATGAGCAACTTTAGATAAATGGTTAATTATTAATGCCTAAAATAGTAATCTTTGATCGTTCCAGCTTTTATAATATGAGAAGATACTGCTTTACTAGATTTGATGTAATTCTATTTACAAACTCGTTGGAAGGTTGGTGTTTGGGTCATAACCTAACAACCCGAGACTGCGCCTGTGAGCCACACATGTTCCCCCTGGGTTACTGGGTCAAGGTTGACCCGGGGTATTTCATCTGGCAAAACCTTACTGCAGTCTGGATTTCCGTCTGTATTTGAATTCCGTCTGTATTTGAACGAATAATGACCTTATTACTATAACCACCGAGTGTGCCTATTCAAAACATGGGCACATTATCCAAAGCAAAACTGCAGGTCTCTACCTATGTGTCCCTTTTGAATCTAAGACATGCATGTTGCATGTGCATTTGTCTTTGCTTTGGACACAGATGGAGGCCCAAAGCTCCAGTGGGCTGGTGCTGTCCAGAAAAAGGAGAAGGGAGAGCTGCACTCGGGACACCGAGGAAGGGGAGCGGCTTGGGAAAATCCCCAAATGTACTGTGGTAAGTCAGCTGTAGTTGAGCAACCTGTTTGTCCAGCTGTTTCTAAAAGTGACAGACATGTGCAAGCCACCCTCGCCGTTATTATATACTTTTTTTTTTAGATCGCAGCATGAGTTCCTTTTCTCTGCAGAACTTTTTTCTTTTGCTGTGTATTTTTTTTTTTATTGGCCATGCAACACCTTTTGATTTCCATATCTGATGTTTCTGGCAATTAATAGTACCAAGTTAGCGGGCAATAATTCCATTTCATCCAACCAGGGAACACTAGCTAAAACCTTTTAGTATGAAGAGATGGTAAACTTCCTGGATTTGTAAAATCTTTCTCCTGTAGGGATTGAAGAACCCTGCACCTTTTGCAGACGAGCTGTTGCCTGTTGACCCTAACGCCTACAGGAGAGTCAGCATGGAGGAGGCTAAGAGGGGAACACAGGGTGAGTCTCATGCTTCCAGACTGCCGGTGGATGTGGTTCTTTCTTTCTCTTTCTTTCTCCTTGTCTTTATTTGTATTACATATTCTGCTTTCTACATCTCCTACTAACTGTCCTCTCAGTCTTGTAGAGTTTTACATTTAATCTGTACAGGATGTAGAATCTTTACAGGATGTATCTTTGGTCTGTGCACGTCTCTCTCCATCCAGCCAACAGGCCGGTGCGGGTGTATGCGGACGGCATCTTTGATGTTTTCCACTCGGGTCACGCCAGAGCTCTCATGCAGGCTAAACGCCTCTTCCCAAATACACACCTCATCGTAGGTGGTAAGTCCGTGAATGTCCTGGTCCACGTTCATAACAACAGAGTCAGATGTTAAGTGTGAAACTTAAGGCAAATCCGTTTCCAAGCAATATATATATTTATTTTAATTCAAAGTGTGCAGCGATGACCTGACTCACAAATACAAAGGCTTCACAGTGATGAACGAGGACGAGCGATACGATGCCATCAGACATTGCCGCTATGTTGATGAAGTGGTGCGGGACGCTCCCTGGTCGCTATCGCCCGAGTTCCTCATAAAACATCGTGTGAGTAGATCAGCTAGGTTCAAAGAGGAGAACACACCTGGTCCGTTCATTCAGTTTAATATTCAATCTAAAACTGCAGCAGAAGAATGCGTTGTGATCCACTGTGTTGATGTGTGTTGTGATGACGTTTCCAGATTGACTTTGTGGCCCATGACGACATCCCGTACTCCTCAGCGGGCAGTGATGACGTGTACAAGCACATCAAGGACGCTGGTGAGTGCCGAAGGAACCAAAAGTGGTGGTTTGGACAACAAGTAATCTCGACTCTAACCCTTTTCTCATTACAAACAATATAAATCCATATATACCTGCTTATACAAATCAAGGCCTAGCTGCTCACGCGCCTGTATCAGGTGACTACTGACCTTCTCCCCACCTTTGGCCCTCCACAGGTATGTTCGCTCCCACCCAGCGGACGGAAGGCATCTCCACCTCTGACATCATCACACGCATAGTCCGAGACTACGATCTGTACGTCAGACGCAACCTGCAGAGAGGATACACGGCGAAGGAGCTAAACGTCAGCTTCATCAATGTACGAAACGTAGCTGTGCTTCAAATGCGTCTGTGTGTGTGTGGCTTTAGTGCTAATTTACCCTTGGTGTCCCCGCTTGCTATCAGGAGAAGAAGTACCACCTGCAGGAGCGCGTGGACAAAGTGAAGAGGAAGGTACGTGACGTGGAGGAGAAGAGCAAAGAATTTGTCCAGAAGGTGGAGGAGAAGAGCATCGACCTGATCCAGAAATGGGAGGAGAAATCCAGGGAGTTCATCGGAAACTTCCTGCAGATGTTCGGCCCCGAGGGAGCTCTGGTGAGGACGCTGGTTGGGTTTGCTCTTTGATCGGGCACTGGAACTAGGAACATGTTGTTTTTTTGCACTGTTGAGGGGCTGGTCAGACACCAACCTAAAAACCTTTGGTATGTTTACAGAACAAGCAAAGCACTGTGCACACGACTAGTTTGGTTACAAACATTGATTGGATGACCCCAGTTGCCAATGACCTGACATTTGAGATCATTTGTTGGTCATATTTTATTCACACATTCAACGTTCTGCGACAAAGCAAATAAGCATATTTCCCAACATGCCAAACTATGCTTATTTGCTTTGTTGCAGAGTTGGTCATTTTATTGCCAAATAGATATGATCTACACCCGGAAGAGAACTGCTAGTCTGGCTTATATGATGTTGCTAAAACAAACAAACACAAACCAAATTGTGTATAGCTGGCTTTTTTACATAAGGCTGCTTTGTCGGCTGACCGGTCAGACGCTCACTTCCTGTTTCTGTGTTGCGTCGTCAGAAGCACATGCTGAAGGAGGGGAAGGGCCGCATGCTGCAGGCCATCAGTCCGAGGCAAAGCCCCAACAGCAGCCCCACCCGCGAGGAGCGCTCCCCCTCTCCCACCTTCCGTCTCCCCTTCTTCAACAAGACCTCCCCGCCTCCCTCGCCTCCGCCCCAACACAGCGGCGCCCGCGGCTACCTCATCAGCGAGGACGACGAGGAGGACGAAGACGACGACAACGAGGACGAGGAGAACTAGAGCGCGTCAGATTAAGTGGGCCGTCGACCAGTGCGTTTATCATTAAGCTCCTGCTTCCATTGGTTTCGTTTTTAAGATTTAACTCTTTATTTTCAACACCCGTGTGTCTCGTTTAAATGTAACAAATGGTTTCTGCACAGCTTTTTTTTTTTGTGTATTGGTCAGTAAAAGTTACCACTAGTCTCATTTATCTTGTCCCTTTTTTAGAAATATTTGTAGGCCTTGCACACATTGCACTGTACCAACAGTGACGGTATTCTTAATGTTGGCGTCGTAGTGAGGGGCGTTTTTTTCTTTGTTTTTGTCGTGGCGGGAGGGCTCGCAGGTTTTCTGGTGGCTCGCCGAGCGGCACTGAAACTGCACATTAAAATGGTCAGCTGATACAAAAAAAAAATAACATTTCTTAAATGTAATTCCAGAGTTTTGTATCTTAACAGCAGCTTGGTCCCAGGTGTGTGTGTGTAAGTGCATGTGATGTTTTTGGTGGAAGCTCTTGCGTCGGCATGTTCACACGTCTTCTGTCAAGTTTGGACTCTTTTAAAGCTTTTGTCTAGTTACAAACGGACGCCGTTCTTGTGGCGTAAAAAGAAAAATCTGCTACGACTCATTTAAATGTTGTACCACTAATGTTTTTCTTTTCCTTTCATCTTCTGTAAGAATAGGATCATACTTTGAGCAATGAATCAAAGGGTGTGATTTTTTTCTAATGTAATGCAGAAGTAATCATTTACCTATACATCAGTGAAAACTTTACAAAATAAAGTTTTATGCATCAAAGCACACCAGAGAACTCAAACACCATTTCTCATAAATACATATTTTGTACATCTGGGCTGGCCAGCCTTCAGTTTAAAGTGGTGGGACAGACAACATTCTTTAACTGAGCAGTTCTTTTGTGAACTGTTGAATCACTGAAACAAATGAGCTTTTCTGGCCTCTGAAATGAATCCACCTCCACTGATAATGCATGCGTCACTTTTGTTACCAGAAAACAAATCACAGCTGATCTGAAGATGTAATGAAATACTGTAGATACTGTGACTCCAATTGACATGTTGACAGATGTTGCTGAGCATAAAAATCGCAACTTTAGGGAAACCTCGCCTTGATTCTTGTGGATCAGTTCCTTCAAATCAGTGTAAATGTCTCAGCGCATGTCCACGAGCTCAAAGTGGCAAAGCCAATAAACAGCCACTACTGAGAGATGTGCGTGTTAAATGTCTTATTTTAGTTTGGGATTCCTTCATTTAATGTCCTGTATGTAGAGGTCGGACAAACAATGAAAACATTTTGGCCAAAGCCAAATTGACAAATTTGTCTCCCGTTTTATGTTTGGTGGATCAAGAACGAGTTTATTCACGTCGACTTAGTTGCAAAATGTTTCATCCTGTCCATTCATTTGAGAAACAGGACTAAGCGAAGCTATGAGGTAACTCGAAGTGTCAAACAGAGGGGGAAGGCAAGTTCGGTTACATAGTCAGATTTTATTGGACAGAACGTCACCAGGGATACGAACATGAAGCAGACTGATGAGGTGAACACCAGGGGGAGACTTCACCTCACTGCAAACAAACGGCCACAAAGCATCTTTCAATCAAGAAACGGAACATTTGGGTCACAGACTAGCACGTCGGGAAGATGCTCACACCTCACAACTGAAATGTTCCCCTCGGCTTTAACTTTACTTGTTGAATGTAGTGGGGGAAAACTATACTCTCCAGAAAATACAAAAACAGCTGAGTCACTTTCAATTCAGAAGAGACTCAAGTCCACAGCACGGAGTCAGGTGACGCTGCTCCAGTTGAAGGGGTGAGACTCAGACAGAATTAATTTACAAGAACAATATCAGGATTCATTTAAACCACAACAGCTACAAATCATCTTACAAGGGATTGCCTCTAGGACATGAGGGACTAAAGTAACTGAAGAGTAGATAGTGGAAGAATAACACTTAAAACACAGGTGGCCTTACAAAAAGACACCAAAGGTGTCTCCGGTCCTCCCCCCCGTGGTCCGCATCTGCCTCACTAATCTTTTTCTTTTCAGACACCAGTTGGTTCACAGGTTTACTTGTTACTAAGATATACGATACAATGGGTCACATCTTGCATATATCTGTGCATCATATCATGTTTACTTTTTTTGTTTAACAATGTAATTCAAATCGCCAACACTTAGTTAGGAACAGGTGAGGGTGGAGAAAGGTTTGAGGAGGGGGGTGGGGGGGCATATGAGAGAAGCTATAAGAATTGAGGGGACAAGAGACAAAGTAGGGTAGAAAAAGAAGAAAACTAATTTGAAGTGGTCACGTCGCTGCTCAGAGCGGGTTGAATTTTAGCAGCGGGTTTCGTAGATTCCGGAGCGGCCAATGTACCGCACCCATTTGATGACATCATGGTCACTGTAGTTGAGCTTAGACTCAAACACCTTCAAGTAGCGCACCTTCAGACCAGAGGGCGCAAAAGGAACCTGCAGGGATGAGAAGAGAGTCTTGAATACAGGAATGTTGGGAGCCGTAGGCCACACAGGACGCTGGCTCTCCCCCAGCATTACAGAGTAAACAGGAAGTGTGCATGCATGTCAGTAAGCAGGTAGTGATTTGCACAAGTGTTACTGGGATTACATGTAATGCATAGTCCATCCGCTAGACTGCCAACTCCCAAAATAGCGCATGGCAGAGAAGTTCGCAAATGGGTTACCATATTTACATTAAACCAGGCAGTAAAGCCCAATAAAGGAACTATTCACTTTCAAAATTTGACAAAAGGGTGTTCTGACCTCAAAGTTCATAGAGATGGGAGGCCTGGCCCATTTCTTCTTATCGTTGGTCGGCAGCAGCTCAATTTCAGCACTGATCTGAGACTCCTTCATCCCAGCCATGCGTTTGATCCTATAGACACACACCTTTGTTAGTGTACAGGTTTCAACAACATTAATTCTTAAAAAAAAAATGAGAATAGAAAACAAGTTTACATAACAGAATAGAGAAGCTGTTAATCGTTAACCTGACACACATAGAACGTAGAGTTACTACTCACTTCCACACTATGGCGTTCTCACTGGCCTTGTACTTTGCTTTTCCCTTCATGCAAATCACCTGCACGCCGCTCGTGTTGAGGGGCGTTGGGATACGAACCTGAGGAGGGGAGGAAAACATTTAACTCATGACATCAAAGTCAAGAGTCAACCTGCCACTACAAGTGCTGGGTATCAGTTTTATACCTAAACAGAAAAAAGTAAACTTCAGTTTATTGGAATTAGGGAAATATTGACAAATTTAGATTTGCCCTCATGGTGAAGGACCTAAAAAGATGCATAACATATTGAAAAACATTTAGGTTGAATTGACCGATGACCGGAGGAGAGGGGACGACACACGCTCTTTGCCTCAGGTAACCGTATCAGACCGGGACTATAAAAATAGAAGGTAGATAACATGCTAGCTACCGTAGCTACACAAACGGTAGGCAATCATCAGTAGCTGCGATGACGGAGTCATTGGTGTAAATAAATGAAATAAAAAAACTCAATAAAGGCACCCAAGGGAAGAAATCTGCGTTTCGGTTGGGCCAACATGGCACGGTTTTCAGAACCCAACCGATTTGGGTAAGGGCTCACCTCGATCTTCTGGGCAAGCAGCGAAGGTTTGAAGTTGGACTTGATGACCACCTTAACCTCCAGTTTGGTGCGCCCCACCTCCCTGACCAGAGGAATAACTCGAAACGGCAGGATAATGTCTTTAGTAGTGCGGTACCTGTAAAAGAATGAGCTTCATGTTACAAAATCCATAATGTCGCAATAACTTCCAATACGGTTTGTATCTGAATTGTTTAAAAATGGACAAAAGCTTGCAAGGATTTGTAAAAATTGTACTGACCTCATGAGCTCGTACTCTCCATCAGGGGGGATGAAGCTGATGCTACGCTCAGAGTCAAACTTGCTGAGACGCACACACTGGTGGAATGTGCAGTCATCGATGGCTATGGACTGCTTGCCACTGCTAGTTGGGAGGAACGGGAGATTAGTTCATTTGTTTATCACTATTAAAATCACGTCAAATAACCAGGATGCCAAAAGATAAAAACTATTACTTTCACTCAATGGCCATAATTACAAAAGAACACCACTGCTAATAAATAAATAAAAATGACACCATTTGTGCAGTAACGCAAATCACAGATGGGACGTGACGCAAGACAACAAAAAAACATTCCATAAAAGACAACAACCAAAGGATGTACACTGAAAGCCAAGAGCTACCAAGGTGCATTTGATTGATAATTCGATGATTTTTAAGAAAAGTGTGTGTGTGATGTGGCAGAAGGAGGACACTTGTCAGTACAGTACCTTCCTCCCCCTAAATCACTGAGGTACAGCACATAGAAAAGAGAGGGAAAGAAAGGAGAGATGCATCCAAAAAGAAAAAAAAATTGTAACGCCTGCCTTGTTGTTAACAGCAGGACAACACTGATAAACAAAGACAAGGGGCTAACAGACAAGGTGGTCTCAACAATGACTTTCATTGCTGAAGCAATATAAAAAGGCATCTTGCAAATCATCTAAAATGGATTGCAATTAATGCATCCAAATCAATCTTTCAGATATTCAATTTGCCGCTTACCTCTTCCCTGCGTCGTCAGAAGCTCCGCCCTTTCCCTGCTTGTCGATGACAATCTTGTCGTTCATGCCAAACTTGCACTCTGGCATCCCACTCAGGTAGCTCTTCATCACCACGCGGCCCGACACGTGGGCGCTGAGGACCTGGCCTGAACACGGCGGGAAAATAATTGGACTGTGAGGCTGGCGCCACAACTGAACTCCTCCAAACCCATAAAGTAAGATGGGTGACATGTGACAGAAAGCTCATCATGGCAGCTGCTAAACATTAATTCTGTTCAATTCACGCACACAGCAACAGGTTTTTATAATATAAAAGACGCACCTTGTGGGGACATGAGCAGGTTGACGCTCTCCAGGACGTCCAGGAAAAGCTCATTGCGGCGATACTTGATGCCCTCGCGGCGCCAGCCAATCTGCCCCGTCACCTGACTGGTGATCTGAGACTGCTCTTCCTTTGTCTGGGAGGCGGGGAGAGAAACTATCAGTAATAACCAGAGGAAGAGGGACGACATACTAATTTGACACAGCTCCATGCATGAATGAAAGGGAACAGTGGGTTATTACCTGGTGCTGAATTATGAAGTGTCCCAAGACCAGAAGGGAAACAAGAAACAAAAGCAACATTAATTACCAGTCCAATTTGGATAACAGTTGACAATGCTGACACATCTGCAACAATGTTGGCCAGCTTTATTTTCAAAGGCTTCATTATAAATGTCTGCTGTGTCGTCCTTTACATAAACACATAGAGGGAACTTTAAAACAGTGCTGGCTGGCTATACAAGTGGGAGACCAAACCATCACACTGACCTGTCCCTTAATGCCCTGCTGGGTGATGAAGGTCTTCAGAGCTCCAGTCTCTGAGTTCTGGGGGTATCCAAAGTCCAGAATCTCTGTATAGACACAAGCCGATAACGAGGGTCAGTGATAAGAAGGGGGGGCAGGTGATGGAAAGGACCGGTGATGACCGAGTGAGGTATCCGTTATGGATCCACATCAATGGATCAATTCAATTGTGCAAAATGTCACATTGATGCCTTGATAAATATGCCACATCTTTTACCATCCAGCAGCTCATAGATGAGTACAAAGTTGTTCTTGATGTTCTCCTCGCTGATCTTGCCAAAGTAGGCAGTCATCACGTCGCACATCTTATAGAGGAACTCGAACACCATGGCGGCGTTGACATTCTGCTTGGTGACCGCCGCCAACCAGATGTTGGAGCGCTTAACGTGAAAGAAGCTGGTTCGGGCAATGTTGGTCACCGGGGATCGAACCTGCTGCCGGGCGTGAATTACGTTCACGCGGAACGCATCCACCGCGTTGCGCCTGAGATCGGGAGGGAGGAGAGGAGAAAGGGAGACGGCCGTTAGAGACGACAGTTTATGGGATTGGACATCCCACCCGGTGACAACCTGGGAAAATACTGCACTGGACTGAGTAAACGACCATGGCAGGGAATGAGTCATGGTCAAAAGATTTCCCAACCAAACAGAGGACAAAAACTGCCGTTTTGTGTAGATAGGGACAATTACCACGAGGGAGAGGCTCCAGGAGTTTAGGATGACACTCGGGCTACAGCGTCATAATTATATGGGATCCATGGGAACAAAAATAAGGCTCAAATGTTGATCCAAGATGGGTTATTTTGTTGTTTTGAGTAAGTTAATGGGCTACATTTAAATCCAGCTTAGACATTTACCTTAAAAGGATACTAGTGAAGTGAGGCTTTGTGGAAACAACCCTGATTAATGTAGATGTATAAATAACAGCGCTTTCTGTTGGGCACAATAAATCCTCCTGAGAACATTGTGAGGTCCTAACTGGCGGTCTCATTCAAGAGTATTACCTAAAACCACATTGATGCGAGAAGAACAAGGCCTGCGGGTTAAAAAGGGAACCACCCTTGCTCCCATTAAAAGTGGTACCTTCATCCACAGGAGACACAGGTGGCAGCCTCATTGGTTGACTTTTCATACAATATCTACATCACATTATTCAATTAGAGCAAAAAATAAAATTATGGCGAGTCTATGCAGCTGCCATGTCTGCCTGCTGCACAATATCAACTCAATGTTTTATTTTACAATATGTGACTGAATTGCATTAGAACGTCAAGCATATTTTTTTTAAACTACACCCAAACTCTTAGTTTATTGCAGTAGATCTTGCAAAATTCAAGGCCCACCTCCTCAAAGACTCAATAAAATGAATCTAAAATAATCTACAAAGTAAATTACTTGAAAGCACAGAAAGGAACCCAAGGATGAAAATGAATTCATTAACCAGCATATGCCATGCTCAAGACTCCATGCTGAGGCACTAGTGGTCCCGTTTGTGAGCATCAACACCCATAGAAGGCTCCTAGTCGCGGGCTTCGCCTGTTTGAGCTCAACACCAGGTGGTTTATACACCACTGGGATGTCATGACAGGTGACTCATGCTTAGAGGAAGTACCGGGATGTTGACTGTGGAATCCATCGACATGCAGTCAGGAGGGGGTTTTGGGGTAGGGATTTCAGGTCATTGATTGGTGGCCCTAAATGGGGAGGGGTCATGCTTGAACATCTGGAACATCTCTTACCTATTCCTACAAGGGCCAAGATGGACAGATGGAGGAAGATGGTAATACAGAGGAGAAAAGGATGAAGTAAAAAGGAGAGGAAAGAGACAAAAATGCACAAGACATTTTCGTGCATCGTGTACACAGACAGCATGAGTAAATTGAGTGTAGGGGGTGGATCTGTTCAAATTTAGGCTAAAAAAAAACAAAAAAACAACAACATGTGCGGACATAGATGTCAACACGACGACACGCACAACGCTGCAATCAAATAATAACTAGTTTCCTCAGTGCTGTTGCAGCCACAGGGAGGCTTAACACAGACTTTAGTATAATTGTGTTCCTGCTGAGAAATAATAAATCATTTAAATTAGCCAAAAAGGGATCCTCTCACATAGTCTATGATTTAACCTGGGTACCTCACCAATGTAAGGACTGGCTATTAAATGCATCTCAGTGGCCCAGTCTGCTGGTGATAAAACATGCTAAACTGGACAATTTATTTAAAGTACGATACAAGCATTTTCTACCAACACGCCCTTTCTGCAGCTGGCCAATCCTTCACTGTGTAAATCCACAAAGCACTGAGATGTCTGTCCTCGACTCAATCACTGAATGCAACACAAAGCAGAATGTGATAATTGAGTGTAAGCATGGAGACTTTGTAGGGCGATTTAAAGTGAATCACAACAGCAGTGTGTCCAAAACAAAAACAAATAAGAGGAAAGACAGACAGAGTCAAAGGGAAAGCGTCACGGCATAATGACCATTACCCTGGTCGAACGGTTGACTGCCGGTACGCAGCAAACCCACTGACGTGTGGAACTGTGAGGATGGAACTTTTCAACGCGTTCGGTTACTCCTGATTTTCACTGGATGTGACTTGGCCAGGTTTTTATGTGTCCATCTTAGGCAGCTGGAACAATTTGCTTTTTACCAACACTCCCTCCTAAATGGTTTCCACTTACCGCCTGATTTGATGAGAGCAGCCAACGAACATTTTTTTTAACTATTTAGACTTATTTCCCACCCCCCGCCAACATAAAAAAGGACAATTTTATTTATGCTGGAGAAAAAGATACTTTCTATCAGTATCTCATTTCCATAGGTTATAGATGGGTGTATCAACATTGAACAAGGTTTGGCTTGATAAGCATGAATGAAAGTGAACCACATAAAAAAATATTGAATGAGGACACGATCTATTCTACATTATGTAAAACGGCACTCTATTATAGCGATTGTTTATTTGGACAATTGCATCGTTTCTTCATGTTTTTGTAATTGCAAATTAAAACCATTCCTTTTCATCATACCAACTTCTGTTCTTTGGTTACAGCTAGAAGCATTGTCCTAAATGTCACCCTGGTTTAGCCATTTCTAAAACCACATTTTATAGGAGATAAAAAACAGACCAAAGTAAACTCTAGCCAAGAAGAGGGACAAAATCCTGTCTCATCCCTTTGAATTTAATTCCACCCCCCAGCTGCTGGATCAAGCCCCTCTTGCCGACATTGAGTTGTACATAATTAAGCGGTGTTACAGCATTGCTCCTGTGAAACGTACCCAATGTCATCTCGGTAGACCCTGGAGATGAGGACCTCCCCCTTGTGGTTGTAGATGAACAATCCTCCAATCATTGTGGCTGCTTCTCAGTCCCAACAGGCCATGGTCAAACTAAACCCCGCCTGAGAACAGCAGGAGATTTCAGGAAGGAAACAGAAAGCAGATTTTAAAAAAAGGGGTGATGGAAGCAAATTCTGTGGAAAGTGAGGGAGTGACCAACAGTACAGGGAAGCGCTTGTCCTTCACATCCGCTTTCTCCGGGTCTCTTTCTCTATGGCCAATTGAATACAGCCTGCAGCTGCCCCACTGTCATGACTCAGGTTTTTTCTTCTTTTTTTTATGCGCCCGTGCATAAACAGTAAAAATCACTTCCATAGGAGGCACATGAGACTGCACCACTACCACATTCAAATCCCCATTTCCTTCCAAAGTAAGATTGACAGCAGATTAGCAGCCCAGGTTTGAAGCAGGATGCCCTCGAGTAGCGAGCCGAGCCAACTACAAATCTCTTGCTGGTTTGGCTCTTTACTACTGGCTGCAGCTTGCATGTGCTGAGACCGAGCACGAAATCCAAAGTAAAATGAAGACAAGTTATTCATTTGAAGAGGGTATTCGTTAGCGTTGTTTGCGCTTTAGGACAACAACAAAAATAAGCAATTTCTCTCATCCAAGAAAAAAAAGCTTCTGAACACCAAGGGGATGAAGGACATGCATTGCCTTCCTAGAAGACAGAGGCCGTGCAACTGAAACACCGACGGTGTCCAGAGGAAGTATGGTACTCAATCACATGCTCAGGATCAGTCAAACAATGCACCCCCCCTACTTGGAAGTTAGAACGTCGTGACCGAAGCAATTCGTACAAATACCTGGGCGGTTTAAAAATCGACTTTTTATCGGGCACCAGTCCGAAGATGTCTGCTCGCTCGGGCCATGTCCCAAACGTTCCTACATTTTTCATATTTCTCTCAATTGTTCCTCGACTGGCGAGCAAACCGTTCCCTTTAAAGGGGACCGATAGTGAATAAGTCATTTATAGAGGCTTGACCTTCAGCTAAAATCATGTGATGGAGAATAGACCGAGTTAGAAGTAGCTAGCTAATTTAGCTATGGATAGCAGGCTAGCTGACGGCGACGTTAACGGTTAGCACCGAGCGAAATTTTAAGCGGACTTCCGGAGAAAAGGGAAAAAGACGACCGTTTGACCATTGAACATGCAAAACCCACCTGTCTAAATTAACAATTCAAATGACACCATAGACAGTCTGCAATAAGACGAACTGGTTAATACATTTGCAGAAAGTAAATACGGTATGCTTTTATATCGAGGAGAAAAGCCGCCTCTAGTTCGTGATACAACTTCTAGCTTGACTTTGACTAGCTAACATGGCTAATGCTAGCAGCGCTTCCGAATGAAACCGCTCCACCGGCTTTCCGAAATGAATACCGAGACCCATTTGAACCTTTGGACCAAAAACAAAACATTGTAATCGCCTCGACCTCGACCAACTCACCCTAGTTCTCTCGCGAACGCCACCCGTGTAACGCACCGCGGCTTGGCCCTCGGATGTATATCGTTTGTCAAGATCCAGCAGGTCCCCCTGTTCACACACACCCGCTAATTCCGCTCCTCCTTCCCCCGGTCCCTCTGATGGCTGTCAGCTGACCCGCCGTTCCGTTGTGACAGGAAAAAGGCGCGGCTGGAGCGACGTGTAAACCGCGCCCAGGCTCTGTTATGATAAGCTGCGAAGGCAACGGGTCAATTATTTCCTTAATTGTGGTTCGTTAATGGTTACGTTTGTGAGGAGGGACGTGATGCAGGGCAGCAAATGGGAGATTGTTCATTTTATGGGATAGACTAGCGGCCATGTTGGGAATGTATTCAACTTTTTTTTTTTAACAAAGCGAACCACCTCCCCTGAAAGGAACTCGGTGTTTATATTTTAACAAATGCTTGATTAAGTAGTCATTTTTTATTTTGCCAAAGAGAGTCCATCTGATTGAGCTCTTACTTTTTCTCCACCGTACCCAAACCACAGGGAACATTTTTTGCACAAGTCCATTCACTTCTGAAGCAAATTTCAAATTAACTGAGGCTGATATCTTGCGAGTGCACACACATCTGTGCACCAGATTGCCTCCCTTTCACATTTCTCATCTTGGGACAGTCCAGATTCCGCTGCCTTCAAATGCAAACATGACCCCACGCACCATTAAAACTAAGAGAAATAGAAAGATATAAACGGTAATACGTGCTACAGTGCCCCAAACATATGCAGACATTTAAATAAAAACATCACAGTAGCAGTTAAGTCATAAAACTATATTTATAAATAAAAAGACATTTTTCCTTGATAAAAGTAGTGTGAGACATGGTAAGAATTTTTCCCGATATACATTATCACAAGACAGAGTCTGAAAATGCTCTGGTTAAAAGAAGACAATGAAGTTTAGTGTAAAAATGACTCTTGGAAGCTGGATGCTCATGTTTAGCGTTACAAATTAAACTAGTTGAGACCAACTACGTATATAATAAATCAAATGCATTCTTACAGCAAGACGGACTGTGGCTCTCTTGCACTACATACACAATTTTTCCATTGCTCTCTTAAATCGAGCAAACGTTTAAAAAGTCTGAATAAGGTTAACAGTTAGTAATTGTCTTAGGTTGGTTGTTGCTATGGTTAAGAGGTCAGTGAGTTGGAGCTGAAAGAACAGAATGAAGGAAGAAGAGGCTTCTTGCTCTCAGTTTTGATGTGACAGGGGAAGGGGAGGACACAGCATGTCAGGATAATGGCGGCAGAAAGGAAGGAAGAGTGAAGAGAAGCACAAATGAAAAACAGCTATGTGGAAAAGCACTGTGTCATTCTCCCCCGTCGTCCGGTCACAGCGCCTCGCTCCCTCGTTGTCCTTACGCAAACTCTTCCTGACTGAGAAAGGAGCTTTGGTTCCACCTCGAGCGGGGAGGGGTTCTTCACTGAAGAAAGTATGGCCGCTACTGCCTACCAGGAAGGAAAAGCACAAAGAAGGAGGAACATTTTCTCCCAACATACACAAACATGGTTGGTTCCACTACTGCTTTTAGGAGAGTGGAACCAAGGCCTTAGGTTTTTGCTATCACCCCCCCCTCCTCCCCGGGTCCTGCCACACCGTCCTTCTCAGATTCACAACGACACAATAAAGCCCAATCTGCTGCTTTGTTATCGGCCCACTACCCGTGTTACATCACGTCGACGAAGAACTCTCCGGCGTTGCCCACCGCCATGCGTAGTGACTGCCGCGACGCAGTGAGCTCGGGGGGCACCGAGGCGAGCTCTCGGCCCGGCGGGGCGCCAGGTGCGGCCGTCGACAGCGGGGGCTGGGGGGGCAGGCCGGGGGGGCCGTAGACCAGCCCCGGGCCGAAGGCTATCAAGTGGGAGTGGGCGCTGCGGTGGCTGACGGAGCTCCGGACGCTCCGCTCACTAGGGGGAGCCACCGAGCGCTCGCTCGGAGCTCGGTGGCTCCTGATCTCATGGTTCGCTGCCGCTGCCGCCGGACTTCCGCCCCTCGTTTTTACTGCAGTTAGAGCCGCTGCTTCCTGTAGACAAGAGTGGGAGAAATGTGATTATCATCCAAGTTGCAATCTGCAATACCATACCACATTTTGTTAATTAAAATCAGAGTGAGCCACTCGCTGAGGAGGGCAGGCGTGACTGACCCAGTTTGTGGGAGACTCTCAGGAGAGCCGCATGACTAATGCAGACATGCAAGCGCAGCATCCACAGGCCAAACAGCTCAGCCATTACTGAAGGCATTCCATGTTTTCATTTTATCACCACAAACAGCCTGCTCACTAAGAGGCATGTTCTTCAGGCGGAATAATTCAAACCCATAACTGTCAATGCTGACATTTTTCTGATGTTTTGATTTGTATGTGGTTTTTTGGGGATTCATACTTGTTAACATCAAACCCAAAGAAAAATAACATCTCTTCGTTTTTTTAGGTCTGGCTCCAGCTGAGCAGCAACTGGGAAGGCTACACTAATGAAAGGCAATTGAATATCCATACATCCATTCAAGAATCCACGTGGCATCTTGTGACATAGTTAACTATGAGGAGTCAATTCAATGTTTGTGCGCAACGACTAAAATGAGGATATCAGAGAGGTTTGTGCAGCAAGTGGGGTGCATCTGTTCCCTGTACTCTGCTTACACAGTGGATATATTTACTGACCAAAGTCTTCTTGAAACCACAGTGTCTGGTTTTCTATTTTTATACATGTCAAGTTCACAAAATAAACAGAGCACCTTTAGAGCAACTGGATGGAATACAAGTTATTTACAGTTATACTAGTCTTTCAAGCAAGCTCATCCACTAGACCTAAACCTGAAAAGACAACGTGTGGAGACCAAATGTAGGTTGATTTCCTTTTTGGATTAGACAGCAAACCAGATGTCCAACCAAGCCAAATGTTGAAGTATTCCATTCAATTTCTCTATGACAAGTGCCACCAAAATGCAGCATCAGAAATCCTAATGACTTTACAGACTTTTCACTCTTTCTGTGCTGCTATCCTGTGAGCTCTGCTGAAATTCTGGCACTTAATATGACACGTTGTCTCAACTACGTTTTGCCAACATGTCGTTCAGCACAGGGTTTGCATCATACAGCTGAACAAACTAAAAACGGTAAAACAGACACTTTAAGAATGGTAGACGATACAACATTTAAATCTCTTCAATAAGGGTCGAGTCCACCGTGGAATCACCAGAAGCAGCGCCTGCTAAAGGCACTCACCGCTGTTCTGGCTTCCTGCGCTGCCGGCGCCCGGTCCACCGTGGCCGGGCTGTTGCATGTCGTACGGGTGTAGAACTGGGAACTGGTAGGGCAGGGTCATGGGCCAGGGGGCTGCCCCCGGATGAGGCAGAGGGGGCACAGTGTCCTGATCTGAAGCCCCCCCGCTGGAGCCGTCGTGTTCATGGAGAGACAGATGGGTCATGTCTGAGAAAGAGACAGAAGGAAGAACTGGCTTAGACTTCCGCTTAAAAGATGAGGGATGCGACAGAACCTTTATGCAGACTCGCTTTTGACGCAACCACTCAAGATCTCAGCATCCACTCACTGCCACACAGGTCTCCGAAGACGTAGTAGCACTGCTCAGAGAAGGTGATCTTATTGACGGTGTGTCGTATGAAGCCGGCCTTCAGCAGGTTGCTGGCATATTTTCGGGCTTCTCTGCGATCTGAGAACCCTTCCACGTGATGGAACAGCCAGTCCACCACATCCGAACCTGAGGAAAAAAAAGAAACGCAGCATTTAAGTACAGTTTAAATCATCACACTCAAAAGCTTATTTAACAACATAAAATAATTTACGAGATTGGATGTGTCTACATTTATGCATTTAACCCCTTTTAAAATCAGGAACAAAGGCACATTTTATTTCTGATAATACTGCTATGATGTGGATTAGTGGGATGATTATGTTTTCCTTTAAAGTGCTACGGGAGGCTTTCCCTCAGGCAATTACGCTGAAGAAAAAAATAAAACTGACGGGTGGCGATGAATGAAGGAAATAAGAACTGCAGCATCATGGCCGACATACCGATGAAGGCATTCGCGATGGTAATCTTGAGCCACATCCTGTCTCGCACCTCCAGACCGGACTCTGGGCAGGCCATGGCCTTAGCAACCGTTGCCATGTCGCTGTGGATGGAGAGGTGAAAGTCATCGAATCCTAGGAAAGATCAGAGGATATGTTATCAAAAGGGTAGAACCACATGCAACTTTCTGCTCTGTTTTATTGTATATATTGAGCATTTTTAATACTGAATAATTTATAATTAGTTTACTCCGTGAGTTTGCCTTCGGCTTTAAAAAAACAATGAATGAATAAAGTATCTATCAAAGAGAACTGACCTTGCTTTGAATCACCAAAAATATATTCACAATAAAGTTCATCTGGTTATTGAATTTGTCTTATTATTACATTATTTGATTTCTTTGTGTCTGGACTACAATGAATCCGGCAGATTAGGTCGCATCTTTGATAGAATTATACTACAACTGAGCTCTGCTTAAGACTAATCAACATTGCCGCGCTTAAATAACTTTTTGCACCAATACGGTTTGGCCAATTATGCAAAGTGTATAAAAAAGCACCACTAAACCATACAAAGTTTTAAATTAGAGGGCCCCAATAAGAAGCGATGACAGACGGCTGCAGGGGGCGATGGGACTCACGTTCAGTCTCAGGGATCGAGCTGCTGATGGAGGAGCTGGTAGAGGTGACGGTGCTCATAGAAGGGCTCATGCCATATGCGGGGTATACTCCGGTCATGGCCGCCGTGTGGGACACCCATGCAGCCGGATCAATGGGCCGGATTGGCTCACCTGTTGAATTAAACGTAGGGTGGAGCGTTACTTGAACGCATTTATCCATACGAGGAGGAAAGACGCAGAGAGTAAGAGGGAGGTGAACACTCACTCCGTGGCAGAGCGAAGCAACTCCGAGGGTTTGGGTCCCAGCACTTGGCAACGGTCAGAGTAATGGGACTGATAGAAAAACAGAGACAACAAATGGTCTCAACTTCAACTTCATTAGTCGTGTTCTGCATTTGTGTTTAATGGACGACCATGTCCAACAATGCACTGTGCGCCATTGTATGAGGTGGGTCAGTTGGCTGCTTACCCGGGCTTGTGCACAATGTCCCTCAGCACTCGAACGGCATCGTCGTTGCTCATGTTCTCGAAGTTTATGTCGTTCACCTGCACAGAAGAGAAGGATAAAGAATATCTAAACGTTGAGAACAGACATTTGCACAGAAGTGAGATTGATAATGTGAAAGAAACGACAGCCTTAAGTTCACCAAGTCTATTCTTCGATTTAATTAGGTTTGAAACCATCGCAGGTATACAGATATTCTCCCTACACTTACACTCCATTAGAGGGACCAGCAGGCCTCAACACGGCGTCACACATTACAAATTGCAGGTGGCTGTGCAATAAATAAACTTAAAGCCATTAACACCCATGACTGGCTTATCCTGCTTTGGATTAAGACACTCATACAGTTCATTATAAACAGAATTTAAATTATATGCACACAATTATGGGATAAGAAGAATCTTAACAATATACTGCAGTATACTTTACACATGTGCATCGGAGTAAAACACATCAGGCCCTAGCAACAAATAACATAACACACACGCCCACTTTCCTGGTCCAAGTTCCGGGCGGGCCCGGGCACGGGCACACACACACACACACACACACCTGCAGCAGCATGTCCCCAGGCTCTATACGTCCGTCTGCAGCCACAGCTCCTCCCTTCATGATGGAGCCAATGTAGATTCCTCCATCTCCCCTCTCATTACTCTGGCCAACAATACTGATCCCCAAAAAGTTGTACTTCTCTGTAAAGAGGGAACGGACTATGTGTATTCAAGTAAGAAAAGACAGAAGAGCTGATCAAATGGAAAGATATGAACTAAATCTGTACATCTCCCCATCTTGGAAAAGACATGTTTTAACTTAGAAGACTGTGACTATTTAAGAAGGCGTTATTCTGAAGAAATGCACACATTAATCATCCTGTGTTCAGCTTCTAATCGAGCGAGTGACATACCCATGTTGAGAGTGACAGTGATGATGTTCAGAGACATGGTGGAGTCTGTGATGCTGCTGAATGACGAAGACTGGAGGCAAGCATGAAGGGAAATTAGGAGGACAGAAATGTAATACGAGAAGAACCAAAAGTCACAACACAATTTAAAAAAACAAGCCGTCTCACCCTGTCGATGTTGGAGGCCTTGGGTTTCCTTCGGCGACGGCGGTGTCGTCTCATTAGACGAGAGGAGCTCTGTTCAGTGGAGCTGCTAAATCTGAATACAAGAAATGAAGAAACCAAATTGTTTTTGGGACCACACACACACACACACACACACACACACACACACACACACACAGTCTTACTATATGACCAAATATGTATCGCTAAATGACTACTTATCTAAAAAGATATTAAACCATATACTGCATGTTGACTTATCCTAAAATTAGAATAAAAAACTGTAGAAACTGTAGAGAATCGTACCCATTTAACTGGTCCAGGCATTTATTTAAATGTTACCTACATGAATAAAAAAGTAAACACTGTTCCCATAACGCAAGTAGTGCGTGTAGAAGAGCTTTCACACCCAACCCACTTTATTTATTAGAACTTTTTCCCTGAAGTAAATCAGGGCAATGAATTTATTAAAGTTTATTTCTTTGTGCGTTGGAGAGAATCACATCTACTAACAAAGCTCTTCTCCAGATCAGATTAGTGGGTGGCGGATATTTTAACGACCCGCCGAGGGAGAACCAAAGGGGATAACCACAAAAACCAACAGAAAAACCCGCTGTGTTTACCTCTGCCAAAAATCCATCATGTGTAGGTGCAGACACATTCCTCAAGCCAAAGGGCTTTTTGTGGTCATTGGGACACGCGACCATATGAACAACATGCTGGACAGCTACACGGGATATCAGACCTGCTGGTTGCGTCATCATCTTCTGAATCAAAACAGGAAGTAGACTCCAGCTCGCTGCTCATGAAGGAGGAGCAGCTGTCATATTCGGGGCCGCCGCGTCCAATCGAACGCCCCGGGTATCCATTTTGTCTTCCACCTGCAGTGGGACAGCATTAGGACGTGTAGGACACAGGCATGAGGCACGTGGCTTCTCTTCATGCATATCAAACAACAACCACCAAGCCCCCACATGCTTCCCGGTTTATAGCATCCGTGATAGAATCAGGCTGCAGATGTGCATCTCGTACGTCACGTACGTGCGTACGCTGCGGTATGCTTTTCATTTGTGGCAGCTCATTTTGCAGATGCATGATAAAACCTGATGCCCCCTCCCACCACCCCCAGATAGATAACATCGGTAAGCTGTGTCTCCTGACCGGGTTCGTTGGTGTGTTTCCGCCGTGGCCTGTCGCGCTCTCTCCTCTGCGACACCATGGAGCCGGTCTCCGTCTCGTTGTCCAGACTGTCTCGACCGCTTGCCGCGATCCCACTTCAGACAGAGACGGTGCACGCCAGAATTAGTGTTG
The DNA here is from genome assembly GCA_021346845.1 of Apeltes quadracus. Classification (NCBI taxonomy): domain Eukaryota; kingdom Metazoa; phylum Chordata; class Actinopteri; order Perciformes; family Gasterosteidae; genus Apeltes; species Apeltes quadracus. The sequence goes on from CM037919.1 coordinate 8,449,434, forward strand.
CCAAATGTTGGTTAGAATCGCAACACAAAACTAAAAAAGACTGGCAAGGGCAAATAAGGGGACACGAGTTGCTGCACATCAACTTGCAGAATTACGATAATCTAATGATAAAAGTTTAGCAAGACAAAAAAGGTGGATTTTATTTCCTCCTGCGTAGTCTCAAGTTGTCACGCTTTTCCAAGTTGGCCGATTCCTCCGTTACCGTGGTTATTAGGAAAACACAGGAATCATTCACACAGAGCCAAACATAAGGTACGCATGGCGTCTTTCTCACACTCTCTCTCACGCACATTCACACACACACACACACACTACTGACTGATAAGAGGGTGGTCTCGAGTCTCCAATGCCCCCCGTCCTCTCCAAAGGCAGAGCCGCGTCTATGCTGTCCGCCACGGAGCCAGCGTCTGTGTGGGCCCCGTCGCCAGAGACCAGCTGTCAACAGACGAGGGAGTCGGGTCAGTGAAGGGAAGGAAAACGGGGAGAGCCGCGGAAAAAGTGGGCAGCAGACCCAGGTGACGGCACAGGTGTGTTTACACTAGACAGTGTTCAAGGACCGGCTGGAATATGGTCACTGTAGAGGTTTGGCAGTATTTATGGATTGCTTGGCATTACCATGTCTCATTAACTGTAAAATAAATCAAGTAGTTGTCAAGCAATTTCCTGCTGACAGAGCCAAGCGGTGGAACAGACTGTAAGCCAAGTTGTTATTTGTCTAGCGGACAGTTTTGCCCAAGTAACCAAAGTGAGGAAAAAGTGCAATGCAATAGAAATGAGGCGACCAATGAGTTTTAACCATTCAATACTCCTTCACCGCTTCCCTCTTACTTGCATCATATCATATCATACCATTGTCATGCTGCAATATCTGCTTTGACATTGGGCCGTGAATCTGTAGATCTTTGGCATCTTGTCCATATTAAACATGCAAGCAATAATAAGCTTAAAGCCAACACTGGATCAATGTGAAATAGTATAGACCATTAGCAGCCCACAGAGTCGAGCTCTATGTTTACATTACTACTGGGATATGACGACAATCATTCAGTACACCGTTTCTTCTGTGTAATGAGCAGGAAAAAGAAAATAAGACATTTGAACTGAAGTCCGCTGCAAAGAATCCAGTTAAAATATATTTTACACGCAGCAAACCAGGTCGTTTTGTTCCAGCCTCACCGCACCCATCATGTTAATCACACTTTGTATATTTCTTATATTGTGTTTAGCCATAAAACTGTGTGTTGTGCAGAAAGGGAAGGTGTGTAGTGACTGCAGGACATTTGAAGAGCACCAAGGTGTAAAAAAAATAAAATAAAACAATGTGAGAGATAAAATCTGGTTGTCAGTTTACAATGAAGTACAAGAGGCCAGATTGAGGGTGCTAGTCTGTTGTGAGAGGAGAGTGGGCCAGGCCCCCGGACCCCAGAGAACCATCAATCACGTCACTGAAACAACAGATGAATGGTGGAGACAAACAAAAGGACACACCGTAGCAGAGATAACGTTTCATTGTACATGGAACATTTCAACAATCCCCAGGAGATAACAAGCATATTTTAATACATCACACACACACATTGGCTTTTAACAACTGTGAACCAAACCTCCAATGGTGGAATGAAAATGACCACAGAAGAGGGTCACATCAGAACTTGCTGGATTATAGATTAAAATATCCAGTGTGGATCACTCTTAAGAAAAAACTGTAATTATAACCCCACTGGGGTGAATTCACCAAATGCCTTTCACATCAATAGACAAAGCACTCTCTCAACCTTCCACAGTCTGTGGCCCTTTCTCCTGGGTGGATTTTCTGCCTATCCTGTGATTTCACTTGTTTTAACCCAATTTTCAAGTTGAAGGGAGAGGAATGGAGAACGAGCACCAGATGTCTCTTGTGTTGCGGAGACGGAAGAATTACAGCTGTGCGCCTCTAGATGAGATACTGCATGCAGGCACATGCATGCAAGTCGACCTGTGTTGCACATTGTTACTCGCATGGTAGAGGAATTTTATGAAAGTACTTTAAAATGATTGCAGATCACCTTATAAAAGTGCTTTGAACAAACAGGGATATAAAGGGTGTTTGCATCCATCTGTTACCCCTGCAATCATTATGTGATAATGATATTAACCACAGGGCATCTCCTTAGAGACCCAGCATGAATGTGGTTCCTGGCCAGCAGATGGGAATCATTGTTACACTCACACGCAAACAGTTACCACAAAGCCACTTAATCTTGTGCACAGCCAACACGGACAACATAAACAAAACCAAAAGAGGAGGATTTGAATGAAAATTGAATGGACTTCAAACCTACCCATGACACCACACGTCCATTAAAACAGGGCAGTTTAGCGTTGTCGTCAGATATTTCCTCCTTTACCACCCTGTAAAGAGAACAAAGCTGTTTCAGTAAACCTTAACCAACACAAAAGCCCTTTCAGGGCAATGAACATGAGGCAGGAGAAGGGCAACACTTCAGGAAGACATACTGGGACATCCCAAGCGGCTTTAATAGCCAGCTCTTTACACCATTCCTTCACGTTCCCAACTCGAGACACACAATATGTCTTAATGCCGATCTAAAATGGTGCGCTAGTTATTGTGTAATAAAGAAAGATAAAAAAAAATGTATAAACCCTTCTGTAAAGATAAACCCCAGCCTTTAGACGACAGTCAAGTCAATGGAGTACAAGTTTGAAATAGATTGTAGTGTGTTTATACAATGAAGGCAACATAAAAAGAATATTTACTTCAAAAAAACATGCTTCTCTTTGTATTATTTTTCAACAAACCTTTCCAGTTAATCCCACTTTATCGAAAGAACACAGAACTAATTCGGGAGAAATGTATCAACCAACTAAACCTCTCAGACCAGAATGAAAAGTAATGGTGAGGGAGACATCTGTCACAGTCTCTGCCATTCACATAGGTTGATTCACAGCCCCCTTTGGAGTTCCAATAGTATATTTACATAATAACCCTTCCCTCTTCACAGCTGTGGGGCATTTAAAAAACACGTTTTTCCCCCATTTACAAATGTTAAGAAGTTTCTACCACACAACGTTTTGCCAGGAACCACCTTTGAAACATCTGGCTCATCTTTTCCTTTAAAAACAGCACAAGTCAGCACAAGTCTCTTTTGCTTTATTTTTTTTTCAATCTCTGTAGAAGGCACTCTATCGAGAGACATAAAACGTCTACTTTTTCCACCTATGTTTTTAACACAAAAGGACATGCTCATAAAGCTGCCAGAGTGATGAACAGGGCATTCCTGAGTGCATTCCTGGGGCCAACAGACGGCAGCAGCGGGGCCTGCAGGACTCACTGAAACACCGTGAAAGACCCCTAAAAAAAACCTCACATCATCAACCACCAAGTGACAGCAAGAACCAGTTATCAGCAAGTGATGCCCACTGCACTTGTTACCACTTCTTCCCAGTTCGGCCCTTTTTTTTCACCCTTGGATTTCGTGGAGCTGATAAATACCAAACTTGGTCACAAGCCGCACGAGCAATGTAAACAAACCCGGTTGGGGACGCTGAACAGACGTGCTAACAGCTAGCAGCTAACAAAGGAACCGCAACGACCCGCGAGCCGGGTCGCGTTTTTTTTAAGTTGACGAGAAGCCGCCGGGGAGAAGTGACGAGCTGCGTTCACGCGAATCGAGCTGCAACCGCCGCAGAGACGAATGAATAAAACACGGGGCGTTGCGCGGAGACCTCGCGCTGAGCACAATAAACCCAATGACGGTTACCCGAAAGTCATCGTCCATGGATTTGAAGAAGAATTTGTAATTCGGTTTCTTGAGGACATTCTTGAAGTCGGCCAGGGTGACTTTGTCCGCCGGTACCGACAGTTTCACCAGATACGGCGTCTCTTGGTCGTCGAGGTGGTAGATAATTTTTGTCTCCCCCATCTCGGACTGCGGCTGAGGCGACGCGGGCAGGGTGCATCAAGCCGAGGGCCCGGCAGGCTCCCTCTCGGGCCCCGACTCCCCGTGGCTATGGCGGCGGCTGGTGCCGTGGTCCGTCCACGGGCTCTTCCTTGTTGACCTAACGCTGCTTAGCACTGGTTCTCCTCTCTGCTCCAGCTAGCTAGCTAGCGTTATGTATTTTAAAATGCACCCGGGTCTTCCACAAAAGCGTCCAAACTGACGTCAGAGGTTTGAATCGCGTTTGATACCGTTTGTATCCAACTTCCAGTACGAGTTTAGTTGGAAAACGGAGTGAAGGTAAACGGGGCTCTGGAGGACCGGATTTTTTTCCTTCTCGCTAGCTGCCGAGCTCGGTACTTTGTTGCACACGAAACTGCACAAAACCGTCGAAGCCCGTCTAAGAAGAGCGCCATCCGCAGGAGAGGAGGAGTAGGTTGTTCCCGGGTCACTGCGGGGCACGAGCCAGCAGAGGCGGTCACATACAGCCGAGGCCCCAGAGGAGGGGAGGAGGAGAGGGGGGACCCTCTTCAGGGACGGGGTGTTGTATTAGCGGTGTCATAGATGTACATTTTGGTTAGAGAAAAGCTAACAAGGCACAACACTTTTTAATTCTACTAACAGTAAGGTCCCCAGTCTAAGTCAGTGTGAAATGGGAATCAATTCCTTGTAGGATTTGTGTTGGTATTCTCAGTAATTTAATCAATATACTTTGATTTATAATTGACAGCATTCAACCATAAGCCAGTTTCCAGTGTGAAATAGTCAGTTCATACACCATTGTAGATGTTATTTTATAACCTCTTCAGGTGTATTCAGAGTTGACTTCCTTTTCTCAAGTTTTCTTGCAACTATAAGGGCAGACAAAGGGAGCTCATTGTGGTATTTGTGCAAGAACTACTACACAAGCAGACAAATAAATGGTCCTGCCCCAATCAATAACATCACATTTATGATAAAACACAATTAGTCACAAGAAGATGCTATTTTCTTCTCGCTTTAGACATAGTTTCCATATGTTGCCGTAGGGCGGATCCTGAGGCATCATCCTGCTGTTCCTATGGTACAAAACGCTTAAGTCAAATAGGAATATTTACAGCAACTGAAGTTTATTTGACTGAATTAATTTTGATTTGCCTGTATACAACACAAACCAGAGTAAATATAACAGATCACTCATTAGACAGTTAGCGAAAGTGTCTCAACACAATTCATAAATGAGTTTACAAAATGGAGAAACGTTTGAAATAGACACGTGTCTACGGCTCACTGATATCTTCATTATAATCATAACCTACTTAATTCCTGCCACTGCAGTCAGTGGAAGTGACAATATAATATTTTTACGTACAAATACAAAAAGGGGGGAAAGAAGTTTGGTCTCTTTTTTGTCTTCTTTTTTTTTAAATAAGCTCATAAGAGTCGGGAGTAACAGCGTGGTGTCAGGTCTCAGTCATCTAGAAAGTCGTCATCATCCAGGTTAACGTCTGTGGTGTCGATGTCATCCAGCTCGATGTTGTCCAGGTCCACTTCCAGCTCATCCACAGCCTACATGAAGACACACGCGCAAAAATAATTTTAGAAATATTTGGGTTTTTTTAAATGTCATTTATTCATATTTCATCCCTTAATCCAGTTTCTTTGTTAGACGTATTGTTAACTTATTTGCACTAAAAAACACTTTAAAAAGTCAAATTGTTTCTATTTAATTTATTCAGACACTTGCAGTACACAATCTTGGATGATGATTAATTCAATTGGATTAATTGGCAGTAAACTTTCGAATAATCAAAATCTCGAATAATAATTTTTTTATTTTTCCAATGGTGAAAAATCAAACCCTAAAAATGAAAAGAGAATAGTGACAAACCTCTTTTTGAGACCGTGTTAACTTAGGGATTTCCTCCTGCTCCTCTTTGTCCACTGCAGCAGGAGCAGCCGGTTCCGGGAGTGAAAATTTCCCAGCTGCAGCGACTGGCGCGGCCATTGGCTTCTCACTCTCCTGTGTCTGCTGCAAAAGAGTCAAATAAAGTTGGAAAGTTGCCCATTAGTCTGGTTTTTATTGATTTTTTTTAAAATACCATTTTTACTCATAAATGTTGAATGGCACAGACCAACCTTGGCAACAGATGGAATGAAGGACCCTTTGGGCTCGTACCCCTGAGCCTCCTCAAGAATATTCCTGTCTTCATTGAGCTGAGAAAGGTTGTGTCAAATATTTATGAGATAGGATTGAGACAAAACGAGAGGAATATTGCTGTCCCACACTCAACTACTTCATTGGTTAAAACTTGTGCAACTCACAGTGACCAGAGGATAATCTTTGGCAGGCCTAGAGGTGCCCAAGCAGGACTCTCGGAGGTAGTGCTCGGCGCTAAAGGCTTCTCTCAGCCCGGGGAAAAGGTTCTCGTATTCTGTTGGGTCTGCCAGAGACTCGGCCGCCTGAAAGCCAGCACAAAGAGGCACGAGGTTCAATAGGAGATATTCAGATATTTAACCTTTAAAACATAACATCTCGTTTCTTTTGTCATTACACTATTGGCACATATCGCTTTCTCGATCTTAATTACGGTAGTTATTTTTGATAGATGGCTTTTCAAACAAACTGTATTCCTGACCAGAGAACAGACCTTTGTGTTGACTTTAGCCAGGTTCTCCCTCCATAATTTGACCACACGTGACACCTGACTGGGAAGGTAGGTGCGAGCCAGGAAGGCAGCTTCAGGGAGCCGGTTAGTTCTGATCAGCAGCTCCAAACACTGATCCAGACTGCGCAGAGAAGACAATATGTAGAGCGATTCCCACACGTGCCATGTGATCATTACATATCTACGCTGGAATATGTCCACTTATGTTCCATTCATGTGCTACTCACTTCCCCTGGAGGAATAAGGTCATGAAGGCCACATTGTTCTTGCCGTCTCTCTCGGCCCCCTCAGCCAGCTTGCCCACCATTGTAGCATTTCCGGAGGCTGTTGCGAGGAGGAGCAGGCCACCGTAATCCTGAGCGTGGTGCAGGCACTCCTGGGCCAGGCCGAATTGGCACTTACTGATTGCTAGCTCCGCTAACTGCTTCCACTTCTGCTCCGCCTGAAGGGTTTTAAAAAAGGACAAATATTAGGAAACGCCCTGGGCAGAGAACTGGATTGGTAACAGCATGAAATGACCACAATATTCAAAGTCTCATGACCCATTGCAAATTGCATGGTAATGTTCTCTCTTTGTGGTATGTCAGATTTTGCCTCAGTTTCAAGAGCCAACTACTATGGCCCTACCTCGGCCTCCGCAGCCAGCTGGTAGGCAATTTTCAACTCTCCCAGCTGCAACGCCAACTCAAACCGGTGTTCTGGGTCTGTGGACACAGCCAGCGCCTGCTGCTTGAAGCCCTGAAGAGCCGGACAAAAGAAGAAGAAAAAAAAAAAACTCAATAACTAACAAACTCAGCTGCTCAATGCTGGAATACAAAAAAACAACATTCTTTATTCATGGATAGTTGCCCTAAAGTACCTTGTAAAGATAGATTAAGGCCCTTACAAGGTAAATTAGAATTAAAATGACTTTAAATAAAATCTGAAAAATTAACTCATAATGCATTTCCTCACCTGTTTCTCCAGGAAATGGGCGACCCTGGTCCGCTGCTCTTTAGAAATTGTAGGAAGCACCTTGTCAGCCATTCCAAAGTCCCTTCTCATTACGGCAGTCTGGTACTCCAGGACGGAGACCAGCAGGGAGTAGCTCACGATGTTGAGCTCTTTGTCTCCAAGGTACAGGCGGTCGTCTTTGGGAATGTAACCCAGCAGGTACATGGTTCTGCGGGGGAGAGAACGCAGTGAGGGTGAACGATTCAGCATACTTCACAGTAATTAGATCACTTTTACAGCTTAGGAGGTGGTGTTTCTGGACAATATATGCAATGTTAAGAAGTTGCTTAAAGGCACACTTTAATGTTTTATTCAGCCAACCGTAAACTACCGGTATTGGTACCTGTCAAGGTGAGCGATGGTGACGATCTCTCCTCCTACATAGTAGTTGAGTCTGTTGACAGAGCTGGTGTAGATGAAGCAGTCTCCTACCCAAAGTCCAGTCTTCACTATCTCCTGGATTTCTCCCTGGACCTGAAAAAAAGAATGTATAAATCACACAAAAGGTGGTAAATGTAAGGTATGGTTTAAATTGGAGAAAGCACTCCTTCGTATGAATGTAGAGCATTGAGTTAAACTATGTGGATAGAACCAAGATTAAATCACTGAAAGTTAAAAGCACCAACCTCAAAGGCATCTTCAATGCCATCCTCAGTCACGCCTTCATTATTCTCTTGGGAAGCAGCTACTTTTTCGGACATATAACGCAAAATGAAAAAGGACTCTTCTGTAGCAATGCAGACCAGTTCACCAGAATCTGACCAGAAGATCTGGGTTGATTATGAAAAAAAGGAAAGAAACAAACAAGTTACTAAAACAACAATGCCTTTTTAGGCCTTCAATACATGACTTCCATACAGCGGTGTTAAAGACCGATCAATAATCGAGACTAGGACGCAAGTCTTACGTGTTTGGGCTGGATCTCAATGCGGCGGACCAGCTCTGTGTTCTCCCAGTCATAAAATGCCAGCCCATTCACGGACCTCACCCCAAGCAAGAAACCTCCATAGATCCCTGCAGGGAAGAACGGGAACACACCAAGTGAGAAACACAGTGGGACATGTCCACTTCAAAACACCACTAATTCATAACAATGTTCACATTACCTTCCGCCCCAAAGTCTGGCTTAAAAGACTTCTTTTCTTTGAAATTTTTGAAGATCTTCACGATGCTGTTGCTTTCTCTGATGGCATATCTGTTACAGAACAAAAGAGTGTAGCAGTTAATTTTCTTATTCAGGAGATGTACAGCAGGGAGGTATTCTATTTATTTCCAACGGCATACTTACTCAGATGAGTCATGGGCCCAGGCAAACTCCTGTGCTGAGCCAAAGCTCTTGTTCCTCAAAGCCATGGCAGTATAGATGATGTACTCTCCATCCCCGCACACCACAACAAACCTGGTGCGCACAAAAATGCATATAAAGTGAAGAAAATCATCTCGCAAAGACATGTATAGTCTGAGAAATTAAAAATAATCACATTCAAGGATAATTTATTGTCATTATGCAACAGAGGGATTCACAGCGGTGGGCCTGGTGCACATTTCCGTCTGATTCTGAGACAATCCTAAGGCATACCTTCCATTAGGGTTATGCTGAATGGTTTGGGGGTAAATCTCACAGCTTCCCATGTCTTTGACAGCCAATGGGAGCCTCTCTCCGTCCTTGATCTCAGCATCACCCATGGCCTTCAGGTTGGCTTGCTGTATCTCACTGTGTTTAGCCCAGATGATTTTTCCATTGGTATCCATAGACATTGCTGGCTCCTCCCGACCCACCTACACAGCAGATATAAAATATCATTCATCTTGATTTATTTTAAATGATCAACATCCACCTTCCTTCTATATTGCTAATTCGCAACATACAAGGACATTCTGGGTTTATTTTGTCACTCTAATCTGCTCACCTTGATAATGATGCTGCCTTCATCGTAGCCCAGCGCCACGTTGTTGGAGCCTCTGAGGCCGCACACACACCACACTCTCTCCATGCCGTAGTTTAGAGTGCTCTCAAGGCGGTAAGTGCTTGAGTGCCAGATACGCACCGTTCCTACACAGGAGGAGGTAAAGTTGCATAATCAGGCAGGCCGTGAGCTGAAATGCATTGCGGGGGTGTTTGTGTAAAGAGTTTAGGATGAGTAGGATTGCTTCTCACCGTCTTCTGATCCAGTGATAATGATGGGCAGCTCAGGGTGAAAGCTGACACAGGAGACGTTCTGGGCGTGGCCCTCCAGAGTCTGAACACAAGTCTTGTTCTACAACAAAGGGGAATAAAGTTAAACAGGCGTGTGTGTATAGACACAAAGCTAAAGGATGGTCATATAAAGGATATAGCAGATCAATAACGCAAATATACATTGTTTTTAGAACTATAAACCATTTAAGAAAGCTCTAATTATTCATTTTTAAGTTTACAAGTTGAATTATTAGTGTTTAATGGCTTACTTTTACATTCTCGTAAAAGAAAGTTTGTTTTTTTTACCTGGTAGTCCCAGATCTTTACTTGGCGGTCATCAGCCCCTGAGATGAGGTAGGGCTTGTCTCCTCCACTATAATAGTCAATACAATTGACTCCTTTTTCATGGCCTTCCAAAGTAAAATTGGGAGACGAAGATCCTAGTTGCCAAACCTGAAACAACCCAATGAATTCACTTCAAAGACATTTCATTTCACATACATTGTAATTATATGTCTACAATTAAAAGACAAGTAATCTATACAGTCATCAAAGATCTGTAAGGCAAAAGGATCTGGGAGTCTGAGATCCAGTGACAAGAAAAAATGAGCAGCAGTAAAGACATCAGCAAGCGGCCCCTACCTTAATCGTCCTGTCCAGGGAGGCACTGGCAAACTGATTGTTGTCCTTAGGGTTGATCACAATCTGCATGACGTAGTGAGTGTGGCCCTCAAACACCTGACTGCACGACCACTTCTTCTCCCAGTCCCACAGCTTGATCAACATGTCATCTACACAGAAATACATTCATGCTGGTTTGCACTAAATACGTATGCCTTTTAAAATCAAGATGCCGGAGGAGGCCACCCATCATTATTTAAGTGTAAAGGCTTACCACTGCTGGTGAGGATATAGGGCTGGGTCGGATGGACAGCGATGCAACGGATATAGTCAGAGTGGGCCTCAAACATGTGCAGACGCTCCAAAGTGTTGTAGTTGAACACTCTGATCTGCATGTCATCCTGATTAGGGAGAGAAACGATTCAAATATTAGCTTAATGCACTGCTCATTAAGCTAATGAACAAAATAGCAGGTAGAGTAAAATTCAGTCAGATGCAAACCACTGTGACCCTGTTTAAGGTTTACTGCACATGCCAACGCAACACATAAACCATAACAATTAAGGGCATCCAGACTCAGGTCTTTGTACTACTAGTTTGTAAAAATGCTGTTTTTATGGACAGCAAAAAATGGATCAAACTCACCGCTCCTGTAATGACCCAGTTCTTCCTTGCCACAAATTTAGAGGCTCTGACAGGGAGGTCACATACTTCGAAGGTCTTGACGAGGAGTCTGGGAAAAAAAAAAGAAGAAGAAGAAAAAAAAGACCATTGATAAAATCGTTTGCAGCAAAGTTTTCACTTCTTTCTTGTGTTGGTCATTTCCGTTAAGCATTATGCAGTAACATATTAAAGAGTGGATCATTTGTGTTAATCGCTCATAATGCAGCTTTGTAAGGGCGGCCCGTGGACAGTGATCACACCTGTGTTTCGTGGTTCCACACACAGACACTGCCGTTGTACAGACTGGCCAGCATCCACGGCTCAGTCGGGTGAAGGTCCACACTCTTCACTCGGTCTGACCTAGCCGTCAGCCTCCGCTTGATGTCCAGCCTAAGAGGCTGAAAAAAAGACGTATAACATTGGGTATTTTTACTTTTGTTTCTCCACCGTTGAAACTCTTGTTATTTTCATGGTCATTTGGATTAGGATGTGGTAGAAACTCGATAGTGTCCGAGTGAAGGATAATAGGATGGCTAACGTTGGGTAGCAAAATAACCATTAGCAACATATTTAAGCCATTCCAATTCAAATGATCGCAAAACCCTAAACCTGCACAACGCATTTGAATTAATTCGACTGACTCAAAACAAAAGTGCTAGTTAATCACTAGCACTTATATTTACGAACAGTTGCTTAAAAAATAACATGACATTTTGAGAAGCAAGTTATCCTGCTAACTCTAGCTAGTTAGCCGCTGAGCTATTGACAATTTCTCTGCCCTTTAAAATATAAACAAGGACACTCGGATGACGTTTATTTAAATAAAACATGCATGGACTATTTCAAATGTCTCTTACCATGATGTATCCCCGTGTTGTCACAATAAAATCCGATAAATGAAATGTGAGAAGTGGCAATCGGGTTCCTACTGTTACGACTGCTGAAGAGAGCACTAACGTTAGCTTCTGACGTGGAACTTCCTGAGTTGTAGTCTCGCGTGAGTTGTACTCTAGAAGTGGTGACGCGTCTTGAAGGTCTGCGCTGCAGTCTCTGGATGTCCAGGTAAACAGGAAACAAACCCGTCCATATCAGCTGTTCCTGCGTTACGTCGCAAACAATTTCTCTTTTTTTCCCGCTGTTTCTAGTCCACATTTTACTCATTACAGCTACAAAACACCAATATTGTTATTCTGAGCAAAGAGGATTATTTTTACATAAAACGTTGTGTTAATCATGAATAAGATCATTGTAACAAGAAGGCCTCCATGTAAAGAATAACTTTGCTATATATGTTTTTTTAATACACAATATACACATGCATTGATTCTTTATCACAACTCGACTGTGCAATGTTAATATGAGGTAATAGTGATCTTTAATCATATTCATCAGTTGTATCAAATTCCCAGGTACAGAAAGTTACAAACTACTAAGTTCAACGTTTCAATGGCTATTTAAATTATTCAATAATATCATACTGTACTATAATGTCGTTTCACACCACATAACATACTACCATGTTTCCCCAGCAGATGACAATATAAGCCTCCATTTATAATATACTGTAGTGACTGTCAGTTTTCAGTTTGAAATTATAACTCTTCTCAATGACACTTAACTAGTTTGACTATTTAGCAGCAATTATTTAATTATCTTCTGATGTTGGAGTTTTTGTAAATACACAAATTTGAAGTTGAATGTAACATGTTTGACTTCATTCATACACAACACAATATTTATTTTTGAAAAGCACCTTTATTCACTTTATTCATATGTTCAGGGAAACATATTATTATGGAGAAAACAAAGACTCAGTTAACCAAATAACTAAATTGAAAACACACATTTGCCTTCTATTCTTTTCTCTTGAACACCTGAACACAAACTACATCTTCACACCTCAGCTCCTGTTGGTGGAAATCAGGTTCACAAGTTTAAAAAAATGAGCAACACAAGAGTAAAACGTTTCTTCATTATATGCAATGCAATTGCACTGCTGTGCAATAACTGCCACAAATCCAACACGTTCCTTTTGTGTCCACCAGTCTATGCTGTGGTTTGAATATTTAAATAAAAATCAAAGAAACACCACATGTACCGTCAACCCACCAGGTAGAGTTTGTCTCCTTCAATCCAGTGTTTCCATCCCCGATTTGCCTTTTCTCCTTTCTGAGTGCACACCAGCTTGTCCCCATCCCAGGTCACGAGACACTGCAAGACACCGCATGCATTACGTTACATCAAACAGTCGTTACACATTTGAACTTTTAATTAAAATATGTTTGGTAACTTTTCCGCAAAGATTCCCTTCCTCAAACTATTACATGACTACTTTTACCATGCTCCCCCTTCTAACCTGAAGGTTACTGCCCTTCATGAAGACATATCTAATTAGGATTTGTCTTGTCTTGATGTGTAATAAGCATTGAATTAAAACAGCTTCTGGTGTAGTCTTATCATAGTTTCTGGAATAGCGACTAACTAAATGTCAATTGGAGAAATTGTCATAGAATGAGATGTCTGTCCTATTGCCTATGGTTATTTCATGAATTCAATTAAAAATAAACATTTTTTGCTGAAGCAAAATCCTACTGCTCTTATGGCTAGATAATTAAAAAAAAACTGGCTAAAATGCCTGCAGGTATCACATGCACCATTGCAGTCATTCAGTCATTTGTTGTCTTCGATATTATAAAAGGCTTAAGATGTAGACTGCCACTCTTATCTTGAGTCAATGTGGGAGAGAACGACCCACCTTGATGTTTCTGTTGTCTAATCCCTTGGTGTGCTCGTCAAACTCAACTCCTACAGTGAAGGCAAGCTCATAATTCCTGAAGGTGCTCAGAGTTTTGAAGACAAACTTGTCTCCGTCTTGGATAACCACTTTGGTCTGAGATAGTGAGATAGCAATCTTCCTTGTGGCAAAGTCAATATCTGGAGCCAGGAGAGAGACTTGATTATACCATCTTTCATAAAAGCTGGATATACAGACATATACAAATCATATTTTTACAGAAATACATAATGTAGACATTCCCCCCTGGTTGATTTCTGCTATGATTTTACATGACAATATTGTTTTGTCAATCTTTTTCAAATGTGGTTGTTCTTAACTCAATACTGTGGGGTGAAGTAATTGCCTGAGAAAAACATGTTTTCACTGGCAAAAGATTGGATTGAACAAAGAAAACAACATCATATTGAAATGGTGTGTCTGTAACATTGTCTTTAACACATACCACCTCAAGCAAAATGAAAAGTTTCTTACTCAACACTTTCAAGTACTCCTCAAATTTGTCATTGGTTTCCAGTATCCATTTCCCACTGAAGTCTGCAGGCATGGTTGCAGCTGGTGACGCTTTAGCGTGTGTGCAGACTTTAGACAGCGGATGGAGGGGAAAGGTGCAGGCTGTCCTCCTTATATATAAGTCAGGGGGCATGAGGACAGAACACTAGTGATAAGTGAGTTTATAACCCGAAGGGGATTGGCAGGGACACTTGTTTTTGAAGGGGGCCGGGGGGGAGGCTCACCCATCTTTCAGTCTTCACACCGTTATTGGAGGAGGTTGCCCCCTTTTACACGCACACAAACACACGCACACGCACACACACGCATACACATATACACAAACATACCCCAGCAGATGCTGCAAAGATGGTCAGTGTACAATGTACAGACAGGATAAGCTGTTTTGCAACATCCACTAGCTGTGTGTACCCTTTATTTGTTCAGAATACACAAACTTTTAGCTTGAAGGTCAATAAAGTTCAACTGGTTTTAAAGTTTAAAAACAATTTGTGACTCATTCAGGGATTTATTTGTATATAAAGTTGGATCTGAATATTAATTTCTATTTTGGCTTACATCAAAAAGGTTTTGTTCTCCCTTTCAGAAGAAAAAAATCTGAATCAATGACTATTCAAACTTTCTATGTTCAAATCCATCCTTTATATTTTTGGTTTGCATTTAAACTGATTAAGCTACAGAACAGGCTAACACATATTAGACACTTTTCATTGTCAGTGGCGGAGTCCGCCGCACCTTTATTTAAATAAAGTGCATTTGCACAAGAGACAAGGAACTATGCATGTAACTGCTCAAAGGGCATCTAGTGTTCCCTTTGATTGCTAAACGGGTCCGATCTGAAGGAACTCAGGGACTTCTTAGCATTACCACCAGTGACCATCAATAAGGCTTTAGTATTGAGGCGTACAACTTTCACAACTGGACATAAGATGTGTACTTTCCCGTCCATTCTCTATGCACAGCAATATACACTTTTGTTTGCTCCCTGAGACCATAACATTTCTGAATCAGCCACAGCAGGGAGAGATTGATTGTAGCCCCCTGGGGAATCATAAATAAAGAGAGCCTGCAGGTAGGCGCCGGCGAGAAGCTGCACCAGTGGCCAAGAATCAGCAAGTAGGTTTGACAGTTTATACAGATTGCCCAATCAGTAAGCTCACTAGAAATGCACAAAGTGACCTGACAGATCAGCTGATTCAGAGCACAGCGGGGCTCGAGATGTCCTGCCGGTTGCTCCGTGGGCATTACTTAACTCGCTACATGTGCTGAATGGAATATTCAGATAAAGGAGCAGAAAACGTCTGATCTTTTGACCTGTGGAGCTTCAGTAAACAGCAACCAAACATCTGAATGCAACGTCTGTTTTATGACTGAACTGCACAAATCCAATCTGAATCTGATTATCAAACTAAATGGCAAGTTTATACGCTCAGAAAAAGACAAATAACATTACTGAGCATTGTGTACTTTATTCATTGATTTCTCTTATTAATGGCACATTCCCAGTGGAGTTGAGAGGGCTAAAAAAAACATCATATCTGATATCCAGTGTGGAAACAAAGCGTCAGTGGCAGTAATTTAAATGCCTCAAACATACTCAAATTTAAGAATTTTTGCATTCACATTCAGAGAACTTAAAAGGGGATTAACCCACTGCTCTCTTGTCTTCACTGCCAACCTGTACCTCCACACCAATCATTTCATCAATGTGGTTCATCCGTCAGATCAGCTACACCTACACCAAGCACATCTAAACCACCCTGAGACAGATATACACACATATTTCATATGTTGACATGATGTCTTTTTGAAGTGGATTTGGAAGATTAGGGTAACAGTCTTGATGGATTATACATTTTCAACAATAAACACATTGGGTAGACAGACAAATGGAGAGATGTATGAACGGACCAAATGCCAGCGGCGTGGGACGCGTGTCTCTGTGAACCGGTGTCAGCAGGGGGCATCGCCTCATCCGATAAAAAGACAGCTTAAGTCTTCTTGAAGACTTGCTGGCAAACGACTCCTGCAGCTCTCAGCTCCTGCAGGGAACAAAAGACAAGTTTCATTTTTTCAGATTGATACGCAGAATGTAATTTTAACTGATGGGAATGACCAAGAGGATTATAGAAGCTTATCCCTACTGTCTCATCATAGCTAATATCTAAATCATAGCCTACAAGCTCAAATACAAATACAAATGACATAGCAACAGTAACTATGGGTTGGAGGCGCTGGGGATGGGTCCATGGAGAAGTTAAGTGCTTCATGTTTTGAATAATGTAGGGCAATATAGAGGTCAGGGACAGATTCATGGAATATCTTCAAGCTTTTTGCTCTGCATTCAACGAGCACTATGAACTTCACCAAAGAGACGTTTAAACAAACGTTATTGCAGTGCTTCTAATCAAAATTAGTTTTGAAACGTCAAGATAACAACACGGCATGAGCTGGAGTTTTTGTCTCTTTAGAACAATACCTTTACAGGAAGTTCAATATGCAGAATTGGTACAATTCACTTGGCAGTAAAAGAGTTCACCCACATCCACATGCACCTCACACAGTATAATGTTACCAGAGCCGGTGGGCCAATACATGAGTCCCATATGAAAAAAAAACACCTGCACACATACAGTGCTGAGAGGCAGTTTGGATTTGGATTCAAATATCGAAATTGCATGCATTGCATTAATATTCATGGCAGGACTTGATGTTTTCTTACCAGATGAAGCTCATCTCCATTTACCCAGTGGGTCCAACCTCTGCCTTCGATCTCTCCCTTCTGCACACACACCAGCTTGTCTCCCTCCCAGGTGATGGTAGTCTGCATGAGGTCGCCGGTGAGAAAGTTATGATAATAATCGGAGTGAGAGGCTTAGTCTTCCATGAACCGCATTCAAAATAAGTATTCCTCTGCACATACGGGGGCTGGTGACCCTTTTCGCTCAGCCAACCTGCAGTTTATAGCTTATATATAATCATTCTATCATCATACAAAAAAAGCTTTTTTCAAGAGGCCCCATATACCTATTCGGTATTCAGGGAGGCAATCTGATTAAAGTCTTGACGTATTTCTCTGCGACATTGCCCACTTCCTTTCCTGCTGCATCTGACACAGCGCTTTAATACATACATTTATAGACGAAGTCATACAAGTTTGTTTTCTAATTAGGGGAATGTTTTCTAAGTAGGTGGTACGTTTTTTTATAAAATTATTGCCACACTAAATGCTCATTTTACCACCTACTTACAACATTTTCCAGGGTCCAGAGGGCGGACCCAGAGAAAAACTTACATGGTTTTAACAGGTTTTTCATGTTTGAAATAACAGTGCGTGTACATTCATTTAAATGTACTCAATACACTGGCTCCAAATACTCACCATGCATTTCCTGTCATCCACTCCAGACAGATCCTCCTCAAACTCTTTGCCCACATAGAAGTCCATGTTGTAGTTTTTGAAGGTGCTGAGGGTCTTGATGATTATGTGGTCCCCGTCGTGGCTGATGTCCTTGTCGGGCTTCAACAAGGTGGCGATTTTCCTGATGGCGACATTTACATCTGCAACAGGTCCCAGAGGAAGGTGGAAAAGTGATTAGACATGTGTAACTATGCACAGACTTACAAATCGTTATATGCAGCAGCATTTGCATAAATTTGATAACATTTCAATGGACATAACTTACGTATTCCTAACAATAAGCATTCAAACAAATTGGGATTTCTGATATAATGTGAGACGTTGATATTTTAGGATCCCAGCTTCAATACTGATTTCTTTTCTCTCTCTCGAGCCTTTACCTTCCCAAGACAAACTCACCAAGAGCCTTCAGGTACTCCTCGAAGTTATCATTGGAAATCATCTTCCAATATCCGTTCAGATCAGCTGGCATGTTGGCTGTTGCTCTGCTGTTTCCTTACTCCCAGTGAGTGATGAAGAGGTCTGCTGTTGACGGCTACTTGTGCCGGAGTGCAGAACCTGCTGTCAAAATCCCCAATTTGAACCAAATTCACTTTAATCCGATTACTTCCCAGTTCCCTCCCTCTGTCGATTACACGTAACCATTCACGGCTCGACGTGCTTTTCTTACATATTGTATGCTGCCATGCACACATAATGTGGAACAGAGAGCGCTCGCTCCGCCTGTAGGGATTAGGTTGGATACACACTGTCTATTAATTGACGCAGGCGCATTTATAAGGAGTTCCATGTGTGGCAGATTAGGCCTGGTTCTGTTGTATAAGGTGAGGTCATTTTAATCGTGTTATAATGATGATGCAGGGCCATTAACAATCAGCAGAGTGGACCACAAAGTGTGGATAATGTGGATCGTACAAAAGCACAATCCCCTCAGAATAAAACAAACTGGCTGGAGAAATGAAATGTAGAACAACAGGACGGTCATATCTTTGTTTTCGCCTAGAAAACTCAATTCATTCGATAATCTTTTTCAGCAAACCCACAGTCTTTACAGACTGGGGCACATACAAAGACACGCGCACACATGCACAACATCTTTCAAAGGATGCCAGTCGGTATCTGTCCCACTGGTGCTTTCAGCCATTGGCCTCTGTGAGAAAACACCTCCTGTAACCGAGCAACTGTGAGGATTACTTTAAATCCTTTGGTGGAAGAAATACAGGCCCACAGAGTGTGTGTGGATGATTATGGGGAAACCAAATAGATCCACAATGAAATGCTTTTGGGAGCAGCTGCAGAGCAGGGACACCAACAACGATCTTCATAAGAGGGAATCCAGTTCAGATTTCAAGAAGTAAAAACATGCTTGTATGGCACGCGTGTGTTTAGGATAAACACCGTGTACCGAGTACTCACACAAACACACACAGCCTTATTGATAAAGCGGATTCTTACATTGTTAGATGGCAACATATATCTTGTCTTATCCACCTCCATCAGCATCTCACACATTTTGACAACTGGACATATAAATGGATATTTGCACTATTGTCTGTTTTAAATTCATTTCTTTTTTTTGGCTGTTTTCTAAAATTACATTTGCTCATTGGATTCAGTTTTAAAGGTTCTTACCCATAAAACACTAATATCAGGCAAAGTTTTTTTTCCATTTTAACAAAGTTCGGCAGACTGTGTCAAGGACAGATGTAGAGAATATTGCGTTATTTTATTTCTTCTTTGGGTTTTTGAGAGGACCTGGACTCATGAACTCATTCATTGGAAAACACTGTTCATGGTTTTGACTTCATACAGGGAATAAACACCACTCAGACACCTTCTTTTTCAAATATACAGGATTTTATTTACATTCATCTAACTGTGCTATGATGGAAATGGGCTCAGCATCTGCAACGCTGCGTGAGTAGGTGCATGTTCGCAGGTTGAGAAAACCTCTACCAGCGGAGCCTTACAGAGCTCCTGCTCTCTGTGCTGCAGCAGCCGTCCATCCATCCATCAGTCATCCAGGCTCTTCACTGCCTGTTTGGCCAGCGGCCTGAGCAGCGCGCCCTCATTGATGCTCTCGCTGTCTCGCGTGTAGAGCTTGTGCTGGTGAATGTATTCGATCACCGAGTCTGGAATCAGGTATTTGACGCTCAGATCCCGTCTCAGAGCCCGGCGGACCTCCGTGGCGCTTGTCTCGTTACTCACCCACTCCCTCACGTGGAAAATGTTTTGCCGGTGGGCCGAGAGCGTGTCCGACGCGTGCACGGCTCGCTCGGGCTCCAGCCCCCCTCGGCTGACGCAGACGAGGCCGAAGCGTCCGGCCACCTCCTCCACGTGGTCGTCCTGCCACAGGCCGGGGATCTTGAAAGATTCGAGGAAGTCGGCTCCACACAGGAGCTTCAACTGGGGAGGGGAGGCTGAGGGAGAGGTGGAGGGAGACAGTGAGGACGACGGCGTAAGCTTAACCAATCCAACTATCTCTGAGTGTTAAGGAGAAGAGATACGTTGAGATGCAGTGAGGGCCCAGAGCTACAGCTCATTTATTTTAGGAATATGAAATTCATGGATTAATAAGTATGCTGCAAGATGCCTGTTGATGTAAAGAATGCCATGTGATAATACAAACGGGTTTGCCTCAACTCAGATGCTGAAATCCTCTCTTTTGAACACCAAGTTCAAAATTTGGGCAATAACACTCAAATAGAGATTAAAATAAAAAGGGAACCATAACATTAAACCACATTTTTTATTTAGCAAAGATACACTTGATTAGGTATATTTTTGATGGATAGTCAATCGTAGATCTGTTGTGCAAAAAAAGCAGAAAGGCCTACCAAATATTCTTGTAAAGGATTTGAAAGTATTAAACTTATCGCTAATACTCTTTAACCACATATACTCAGGACCACAGTGCACAATTAGGCTGTTCACTACCATGTTGCAGGTGCTAAGCACAGGCACAATAGTAGGGATTGATGCAAATCCTTAACCCTAGCGTTATTAGAGGGCTAGTTAAAGACCTGATGAAGTAATATCCGGAAAATAAACATAGCACAAGCACGCAAGTGACGCTAAGGTTAGCACGCTAGCATGCCTGTCACACGGTGCCTCATCCCGCTTGAACTTTTCTCCATGTTGTACGGTTAAAAACTGGAATTAAAAAAGCACTTTGAAAGTGAAAAATAGCTTTTATTGTGACAGAAACAATGATGAGAACGAAAAAGGTGGATGCATAAGTATTCACCCCCTGAGTCAAAACTTGGTACCTTGATACCTTCCGCTGAAATCAGAGCTGCAAGTCTTTTGCACATCTACAGATGGAAATGTTTGTCAATGCTTCTTGGCAAAAAAGATGATGCTCAATCAGATTAGATGGAGACTAAGAAGCCTCCCCACAGCATGATGCAACACCGCCATGTTTCAGCTGGGCTGCTGCGCTCAGGGTGACGGGCAGTGGTGTGATTCTGTCATACGCATACGCATGATATACACTTGAGGCCAAGAAGTTACATTTTGGTCTCATCTGAGCAGAGCACCTTCTTCCACGTGTTTGCTGGTGGCAAACTTCCAAATGGATTTCTTAGGTTTTACTTTCCACAGCTGCTTTATTTTTGTGGAATACACGGCAGACACATTCTCTCATCTCAGCTGTGGATCTTTGCAGCTCCTGCAGCTACCATGTGGCTTTTTTTCTCCTTATCCGGCTTGTCAGTGTTGGGTGGACGGCCTCCTCTGGCTAGGTTTATGGGGTTCTACCCCAACATGACAAAACGTAGAAAAGTCCAAGGGGGTGAATACTTATGCAAGGTGCTGTAAAAAGCATTTTGCGACCTTGCCTGAACCTCTATAAATGAAAGTCAACATTCACAGTTAATCAAAGTTAATCAAATAAATGATAAAGTGAGTGCAGTCCAAGGGTTTCTGATTGATTCCAACCCAAACCGTTCTTACCCGATAATGGAACGTCGTTTCCACTGGAGACGTTGTTGTGTGTTGCTGTGAACTGCTTACACTCCTTCAGGATGCGCCCATGATGATACCTGCCCGTGGACCAAAGACATTCAAACATACTTTTTATATTAGCAAGGGTGATACACAGACCATTCCTTATTCTGATTTTTAGAGATCTTCCCTTTGACTTCTGTTATTACCTAGGTGAAAGAAAGTTGTGTATTCATTCATTTTTTACTCTTGTTTATGCATGAGCACAAACATCCTACATACAGTATACAAGGCAACTAAGTAAAGCCCCCCGTCCTCCCAGTGCGTTTGAGTGTGTGAGCGTTGGGGAGCGACAGGACCTGCTCACAGCGCCTCTGGGTAACAATAGCCTACTTCATGCCTTGATCCGCCCCTGCGTTGCGCAAAAATCATGAGGGGATTTGTGAGGAATGCAGAAGCGGGGGAAAAAGGCAAGTGAAATGAATGTAAGCCGTTCAATGATACAGGTGCAAGAGACCCATTAACACATGACATACAGCGGGTGTGTGCAATGATTTGGCGTGAAGCTCACTTCTTCCAACAGAACATTTGTTACGTTGGGCCAAATCCTTGACAAAGCCCAGCGGCAAGTACATTTCATATTCCTGCACAATAAATTGCCACATGGAATGGGGCCAATAGTCACAGACATACCTCCTTCCCATCAGCTATGCCTGCCTCTCTTCACTCACATTCATGTCCCGGGCAGCCTTTTGCAACTACACCACTCCCCCTCTGTGGGAATTCAACAGAAGGCGCCCCTGATTTCACCTCATCAAAAGCCCGATGCTGACACGGTTCCAGTCTAGTCTGGCAGCGCCAAAGATACCAGAACCTGGCAACAACTGCAGCCAGAGAAGCAGCAAAGGGAGAGCACGTCCCCGTTAGCGCTCCTTGCGCTCTGTGCTATCAAACATGTACCCCCTTTAAGAATGGTGAAGAACCGAACACTGGACAGTAAAACTAAACAACAAGAACAACAACAAAAACTGGAACTACAGGTGCTCGCTTCTGTCAACAGAATCAAAATGAAGGTAATACAAATATGTATTAAGGCCTCAAGACTAAGACTAGCGCGAGACCGAAAGTAATTACCCTGCATTTAAAAAAAAAAGAAAAGCAATTAAAAAAACTTGTGTTGTACCTCATGGTGACAACGGTCTCCGTCCAGTCTGGCTGCTGGCTCTCCCAGTCATCGACCGTGACCCAGTCTGAGCTCCGGAGCGCCAGCTTGGCCATGGCAATCCGGTGCTCAGCCGGTACGAGGCCTTGCTTTCCATAGCCGTCACTCACCGGAGACACGATGCCACCCACCACCTGGTACTGGCCTGACGGGAGAGAATGAGATTAATGCAGGTTTCTCTGGGTCATGATGGCCGATATAGAAACAGAATATAAATCACAAGATTGAGCGAGTCTCTGTTATTGGCGCTTTGTCAGATCGCACATCTGAAGTCGACTGCTGCAGTTGATCTTTTAAAAACATGGCGACGAAGGCGCCGGATCACACCACAGAGTACATCGTTTTACTGTGAGAGCGATTTGAAGGGTTTAGAAACCATCTTGGACTAACAGTTGAAAAAATGTTAACTTTTCTACGGGCAAACAGAAGCCAACGGAGTGTTTAATGACAAGTTTAAAACTGATGCATCGGCAATGGTTGCAAAAACAACTGTGTTATGGAGCTTTCAGTGAATGTCTTGACGGTTACCCTAAAATAAGTGGGCTGATGTCTCATAGTTAAGGGGTCACAGAGAGAGTGTAAGAGCATCATTTATGTCACTGCCCACAGAAATGCTGCACTGTGACCAGAGCGGACCCGTTCAACGATGTTGTTGTGACCATGGGACCGGGCCAGAGGCTCTAATGCGCAGCAGCTTTAGAGGTCAATGGGACCGGGTTTATCAAAGGGGACCTGTCTGCTGACGTGACGCACACAGCTACGGGGGACAGATATCAAGGAGCGCAATTTATTTCCTGCAACATTATAAAAAGATTTAGAGTCGTTTCTTGTTGTCTATCAAGCAAAAAGACAAGAACGTGAAGTGTTTAGAGCTGCATGAATTGATATTCTGGCCACGTGGGTGCAGAAGGGCGACCCAACAGGACAGAACACAGAGCACACAGGAAGCCACAAACTTACATTTGCATTCCATCAGAGCTTGTTTATAGCAACTCTCTTCTCCTTTCCGCTTCTGGGTCGTGAAATAAATATAACATGAGCTAACTTTTTTTCTGCAGAATTGGATCGTAACTTTGTAAAGGTTCATCACTTTGAGCACCTCTTTTCGTGTATATATTACCTCCAACAGCTTCAAAATGATTCCAGCGTGATGATAGTGAAGCGGGTTTCGTCAATACACTGTCACGTTACAGTTTAATGTCCTTTAACGCGTTTGTGTTCTTTGCTATTCACTCATTATGCAAACTTATGTCACACGCCCCAAATCACATAAAAAAAGTAATATTTAATATTTGGCAACAAGCTGCCATATGTTGATTTTAGATTGATTGAATTTATTGATTGATTTGGTTTTAATATGAGTGTGTTTTTGTTAGATTATTGAGGCATGTCTTGATCAAATTTATAGTGAGGGTGTAAATATTGCAAATATGAACATTAAGATCAGTGTAGATTATGGAATTAAGACAGAGCGGGACAGAGGCCATCAAAAGTTGGGCTTTTACGGCTGAGGTCTAAATCTGACCTGTGCTGTGCATGTGGTCTCTGGCCAGCTCAAACAGCCTCATGTGCTGGTTGGTGATGGGATTAAAGGAGCCGCAGGCGAGCAAGACGAGTGGAACACGGCGGGTGGCCATCCTGGTTTGACCCCTCGCACCGCTGTCAAAGATCCTTGGGGGGAAAGCAAAAGACAGAAAGAAATTAACGTTGTGTGCGTCAGGCGATGGGACGTAAAGGTGAGAAGACCGAGGAAGGCGGGCAGAAGAATGTGTCCTCTTCGAGAAGATTCTACACGATTCTGCACAGAAGACGTTTAGCTCGTCCGTTTGCAGTGCTGTGATATTTGGATGACGTTGGCCTTATCTGCATTAAGTCATGCACAACCATTTGGCGGGAGTTTTTGCCAAAGCACCAAACAATATATACGCGTAGCAGTCAGTCTATGCTCATTTATCATTGGGATGAATGTGATGTCATTTTTAAGGAGTCAGACCCTGAAGGAGGGGAACAACTTGTTTTTAGGTGAACATGACTGTGTAACGCGCTAGAGAAACTCCTGTACTAACATGGTTTATTTCAACATGCCTCTCTTAATGAATCACTTGATAAACTACTTACCTTAACCGAGGGATATGTACATTATCCGTTTAGCTATGATGTCTTTTAATACTATTCCTTATAATGTTGTCTCCTTGTTTGACCACTAGAGATTTACAGCTTGCCCTCATTCAGCCACCAGATTGTATGTTTCCACTAAATATTTTATTTCATGTATGCTGGATTTTCATGACCATTAGCTTTCCCTCTTTTGTGTTTTTCGAGTGCTAATTTAATCTGTAAATGCATGTTTAGATATAAATATGCATATAAAACGACGGAAGGCAAACAACAACAAACAACAAACGGCACTGTTCTGGCCTCTTGAGACAAACCCCACAAAATGGCAATAGAGAAAGCACTATCGCATGTGTACGGTGCTCACTGCCTTTCTTGACTTGAAATCACAAGTTTGTGAAGCTAACGTTACGTGATGCAGCGATGGGTCCGACAGGTGCATGCTGTGTGCAACACAGAAAGACACCCTCGCCTTTCGCCTCGACGCTAACTCGATTAACTTGAGTAACGCTACTGAGGTTTTTGGGCGCTGTTAAATCACAATTAAAGGTAAAGTGGAAAAAAAATACACCACATTGCCCGGTCAACATCGCCGTGGTCGTATTAGCTAACGTTAGCATTAAATAGCTAGCGGAACAAACTAAAAAGCCTGCATTCGATTGACTGTATAAATTAGGGTGAAAAGAAGAAAATTGAAACGGACATACAACCAAAGACACGACAATTAAAGGCAAGAAGGACAAATGAAAGGTTTACCTTCATTTATCCTTCCTGTTTGGTGTCACACGGTTTCCACTCCCGTCTCCCGAGGAGCTGCTGCTCGATGGTTCCGCAGAGAAAAATCGACTCAAGTGTGACACCTGGTGGAAGAAAGTAATTCTGAGCGAAGTGGCGGAACTCTCCGTGGTACTGAAATACCCTTCAATTACACGCAGTGAATAGCCCGGCAAAGATTGCGACCAACGTTACATTGTTTTAGAGAAATTTAAAAGTGAGGAAACCCTCTGGGATGATATGAGATGACCTTTACACGGGTGCACCATCAAACCGCTACCTGATCCTGGTAACCTTTTATTCCAATGTAAGAAGCTTTTTCAAACAATAGTTGACTGGTTGTATGGCAATTTACTTTTCCAATTACACTATTTGTTGTAGAGGGGCATGAATACTGTCGAAAGAATGCAGTAGAATTTAAGTTAAAAAAATGTTCAGGCATGCTCCGTTTTTTAGAGGACATAAAGTAAAGATATTTCTAGGCTTCGCTCAGTCTGTATTGGTTAAAATCCACAACTCCTTTCATAACACCAGAGAGCGGTTTGTCTTTTCCAATAATCTGTGATCTGTCCACACCAGAGTTGCTGGATTTATTGCTTGGTAGAAGGGCTATCTGCTCATTACACCATGTTTTCTCCGTCACTGCTTTCCATTAGAAACAGCCAATTGGGTGTATGTGTGTGTGTTAGTGACTGATCGGATGTTAATGTGGTCCTGCATGTGTTCATCTACACTTGTGTATGACTGTGTGTGTGTTTGTCTGTTCTGTCTCTGTTATCCTCTTAACTCATGAGGTCTGCCCTCTCTCTCTCTCTCTCTCTCTCTCTCTCTCTCTCTCGCTCTCTTTCTCTCTCTCCTTTTCTAATCCCCAGATCTCACACCCACACCCAACACACAAAGAAGCATGGAAAAATAATTGAAGAACGGTTACAGAAACTAGTGATTCTGCCACAGGGTGAAAACTGAAAGACTCAAATCTATATAGTATAGAGTATAGCAGCGAGGCTCATGCTCTCATTAGGATAAGGCAGGAAAACATCACAGCAGCAGCTTCGGTTGATCATGAATGGAATACTTATCTAAGAAAATAATAACACAGCCCTTTGTTACTTTTTATTTCATTGGTTATATCTTCCAAATGTTTCCCCTACCATTGTAACCGTCTGGCTCTTTCACAATGCACAAGCATTCAGGCAATTAGTCAATATTATCCAAGAGCTTTTTATACTAGCTGCTTTGAGCGTGAATGTAATGTAAAAATAATCACTATCAAAGCTTTCCATAAGAAATCAAACCAGTGCTTCATTTTGTGGGATTGTGGTAAGCGTCTGGTTGCAAAGCTTGGAGTTTATTCAATAGATTGAATAACTATAGCTGCATACCGTAGAGGAATGCAATCACTGACAGATGTCCAGACCAATCCCTTACCCTCCCAGCATACAAGTACTAACACATCTCAAAAAGACAAGACAAAAAGACATATTTCCTCCTCTCTTATAAGAGCACCTGTCGGTGCCAAGCTGGCCAAACAAACACAGATTCTGCCCAGAAAGAACGCTTTCATTCTTCAAAATAAATGTGTACAATTTGTCATACTTGCCATTGTCATCATTTAAGTGGGAAGATACACCTAAAAAAAATCATATTTTTCATATTGTTAATCATATTGTTTCCTGCCTTAAATTGAAACTCATTTTAGTCACTCGTATTTGACAATTCTCCGAGATGAACACAAAATCGCGTTTTATTTTTAGTACAAAAAACGACACCCGGAAGCTGTGTTCTTCAGTGTGGCTGTGTCTCTCGCTCTCTCTCTCTCTCTCTCTCCGTGCCCACAGTGCTCGGTCATAGTCTCTTTACCCTCCCGCCGTCCCCTCGCGCCGCCAACCAGCTAAACAACCTCCTCGCGCTCGGCAAGGAGCTCCAGGATTTTTGGAAGGAGGAGGAGAGGACGGAGAGACACCAGCCGCGCTGCTCCTCCACCACCAACACCACCACCAGCACCATGCAGATGCTCGGGGTCCCCTTCCTGGCGGTTTGGCTTCTTCTCGGTCACTACGGCGCTCTCGGCGGAAAAGGTAAGAAAGATGGAAAGAAATGAAAAATAATTTGAAATGTCTGAAGGCTTTTCCTGCACACGGTGTACCGCTCCGGCGTTTCGCCTGTCTCAAGTAAGTTCTGCTGGATATTCAGTAACTTCATGCGGTGTTTTTTTCTCGCTACTATTTACTAACGTTACTTACCCAAAGTTCACGTAATGACGGGACGGGTGCTCCGATCGGAGGGGGGGCGTTATAACGCCACCGTGCGTGTGCGTGTAGATATAGATTCCATTCCATTGATGTTACATAAGATTACAAAACGCAGAAAAAATTCTCACAAATTAGAAACTTAAAGGGAATGTTTTTTTTTTTTAGATTAAATCACCCATTAACAGGTTCTGACCTGCTGCAGCTGTGCCCTGCTCAGCATAACTCTTCACATATTATAGGAATTCACTTTTTTTTTTTTTTACCCCTTTCAAGGTTGCTGTCACAGGGAATCGTGTGTTGGAGGCAACCTTGTATGCCTTTGAATGATTAACACCACACACACACACACACACACACACACACACACACACACACACACACACACACACACACACAAACGATATTTATTGAGGATATGAGCAGTGCACGATTGGCTGGTTGAAGATGACTTCTAACTATGACAATCGATTAGTACTCGGGGAGGGTCTGCACCGCTCGAGGTGTTCTTACCCTGTGAGGTTCTTGCATCTGCCTCTCTCTCAGACACACACACACACACACACGTTTGCCCATGAAGGGCAGCAGCGGTTACACTGGTATTAATTGGGTCTCTGGGGTGAGAGCGCAGGCTGACTGGCTGCCGGTGCCCAACCAAACATTATCATTATTTTCCTTGTTTATAAAAGACGTCACTATGGGATGCGAGTGTGAGGGAAAGCTATCTCGTTGTACCTTAAGTTGAGGGATGAGCCCGTTTGCTGTAAAGACACTCATGTGATACAATGCAAATTGAAACGTATGCATTTAATGCTGCGCACACAGCCGTCATTTGCTGTGCAATGCACATGCATAATCTGGTCTGAAGACAAAAGACCAAGTTATGAAATAACTGAAATGGAGTATTTTAAGGCTGCGGTGGTGGCAGGGTGTTTACTTTGCCTCTTAGAGGGAGTTTCATACTTTGTGTTTGGATTTTGCATTTACAAGCTCAGCAGAATACCGTGCTGTGTATACATGAGACAAAGGCGTGCTGCTCAAAACATTGCCAAAAACCATTCAGAAAAGAGACCACAGCAAGAGAACAACAAATAAAACGGACTGAGAAGATTTGAGAGCTGCTGAGAGAGAAGGAAGCGAGAGAAAACAAGATCAGATTTATGAGCAAGCTGCTTTCTCCTCGCTGGAGCATAAATCCTGAACGTGATATGGAACGTGGAAGCATAAGTCAGGGTTTCCTCTTTTCTGCCGTGACTGGTGGAACAATGTCTGAAACAATGTGGAAACCGCTCTGCCCGTCCTGTCGCACTTCTCCTCTTCACCGTCATTCATTCCCTTTCCCATTTCCATTCCCTTTCTCTGCTTTATCATCTTGGCTCTCTCGCTGTTTGGTTTGTTCCGTGTTTCGTCATTCTCCTCCTCGCTATCTTTTGCCAAGCTCGAGCAACCTCCTCTCTGATCCCCGGAGCTGCTGCTCGTTCTCACTCCACCGCCCCGGATTAAATTCCAAAGTTTTATGGACTTAAGTGAGTTGTAGAAACGGTGAGGCAGGCTTCTTTTTGTCTTACTTTGCCATTTCTCGTGGGGAGAATGTGACATTCTCACTCTCTCGGATGCCTCCCAAAACCATTTATCTCTTTCCTGGCCGGTCCAGATTTTCTCTTTCTTTATTTGTGCCCTTTCTCAACCTTCAGACCTTCTCTCTTCTTCAATCTCCCCAGTTCTCTCGTGTCATTTTTACTACGTGTAAAAATACGTGCAGGAGCTGTGATAACAGGCAATTGTGTTTAAACAGACTGAATACAGGCGTTTATGAGTGTGTGTGTGTGTGTGGAGGAATGTCAGGTCTGTGTGCGCCTGGAAGTATATGCAAATTAGGGAGAATATGCAAATGAATGCCCTAATTGGGATGTTAATTACTCAGCACGGCTAATTATAACATGTCTGATGAGGCGTAAGGTGGAGGAGAGGAGTGAAATGGAAGGGCTGCCATAGGATGATGAATGTGTGGTGATAAGTGTGTTTGTTGTGTTAAAACGAGAGAGTGAGAGATTTTTGTGTTTAGGGCTGCCAGCATCATACCAGCTGGTCCAATGGCTCCGTAGGGGCTTTCTGGGCAACACAGCTCAATATGTGGTGGATAAACATTGCATGCAGTGCTGACTTCTAAAGGAAACACACACATACACACACACACTGCTCTCTGCCTAATGCATCGACTCACACACCCGGGACATTCCTGCACATTTCAAACTATCTGTGTGAAACCTTTTTAAAATAATTTCTTAATACAGACCTATTTCCCTCTTTGCCAGGTGGCAGCTTGTGTCACTAAATGACTCGAGTGGTGCTGCAGAGGAGGCAGGAAAAGAGGAGAAACACAGAATAGGGACGAAAGACGGAAAGACGGATTCAGGGCCGGGACATATGGACCAAACTTTATGTCTCTTTAGGCTGGACGGCAACGCTCAATATATGTATTGGCTACAGCCACAAAGGGGGCAAATGTTCAGAGGACAAAGCCACATGAGATGTCACAAGCACCTTTGCTAAAATGTATGTATGTACACATACAACACATTTAAAAACCACCATGTTGCCAGACTGTGAACCCCAAATCCGTGTGGAAGTCGGCAGGAGGAGATCTAGTTGGCGTCAACAAGAGTATAAAGCTGTAAGAACTTAACAAGTGGATGATGAAATGCATCGCTGTTTATTGCTTTTCTCTTGTCTTTTATGGCGGTATCGATTCGTTTTTAATGAATGAACCGGTGGAGTTTCACTGTTGTGCTGAGTGCCTGGCGTTGTGACGCTGACATCAACGCTGCCGTTGTTTCGCTTCTTGTTCACCATCTCCCACCGCAAAGAGTGTCTGGTCATGTGATGGATGATTTACATTTCCACAGGCCGCTACGGCGATATTGGACATTTTTGCAATGCCTATTTGACGTAACCCATCAGTCTGCACTGCTCTAACAGTGGCACGCGGATGCGGCCGGCTGTCGTCCTTGTTTCTTTTGCGTCCAATAACACACATCGCAGGATTTGCGAGGTTATATTCTTTTGTTCCAGAACTCCAGTTGTCAGCGGGCCGCGTGTTGTCCGGTGCGTGCGTGTCTGTGGTTCGCTCGCCCATGTTTAGGGAACAGGGTGCAGGTAATGCACTACATATTCTCAGCCCCTGAGTTGTGTGCTTGCGGCTCGAGGGAACATGAAACGCGTTACGCGCACTGACCTTCATTGATTTCCTTGATCATTAAACACACAAGTGTGGTTGTCCGAGGAATAACCTTATTAGTTTTCTCATTCAGTCTTATAGACATCTCTTTTTTTTTTAACTAAATCCAGTAGGGCCCAATGATTCTTTGCTGTGATAAATATCGTCAGTGTTGGGAGCAACAGTAGATCCAAGGGCAACTAAAGAGGAGGCAGAGTACCCTTGAACTTCCATGTACTCACTGGAATGTCTTTTTTCTCCTCAGGTATTTTTTAAGTCTTTTATATAAGCATTTAAAAATGACCCAATGGCTCGACCTTCCACTTGCAGACGGAGCTGAGTCGGCGGCGTGCCTCTGCCGTGTCACAGGAGCGTTATCGTCGGTCTCTATGTCCGCATCAACCCTCTTATTAAACAATAGATAAAGCCTGAAGTTAGGAAGGCACCGTTTAATTATAATCCCATTTCAAACTCATCAGCCGGCCGTGTCTTCGTATACCTATTACCTAATAAAATGTGTCAACGCCGGAGTGTGTCTTTGGTCCCAGCCAAGTATGTGAAACGCTCCCAGATCAACACACACACACACACACACACACACACAGGGATTGAGTCATCTGCGTCTCCCTTTCAAGTCGTCCTGTGTGGGTCTCTTTCACGTACTTCCAAAACCTCACACTCACTTTGAAATGGCTTCACTATTTCTTCTGATTCCTTCAATGTGTTTTCCATCGTGAGATACGATTCGGTAGATGTTCCTCAGTCACAGGTTTGCGTGAATAGGCTACAAAGTGAAACTACATGGTGTAACATCACAGGTCCTGCAGCAGGTCTCGCCATGGGGAATTCTGAGGTTTCTGATACTTTGCCTACGAGGCAACTCGGTGTGCGACTGAAAAACAACCCGGATCAAAAGAATCTCTTTAGAGAATAGTAAATATCACTGTGTGTGTGTTTGAATAACAGACAAGAAAGAGAGTGTGTGAGGCGTTGCTCACACCATCAGTCATGTCCGCATACACACAAAGACGCATGCACCTTGTGTACCTGCAATTCATGCTGCGGGAAAAAAGGGAGTCCCAGCTGGGAGGGGAAATGAAAGTACGTCCTCCAGAAGAAAGTTGAAATTGTCACCAGTCATCAGTCAGACGTGTTATCTCCGTTCCTCGCTGACTCTCTGTCCTTCTCCCCATTGATTAATGATTTAAGAGGTGTAGTTGGGTTGTGAGGTGACGTTGCCATGTCCCCATTTCTGTGTGCGTGTGTGTATCCCACGTGTTCCATATAGTGTGTCGTGTACGAAATCGTGTTGTATTGTAAAATAAATAATGATATTCCGTAAGGAAAAATTATACAGTATTTCCTTTCAAATGTTTTGTGTGGCGGTGTTTGTTCTTTTATTAAAACTCCCCAGTGGAAATGAAATACATTGGTATATTATTTCTAAGATTCTTGGTCCTGTGGAAAAAAAGTGTATTTAAAGGCAAAAAAAGCTTTGTTTTTTGTGGTGTGTTCTATCTTTTCTCGAGGTCACGTCGTCCATATGCTTCAGATTTTATGTGCTTGGCAAGTGGGGAATATTCTAAATGTACTGGATTTAAATGGAGTCACAGACATAATAAAGGCACTTTCTTTTGGTTAAAATAGAAACACTGTAAAAGTTTCAATTGAGACAATTGTCTCCCATATATTTTATAAAACCTTAAAACCTGTTTATCTCCTTTGTTGCAATTTACTGCAACAGGAATTGTTCTCTGCGGGCCCTTAATGACCTCATTCTGTGTTATCCGAGGTGTGTTTATAATTTTAAAGCACTCTTATGTGTGTCCACATGAAGGATGAGCTCTGGCCAAAGGGCTTATGAGGTCGTTTGCCCCCTATTGCCGCGCAACCTAGTTGTGTGATTGTGAGTCACCAACTGCAATTTCCCCTGATTGATAAATATGGACGTGTCAGAAAGGAGCCTCGTTTTCCTCCGGGTGGTAACGTACTCTCCGGCTTCGCCCCTGCGTGTTCCATTAGCGGCGTGATGTACAGTCGCTTGTTGCCCTCGCAGTCATTTGATCCTCCTCCTGTGTGCGCTTTTGCCATTTACTCAAGTGACCTTCCAACCCGACTACCGGCTCCACGACTTCACTGCTTTCAAGCCCCTCTCTCTCTCTCTCTGTCTCTTCTATGTCTCTCTCTCTATCTCTTCTATGTCTCTCTCTCTGTCTCTTCTATGTCTCTCTCTCTGTCTCTTCTATGTCTCTCTCTCTCTGTCTCTCTTCGTTATTTTACCGCTTATGACTATTGTGGTCAGCATAACAACATTTCCCATCAGGTCAATGTCCCAACCGAGGAGTTAGATTTTTTTTAACTTACTCTATGTAATGACATTGTGGGTTTATTTTATCCACGGTCCACAGCTTTCGCTATTAAAACTCGTGTCGCCTGTCAGCAAAAAATCCTATTCATCTTTCTGCGATATCAGCATTGTTTTTTCGCACCCTCCGATAACGGTGCTTACTCATGTTTTTCCAGCTCATTATTGTTAATCGATTTGATATTCGTCATCGCACTTGGAAAGTGAAACGTCCTTTTTATCCGTTGGAGCTCTCCTGGACCTCTGAGCACTCTACAGAAGCATCCTTACTCCCTTCTGTGACCACTCTGTCATTTTATATAGTGATAATTCCTCCAACGAGTTGTCAAGGAAGGACTGAAAGCTGTGTAAGTTCTATAGGATGTGTGGGTTTCTTTGTTGGTTTAATTGAAAATGTGATAATGAAAAGATATGCAGTCATACACTGTGCTGATTTCTATGTATTCTCAATTATTCTTTTTTACACATTTCTGATTTGACTCTTTGGCACCATACACCAGATAATTATGTGTGTGTGTGTGTGTGTGTGTGTGTGTGTGTAATAAAACACCAGATAATGTTTTATAAAATATTTATACATAAAACATTATTATCTGGTTAAATGTCACCATCAGAAGCTGTGGGTGTTTTTGTGCTGCCTTATATAGAAAAAGGAATGCTGGATACTTTTTTGAATATAATTGATACGTTTCTATTGGTTTTGTATAATTTTAAGGTTCATACAGGACTATCAAACCAAACTCTGAGGCATTTGTTGTGTGTGTGTGTGTTGCTAACCCCCACATCCCAGGGGACGTTTCCTCTGTAATTAAAGTCAATTTGACAATAAAAGTATTGTATTGAGTTGACAAGGCAAGAGGCACCATCGCGGAACATCAGGATGCTTTTGTCGCTCTCTGCGACTCAATGATTTACTTTTCTGCACAACACAACAGTCAGAAATGAGCTCTTCTCTTCCAGATTATTCGATGAATAAATTCAATTTAACAGGCAATAATCCACTGGCAACATGACAATGTTTCTGAAACACGTTGTACAACTGGAGCACGTGTCATTACTAAGCCTGTGATATTGTGTTAAATCTTGTCCCTGTTCTGAACCTGTCGCTTCCCTTCATGCCGCACAAGACATTATAGTGAGAGAAAGTGAGTGTTTTCTTTTGCAAAGTAAAGGCTGTTGTGTGGAGAGGAAGGAGCAGCAGAGGGTCACGGATGAGATAACCAGAAGGAAAGGGCGTCTGCGCGTTAACACGAGAGCGCTCATCACACTGCTGATGTATTGGTTTGGGGAGCGTCAACATTAAAACACGCCATCAATCCTCGCTCCTCTCCCGCTCTCTCCCCATGTGGCCGCTCACCCTTTATACTTCACTCCACATTATCGACCCGAAAAACGGTTCCACGGACCAGCGGCCATTGGCAAGGGGAAGTGCTCTTTTTAGCAGCTATGGCCGCTTCGGGCGTGCAACTTTGGGAAGTAATGACCGTTTACCTTTTATTGGACATTAGCGTGTGTCATTTCTCTGCCGACCTCGTTAATAC
Source organism: Apeltes quadracus (assembly GCA_021346845.1). Lineage (NCBI taxonomy): Eukaryota > Metazoa > Chordata > Actinopteri > Perciformes > Gasterosteidae > Apeltes > Apeltes quadracus. Next base: position 8,484,632 of record CM037919.1, read on the forward strand.
CTTCCCTTCCACCAGCTGACCTTTTCCACCCCTATGGCGATTGCACCGACATCCACCTTTCCTTCATGCACAATTAACACCACACACACACACACACCTACGGCCGCACGTTCACTTAGCAGCTCGCAAGCCTCCTGGAAACGGCTGCTGTCTTCAGCTGTAACATGACTCCTCAGAGGATCTGACAGCTGCTCCGGCTTGAGACAATCAGGGATAAGATGGCCCGCTAACACCTCTTGTTACCCCCCCCCCCCGTCCCACGCCTCCCCGAACTGCGTCTTTCTTGCTCTTCCTGTCTCCTTGAACGACAGATGTCCAATAGAATAAATCTGTATCATCATATCAACGTGGCCGGGAACAGCAGGAGTCGTCTTAGCCGCTCCTGTACGACTGCTCCCAACGAGGCCGAGGCGTCATACAATATTAAAGCGCTGCACTGTTTACCTCTCAAGGAGCAGTTTGCCTCTCAAGCATCATTTCTTTATTTAGACAGTAGCCCCGAGGGGGAAACAGTGGTAATTGCTGCAGTAGTCGTGAAATATATTCACCAGCTTGAATTCTACCAGCTCTCGACTCGCGTCTTTGCTTTCAGAGGAGTTCCTCCCGTTAGTTTGTAGTTATTTCCGCAGTCTCCGAGAAATGAGGAGGATTTTGGGGCCACGTTGTCAGATGGGGATTTTAGCAGAAAAGTGCTGATGTTTTCTCATTCCGGCCCCTCGTGGTAGATTAAAACAAACTGCTGAGGGTTTTGTGCTTTGGCCCAGTGTTCTTACTTATGCCACCATTGGAGAATAATACTCTCTGTGTACACTTTATCATAGTCACTCCTTAAGTGACCCCACGACCCTGTGAGAAAACACATTTTGTCAATAAAAAAAAATATTAGCTTCACTATGACCGACTCATAAGTGACCTTCCTGCCTTTAGAACTATAGTGAAATGAGAAAACGCTGAAGTGTTGAGTTGTATTTTATTAAGTCCAGAGTACAGTTCCCACCGCAGGACTGTCTTTGTATAATCTGTCCTGCGTACGCTCCGCCGAGTGGCCTTCGACTTATTGAGCCTCCAGCTTTCTCTCTTGGGCGGCTGCTCCAAAGACGTGGCGTCTTAAGGGTTGTGTTGTGTGCAGACGCCTCGGGAGAGACACAAAGGAGCGGGAGCAAAGGATCCGAGCGGGCGAGAGAAGAGAGGCGGCGGAGGGGCAGGATGAACAGGAGCCAAGGACAGAGGGGAAGCGAGACGTTGGGGAGAAAGAGAGGCAGCGATAACAAAAGACTAAAGGAACGAGCGAGAGTCGTCGTGACTGAAGTGGAGGGGAGATGAAAGGAGAGCGGCCGAGTTTGCTACTGACGCCCGGCGTTTGACGGCGCCCGCTGTCGGCGGAAAGCCCTCGCCGCCATTTATCATGATTACCTGTCGGCGGGCAGGTAATGTCACCGCGGGCGAGGAGGCGGGAACAGCTGCTTTCACCGGATTTGCGCTGTGTCTTCTGGCTGTTTTTGTCTCTCTGATTGTGGCCTTGAATACTTTCAAGGTGAGTAGTTACAAGGTTGTGGATAATGGGTGTGGCCTGTGACATGGCGCCGGTGTAGGAAGAGAGGAATTTGCCATTGATTGCTGGCTTTTGTGGCAGGAGTTTCTCCGCCCGTGTTGGTGCCTTCTCCATGTGGGTGGTTCTGTGAAGCCACGTGCAGCTTTGTAGTTTGTTACTTCGCACGTTGATGTTTTGCTTTATTTGAACTCCCGTTTCTCGAGTCGCACACATTTTCTCCATGTCAAAGGTCACCATCTGTTGCCCCTCCGGTGCTGCAGCACGGGGCTCCTTGTGGACCGATGCATCATTTCTGAAGACGGACTGCATTGAAGCAGCAAAGTTAACACAGATACACAAACACCACTTCTTGTTGACTTCTAGTGAACCGCGTAGCCGAACTGAACGGGTACCATCAAGCCGGCATGGACCATAATCTGTGGACCATAATCAGAGGTGTTGGCGTGTCATCGTGCGGCCGTGTGCCCTCGGGGGCCCTGGAATATGATTTCCTGTCTGTGGTGTTGCGCTGTCAGCACAACGCTTGCGGCAGACAAAGCAGAACCTCATTTTGATTATTTTCTTTCCTGACATTATTTGCTTGGACAGCTGTTTAGCTGAATGTGTGTACTTTTTTACATTTTTATTTTCAAGGGAATCTTGTTCACTGCAGTTCTTAATTATGTTGTTCATAACAACCGCAATTAACAACATCTCACTCCCGGTACTGTCATCAACACCTGCTAATGGGCTCACTTGCCCACATATCTGGAGAACACTTTGGATAACCAGCCGTCCTTAATGCGTCAAACTACTGACTCGCGATGAGAGGGAGGTACGTCAAAAGGCTGTCAGCATCACTCGTATTGCTGTTAGATTTGAGGTTTTGCTTTAAATTCCCCTTAAATGATTTAGAGGCCTAGCCATAGCCTATTATATGTACTCGATAAGACATTTTTAAAATCTTTTTTATTTTCGTTATAGCATCTTAGTTTCGTACACAGTAAGTGTCTCAGTTCTTGTCGCTAGAATCTTTCATTGAGAAGTGTTTTTTATTTTACTTGATTGTATTGGAGTAATAGTACAGCCTAACAGCTAACTCAAAGGCATTTTAATGTGTTGCAGTGGGAGACGGCAGGGTGAACAAACCTTTGGCATTCCTGTACTGCAAACTATTAATATTTTTGTATTTATTATACCAATACCAATGTATCTGTACTTTGGGCCCAATGAGGTTTCATTAAAATGCTATAAAAATAGCATAGTTTAACACTAGAATATTAAGAAAGCAGCTGAGACCACGAGAAGGTTCAATTCATCAGAGTCTTTTTTAGTGATGAAGTGATGAGCTATTTATTGTTCTTCGCCTCTGTTTAGGCTCCAGTCACCAAGCTGCTTTTCACAAACTGGACGTCTTTCAAGGCCCAGTTTGACCCCACGCACATGGCTTCAAGTGTAGAAGCACATTTCATTTAAATATGGTTCTTTTTATGTCCTTCTCTTTCAATGTTATGACCTGGAAAGTGCGCTAGAATAAACAGTCGCTGTTTAATTATTAATTCATTTTGTCCACCATTGCCCATGACGACTAAGGAACAGATGCGGAATTTGAGGCCACCCACGGTAAATATGCTCGGGGTACACTTTCCACTGTCACCGTTATTCTCTCATTATTTCCCCACGTGGAGTCGTCTCTTTCAAACTCTCATTGACTCCTGCAAGGCCATCTGTGCATACTTAACTGTAGCCAGCAAGTCGTCTTACTCCGACAGGTAAATCCTTTACTAATGGGATTTTTTGTTCACCCAAGCTCTAATGTCTGTTCGCACAATGGCCCTTTGAGGTGACATTTATTTAGAGTAATCAAGAGGAATTAAAGGGAGCTAAACAGTCAACTAATGGGAAGCAGTGAACACACTGCTTTAGACAATAATGTACAGCAGGGACAGCCTCCGTATAGAAATTGGGATTCTTTAAAATGAAAGCTCACATTCACACGCCGTAAAATCAGCACACAAAAAAGGTCTGTATCTTTTCTGTAGTCTTCCATCCCTGCTTGCGTCCCAGCGCCGTCCTGCAGTATTAAACACATTTCCTCCAAATGAAATGTCAATAGGTAGAAGACAAGACATCACAGACTGAGAGAGAGGAGGACAGAGTTGCTCACAACCGTAAACACACAGTTTTGTTCAGTTTCAGGGTAAATCATCCAATTCTTTTACTTTTTGATCTGGTCAAGGTAACATTTTCTTTATAAATAAACTGCAGAAAAAGCAAAATCTTTGCGTTCCGTTTTTAACACACTGTTAAACACAGCAGTATAAATGCTAATAAGCAGCTGGCTATTATTGAATATGACCATGATTAACTGATTTATTATATTACCTTAAAAAAGGATGATTTATTATATGTGTTTGGCCTCCCTCTTACCTCACATTGTGGTGTATTGGCCTCCAGCCTTGTTTGGAATTGATAAAAAAAAAGTTTTAATTTAAGGCTGGTTGTCTTTGGCCAAATTATTTATGTTTACAAGAGTTACGTGATCATCATACAGCCTCATTATCGGCCTCTACAGCACACAGAAGCATCTGTTTGTCAATGAAAGTACTGTAAGTAAATGTGATGGGATAGAGAGAAACAAAAAGGCTTTTCATTTGCATGTTCATCAGGTCTCATCTGCCTCCAACTCCGTGTCTTTTTGGGCCATGTGTTCTTTTTTCTGCTCAAGATAACGGTAAACACAAGACAAAAGATTTGCCATGCGAGTCAGTTAGACATAAAACAGCCCGGGAGAGAAAACGAAATAAACCCTTTGCTGTCTGATCTTATTTCACTTCTTTCTGCTGTCTCCTTTCCCTGTTCCCTTTGTTCCCTCACCCCGAACAGCTTTGTGGCTGAGATGTGGGTCTGGGCTGTCACATTTAGTCGTTTTGTGATAAATGTGTCTCTGTTGTTCGACTCCACTCCTCATTCAAGTTGAACACTCTAAAAACTAGAACAAAAACCTCTTGTCATTGTGCGCTGTGTTATTATATTTTATTACATTCTTAAGGCTTTTCTGTGTATAAGCTCCATGGCATTGCATTTAGTCTATGATGCTCATTTGTGCTGCATGGTAACATGCTTCTATCCTCGCTCAGGAGATGATGACGAAATAGCGACATGTTTTAATTTAGTTTTAGCATTATCATTAGTTTTATCACTCAATTATCATGTTAGTGAGGAAAAGCACGTGTACTAATACTTAATGTATGTACTAATGTATTCAACATTCTGAACGTGAATGAAATCACGTCTAATGAAATCAGCGCCCCTCCATTTGTTGCTGTTTTGAGGGCTTCTGCTTACTGCTGTCGACTTGGCTGGGCCAGCCGTGCGCGTAAGTGCACGTCAGCGTTTCGACATGCTGGGCGCTGTCGAGAAGCCGTCAAAAAGTTATTTATTTTTTCCATATTTTTCAATATGACTTCAATATACTTCGAGCTTTAATTTCCGCCACAGTCGATGTCTGTATCGTGTCTCCCGTGTGTTTTTGTGATTAGTCCATTTTCCAATTATCTGGAAGTAATCCAGTGAAACGGAGGATGAGATGCACTGGTGTCCGTACCTGTAAGAATGACATGTCGTTTGGATGTAGCATGTGTGTGTGTGTGTGTGTGTGTGTGTGTGTGTGTGTGTGTGTGTGTGTGTGTGTGTGTGTGACTGAGAACATCTGAGTGACACGGTGCTCTTTTTAAAATGTTTGGTTGGAATTGAGATGGGATGAAAATGAAAGGAAAGCTGTGACTGTTTGTGTGTGAAAGTGGATGTCACTTTTGGTCCACTTCACAAGACACATTTTAATAACGATGAAATGGGACGGAGAGAGATTCCCTTCATGGACAAATGCGTGTTCACTCCCTTTTTACTTCTTATATCTCACTCGGTAAATCCCACCACCAATATCTGTGCATCTTAATCTATAAATGAATTGGTCCAGATGTCATTAATAGTTATTAAAAATACTATTTGAGGATTAGGAATTCCTCATATGACATTGTTTACTAAAACTAGTTGTTAAAATGTTATGTTAAAGTGTATTTCTGGCAGCAAGCGCAAAAAGCCCGAACAACGTTAGCGTAGAGATTTTATTTTCCTTTAACTTATTTTGTGCCTCTTACTCTGTGAACTGAGCGTACTGACTGAAAGATAACGAATAAAGTTTGTAGCTGAAGTGATTTTAAGTGTGCCAATAAAAATAAATATTACTGTAAAGAAATTACTGACAAAACTAACAATTCTGGACAGACGATCAGGTTTCACCTCCTCCAATGGAAAAATGAAACAACCTTTTTTAAAAAGGTCAATCTACTGTAATGTATAGGTATTTTTTACCAGGCACATTGTAGCAACTAATGCATCAACAAGGTCAATGTAACACTGACACGTTGATTCCTTTTAACATGTCTCAGGATAATAATGTGACGGAAGTTCAAGCCAAGTCCTGATAATAGAAATGTATATATCATTAAAGTCATCATTCAAGATGCCTGAAAAATAGCCATGAATGTATAGAGGTGAGCCAGAACGACAGAATTTATTTTGAGGTTTGCAGAAATTGCTTAACTTTTTCTTTTACTACTAAATAAGACATTCTCAGTCAGTGTCCATGCAGCTCAACATGAACAACATACATAATAAGTGAGGTCGTGATTTACCAGAAACCTTTTACGTGCCACTTTAGTATTTCAAAGTAAAATAAGATTATGTTTCCTTTTCCATACTTCAAGTAAAGTAACCTGTTTACATACTTAAAGTAAAATAAATTCTTAATGTCTGAAATTACAGGACCCATCAAAAGCTAGAGCAGGGAGACAAAACCGGAATAGAAACTGCAGGAGGGCTAAGCGGGGCCATTAATCATCCCAGTCAGTTCAGCGAGAAAACCAATCAACCCGCGCATCAGGAAAGGATCAACAATGGGAATTACACATTTAAAATTGCATTTGAAATAAATCTAGTCACTAATCTTGTAAATATGTTGACAACTCCTCCTGTTTTAAATAGATGCAGAATTTCTCAGTTTGACTTACTGACTTTATTCTTTTTCTCACTTCACTTCATGTAATTTAAACTTTCTCTCTTTCTCTCTCTCTCTCTGTTATTGTTAGAATTACCTTTTACACAAGAAAGTCAGTGAGTTGGATGTGAAGTCACCCAACTGGCACCGCAAGCAGCTGCACATCAATTAAGCTTTACCTTAAGCTCCAATATAACAGCAACTGGTGATTTGAATTCAAATCCCCCCATGTTTCATGAACAGGACATTTCCAACAGAGAGCACAACTCTTCCTTGTAGCTGCATGTAAAAATCCCTTTTTTTTTACAGTCATCTACAAACAAGTTTCACCAGATTCATGTGTCAAACTGAATGTGTCTCCTCTCTGCACATTTGACATGTTAATGTAGCGTTTCTCAATTGCTTCCACTCCAATACCCTTCTCATTTACCTCCCCCGTCTATCTGTCCACATTTCTTCTCTTGTTAATAATTCACGCAGCAAAAAGCCTCCCTGACACACAACCAGGGTTCAGGGGTTCCTGTGTGATTGAGTAGTTTTATGTGTTTACTTTTTGGAGCATGTTGTGAAACCCGTCAGTTCTCAAAGTCTTTAAGAAAGGCGATAGTAACGTTTAAAACATTTGGGTTAAGCGTTCCTCTCGTAAGCGTGCAGGAGACTTTCTCCTGGGCTGCATGAAACACAGTTTCGACGCTCCTTCGTTCTCGCCCTGGATGATCCGGCGCTCTCTCCTCCTCTGCCGGTGCGCCGACGAGATGCTTCAACGAAATGTGAGAACGACAACCCGCTCTCGAGGTTTGCCGTGAACAGCCGGGGGAACCTTGGCTGGACCAAAGGGGTGTTTATTTAGACAGGAGACAGGAGACAGAAGCGTCCCTTGAGGACGATGTGACATCTATCAAGATGACGTTACAGCACCTCCCCTCTATTCATCGGCCTCGGCCACTTTATCTTGACTGGCTTTGCTGTCAACATCAAACGAATGCAACATTTTAGAAGTACAAAAACGGCAAAGACACGTCAAGGTCAGGAATAAACACAGCAGCACGTAGACCGAAAATGTCCCAATTTGAGGGACCTGATCATAAAGTCATAGACAGTTTTGATTCCTAGTGCGCAGACCTTCTTGCTTTCTCTTCACGCTGCCTCTAAAAATAATAATTAGATAATCCTCAGTGCTGCAACACTGACACCAAATAATAAACGGAGGTGAATATTTATTGGAAGTTTCAAACCGAAATCCAAAAATAAGCCTGCATGCTCCAACACTAATAAACACCATCAGATACTTTTGTACCGTAGTACTTTTGAGCTGCAGGGTATATTTCTATGAGTTTGCTGTATGGATATTTTCATAGCCATATGAAGGTTACTGTATGGATATTTTTATATCCATACAGCAAATTTACGGATAAGAGAGGAAGAGCAGCCCAAAAGGTATTTTTTCTGAATATAAGTAAGCCCTACTAATATTCCCTCTGACTGAACTTTAGAAAAAAAGCAAAAGGCGCGGATCATTTCATCTGGATTGTCTTGCCATGTAGGGAACCAGTGTCATGCATCTGAGACTGTGGCCGTGGATTGAACAGATGTAATGAAGATGTTTTGCATCTGCATGAAGTCATTGCTCATTATAGCGTCACTGTTCTGTTTTCATTAAAGTTTAAATAACTTTCCCCCAGAAACCAGTGCCCTATTTTAGCTTTCCACTGATCGCTGCATCTTCGCCTGCACACACCTCTGCTATCTAGGACAATGCACCGCCACTGCTATCAACATGCAAGTAAAAGCTCAAATAGGTGTATGCAGACTCGCACAAGCGCACACACACACACATTCATCTGTGCTGTATTTGTGAGGACACTCATAATGATATTTAATAGCCGCAAACCTAAATTTCAACGCCTATTTCTGAACTTTAATCGTAAAACCAAGTTCTTACAAAGAACTTTTTAGAGGAATCGGATTACCCAAAGTGGCCGGTTGCATCATGATCCTTGCAAAATTAGCAATGTTTGTTTTGAGAGCGATATGCATGAGAGATATGCATGTAACGCATTTCTAATTTTGCCTATAAAGCCATAACATTAGCTACTGTTCGACTTGATTACACCTTGGTATAAAATACTTGTCATGTAGAGATTGTGGAACCAGGGAGGACCCAAATATCCTAAAAATTTCAAATTAATAATCTTGGTGTTTGTGCTGTAATAAAATATCTCAGTCTATCTCAGTATTTTAACGGACCGGATGTCAAATGACACCGATTTATCTCGGCATTGTCGTAGGATGTATTTCTCTGTTCAGAGCATATTGTTCACCACTGGGCGACCTAGAGAAATGTCAGCAAAATGTCTGTGGCTGCAGGAGTGCCACTATCTTAATTTTATACACAAGATAAGATTTCTTATCTTCCATCTTAATGACTCTAGTGAAGAAATGTTTTTTTTTGTTTAAACAAACATTTGGCTTAGTGCTACACGCTACCAGTCCCAGCTGTGGAGACATACAGCTGTCTTTGTGTTTTTCTTTCATTTGTTCTGTTTGCATTTTGTATTATTTCTCATCTGGAGCCTGAGTCTGAAGTAAAGTTTGATGGACTGTCTGAATTGGCCGCAACAGATAAAAACGGACAAGTAACAAAAGGACATTGTGCAAATAAAGGAAACCATCTTGAGATCTTTTGCCGATCTCCATCAATTATACAAAGGTACCGTGTGCCGTGTACCATTTGTGCACATGTTGGTGCAGAACTATTTTTATGGTAAGGAGGCGCCCCCCTGCTATAATGGTTGGGGAAACAGGAAAGGAGTGTGCCGAATAACGAAGGGACCAGAGACAGAAAGGGTTTTGTGCGTTCAAATTAAAAAGGGGGATTTCTTCCAGTGCTCCAGAATACCCTTTCCACTGGAAGCGCAGTGTGGCGCCAGCAAAGAACCCCGTTCTATTCAATGGGCCGTCCCGCGCTGAGGTTCTTCCACGCAGAGCGACTGCATGCTCAAGAAAGAAGCTCCTTTAAACGTCCACTCTGGATTTTATGTGAATCTTTGAGGAAATAAATGAATCTAATGGACTTAAGTTGTCATGTTTTACAGGACTTAGTTATTGTAATCATTTAGCCTTTAGCCATTAGCTGTGCCCATAACAGATTAAAGAAAGATTATTTGTCACAGATTCACACTAAGGACTACACCCTACTTAAAAAAAAAAAAAATTACTAATGACTGGAGCTAGCTTTCCGGACGAGAAGATTTATGCCATGAAATGCCTTATTTTTTTTGGCAATGTTGATAGTGACAAAAAATCCTTAATTTTCTGTAGATGAACTGTAGATGGCTGCGGATTCCATTCAGGTAAACAGTAATACCATTGGAGAAACATGACATATCATTTCTTAACCCCTTCTCTCTGATGTTTTTTATCTAGAGCGCCACATTTTGTTTAATGTTGGCCTGACAATAACAGGCAGGCTGTCTGACAAGATGAGTCTGCAGCAGTGCAGGGAAGATAAAGACTATCAGCATGTACACACACACACAGCGTTTACTAATGGGAAAACCTTTGTTTGCCTTTGGTGGCGGAAACATATTTCATGCTCAAGCATATACAATTAAGTGTGTGTGTGTGTGTGTGTTTTTATTTTAGGTTTGAACTCATCACAGTGGCAAATGTTCAATGATGTGTTCACACAAACATTAATTCAGCTTTTGCTCAATGAAATACCCTGAAATGCAATTCCAATAAGAATGTATCCTGGCCAAATTAGAAATATGACCGTCTCCCCTCGTACTGCGCAGATGTATGAAAATATAATATAATGAAATATATTTATATGGCGGGCCTGCTTGTTTCATGAAGAGCGACGGTGCTCTGTCTCCCCCTCTCTCTCCCTCTGCGCGGTCCACCGGGGTCAGTGGGATGTCCATCCTGTGATCAAACGCTCTACGCTTCGGCAGCACGTTGCATTCTACAAAGGAACTCCAGGAAGTATTTTTCCGTCCACGGTGTACGCAGCTGTGTGTCTGCCTTGCACACCCACACACACACACACAAACCCCAACGCAAACGCACACACAGCATTGGCCACAGTTAGCCCCCTCAGGCAGCTATTGACTATAATTTGATACGGCAGCTTCTAAAATAATGTCTCGGAACATTATCCTTTATAAGTAACGTGACTGAAGGAAGCGATAGAAGAGGCAGGTAGAGAGAACCGGCGCAGAAATCGACCGTGCCGCCAGAGTTTAATGGAAGAAAATTATCCGGTTATCTTCCCAACAGGGAATCTGGGAAACTGCTCGGCTGCATAAAATCTAAATTAAGTGTAATATCCAAATAGTGCACCACTAGCACCACACTGCTACCTCACTACTGCAGCCGCGTCCACCCATGATGATGAGACAAAAAGAAAACTATGGTGCTACGCCACATGGAAGAAACTGCGTTCTATTTTATAACAGTTTAGTGACAGCCCGAGCAGATTGACTGGCATATTATGTCAACGCTCGTTTTTGTGTTTTTTATGAGTGTAATACTACACAATTAAGTGTACTTTCTCACATGGTTGTTGTTACATCCTTTCATCATTCGATGCGTCTAAAAGGTGATTAGCTAAGGCGATCTACTCTAGATGAGGAATTCAACTTCAACCGTTCTCTGCCGCGTGTCTGTGTGACAGCACGCAGAGGGAAGGTTGCCACGTCCTCCAGCTACTCTTCCCCCTGGAGATCCACTCTGACTCGTGGTTGACGGGTTTGGATGCCCGTGTGTTCTTGAGAGCTGTTGTTGTCGGCAGCTCCAGCGGGTCTCCTGATGCCTATTGCTCCCAGGGTGGGGCAAGGCAATTAGCAATGTTAAGAAAATCCCTAAATAGCAGCAACCTGTGGGAACGACCAACTGGAGAGAAGGGGGCCCTCTGCTGGAGCCCGACTCGGCGCGGGAGCGTGGGGTTGAGCTGTGGAGCGGAGCTGCTGGCGCGCCGCCTGCAGGGCCAAGGTGCTGGAATCGGTCGTGTGGCCAATCAGGCGGCAGAGAAAGAAAGGGGGTCTCGGCTTGCTGACCCGTATCAACCACAAACAGGCTTCATCCTAAAAAATGTGCTGCTTGAGATGCAGAAGCGCACTTCGGCCAACACACGACACTGATGACTTGCATTAATGCAAGAATAGACTGGGGGGGGGGGGGGGGGGGTCATGATGTCATACAATTAATTGAGCATTAATTGGTTCTGGAGATGTGTATTGAAATAAAAAATGAATAAGCAGAGGTAAATGTTTCCATCTGCTCTCTGTGCGTATATTTCAAAGGGGGAGTTTAGGGAGCCTTTGTTCTCTTTTGCCGTGGAAGTCAGCGAGTGACTCCGGCAGCCTTAACGCATCGATGAGCTGCTGCCTGAAGCCTGCTGAAGCGTGACTCACCACCCGCTGCAAAACTTAAAGCCGCTTCTTGAATCTTGATGAGAAACAAGAAAGCGCGAGGACAATAATGTTTTTGATAAATGCCACGTTTTGAAATCCTTGTCAGTTTTCTCATAAAGTCCGGACAAGAATCTCTTCGTGTTTTGGTTTCGGTTTCAGAATCAGAATCATGCTTATTGTTATTGTACCTATGGTACAAATAAAAATCACGTTACTCATCATGATTTAGTTAATACAAAAAATAAATCAATAAATAAATAAGCGGTTTCAGAAAACGACAATAGTAGCAGCAGAACCTCAACGCTAGCAGTAATGTCTAGATATAGGAATATCTGTTACATGAGCTGGTGTCCGTGGATATCACCCCGTGTCACTCGTGCTTACACAGACAGGGCGAGACGACGGTTCTTCCGGCGTGTGGAAGCCCGAGTCTCTTGGAGCACCTTGTGGCTGCGGGTGGGAGAACCCAGACATCTAGCATGGTTTCTGCGGTGCACTGGAGAGATGGTGGAGGATTTAAGGCGCTTTGGGAACGCAGCTTGCTTCGTATGTCAGTAAACTGTCAGATGATGGACACATGCTTTATTTTGTATATTTATATTTTTTGGTTTATTTGCATGTGCTGTGCGTGTATGTCCGTGCGATTTCAACGTCCAAGTGGGCAAACAATTGGATCAGGACATCGAGCAGTTTGGCCGGTCAGCGCAGTAATGTCTGTTTGTCATCTGACCTGGAAGCTGCGTCTCGTCCAGTTGTTTCATACACAGCTTCTGGTTTGGAAACGTTTTGATTGTCTTTGTGTATCCGATCACTGGCACATTCCCTCGATAGCTTTTCCTCGTGCAAACAAATCAGTCTGCGCTATCAAAGCAGCCTCGCAGCATCAAGGTGGTAATTAAGGTTATTGAGGTATTTTGACATATCCGCTGGTTTAAATGTCACAGTCTGAAAGAGTGAAATATTTGGAAACTTGAAAGAAATCTTTTTCCCTCTTATATGTGACTCATGCAAGCTCAAACAAATTCAGGCATGGAGACGATATTGCATATCTATGCTTTTTTTCACGCAGTGTGGACAATGTGGGAGATCCATGCGAGCTGGTGATAAGGCTTTGCATGAATTTCCATTCAAGCCATGCGGCTGCTCACAGTCAGACACCAACCACAGTCTTGAAGAAATACACCGTGAGAACACTGTGAAAAATGTCTAAAGCTCGGGCTGTGGAAACACAGCTTGAAGACATTGGAGAAATCGATGCAAAAAGATGATGCACATTATACCGGTGCTATTATACTGGAATATCTAACTCACAAAGCTTGAAATGTATCAATATTCATTACTTAAAATTTTTAGAAACCAAACAATCGCTTAAAAGTTATGCTGTTAATAAACGATGATTAGACGGGAGAGTGTAAGCATGCTGCTGACGCTTTTATCCAAAGCGACTTACGATAAGTGCATTTCAACCATAGGGATGCAAACTCAAAGAACAAGAAACAACAAAGCACTTTCCAGCCAAAAAAAGCCGATTTACAACTTGTGATAGATCACAGCCATTATCAGTACAATGTCAGAGTGCTGCAATTTGTCAGTGTTTATTCAAGCATTTGTGTGTGTGTGTTTGTGATTTCTTCATTAGACACAGCTATGAGAAAGGAAATCAGACATTCATATATATAAAATATTAAACATGCCCTTTGAAGGTAGCCAAGACTCTGGCTACAAAGATGCTCAGGCTCCGACTGGCACGCCTGAAACTATAAGTCGAAACGCTACAATAAACACTGACAAAATGATCCTTTCAGGTCAGCCGCAGTTTCACTAAAACATAATAAACGTAATTATTATTGCCGTTTCAGTTCAAGTAGTTCCATAGTTATATTATCTTTGTTTGCACATCTGAGCCCTGCAGGGCGGCAGAATCAGGAATCACGAAACATTTATTACCATAATTTATATATGATAATTTATTACCAGACATAAAAGGAATTTGACTTGGCGGTTGGTGCATGAAAGCAGACAGTTCGACAATGGACAACAAGACAACATAGTGCAAGAGGAATAAAATATAATACTATGCTACGGGTTTGTAATCTACATAAATGCCCATATTATTATGCCTATTAAGTCCTGGTTAGAGGATCCTTTAACTGTTTGAAGCCTGAAGGACCTGAACCGTCAGTATTTAATATGAGTTGTATTTACGTTAGGAATTTTCGATTTATAAAGTCCTCCAAATTTAAAAATGGGAGAGAAATACAAACCTCTCTGTGACGGAGTGTGGGACAATACTTTATCACACCAGCGGATATTTCCTCCTTCTCTGTCGCTCTGTCTCCGAAAGGTCAGAGTATGAGAGCCATCTTTTCAGAGCAATGAGCCTCGGATGGAAATCGCAAGAAGCGCAGGGCTTCAGTCTTATGAATCGATTCGTCAGCATCTGTAATAAAATTTGCCCGCTTTCCATATTACATTATTTCCCATCTCTGTCCGGCTTTGTAAGACGACTCCAGGCTTCTCGGGCTTTATCACACCACAGCCGGCGCTGGGGCAATTATTCAGACATTAGACCAAGCAGGAAGTCTGATTAGGCCCATCGTCAGACATCTGCCGTCCCACCTGCAACCTGCACCTCGTCTAAAGAGCCTCAATAACTGCGGCATAGAAATGAGCTTGGGTTAAGGGTTATTTGATTCATCTATACAAACCCCATTGTCATTATTTTTTCCTTTCTGTGAAGGATTTGAAGCTTTTTTCTTGTTGTGAGTGCCAGGTGTGGACTACAGGATACATTATACACCGTCTGCTCAGTGAGTATACTTCACAGCACGCTGTGTTATTACAGTGCAGGTTCTGGGGCCATTTGTAGGATTTCACAGATGAGTTAACTAGTTTCACAACACCAATTTGGAATTCAGCTGCCCAAGCAATTTCAAAGACACTATTCATCTTCCCCGGGAGTGGACTGCGTGGCGGAGTGTAAAGAAAATGCACTCCGTCGGTACTTTTGAATGTGTTGGTCCGATTATCAATTTCCCGAATATGTGGATGACTGACTGGGTTGTGGGCAAAACGTTTGAGGAGTTAATTAGCGTCAGTTTTCTTCCCAAAGACAATATATACGTAGTCTATGTTATGAAGAGAAGACTGCACTGATCCTTTGAACCATTGAACAAGCAGCAAACGGGCAAGGAGGCTGAGCAGGACAGACGATCCATCGGAATTGTACCATCTATAGATTCACTTATAGCGCGGTTGTGTTCAAACGGACAGCTGTTGTCTTCTCCTCTCGGGCGCATCCTTCCTCTGGATTCCGAGCCCCTTGGATTTCATTAGCTTATCCGGAAACTTGCGAAGAACGGAACTAAGAAGCATTTGTGTAATAAGCTTTTGAGAGAGAGAGAGAGAGAGAGAGAGAGAGAGAGAGAGAGAGAAACGTAGGGATGCAAATAACCCTTCCATTGATCACGCACGCGTGTAGACACGCACACACACACACACGCACACGCACACACTAGCATTGTGGCGGTGACCTTTCTTCCTGCCAGCGTGATGGCTATCTGCTAACCTTGCTGTGTTAACAGTTTGTCCACTAGCTGCTTTTTCTCTCCCTTTAGTTCTCACCCCTGAAAGGGAAAGAGAGAGAGAGAGAGAGAGAGAGAGAGAGAGAGAGAGAGAGAGAGAGAGCGCAGGGACACTTTTGACCTCCTCTTGAAAATGAAACGCTATTATTAAGTACTTAAAAATAAAGCATGCAGCTGTCTCCAATTCTCTTTCAGACTGAACAACACAAGGACTGTAATCGACAGAACTGGCCATGATCAAACCCTCCTCTGCGTTCAACCATTGGCATCCACAGCTTAAGCCTGTTGTCAATGGCCTTTCACAATCGGGGGTAAGATCTTCAGTCCTGATAGGATGAGGTTAATTTTACCTCAGAAGCTATTTATGGTGAAAACAACAATATATGGAGGGAGGTTTTCTCCTTAGTTGCTTTGAAGTGTCACAGCACTTGCACAGTATGTGTTTGAGTAACTTACTGTACTAATTAACACACTCCCAACTAGGGATCGACCGATAGATTGGTCGGCCGACAGATCGGGCCGATATTTGCACTTTTCACGCGGATCGGCATCGGCCGATGTGGCCGCGGCGAAAATCGCTTGCTTTACAGCGCTCCCCCGCCAGCAACTCGTCGGCTCTACAGCGCTCCCCGCACGCACGCACGCACGCAGGCAGCTCGCCACTTCCGGGGGCAGACCGAGCGCCGGCTGCAACGTACAAACTAATAAACGGAAGGTCTACATTCTCTGATAGAAGAGTACGAAAATATAACGCATACTTCTCACTAGAAATGCCATCGAAATGCAGCTGACGCTTTCTTAAAATATTGTGTTTTTCACAGATACGCCGACAGTCCGCCATGTTGTTTTTTTAGCTGAGGGAAACTTCATAGTCACGTGACGTAGTTGCAAGGCAAACGTAGTATTGTCACAATGTGTCACAATTTCGGGAGGTGGGGGGGGCAAAACGTGACAACACTACTTTGGAGGAGGAGCATGAGCGCATGCGCTAGGACCCGAAAGATGGTGAACTATGCCTGGGCAGGGCGAAGCCAGAGGAAACTCTGGTGGAGGCCCGCAGCGGTCCTGATGTGCAAATCGGTCGTCCGACCTGGGTATAGGGACTTATAACATTTGTTATCATCATTGTGTCATCGGCACTAAAAAATCCATATCGGTCGATCCCTACTCCCAACAACCCACAACCGCAATTCTTCCTCTGGAATTTACCCCAAAAATACTGCTACTGTCTTTGCAGTCTGTCCGTAGGCATCAAGGAATCAAGGAAAGGTGGGGAAGGTAGGAAGTATGCAAAAGAGCAACCACACAGTGTAGGAGTATTATCTGGCAGAATCCTCAGGGCGGATCTGTGAGTTTGCTTTTGCACCGTGGGAAATTACCTTCAGATGATCAGCAAGAAAATGAAAACGCCACACAGAACAGCATCAGTGAGGCCCGATGTTCTTGGAATATCAGAGCAAACACAGAAGCTCTGAGAGGTTTGTGTACGAGAGGATGTAGCAAAAAGGCAACCAGGGGGGACAGCGGGGAGGAAATTCAATTTGATCGTAATCTGATGTACACATTCTACTGTTTGTGAGTTAAATTAGATTTTAGATTTGTTTTCTCCGTCCCTCCCATCCACCCCTTACAGTATTACAGAGGGGTATTTATCCGGAAAGATCTATGGTTGTGTCTGATGGAAGAGTCATGCTGTGGGACGACTTGGCAGATGGTAATCTGTCAAACGGACAACGCAAGGTTTTATTTGTTCACCGAAGGCACTGAAATAAAAAAATAAAGAAGATCTTATTTTATTTATTATAAAACCAGTGGTTCGGGGACGGACATTTTTTTTTATGTGACACCTATAATCAAGAGTTTAAAGGTTTTTAGTGGAGAGTGCGACAATATTTCCTTTGCCCAATTTCTCATTTGCTTCAAAACCATTTCCATTCTTCATTCTCATATTTTCTACCAAAGTGATATTGTAAATTAAACAATAATAATAATAATAATTTTAATAATTGTGTTTAACTCACACAATATTCATTTCTCTGATAGATACCCAAAATTACAATTTATAATACTAAATATTAGAGATTGCAGGCAAAATGTCTTGTAGATTTGTCTTGTATTTATTTTGGCCCAGTGAGCTTCTGTATGGGTGAATCACACACACACACACACACGCACACACACACACACACACACATGCACGCACGCACACACACACAACCTAATTCAGAGAATATTGACAGTTAGGAAAATAGTTCCAGGGACGAAGCTTTAATTTATTATCCAAGTCCAAAGATTTTAAGATTTTGCCTTCCTCAAATCTGTAAATGTTTGCTACTGGAAAGGTTTGTGTGTACTTTAGTCAAAGTGCCACTAGGCTTCAAACTGAACGCTTGTGGAATAGTCACGAAACAAATTATTTGTGGTTCGGTCCAAAAATGTGACGAACTTCATGAAATGACGGTTCCTTGGTGCTGTCCGCTTCACACAGGGATTGTGGAGGCGTGTGAGTGAGTGAGTGAGTGTGTGAGTGAGTGAGTACGCTCTCATTCTTCACACAACACACCTCGACATGTCACCTTTTTTATTTTTGTGGAGAGAAGGTGTTTGCTGTTATAAAACATTTTAAGGTGGTACAATTTGGCTTCATACAGATATTACACTGTAACAGGATAGTGAAGAGCTAACAGGAAATGAGGGGAGAGATGTGGGATGACATGAATCCACAGTGCCTCCCCCCTCCCCCTCCCTCTCCCCCCCAGACTGCAACCTGTGATGGTGTGATTGCATAATCCACGTCTTAAGCCCTGAGGTCACCTGGGCACACTGACACATTCCTTTCTGTCTGTGCCTGCTGCCGCACCTTGTTGGGAGAAAACTAACGGAATTGTGTCCCTCCAAATGACTCCAAGGGCAACGAAGACAAATCACCCACTGTAAACCCCAACCGAGCACTCAGGATGCCCTGTCTAAATTCAAATCAAGACCCAATAGCCAGGGAAAATGGGATGGTGACACGGTGCAGGAGTGTGTGTGTGTGTGTGTGTGGTAAGGAGGGGGGGAGCAGTCCCAGCAAGGTGAGGGGAATTTCCATTCTGTGTGGAGAAATGGAAATGACCCGTTTGGTTTGGCCCCTTCTTTCATATGTCTGTATCTCTGTCAAACACACACACACACACACACACACACACACACACAAACACACACACACACACACACACACACACACACACACACACACACACACACACACACACACACACACACACACACGTCCGCGACGTTGGCCTTTTTTGGCTGATTTGCTCCCTTCCCACTCTACCCCGTGTTTTCTCTGCCCCTTCTCATATGTGTCAGACGGTTTCGTCACACTGTTGGATTCGTTTTCATCCCTGTGGTTGAGGGCTTCATCTCAGGGGATCTCCTCACGTTTTATTTGACTTGGAATCAACCTGCCACTCGTGTACTTTTCATGACGTAGCAATCCTTTTGTTAAATAACAGTTGTTTTTTTTGCGAAAATAAAAACACGCAGCTTTACGACTCGTGTGGTGTGATGTAATATAGTGCAATGAGCATAAGTACCTGGGATAGCGCCTCAATCTTTTCCCATGAAATTCCAATCCCATGAAGTCAAACATACATTCCGATGGTTTCAAGCCCTTGCACAGTCTCCCAGTTGGCATCAGTTGAAGCCAGCCAGAGATGGATTCAAAGACATCTGCTCCCTGAGACTAAAACAAACACAGATGCCAAACTGAGAAGCTTGATGCACTGATTGGAAGAAGCAAGCAGTGTGTTGAATGCCGACACTTCTGCACTAGTTTGAGATGCGGTGGCCCCAAAAGGAGGAATCCGCTTATTTAACAGAGCAGGAATGACCTGTTATCTGTTCATGGAGTCACGCTCGTCCACCTTACAAAAGAGGCTGACCTTCCCTCATTAGACTTTGTGAGTCATCCGTTCAGTTTTTCAGCATCCGCGGTCCATAGAATGTCTTACAGAATGTCCACAGCACAAGGGTCGGTTCAAGGAAAACTGCAGCCGTTTGCGTAGCTGTTTTGCATTCGGGCTGTGGTTCTTTTGTCTAGTCGCTGTGTAGCCGTCGCCACGCAGTGATGCTGCTCTCCAACCTGTAGAAAGACTTAATGAGGACTGCACTACCTCTGCGTCGCTGGGTCAGGAGCACAGAATAGAACAGCAGACCGAGCGTAATACGGGAAGGTTGGAAGGTTGGAAGCAGCATGAATTCCGGCTCAATAACTTGGTTATGGTTCACAGTGTTTTCTCTCCAGTAGCAGCAATGTGTCGTGTGGAGAAGAAGCGATCTGCTTCAATGGGGTGTTTTCTCTGCCCTGTGTCATGCACAAAGGTGCGGTAGAGAGTCCTGCACAATATGTTTAGCTGGCTGTAGATGTAAACAATAGTGGAGGCATTCATCTGTCATTGTTCAAAATGGCCTGGGTGCCATTTTGAACTTAGTCCCGCCCACAAGACAGTTGTCTTGAGGTTGGGAAGTTCGGTCTGGCATTGCTCCATAGTGGCGCGAGTATTGCTCGCCCAAAATCGGGCGGGCCAATGAAATTGTCAGGGCGGGCTTTATACGATGATGGACAGATGATCAACAGTAACGTAATCAACCACGTCATCAAAGAGCGCTTGGGTTGAATTCATTTACAACAACGCTGGCTGCCCCTGGAGAATTGAGGTGTGTAGATTCTGCTATCAGGTCTGTTCTAGAAGATATCGACAGCGAATTAATTTTAAAAGAGGAACAGAGAAACGCGATCAAGGCATTTGTTGCGTGCAGTGGAGTTCTGTTGACAACAGCAAGGCGTCGCTTAACATACGTCACACACTCCGTGTCCGTATCCAATTGAGTGCAGAGGCATTTTTTTCCTGGTTTGTTTGAAACACGGCCCATAATCACAGCTCAATGGAGCAGTATCAGACTCACATTCACTACGTCAGGCTACTGTCATTGTGTTTGGCTTTTTATGTAACCCTGAACTTTGAGAAATTTCAAAATAAGCGGATATATATATATATAATTGAGGTGTGTTGAGGTGTGGCGGCTGCAGTTTTCCTTGATATATATATATATATATATATATATATATATATATATATATATATATATATATATATATATATATATATAAATTAGTAGTGGGCATAGATTAATTTATTTAATCTAGATTAATCTCACTGTAATCTTGAAATTAATCTAGATTAATCTAGATTAAAATGGCTCATTTGAATTCTGCCAAAGGCAATTAGAATATGTGTGCTACCCAAATAATTACTAAAAGTAAGTCTTTGAGAACAATTGTTTCCGTATGATAGAGTAAAGTTCCTGATGCTTCCTGTTCATAAGTTATTCTAATATTTGAAAGCCTTGAAAAGGTACAAAGGTGCAGGACCACTGCTTTCTTGTGTTTAACGAGGGAGGAAAGAAGCAAATGAGGAGAGACATGTGAGAGGAGGTGTCGGGGGGTTAAAGAGGTTGTTATGCCAGACACAGCCATCATCAAAAGTTTCTATATTTTTAATGCAGAACTCAGTTTGCAGTTTCAAGACTTTTAGATTAGGGGTTAGGGTAAATTAATTTAAGAAACTGCATTAAAAAATAATTAGCTCGAGAGATTACAAGGAGTTTGGCTGCTTCGCAGGCCGGACTCAATTATACTTTTAGGTTGTGACAAGAAGGTAAAAGTAGATCTGAACTCAACACGTGGAATAGTTTTTGTAAATGGTGGAGAAAGTGCAAACTGGTTAAAAGCGGTTAGAGCCTGTTAAAGTATGATGGTCTGAATTCAGAAGTGTGTGTGTGTGTGTGTGTGTGTGCGCGCGCGTCTTACCAGTGATGGTTGGGTTGGACTTTGGTGGGATTCAAAACACTTTATATATTTCAATGTTGTCAAAGTTGTGGCCTCATTTCATATCAATAGTCTGTAAGCCGTTAATTCAATAGAAATGCTCTCAACCGGCTGCTTTTTAAAGGGACTCGAAACAAGGTCCTAGTAGACGCAGATTAACACCTTGGAATATGAATTGTGACTTTTAAGTCCCTGTCTCTTATCATGTCAAGGTCTTGCAGCTAAATCTTCCTCCACTGCTGACGAATCGGCATGCCTTATCCGGCTGTGATCTGATTGGCTGGCTGGAACACAGCAGATGTCCGTCAGC
Organism: Apeltes quadracus; assembly: GCA_021346845.1. Taxonomy (NCBI): domain Eukaryota; kingdom Metazoa; phylum Chordata; class Actinopteri; order Perciformes; family Gasterosteidae; genus Apeltes; species Apeltes quadracus. The sequence goes on from CM037919.1 coordinate 8,506,408, forward strand.
TTTCAGCTGTGGCTGACAGACCGATGGCAGAGCAGATTACTGATCCCTAATGTTAAAATGAAAATGGGTGAGACAGTTGTTTTTGTTGATTTCTATGTCATTCAGTATAGCAAGAATAACAATAGCATTTTTTATATAAGTCAGTGACCCAGGCATAAAGACGTGGTAGCCTTATGCAGACATTGTAAATACACTCATGAACAGAAATAACAGTATTTTTTAACACTATGCAACATTTAGTTTAGTAAATTTAATTCTGTTGTAAAGATACTGTATATTTCTACTATATTTTTTTAATACAATATTAAAATAGTTCCTAAAGAAAACATATCGCCTTGATGCCACCAAATTCATTTCACGGCTACAGTTTAACTCCCCCTCGACGCAGGCGTTGCTGTAGCACCATGAAAAGGTGAGTCCAGAGGGAAGGCATGATGCAACATTGCATTACAGGTTTCTCACTGTTACTGCAGTTTCCGCTATGCGACATTAGTTCAGTTAAGTGCTGTTCAACCTCTCAGAACTTCTTACAGGAACCTTGTGGTTCACAGAGGCCCTTTCTGTTGGCATTGTCCCCTCTCTGGCCAGCTCCGGCAGCACAGAGGGACGTTAATGTGACGTGTGCGTCGTGTCCCCACGCCCGCGGTTTCTAAGCAATGTTATTCAAGCACTGAGAAAATACTGTCAGTCACGGCTCCGAAACCCTTTGCTGCAGCTGGTCCTTGAGAGCTAAAGCTTCTGATCAGTGTGTTTTTATTCATGCTTATATATCTGTATATCTACTCAACATGTACTAGCGTAGTGAAGCATTTATACACTTCAGAGGACTGTGTAGAATTATGTTTAAATTATGTGAATTGAATTACCAGTGATGTTTTTTTTTGTCTACAACATGCTTGCCCTGTTCTGAGCGACTCCATGCTCTTGTTTTGAAATAAAGCCGTGTTCCCCAACAGATGCGTTTTGACAGAGCTGTCAGAATATGCCGTTTTTCAACATCATGGGATTGCTTTTTTTTTTTTTTTGCTGAAAACGATTTTGAGACAAATGTTGGGATTTTCACAACGCAGTCCCTGCCGCTGTATGTGAAGGAAACCTGACCCTGGTTTACGGTGAAGGCGGCTGTTTTAGAATCCCTTTCATTTCAAGCTGCTTACACAACGCCTGTTTTCGTACGAGCGTTCAATGCCTAACAAGGTATTTGAAACAATGGCAAGATGTTAAGCGAGGGGAAGGTTTTGCTGTTCCTTTCCGCCAAACTGGATCCAGTATTAAAAGGGCTGCAATTGGATTGCACTCATTTATCTTTCCCATGTATATATGGCATTATGAGTAATGGTACTTTCACGCTTTTCAGCTCCCTTGATTACTTTGGCCTCCCTCTCCTCGTTCCACATGCCTTTTTATTCCAATGACATTCTTTCACATGTATCGCGGACAACTTTGACATTGAGAGGGAACATTAGGCCGGCAGCAAGAGGCCCAGGTTTTGGAAATGAAAGGGACTCCAGTCAGCTCGCCCACGCAGAAAGACCATTGACTGCATTTTGTCGAACGTGTATCCTTGAACTGGGATTTCACAATGTCGTCCCACTCTGAATTCATCATGTTGTTGTTGAGAACTAAAAGGTGACACGCCTTTTTCAGCTGACATAGTTTGATAAGATAACCATGGTTTGAAGCTACTGTCACTCCACATGAAGACGTAAAAGAAGCAGCACTCGGCAGCCACGGCAGTTTGTGGGCCGCTCGGCCTCTGGTCAGCGCACAGTTCATGGTGCTGCTCCAGAGATGAATGCTGCTGGGGAAAGCCTGATTAGTGTTACTGACAGCTCGTAGATCTTAGCGGGCTCATCCACCGCCAAGCCGCCCTGCCTCTCCTTTGTCTCTGTAACTGTAATCTGTCTCTCTCACACACAAACACACACACACACACACACACACACACACAGACACACACACCGGGCCACTGAGTCTCAGTCCTGATTCCTCAAAAATACAGTTTTTGCAACCGTGGCAGGACGCTAAACGGAAGACCTTTTGTTTGAATTAAAAAAAAAACATTGCCTGTCGGACAAAATTACCCTCCACGCCGCATTGGGAGTCTCAAAGATTTCTCTCTGTTGAGTGAGCTTCATTCAGACCTCAGATCTCACTCCTTTGCTCTGATCCTTCGCGTGTCCTATTGTCGGTGACGCACGTTTTCTCATCTTCCCCCACATTCCAGTAGCTGGATGAGACTTCCATAAAAATAATAATGGAGATCTGATTTAAGATGTGCCCCGGTTTTTTAGAGACACAAACTTTATGTACAGGAACCTGCCACACTTGTGTGTGTGTGTGTCAACAATAAAACTCAGTGATCTGTGTGTTCCTATTAGGGGTCTGCACAAGTGAGGCTAAAATAAACTTTCCTAACTTGAACATGGCGGTCACACGAGAACCGTAATGGTTACTCTTACTTCTTTTAATGTATTCAAGTTGCTCAGGAACTAATTGATATTCATCACACACAATTATTAAAGGCCGAACCTGCTGAGACTGACCCATGTAGGTCTCATTCAAAGACACAATGGACACACACTGCAGTGGCCCTTCAGTCTTAACACGGCCGGATGCTTTCATCACAACATTCCAATTCACGTCAGTCCGCAGGAAAGGCCCTAATGGAGTCTGCTCTTATCTGTGTCGGTACCTATAGGGCAAAGAAGAGGAGGCAGGGGAGCAGCGTGTGGAAGTATGGATTAAATGTATCAGTGTTTCTACTTAAGATAGTGGGAAAGATGAAAGTGTCTTACCCATCAGCACACAGGCAGCCTGCGGCCTGTAATCCCACTCTTTCCTCGTCTCCTCTGCAGCCACTCGACAAAAAGAGCGATTCCCGGATCAGCTGCAGTGTCGGGTTGTGACGCCAGTGGGTTGTTTTGACTCTCGGTTTCACATTTTTATATTGCAAATCACATATTTTTTGTGTTTCTTTTGGATATCATCTAAAAACATGATACCTTTTACACCCCCCCTCTTTCTTGCCCCCCTAAGATGGTAGTGATTTATCTACTGCTCTACCTATCGGGCCGTAACGAATCCCTGATATATTTCTCCCATCTATCTGTCTCATTGCAGTTAAACTGACTTTTATTTTGCTGCCTCCTTCCTGCTTTCACGCCTCAAGCTTCCATCTACACCTTTACACAGAAACACATACACACACACACCCACACACGCACACGTTTACAACCTCCACACACGTCCTCTGTGCTTTGCCAACCCCCAATCAAACACACACACACACACACACACACACACACACACACACACACACACACACACACACACAAATGCAGCACACCCTGTCCATCTCGGAGTCAAGTTTCATGCAGAGCAGACAAAGTGTTTTGTTTGGCTCAGTGTTCTTATGGAGCCCCCCCACCTCAGCTGGTTGCCTCCAGGCTGTTACTGAAGGTACATGAACTGCTTGAACTCTATCAGTCAGTAGACCATCGGCCCTGGTCGTCTTCGCCGTGGCAGTTTGGAAATAGCCTCAGGCTCTGTGTGTGTGTTTGTGTGTGTGTGTGTGTGAGGGTTTGGGATTGTTGAGTCATAATATGAACCTCTAAAATAAAGATGTGACACAGCAAACAGAGTGATCATATTTATGATCAGATTGAGAGAAAAGTTTTCCAATAGTAAGCGCTTCATCCGTTGCCATGGCTCCATGTAGGTTTGACAACAACACTGTTGATCTACAGACCTCGGTGAAAGGGGCCATTTGAAGGCATTGAAGACATTTAAAATTTAAAATGTAACGAGTTCTCAGTAATCTCTTGATTACTGATCGCTGGACTAATAACTTCCATCATGGAGTGTGATTTATGTCTGCAGCTCCACAGAGACCTTTTCTCGCAAAATACCGACCAGCTTCAGCACCGAGGTATGATCAACCATCTGTACATAAACCAAATGCTCTGTTTAATCAGCTTTGCACAAACAGACTCTCGCGTATTCACTGATGCAAGGCCAGCCAGGCTAATGCCTACTGTGAACTGTTGGATTACAAACAGACTGAAATCCTTGCATATTCATTTTACGTGTATATTTTCTGCAAGGGCATGTGTGCATTAGTGTTTAATCTGTGAGTGTGTACACCAGTGTGTGTAATCTGTGAGTGTGTACACTAGCATTTCTGTATACCCTATTAGGAGGATTTAATGTCCAAGTTTGGCTATTGATCTGAACCCGACTGCTCCTGTAAATACTTTCCGTCGATGAATAAAGTGATCCAAATGGAAGATAATTAAGGCTGAATGTCTGAGAATAGCTTACTGACTGATCTTAAGTATCAACTGTGGTTTGCTGTGAGCGAGCTGTCGATGCAACCACCGACCATGTTACAGGGAATCAGGATAAGCGCTGCTCACATCCCGTTGCCTCCTAAATGCACCATTTTCATTCGAAAAAGAGCTCAAGGCAACAGAAATGTGGCATGTTTTGGTCACCCAACAAACGTACAGTACGAGTACACCTTGTCTAACACAGATGCGAACTGACACAGAAATCCTGTAACTTCCATTTGAACTGGATTTTATTTCTCTCTGTTTCTAAGCCACATTTTTGTGTGAGGTAATATGTTAAAACAATTTGTCTTATTTTAGTAAATCGAGCAGAAGAAACAGGATTACAGGATAGTTGATTGGATTCAGCTTCATGTGAAGTTTATGTTTGCACGTTTGTAGGATTTATGTTCTTTCCTCGACTTTCACATTTCCTCCTTCCTCGGCTCGGGGCTTGTTTCATAGTATATGCATATAGAGTATAGTGTACAGTAATAAGTATACAGTAGTGGTCACTAATTAAAATTATAGAATATACCTGCTGGTCCTATTTTCAATAGTAAGATTCTACAGCAGCGCACACGTCTCCTTCGGCTCCTTTTAAACCCACCGTCCAGTTACTTTTGACTGCATCTCATCTCAGCAGTCAGATGTTGGGTTTCGACGCTTCAGCATTCAAGCAATTTGTGTTACCCTTTGAGTCCGGACGCTCAACTAAGACACACACCACTGTGCACATCATTGTGACCAGAAGATTGTTGAGACAAAGCACTAAAACGCCACTTAAAACCTCTGAGCCCTCGTTCCCCACTGGTGCGGCACTTATTAATTCGGTCAAGTGGCGTCGGGCTACTGTGTGTTGGTCCTCTTGCATGCACATTTTTGTGCAGTAAATGAGTCCGCTGCGGGAAGTAACTGTTCGTCATGCTTGTACTTTTCTAGAGGGGCTTATAGGCCCCTTCAGCTGTGACTAAAGCCTTTCTCCTACTTCAAAAATGCCTCCGCCATCAATTCTGACCTCCCTGCGGTGGTTTCTCACTGTTTAATACTACACATGGGTTGGAAACTGTTATCTCACCACATGTCATACCTTTTATATTTTAACTTCTTGGAGACCATTGTCACCTTCTGAATTATAGTTCCATTGCACATTTCTCCACATCGAATTAGTTCTGTGGCACAAAATGGCTGATAATTGGAAGCGGGGAAGAACGAGCAATTACCGTTTCTCAAGTTCAGCTTAAGAACTTTGTATGGAATGAGGTTTCTTTTTAAGTCGTTCCAACACAGCAATAACCGCACCCACTTGACTCGCGACGGCACATTTGAATGTGTGAACGATAGCGAACTTGTTAGGGACATTTTAAATTGCAGTCATCATATCCGAAGAAAAATACCATATTTACACAGGAGGTTTAAAACATTGTGAGTACAGCTGCTCTTGTTCCAGATCTGTCTCCTGTTTTCATGGAAATGAATCGTGGCAGCTTCAGGATGTGTTTTCATGACAGCTTCCTCACAGAGGGAACAGACTAGTCATTTTTGGACAGTCGGAAGTAGTCTGTGTTCTGCTTAGGACGCCACAGTGGAAGTCATGACTTGCCCCCTTTTTTAATCTATTGAAACCAATTTTGTGCTGTAATTCAATCAGGCATTATGCAGCTAGTGCAGATATAACAGACTTTTTAAAACTCATTATTCATCTGGCAGATCCGTAGATGTTCAACATCGTCCAGAGTGAAGTGAACCGAGGCGCCTTGGAGACGCCGATGCAGGGCGGATATGTCGGCGTAAGAACAAAGGCACTTTATCTGCGTTAATCTTTGTCCGAGTCGATTCTTCATTGACTGTACGAACACAGTCTTTTTTTCTGATCAACCTACATTTGGAAATCTGCTAATCCACATCTGTTAACCCACACAGCCTTTGTCATGTCTACGCCTATCCACCCAGTGTGTTGTTAAACATGCGTGTTGTCTTCACTGACACTAAACCGTCACTCCAAATATTTTCCACGCTCGCTCATTTAAGCGACATTTAATACAAATCTGCACCGGCAACCCAGAAAGAAATCCCCAACAAATTGTCAGAGTGACAGTTAGCAGCTGATGCCCCTGACAGACGAGGGAAGGAGAGAGGATGATGGAAAGAGCCAGAAACGGGAAACAGGGTTTAGATGACGTCCTCACCGCGGCAGACAGAAGATCAGAGACGGATGGTAAGAAAAGTCAGTGACAGTCACACTCGCAGCTGCCACAGGAAATGCAGCGCAGCAACCGAACAGATGTTTGCCAGACGTCAACTGTGATGGCTGGAGGGGATCGAGTGACGTGTCTCTCACCCAGCGAGGTGTGTTCAATGTCAAGCTAACTTCTACTAACTTAATGAAATGGAAACTTACTGAATTAGCCAGAATCTGAGGTTTTATCAATTTATCCGTCTCTAATCCAGCATCATACCCACAAATAAAATGGGAATTGTTTTAAATCATACATTTAATCTAAAATCCGATAGCAAAATAGTCTGTATTCTCAGAATAAATTACATACACGGTACGTTAAACATTATTTCTGGATTCTGTTGTTTTTCCTTTTGAGGATGTAAGCATTAATTGAGGGTGTAAAACAGCTTTCACTGAATATGTGACGCTAAACTAGACACAAACAGATGGAGGAATCCCACACATCCGCCAGGCAGGGTGTGGAATTCCCATTTGTATTACTGTCAAGTTTTTTGACATTAACCAGATATGTCATATTTGAAGTGAGGTAAAATAAGTGCAAATGGGAGGCTGTTTGTTTGTTGCCACACGCAGCTCAAGTCAGCAGACTGGAACTGTTTCTTACTCAAGCCAGTCGGTCACATCCATTTCTCCTCACCGCGACTCCGCTCGCCGCCCGCTGCTTCCTGTGAATGCAGATTTCACCTCCCTCCTCCTCCTCCCCCTCCTCTCCTTTGTTGTTCCTCTCCCTTCGACACTCCATTTTCACCTCCCTCTTTCGAATCCTTCTGTTGCGCCCCTTCATAGGCCCGCTCGGTGAATCTAATTGACAGTAAGCCTTCTCTAAAAGCACTCTGCATCTTCCTCTGGAACTAATCAGAGACGTTTCTGGTTATGCCAGACGCGCCGGCTCCCTCTCTCATTGTACCGTTAATCAACAAATAATTCATAACGTGTAGAATGCAAGAAAAGCAATGAATGTTTTCGACCGGGTGCAGCTTGCAGAGAGCGGACACAATGCGTTTCTTCCAGCGGGGCTTAATGTTTTTCCTTCGAGTGAATGCCGAGCACTGTAACGACAACCAATCGACATTTGGAGACCCCCCCTCCCTGGTATCTCTTTAGCTCCGGATTCAGGAAATGCAACAGAGGACAAAAGACAACAAATGTTTGCTTAAGACTGTAATGAAGCCTGTTTTTTGGAGCATTGTTGCTAATGTAAACAGTATTTCTAAATGAAGGAGAAGACCGGTGGTCTGCCTGGAATTTAGCGTCAGCGTCAGTTCTGGCAGGCCAGGTAGTCAAGGCGCTGCTACGCTATTGGCCAACACACGGTCTCATCAGCCGATCTGCTCCAGCTGAGCCGCATCAGCTGATCTGGATTAGCGCACCAGCTGGTCAACACCCCCCCCTGCTAATGGCCACTCAAACAGGGCGCCCTATTTTAAGCAGATTCAGCTTTGCTCCTACCTGCTTGCAGCTCGCTTCTCTGCCGCCCGCCACCTCCCCAGCTCCTCCTTGTCATGCATAACGTGGCATTTGCTTTTATAGCCTAGTTTATGCTTCTGCGTTTTCGGAGAAACGCAAGCGCAAGCGCCCCTTGCGTAGTGCTTGCGTAGAGTCCCGCCCCCCCTTGCGTGTGTCGACCAATTTTTCCCAACCCTTGCGCCTCGGATACGCAAGCTACGCTAGGAAACGCAAGCAGGAGGGCTGTGATTGGTCTGCTTACTACATCCTTGCTAGAGTCTCGGATTTCCGGTTTATAGCGTAATTCCGCCATTATTAAAACAAATATATTTTACGAGAGAATGAATCAGATCTAAGAGCTTTTGTCTGAAGAAATCCGTAAATCAAAACAAAACAACCACTTCCACTCGCGAGGAGGGCACTCTCTAGGTCGTCTTTGACAATAAACGTTACTCCGCCTGGTGTTCTGGCGGTGAATTGCTTTGCAACACACGCAAGCCTTTTTGAACCATGAATTGAAACACGCAACACGCAAACGCAAACGCAGACATGCGCCGGCCTTATGTCATCGTTGCCGCTCTGTTCATGTGGGGGAATAGCTCAGCTCACACAGTCCTAAAACGGTGTGAGCGTTCCCTAATGCCGCTGCTGTCCTCTGACTCCCTGCTATTTCATGGTGCTCATGAAAGGTCGGCGGACTCCCTGAACAGAGCCACACCGCCAAAGATTTAATCCTGACTCATGCCGGATGCAATCTATCTAATAAAACAATGTTTTCTAAATCATTTTTATTGGTCATTTTCATGCGTGTTCTTGACTTAATGGACCTGACAGAACTACAGTGCTCTCGTGGTAATAACCAAATATTAGCTTAGAGAGATCCTATAAAATATTACAGAGAAGCCTTTCGCCTTCTGCAGGCTTATAAAACCCCCAAAGTCATCGGCTTGTAACACGACTGAACTGAGCGAAAATGCGGCAGGACTTTTTTAAAGTGTGCTTTCAAGAAGCCGAATGCGTCGAAGAACTTTTGCTCGTTAACGCTTATTTCTGACCTCTGCAGCGAATAGTTCCAAGCGCTCTCCTCCTGCGTCTCACCCAGTGCTGGACTATTTTTCTCACCATCGCTCATTGCGTTTCCACCTCGCCTGCCGGTTCATTCTGCAGGAACGCAGTACTCTTGAAGTTGTTGTGCTTTGTCCATTAGTGTTGGTCATTAACCTTAAATCTGTCTAATGGGAATACTAATTTGCTCTCTCTTGCGCTACCCCCGCGGGTATAACTATGTTTTTATAGAGTGAAGATTACCCACTCTGATTATGTTTACATCGACGCTGTCGTGTGTTATGCCTCTGCAATTAATTCATATGCAATGTCTTGGCCCTCAAGCTTTGCCTTCAATCCGTGCTGCACACAGATGTTTCATTCATTCAGATGGCTGAATCCTGTGTATCATATCATAGCAGACAGCAGAGCTTAGACTGTCTTTCTTTGTGTTTTTTCCAGTTCAGAAGATCATTTACTGTAACAACTCCACCCACTCACCACCCACAGTCTCCACAGGGTTCTGCTGACTCATCGCATCCACCAGAATTAGAAACCCGCTGGGTTTCATCTCACGTTTGTGAGGCGATACAGGACCTCTGCAGACCATTAACTTCCTACCCTGCATCATTTCCTCCTTTGTACTCCCTCTATATTCATTCCTCTTCCTTATGTCAGCAGTAGGTAAATCTTTTTTTTCTCACTCACTCCACTATGTTATTTTTTACTTTACTGGTGATCTTCTCTGCAAACACACTTGAGTGCTGGCGAACTTCAAACATTCCCAAAGACATTGCACAGCTGTGTGCAAAAGGTTTGATTCCAATTATAAAAGTGGCTTTCTTTCCCTGCCGAGTCTGTATTGATGCAGTCTGAGGCGGAGGCAGAGAGGGGATGGGGAGGGGTGAGGGGGGGCTTTATGGCGAGTTTGTTGGAGTTTCTAGGCCATTTAATGAGTTGTTAGAAATAATGAAACAATTCTAAACACACCTGACTGTACAAGGAGGAAATTTCCTGGGAGAGAGCAGGTGGGCAGAGTTTATGTCCTGAAAATGACCCACCAGTCAGCTCTGACCTACTTCTGCTTAAAGTGCAGGACTTAATTGCAGCAGTCAATATGCCTTATGACTCTGCTAACTGCTTTCTTGTACTTGAACACTGGGACTGTTAAAGTCAGAGTTGGCGATCATAGTAATTATGGATGTAATGTAATGATACTGTTCCCCTGTACTCGAGGGCCTTTCTCCAACATTGTGACATTGAGGGTGATGGAATGACGAGTGGTGAAGCTGATGGATATCCTGACTGAGCTTACGCTAAAGCCTCATTGGTATCATATTAAACTCTGTCACGGTAGCTTGTTGAAAAAGGGGCTTAATAACGCGTTGTAGAAAAGTCGGGCGCAGGAGGGGTCCTTGACCTCTGACCCCACAATGTTTGATTAATGGGAAGTTCTACGGGGACACAGGTCCTCCTTTTTACACAGCTTCCCAATTTATGATAATCAAATGCAGTTTTTTGCCCAAACTGTACCCTTGTTAGCCTGCAGTATGAATGTGTTATTTAGATTTTTGCTCAAAATAGTGTATTTGAGCATTTCTGCATAGTCTTGCTGCCTTAGAATTGCATGAATTGACTAAAAACCTGAGAACGTGCCCATAACAACCATTTAACATGATGAGAACATTTTTTTAAACTTGACATCATCATAAAATGATCATGTAGATGATCAGAGCCTCATGAAACATGAAAAACACAAACCAGAGACCTTGGACAGTCAGAGGAGGGATGGTATATTACAAATCTTCAGGTTTCTGAGAAGAATTTGAATGCCCTTCTTCTCCAAATGTCCAATGCTTTTGCTACAGGATTGGTGTGTGAATTGGGTATTATGTATAATTGTTAGAACGGTTATATTTGTATTACGGCTTAAGTCAGGTCATAAGGGGAATCGATCTTTTCTTATTTTCAAACACATTAAAAAATGATAAAATACTGCATAAAGGTCTTGTAGTCATTTATTTCCCTGCCGGACAGCAAACATCTAAAGAGAAGCTGCGGATGTTTTCAGACACACCGGAACAACTCTGATCTGCTAACATATAGTTGTTGTCAACAAGGGCTAAAAGGTCACGGTGAGGGACATTATTGACATGTGACATGAAAAGCAGCACTTGGAACACATTTATAGTTTATGGATACGTTGTCCCCCTACAGTGAAAACTGATGCCCGTGGTTCTCCGTCTCCCCGTGTTATCGCTCGCTAATGCTAATGTTTAACCGAGGAATGATTTTATTTATTGGGCCTCATCGTCTCATCACTGTTATAGCGGCGGCTGCGTCTCAAAGCGTTGTCCCAAATCATCCGTTTTGGAGTCCTCCGCAAGGTCTTTCCTCGCATGAGGGGAATGAAGTCCATTGGATTACTCGTATTATTCTGTGATTTATGATCTTGGGCATTTATGAGCATAATAGGAAAATAGAAGAAGGATTTGTGAGGTCCTACAGACTTCCCCTCCCCCGTCCCCTGCTACTCTCGTATGCTGGTTAACCCGTTCGTCCTCTTGCACTTTGCTCTGTGTCGTAGGTTTCTGTGTACTGTTAATACAGTAAATTTAACTCTGGTGTTGGTGGCTTACTGGTCAACAGCAACAATGCATACTGTGCTATTTCCATGTGAGGAAAAGTGAAATTAATGTGTGTGTGTGTGTGTGTGTGCTCACCGAGCTTTTCATTACTGCTCATCCAGCAGCACATGTTCAGTCTGCAGTAGCACTGAGGCGTGGCCATTATTCTGTTATGTTACTGAAATGCGATTCTATTCTTAGCTGTCTGATCCACTCCACTTCTGTCCTACTCCTCTCTCAAGATGCATCGTCTGCATTGTGCACGTTGTCTCATTTCAGTGTCTCGTTGAGGAATGTTTTTTCATTTACACTGCCTCTGAATATGTGTGTCCAGGTTACAAACTACTTTAGGTCCTCCAGGTCCATGGCTGTTTTGCCTCCTTGTTAGCCAATGTACTAGTTTGGATGCTCTGATGAGACCAAGCTGTTTGTTCCAAATTCTGTGGATAAAACTCAAGGAAACTTTGGGTTTTGTGTGTGATCTTTTGCTTTTAGATTAAGTACATATTTTAAGTGTGTAAGACTTCATGAGATTTCATGTGATGTAATGTCTTCTTTTTCTATCCAGTCATCCTTTAATTTCTATCCTTTTTTAGTTCATTTTGATTGATTTTTAAGCCTACGGTTCTGTGAAAGGATTACATATATTCCACTGCAACATCGTAAATGAAATAAATGCTGAAAGTAAATGGATTTGGCTTGATAGTGTGCCGGTTTGAATGTGACACGGGACCCAAATTAGATAAAGATTACCAACGGCATATGTCCCTACTGTAATATGTTTTTCCATGAGCCTCAATCCCAGAGGGGGACATTTACTGATGTTTTGATTTCAATACTGGGATGGACGAGTTGACGATCCCCTGCTGTAATGTTGTTTACAGAAAGCACTTTGTTGTTTCTGGCATTCTGTTTTCATATTACTGTCACATCAGATTTAACCCGGCGCTGTACTGGAGCCACTTTTAGACCGTTTTCTTCTACTAAGTGAATTAGTCTTTTGTAATTTGTATCCAAATGCTGTAATGGCTGCAGATGCTCCTTCGGAAATGGCCGTGGACACCTTGCTTATTGCAGTCAATGACACTTGTAACCTAATTTAAAGGAGGAACCACAAGCTACAACAGTGTTTTTATTAGATATGTGGCGGATGGACGGCGATGTCTATTCTGTCGGACTATCGTTTGGTCCGCCTTTTTGATCATGGCGCATGAACAGGTATTGCCATTAAATTGCTTACAATCATGAGTGAGATATCTCCAACTATTTGACCGACGCCAAACGTCATTGGCCGATATTCAGTAAAAACATGTCCTTGTTGCTCAGTGACAAATGAAAGTATGAAGTATAAAATTTCGATGAAATCACCTGAATTCTTTTCTTCTTAAGTATCTTAAGTATCCATGGAGCCTATAGAGCATGTTCACGAGCGTTTTCTTTAGTCCCGCCTCCCATCTTTCTATCCAGCCATGTTCAACCAGCCACTGTCCAAAGACAGGATATGACTGTGGAGGACGTAATGATTCAAATAATCCTAACCCTGATTCGGCTTACCTTGGTGTTGATTTAACTAAAAATAAATTGTCTTAGTTACACACTACTTCACAATTCAATTCTATGGGGAAATCATTTTTTTTAAGCATGATGAAATCCTAATTGAAATTATAGATGAAATTATAATTCCAACATTTGGCCTCTTGTGAAATGTAATTCAATCCCTGGTGCATTTCCTGGTGGTGTAGTAGATAAAAATGGGATCAGTTTAAGATGAATATAATATACAATCCTGATGTGTTCAAATGCAGTTTTATAAAGTCGTGTGTATGTGAGAAAAGTGGCCATTTTCAAAACAATATAAATATTATAGAGTCAATTATGACCTGCTGAACTTCCCAACCGCTGCTCCATGGAGCGTACACTTCATGATTAAAACTTCAAATGTAACGCGTCGGTAGAACGCAGCCAGAGTTAGTGATCGTTGGCACAGTGGAAAGACTGAAAACAAGACCGCTTTGATTACAGATCTGATTTGTTTTTTGTCAAGCTTGAAGAAGCTGTTTTACAATGAGCAGCGGGGTCAAATGACTCTTTCTGTCAATAGAGTCTAGTGGCTTTGAGGAGAGTCTATTTGTTATGTGTTTCATGTGTAAAACATTTCTAATAGCGGCCCAAATACCTGTTGATAATTTATAGTTTAAATTTTCTATTTAGGTCTGTTTGTATCTTTGCGACAATCGGCTTCTTCCCAAAAGAAAAATGAGACAAGCTAAGCTGTAATTGTGATAACTTTTTGGGATATTCTCAAACTAGAATCATGAAGAAAAAAAAAACAACAACAACAACAAACAACAACAAGACAACATAGTATTATATTTCATTCCTTGCACTATCGGTCAGTAATCTACTAACTAAGTAATCCGCCAATGAAAGGAACCATCAGCCTTAGCTGCACCTTCACACAGACTCGCGGGGCAAGAATATATGAAAATAATATAATAAGGAATAAATACAACAATTCATTAATTAATTAAGCAATTAAAAAAATAGGAAAGAGGAAAATGAAAAATGTAACATTTAACTAAACAATATAAGTATGAATATATATTTAAAAGTATGTATAGGTGAACGTACAACATTGATATGGGTTCAATGTGCAGTTTAGGTGCCGTCAGACGACAATAGAAAATGCAAGCTTACATGAGTTTTTGTTTCATTGCTGTGGCTCGGTACAAGGATGAATGCCTGAACACATCATCAACGGCTTTACTGCCCTACATATCATAAGATGTGTGGTCTGTCTAAAAAAGAGCCTTCATATTAGACCTCCTTCAGAGGAGTCACCGCTCTGCCTCCCCGTTGGACAAATGTGAGACCGTGAGCCAGAAGTTGAACCTGCCGCCTCTGAGTGAACGGCACCAGTTCTAAAGACATCTTCATATGCTAATGAAATGCTAGGTGAGCATCATAGATTAATACCATTTGTGTTGTCTCTTTATTCTAGTTTCCTCAGTACCACAGTCTAATATATGGTATTTGGTTTTTGGTAAGTGTCTTTCCGTTATTGCTTTTGTATTCTGTACCACCACAGAGTAGTGAATCCAAAGAAAGCTGCAATTCCAGTAATAAGTTGAATATACTGGACACCATAGGAGTATCAGTAGTTCTCTGCACTTATGCGCCGTCTTCTCCCAGTTGCAAGTGAAGTACTCCAGGTGTAAAGATGCCAAAACTCCTTTTGAAAACAGACCTCCACTTTGCAGCACAGCAGAGTGCTGCTGTTTTCTGCAGTGCTTTCTGTCTTATGCATGAGCATGAGATGAGTCCCCTAGGATGAATAATGTCTTCCCGTGTGGTTCTCCCTCGCTCCTTTATAAGCCACTCTCTAGTCAGTAAAATATCACTCAATTGAAGGGGGAGTAGTCTTAATCAGTGAGTTCATTCTTTGCGTCTTCTTTATATTTCATCTCATCACTAAGTTATCAATGAAATTATACGTTAAATTATAGTTTTGTTTTTTTTTTTTTAGTTTAGGCCCTCTTTTTTCATTGCTTTTTCTACAGGTCTAACTTATCTCTTCTTTCTCAAGGAAATGGTATAGTGGGACAAAACTACTGTAATTTGTCCAAACCGATTAAAAAAGCCGTGAGTCGCATTTTAAATCACTGCCAGCCGGACGTATCATCTGCTCATTGGCGGGAGACAAAGCGTTCTGCTTCAGCAGATGGAAAGGTCAAGTTGACAACTCGGGTCCCTTCGGAGAAGGACACTTGTCCGCTAGATGTGCGTGTGTGTTGTTCCCGTGTCCCGGTCCTATCCGCATGTGACACCTCACTGCGGTGAAAGAGTGAGGACGTCTAATTTACAGTGAGAGTAACGTGTGGCGGTAAACTTTGTCAATCTCCTGCTCATCCTCCTTTAAATAACATCTGTGGCAGGCGGGGGTGAATTTCCAATGTGGTAGAACACCAGCAAATGGTGTGAAAATGGTGTGAAAACTATTGGGGAGGAGGCGCGTAGCTGCCAGCAACAGCAAAGATGAAGACAAAGAGTGCACACACGGGAAGAAAGAGAAGAGGCGGTGGGAGAACTGATGTCAAATCTGTCTCTTGTCTTCTAAAACGAAGGAATCTGTATTGTTTGTGCTACCGACAGCCACAGCATCCAGATGTAAAGGTATAGAACGAAATCCGCGTTGACCCTCTGACTCGCGAACGGCGCGCATTAATGTTTGTCAAAACGTCTGAGGTTTCCTTGCCTTCTGTTTCCTTGCCTTCTGTTTCGTCACGCTGCGTCTTCAGCCCGCACAGAAACTGTTAGAAACAACAGAAGCGTGTCAGTGCCTTCAGCAGTCCTTCAGCGGTGCTGTGATGTGAACCGTGCATCTGCTTCCTCTCCACAGTGAACAAGCACAAGCCGTGGATAGAAACGTCTTACCACGGCGTGATCACGGAGAACATGGACACGGTGCTGCTGGACCCGCCGCTGGTAGCCCTGGACAAGGACGCGCCGGTCCCCTATGCTGGTAGATACACACACACACACACACACTGGATGTACACGCATACAGTACACACATCCTCTCCCGTGTGTACGTTGTCTTACAAACACATCGGGGCTGAGACGAGGATGCTTCGGCACCGTGTGCAGGAAACCGTGGCGACAGCACAAGACAAAAAAACAGATGATCCAACAGTTCTCTGCACTCAACGTTCGTCACGGAGGCTGAATGCCATTTATCTCTATCAGTGTAAAACAAAGGGTTTTCCATCTTATTCCAAGAGCACTTCTTTTTCTCATTGTTGTAGAGAAACACTCAAAAAAGCCAGAGGGCTTGTATAAAACTGAACAGGTATTTGTATCACACCTTTTCCCTGTTGGTGAATTGAAACTGAGTATGTTTGTGTTCACTGTGAACAGGTGGGCTGTGCTCAGATATTGTTACTTTTATTTACAAACTATTCTGTCCAATGCACTTCTGGCCTGTACTGGAGGTTGTTTGAATTCACAATAGAGTTGGATGGAAGAATTACAGAGGTAAGTTTGCATGAATGCATTTACTTCCATAACCATGTCAGGTTTTGAGTCGAGATAGATCTTTATCACTTGCCTTGGCAGGGATTTATTCAAGGCCGCTGATAATTGAAGCTGAGTGTCACCTTTCTTCATGCTTCAGAATTGCCTCATTTAACTGGACCAAAAGACTGCTCTCAAGAGTGGAGGAAAATCTTCCTGAGCCAAATCTGTTCTGCATATTCACAATGTTTTTTCTCTAGACTAAGACTGTGGAGCTGCCTACGAACCGCCGTTATAATCTACAAAACGAGAAACCACATAAGAAGCAGGTCAATATTTTGTTAACGCGTTATCCAGTGTGCGTACGTTGTTATGATGAGACACTGGATTTTTAGTTCCAATCCAATAATTTAGTACCATTGGTGTATTACAGTTCTGATTTAATAAATTAATCTCATACAATGTTATTTTCATGCAGTGAAGAGCACAAACAAGGTGATATTCTCTTTAGCATTAGTTAATGGTCGTTTTGGATTCATAGATGCACGGCATCTACTGGCTGCAGCTCAATGTGTTTCTACACAGACCCCTCACCAATCCAAGAACGACAACCGCAGCGCAGACCCGGTTCATTTCAAACCTCTCCTCGTCTTTGGCTTCCGTTAACGAGGTGCTGGGAGTGCGATAGCGACTGAAATGTCTCACGTTGATTCACAGAACAGGTACACGCTTAGTAATAAAAGTACAGCGTTGTTATAAACCTCATCTCCGGATGACTGTTTCGGGTGCTGATTAGGTTGTCTAACAGGAGCTGGCATCAGACAGCCACCTCGCAGGTACAGCGCAGCTGACAGTAACGGGAAGGCGAGAGACAGTGAGGACTTTTATAATTGGACAAGGTATTCCGAGGCTCAAAAGCAAATGAAGAGGCTTTTTGGCAGCTAATGCTTAACAGCTCATTATGGCAAAATGGCTTCTATTAATCCCAGCGCTGACAACCATGAAAAACTAATACTCAGCATTTCTTTCTCCTTATGTTTCCCTTTTTATGTGTGAGTGTTTTTGTTCTAATGCCACAGTCATAATGTTGCGTGTGAGCGGTCCTGTGTGAAATGGGTAAATACAACCGACCTTGAGGAGAGAAAAGCCCGGAGAGGACTCTTTTTGTCCGTCCTTTTCCCACAGGGCGTTTAACAGCCCTGTATTGCACAAATACTGTACAGTGTGATGCAAATGATTTTGTTTATGCAGATATAGTGCATGTGATGACTCAACGATCTATCGGAGAGGTCTAGGAGGATTTACTGAGAAAAAGAGACTATATTATGCGATAAAAAGCCTTAATCTGTAATATGCATCACAAGTGAAGAGGCTGCAGATACACCTCGCTCTCATTGTTCTTCTTTAATTAAGCACTACCGACCTAGAGTCATTTACAGTGCAAAGCTTTTCCTAGCAACCAAATTCGCGCCACATTGAATGTGTAATGACACCGCAACGAGCATCCAGACAAAAGGAGAAATTCCTCCATTCTTTTTCTGCATGATTAACACTTGGTGTGTTGACTCGGAAAGGTCAAACTTGTGAAAAATGGGTAGAGGAGAAAAACGTAGCGCCTTACTGGCTGTGGAAAGGTGATATTTCTCTCTTTGTTTTCCATTGCATGTGGTCTAATGAATGAAACCCGCACAATCGCTACCAAGGAGACTGGGGGGGAAAATTCCATCCCAATTTATCTCCCTTTACGGTTGTCTTCTGCTACAGCTCTCCCTCATGCATACGACAACGTCCCTCCCTCAAATCTTCATCTCAATCCGTCTTTCTCTCCACCTGGTGCCACATTCCGTCTTTCTCAAGCAAACGGTCTTTCGTTCCATTCTCTATCTCGACACTTTGCTCCCAGCGAGCCCGTACACAGGGAGTCACTTAGGCATTAGAGACACTGTCATCAATCCTGGTTTTGTTTTACTGGAGAAAGGAGTGGGCTGTCCTCCTGGCTCCACTTTAATTGCGGTGTGGGAACATGGACCCCGGATTGTTAAGTACCCTTTTTCTCCTCCATTGTACTTTTCTTTGGCCCTCGTTTATTTCCTCTCCAATCCATTGGCCCTTCACGTCTCACCCCACCTCGCCGTTTTACCGATAAATTATTTTTCTCTTTTGCTTCATGTTGATGTAAACTACCCACGGTGGGTCTAACTTGGACAGGCTACGCTGAGACACACACCCTAGAGATGCCACGATGGCCCCCTCTATCCTCTGCAACACCCTTCAACACCTCCCCGGGAGCAAAGGTGTGTGGGTCGAGCGTTCTCGATCATATTAGCACGAGCAATGGCGGCAGTGGATTCAAGGCAGGCAGTTTAATTTGCTTATTCTTTATTATCTCGAGGACACAGTCAACAGGCACAGATTCTCTCCATTTATCATGGTACCTGAATAATGTGCTGAGATTCATTGCTCCCTCTGCAGAACCCACACAGTGTAAAGGAAGAAAGGTAGTTGATAAAGATAGAAGGGAAAGGCAGAATGGATAGCTGAGAGTAAAAATGGGAGAGACAGATGGTCAGTGAAAATGTTAGTGGGTCCTCACGGGCAACTGCCACGAAAAAACCTGTTTGATTATTCCCACTGGTTGGTTTATGTTTGCATGTGTGTCTGCGGCCACTGGGTTGCGAATGAATACGGTCAGTGCCTTGCTTTTTTGCCACTTTGTTTTGTACTTTCTGGCTCATCGTTGCACGTCTTGATCATCAGCCAAATTATCTCTCCTGACGGCAGCTAGTTCATCCCTAATCTACAGACGCTGTATTATAAAGTTCCCCTTTAGTCCACTAACAGCTTGGCTGCAGAGAAAAGCAGCAGCATCAGTCCTCTTAGACAGCCTTGCCCAACACACAATCGCTGCAGTTGTAGGCGTATGACTGAAGAAAATAGATTTGATTGATTCGGTAGCAGCTATCTAAAGCCAGAGCCATTATGTGATCAGTGTAGACAGCAGCATGGATTAGAATGAAATGCCATCCATTCAACTAGACGCTTATGAGAAGGTCAAAATGTCAATAAAGTGACAGCCCTGTATGTTCAACTTACATTTATGACCATAACAGTTTTTGGACTTTATATTAATAAACTGCCTTGAACCAATAATGTGAAACATTTCAGGCCCATTTTTCTAATCTCAACCATATATGAAAGGAAGCACGTTTGAGACGCAATATTATAATCTGCTGTGCAATGTTTTGGCAGCAGTTTTTTTTTATTTCCTTATGATACATGAAGCAACGAACCCACATAAATGCAGCTCATTGCAGGTCTGCTCTACTTCTGCGATTGAACAGAATTTTTAATACAACACTTTTGATGAAAATGTATATTTGGTCGAGAAAACGCAAAAAAGCTGTAAGACCTTTTTACTACATTACTGACTTAGATTATGATCAAAAAAGACGTCTTTTTCATTTCTGCCAGTACCAGTAATCATGTTATCACCAAACAGTCAAAAAAGTTTTTCATTGTTGTAAGAAAATGAAAACATAAGTTATTGTCACTGGTTTAAAGCCATTGCTGACGGCGGTGTATTAGTTGGCCGAACGGGGCGCCTGAAGTGATAGTTGATTAATTGTGTGTGAAAAGTCTTCATATCCCTGCTGCTGAGTCAGCAACAATCACAGCATGACAGTTGCTGCACCGAGACATGAACAGGAAGTTGTAACTCTGTCCATACAAATAATTAAAACTGTTTGGTGGATAGACAAGTTGTCACTTCCTGATGCTGTTTCCCTTTATACAGAAACAAAGCTGCCATTACAACAACAGCTCAAAAATCTTTCATCTGCACAGGAAACAGATGATGCAATATCATTACATCTGAAAAGAGACCAAAAAAAGGTAACTAAACCAGAAGACAAAAAGTCGAGCACGAGGAAGCAAAGCGAGAAACACGGACACAAACCAGGGAATTAGGATCGTGCAGCATGTGTGTGAGTTAGAGTGGAAAAGAGAGATTTATATATACATAGCCGGGGAACAGAAAGAAAATGAATCATCAAAGGATAAGCAAGAGTATTGAATGGGCACCCTGATCAAACCAGGCGGCTCGGTCTCCGTGTGCCCCGAGGTGGAGAGGAACATATCACTTTGCCTGCCCGTCCCTCTCCTTCCTCCTCTGTGTCCTCCTGCTTTTGTGGAGCTGTTACATTTCCGGGTGCTCAGTCGTTGGGTAACAGCGAGAGCATCAAAGGTTCTGTATGCTCTTTAGAGGCATGACACACCGGACTCTAGCAGCCCTGCATGAATATCTTATCGCATTCCGCCAGCGCCCACTGCGATGATCTCGTACCCGACTCGGCAGTTCATCTGAGCTCAATGCAGCCTTGTTTGGGTTTTCTGTGACGTGATGAGCCGTGATTGAGGAAAAAAAGTGAACGGTCCTATAACTACTACAAGCACTAAAAGCAAAGGAAGAGGCTGGCAACATTGATTTTGGCAACATTGATCGATTCGATCTTTTGATTGAAGATCAAAGTTGCGGCAGTTTGTTTTTGATGTGTTCAACGCTATGATGCACCACTCACACCACTCACACTCATGGAACGATACTACCGGTACATCATTCTCTAGGAGCTGTTGGGAAAAAGGGGGCCGGCACGACAGATATTCACCCTTCTATTTTCCTCCCTCGGTGCTCAGAAACCTTCCTCTGGTTTCCCTCACTGTCTCCATCTCTCCTCCTTCATCAAGGCTCCTCCTCATTTAAACTTCCCCACGCAGACACGTGCATGATGAGTCAATGACTTCCTCTCCCCGTGAACCTGTGAGACATCCTGTGGGAAGCGTCTTGATTGATTCTGCTCGTGACCTCACACCCGATCCGCAGGTGACGCTCGTTCTCTCCGTCGGGCCTGTTGTTTCGACGTGAAGTGCGTTCAACGCTTTGTGATCAAATCAGTGTAGGGGGTGACATTTTACTTTCCAAATGTTAATTCCATTAAATTATTTTATTTGCAGTAATGAAATGTCAAAGTGCAGCAGATTTATTTCAGAAGTGAATATAACTATGGAGATAAATTCATGTTTGATCCATTCGTTTCATTCATTCAGCTTTTAAAGGTTTAAGAGATGCAGATCATGTGTCATGTTAAAGTTCAGCAGACCCAGGGGGACATATGATCAGCAGTACCTGCCAATCATATCCATTTGTTATTTTTTATGTAAATGTATCCGAGGCTTAAGACAATCAGTCAATCACTTCCAGAACAGAAAGTTTGAGTATTTGCTTTTCATTTATAGTTTTGTTATGTTATATTTTCATATTCTAGATAATCATTACAACATTTTTTTTAAATGTTGTATTGATTTTAAATGTGCCCAGTTGACCTTCAGGTGTTGCGTGTGTGTGTGTGTGTGTGTGTGTGTGTGTGTGTGTGTGTGTGTGTGTGTGTGCGTGTGTGCGTGTGTGTGTGTTTTTTGTCTGAGTAGAAAAGTTTCTATGAATGTTGAAATTTGCCTCATCCCGCCTTCAGTTGTCACGAGGCTGTAAAGGACGACATCGCCTTCATCCCCTTCAGAGCCCATTAGTCTCTCACAGGGTTATTAAGGCTCCATTCCTTTGTACGCAATGTGCAGCTGAAGACAAATGTATATGACCTTATTCAATATTGCTAAAATGTCAACCCTTTTTTCTGCATTAATGAGTTGAACAACTCTCAACAACTCTAGTTTTCAGTTAAACTAAAGTTTAAGCACTGAGGCAATTTAAACACCAAGAGGAGGGATGGTAAAGCTCTCAGGGATACACTGCACGCATCTGCTTATCTTTTTAGATACGTTATACAACTGATCTAATGAAAAAATGTCAAATAGGAAACTAGTCGTAAGCCACTTCCAGTTCCTGAAAGAAATACGCTAACAATTTGGTATTGTTTAGTGGAACACACTGTCCGACGAGGAAAGCCATTTAAATGATAGGAATCACCGCGCTCCTCTGTGGCTGAGGATCATCTAATTGGATCCATATAGGATGGCCAGAGTAATTACTTGTGCAGTAATGCTCCACTGGCGCTTCGTCATCAATGCATTGTCAAGTTGCTCACAGCGCCAAACAACCTTTTAGCCTCTGATTGATTTTGCGGAGTATAAAATCCTGTCCCTTATTACCCTATTGCCCCCCCCCCCCCCCTCTCCCTTTTCTATTCGGCACAGGATCTCATTTCTTGACGCTGCGTGAGGATTCTCGAATGCTTTCTCTTTTATGTGTGTGTGTTCCCTAGTAATGAGCTTAAGGCTTTGTTTGTGTGTATCTGTGTGTTTGTGTCTATGAGGTTATAGTGAATCCACCAAAAACTGTTTCCTAGTTTCTTTAATAGAAAAGGCATCATTCATACACACAAATCCCATATTTCAAACAGGGCTCCTATGGGGCCGACCACCATTGTACCATAACTACGTAAAGGCTTAAAGAACACATATTTCACATCCTTTAGCTGAAATTGCCTACTAAATTACTAAGAATGTAAGAACTTCATGTATACCATGCAAGCTCAAAAAGCTTAGACAGCTTACAGTTCATTTTCCTGAATAAAATCAACTACTCTATAATATGCTGTATACTTTCTATCAGCTCTACCAGCTCTTGTCGTGTTAATACATGTTATTAAAACACCCACTGACTTACCTTTTTGGTAAAATTATTTTTATTGAAAAGATTGACCTGATTTTGAATTAGACGTTTGGACACAGACTTTCATGATTTGTCTCCGCGCTGCATTGAAATGCGCCCGCGCCATCAGCACAGGAGGGAAGCCAATGCAACTTGTTGGCTGGCAAAGTCGGTGCCTTTTAGTTTTGACCGATAGAAGGTATAAGCTAGCGATGAGATAGAGGCTGAAATAACCCGCTCTTCAAGGATATATCGAGCACTGACCCGTGATCCTAATGTGAGCGCAAATGACTTAATGGAATGTGCAGTGAATGGCAGCTGAAACTAATCCAGCAATTCTCTGTGTTCTCTCGCTCGCTCACGCTCTCTCTCTCTCTCTTTGACAGTAGCTTGACAGGACCTCAATATCCTGACAGGCCAATTAGAGGACAATTTACATATCTGCCTGGCTCCATTGGCCTTGTTCATTTGAGCATAAAATAAGATAATCTGGGTTTTGGACCTGTGTACGACATCAGAGCCACACAGACTAACCTCATCCTCCCATTTCTCCCCCTCGTCTCTTCTTCATTAGAACGGACTCAGACCTTTTGTTGTTGTCCAATACTTTCCATTCCTATCTACGTTAGCCTCTGCTTTACTCTACTACCTTTTATTTTACACTTTAAGCTTCACCTCGCTCATCAGTGCCATCCAGAACAATGGTTTTATTTGTGCATAAACTTGTTAATTTTCAAGTAGAGATTGAATGAAACATGCAAATGAACTCTTTTAAAATTAGTTTTCTTCATTTTCTTTTTCTCACAAAAGCTTTCAGTCAAAGTTAATATTATTCAATCCTATTACAGAGAGAGAGAGAGAGAGAGAGAGAGAGAGAGAGAGAGAGAGAGAGAGACGTATGTATATATATATATAAGATTAAGTGGTTTGTTTTTTATCTTAACTATTAATATTCATGTTTCATGAAGATGGTGTTTGGGAGAGAAGCAGCATATCGTGTAACCTGAACAATCTCCCTCCCGTCACGTTGCTTATCACAGCCACACGTCAACCTGTATTGTAATTAATGATGCGGAGCTCCAGGCCAGACTCATTAGGACGACGCACACAGTCGATCAGCTTATTTACCCAGTGTTACGAATGGAGCTGCTCGGGGACGATTGCCAGGGACAGACGGTCCCGAGGGACTTTTTAGAGGACAAAGTAGTTTTAATTGAGCTACTATTTTTCATGGAGCTGTGTCAAGAGTTAAAACTCCACCCAGCAGGGCTGCCTGCAGTAGTTGTGGGATGGCATCATTCCAATTGGAAGCAGAGATGATACAGATACCTGCTGCCACTTGTAAGGAGTGAAGAAAAAGCTTTCAGTACACTAAATGTGAGTTTAATTTACCTCCTTGGGACATTCCCCAAAGGGCACAAGGTGTGGGAGGAGATACTTCCATGGGACATTGTTGTACTGCTTTAAATACTACTTTCTTCTTCCGTATGAGAGTCAACTAACCATTAAGTTTGGCATGGTTGTTGCCCTCTTAAGTTTAACTGATACTACAGGTTGATGTCCCTGCAGGTCCCTCTTATTTTTAACTCATTAGTTTTTATTCTGCTTTTTCCAGCATTGATGCCACGATAGAGTGCTTTAGTTTGTGGTCACGGCAGGAATTCTTCTGTGTGGATGTTAAAAACATCTCTGCTATACATTTCACCAAAATGCTCCCAGTTTACCATCAGTTAACTGTTTGATTGCTGCTGTTCGATAAATTAGATTCCAATCTCCTCCTAATTAAGTGCTTGAAACACACAAACACCCACATGACCTTAAGGCAGAGTGTGTACTGCTGGACATGGGTCGCTAGGGTCAATTATGGCGGTGTAATGATTGTAATTGGCTAATTTTCAGCCCATTACGCTATTCTTATGCAGCAGGTTGTAATTCAGCGGAAAGATTGATGGCCGGTCTTTCTCTGGGTGATGGATGATAGTCCGTGCTAGAAAAGGAGACCTCCATCATTAATAGTGTCTAGGAATGAGCTGTCACGCCACCAGGCCCACACACAGGGAGCGCGTGCAGGGCGAGAGGCTGCAGAGAGACTGCCCTTGACGCAGTGTGAAGGCAATTACTTTCAGTTTACATGATGTTTACATGTTGCAAGCGTATTTAGGGAAACTGTGTTTCGAGGTTAAATGTCTACATGATGGACGCATACCAACATTTAAAAACACGTCTCAAGAGCCATCCGTATCTCAGTGCCTACTTACGCATTTTCCATGTCGATGTAATTTCCAACACCCAGACAGAAATAGCCAGGGGAATAGGACATGCTCTAAGGTCCGGATTTCACTCTCTTCCTGCCTTGCTCAGTGTGTTTAGCCCACATTTTTGAATACCAATCGTAGTGCAGAGCTCGAGCATCTCTGAAGTGGTTCAACAGGATCGGACAGCAATTCAAATAAGATTTCTGTGCTTCTTCACCTTCTTTCAGCCGGATAAAAAATACCAGTGCCAACTTTTCCAAACGTGCCAGAACGTGTGAAAGGCAATTTCAAACGAGTGACAGAGTACCGGATGAGGGCAGCGAGGGGCATCAGTCAAGTGCCCAGCAGTCATAGTTGCAGCTAACATATACTCACAGCCTGTCTACTGGCGCTGCAAAAGGCTGCAGGCAGACCGCTGTAGCAGGAAATTACTTTTCAAAATACACACGCACTGTATAACAATGTCCGTTAACGATTTTGAGCGTCACTGCGACGCCGAACTAGTGTGAGAATAGTTTCACCGCCGCCTGTCTGTGACGACAACGGCAATAATGCAGAAATGCAAAGAAAGAGAACATTGTTGACAGGCCTTTGTGTCATCAGGTGATCGTAAAGCAATTAAAAGCCATACACCGATCTTTTAAAGTCCCAAGTGGATCAATCTGGAAACATTGTTAATTATAGTTGCTAATAATAAATACGGATGAAATGCCCTTTGCGTAGTTTTCTCGAGCAACAGGTATTGCGATGTAATAAATAGCGAGTTGTTGCTGCATAGCCATTGCATGTAAAGCATGATGCCTTGAGCTCTGAAGCCCCGCGGCCTCTGAACTAATTTACACACGTGTTATTAGTATTCTGTCACAGGTTTCTAATCTAGTGTTACACCCCTCAGGGTCTCTCTGTCTCTGCTAATTGTGGGAGCGCTAATGAGGATAAAGTCCAAATGAAAAACTTCTATGATTCTCTAACTCCCTTTGCAACGACGGAGGAACACTGTCTAATACCAACCTATTCCTGACCTTTTGTGTCATTTCACTTTATCACAGCTGTCGCGAGGTGAGGATTCCATCAGCTCACAGTTCACATGGGCGCGGCGTTATGTGCTGACAGAGGCTGTCGTGGTAGAGCAAAATGCATAAAATGGGAAAAACCATCCTCTTCTAAAAAATATTCAAGAAATCTTCGTGGTTAAATACTTAACCACGAACTTTATCCTCATTAGCGCTCCCACTATTAAGTTAAATACTTAACCACAAACCCCTCGTCTGCTTTGTCTCCATTTCGATGATATTTAAAGTTCCTATCCTACCTTGTAAATATTTAACAGAATACACTGAGTACACTGAGACTCATCACAGGAGGAAATGAAATGGAATTCTCTGCAAAAACAATGAGACACCTTCAGCTGGCGGGTTGACAAATGATCGAACATGACAGCGTCGCATGCACGAGCTATTGCCTGCCGTCTGTTATGAGGAACATAACTAGCATGCAGAGATCAATGAAAGATGACAGATTAGGTTGTCTTAACCTCCGCTGCAAATCAAAACTACACTGCTCATTACATCCTCTGCAGATGTTTTTCTAAATTTAACTAATGATTTCTACCTTATTTCTACCTCATTCCGTGCATATTTCTATGCATTGTGCATATCTGTCACAGCTTTCTGTGTGTGGTTTCTACGTGTACTTGTATGTTTGTGTGCAGCGAGGCATGTGCACGACAATGTGTGTGTGTGGGTGAGCATGTGTCTTCTGTAGACCAGTGGGCCGTATCCTTCTTTTCTTTTTGTGCTGGTGAGCGGACAGAGGTCAGAGTCAGAGACACGTTGACATTTAAGGCTCAGAGGCTCACGGAGACTCCCCGCTGTGCCTGGCAGTCTGTGATTATCTCAGAGCCAACGATGCCAGCAACACAGGGGTGTCCAAAATGTAGAAAGAAACGAATCACAATTGGGTGAATGTCACTTCTGAGAGGAGGGGTGTGACTCTGTTGAAAAGATAAAAAACAGATTATGCGGGGTGTGAAAGGGTTGTCTAGCAGAGCCGATTAAGCTCAGAGAATGGGGCAAAGTGACATTATGCAAACGATATGCAGAGTGCTCCCTGTCTCCAAAATAAAGAAAAGTCACAAACATTGTTCCAACGAGCAATGCAAAAATCACAAGCAGTATTTGTATTGCTCATGAAAGGCTGTTATGCGTCCGATGAAAGCAGACGGACAGCAGACGCTGACTGTGGAGCGTCAGCGGGAGGAAGGTGAGAATTGGGGTCGGAAACGAGAGTGGTGGACATGCGTCAGAGGCAGGGATGAAGGAGGGTGAAGGTCGAGCTGTGCATCCAGGTGTTGCTGTTAAGAGCTGCATCGTTGCTGTCCACTGTGACGGCTACGCAGGAAAATGAGAGGCAACGTGAGAAGGAGAAGGTGGGAAAGAGGCGGTGGAAGGAACCCGATCCTCTCTTAAGTGGTCGATAGCGGTATTTATATCTGCATTAGTGGCCTCACACCAGTTTGCATCTCCTGCAGCATCCTCGCCATCACTTTTAATCTACTCACTTTGACCTCTTCTGTCCTACATGGCAACTGTGTTCCCCACAAGTTTTTTGTTTTCCATTGGTACGGGGGGGTTCTCTTCCTCTGGCTCAGATTCACTTTCTCTGTGAAGGTTTGATGCTCCCTGCCAGACGCCAGAGACAGTTTGCTCAACTTCCCCCTTTGTCCCACCTTGTTAGACAACTTGCTGCTAATATTTTCAGTTTTCTGTTTAGATATTTTCCCGGTCATTACACCTGACCCTATGTTTGAGTCTCAAGTAGCCTTTTATTGAACTATTCACTGTGGGGTCTGACTTCATTCACTCAGAATACTACAGCCATACATTTCGGTTGTACGTAGAACTGTCCTCTTCAACATCTAGGTCACACAACTGCATCTCCAAACAGTTACAATCAACCGGCAATCCTGACAGCCACAGTTTATCCGATGAATTCTAATCCCACAACTTCAGAGGCTGCAATAAACACTAATTGTCAAATTGCAGTTTTGTTTTGTCAGCGATGTTGAGTTCTCCTCATTCTTAGATTGTGGCATCCAGGGTTTCAGCGGCCCGTGGTAAGCAGTAAAGTGTATGTGTACAGTACATGTGTTTGCGTGTCCACATGTGTGTGTGTGTGTGCGTACGTGTGTGCGCCTCCTGACTGGGTGAGCCGTTGATTTGTCACCCTGAGGTCAAGTGGATAGTGCGACAATCTCCCAAATGCAATTAGGAAGTGGCCGGCTTTCCTAGGAAGCCCAGTGCGACTGTGATGAATAGCTCCAGTGTGTCTCTCTTTAACGCACTGTGAACCTGCTGTGACTGCGCCACTCAACAAATGCATGCACACACACAAATCCTCACACATACATACACACACAGACATGCGGCGTATAAAAACTAGGCTTTTGGATTTCAACTGCCTACAGACTGAAGAAATCAATGAAGATTTTAAATTCTGTACAGTTTGACTTTTTGAGGGGAAAAAAAATCCTGTGTTAACTTAGATTTATTTTTATTTCTTTGACAATATTTTGTCATTGACAAAGTACTGCATGACTCTGAAGATCTATTAATGGTGTATTAAAAACTGATTCTATGAAAAATGAATGTACTATAAAAAGAACATACACTTATACTTGATAACCAACCATTACTTGATAAATAAGCCATATGGATTTTTATTTTTGTTTATGAAATTCAAACCCCAAATTTCATTTCACACATTAAATTTACATAATAGGTAGTAACTGAATTCAATAAAATACTACATTGATCAATTGAAATACATTTTTTCCCTTCAAAAGGTTATTCTATAATCTGCAGCAATTCTCCCAGAGAGCTGTCCCAAAGACAAAACTTTTTATTCTCATTTGGAGCTTTTCGAAACTGATTTTTACTAAAATTCAAGTTTTGATGCTCCAGGACGTTGGTCCTCATGTCTAAATTGTGTTTCTCCTGAGAAATGAAGGTGGATGAAGCTGGAAGGACTGGAGCTCCACATGCCACCGAGGTATTTAGAGCTCATGGTGGAAATCAAATATATTATTAATATTTTTAACATAATGCTGTCTGCCTGAAAAACAAGGTAGTTCCATTAATAAAATGATATATATTCAACACCATGACAAAACGGAGCAAAAGCTGTGTGTTGTGGGAGCTCAGGTGCATCAAGTGGAATTAATTCATGCATATCTCATATGCGTGTATATGCGTGTGTGTTTATGAAGTATCTGTCTGTCACTGGGATGAAGCTTAATCCAGTGATTAAGTAAACAAGAGGAACAGGACTGTGATCACAGGACTGAGGGCAGGAGAGTGAAGGAATCAGTGTTTAAAACCGCCCGATACTAGAAACTCCCTTTAATCAAGGTCTTACAGTTCCCCTCACTACACACACATGAATACGGTCAAATCTTGATACTTTAGCTCTCACGTCTAATGCTCTGCACAGAGACAGACGTACAGGCACATCCCCAACAGATGGAGTCGCAAGCAGTATTTGATTAAGAAGAGGAATTAACATGATTGAATTTCCTCATTCTCCGTTGAGGCTTGACTGAGGAAGAGGGGTCATTGGGAGTGTCTCTCAAAAGTCACTCCCTATATTCCGTTGTGCGGGTCAGGGAATCACGATCCCAATGCCAGGGAATACGTCCCATGGGAACAGTCTAAAGAGGACGGATGTTTCCCGTCGTAGTATTTGCTCTTCACTCACGGATATAAATCGAAGGTGTCGTTCTTCGCCCTAACTTGCTTCCACTCATGTTACCCGTGGGGCACATTATTGGACAGCGCGACGTATTCTTCATGTTTATGCTGATAAGACACAATTGGACCTCCCCTTTAACCCAAAGGACTTAAGCAGCCTGTCTATTTTACATAATTGTCTTCTTGGCTACAGGCGGGAGTCGCCCAAAACCTGGAGATGAAGAGAGGAATTTTAATCAGAGGGTCACAATCACTTTGTCTTTTTACCCTGTGTACTTGGTCTTCCTGTTGTTTTATTGAGCAGGTTAGTGTAGTTATACTGTGGGCTCGTTGCATCAGGAGATCAGGCCTGCAACATCACAATAAGGGTTCACCTGCATGCTATTCAGAAAGTCCACCGCATGTCAGTGTCCTATCGAAAAGAGAGGATTTTCCGTGTGCAAAATAGTGGATTGTGCTCGCTTAAATTAAACTATTGTTTTTAGAGACACCCGTGTTGTTGGTTTATATTTAACATAACCTTATTTCCACCATGTGAAAACATTCATGGTTATCAAAAAGTGTAAGCAATTATTAAATACAACAAATAATAAAAAATCTTAAGAAATAAAATGATCTGTCGGCTGTTTCTCATGGTAGGAACCGATGCATTTGTTCCGGTTCCATGTGACAACGTTTTAGTTGTGGTGTTAAACTCCGCGAAGCAACAATCCATGATGTTTTCTTTAAAAAAACGCCCCCGTTGCTGGTACCCTATAGGCCAAAAGATTAGTATTCACTTCATCCACACAACAACCTGTTCCCTCAGGTTGAAGCTGCTGAGAAGCCAACTAAGTGGAGTGAAATGGTGTGCATGTGTCTGCATATTTGCTGGCACAGCTGGAATCCATTGGAAATCTCTGTCATTTCTATTTACATATACATTGGCACATGACCTACCTCCTCTTCATCGCTCACTCGCCCTCCTTCCTCCGCTCCATGCGACTGTTGCGTTCGCCTGTAAAATGCGATCCAGAAAAATGAGTTCGCCACAACAAATGGAGCGGAAAATGGATTTGCATCCATCCCCCAACTGCTAAGTGGAAGTACCTATTACTGCTCCCCGACACCCAGTAAACGTTCATGCATAAGGGCTGCTATGTCATAATCAGTGGCATTTTCAAACCCGATCCCTCTCCCTTTGGTCAGCTCTAAGACCAAATAGGCTCAGGCGTTTGTAGATCTTGCGTATTGCTTTTCTCATGGCCTAGCGCAGGCATATTGGCCAACCTTTTCCTCATGATAAAGGACCGTAACCGAGATTAAAGGGGTCGACACAGTGGCCAGGGCCCTTGACAATTGGTTGTGGATCAACACTTGACGCCCCCCATGCTCGGCAGCATCATTTTTTAACCTAATAAAGGAGTTGGCTTATAACGGCGGGTTGTTGAGACAAGGAAAGCTGGATTGAGCCGGAAAGAAGCCAGCGGCGAGAGGGAACTTTGTCTGTGGGATTTCAGCAAGCAGGGAGAATTCCTCTTGGCCAGGAAGCTTTTTGTTGCCGCTGTGTCCTGCGATGTTCTAAGATACATCAGAGATTTCAGCCAACAAAGGGTCACAGCTTTTTTTTTCAAATCCCTGAAATGAACACTCAGGCAGGGGGATGAACTCGGAACACGAATTGAGACCCACAGCTTGATCTAAACACAGGTTCACACACACACACACACACACACACCCACGCTAGGCAAACACCATGCACTCAGTGCGTTTGGTAGAGCACTCTGCAGACCGGATCTTTTGTTGAGCTGGCGCAGTCTGACAGGTATCAGAAATTAGTTTCCCCCGCACTGCATCAGCAGGAGCTGTACGCTGTGTTTATTCTGAGAGCAGCACACGCTGACAGAGATCACCGCGTCCAGGAATAAGACGCAGGCTTAAATTCAAAGTGTGCTCAAGGTGTTGTGGTAAATATAATGCGTATGTATTTGGTAAAATATATTATGTTTATATATTCATATTGTTTCATGTTTTAATTCATATTAATGCTCTATGTTATTTGTGTCTCCCGGTTTTTTTTCAATGTCACCACAATGTTTTTGTTTTGTTTGAATTTTCTCCCAACTCACTGATTAGCATCGGTGGATGCTAATCGCTAACGCATGCATTGAAAACGCTGCTTTCATTTCTGCCACAAAAGGAGGATAAGACATTTTTTTGGTGACCAACTCACAAATTGTATCCGATGGAATAATTGAACATGAATCCCTGCTTAAGAAATGAAATGCAGAGAGGACTAACGTACAGATGGAATCTGTGTTACCGTAAAAGCTCCCATGATGTACACATCTGTCACATCTGTCCGTGTCCTTTCAGGGGAGATTTGTGCCTTTAAGATCTACGGTGAGGAGGCTCCGTTTGAGGCCGTGGTGTTGAATCGCACATCAGGAGAAGGCGTCCTGCAGGCCAGTGGCCCTGTGGACTGTGAGAGCCAGAAGGAATACACCTTCATAATCCAGGCTTACGACTGTGGGGCCGGACCCTCCGGGGCCGACTGGAAGAAATCCCACAAGTGAGTCAACCATTGTTTCTTAGTGTTTTGTGGGTGTATTGAGAGAGCTGTCAAATAGAGATAACTTGTTAATCAATATATTTTGTGTGTGTTTGTGTTTGTTTTTATATAGAATACGAGCTTGACAATCATGAAAACAAATCATTTGTGTCTGAAGCTTAAAATGTTTAAATTGTTAATGCTTTTGGGGTTAATGTGAGGTCAGAAAAGTTCATTTAACTCTTTTACAACATTGTATTTTATATAAAATGTATATATTGTACAGCTTTATACATTGGGACCTTATCAACAGCTCCCCTATCCACTGATTGACATGTTTTTACTCTTAAACTGTCTATTTGGTGCTTAAAAACAAAAAAATGGCAATTGTCAGAACCTGTATTAAATTATTTTTGCATGATTCACTTGTTTGGCCATTTGAGTAATTTTAAATTAAAGTGGACGTACAGAGAAACACAAACATGACATACGAAAATTATTATCTCAAAATGTACAGCATAAATTGCTTATATTTAGTTAAAAAGAGAAAATTTTAGAAGTTGAAACCCACAAAGACTATTACAGACTCCATGAACTAATGTTTAATGGTCTACCAGCTTTACACAAATCAATATTTAAAGGAACCTGGAACCTACAAAAAAAATGATGTGACGCTCATTTTCAAACATGTTTGAAAGCAATCTGTGGTTTTAGGAAGCTGTTTTAAAAGGACTGGGTTGGAAAGTACATCGGAAATGAAGGAAATGAAAATATCTTCGGCAAAGATTACGACTATAATCTTCATTGTATTACCGTACAATAAACCCTCTCAATGGATTTTAAGATTAGGTGTTTATTACAGAAATAGTAACCATTAAAATGTCCACCGACCGCTCAAAATGCTGAGAAAAAATACCGAAGATCTATAATTAGACATTGTCTGCTGTTTCTAAATTTTCTTCTTCCTCTATCTATTTTCCCCAAGACCACGGCAGCATTGACAGCTGAGAGTTGCGGTTTTGTTCTCAGGATGTGTTCCCCTAATGGCCCAGCAATATTGAGTGTGTGTGTGTGTGTGTGTGTGTGTGTGTGAGATGGACAGACGGGCAGAATGGCACCGACAGCAGCCAATCAGACCCTCCGGTCCTTCTGTTGGAGACAAGGAGCTTTGGAAATAGGCTGCTGCAGGCTTGGCACTAAAATAAGAAGAGAGAAGGATACATTTATCAGCTCAGGGATCTGTGATGCATTTCACCAGTGGATGATGAATGACTTGAAGTGTATGTGTGTGAAAGTGTGACATTATCATAGCATGACATTCTGAATAGGCCTCATTAAGCTAATGCAATTAATTAGCCAGATGTGCTTCTTCAGATGCACCACAAGTTGTTGTTGGTGAAGGTCACCGGGAGAGAACATTTCATGATATGATCTGAATTATTGCTACATTTTGCACAAGTGCACAAATGTAATCAGTGTGTATTTAATAATATACTTTTGGGGGTTCTGTGTTTTTGCATCAGACCAGGAGGGAAGGAGGGAATGTCATTTAGCTGACGCCTTTATCCAAAGCGCCTTACAATGAGTGCATTTCAACCATAAGGAAAGAAACTCAAGCCTGTGTCAGCAGACAAGACTGTTAAGGAGAAGTTTGATTGAGATTAGATGAGAATTCAACTTAATCATACAACTCTAGGTCATCTAGTCAGTCATGTTTTTTAGGAAGAATCTATTTCCTCTACAATTATTAGAACTGATTCCTCTCCCGCTCTTCTGGCTAATCCAAATCACTCTTAAAAGACGAACACTAAATTACTTCAGTTCTTAATCATTTTAATGATCTCTTATGACTTCATGACTAATGCTTTTTCCTTCTCTCAACTCTCCCATCCTCCATCCATCTTTTATTTCCCTGTGTTCTCGTTTTACCCTTTCAAAATCAATCATTTCTACTCTACTGTCTTTGCGTCCTCCCTCCCTTCTCCCTCGTCCTTCCGTCCTTCCTCCACTCAGGGCGGTGGTTCACATTCAGGTTGACGATGTCAATGAGTTCTGCCCCGTATTTCGGGAACCCCTTTACAAGGCATCGGTGACGGAGGGCAAAATCTACGACAGCATTTTGCAGGTGATTAAATGTTATATATTGGTATAATTTAGTTGGCTCTGTTAGATTTCCCAACATTGTTTTAATGTTACAATCAATCTGACATGTAAATGTGCAATTTGAAGAAAGTTGAGAAAGAAAATAATCTGGTTGTACATTTTGGGATTTTGAGGTTGTTTATGGTCAATTTAGTGTCGGTCAAGAACCGGGGGGGTAAATGTAGTGTTATAATTTGCAGGTGGAAGCTTGGGACCAAGACTGTTCACCACAGTACAGCCAGATCTGCAACTATGAGATTGTGACTGCTGGGACGCCATTTGCAATAGACCGCAATGGTAAGTGTGTGTGTGTGTGTGTGTGCATTTGTGTGTGTGTTGAATCTGGTTTGGCTGAATAAGACACTGTACTGTAGTGTAATGATGTGATTAGGTGAGAAGTATGCGACATAGTGAGAGGGAAACTGGGACAGCACAGCGAGACTCAGTCCGCCTGCCTGGAGGCCTTATTCTTAGGAAGTTTTTATAAAAGTTCAGTACTTCGAAGGGCCACTGATTCTGTGTGTAACACACACCCACACTTACACGATTGTACAGAAGCGCTACATTCAAAGCATTAATATAGCAGCGCACGGCTAGTTGGTAGGTAAAGAAAAGGTTGCAGTGATTTTTACTGGACCGGCTTCTGTGTGCTGTGATTTGTGCACCTTTTAGTGCACGTTAGCGCATGTGAGCGGGCCTCACTGCTCTGTTCTCACACCGATGGCGTGGCACCCATTCTCCAGCTTTCTTAACTAAAGTTAAATTAAAAAAAGATATATATCATTTAAGGACAATTGGTGTATAGGGCAGCTGTGTCATTGGTGCACCTTCATTCATTTAATATAAGACAGTTCTTGGTCCGCTCCCAAGCTACATGTGTGTCGGACAATACCCCGTCTCTCCTCTACTGCTCTATGCTCCTTGTCCCAAATGCCAGAACGGAAATGGGAAAAGGGGCCTTCATTTATTCTGCGCCCTCATCGTGGAACATGTTGCAGGAAGATTGAAACCTTAAAGAACTCATATAACTTATTGCCAAAAAGGTTTTTTTATTTTATCAATTAACCCGGTCACTGTTTCTAAACCTTTTAGTTTCTCTTAACTTGTCTTATTTTCTGTTTTCTGTATATGTGGCTCTATTTTGACCAGGTCTCCCTTGATCAAGACATTTTTAATCTCAATGGGACTTTCCTGGTTAAATAAAGGTTTAAATAAAAAAATAGAGAAAACTGTATCTTGAGATAGATAGAAAACATACTATCAAGAACAATTTTAATTCAAGGTGTGTAGGACGATCCACATTTCTTGATTTATAAACTGATTGATTTAGTACGTATGTACAGGAGGTACTGCACCAGTCTTCTTTTTATGGACACTAAAACAACGATGTATATAAATATTCTTATTGAAATACAGTTTGGAAGAAGAAGTTGCATAATTGTGGCTTTTGTTTCTGATTTATTGCATTAACGTGTGATCCTTGAAGTAGCTTTTTCATCACGGCATATTGTAGCTCAAAAGTAACTAACCAAAGATGGACCTTCAAGTTTGACAGCTTTCTCTTTTCTTTTGTTCATTTGTGGCTTCAGACGTGTCGCCGTCCATCGGGGGAGAGTGCTTTATTTTTGATTGAGAGCTATTCTGAGCCCATCTGTCTATATCAAATTTCACCTTTTTGGATTTGCGCTGCCTCCTCGCTGCGCTTCCTCACTCACGTCGCGCTGATTTGAGTGCAGCGTAATCTAGACTGACGAGACACTGGAGGACTTTGGGTGTGTATACGTGTGTTGAATTCTTCCAATGGTTCAGACACCAGTGCAAATCCTTATTGTGTTTTAACTAGTATTTTTCTCTGATAAGAAGATAACAGACAGAAGTAAAGTGAGTCAATCGATTATGCTGCAGTTTGAATATCTGATTTAAATCAACTGAAATTAAAACAGATTATTTTGCTTTTAATTGCATTGGTGACATTGTTGTACAATGCACAACACTCATTATGAAACTGTTTTCACACGTTGAGTAATACTCCTTATGGCAACTTAAACTTCATGTCTAATTGGTGTCGCTTTGATAACTATTTGGAGAGTAATAAAAGCCTAATACAGGTGGTCACAAATCCCCAGAGTGGGAGACTTTTAAAGGTTTCTGCAATTCAACAAGTTGAGTAAACTGTTTTTAAATGAAAATCTTACCATCTTACCTGTCAAAAAGTGTTGTATACTTTAACTGTTTCTTTGTTCACACCAAATGTGGTTTAATAGTGACTGTGGGAGATGCTCCGTTTAACTCGGACCGCCTCACTTTTCTTCCTTTGAC
Organism: Apeltes quadracus; assembly: GCA_021346845.1. Taxonomy (NCBI): domain Eukaryota; kingdom Metazoa; phylum Chordata; class Actinopteri; order Perciformes; family Gasterosteidae; genus Apeltes; species Apeltes quadracus. The sequence continues at coordinate 8,543,766 of CM037919.1, forward strand.
ATTTTTGGATCATCTCTTCTCTTCCTTTCTGTACAGCTGTGCTCTGAACTGATCACTGCCACTTATCTCCTCTGGCCTCCACTCTTTTTGATTTCCTATCATCTTTTCTGCTCTAACTTCTGACAGAAACCAGCGTGACAGGCAGCCGTGCCTGCAGACGTAAACTGCAAAAATAGCTTCAGTTGTCCTCACGGGTCCTTCGATGGACTAAGAAGGAAAAACCTTTGGCAAATTAACAACACAACATTGCATTAACGCTTACTGTTCATCCTTAGGAACATCTGTGTCCGTCTTACATACAAATGATGTGTTTAATCATAAACTGGAACATAATTGAGTCTTTTTTCCTTTCTGCTTTGATGTGCGTTGGTTGCAAACAGCAGCTCACTCGGTTTAAAGAGACTATGAGCTGCACTGCTGCATTGTTCAAATTGAGGTCGGTCAGTGAAGTGAAACACACCGTAGGATTGTTGCATGCAGTCCTGCTGGGGTGTAATCCCTAGTGAATCGATATAGCCATAATCTTCTTTTCCACACTTGCGGGACCGGGCTAGTCCCATGCAATTAGGGTTTAGGGCATCCAATGTATAACACGGCAAATAGTCAATAAAATACAGTCTCAGTTAGTGTTTGTTTGTGTGTCTTTTGTCTGCTTCTGACTAACAGCCGACCGAAAGCTTAGTGGCCACTGTTAAGTAGTCCTCACTCCACCTGAGCCAGCTCCCTCCAAGCCGGATTAGAAGGTTGCTGCACTTTATTTTGAATTTTGGACTAAAACAAAAATGGCTCACTTGCCAACAGTAAGATATCATGGATGCTGCTTGAAGTCACTGTGACAGTCACTTTGAGTGCGTTTGAACTGGTTTTGAAACTGATGCTTCCAAACAAGTAAGTAGTAAGAGATAAGATTGAAAAGATTACCAGAAGTCCCTCAGCTTTCCACCCTGTCCTTAAGGTGAAGAACATCATTATAAGTTTACATTGGACTGTTTACAGAGGCTCGGATTTTTAAAAGCAACAAGATTACTAGTAAGTTTACAGTAAAAGGCTTCAATTACTTTTGTTTGTCAGGAGCACTTCTTTTTTTAGTGCAAAGTACATTTCAATTACTGCCCAGTGTTTCTTTCTTTATATTGAGGAATACGCATAACCACTCTTCACTTTACCATTATATTTATTCTTTGCATGTGTGTCCTCTAGGAAACATCAGAAACACGGAGCGGCTGAGCTATGACAAGCAGCAGAGCTACAAGATTATGGTGACGGCCTTTGACTGTGGTCAGAAGAGAGCAAAGGAGGATGTGGCTGTGCATATTGATGTCAAGCCTGTCTGCAAACCCGGATGGCAAGGTCAGAGAATAAAGAAACCGACACTTGAACATGTTCAAAATGCATTGATTTACCTTGTAGTACTTTACCGTGTACGTATTTCTTTGCTGGTATAAAGTACACAGATATATTGTTTAACTGTAAAGCTATACTACCAAAACTTGAGGCGGACAGTGCAGCATTTTAGCATATCCTTTCCACTGGGGGAATTCGATCGAAATCAGAAGACCTGAACAGAAACCTCCAGAGGGAAAGTTGACTCGAGTGTGTGTTTTTTCCCTCCTCTAATACGCCTGTGGCTCGGCATTCGAGCCAGCCCGTGCTCCCCTGCTGCATCACCTGTCAGCGCTGACAGCATCTCACGAGTCAAGCTCACAGAGGAATGAAAGAGGGAGACAAAGAGAGATAAGAGGGGGAAAGGAGGAAGGAAGTGATCAACAAAGAGCCCGAAAAAAAAAAAACACTCAACTCAGGGGCGGTGAGGGGACTAGAAACAATTAAACTTAGAGTGAAGGAGGGAGGTGATGGTTACTTTTTACATTCTTTAAAACATTGGTGCTACACTCACAGAAATATTTAGGCCTAATAACTACGATTTATGTGTATTTGTCATCCGGGAGCAAATGGAAGGGAAATGTGCAGATCCAGATGTTGCTACGCGGCGATCGGCTCTCAGCATCACAATCACAAAGGGACACTTTCCATCTACCAGCTGACATCCTTATCAATGTTGCATGATTCTTTACGGTTTGGGCTCATAAAAACGGCCGCAGTGCATAATACTGTTATAAAACCATTAACCATTTGTAGTCATTTGTACACAACCATGTATATTGTATATTGTCTTTTGTCTGTGTGTAAAGCTCAGAAGCTCAGCAGCTCTTGTTTTGAAGAAGGTTCTCAGGCATAAACAAAGGCTAAATACGTCTCGTTCCGTCTCACCGTTTACTTCTGCTCGCCTACCTGCTGGCGGTTTGTTTCTCTTTTTGTCTCAGGAGGCATGACATCATACTCTGTAGGCTTTGATAGAGTTGCCAGGTGCCCACCTACACACACACACACACACACACACACAAACACACACACACACACACACAAACACAACACCTGGCAACAGGAGTAACAATTACAAGGAGGTCAGCACCTCTTTCTACCTCGCCTGTCATGTGACTGGCCATTTCTCCTCTCCCTTTCCGTCTCCTTTTAACTGGACAAAGGCCAAGGAATCACTTTCAAAATGTTAAACCTGATTGCGGTCCTTCAGTGAAGATCCACGTGCTCACTATAAAAAGAAAACACAACAATGACTTTCCTGTGGACGCCTCTAACCGCAGAAAAAGGTGTCAGCCACAATCATTTGTGGGTCCCACAGTATTCAACGTTGCCAGATCCAACTGTAGAAATAGTCAAACGATGAAACCACCACCAACGAGGAACCGATGCTTGAATATCCCAGAGCGTACCCGGAATCATATTACTAAAGTTAGTAAGAGAAGATCAGTACAAATCAAATGTTACTTGACAGCTAAAAGGAATGTGGGATCTTTGACCAGCTATCTACATTTTGATTTCACATATGTCGTTTTTATTCATTTGTTTGCTGTGCGATACCAGGTTACCCATGTTAGTAGCATGCTACGCCACTAACATAACTAATAACAAATGCTTTCTGGAAGGTTGGAGCAAGCGGGTGGACTATGAGCCAGGGACGGGAAGCAGGCCGCTGTTTCCCAAGATGCACATTGAAACGTGCGGAGGTCCTCTGTCGGGTGTGAAGGTGATGTTAGAACTACAGACCAATCACATCGGGAAGGGCTGTGATCGGGAAACGTACTCCGAGAAGTCTCTGCAAAAACTCTGTGGTAAGTAAAGAAGAAGAAAGAAAAGGCGCTATCTTCAGTAGAAGTTCCATCATATTGAGGTTCATTTTAAGAGTCGGGGACCATGAGAAAGTAGTAATAATTATTACAGACATAGAAAAATATAATTGAAAGTAGAAATTACCCCTTGACATCATATTATATTAATATGCCGAATTCCAGTGTTCCATTTCAGTCCTAGAGAATTTGAAGTAATACATTTATTTCAATATAAATTTCCATTAATACTTTACTCACAGTAGTATAAAGTACTGTTTTAATAGAATGTACAAACTTGATATTGCAGTCCAGAATAAAAAAAAAATATTGTGCATTAGCCAAATTTTCCCTTTTTCACGCTCTTCCCCTCATCGCCTCATTCAAACATCCCTCAAAAAAGCCGGTGATTTACAGATGTGTTATTTATTTAGAGAATGTCCTGTAAAACGTATGATCAAACGATGGCAAAAAACGTATGCTTCATTCAATTCAATTTCCATCTGAATTACTTACCGTTGTGTGACATGAGCCTCCGCAGACAGCCAGCAATTTCAGAAATATTCTTGATTTCTAGACATTGATTCTGACATTCACAAACGACACGACATCATACACGGACTTCTGGTCCTCAGAGATATCCCGTAGAAAAAAAGAAAGCTCCAGAGAACAACTTTCTGTGCATGTTGCATCATGTGACTGACTCATCCAGGCGCAGCATCGGGCAGCACGGACCTCCTTCCTGGCCCCAGCCCCTCCACAAACTGGACGGCATCTCTGCTGACGGACAGCAGCCGCGACAGCGACCTCATCTACAGATTCGACGGACATCAGGCCGCTAATGTCCCAGATCACGTGGTGCCCCAGAACCTGACAGACCAGTTCACCATAGCAACGTGGATGAAACACGGGCCCAGCCCGGGACTCAGAGCCGAGAAGGAAACCTTACTGTGTAACTCTGACAAGACTGGTGAGCAAAACGTTTCTCTCGTGCTCAATCTTTCAGAATGTCAGAAGAGAATAATAAATTGACATTCATTTTACATTAATTGTCCTATATTTTAGAGTACAACTTCGTACATCCATCACACTGAGACATTTTACATTTTGATTTCCTAGCGTTCTCTGTGTTAGAAGCCAACTGTGAACAGCATGTTTTAAAACAAACCATCTGTTTGAAATGTAACCCATACTGCGGCCAACAATGGAAAGTGTCTTAGGAACTTTAAACTTTTAACCCACTGCATCTCCAAACTCAGCCGCCTCAACTGTGTAATTAAGCGAGCCATCTGCACATTGCATGCTTTCACAATACTCTCACAGATGGCTTATTAGCTCACAAGATGTGTGGTCTGAACTTGTAATGCAAAATTGCACAGTGGTTTGTTGGTACCAGAAAGCTCAGTGTGAAGGCTGGATCACCAATGCTGCGCGGAAGGATCCCCACGTATCGCATTCTGTCATTCGTCTCGCTCAGCCTGGAGACACCAACAACGAGTCCCAGTGAAACAGAAGTTACAGTGTCTTTAGCTTCTGGACTGTGAATATTTTACAGTGAAACAGAATATTTGACCAAATCTTGGGTCCTGCTGACAGCTGTGTTTTGATTTAGAAAACCGAGGAAGCTGAAAAAAGCAGCCGTGCTGTTTGACTCCAGAAAGAAATCCATAAGAAGGCCAAAGGAGCAGATGTTTGAGTGTTTCAGTGACCGTGCATGTCTGTGACCTTCCCGTTGCAGAAATGAACCGTCACCATTACTCGCTGTACGTCCACAACTGCCGCCTGGTGTTCCTGCTGAGAAGAGATTTCACTCAGGTCGACACTTTCAGACCTGCCGAGTTCCACTGGAAGCTGGAGCAGGTGAGAAGTGTGTTAGTGTGAGCTCGTCTCTGTGCTGTTCGGGTGGGAGCGTTGTTTCAAGTACATTTTTTTACAGCGTGTGAAGGGCTATCATCATTTGTTTAGTGAAAGCAGAGCCTCTCCATTCTAATTACCGGAGGCCCTCCATCACTTTCTTCTCGTTGCTGAGGGAGATAATAGAGTAGGAAGACACTGTTATTGTATGTACACACACACACACACACACACATGCAAGTATAGACACAAAGTGGAAAGCCTGTTCGGTTATGGCTAATAGCTTGCATAGAAGCATATCTCTATTATCTGTCATGCCTCTGTGGAGTTGTGGAACTAATTTGCAGTTTGCTGTTTCGGTCCTGCAGAAAGCCTTTTTTTAAATAAGGGGACCGCACCGCCCATAAATTACCTTTGCTCCTCCCTGAATGTTGCACAGTGCTTTCCCTACTGTGACCATGCTGTAGATCAACACACTTGTGTACTGTACATAACCCCTGCATTCAATTAGGCACACCTGCCACATCTGTTTTGGTGCCCTCCCTTGAAACCGTTGCTATGTGGTGTGAGACCAGTTATTGGACAGCTGGAGCCTTGCTCAAGGACACTTCAGGAAGTTGGACACTAAAACATCTAGTCACACTGGTTCAATATGCAGTTAATGAGCTGAGATATCAGACTGTAGAGCATTGGTTCATAAACCAATAAACACTTACGAGGGCACCTCCCCTATCCCGAGAGGATCCCCACAGAGCAGTGGGTGTGAATCTAGGAGTTTGCCTTAAGGATACGACATATGTCCACTTCATACTGAGATTATCACACAAGGCTTCATATTCACACCAAGCTCAGATTCAAAAAGATTTGTATTTGTCTCTTTCCATGAATGTGTGTCTTTGCGACCTTGCAATATTTTTTATTCATCCTTTCTATCATATTATTTTGCATCTTGAAAGATTCAAATCTTTGGTTTATTGAAGTTAAACAGTCCTCGATTGCCAGCCTGCAAACATTGTGCACCGTCCTGCCCCGTGGTTGTTTGTTGCAGTTCAAAGGTAGAATGAGAAGTGTTTTTCTTAGTCCACGGTTCTTCTTTCCGGAGGCCCATGGAGGTGGCTGTGACAAAGAAAAGGGCAGCCAAGTGTCTGACTGCGGCCTTTTCTTGGCAAACAAGCAAACAGCCTCAAGACTCGGTTCTATTTCAGTCTCGCTTTCCCTTGTTCTCCCTCTCGTTCTCTTGGGTATCCCATTTGTTTCTTTTGTTTAGATGTTGCACCGCGGAGGAAGCATGCCGTGCAGTCAAAGAGAATACGGGATGGGTTACTCACCAGTACAAATCACTTGTGCAGAGAGTCTCATTAAATAGAAATGGAAAATAGTCTGAAATACTGTAGGTTAATAACAGGGGGAGCACATTTGGGAAGAGTTTGGTGTAGCCATCGCTGCTCGTATGTTTTTTTTAGGAGAGTGGCTTCCTGCATATTTGAAGATGTTGTGTCATTAACTACTATATGTACATGCAGGGGGGAAAAAGGGTGAAACTCGGTTGAAGAATTTCTGTGATTGTTGAATCTCGGTGCAGAGAGAAACTAATTCTTCTTGAATATAAAAAGTGACGGATGACTTAGCAGTTGTGAGAATCACAGAAGGTCCTCACGCATGCCTTGTTTTGCGCAGTTCAACACCAGTAGCTGCATGCATGTTGTTGGAAGTGGAAATACAATTCCTTCTCGTTGGCATGTCAAAATGAGACATGCCAACGCAGGAACAGTACATGTGAGGACTGACCCAGCTCCCGTTCTATCACTGCAAAATGACAGCCGATGGAAGCGAGCCATTTCTTGTGCTATTAGTTGCACCTGTGCTCTGCCTGTTGTGACAAGTGACATCCTGAGGAATAGCCGAGAAATAGCACTCAATCAGGACTCCCTGCTGATAAACTGCCATTTAACCATCTGCTCAATAAAGGGCATTGCAACAGGGGATTGGTCGTGACATGTCCTACTTTTTGGGTTCCACTGTGGGAATTTGTGATTGCACTGTATAGTGGGTATATTTCCCCTATAACTATTCAAAGACATTCAAACGATATAACAGTACTTTGAAGGTCGTTCACGCGGTAACTCGCGTTCATTGGATGCGGAAAAACAACATGCCAACGGCCGGATTCCAAGACTCAAAGCTTCATAACGATGGGCCACAAAACAATTGACCATGTTCACTGCTCATGTACGGTCTATGACGTTGGCATTTCCTGTCCGAAATACCACTGTTTTAATGGACACCTCCATGTCCCTCGTGTGATTTTAGACGTGTGATCATTCATGATTACCGGTGTGGCATCTGGAATGAAGAACAGCTGGACGACACCGTGTGTTACTGTGCTACTTTAACCATTTGAGCTACTTTCTTGTTTATAATCTCTACTAAAAGGTATGCTAAGGGAAAGGTAATTCAAGGGTAAACGCTACTGCAGCCTCGCAGTTAATAATGAGGACGAGCTCAGGGAGTATTGTTGAGTCTGTTGAAAAGGAATGTGTTGGATAGAGAAGGAGAAGACGTAACCGGGGTGTCACAGCTGCTTCTTGCTCGTCTTGTTCCTCCAGCACTTAGAAGGGACACTCAATGGCTTCCGCAGCAACTCCATTTAGCGCTATTGATTTTGCAATTCTCCCCCTGAGAGGGGAGGGAGAGACGAGGGATGAAAGGAAGCTGGAGAAAAAGAGGGGGGAGATGCAGCTTTCCATTTTCTGTGCAGATCGAACACACTGAAGGAATGTCGCGTCTGACTGAGACCATCACACACACGTCTATAAGCACTAGCAGATTCTTCGGTGTGTTTGTGATCCTTCCTCTTTTTCTGCCTAAATAAAGGGGCAAAGGGTTGATCTCTCCCCTCCAGGACGATTATTTATTCTCCTGAAGGCTTGTAAGCTTATCAGTTCAATCCAGCTGTTCAAAGGGTATTCACTCACCGTCAAAACAGTCCGATACAAATCACGAGTCCTTCTCCTAACGTCCGGTAAACCAAAGATGGGATGATTGGGTCAAACATCCAAACACATAAAAACACAAAGAAAATGGTATGAAGAAGAAGCCATTATTCGAGCCGTTATTTCATACCGATGGTTCAATTTTCAACAACCTTGAAACTACTAGGAGTACCGCACAGTGAAATAAGGAACAAACGTGTTTGTGATGTGTCATTGATTTAAAACCTTAGAGATGTGGTTTTATTTACATCACGCCAGGGTGCTAATAGATAGACATGGAAAAAATCCTTCTCTGCTAACAGGAGGGTCACCTTTGATGACATTAACTGTATTCAGTTTTCTCCGATCAGAGACTTCAAAAACAGTACGCAAGGACCAAAGGTTGTGCATCGTGAATCCTCGATCACACTGTTCGAGACCCCACAATTACTACGACCATTTATCATCTACTTATTTATTGTTGAGCCTCAACTATCGGCCTTATCTTATCTGTTCATACCATGCTTGTTGTGCCACGGCTCGTCCTCTGTCCTGTGTCCATTAGAAGTCTCCCTCTTGTGTCTCAGGAGATTAATTGGGTGGTGTTGGTGGAGTTGTGTGCTTTTATGTCGGAGGTTGTTCCTTCTCTGTCTGTGTTTTTGTAGACATCCGAAGAGATTGAAGTTCCGATTCTATGAGGGATTTAGTTTTACCTCAAACACAATGGACTGATGAATGTTTAACTTCAGTTAGTTATTTTTAAACCTGTGTTATATTGTTATAATACCTGCAGTACGGCAGTAATCAAAATAGCAATGGTACATCTTCAAAGGTAAAAGGAATATGACATGTTATTGTTAGAGATATATACTGTTCCTGCAGAGAATAACTCTTAATTGTGCAAGTCACCCTTAAAATTATGAATAATTACAATAAAAAACAAATCAGCGATAAAAACAGCGATGAAACCTGCATGTCTCATTTTTCTCTTAGGGGCAAAATAGAAAAAGACAAAGCAACAGAGAGGATATTGAGCGTATCTTTTTTCTCCCTGCTATTTTTCCAAATGACCTCATTTGAGAGCTCAGCTGTACTTTGTCTGCTGTAGACGCTTTCTGTGTTGCCCACATGCTGAGCTGATGCGTCTCACTGAACGTATACGTCTCTGCGGTGTGTCGTCTGTAGAGGCGAGTGTGTGTTTGTATGTGAATGAGGTGAGAGCTTAATGCCATTATCTGCTACTTTTACACCACTCAGCAGAAAAGCATTGCGTCAGTACACTAATGTATCAACAGCTTGTTTCCTCCATATCAGTATTTTCTTTTTTCTGCTTTTCCATTTGCCTCCGTATCCAACTCCTGTATTTTCTTTAGACAAAGGAAGCTTTTAATGAATGATGAAATAAAGACCTGTCTCTAAACACATTATGCATGTTGTAAACTAACATCACTGAATGGTGGAGTTAAACAATCACAATGTTTTAACCGTGTTGTGATTGTTTTGGGATTGGCCTGAAATCCCGGCTCAAGCACGCACTGTTTCCATCCTTAGCAACCTCTCCCCTCCACACTGAATCAAAACCTAGAGCTGAAAGCATCAGTGGTTCTACAGCTCAGTCGCCGGTTACAGTACTTCCACGTGTCTGTGGTCCGCTAACTACGATTGGTGTTTTGGCTGCAACAAATCCCGGTGGGCATATGGACCATTCAAAATGTTTTCACAGGCTGTCCGGCCCCGTCTGGCTCCTCTTCTTTTCAATACCTTAAAAACCTACGTCATATTCTGGCCAAATGTAATCATTCATATTTGGTAAATAGCGCTTTTTTCTTGTGGTGTGACAAACACATATTTAATTGTGCTTTACAAGGACTTGAATGAATTGCCAATTCAGACAAACAGGCCAAAATGCACAAAGCAGACCTTGAAGTTGCAGACATGTCAGGTAATCTCGTGCGTCGTCTGGCTCTCTCTAGAGGTTTTTCAATTGCGTCACAGACAAGTTGAACATGACTTAAACATTGTTGCAATGGGATTAACAGCGAAGCCGATTAAGTCTTTGCCCCGCTGTCAAACCAAGGTCCACCAGCATGCGCATACATAGACATCACGCATAAAAAAGGGCCCCTTCTTATTTCACAAAGCGCTGGCCGTGCAGAGGAGCGGGAACGCTAATTGTGAACCAAACGGCCTGCATGCAGCTCCACAAAAGGGAGTCTGTTAATTCTGTGTAAATCTGCTGTGTTTCCCCAAGTATTTTGAGAATCTATTATTACTACTCTTACCTCAACTTAGTTTAACTATATTTTCTATATTCATTTTATCTCGTACTTATCTCCAATGATACGTTATTTCTCAAGTGTCCATCTCAAACCCAAGGGAGAAAAAGCAGCTCCCCCCCCACATGCATACAGCATGTTGGCAAAGCTCTTTTCCATTTTTCCTTTCTTTTACTGGCTTTCTTTTTTTTTTTTTCTCCACTATCTGTGTCATTCCCCACCACTACGCTGACAGATAATAATAGATATGCATCAATAATGCAGTGCTAAAACAGTGGCAGAGAAGAGGCAGGCAATGTGAATAAGGGTACAGCATGAGAAAGAAAAAAAGAAAGTGCTTTGGAAAAAGCGATATGGAACCTGGATGGCTGAAAAGAGGAATAAAGTTGTGCCGATGGACAAAGCTTCAGAATTCCTCAAATTAAATGCTGAACGGAAAATAATCAATATGTTTGGAGAGGAAAAGAATGAAACTGTACAAAGAGCCAATCGTTCCACATCGTTATACCCCTCACATGGGGAAACTATTGCACATGGTTTGTATCCGTGCAGAGAAGGCTCCTCCCTGTCCCAAACCGCCCCACTGTATTAAAATAAACTTGACCCTGTTAAAGGACTTCTCCTCAGCCTGAGTGTCCTCATTATTCTGTTCATGTCAGCAGATTCAAAATGCCCCAAATGCTCTCTGAGATAAGGGCTTGTGTTTTTCTTTTTCTCTGCAGCAATATGCACAATAAGCCAATCTAGTTTATTACCTGAATCCTTTGACCTCTGTTGAATACAAAATAACATCTGGGAATCTGCTTTGTTTTAGTAGTCCTAACACGCAGCGGGCAAATCCTAATAGTTTGTCAGAGATCTTTGGGCAATGACCTAAATTCAGCCTGCAGATTGCGTAGTATTTTTGAGGTCCACTTTTCCCTTAAGATCTCCTTTCTTTCGTGCAGACGTAAATGCACCGGGGCAGATTCCCGCAAGATTATATGAGGTTTTCTCTGGCGTTTTATTCTCGGTGATAAAACACTGCCATTGCATGGTAATAGACTCAACAAATGCAATCGGGCTCCGTGAGGTTGGGCAGCATCTGCAAGCTGAGGGGTGAAAAGGGTGGATACCAATCCCACAATATTATATCTGAGGTATAGATCACTCTCCAAATGAAGAATGTCTTACATGGTGTACCATCAGTTGGAGTTTTAAAAAAAATCTCTCCTGCCCATCACCTTCCTAATGCACTACAGACAAGGCGTTGTCATAGCAGGAATAGCTTGAGTGAAACAAATTGTATTAATTATAATTCAGATCCATTAAGTGTCCAAGCAAAGCAGGCGAGGACGACACACGGACCGGCTCGTCTGCATTCCAATGCACTCGTGCGAGTCGTGTTTCATCTTTGCTTTTCCTCGTGTGATGAGACAAAAGGTCGGCTGCAAAATAAAGGCCTAAGAAGTGCAATAAAACCAATTAATGTGTGTTAACTGTTGTGTTTTCACTCGTTCCGGCCGACGTTGATCGTGTGAAGTTACGCTGGGACTGCGATTGTGTCACCAAGCAGCGTGCGCTAAAGCGAATCGGATTTTTTTTTAACAGATGCCACCTAACTTGTCAAAGTAGGAAAAACACAAGTGCTAACAATACAATTTATAACGGCTGAGTCGTGTGGATGTCGGTGTGTGGTAACATTAATTGTGACACTTTCTGTTGCAGCAAGCAGCGCGACAAAGGGAGGGAAAGGTGTTCGTCGCATGTTGTTTAAATAGAATCAGAGAGTTTGGTTTCTTGATGAAAGGTGATCTGCTATCGCCTTGGATGTTTCATTACATGATTTATACACCCTAAATATTAGAAATTTCTTAAATTAAACCTATTCCGTGCCGAAACAACATCTTAACCCTGTCGGTTTAAAAGTGATCTATTTAGGGGACCTGATGAAAGTCTTTATTCTTTGTGTGAATTCAGTCCTTCTGTTTCCTTGGTATGGGACCACCTGCATTTTAATTTGAACCAAAGTCTGAAAAAGGTTTTAAAAAGTTTAAAATGTGTTTACATTAGCAGGGACATGGCCTCAATGACTTTCTGCTACTGCTACTCACACTGTGTGTGTGTGTGTGTGTGTGTGTGTGTGTGTGTGTGTGTGTGACTTCTCTGGTTCATCCAGGCCTGCTCAGGGAGCAGCTCATTACGCTGTTTGGGCATTCATTGTCTTGACTCTGGTTACGCCGCTGCAGAGGCGAGCGGCTCTCATGCTCCCACTCACTAATGTGCCTTCACACAAGCAGCGTGAATACAAACACACCTCAGCAGCCGAGACAGTTCTGCTCATCTGCTAATGATGTGCGTGCACATCTGTGTGTGTGTCGGTTTGTGAGCATCTGTATGTGTGCGAGTAGGATTTCGGGCCATCGGCAACATAAACAAATATTGGATAATATTTTGGAAAAGGAGTGTTGTCACATACAATATGTACACATAAACGTGTACACTACAAGCTATTTAGTAAGGATAATGTGTTCTTGCCAACAATATTTTAATAATTACACATTATTATTCATTAGTATTATGGCTAAAGCTTTGTTCGACCCTTTATGGGATAGTAATGCAAAGCAATCGGATTGACATTTATAGCACACGGAGGATGGATCCTACTGTCTTTGCTAATCACCCGGGGTTTCTGCTGAAGATATAAGTGTCTTGTCATTTATGAAATACCAGGAAATATAATACAGATATTTCATGGGCACCTCAGGATGAATCATTTTGATGATCCAATGATTTCTCATCAGGCACCATCATCATGGGGAAATTGTAATGACTTTCCCATCAGCCTCAGCAGTAATTTATGTTGAATGCATATTAGCTGATTCTAGAGTTTATTATATTTGGTCAAATTAACTGATGAGCAAACTATCCAATGGCTTTAAATGAACGTGTTCTCTTTCCTCTTCTCCCTTATACAACATATAAAACGTGGGCTAACTGTTTTTGATTCGTATGCATTTACTTAAGTTCATGCTATCCCTTATACACCATGAAAAGTTTGTTATTAAATGATTGCATCTGTAAATAAGTTTGGTATTCACAGTTAGTACTCGGTTTACTTTATTTCAATGATCCTGTTAATTTGCAACATTCAAATAATACCCTCACTTTAGAGGTATCTGTATATAGTTTATATACTGAGTTCCTTATCCTGATTTTATCCCTGTTTTCATTTTTCCACTTTGTTTGTATAATTCTTTAAATGGCGTCACCTGATCTGCCGACATCCCTCACTCACCTTGATCGAACATGCCAGGCGCTGTTCACCTCGGTAATTCTTCCCCGGCATTATGTGGGACATTTCTCGTTGGCGTGTGATTGACCGATCTGATTGATTTTGTTTTTAGATTTCGGATTTACATTGTAGCAAAATATTGTAATTATCACAATTATTTCATACTCCATCAGTTTTGCTGAGCACCAAAGGATTGCAGCAGCAGACAGATAAGAATGAGATCTACCAGTGGCCATGTAAGGTGGCAAAGTACAGTAACTAAGCATATGGGTCTGCTGAGATGTGTGATACTATGTGGTGCGAGGGTCCGGGGTATTATGTGGACTTTCTGCCCCATCACACAAAAACAGTGAATGACTCTCTTCTAAATTGAACCTCGAACCTGTGTGTGTGTGTGTGTGTGTGTGTGTGTGTGTGTGTATGGCTGTGCGTGTTCCGGTGTGCGTACGTGTTTGTGGCCACTGAGCCCGCAGTGTGAAATTTAATCCAAATGGAAATCGATCTACCTTGTTATATCCTTTCCTACAGTTACTTTTTGTGCATCTCAGAATTGCAGCTATTCTCCTCTCCAGTGAAAATAGATAAATCTTTTGCTGTTAGTTCAAATGGATTCTATGTAGCAGACTAATTACAGAAACAGATGCAAAAATGACTTTAAAAAGGAACTACACTTGCAGTATAAGTGGTTTGAATTGCAATAATCTGCATTAGTTGGCACTCTGGAACTCAGTTTCACAGCATATTTCACCGTATAGGTCATCTTTGCAGCACTGGAGTCAAGCTAATTACACCTTGTGCTGGTCACCAGCAAATGCTACATTGTTTTAATATTTATTTAGTATAGCTATTGTTATTGCTAAAACATTTTATTGAAATATCGTAAAGTATTATGCAGGTTGATTAATAGTAAAAAGAATCATATATCATATTGTTATGGGCGGAGAGGCAGGTTGGGAGAGGGAGAACACAATGGGTTCCTCACCCCTAACGCCTGGCACTCGGGTCCTCCGGAGCCGCGTTTGTCCATCATTGCATTCTTTTAATAAACAGCCGGTTAGTCAAAACCCTCATTAGAAATCCGGTAACAGAATCTGCTTCAGCGGGAATGGAAAGGAATTTGTTGCCTATTTCATTTGATGTAGAAGCCGCGGAGCGTTCAAGGATGTGCCTTTGGGTTTCGGCTGCATGTTTGGAGTAAACATCATCATCTTCATAACGGCATCCTTATGAACATAATCCTCCACGGAAAAATGCTGCTAACCTAAATAACACCCCAGGAAAAGGGATGCAGTTGCCAGAGTCATTTATTTTGAAAGCTGTGCTATTTTTGTGTGAGTGCAAACCAGGAATATTTACTTTTTCGAATGCATGAATCGCGGCGGCCATAATAACATCATGACATATCTCTCCTTTACAGATCTGTGACAAGGAATGGCACTATTATGTCATCAATGTGGAATTTCCCGCAGTGACGCTATTTGTTGACGGGGTGACCTATGAACCCTACCTGGTGACCGATGACTGGCCGATCCACACCGCAAAGATTCATACGCAGTTGACTGTGGGAGCCTGCTGGCAAGGTCAGTGTGTGTGTGTGTGTGTGTGTGTGTGTGTGTGTGTGGCTTTTGGAAATTTAAGTACCTTTAGGGTGACACAGACACAACTTGAAACTGTGTTGTTTGAATTGTTTACAGCTATACTACATAATGTGAAAGTTGTTTTGACATAAATTATATACAAAATAGTATGAGTGGGCATCCTTATTGTTTCACAGTAATTGTTGGTTACTCTGATAGGATATTGGTTATTGATGGTCACAACTGCTGTTGTATTTTAAATGTAAAAAAGAAAGAAATGTCTTTTGAAATAAACATTTTTTAATTCCACTTACTTCCTAACTTAATTTTGTATAAATATAATAGAGCATTATAATCATTTTCTTTACAAGAAAACTGAGAACAGATCTGGTGATTTATACACATGGAATAGGATGTATTTTCTTAATATGCAGTGGAAGTGGAACCACTGAAAAAGATGGAAAGTCACCGTGTGGCAAACATAGAGAATTACTATTAACAAAATTGAGGCACCGAGAGAGAGAGAGAGCGAGAGAGACTGAGAGAGAGAGAGAGAGAGAGAGAGAGAGGGAGGAAGCAGGAGACCTTCTGTTAAAATAATTAAAGAGATTAAGATTCATGCCTCGGGGCTGCGAGTGTTTTCTCTTTGAAATGGAGAGTCACGAGCTGAGTGAGTATCACACAGGAAATTCTGCGTGTCAGTATCAGTGGCAGGGAAAGAGAGCGAGCGGTGATCACATTGGGATGAATAACAGCTACCCGGCTGCCTTGTTTATGACTGGAATAATTATACAAAAGTACTTTACAGGAGGGCGAAATGAGACTGTGGTGAGCCGCTCTGCAGCTCGCCTGGATCACGCACACAACGCTCACCAGCGTCGTCCAAAGCCACAATCCTGATGACATTTCAGCTGCCATTTAGACTTCTTTTCATCGAGTGCCTGATTGCGGTTTTCTTTTTGCCGTTGTCACTTTCTTCGTCGCTACATACGGGCCCCTCTCTTTCTGCCTCTTTCCACGAATCTCTGATTGTGAGAGAAAAGCCCCGAAGGAAGGATTAGCTAGAGTGAATGGAAGACAACTTTGCCAGCTATTACATCCCAATGAAGCCGCTTTAAGCTTCACTAAGCCGCAACTGATAACTTTGCACGCCATTAGCGAGCAAGATTGCCTCTCCGAGTGTCTCATTTATCCGTCCCCTCTTCCCAACAATCAACAACATAACGATGAGACGTGGTATATGAAAGGCATTCAGGCCATGTTTTCACAACCCTGAAGCAGGAGAGAAGACGTGTGTTTCCATACAAGAGATGCGTGTTTACAGTATACAATTTGAATTTAAAAAATGGATTTTATATCTGCGTCAATAACATGTGAATCTCCAAATGGGTGGTGTGTGTATAAAATAATAATATATCATTTTGGGAATACTCAGAAATAATAACAAATAACGAACCAAAAGCTTGACTCCGACCTTGCCGGCTAAAATCAAAAGCTCAGGTTTACTAAATGTTGAAAGCAGGACACAGTCAGAACCAGACAGACAGGAAGGATGACGCAAATGTGTCCAATCGTGGATCAGGCTTGATAGCGTAGGTCCCAAAGGGCTTTCGGAGAAAACTGCTGGAAGGCTGAAGCCGGAAGCCGAGGATGCGCCTCGGCGGGGAATTAATGGACGTGTGCCAGTATGTGCTACTGGGCTGCTGGAGGGAATGGGAGCTGTAGAATCCGAAAGGAAAGTTAATATATGGCCAAGGAAAATGTGAGACTATGAATCGGCTGACATTTTGACCCAATCTGTATCTATCGCACTGACCTTTTTTACCCCTCGTCCCCTTTGCCCCGTTCTGTTTCTTTGACCTCTCATATCACATTCGTCCTTCATTCCTACCTGTGGTTCTACTTTCTCGCTCCTTCTTCCTTTAGGTGGGGAAGTCGGGACCCCGAGATTCACCCAGTATTTCCACGGCAGCCTGTCGGGTCTGACAATCCGACCGGGCCGCATTGAAACCCAGAAGGTTATTTCCTGTTTGCAGGCCTGCAAAGAAGGTCTTGATATCAACTCCCTCGAAAGCCTCGGCAAAGATATCAAGGTGTGTGAAAACACACACACACACACACACACACACACACACCTCTTTTTAGTTCTATCCCTGTGAGGACACTTATTGACAATATAAGAAGTGAGGACTGGCCAGAATGTCGCTTTACAAAAATGTCTCCCAAAGACAGAAGTCTTGCTACTCTATAACATGTATGATGATCATCAAGCAAAGAGTAAGGTAATTAGGTAATTGAATTACAACATGAACACAATAGTATCAACTGGCAGATTCTTTTGAGTACAAATAGTATTTGTGTGTCCAGTTCCATTTTAACCCCGCCCAGTCTTTGCTGGTGGTGGAAGGAGAAGATCTGGACAGCATCAACGCTGCCATGTCAAAGGTCTCGTACATCAACTCTCGCCAGTTCCCGACGCCGGGCCTCCGACGGCTTCACGTCACCACCAGCGTGCAGTAAGTGCACACGCGCCCGCTCCACATTCACTTAGTTCCATGTGGTTGTATTTTCTGTGGGAGCCTCCCAGTGGCAGAGCGTCAAACCGTTCTCTTTGCCCGTCACCATCTGAACGTTTGGCGACGATCTGTTTCTGTGATGTTTAAATCAGATTCATAACTACCGACGACAACTCACCTCGTGGAAAACCCAGAAAACCCCATTCATCTTATCAATATCATTGTGTAGTGCATATGTGCTGCTTTAAGTGATTTGGGTATTTGACTCTTTATGACTTGATGCAGGTGTTGTGTTTGAGGGAGCTAGCCGGTTGTTTTTGTGACAATTGGTTCCACTTCTGGCTGTCCCAAGTTTGTGTGTGTGAAGAGTCGTGGTTTAAAGCATTAAAGAAGGTTCTGTCGGACTTAATGTGTCTGTGTTGAAGCCAAAGCCAATCAGTGTAAAAACTATTAAACCAAGAAACAAACTATTGAGGGCATTGAGCCTTTGGATGAACAAGGAACATCTTGTGAGAATCAACTTGTCGTTGCTTTTCTTTCTTTCTTTTATTTCCATCCATGATAGCGTGTGATCACATCGCAAGACACTCTTGTTTGCGGTCAAGAGTTTTTCCTCTGTGTCTTCTTGTGATTCCATGTCTGAATTTAATTTGATTGGAAATGACTTCAGTCGTCGGCCTGTTAGCCCAACATTTGAACAAAGGCCGTTATCTTGAGAACTGCTGGGCACAATGTTATCAAATGAAATTACAGTTTGGTCCACATGATGACAAAGCTTCATAAAGACGGCTGTCCTCTCGTTAATATTTGCAGTGGACATACAAAGGATTAATGCTTATCTTTTTGGTGACCCTAAAAGAACCTCTCTCATGCCGCCGTCCGGCCCAAATCTCCACTCGCACACAGGAACAACGCAAACAGGTAATAATTGGCGGACCACTGGATGTTTGTTCATCCTAACGCAACTTGTGCGCCCTCGTGTTCAGCTGCATGCTACGCATTGCTACGCTGGAGCGCTCGTTCGCGTCTCGGCTCCCGTCTCCACGGCCAACACCAAACGCACCCGAGTCAGATCAACTTAGATGTGCCGATCGATGAAGTGGGGGCGAGCTGGAGGAGCAGCGATACATGCTGTTCAACACTTCAGAGCCCCCCCCCCCCGAGATAAAGACAGATCCGCCTTCACACTCCGCAGATGTGTTGAATCTGCCGTCTGTATGTACGTGGTCCCATTACTCATTGTTGGTATTTGTTTTTAATTCCTCCTGGAGCGGGTTGTGACACAAATGGCACAAATACAAATGAGCAGTGCAACACCTCTGCACTGATGTGTGTGTGTGTGTGTGTGTGTGTGTGTGTGTCCCAGGTGCTTCGGCGAGGACACGTGTCTCTCCATCCCAGAAATCAAGTCGGTGGTCGTGGTCCTGCCGCCCAGTGAACCCAGAATCACCATCGCAGGATCGAATCGCCTGGTCAGACCTGCCGGTGACCTGCGGGGCCCTCTGGGCGTGGCCCCCTTCAAGGAGCTTCACATCACCAGCACAGTGATGAAGGGGGACAGCTTTGGTGGATGTGAGTGGGGAAGATCTCTGTGTTTTTAAGATGCTTTCATTGCGCACAAGCCTTCAAGCCACATTTCTGTTAAGGGGGAAGAACATGGTTTTTTTTGGGAATATCTGTTACATTTTCTTTGTACACTGGATATACTGTGTGTGCTGTCTGATTTTGTGTGAATGCACACAGCGCACAGACAAGGTGTGACGGAGGCGATGCATAACCTGGACTACTGCGATGTGCTGGTAATCGGGGACGAGCTGAATCCGGAGAGGGAGAGCTTGGAGATTCATCACAGTGCCTTGTTGGGAAAACACCTCGATGCCACCAACTCCACCTCTGGAATGTCAATATACGGTAGGGCTGCCACTGAATGCTGTGTGCTCAAAGAGCTCATGAAATGCACCCCTCCCCCCCCTTAAAACCTTGGAGAATATCTCTATAAATGGTTGCCCTTTATTCAGCAACAAGATGAACGGGGCGGCTCTATAGAGTACGACAGCTGTAAAGGTCTCTGAAATCTCTTGTAATAACATATTACGCACACTGACACACAGAGCTGCATGACATATTCCCGGGCCGCAGTGTAACACATTCTGCTCCCGTGTGTCACAAGGGGTGGACAGCATGGCCCACTATGAGCAGGCGCTGAGGCAGGTCCGCTACAGGAACTGGCGACCGGCCGCGCTGAGCGAGAGAAAGTTCAGACTCACCTGCTCCGAACTCAACGGACGCTACACCAGCAACGGCTTCAATCTGGAGGTCGGTTTAATGGATCCTCGTTGCCATATTTTTTTTTTACTCCCGATGCTTTGTCATTTACCTTTCCTTGCTTTTCCGTCAGTTCCTTTCATACCAGCGTCTCTCCTCTGCACTGTAGGTTGGTGTCCTTCACCACTCGGCCCCTGTGGAACACGTCAATCACATGGCTGCCCAGCCTCAGTACATGAGACCTGTGCACCGCCCGCTCATGATACACACGCTCAACTCACACATGGCAGGTGAGCCGCAAATGGCACTGAAATGTCGTCTGTGGAGGAGATTTGGGGTTGTTGAGTTAATATTTCTTGCGACTGTTGTACAACCCCAGATATTAATTAACTTTGACGTCCACATATACTTTAGATACCTTAAAATATACACATTTTGGAATTCATCGGATCAGATACCACACAAACATATTGTTTTAGATGCTACACCGGTCGTCTCTTTTTAGGCACTCGGGTCACAAATGCATAGCAACATGTGACATCGATATACTAGCACACCCCTGACTTGCAGTTCGCTCTGTGCTTTAACCAAAATATAGACCAAACCTCCGTTACAGGCCTGAGTCATGGCGGGGAAGCGTACAGTAATCACAAATCTAGGGAACATTCAGTCGGGGGGGTTGTGGGGGGTTGCTTGGGGCGATGGAAGCTGAGTAATGGCAGCAACATCGAGCAAAGGTAAAAAAATAAGTCATACGCGTAAACGTTGAGTTTTTCCCCGTTTCCGATGAGAGATTTGTCTCTGGTGAAGCATTGCAGCCGTCTATGTGTCCATTGTGTGAAACTGTGTCGTCATATTTACCATCTCTGTTCTTTCAGCAGCACCTCCAGCAGCCACAGTGGTCATAGTGGTCTGCATTGCCGCCCTGGTGGTGATTGTGGTCATTGGCGTGTACCGGATCCACGCCACTCACCAGGAAGGGTCCAGAGAAGATGAGGAGGAGGTCAAAGACACTGAGGAAGACTGGGACAACTCTGCTCTCAACATCACTGTCAACCCCATGGAGGTTGGGCTTCTTTTTTTTATTTTAGGTGTTTCACTTTTACAGAATGTTAATTTAGAGACTAGGAGACAACTTATGTTACAAATAGCTGTATTACATCTGGTGACTTTACAAAATCCCGCCGTGTTTTGTAGAACGTTGGGGGAGCTCAGGTGCATGATGAGGAGGAGGTAAAAGAAGACGATCTTGAGGAGGAGGAGGAGCAGGAGGAAGAAGAAGAAGAAGAAGAAGAGGATGGGGAACAGGTGGGAGGAGTGACAAGTGGCACAGATGATGAAGAAGGCACAGAGGAAGAGAGAGAAGTTGTGAGTGAGAGGAAGCAGAAGAAAACAATTGTGTGGGACAGTACCTCCATAACTTACTGACCAAACATGTAAACATAAACCTCCACATACAACATTCTTTACATATATGTCTTTCTCTCTCTGCTTCTATATCAGAAAAAACAAACAAATCAGAAATCTCTGATCAAAATATCTACAATCTGTTGCTGTAAAAAACATTTTGAATCTTCCCTGGTTGTTGTTTTTAATGACACATCTCCCTCTGCTGGACAAAGTCAGAACTACAGTCCCACAGTGGAAAACATTGTCTGCGCATGAGTATGTTGTTACTCACACGGCCGTCAGTGAGGTTTAACGTAGGATGAATATCAAAGAAGAACAGGCTTCTCATTTTATGTTCACATTTGAGTGATGAAATTATTATTTATGTCTGTGAGATAGTGAGTTATGCATAAATATATTATTATTATTTGGTTAATGTGTCCATAAAATATTTAATAATTATTTTGGCCTATATAGTAGGTATGACATAGCCGTATTGTCACTCAGTGTAAATATCCTCTGTTGCAATATTTAACTCAAATCTCTCCCCCTGTGTGATCAATGCTGAGTTCGGTGGCCTCGACACTAAAGAGAAACAACATTCTGTACATTTCATCTTTTACCATAGACATTCCATTTTCCTCCATATTTATTTACAAAGCAGCATTAGTAATACAAATTACTAGTAATATAATCTAACCCTTAGTTTCTATAAAGGATCAGCTAATCAGCTCATGAAAAAAGTAATGTAATGTAAATTGCAGTAAAACAAAAACATTTGGTTTGTTTACGTCTGCCTGTGTACCAAATCTATCAGTACTGGGGCCTTTTGTAGCTTCTTCTGAGTTAGATCAGTTCTTTCTTTTTTCATGACACACGTGTGCAACGGTATGCTACTGATGTTCTGTCTTTCTGTGTTGTTAATTCAATAGTAAAAGGATCCCTCTATGCAATTATGGGCCCAGTATAAAGGACCAGTACACAGACAACAGGGGTACTCCATCCATATTTAGAACTGCACTCGTATATTGCTAGGGACAAAATTGCAACGTGGTCCGGCTTGATCCACATGAGTTACATTGAATATCTTAAGCAAGACTAATTTGCAATGGATTCTGGGAAAATGTGTGTGACAATACAAAAAAATTACGTAGTGACTAATCCCAAAAATAAGATAACTCTTTTATGTCTAAATAACTGTTGTACTAATCTAGGAGCAAAACGCCTTTGACTAAAAGTACTACACGTCCAAATATCCCAGATTCCGTCCTCAAGGTCTGATTCTCAGACTTGATGGATGGAGAAGTGATATGATTAACTGATGGAGTGCCCCTTTACAGTCAGGTGAAGACCCACTGGTGTTTGTTTACTGGTGTTGTAAAAGTCAACGAGCAGAAGCAGAAACCTCATTAGTATTTGTTTCGTCTCGTACTGTTGTTATGACATTATCGCATATCGCTCAGACAAAGTTTGATTCTAAAAGTAACTCCTTCGACCGCTTTACTCGATGATCTCTTCTGACCCGTTGATGGCCACTACATCCGTGACTATTACTCCCTCTGATACGTCTCCTGTTCACCCGCCCCGCCCCCCGCCTCCCACACACACTCTGTTGGCCTTTAGGAACCTGTGATTGTGATGTCATCATTGTGAAACCATTTCTTTGTTTCCCTCGGCCCCCTTCGTCATACTGTGCTTCTTAAAGATCAAAGTGAAAAAGATTGTTTTACATATAAAAACAAACCCTGTAAAAATGTTTAAGACAGTTATTTTATATGTTTCTTTTTCTTTTTGTAAACTAAATGGTTGGGATTTCTCTCTCTTTAGTGGTCTTCCCGCTGCTTTCTGTATATTGACCAATAAAGACTTGTTTTAGACTCTTCACAGCTCTTCCACTTATTTGAATGAAGCGCACGTGTGTGAGTGTGTTTGTGTGTGTGTGTGTGTGTGGTGTGTGTGTGTGTGTGTGTGTGTGTGTGCGTGCGTGCGTGTGCGCCTGCGTAGATAACAGAAAGCTGCCTGAATTCATACCATCGTACATTTCTGGCACACAAAGTAGGATTTGCCCTCAATTGATTCCTTTGTATTAGAGTTGGAAAAAACCCTGACTGCCTGTCAAGCATTACTTCAAAACATAAGAAACATTTCCATAACATGAAGCAAAGAATAGAAATTGTAGATGAAAGACTTACCTTAAATGTGTTTGATGGTGCTGCTGTTCATGAAAGGAACGTAAAGAGAATACTGCGAAAAAAAACAGTGTTGTTGGCCAGAAAAAATACATCATTTAGAGGTTGAATGAAAAAGAAGTATAGTAATACTATAGTTACTTATAGTCTTGGCAAATTATATCAAAACTATTCCCAAAAGTTTAAACAACTGCAGGAATAAATTAAGAGAGACGCTGGAAAACAATGTAATATCTTGTCATCCAGCTAAATGGCAGATTAAAGGACAATGGACAGAAAATGAAGAGATGAGAAATGTAAACATGGAATTGATCATAGATGATCTACTTTCCCCATCAAATCTGATTGTGGGTTTAGAGTAAAAATGATATCCTTTAATGTAGTAAAGTTGATAAAACAAATGACATGTCATCATCTTTGAATGCTATTTGATGTCTTTATTCCCAGCACACTAACAAACTGCTTAATTACCTTTCATTTTAAATGCCTGATCTGCTTTGGCTTCCCGCTGGCAACAGGCTGCAGATGACTCATTTATGACCCAGCAGGTCCCCTGGGCGATGAAATGCTTTCGTTCAATTAGTAGCCTAATCGCGTTCGTATCTGATGAGCACCGAATCTTCGATAACACCATTCTGGAACGGTTTGCCTGGGACCGGCGGGAATGGGATCGGTTGCTATGGAATTCCAGAACAACTGGCTCGACTGAATCAAAGAGCAGTCTGCAGGTTGACCAGTTACAGCATAGATGCAGAATTCTATGAAAAGACATACGGCCAGA
Organism: Apeltes quadracus; assembly: GCA_021346845.1. Lineage (NCBI taxonomy): Eukaryota > Metazoa > Chordata > Actinopteri > Perciformes > Gasterosteidae > Apeltes > Apeltes quadracus. The sequence continues at coordinate 8,568,044 of CM037919.1, forward strand.
AAATATACTCGGCACAAAAAAAAAAGAAATGACCTCAAATACGCAAATGCATGAACTGTAGTCCAACATGGAAGATCAATTCAAGTAATTCAAGGGCCCTACGTGATTGCGTTATATTTTTAAATACACTTTAAATAGTCATGCTTTTTTGGTATAGTCTTCTACAACAGATATTTTACACGAAAAATCTGTTGCAAATTATATAATGGAAGCCTTCTAGAGCTTTTATTATAGGACCAGATGTGTCGCATGTGCCTTCCGTTGCTGTATAATTCCCAACTTTGAGTACTGCTGTGGTCCCTCGGGTTATTTTATAACCCTGGCATTCGCATTTCCTGAAAGAAACATACTACAAACGTTTTCAAATTCACTTGGCTTTTATTCACATTTCATATCTGTTGACGTCTCAACTGCACCGTCCGTTCATACATTCCACATCCTTTTCCCTCCATCCGACTCCGAAGAGTTCAGACCCCATCCTCACAAATAGTCATAATAATAACAATAATAACAAAAGCAGCATTAAATAAACAACTTTTTGATTTCTCCCTCCTTTCATCACCAGCATATTTGTATTAAATTTACCTGAATGTAACCATCAATCAGACAAACGTAGATATCTTGTGATAAATAATAATCATAATTCCGCCATCAACAGAATCAAACTCCACACTCAAAATAATATTAATAATAATGTTGAATATGAACTCAAGACGTTAAAAAAGTGACTTTTTTAGGAAAGAAAACACAATTGGTCTAGAGTGTGTGCGTGTGTGTGTGTGTGTGTGTGTGTGTGTGTGTGTGTGTGTGTGCGCATCGTTCAACCGCATCCTATTGTGAGCAGGAATCTAGTAGCCCCAACGTCGTCCCACCGAAGACCCAGTGAGACTAGATCTGCTGTATTCCTGTTTGTTTGTTTGCTTGTTTGGTTGTTTATGGTCATTAAGACAGTTGTGCGGACAGTTGTGGGCACCAGTGAGCTACAACAGGCTGCGAGTGAGGCTCTTCTTACGGGCAACAGCATGAAAGCACAAGTCACTCTGCGACGGGCCGCGACCTGCAGCGTTCACACACTCCAAGGCTCCTCGTATGAAATACTTTGGTTGTGATTGACATCGTAAGACATGATTTAGGGTCCTGTGAGTGACGCTTCTCAGTGCTACGCAACACTTTAAACCCCAAGTAGTTCTCTCCTGTTTGCGGTTGTATTAAAGCCCTTTTCAGACACGTAGCTTCTGTCATCTTAATACAGTGGTGCTAATAATATTTCTTGTCAGACTGGTTGAAGGTCAGAGGCTGATCTCATTTAAAAAGATGCCATTCACATATCATCCATCATTCAGCGGTATTTAAATTGAAATTAGGTTGGAGTTGGAGGGTTGTTTGGGTTATTTTCAATGAAATCTGCTCAAATACCTAGAGGTCAGATCATAAAAGGGATTTCTATTTCTCATCGGAACATCCTTCGTTTTTCAAGTAATATTTAGGCTAACTGCAGGGACAAAGATAAATATTCTGTATTTAAAAGTTCTTTGCATACGAGGGAAAGGTTAATTCAATGAAATGTCTTTTGTCGTTGGCAATTCTGGTATATAAGGCAGCAATATGAGGTAAACTATTTAAGACTAAAACACATTTTAAAATCCATCACTGATGCAATATAATTCCTTCATTTCATTATTTTTCAATTCCACTACGGCTTTTCATGCACTAGGGGCTAAAAATAAATAAAAGGCTTCTTCATAACCATCAAAGCCTTATAAGTCATCGCTTCAAAATTAGACTTGAATAATTCCATGTCTGAAAAGGGCTTAACGCTCATCAAATGTTTGCATAAAACCGGGAGACAAGTTCACCATGCTTAGTTATTTTTTTACTAAACTTTGCACACACCTTGCAGCAATGATTTTAATATACTCTGTATGAGATGTAAGCTTATGGTCGGGCCCAAAGTCAATCAGTTGGTGCTAAATCCTCTTTCATTCGTCTGGGCTCTGCAGGCTCTCACCTGTGCCAGTGGAGGCCATGAATACAGGCTATGGTGCCCAATGGCAATGATACGGTCGCTGAATGTGTGTCAGAAAGGCCTCGGGGGGAACGGATTAGTGTGCGTCCTCAGCGCAGTCTTCATTCTCATCACTAGGTGGCAGCGGTCACTGCCTCTGACACCTCTGCACCATACCTAATGAGACGCTGGTGGGATACCATCAGCAATAATTTATTTCAAGTCAAAAAAACAAATGTTAAATCAGCGTGAAATCCCAAATAATCTGGTGCCGTCTCTGTTTGAAAGCCCGGACCTCCTTTGTCAGTTCTTCATTCTTCGTACATTCCTTTTGCAGAGCTGTGCGGCTCTCGTCACGTGGACACGCCTCCTTACATTTACACATCTCACTCATCGATCGTCCACTCAGACTTTTTGGTGACTGGTTTGTGTCCTCTATGCTGGTGTCAGTCACTTGTATTGGAGGTAATCTTTCAGCGACTGAGGCAGAGGGAGGCCCCGGATCTCCTTAAGCCGCTCCCGACCCAAAGCCAGACGGGCCGCACGCCGACACAGATCCATCAGCGGGAGAGGCTCCGCTGAGGAGGAGGAGAGAGGGCGAAAGTAAGTAAAGGGGTTGGTTGCATGAGGGGCGATTAGTACACGCTAATAAACGCCTGCTCTTTCATTTGACCTTTCTTGTTAGAAAGGAGCAACGTAGAATACAGTTATTTGTTGGCGATTGCCGCTTTTACCAGTTAAGTGAATCAGTGAGATGATCTTGCAGATTCGTCCCCGTCAATTTACGTAGAATCTTTCATGCTGGACAGATAAGTTTTTAATAAACTAAAAAACGACAATGAAAGAAAGGAGTTCACTATACTGTTAATCCAATGGGTCATTTTCAACATTTTATATATTCTGCCGCTGCTCATGTCACATGACTTGAGAACATTAATTAGGCTGCTGCTTGTAGAGTAGAACAGAATGCACCACAAACACTGATATACTGCTAACGTAGTATGTTGGCACAATAAACTAAAATATTTCTGATAACTTAAGTTTCATCAGCCTATTTTGTCCACCAGAGAGCACTGTAAAGTACACTTTTTAACTTCTTTTTAAGTATCCCACTAAAACAGTATTTTATCGAAAGCAAAGGAAGGGGATCTTTTTGTGTAAATGCAAATGCAAAATAATGATCAGAAGCAGAAATCTAGGAAAAATTCCCAAAGGCTTAGGTGATTTCTTTTTGGTGGTGTTTGGGTGGTGTATGTTGTGTATTTACTGTAATTTGCTGATGCTGAAGAAAAAACACAATCAAAGCTATTAGAGCAGCAATAAAAAAACCTTGGCCTCAATCCTACATATGGATTTTACAGTTAATAGCAATAACCACGTCTGATTGGCCTAATTACATTGCACATAGATGGGGGGGATCCAACCTCCCTGATTCCCTTCATCAAACGCCTCGCCTCACACAAGTGTTGTAACCACACATTGCAAGCAGTGGAAATATAAAAAAATGTTGTGGGAAGATACACGTTGTGTGATGATGTTTTTGTCCTTCAGCAGGGCTTCTGTCTGACATCAAGCACAACTAGTCCACCAGTCTGCTTCTCCCTGCTGTTGTTGTGTTAAAAAGGACACCCATTGGATTTCTGGACGTCCTCCACCACCTGCTTCAGTAGCTGCACCGCTGTGTGTACGTGTGTGTACGTGTGTGTGTGTGTTCAAGGTTAAACCAACAGGATGAAGAAGCATCCTCTCAACACACACACACACACACACACACACACACACACAAATGTATGCGCTTTACAGTAATTGTGTTCTTTGATCGATGTGACATGCTCATCAACACTCCTAAAAACACAGTTCTTTACTAGTGCACAGTCATGATACAATAAACAGCAGATTATATGATGGCTGAGGATCTGATGAGTCATTTTGTGTGAATCCAATCATTAATTTTGTCCCAAATTATCATCATGAATAATTCTGTTTAATATCTGTTGACACATTGATTATTCATTTAGTGTAGTCAAATACACTCAACGGTGAAAATGCCCATTATAGCTTCTCAATCTAACATATTCTCACCCGTCCCACTGCACTGCCGTTCATACGCGTTTCTTTAACCTCCATACCTTTAGCGGTTCATCTATGGTTGATCGCTCTGATAAGGAACGAATAGTTTCAGTTCAGATGTTTATCAACAAATACAAAATGACCCATAAAAAGCGCTGCATGCGGCTTTAAATATTTACTGCATGTAAATGTCGTTGGAGTGTGAGAGCTGCAAAACAACAGAGGAGACTCATTAGCAGCTCTAAATGTAGAGCCGACGGAAACACACAGCGATGCTGAGCTGATCCTTTGCCGCCCTGGCTGATGACCAGAGAGACAGAAAGCGTTTAATAACACCTGCTTTTAAGATCCTAATTCCCTCATTCAGTTTCAAAAATAGATGCTCTGCAAAATATCTAAATAACTAAACTGGCAAAATAATCAAGAAAAAGTCAACCCAAACCAGACATGGTTTAGAAAGACCAGAAACAACTTAACAACACCACTAACAATCCTCTATGCTGTCACAATATGTAATGCAACAACATAATCATTCTTATGTTAATTCACACCTTTTAAACTACTGTGAAAGACCATAATGCATTATAAATGTTCTATATGTATGACAAGGGTAATTACAGGTAACTAATAATATTGGTGTTGCTCTGGGTGATCCATTAATCATCAACTGCCCTCCAGAGGAGCACATGGACCTTGTTTTGCATTATACAAGTTATTAACTGCTCAATAACATACAATAATATTGTAATACTATGACACTAATGACACATTTTACATCACTTCTTATACGATCAGCATCTTCTAAAAGACGGTAATGACGATCAGCGGCAGGTCATTTACCACTGCGTCATTACACATTCACTGCATTAAAAAGAAATAAGCTTCAAGATGCTGCAGGACTGGATATCCTCTCTGTGTGTGAATAGCTTCACCTTTAGCTCATCACGGAGATACAAAGGAGGATCGTATTGGTGGCACAATATCGATTTTCTTAAGTCAAATAATATCTCGTTAAGGAGCATTGTCATTCATAGATTTCTAAAGTTGAATTAAAAGGCAATGCGATATCAGAAATGTGCTTACCGAAAAGGGATTACAAGCTTGCAGGCCTTCCATATTAACGTGCTTTTGTAAAAATAGTTTGTATATTTTCCGTTTTTGAGACCCCCAGTTTGTAATACTGCAAATACATAAATACAACAATACTCAACAGTTAAGTTATTGCTGAAACTGGCGCATTACCGCGGAAAATACATTAAAGAGTTATGTAGAGTGCTATATTTCCCGTCCTTTCAGAAACTTTGATGAATTAATTTGTGTAATTGTGGCGGATCTCTTTGTGCACTTCGCCAAATGACTTTACTAAAAACTGCTACTGGAAGCGTGAAGGGATCCCAGCTAGTCAGGAACTTTTCTCCTGGACTTGAATAATGACCACAGTCTGCTGCGATAGGAAGCAGAAGTAATAGGGGCACCCGGTGCGACGTGGCGCGTGTAATGAGATGCATTGCACAGCGGTTTGGAGCAGGATTTATTGTGCGTGAAAAAGGAGACAAATGGCAAAAGCAGCCTCCCTTTCATTAAGGGAGTCGAAACAGACCTGAGAGGAGGCCCCGCAGCTGAAGGGAGCCTGACGGATGAACGGTTTAACAACCAAGGATACCAATCCCATGAAGACGGCCCAACGTAGGGCCCCCGTTGATGCAGGAACTTACAGTTTTCGACGGAGTAACACTGAGAATAATAAACGTACGGATTTCCTGGAGACACATGCGTTGCGTCTAGAATAGATGGCTCAGGAACATGATCCTCTCCTCTTTCTCAAGTCTTACTCCATCCTTCCTCCACAGCTCCATCTCATTTGTAACAATACACCTTCCTCATCTTTCTTCCTGCAGAGCCTCTTGAGTAGCACAGAATGGAAGCCTCTGCTGGCCTTCTTTTGAACCATCCATTGCGTTTCTTCACTGCCCTTCTCTCGCTCTCCTCTTTTCACCTTTTCTTATATCCACCCTCCAAGGTCAGAGAGTTTGATCTCCTCGGGCACACGAGAAAAGGCTTTATTATCTTCAAAACGTCAAACCGAAAACAGGTGTGTGCTGAGCTAAATGACGATGCACTTTTCTCAATTACCTGCTTGTTTTGGAAGTGCTTCGAAGCCCGAGAGGATGAAGAATATATAGAAGCATGTAATCCTTTAATCCTTTAATTAAAGTCAATATAATGGGAAATGAACTAATTTATAAAGCTTGCACACAACATCTGTAGCAAACAGTGGACTAATATACAACCCCAGTGCTCAGCACATAAACAACAGCTCAATAATGTGCTTTTTATTTCCTATTCTACAAATGGCGCAAAGTGGCACGCTAAAATGTGAATAGCAAATGTGAATACAAGAGATTTCAAGGAGAACATCCAGATATTCATGGTTTACTTGAGTGTAACCATCAGATCAGCTAAATAGATGCTATTACCAGAACTAGTAATAATATCTAACACTAGAGATATGTCATGTTTTTCGGTTATTAGGCTAAATCTAGAGCTGCTTAATGCAGTAGACATTTACACGTGGACTTTCATCATCCTCAGTTGGACGCTGGACATGGCTTGGATCAATAACATGGCATGGATCAATAAAAAAGAAAAGAAACTTAAATCACAAGAAAGACCAGTTAGCAAATTGCCACTTCATTCGCAATTACCTGGCATTCAGCTTTTTTTTCCCAGTCAATTCTCAACATAATCGCTGTATTCAGCCTTTTCTCAAACGACTGAAAGGATTAGCTTAGCAGCAGGTGTAGCTTCACTCTTTGTACGCAGTGTCACATGACGCTGAACTCTCAACACCGGCGTGTCTGTGCTACCGAGGGAAGTTTGCTTCATCCATAACTAATGTACCTTCGGTGGTGTTCCGTATCCTCTTACGCGGCACATTGTGTTACGCCCTCAGTTTTGAGCACAATCACACTTAAACACACACTGAAGTGGCGTGTCGTGCAGAACTAATGCAGCAATGCTTCTACAATCCATGGAGGATTTGTCAGAAACCCCTTTTGTCCTAAAAACGGATGCAGCCGTCAGTGCTTAAATTGTCTGTGTAGATCCCGTGGTGGGAGTCACTTCCTATCGGCCACATTAGCGCCGCGCAGGGAGACGGGCGCTGTGGGCAGAGCTGGCAGCTGGTAATCCAAGCCATGCCAGGGTTTCTTTTTAAAGCCCTGTTCCCTCTCGCTGTGGGCCGAGCGTCCACCGTCTCCTCTGGGATGAGAGGCAGAGTGATAAGAGAAACAGGAGGAGGAAAGATGTGAAGGGGAGGTGGAAATGTAAGGGGGTGAGGAAGAGAAGAGGACAGTGAGGCAGAGGAAGCAGAGAAAGAAGGAAAGAGGAGGATGGAGACGAAGAGGAGGCAGAGTGATAAATAGAACGGGAGAGAGCACAGCCGGCCTGTCTGACCCTCACGTATCCTTGACAGTTACAAACTGCGGGTAGGCGGACCGTATTCATAAAATGTCAATATTCAAAGAAATGTGTTTGCGTGATTTACTAAGGACACTTTCAATTAATGTTCCTGCTTGCATGCAGTTTTTTCAAAGGTGATTAAGCATCATTCTGCCCCGTGTGTGGAATCTGCAGAGAAACTGCTGATGTGGATCCACTGTGGCATTCTGTTAAAGATACCGACACAAGCAACCGGTGTGAACAGTATGATAGCGAACCGTTATGTAATCAAATGAAAAGGACAAGGGAACACAACTTCTTAAAGCCGTTCTAATCGCTATTTAATATGAACAGGGTAGAAAATGTCCACTTTGAACGGTGTTATTTGAGGGCACACCTGACCACCGCAGATCCTCTCAGCTACAAGAGGCCGTTTAAAGTGGAGTGCAGTTATATCTGACACGCATCTTTTGGTTCCCTCACTGCTCTCATTAGTCCATTTGTCAGGAACCTGAGGCAGATATCGCTTCCAGTCATTACTGGACTTACATTTGCTAAGTGGCCAGAAAATTGATTCCAAATGCAGTGACAATAAAGAGAATGAACCTGGCATGTTTGTACCAAGAGCACCATCATAGGTATCATGCAGCCGATGAGAGGGATGGAAAATAGTCTAATAATAATAAAAAAGTCTGTAAGAATAAGATATAAAAGGAATTTCCTTTGATTAGTTTTCCCTTTTAAGCATTCAGGACTAATTGCTATTGCTATTTTGTGCTCGATGGTGTAGACGATAGATTAGAAAAAAAAGAGTTTACAGCAGGTGAATAGATTAAAGAATTAGGGAAGAAATAATTCATACATTTTACATACAAGCTCCCTCTGTCTTCTTCCCGCAGCCTCACAGGAGCTCGATATTCAGCTGGTTATTCCTGTACAATCTGACCCAGAAACACCCTGCTGGGCCGCCCAGAGGAAGATGGTCCCTGCTGTTTGTCTCAGTGGTCGTGGTGGACGCACAAGGCGAGAGGGGAACGTTTTACAGTAGGAGCCTTTCCCATCTGTGGACCTGGAGGATCTCACGTTGTTCTAACAGGGATCTCCGGCTGGATTCCACCGAGCGGAGGAAGTTTCTCATTTTCACCTCCTCAGTCCGGAGACACACACAATGGCGCCGGACGCCGGCCGAGGGGGACGCGGGCGCAGTGTGGAGGCCCTGCCTTGCACGTGCTGAAGGAGATGTGTCGCTATCAATACCACATGTTTGAGAACGAGGCAGCTGGGAAAGGCAGCGGGTGGTGAACAGAGGTGGTAAGAGTCAGGAGAGAATAGCGAGGGCGCAGGAAGGCAGAAGAGAGGAGGAGAAGCAGAAGCAGGCGAGAGAGAGAGTGGAGGACGTGTTTCAGGAGCGCCGCGGGTGGCCCTTTTTCTCTTCAAAATGTACCGAAAGCTGGAAGGGGAATTCAGCCTGAGGGAGCAGAAGCTGTGAGCTTGACTGGAGGCAGAGACAGAATGTGGGTAGTGTGAGGAGAAAAACAAAAGACTGCAGAGACGAAGATAAACACGGAGCCGTGGCAGGAGCAGAGGGTAGAGACGGAAGAAGAAGAGCAGGAAGACAGCCCGAGGAAAGAGCGAGACCACCAGGAGGAAGGGAGAGGGAGATGAAAAGGAGAGAGCCAAGAAACTAAGGAGTGAGGAAGACCGGTGGGATGTAAGCTCTGACAGCCGAGGAGAGCGCTGAGGCAAAAACAAATGATGTGCTGAGCGGGGTCAAAGCTCGGCCTTAAGTTCAAATTAGACAACGTCCTGAAGTCACTACGGCCACAATCAATGGCATTAGTGCAGCGCAGCTCAGCTGAAACAGACACATCGATTTCCTTACCTCCTCTCGGCAAGAAAGCGAATAATAGTTTCTCAAAACTATTCCTTTAAAGTAGCGGAAAAAGTATGATAATTATATTATCAGCATACTTTTTATATCACATGCTCCCGAGAACTGTTTGAAACTTACATTGAGCGCCATGATAAATTATACATCAGCCGTGCATCATGAATGATATTGAGGAATCTATTGATGCAATAATCACGTATTTTTACTAATTTTTGGCGCATTTCAAAACTGAGTAGGATTTTAAAGGGTAAAATTCAGGCAAACGCTGTGACATATACAGGCTAAATAATAAAATAATTACTTAGTTTTTGGTGCGCAATGTGAAAGAAGTGGAATGTGGGACGTGTGATCCCGTCATCAGCCAGTACACATTCCCAAAAACTGCTAATTAACAAAAGCATTAAAACTACTGTTATTGAAATGTATTTTCGGAAAAGCAGATATACGGTACAATTGAAGAAAAGGTTGAGGTTGTCATTCTAATGTCATTTAATTTGCTAGAATGAGAATCCCTGTCCCTGCATGCAGGCTTTTATGTCAGCACTGAGGGACGTGTGGTCTTTTATCCATTTCATTAGATCTGAACAAATTGTCAATTGGCTCCAGGGATCACTTTCTCTTTCCGGCTGACAGACAGTTAATCCTCATCTCTGGCTCTCAGGCATGATCCCGAGCAAGGTCAGCCACGTTGTAAGCAACGAGGTCAAACTCGGCCCCTGAAAAAATATATCTGTCCCTTGCAGTCAAATTTGTCATCATTCATACTGTGCAGTAATTATAAACCAGTATGCCCAAAAGCCCAACGCTTGTTGCGAGTTCAATATCTGCAGCAATAAATACCTTTTTCAGATTGCAAGCAGTTTTCTTTAATTAGACATTGAAAGCCGCTGTGACACTAAATTTGACTTGAGACGTCTTCTGTGCGTACGCGCTTACGAGCCACTGAAAGATACAGTATGTTTACGGGTTTTCACTGCAGCCAGGCACCACACCAAACGCTGAGTGAATTTATTAATTAATTGCGTTTGCGCGATATCAAAGACTGGACATCTCTGCAGGGCTTATGTGTGACTTTAATGCCAAAATTCTATTCAAAAGTTTATTCTTTGCTCGGAAATTGGATCATACTATTAAATATGTTAAACCTTTAAAGGCAAGTGTTGTTCAAGAACACAAGGAAACTGGTTTGACATGAGAAAGTAAAACCACTTTTTACCGCAGAGATGGAACATCCAGCTCTCTTTGTAACGGCTTAGAATAACTGCTCAACAAGAAAAGCCCAACAAAACGGTGGAAACAACGTTGGCTCTTGGGTCCTGCAGCTCCTTGCTTTCTATCTGTCAATGCAACAACAGTGTGGGAGAAGCATCTGCCACGGCTACTGCAGTCGCTGTGTTAGCCTAAAGCGGAGATATTTGAACTTTCAGAGAAGGGTGCAAGAAGTGTTCTCTCCCGGGAGCAGCAGCAGGATGCACATCTTTCCCTGTGAAAGCACAATAGGATGGAGCACAATCCAATAAAGAGTTACCTATTCTGGTGGCCCTTTTCTCGCCTTGTGTAGCCTAGCAACACACATCCATCCCCAAGTTGCTGCACGTATGTTTAATATAATGTTTAATATGTTTCCCGTAAGCTTTTTCATTAAAACATTTCCATTTGTTATTTCGCTGCTAATGATGAAGTGCAATTATAACTTCTTTAAGTGGTAAGGCCGTTTCCACGTACGTAGCCCGACAACATGAACTCTACGAAGGGAAAACCTGAAACAAATGCTCTCTGAAATTTATGTGAAATACCTTCATCTGAAATAATAATTTATCGCTCAGCCTAAACAGCGGAATGGAGGATTTCTTTGTCTTGAAAAATCTTGGTGATTCAGCAAGCAAAGATGAATCAAAACCAGCAAATGATACAGCCAGAAATGTCTCAACTTACTCCCCATTATCATCTTGGATAGTTAATGTGTTTACTTTCCGTTTGCTTAAAGGAACTCGGTTTGTCAGTAAATTGGTAATGCCAGTAGGCCAAATTGAAGTGTTGATTGGAGGCTGATCCCACAGCTTCCTGATCAAGGAGTGAAGGAGACAATGATTGGGGATGATTATCTTGCTCTCGTTCATTACTGCCCTCAGTCATTACAGGGACAGAGAGTGATTGGATCGCCCCATAAATAAAACTGGACCTGTGGGAGCAAATACAAGTGACAAACATGAGATGCCATGTTCTTTTTAATGCATATCAAACAGTCTGATCCTTCTAACATCTCATGGCATGGCTCCTAATTATTCTTGAGTCTGTGGCAGCTCGCAAGGATTTCTTTAAAATCGCTGGTGGATGGAACTGCGGAGCATCAAAAGGTTTCTATTGCTGTTTAAGGTTTATTTTTGGAAGTAATGACATTCAAATGAACCCCCCACAGATTGACCATCCCCTTAAACACAGTTTAAAAGTTGGAATACAGAATAATACTGCAAATGCAATTTTTTACCATTAACACCTACGTATGCCAGGAGAGATTCTCACTAACGCACAAACAGATGTGGATAAATGCATCCGCCCCGACAGAGAGAAGGAGCCGAATTAGGAGATAATCAGGTGTGAAATCCCAGGGTTTCTTTCTGTAGTAATTTAGTCAGTCTCTCATCGACTCTCAAAGTGCACAGCCATGTCTGTTTTAAACAACTAATGGCACTGATGATAGGGGATTTTAACACACTCACTGCTAGTACAGTGTGGAAATGTTAGCTGGTTGGCTCACGGAGGTATGTGACTCCCAGGGAGCACCAGATTAAGGATTTTATGCTTATTCTTATCCTTTTACTCCTTTCCCTTCATCCTTTCCCCATGGAACCTTCTAACAATTCCCTCCTCTTGTTTTACCAGCTGCCTAGTCATCCTTCTGTCTCTACTGTCTCATCTGTATCCCTCCCTTTCAGTCCGCTTTGCTCCAAAGAACATTCATGTGAATAACAACATGTCAGGAGAAAGAGGCTATAAATGAAATAATGTAATGAATGGAAATGCCAACTAATAAAGAAATACTTTCAAATCTTCTTTGATGTTGTTTATGGAATTTCAATCTTTATTCAACAATCCTAAATTCAAAATGATTCACTTGACAGTTGGTAAGTAAGCCCACACTTCCACTATCCGTCACCCAGCAGCAGACTGGGAGAAAGCAGAAAGGGATTTGGTGTTATTGGAGAGTGGAAGCCTGTTTGCACCAAGAAACAAAGACCAGATATAGATATAGAACCCACAAAGTCCATCTAATATGCTCTACTGTTGCAAAGGAATATATCATGTTTAAAGTAAAACATATTAAATACACTGTATCTCACATTAGTATCTAATCTAATGATTTATTTGTAGCAAAGCCTTGCGGGCACTCTCAGGTGAAGGTGTTGGCAGTCCGGTTGCTATAGAGACAGCTACACTGTCTCCGTGAGTCGCCATCATAATAATGCCAGTGGTATTCTGTGAAGGAACAGGGGGTTCATCTAGCAGTTCATTCGGGTTTCAAAAGAGTTGCTCTGAAACTGTTCCTCTAAATGTTATTCATTACGTAAGTCAACGAGATTAATGCCAAGCACCTGTATTAGGGCGTCTCATTACCTAGAGCAGGTACTTAAGCCTCTGGTCTTGGGGGACTTTTAAAATCTAGCATGGATCAATAAAAGCCCATTTGTGTTGTGGAATCACTAAGGGGAGAAGAGAAAACCATCAAAACAGAAATAAAACTGTCTTTCCACCAAAGGATCAAGAATGAAGCACATTTATGGAGTCCTGGAGTAACTTTAGGTTTTGTTAGCACATTGGTTTAGCTAAATCTCTCTAGGTTGAATTGAGGATCCTCAGAAACAGCTTGAAATGCATTTTCAGTGTGTTGTTAAAATTATCAGTGCAGCACTTGCTGTTAAAATGATTCTCTGCAAAGAACTTTATCACAGTCTAGGAATCCGTCTAAAGTTTAGGATCGTAGCGGCATCCGTGGTTTACCTCTAGAAACCCTCGTTAATCATTCAAAGAGTTGCCCTGCAGTCTCAAAAGGTCTCTTCTTTCTTTCTTTTTAGAGTATTATCATGTCAGCTGCCACACTGATCTATGATAATCTCACCACCCCTCATTGTTTCTATATAGAGGTTTTCCACATACTCTCCATTTTATCCTTTCCCCCCATCTCATCACTTTCATTCTTTCTTTACTCGTACTTATTTTTGTCAGTAGGCTGCATCTTTTCTGAAAGCTACTACAGTAGAAAGCGTACACAAATCTTCCTGTTGTATAAACTTCATTTCTCTTTGTTGTCACTCGCCCGTCGCTAGTTTCCTCAATCCTGTTCATGCATTTCTTTCGCAGTAATTCCCCTTCCGTTCATCTCTTCTGTTAAATATTTGATTACTAGCAGGCTGAATTGACACCAGTGTTCCTCACTGGAGCCGTTTAGATATCAACATAGAGGCTGCAGAAGGAAACATGAGGCACTTTCAAACAAACAGTGCATTTTCTGTGTCATATAATCTTGTGCTGCAGTTTCAGAACCGCCAAATCGTAGACATTTTGCTAGACCATGTCTAGAAGGTGTAAGAAGACACATTCCCACTCCCGACTTATCAAATACCAACACTTTTGGGCACGTCGGGGACGGTGTGTAAGTTTCAACTCGTGAATTGCTGTGGAGGTCAAATTAAATGAATTTTTACGGAAACTAAGGTCAAGGCAACAAAGCCACTGGGTTAATGTTAAGTGGACTGTTTAACAACGCACATAACTACCAAGTGGCAAACAAGTCACGTGACTAGTGACTGCTGTGACAAAATGCAACATTCATTTTAAGTTTCTGTGCAAAAGTACTCTGTCTACTTATCATCCATCACCTTTGAGAGTTTGCATTTAAAATCATCAATCCAGCCTGAATGGAATAAAAAGTTTGTGTTGAGAGTCACTCAAGTTGAGGCTTACGTAGGAAAAACGCGCTGCACATACTTTTGTGTTTTGTGTGCAAAGCGTGTGCGCTCCAGTGAGAGCTGCTTATTGCTCGGCTAAACATTTCAGGGGAAAAGGAACAAGAATGACAGAAGTAAGAAGCCGAAGAGAGACGGGTATTCACGTGTGACGGGGGGCGGCAGGAGGGGAAGGAAAGGGAGACAAATCAGGGAGGCATGAAAAGCAAAGATCATTGTGGTTGCATGGAGCAACTAAGTTAAGATAAAGCACTACCCTAATAACGCAAACAGACAACACTTAGTGTGAGCGCTAGCTGGCTAACAACTGGGAAGCCAGTCACTTCCAACAGGAGGATTTATAATTCAAACACACAAATGCACCTGTAAGGTGAGCAGAGTAAAACAGCAGTGCCGAGTCGAGGTAAACCCCCAAAAGGATGGACTGATTTTCATCACAATAAAATAATATCCTTACGTAACGTATGATGCGTTTAAAGATGTAGTTATAATTTGTCGATACAGAGAAGGTGAATATCCCAAACTATATTTTTTAGCATATTTAAACAACTATTTTAGTGTACGCAAGTAATATTTCTGGAAAGACGTGTTTCGGTTGAGTTTTTCGTTTTATTTGAGCAGCACAAATTCAATGTAACCTTCATTGTGTTGCAACGAGATGAATCTCAAAACCACAACAGATAACCCCCAAAGTATCTCCACACGTCACAAGCAGAAACTGAGATAATAATTTCTTGTGAGTTGCACCACCCTAACGAGAAATTCCTTTCTAAAACTAACACCATGATGAAAAGTATCAACATTTATATGGGAACCCCCTTGAGAAGCTGATGAGTTCTGTCAGAAAGAAGGAAAATCAATCAATTAACTTCAGATAAGATCTTTGTTGTGACAACAAAGTTATCAGTTAACCAATCTTACAAAGTCCATACAAAGTGTGCTATGGAAACAACAATGTTAACATGTCACACATTTTACAAGGTACAATGTAACAGCATGTTACCAGAACATATCCGTTTGATTATATGTGATCTATGGGGGGACAAATGACCACAACTGTAAAGACACACTCTCTCTAGTTAATGGGCCAAAGCCACAGGGTGCTTTGGCCTTCATCTAAGCCAGCTGGTCATGCTGATTGTCATCGTGCTGATTGACGGATCTCCGTGTTTTCAGGGTTTGGGTGAATTTGTGCATGCGTGCAGCCGCAGCAGCAGCATGTTTAGGTCTGACCTGCAGTGCGTAAGCTCATCTGCTGCAGACTAAATAGCAGAGAAGGAGGCCAGGCGAGTTTACGGGGGGAAAAAGTGGGTCATTTCTCGTAGACACAACTACTGGAATGTGACGCCCCACTAAACCTGCAAGTGGGAACCTGAAGTACAAATTAATCCCCGTCAACAAAACCAGCACTAGTGGTTGCGTCTGCATGGCGCAAATGTCACATTTGTGTAGATTTGAAAGCCCTGCTGCTTTATGGTGTGGTGGTTTGATGCAGTTAAAATAGACACAGAATGGCGTAAAGGTGTAGAATCTGCAACGTAGTTTTATAACCCACTTGAAAATATGACACGTTTCTTCCCAGAAGCTGCGTGTCACCTCATTTACTGCATCCGACTCGACTGCACAGCTCTGCTAGCGCTCTAGTTTTTTTTGTCCTCATTGTTCACACCCTTCCTCACACCGCCTTTGTATTCTGGCTCCATCCTTGTCGTAAAAAAAAAAAAAAAACTTCAGTATGGTCCCTTTTACTTTTACGAGCTCATCCTGGTTTTACCTCATTCTCACTGTAACTCTGGCTGTCGTTTTTTCTTCCATTCCGTCACCACTGTGCTACACTTCAATCCCTCAATTCCACCCACTTTCCCTGCTTCATCCTCTTTTCCCCGCTCTTTTCTTCCCTTCTTGCCTCTGAGACAGTGATGATTTGTCACGTCATCTGGTCAGCTAAACGGAGGCAGGAACCGGTTTCAGCTGGTAAATAATATCACATGTGTTTGATAAAAAATCTTTAATGTCATATTTTCGGCAACTGGATACGAATGCACCGACATGAACTTTACTTACCAGGAATAGAAGTGATTTTTGAACTGAAGGGATAACCAATCCCCAAAGTTGCAAGGCCTTCACATGATAACAGTCACATTTGCCCAAAGTGGCCATTAACAGTTTAGAGGAAGCCCATGCCAGGTGTTGTGGCTATTAAATGATACAGAAGGCAAGATTAGGCTGCCAAAGTTTGCATTGGAGTGTATGCTTGAGTACAAAGAGAAGAGAGAAGGAGAAAGAGAGAAACAGTGCCGTATATCAGGCACTGTTTCTGCTCCCATTGTAGTGAATCAAAGCACTGATAATTGGTATAATTATAGACAAAGGACAAGAGAGAACAGAAAGCTTCGTGCGCGTGTTTGTTGCTTAGAGAGAGAGATGCACAGATACTTTCGATGGAAACAGATGAAAGTGAGCTTTAAGGTACCAAAATAAATTAGTTACACATTTGCATGTGATTTATCAACAGTCAAGTAAAATATACACTATCTGGCAAACATGGTTCCGTTCAGCTCTTAATAGAAGGGGAGAAATTCAGTCCGAGCACTTAAATAATTCAAATCACATTTACAAGATAATGCAGTTTGAATGTCGCTCAGAATTTATTTGCATTAGTGGCCCATACTTCCCTGACCCTGATTGCTTTGTGCGATCTTCCCAAAATGAACATAAACCCGCAGTGCAGCTGGTTACAGGTCTCACCGGTGTGTCATCTTACTGCAGGAATGGGAGCAATAATCTGAGGTGGAGCAAAGCGATGATGAACTGCTGGTGGTGCAGCGGTGCATAAGTGATGAGAAAAACAAACAGTTTGAGGCGAGGAGACGCTGCGTTAATACCCTGCAGACATGTCGTTTCCCCTCACAACAATCCAATAAGCGTTCTTACGGGAAGGGCTCTCAGATTAAGTTATTACCGAACAACCAACGAGATATTTCATGAAAACACAGATTTGCACATTACCCTCATATAAGTTTAAAGTCGTGCATCGCACAAGTGATAATGTGCTCAGCAATTGCCAGGAAGGCAAGCGGCAACAGACTATATGATGCAAGGTCTGCTAGCTTACCACTTACTGCTGCAATACCATTCAAGCACTCTCCTGGGCAGACGGTGATTATGACTTCATTCTCACTCTTTGAGTCATCTGCGAGGCCTTCAAAACTGGTGATGAATGAAACCGCTACACAGACTGTAATCATATCCTGTTTTCCCACAAAGAGAGCACTCCGAGGGCATTTACTTCAATCTGGTGATATTATTCTCGTCACAGTCTTTGTTTCAGATTCAGCGCATTTCCCTCAGCGGTAATTACTTAAATAAGACCTCTTAGCTTTGGATGTGGTTATGTGTGAAGGGAAGAGGAAATCAATTGCGTTGTTTCCGTTTTGGTCGTTTCAGTGGATTTCCCCTACTTCAGGCATGTTTCTCATGTAAGCCTTTTTCTTACAAAAGACAGACAGTTTTTAAATAGTTGCGTAACAAAGGACCCTTTAACACGCTTTCTATCAGGAGAAAACACTTTCAAATCCAGGTCAAACTGCGAGAAATTTGGACAAAATTAATGCAATTTTGTGATAATGGTTTGCCTGGTGATTTGGCACTGTGTGGCAACAGCAGACCATTTGAAGCGTGCTCCCCTTTTAGGAGAACCGGGCTGGAGAATCCAAAACAGAGGAAGCTGTTGTAGACAGCTGTTTTGCATCTGAAAATTTGGTTAGATTCAGGAAGATGCCATCGATTGGGTTTCTGGAAGAAAGCCTTAAAGACTAACATCTTCAATGTGGAAAATAACGTGAGATTTCTTCATTCTGCATGATAATTCACCACTTCCCCTCGTTGCAGGGAGAGTGTGTATATTTGGGACCATTGTCTGGGGATTTAAAAATGTTAAATGGGCTTTTCTTGGACTGTTGCAGTTCCATAATGATGGGCTTTCAGAACACTGCCATGGTGCTGTTCACCTCGCCCTGTAAATATTTACTGCTTAACTAACCTATGAGAAGCAAATATCTGGCCAATAAGCCCTGCATTATGTCAATTTCCAACGTTCTGGTGAAACTTGACCTGTATATTTTAAAATGTCTTGCCGTCTCAGTGTCCGTCTGTTTCTTCTGCACACACATCCTCACTTGCCTAGTTTTCTCCACCTACTCCCTCTATTTATACCGCTTAAGGCACCTATCAAGATTCTCTCGAGCTTCATTTTCTTTCATGCACTAAGCTTTGCTCATTTTCAACAGTCAGGACTCATTTCACGGCATGAGGTATACGCTTGCACTTGTGAGGATTTTGAACACACTCAATATTCTACTAGATGGTCCATCAAACAAACTCGCCGTGAAATCCAGCAGATGGGTCCATAAATGGGAAGTGGTTGAGGTGAGGAGCTTGCTTTCAACAGCCTTAAGTATGTACTTGAGTACCGAGTGTGGGCGATTACCAGAAACCCCATAGACACACACACACACACACACACACACACACACACACACACACACACACACACACACACACACACACACACACACACACACACAGAGAGACACATAAATATCAGCCTAGACTTTGGTACTTTTGGTACATTTCAAT
Source organism: Apeltes quadracus (assembly GCA_021346845.1). NCBI lineage: Eukaryota > Metazoa > Chordata > Actinopteri > Perciformes > Gasterosteidae > Apeltes > Apeltes quadracus. The sequence continues at coordinate 8,587,053 of CM037919.1, forward strand.
TCTTATCTTACTTTAAGCCTGGGACCTTTTTTTAAGATTTGAGGGGAAAAGTCTCTTGATACTGTGGTGCGTTTTTCAAGAGCAAAAATCTTCAGAAAAAGATGGGTTTCCTTCTTAGCTCTCTGCCAGGTGACAAAAACGCACTGTTGGGATATCAAATAAGACCCATGGGCCTCGGCAACACAGGAAGGGAGACGGCCAGAGTATGATCAGTGTTTTCACAAAACACACTTTCCCATTCTGGCAGGTGTGTGTCTGTGTGTACTCGGCGTTCATGATGCGTTTCTAAGAGCTTTTCAAAGAAGCTGTTCAAAGAGTCAGTGTTTAGACTCTGACTGGAGGAAAGCCAGTCTCTTCTCCCATAACACACACAGATAGACACAGTGGGAGACACGCAGTGGGAGTCAAACAGAACGTAGCGGCTTCTGGGAACAAAACATACCTTTTCAAATACCTCAACCCCACATGCAAACGGCTCTTTATTAACTCAGCCCCAGTAACTCGTACCGCAGAAACACAGCTGCTCTGCACAGACACAACAACCTCTCCATACAGCTGGATGTAGCGCTGCTACAATCAGGAATGATTTAGTGTGGAACGAACCCTTCCATTGGCCCAAAAGACGGTCTTTGGAACAGCCAAAACAAGGATGGTTCAAGAGGGGTTGATTCCGGGAAGCACCACTTGTAAGTCTTTGTACGTATGAGAAAATGATCTTGTAACGCATTCTGGCGTACAGAGCAAGATTAGGGCTCTTTAAAATCTGCAGACAAGAGTTAACAGGGACGAGAGAGCATGACAAAACCTCCCTGAACCCCTAACAAGTATTACAATTAACTCAAAACAGAGGTGAACAAAACCATAATGTTCGGTGGAAATTTCTGTCTGCCTTTTAACCTTAACATAGAACTTAAAGTCATAACTCATCAAAGACATTGGAAAAACACCATGTATTCTTCTGAAGACTTCGGTGTGGACAGACTTCTCTCCACCGGTACTCAGCCATGCTCATAATGTGTGGCCGGTGTATGCGTGGTACTTACGATCCAAGCCGTTGATGTATTCCATGGCGACCTCACAATGCCCCCACACGGCGCTGACGACGGGATGCAGCTTCTTGCCCTTCAGTCCTCTGAAAGCCACTCCTAGATACCGTTCGTTCACCATGAAGCTCAGCGTCCCCTCGTCCATGTCCAGAACGACTAGCAGAGAGTCCGGCAGGATGAGCGACTCCTGCGGCTCCAGTAAACACGGGTAAGAGGGCAGCGCACTGTGGGCCCTGTTCTTACTGTTGTGGTAGAGCCGGTAGCGTCCCAAATCCCAGCCCCAGGATTCACAGTCCGACCCCACCAGCGCCGTGTAGCCAACAGAATGCAAAGCAGCTTGGGAGGTCGCCACCCCGACGACGGCGTGCGTGCCACGCTGCCTGGAGGGCCAGTGGATCCTCCACACGTGGAGGCCCCTCGTGTATCCGACCCGTCCCCGGATGCAGTCCGTGCTCTGGGCGACCGGGTGGCGGTGAAACGTCAGTTTATCGTCGTCCTTTATGAAGATGTTGAGCGACCGGTCGTCCGGGTTCCACGCGTGGCGGAGCTGCGTCTCCGGTCCGGCACACGGCATGTCGAGCAGGAGATCCAACCGGGGCGGTTTGACGAAATCAGGGCCCCTCAGTTCTGGGTGCTGCCGGCGTTGCGCCAAAGGTCGGTAGGACGGGGAGCCGCCGCTTTCCCCGCGATCGTCCACCGACTTGATGCCGCCGGAGATCTTCTGCCCCATGGCTGCGGTGCAAGGGTCGCGGGAAGAGGGGACGGAAGGTGGTGTTTGTGCAGGTGGGTGCTGCGCAGCGTAGGGCTCGACGTTACCTCATAAATGCGGTGGAGCTGAAGTGAGACTCCCTAACTGGAGAGTTCTGGGGGAGATGAAGGAGGAGGAGTTGATGAATGGAAGATGAATCAGCGATCTGGTTTCATGCAACGAATGTCTTCAGGAGGACGGAGCAGCTGGCACTGCTGTTGAGAAAAGAGAGACAACTATTAGACAAAAACAAGTCTAACCTCCACTAATTTTGGACCGTTGCTAGTTTTAGCCTGCTCTAGTCCAAGCAATGAGCCAGAAAAAAGAACAAGGACGTCGACCAGTCACTGAAAGATCATTTTACCAGTTGCGAGTGATTTGTCAAACTTTGTTTGCATCTTCTGGTAAGTGTGTCTCACATCTTGAAAAAAGCGATGCATAGCGTAGTTAGCCTGAAATGCACCACACAATGTTAACCTGAAACCACACTTGAAAAAGTAAAGTTTTGAAATAGGTCACAGTCCGTATTTCTCCAAAATGTAAAATGCATTAAAGTTTATAAAACATTTGTGTATTATTATTTCTCCACGCACGCACACACACACACACACACACACACACCAACCTCCGTCTGATTTGGCCGCTCACATTTTCACATTCTCTGTCTGTCTCTTTCTGTCTCTCCTGCTGAGAATGAGGTCATGGCAGCTGGCAGCCAGTGTTTGCCACCACTCAGTTCACTCCTCAGCATGAGAGGGTTCAGTGCTCGGACACACACATACACACACACAGACACAAACACACAGCTGCCGGACTGTGTGTCATCACGCCTGGCAGGTGGGTGGAGGGTGGACTCCACTAGAAAGATTCCAGAGTCACTACCAAACTTTAAAAACACTGTTCAACACTGTACAAACTCTGGGTGTCCGTGCATGCCATGCCCAGTCAGGCATAGCGAGTGGACATTTTGGGCTGTCATCAAGGAGGCACTTGACCTCTGACCCCGTGTCGTCACGGTCACCGTTGCGTAGTAACCTCTCTGGAGGCTGACGGTGGGCTGGCGCAGCGTCTGCTGCTGCAAATACACGTTTCAGCCATCTGTTGTTTACTTTTCCTGTATCTTCTCGGCTTCTTCAGCCAGCTCATTTCAGACCGAACTTTCCCTGGGGTTTTTCAGAAGATTGCAATATTTGCAGTAATTTGCAATATTGTATTACAATATCAGAAAATAATAGAAAATCACATGTATTTACCTCTTCCAACAAAGCTCTCGAAACCACATTCAGTACGAGTCAGTTTTCTCCTTCAATTCAATGAGAATCCAAACTTTAAATGGTACTGTATGTCTCACATACTATCGCGGGATAAGTAAAGCATAAGTTCCTAGACTTTTACAATTGGTTACTGGAAAATGTGTGAAAATGGTTTTCAGGCAGATACAAGATGCCATCTGAAATAATAGGACACAGGTCAAAGGCCAAAGGCTGGCAGCAAAAAGAGAAAATGGGCAAACTAATATAAACAGTTTGAGCAAAGAAGTTTGGCAAAAACGTTGTGCGTGTACAAACTACTACAAATATGATCCGTTTTTGAAAAGAATAGATGAGAAAGAAGAGGATAAACAGCAGTTTGACGTGTGGGCGAGCTTCATCTGGCTTCTCCTGCTCTACCAGTAACAAGAACCAGTTGCCTGGTTTGTGAAGGGTGTGTGTGTGTGTGTTCATTTACTGTCCAATAAACTCTGCCTGGGCAGACCGGCTTTGAAGTCACACACACACACACACACACACACACGCACACACAGTGTGAAGGGAAACGGCTGAGGAACCTCACAACCATTGCACCACTCTTGGAGAACATGTCTGGAGACTTACACACGGGAATCCTTTTAAGTGTCCCTCCAGAGAAGGGGGGACACTTAGAACTAACAGAAAATAAATGATATACATTATTTACTGTCCATGTGTCCTCTTTTGTTTGTGTCTGAGATGGTCGGCCAAGGACAGCTGCTTACACGCCACAGAGGATCAGAACGAACCGCTCGGAGGTCGTTCAGCCTCCCACTTTGTTTCTGTGTTCAGGCCTGGACTGAGTTGGAGCTTGTGTGTCTGTGCGTGTTCCTGAGCCTAGATTAGCTGCTCCACAAGTCATGACAGCAGCAGATACAGCTGTTGTCTCGCCCCATTAATATGGCATGTGGGAACATTCAGTTTCGTTAAGAAATCCTGTGTCGTAAATGAATATTTTATAAATGTCTTCAAAAGAATAGTTAATAGTTCATTTATTTTCATAAGATGAGAAGATTGATCCCTGTTTTTTGTATAATCAATAAACAGAAGAAGCAGCCAGCCAAGCTTTGTGAACACATGGTATTGATATTTTTATCTAACTCTCAAAATGACACCAGGAACATTTTGAAGGAAAATGCTTGCAATTAAACATGCAATGAACAGCAACATAGAATTTGATTGACCTATTACACAAACATATCGTTGTCATGGTGAGCTCTGATTTAGTATGGGATTGTGTAATTGTGTAAGAAACACACTATGTTGTTCAGTCTCGAAATCCCTCATGAAGAGCAGCACGAGGAAATATGTTAAAGTTGGACAACAGCCAACGCAAGCCACGCACAATGTTTGGGCGACCTGCATAAAAAAGCTCGAAAGGCACAGGAAAAACAGACACATGTGTATATAATACATCTTCATGGCAACAACTGTACCTTCTGTTAAACAAACCACCATCCTCTTTACATTGCTGACATTCATTCCTTATGAGGGAATCCCTGGGTAGCTGAAGATGCCACAGAGACGTAAACTGTACCGTCTGGCTCCTAACAGGATGTCAAAATAGACACTCCAGACCAACAAATCATCTTCAAACTGATGAGGAGAAGTGACGTGATCATACGGACATCTCTGCAGTTGAGGAAGATATATGAAGTCCTTTCTTACAGTCTTTATGGGTTTGACTTTCCCTTACTAAATGTTGATCAAGAAAGAAATTATTTTTACTTTCTTTTTCCCAAATCATCTGTCCATTTGTCCCTGTCCCCGTCTCGTCGCCCGGCTTACTGTACCGGTAAATCTATGGAGGCTACAGCAGCGCTGACAACCTATCAATGGGTACAAATTATCTTAGGCCATCTACCAAAGCGCCCCAGCGTCTAACATACAGCAATCGATACCAGCTCAGCATGCAAGAAAGGCAAGGCTTGCAAACACTGCACGCACGCAAAGTCACACACAGCAGCATGCGAGGAAAGCAGCTCACTGACACACACAAACAAAGTTAAACAAAGGCTAAATTGATCATGTATGAATAATGGAAGAAGTTAACTTCATACACAAGTTGATGAAAAGCAGAGTACCATTTGAACTCTATTCCAAGTAACTCCAGTCTCCCTCCCCCTGAGGAGTTGTGTTCCTTCTCCCACATCTCCCGCCTCTGCACATCAATCTGCTCTTCTCTTGACATGAAAAAGTCCCTCGCTCCTTCTCTTAAACACTGAACTTACATCACTTCTGACCTAGGAATTGAAACTAAAGAGTTGCCAAAGAACTGACATGCAGCGCATACAGGCACGCGCACACACACACACACACACACACACACACACACACACACACACACACACACACCTCTCATGTATACCATGACACCTTCAAATCCATGGTGCCCTAAGGGAAGACCATTAGTGCTGCAATGATTGAGCGCTCCTTTACGGACACCTACGCAAAAGCTATCAATCTTTCTCTCGCACCCATGCAGACACACACACACACACACACACACACACACACACACAGAGAAGGCCTCAGCGGTGGCATCCATCCAGCTCTCTCCGGGGCAGCAGTACATTCAGGTGGCAGATTCACAACCCCGGCAGTAATGAAACTGAATCAAAGTCTGGCTGAATGTGACGCACTGCTGCTTACTCATCGAACATCCATCCGGTGAGACTTCTGACGCCCGATTGAGTCTAACGCAACACAGGAATTGTTATACTTTCCCGTTGTCAGCATGATGAAGCACAAAATCGACAACAGCTTTTGGGCCAATAATTAATCCAATTAAATATACATGGCTTTGAGTAAGTTCTTTTTTTTTAACCGTTTGGTATAATTGATATTAAACTAATAGCTCCTCAAACAATTGAAACATTTAGCATGCTAATGACTACCACTTAACAAAGCACATGAGGAAATATCAGACGAAAATGAATGTTGTATTTACGTTAGGACAGACAGACACAGCGGCTTTTCAACATCTTGAGGCGTCTTTACAAAAATGGCGAATACCACCAAACATTTCTCATTTTCAGCTCTAAAATGAGAGGGTTTGCATCCTTTTGCGTTCATATATTTGTAAACAGTATAAATTTGGGTTTTGGACCAGTGTGTTGAACAAAACAAGCAGTTTGAAGGCGTAACGCTTGGCGCTGGAAGGTCAGGAAGAGCCTTTCATATGGACACACAGTTCATTGATGAAACAACTATGAGACAGACAACCATGCTCTCGTCTGTCTCGTGAAATGGTCCTCAGAAATTGTTATGTGCAAAGTGGAACATCGGATTCTGTGCGGGGAGATTTGACTTGAAAGAGTTCAAACACAAAAGCTCAGACGCACATTAACAGCTTGACACACTGTTTTCCGAGTGCTGCCAGAGAAAGAATTAAAAACAGCGCATGAAAAAAAGGTGGTTACTTAAATAGAGGCGGCAACTAAGAGAAGTAGACAGCGGCTGCGGCGGACGAAGGCTCTATGGATTTGACAGAAATAAAGAGAACACTGACAATGAAAAGGATGGGGAGAGAGAGAGAGAGAGAGAGAGAGAGAGAGAGAGAGAGAGAGAGAACTGAGGTCAGCAGCTGACATAACAAAAGGATAAAGTCAGAAAGGATGGCTGCTATCTCTCTATCCCAGGATGGACCACACAAATACACCCTCCAACCCCATCTATAGACCAAACACACACACACACACACACACACACTGAAAAAAAACTGTACTGCTTGAGTGTGGAGCAAGGCAGCAGATTAAGGGTACTTGTATAGACATATAGACAAACAGTTTGTTTTAAAAATAGAAGCAGGATGCATCCTATTATTGAATAAGAGTGGGGGTAAACTATGGGTAGCTTATCCCAGACCTCTTAACTCCAAATCCCTCCTGAACAAAAGCACACAAAAGCACACGCGCACACACACACACACAAGTATCCTAGTTGGCCAGCTGCGGCTTCAAGACCATTAGGAGAATTAAAGGCCACAGTATATGAGCAATAAGGGGAAGGGAGCAATGGAAAGAGGGAGAGGCTGAGTTCATGGTAGCACGCAGAGAAAAGAAGACGCTAAATGTCACAGAAACACCAGATCTTGTGTAATGTGAAAGAAAGAATAGGTGTCGATCATATAATTAGTTTTAACGCTCAGACATGCAAATAAATAACTACCCTGCCTCGCACACAACTGTAGCTGCAACTCAATTTGTTCCACACACACACACACACTTACAATAGCGGCCATCTCATTCAGTGAGACATTTTTCAACGATGACAGACAACACTCAGATCAAGAGGCTTACAGTGAATCTCCAGTTACCGTCCTCATGTCTCGCTGCGTGGAGCGGTTCAGTTCCTGTTCCAATCCAGCCAAAAAAAAAACTCCTTGAGCGAGCCAACGGGACAGAGACAAGCCGACGGGACAGAGACAAGCCGACAGGAGAGGAGACACGGAGACACGGAGCCGAGGAGACCAGCAGCCGGCCGGTCTGACTGAAGGAGAAAGAGAGAGCTGCCCACCTCTCCTTCCCACTCCCTCTCTTGTAACCCTCCCTCTTTTTACTTCCCTGGAGCTTATCTGTTCCCGAGGCTATCACTCCTTCCTCACCTCCATCCTTCCTCCTTCTCTGAAGAGTTGAAGCGCAAGGGTTTCCAAGGCAGCGCCGTCACGACGTTCTCCCCCGGCAACTACAGCTTTGAACACTTCCAGCCCTACGGATTCAGTTCCACTTCAGTCGTTCCGAGAGGGAGAGAGAGAGGTACTTTTGCGACATTTATTTATTTTATTTTTTACTTTTGTTCCCATACAACCACATTGGGTTGGACTGAGAGAGTGGGGAGATAAGGAGAGAGAGAGAGAGAGAGAAGGAAAGACAGAGAGAGTGAGAGAGGCTTGAAAGGATGAAAGTCGATCCCCTCTGATCTCATCAAGCAAAGTTACCAACAGCAACCAAACCAGCAGGCAGCTGAGAGAAACACCCAATTCACCTCCCTCACTCCCTCCCTCCCTCCTGACTCACCCCTTCCTACAAAGAGCTCACACCGAGCCAACCAACCACCCCCCCCTTAACACTCATGCATTGTATACACACACGCCTACACGTGCCACATACATGGCAGGAGTGGGGCATGAGGGAATCACGGTGAAAATGTCATGTCAAGTTTTCCACGAGTATATTTATGGCTAAAACAACAAATATTAATGAACAATTACACTACCATAAGTCAAAGTTTTTGCACTGAAACTTTGAATCTAAAGAAAAAAGCATGTATACAAATCGCTTTTTTCACAATGTGGCTGTCCGGTTGTGGTTTTTCCTAATTTACATTTCTGGGATCAACACATTACGTCAAGTGGCTGCTCCGTTTTCAGCTCCGTCTTCCTTTCTGTTGTCACATCGGCACATTACGGTATTGCGTTGGCTCCGAGGTGATTCTATTCTATGACCACGGTGATTTATCCGCCTCGAGTTGTTGGAGCCTTTTCCCACGGTTACGTCAGTCGAGAACAGGGAAGACAGTTTGGGAAAGCACATGTGTGGTTGCCGTGTACTTACATACGCATAAACACACTTGGTCTCTCCATACATACATATACACACACACACACACACACACACACAACAGCCTACGCTGTTCGCAATCAGGACGAAGGCCCAGTCAGCACACTTCCTGTACGCAGTTCCTTTTCCCAGGGCTGCAGCGACCACCGGGGAATCAAACGCACTGCATCATTACTGGACTATTGCATCACATGTCTGCAGAGGAATTCAAACGTAGCATGGAGTGCGAGCGAGTCTATAACTGGAAATCTTGGCTTTGTCTGGCTCTTGTTGCCAGACATATACGAGTAACAATAAGGAGGATGTATCTAATTAGGCGTTGGTACAAACTGAAAAACACACTCGCACATACACAAATGCAGGTCATAGATTTAAATAGAATCATTTGTTACTTTAGAAAACATGCTTATTTATTTTCTGGCGACCAGTTAAACTGCAATTAGAGATTGACACCCTACCCATATCCGTCGGTTTAAAATGAAGCTACAACCCGGTTAGCTTAGATTCCCAGCTCTGCAGGTTGCCTAGCAACTCCCCAAGAATCGCTTAACCCTTTTTTTAAACACGGGTTCCAGTAATGATTAAACAAACCAGATAGATTGTGTCAATTGGTGAGATCGAATCTATGCAACAGTGAGGGTCAGTCGGGTGGTGCTGCTTCAGGTGAAGTGTTTAAGTGTCTTCAAGTGAACTGACATGAAGACATGGATCACCTGAAGTACGGGTGGAGAAACATAACCTTTGCCCGACACTTGGATGGAATTAATGCATCTGCACGCACACAAACATCAACCTCCTAACCAACTTGGCTTTGCTCTAGACATTAGCCGATGTAGGTCAATGGTTTGAATGTAAGCAGTTACTGTGAGCTTAACGCAACGCAGAGGGGGGGACTTTTCCACTCAAGTCATGCTGCTAGATCAATGCCAGGCTTCTTGGCTCGAAGATTCTCCCTGTAAAATTAAGTCTTCTGTGCGCAGGAAGTAAGTTTAACTTCTTGGTTGTTTATGTACTAGCCTAATTGCTTTAATCCTATTAAGTCAGGTGTTTATGTTTGTCATTATTTTATCATACCCATTTTTAATTAGAACTTCATTATACTTGTTTTCCGACCTATGTCTTAGTGTTTGATCATCCACTATTCTCGATGCAGCTGTAATCCTACAAACTTCCATGCTGTGGGACCAATAACGGATTATTTTGATCTTATGTTCTAATTTATAATCTTTTTTGCTGCAGAAATCAATCAATTACAATCCCCCAAAAAAGCCAATTAAGCGTTGATCCTACTTAGTGCTAGAGGTCTAATTAAACAAACAGACATAACCTGCGGCACTGATAGTAAAGCTCTAAAAAGGTGAGGGTTCATCATTTTATTGCTGATTATTTATAGTTTAACTTCCATGCAAAATACCACCCCACCAACTCACCACCCTAATCCTGCTGGATTGGAGGCTTTTCCGGGTTTTAGTTTTGGGAGGATTTGCTTCAAACCAGTGATCATCGAAATGGATTTTGTTACTCAGCATCAAAACAATATCATACTGAATATTAAGTTACTTTAAGGGCACATACCTCATTATATTTAATAAAATAAAAAGTTTTGATTTTCATAACTTTGTCATATCGCTTGCAGTGAGTGTACATCTAGAAATTCAAGTAAACCAGGAGATATTATTAGCAAATATTAAGAAAAATAGGTCTTCTTGACAGGGAATTGCCAGTACACTCAAACAATCCCCCTTTGTAAGACCTGACAAGAACTTTCTAACAAAAGAGACTCAGGTCTATCATCCAAAATAAGAAACAAAAGACAGTTTGACATTAAAGCTTCAAACGGAGGATTGAGCCCCGCAGCACATCCCCCATCTTCCCTGCTAGAGCCTGCCGTAAATTGCCCCCTGATTTTATGCCTCAAGGCACATTCACACTTAAGGGACCACATGGGGTCTGCAGAGAGGTCTGTGTGTGTGTGTGTGTTAATCTGCAGGACAAAGGAGGCCCTGTCCCCGCACCACACATATAGAATTAGGGCCAGGGGGCTCACAGCTGAGCAGCTTACTGACAATAGAAACTGGAAGTGTGTGTCCACGTGAATTTATGGGTGTGTGTATGTGCGGGTACGTGTGTTTGCATGCTGCCTCCTTCCCACTCATGTGTCAAACACAAAGCCATCCAACTGTCCAGGAGGCCCAGGGGAGAATGATCGACAGAAGGAGGGCTGGATGGATGCAAGGAAGGAAGGCGAGAGCAGAGGGACAGAAGAAATGCAGCGGGGGGAACAGGGCGTCTGAAACGAGCAGCAGAAAGAGTCACAGCAGCACGTCCAGTCTGGACCCGCTTACAGCCAAAGAGGAACGACGACAGGCAGATTCTCATCAAACGATTAGCTGTTGTCTTCACACTTGCACCCCAACATTTATATTCCAGTGAGGAACCTACAATTCTTTAAAAAAAAAATGTATATTTCTAATACTTGTAATCTAGCATCAACTATGGGGTAATAATCTGCTCAATCCAACCTAATTCTTAACCGTAGTTGTTCTACGGTTTTGTCCACTAAGCAAGGTTTACAGGAAAGTTTCCTGTGAATGTTACACTCATAGATATGTTCTTGTTTTGTTTGTCCTTGGTGGCTGGACCCAAACCGCTGTTTAAGAAGCACAACTCCTCCATTTAGATCAGGAAATGTCAGTGCTTTCACTAGCTGAGCATAAATACCTCCTCTATGGTATAAATATATGGTAGCATGTAGACGTTTTATTTTAATACCTTTTAAGCCTGAAGAATACCCAATCCCAGTCCAATTTAAACCTTGATTTTAAACTAATTTTTAAATAGTCCATGTCAAATAATTTCAATTCTAATCTCAACGTGCCAGTCCTCAGCCTATAAAAGCCCCTTAAATGAGCAATGGGATATTCATGAGAACACAACAACCCAAACATTCAGCCGTCACGGTGTGAGAACACAAAAGAAAGGCTGCCTGAAACACACAAGCGCAGCACTCCTCTCCCTCTTTCACACGAATCGATACGGATGCCGGCCATCGGAGTGCAGCAGGTAGGCATTAACTCAGCCTGGCTGCCCAATCAATGATGGTAAATGGAGGCAGCGGGAGGGACCGACTATTCTGCTGGTTTCATTTCCCCTCCTTCTGTCTCCCTCTCTCTCCCTGTGTCCATTAAAACAACCTTTCCATGTCTTGTTGCATTACGGGAAAGCTCTCCCAAGTGACTCACTGTCTCGTTTCATGCAGCTTTCCCTTTCAAATTCTTCAAAATGACGTTGTGTCTGTACTTCACTTTCTCTTTACAGAAGACGCAAAAAAGGACACATCGGAAACACTTACTGAAGCCGCAAAGTTCAAAATTATGGTTTGCCGTTGACACTTTGGTAAACCCCTTAAGTCACTGTTTACACAACATTTTTCACAAACACTGTGTTTCAAAAACTTTGAGGAGTCTCTCTCTCTCTCTCTCTCTGTCTCTCTGTTCATCCATCTCTCGACTGCTCTCCTCCCACATTTTTCTCTTTGCTCAACCGTCACCGCTCCCCCTCTTCCCTTTTCTCCAACATCTGCTGGTCTGCATCGGTCCCTGTTGACCCCTCATTTGCCACGTGCCGAGGCCTCCTCTCGCTGTCCTATAGACCTTAAACCCATATAATCAAGCCTGTGATTGCAGACTCTCATTACATTGCTGTATTATCTTACAACCTTTTAAATTCTGAATCTTTTTAAATAAAAAAGGGGTTAAGAAAATGGGCAGAGACTCTTAACAGATTTAAGAGTTTTACTTAATATGGTCAGTCAGAGGCGCTTATTAACTTACAGCTAAAGACACGTCAGCGCTGACACTGGCGTGTTTGAGTTTTAGAGTATAATATGGCATAACATGTGTCCATATCATGTAATTGCTTCTTACAAATTGCCCTCTTCATCCTCACCCCCACCCCCAAATACGGTTTATTCCCCATGACACGTCTTTATCCTGTAGGAGTCTGTACAGGCTTGTCGTCAATAAACAGGACTCAGCAAACGTTCAAAAAACAGATCTAGACACATGTTGACTAGTCAGATGATGACTCCTATACTTGCACAACACGTTTTGTTTCCTTGTTTGCCTTTTTCGTCATCTTTCTCGTGCAATTGTGCGCCCAATTGCGTAATTGTCAGCGTTGCCACAGATTTTCAAATCGTCTATTTAACACATGTTATTCTGTGTAAAGAGAACAATTTAGAAAATGTGATATCCGCCCTGTCGCAGGTTCATATGGACGAGATTTTATTTTGGTCTGCCTCACTTGTTGAGTCGATATTTCGTTTTTCGTACTCAGGAAAACCCAGACGTATACCAATACTAGTATACTAATATCAATATGATCAAACATCATTGCTCTGTTTGGGGTTTCCTTCTCTATCGAACTCTCTCTGCTCGACTTTTGCTACTGCAGCTAGCCTGCCGACTTGTTGATTTCTTGTGATTGGTTGGAATTAGCTAACCATTTTCTATATGATGGATGGATGTAAAACGTAACTAAAGAGTAAGGACAGAGGGAGAGACATAAGACACAATACATTTTTGAAAATAAAACTTGGGAAGGAATGTAAGTGCTTAGCAGGTTAAAAACCTGAGCTACTCAACATATTTTTTGCAAATGGTTGTGTTAGTACACACACGCACAGAGTGTATCAACCAGAGTGACAGCAGCCACACAGAGAGACCTTGAAAAAGAGCATGAATTTGCAGGGCAGGTAAAGCAACATGTGATATCGAGCAGCATTCTGGTCGATGCAGCAACCCACAGAACGGTTGCAGCTTATAGCAGCTTCATTTCCTCCAGTCAGTCTGAGAGGAAGCACCAGAACGCTAGAGTAATCTTCTTTACTTTGGATTAGCAGCCCTCTCTCTGCAGGTGTCAGTCATTATGTGTCAGTCTGTCCGACTGTCTTCACTCCACCAACACTCTCCTTCACTCAACACCCTTGCGTGCTTCTGTACCGCTCTTACCGATTCTGCGTTCAGATATTAAGTTGGTGAGGAAGGTTGTACCCAGGGTGCGATTTGAGGGGGGGAATGGGGGGATTTCCTCCCCTCTGGTTTTCTTATCCCCCCCCTCTGCTAAATTATTTTTATCGCCGGGGGGGTACAGGGATTTCCCCCCCTCTGCTTTTTTGTCAAATCGCACCCTGGTTGTACCCAAATATTATCTGGAACATCATAAATATTTTCTCAGGGGCCATTTAAATACTCTACAGACAGCTTTTAAGATGAAACAATAAGAAAAGACGACCAGTTCATTGTGTCAAATCCGATTGAGGCAGCAGACTCTATCAGGACGTCCTCATCCCTGGAAATAAAATGCCTTGAGAACATGTAAAAACTACCAACATGGGCTTGGGCGGGGAGGGGGAGCGACGACACGCTCGGTCACATCTTGCACCGGCCGTTTACATCATATTACATCGTAGCACGGGCCTTTTCTTTCTTTTATATATCGAATCATTCACATTAAAATAGCAGCAAAAAAACTACAATGCGTTCTACCTGAGCAGAGCACAAAGTCCCTCTCTATCTGCATGTGTTGTTATCAGAGCTTTCCTGTGATTTGTTGACATAGCCGGGCCGCCAGCGCCTGCTCTCAGGGCATGTTGGTACACGTGCTTTGCATTGCTGACGTATGTCGGCTGCAGATGACCGACGGCGCCATCGCAGAAGCTTAGTTTGAACTAAACTGGAGGAGAACCTTTTTTAGCAAGAAGAAGAGTAGCATTAAGGCTTACTGCCATATCAGAGGAGTCTGTGTATGTTCATGCACAGCTGTTTGTTAAAAAATAAACGGTTTGAACCCTCCAAACACCTTTTATACTTTTTTACATTTGTTGCAAAGTTGACCTGTTAACCCCATTTTTCAAATCTTTCATAATTCAAATTTGGCTTTAATGGCATCTGAATAAGGAGTGCTAATCTTTATACTGACGTACTGAATGTAAGTCCAGGCATACCTCGCTGCAAACAGGTAATGTGAGGGTGCAACTGACTAAAACGCAACGCAGCAGCAGACAGAGTCTCGTACATTCAAACTGCGTATCTGCTCTGGCGAGGGCGAAGGTCAAACTAATGAATATCTTTCTGAAAAACAAAAGACCTCGGCTCATTATACATCAACCTGAAAACGCCCTCACATGTCAGATGATCCAATGTTGCCATGACAACTACAGAAGTACTGAGGAGACACACGGACAGACATGCAAGCGACAGCGTTTAGTGGGATGTCTCCAATGTGCGTGTGAGAATAAGAGAGACGGATACTGTATGGAGAGCTAAATATAGTAGCAGAATAACAAGCTTCTTATCATCCAATCCATCCTTTCCACATCTCCTCAGCTTTCTTGCTCCATCTCTCTGCCATTTTCCTTCTCTCTTGAATGGATCAAATATTTCCCCAGGGGCCCTCCTGTATAAAAGGGATACATAACACTAGGAATTTTCAATTATTTTGATGCCAGCAAGCTTTCGTAAAAAAATAAAAAATAATAATCTCTAGTTTCTGGCAGGATATTGGACAATTTCCAATATCAGAACAGAACATTTATGTCTGTCCGACTGTGGCGATTCATGGATTCTGTCGGACAGGAAGTCTGTGATCCACTTGCAGGTGGAGTCGGGCACGTGCAGCTGGGAGAGTTTATCCTGCAGCAGAGACGAGATGATGCTGTTTAAGGCAGAGCTGAAGTCCACAAACAGGATCCTGGCGTAGGTTCCTGGGGAGTCCAGATGCTGGAGAATGAAGTGGACGGCCATGTTGACAGCATCGTCTGCAGACTGGTTGGCTCTGTAGGCGAACTGCAGGGGGTCCAGGAGGGAGTCGGTGAGGGTCTTCGGGTGGGACAGGACTAGCCGTTCAAAAGACTTCATGACTGCATAGGTCAGGGCGACGGGCCTGCAGTCATTGAGTCCTGTGATCCTGGGCTTCTTGGGAACAGCGATGATGGTGGAGGCTTTGAAGCAAGCTGGTACGTTGCATGTCTCCAGGGAGGTGTTGAAGACACCAGATGCAGTGAACACCAGAGACAGCTGGTCAGCACAATGCTTGAGGGTGCTTTGCGGGGGGTTTGTCTTTTAAAGACCCCGTTAACGTCTATCTCCAGGATAGAGAGGGTTGTTGCAGATGAGGGGAGGGTGATACAGAGGTGTAAGCCCCTGATGAGCTGGGGGAGGTGGGTCTGGGGAAGGTTGGTGGAGCTGTGGGGGATGGAGTCAGGACATTGTCTTTCAAATCTACAGTGGAAATCGCTCAGCTCGTCTGCCAGGCTGAGGTCCTTCATAGAGTAGGGGATCTTAGGCTTATAGATGTACACATTTTGTTTTTCTTTCTAAATTCAGGTGGTGCGGCTTATATTCAGGTGCGCTCTATAGTCCGGAAATTAATTCAAGAACAACGGTCAGATCCATTGCAGATAAACCAGCTCATTATCAAGACGCAACCGATGCTTTTCGTCAATATCTTTATCTTGCCACAAATTTGTCGGCATCTGTCATTGGAATACAAACACTGGTTAAAAGGCTTCAAAAAGGAGCATGCCCCAGCTGTCGTCTGTCTCTCTGAACTCTGCCCGTCTCATATTCTGCATCTGCCCCCAGTCTCATAGGTTTGCCTAAACTGGCAGATGCCCATCTTCATTGTACAATAACATCTGTCCTCATCTTCATTTCTTCCTGTCCCTCTTGCATACACACATGCTGCTGTGTCTGACCCAGATCCTGGCTTAATGAAAAACTAAAATGAATGAATGAATAAATCATAAGTGGGGGATGCTCTCCCTGTTATACGAACCTCATGCTGTTAAATGCAAAAGCTTTTTCCCCTCATCACTCTTTCTCTCAAATACATCTATTCTTTCAATTCGTCTGTTCGTTCACCTCCTCATCGCTTGCAATACTCCACCAGTGGACGTGTCATTTTCTCTCATCCATTCTCACCTTCTCTCTCTCTCTCTGTCTGCAATTCTTTTGCAGACAAATGAAAGGTATTTCTGTTACCCTACGTAGGGATAATTCTGTTACCCCAAAGAGGCGAGGACAAACCACAGACAAGTCGTATATCTTTCACTTTGCAAAGGGGAGCCCTGCCACACATGCAGCGTCGGCTTTCCAACGAACATCCCTCTACATCAGCCTTTTATTCAAAACTTCACACATAAACAAACATAAGGTGGAACATACAACGGCGGGGCTTCACATAATCTCCAGCCAGGTGACGAGATCATATGTTCTACAATGCAATCATTTACTGTGAGTCACTCAGGGAATCGGCGTGTGACGTTTCTATAGAAAACCGGTAACTTGTCCGAGTCCACGAGGACATTCTATCTAAACAGAAGGATCCACAGATACCTTGATTGATCCGTATCCTGTTTCCCATCTGTTAGATTAGTGATTGACAAGGCGGTTTTAAGGAAGGCTTAAGGGTTGCTTCTTCAACCTTTGGGGTTTTTCCTGTTGCTCTGTAAGGGAATTCCTGTCCTGTAACCACTCCCCAGCTGCACGTGATTAGATTAATACAAAACTATGGACAAAAAGCATAATAACCACCCTCCGGCCCCTATCAACAAACGGTGTTTCGGTTTGCAGGAGTGAAGCACAAATTCTTATTCTGGTGGTGAAATGCAAAACCCAAGCAAAAAACACAGTTAGTGATACAAGAAGAGACCATTTTTATGCAACAAAAACATAATTTGGGGCACTATACGTCTCATAGTGATTTCTTTTAGGTTAACATGAAAGGTGCACAAGTGCAGACATATTTATCTGCAGTTACGTTTAGCGTTTTTAGGGAAGTATAGAAAAAAAGAAAGTTCTGTCCCGAACAGCCCAGAATTACATACATACATGAATTACATACATCTCCCGTGAATCAAAATTTCTCCATTAAGCTAAAATATAAACTGCCGGTAGAGAAATCGTTCAGAAGCTGTCCACATGAATCCTTCCCATGACATTGTGGCTAGACGCACACTCACTACTGTGGCAATCAAAGCCCACTGCAGGGATTGTTTACCCACTATATCTGATATCTGTGACAACACGCCAATTTACCTTTCCTTTCGAATCAACCGACAGCAGGAATTGCTCCGTGTGTGAGATTGTTTGACATTCACATTGTAACTACTCTTTTTCATGCTCCAGGTTCTCGAGTTTTGAAAATGAAAAAAGAATGGTTTCAAACCCCCTCGCCAGACAAACTCATCTAAAATCATTCCAAGGCATTGTAACGAACTGACGGCCGTACTGGAATGGTTTATTCTTTCAATTCCGTATTCTATAAAGCATGCATAAATAAATACATTATTTCCGCTTTCCACTGTCGGCTAAACATACACATACACATAAATATTCATAAACACCCCCTTCCCACACACAGACACACACACCCGGGTGGGCTCTGCCCCTCTCAGACTGGTGACACACTTCATCAAACTGTGGTCTGTTATTAAGTACTGCTGACACGCGTGTTTGTGTGTCTGCGAGGGTGTGCCACTGTTCATAATCACACTAGTGTGTGCGTGTGCGTGTGTGTGTGTGTGTGTGTGTGTGTGTCACGGTCTCAGCATGTGGTCGGTGGTGGTCTGGTTTCCGCTCACAAGGCTGTGAAGTGGCCAGATGAAAGCTCACACATGGTGGCGGCGTGACGAGCCAGATCTCCTGTTCGGGACCGCGGCTCTCTCACGCGGCTGAACTTTGTGCTGCGTCGCAGACATTTAGCGGCAACAAGAACGTTAGCCAGGGCTGCAGTCACAGCAAGCTACTTTTTAATGGCTGGATGCTGCCATTGTTCAAAAGGAATGTTTGTACTTCATTGTGGCACCGCTGCTCCCAGAACATCAATACTTACTTACATACTTTCTAGAAATTGTGATAATAAAGTCATTTTTATTTTTATCCTCCACCCATATGGTTGAGTGATGATAGCGGTCACATACTATTTCTTATTAAGTCAAGACAAATAAAACGCAACACAAAGTTCGGAGGGTTTCAGACAGCATACTTTGAATGTGCAGATGTGACAAATAAAAGCAACCTTAATAAATAAGATTTAAGATTTAGTTCACATTGATGTATTGGAGGTTTTTGAGTGACATGTTTTATGACACACCACATGTTGGTCCGGTAATTTACAAACCCTGTTTCTGAGGCTATCTCCAAACAGTAATAAAGGTTCATTTGAACGGCAGCCTATGGCCCTGATAGACAGCATGCATTAGCAGGATTGCCTCGAGCACAAAAAGTTTAACCTAGGGCAGAAAAGCACTCAACGTCATTAGTGTTTCGGGGGAGTTTTACTTGTCTTCCTTCTCTCACACAAACATACCTCCCTTTAATTCCCCTTCCCCCCCCTCAGTCCACCCACCTTCTTACAGAGTAGCTCCTTCCTTTCATCCTTCCAAATATCTGCCCCATCCTTTCATTTCTCTCCATCACCTCCTGTCCTTCTGCTTCAATCCCCCATTATCTGTGATTAGCTTTTTGTGTGCATGCATAGTTCTGTTCATGCACACAATCATTCCTCATCAGCTTTATCCTGCCAAAAATATTGACTCCCTCCTCCCGTCACCCCTTCACTCAAAAGCTAGTTACTAAAAGCCAATGGAGTTATTTTAATGAGACACACTTCTGTTTGTCCCCAACATGATTTAGCATGACTTGACATCAAATATCCAAAACCCCAGAGTGATACTAAGACACCCAGAAACCCTTGACTGCTCTTCAATGCTCATGTCAAATCACTAAGCCATTATTGAACAATAGGAAGCAGAAAGAACCAGCTGCAAGCCCCAACCAGCTGTGCTCTTATGGTGCCCTGGTGTGTGTGTGTGCGCGCAATGTTTTTGCACGATTACACCCTTGCTTAAGCCCATATGAACTTTTCCCAAATGGGCAGCTTTTGATCATTTTCTGGCCTTCCACCCTGGTTTTGAATGTGTGTGTGAGTGTGTAGAGGCCTAGCTCCATAATTAGGGCAGACCAGCCACACATGGGTCTCCCTTGATACTTCCCCTCCAAGACCTAAATATTCATGAGACTCTAAATGCTTTCATGAGCTCTGTAATTATGGCCGGAAATTAGACGAAGAGAGGGAAAGACCAAAAGAAAAGCAATTGGGAGTCAGGAATGGAAAAAACACAGTTTTTACACTAGTATTAGCACATTTTATCTTTATTAAGCCATAGAATCTGTAGACTAGTTCTAGAGTCGTCATGGCTGCAACATACTAGTATTAAGAAACAAACTTCTGTGTTTCTTACACAAGCGTTGCTTCATTTGGAATAGCGATCGCAAAGAGGCTGGTGGTGCTGATGGGAGACGGAGGTCTGTTTAAAGCCGAGTTTCTCCGGAAATATTTCCATCACGTGGATTGTGTGGCTCCCTTTCTTATTTGTTATTAAATAAGGTGAGATATGCATGAGATATGCATCTTTGTAATCCTCATGGCTTTAAAAACACAAAACTAATCTATGCATACCAAAGTTGAAAACCAAATAACCCCCCATTCCCGGCCTTTATACGGGTACAAATGCTCAAATCAGCATATAACGATTTAAAATGTTTCTTGCCTCACATTTTAAATAGTATCATTTTTTAAATGATGAAAAAAAAACAATATATAATGTAATATGTATTGACTTCACAGCAAATTCTGTTAAAATCCTTACAACAAAATCTTGTCATTGGCTGGATTTCCCACCAGTGTTGCTGCCATTTCTCTTATGGACAGATCTAATATCACAATATACTGGTGTGAATACGATGTGTTGTAAGCAGTCCTTAGAGCGCTGTCTGCTATATTTTAGGGTTTGCAAATAAATAGTCAGAAGCCAGCAAGGATTCCTAGAGACGATGCGTGAGACTTCAAGGCTTTTAAAGAGAGTCTCTTGAAGAAAATTCAATTGTTTGAATCGGATGCATTGTGCATCTGATTCTGAGCTGATTTCCCACATTTGACACATTGTTGCGCAACAATGGCACACACAGAAAAGAGAGAATCAATCCAATATTGAGGAGGAACCGGGACACCCACACACACACAGACACTGAATCTCAACGGGTTGCTAAACGAGCGACATCTCAGCACCTCAGGCTGCTGTCATTTACATGTTAATGAGCACAACGCCACTTGAAGCCCCTTAAACTTTCCCAAAACCAAACGGTGGAGCAAACTTCCGATCAACCCGACAGGATATCAAAATGAGAAGACGCAAGCAACAGGAAGCCAAACGATACGTAATAAGACCGGACACAACGAGGAGGAAGAGGCCTAGACAATGGGGTGGAACTAAGGGCCGTCACTGACCACACTAATGATTTCATCCCTCTACTCCACTCAGACCATGATCAACTACTCACTGCCGCAATCCTTCCATGACAAACTGACAAGATGACATGGTTTTCCTGATAAAACGATACAGACAACTGCAGGAAATCGGTGCATATTACTGTGAATTACACCATAGTTAACAAGTTATCCAGTAAATGCAATGTGAGTCACCAGTGCATCAACAGATACAGCACACTGCCTACACACACACACACACACAAACAAACACCCAGGTATGCATTCACAAAGGATGTACACCGCATTTAGATCCAAAGTACCTGTCAAGGGCAAGAGGAACACATCGTCTTCTTGTTTTCTTCTCTCGGCAGCAGTTCACGTCGTTAAGAGTTTAGAGTGCAGCGGCGCATGAGAGTGCCGTTTTCCTTGAGTGACGTCTGTGTGCTTCATTATGTGTGTGTGCATTTTTGTAAGCTCAGCAGTCAACTACTGACTTAACAAAAGGCTGATGCATATGAATCCATTCCATCTCCCATCTTTCTGCGTCTCATTAATATACATGTAATAATACACACAAAGCCAACATCAAAGAACTAATGACGACCAGCACTGATGTTGCACTTCGCTACAGCTCAAACTACCATTAGCGCATACGTTCAGCGTCTGAGTGAGAGGAGAGCAGATACCCGCACCAGCAGATAGCAACGCTCCGTATTTGTTATTCAAAAAGAAAAACTGGAAAAGATAAAAGCCCCTGTAATATGCATGAAAAAAAGCAGCATTCACACCGTGTTTCACAGCATTCTGCTCACCACTTCGCTGCGATGTTACGAAACGCCAAAGTGAAAAAAATGCAGACAAGGGCCGACTAGTGCCAACGCTGTTTGACACACTGCAAAAACAAGGGCAACGAGGGCCAAACTAAACGCCCCTTGGTTCCAGATTCAAATGTGAAAAGTTTCTGCCATAAATAACAGTAAACTGAATGAGAAAAATTGTCATCCCTCCATTTGTGTTTTAACACTTTTCTCATAGTTGCCAAAACATGACTCTCACCACTAGACACACTATTTTTGCGCCTTGATTCCAGCGTCTGAGGCGTCACAGATTCAGATCTTTGAGTCTCATAGCGGCTCCTTCCTGTGGTACTGCGCTTCGGCAGGAAACAGTAGGGGAGGAGGTGAAATCATGCAATTAAAAATAACGATGGCCGATAAAAAAAAAACAGCGCAAACTACAAAATGCTGGCTTCCTTTCAAATCGTCGGTTGTCACCAAATTATGAGCTTGTTGACACGGTACCGAGCAGAATGCAGATGTGCATTATGTCCGGCAACTTCAAGAAAACAACCTCAAACCGATCAAAATTTGTTGAATAATAGATGCAAAATAACACTGAGTTTATTACTCAGTTGTTGCCTTTGACAACAGCCCAAAAAAACCATTA
The DNA here is from genome assembly GCA_021346845.1 of Apeltes quadracus. Taxonomy (NCBI): domain Eukaryota; kingdom Metazoa; phylum Chordata; class Actinopteri; order Perciformes; family Gasterosteidae; genus Apeltes; species Apeltes quadracus. The sequence continues at coordinate 8,609,479 of CM037919.1, forward strand.
CTTATCTTGAATCATTTCTCTGACATGGCTCTTCTGCACGGGGATTACTCCAACGGCCTTCAGTCTTCCACGATGTCTTTGAGGAGGATACTTTTACGCTCTACACAAAACGCCAGTGTTCTATTCCGTTTAAATAAAAGTGACGATATTTGATAAGACACAGCCTAGTTAATAACCCTTATCTGACCTACAAGATGAATCCCATCTGTCTCTCCCCTCGTACTGACTCATAATGCTGCTCATTAGTCTCTCTGGAGGGATGAAGGGGACAGAGGGAGATTTTAAAAAGGCGGGGAAAGATCAGGAAATAAACACCAAGAGAAAACAGATTAGGAGGGAGGCAGCTGAAAAGAAGAGTGAGAAAAATGCAACGTATGGAAAAGGCTTAGTATTAAATTGAATGTGCAATTGTGCTGGCCGACAGTGAACACTGCGGGTGCGAACAGGAAAAAATGAAAGCATTTGAAAAGGTAATTTCAAGATACAAGCAGTTGAACTCTCCCTTTGTGTGTCAAAACTCAAAGCAGTTGAAGTTGAAGCGCCAGAGAGTCGTGAGAGAGTCGAGGCGGCAGCCAAAATGTCAAGATGGGTGTTAATAGACATCAATTGATGTTTAAGGGGCTGAAACAATGAATCAAAGGTGAGTCTGCACACTGTTCACAGTCAAAAGAGAGTGAACATGTGGACAGGAGTCAAAACCGGAGGACCCAAGTGGATGCAAAAAAAAGTGGAGATGAGGGGGGAGTATATAGATAGAAGATGAAAGGGAGCAACAAAGTGAACCAGGTGGTGGTGGTGACGGTGAGCAGATGCCCTCCCATGGTGACCGGCCGGTCGGATCCAGCGTGAAGATAAATGGCACCCTGTCAATATTACAATGCACCATTTCCCCCGCCTCCTCCTTACACATACATCCCTCCATTTCTCTACCCACCAACCGCGTCGCTCTCTTATCTGGACAGCTCATCCATCAACAAGCAGACTCCCACCACCCCCACACAGTGTTTTTAGCTTATTACTTTTGTTAAAAACCAAATGAAAATCATATTGGACGTGTGAGGAGCGAGTGTGCATCCCCGTTTCAACTGTACTTCCGATTCCATGTTTCCTCTCCATCTTAAGTGAGTAAACATCAAGGTGTAGTGGCAGCAGAGAGAATTGATCCCTTATTGTGAGGGGAGTCGTTATTCCTTTTCAACATGGTATACAGTTGTAGAGTAACACTTCATGTGTCAATTGCATTGATGAATCTTTACCCTCGCTTGTATATTGAGAATTATTAACTGGTTTTGCCTCATTAGGACTCTATAAACTCTTCAAATTAAACTATTGAGATTAGACTGCTCAGCTTTGCACTCGGAACGTGCAACAACGGGGCTCAGCTAGAGATGGCTTCATATGTAATGGGCCTTAAGGCGGAAAACGCACTGGTGTGGTTCTCGGTGCCTTGAGATTTATGATGAACGCATCCGTCATCGCTCACGTACGGTGCATCAAATCAATCCCCCACGTCCAATACAGACGCATCACACTGGGGCCATCAAGCGAGTCAGTCAACCTTTCCATCCCGTCACTGTGTGCGCTGTGATGAGAAATGAGGTGTCATCAGTGTGGCCAGCGAACGTAAACAAAGACAATCAAATGCACGTGTGTTACTGGTATTTCTGATGTAACCTTCTAACACAGCTGCGAAACAAGAGACGAACAAACCCAAAAGAAACCTGCGCTGCGAAGTTTTAAAACCGACCAGCCCGTCAACGCCATTCGTATAAATTTGGGATATTTTTCGAAAGAAAACTGCTGTGATGGGCAGTCCTCACCTAGCAAACACAAGCCACCGTTCACCTCTTCCTGTGCAACCATGAGAAACACTCACCGAACTTTTGCTCCGCGGGTCAGGAAGAACCTTAACCCGACGACGACGACGACAACAGCGACCTAAAGACAACGAGGCTCCTGATGTTCCTGCGACGTCGACTTCTTTGTGGCGGTGAACTCGGTACTTCCAGGCAGTCGGATGCCGAGTATCCGTTTGCTCAGCTGATCGAGCGCTCATTGGTTGGCTGCTTCCACCACAACACGGAGTTCTGCTCTGACGCCATTGGCCGAGGGCCAGGTGGTGCGTTTAGCAGCACTCGTAAATTCAGGTTCTTATTGAATTCTTATATTTAGCCTTACGGTAACATTACTATTAACGGCAATCGCCTAAAACAACTTTTTTTAAAACAACTATTTCTGAGGTTAATTGTTGGCATCAAAAGACCATTCCACTGTTTTTTTTTAAATATGTTTTTTAACAGTGTATGTACTTGTAGTAAGCTAAACATCTAATAACATATCTTATTTTAAAACTTGAAGCTTTGATTTAGAGGGTTTCTATATAAAAAAAAACAATTAAGTGGATTTATTTAGCCAATTTCCATTTTGCCATTATTTAATTTTCTCTACCCACATTCATTGATGATAGAAACCGATTCCTTTATTGGCCTCTAATAAAAATGACCACGAAGACATGCAGTGTTCTTTTTTTGTGTATGTTTGTGTATGTGAGAAAGTAAGTGAGCCAATTAGACTTGTAAATTGATCAATTCTCTCAGGAGCTATTTGGCTCCCCCTCGTGGTGATAGTAGGAAAACAGAAATAGGCTGTAGACTTCAGTCCCTCTTGGTAACACTTCATTCAAGTATCCAAACATAGAAAATGGTTTTCTATACTAGGCCGGGTCTACAAACTGCCATTACAGACATAAAGAAAAATACATAGTTTTAGTTAGAAGTGAATTTTATTTACTTTTATGTTTAAAAACAACCAAAAACATCAACAAGTGAGCTGGCATAAAACAATCTTCCAAGTCAATCTTCATTCAACCCTGTTCGAGTCTGCATCCTGTCCAAGCATACAGGAGAAAGATTTTGAATTGCATACATACACTGAAATTAAACATACAGAATAATGGGAAATATCTGCACCGTTTGTCCAGTTGTCCTATTTTTTCACATTTTGGTAACATAACCTTGCATATTACTGCAATGGAGCCAAACACATTAAAGCAATGAGTGTTTAACCAGAAAACATGTACATAACAATAGGTCAGCAGTTTTTTTTTTTTCCAAGCAGCGACAGCAATTCTGGGCTAGCAACATGTCAATAGAGACTGAAAATCAATAACTATTACAAGTTACAATGCAGGAATTGGTTTGCCCCTGAAATGATACAACAAAAAGGGAGGCGGGAATGAACATTCAAGAACTTCCTGCCTGAACACATCAGGTTTTCTACAGTTGGTAAAATAAATGAAACTAATGAGTGGGCACAGAGACCACGGGGATGGTGGACTTTCCCCGCAGATTTGTCCTGTTAAAAGGACGCCTTGGTTTTAAACAATATCCACGCTACTTGATAAGGTGCTTGCATACAATTTGAAACAAACGCAAAAGCCAAAATTTCCAAAAGATTATTATTTATGAATGCTATATGAACTTTATTGTTAAAAAAGGGGGGCAATTCACAGTAACAAATTAGTTTGGCATTTGTGTTTTTAACAGTCCGAACTCTGTGCGCTATAGTAGAGAGGATTCCAGTCGCTAAACTTTCACATTAAAATACCATTCAAAACATTTTGCAATGCCAGTTATGAATAAATGTAAACATTACCAATGACGTTCAAACTTTTCAAAATGGAAAAAAGGGGGAAAAATTAAATTAAATTACTAACCAAAGCACAAACGCCTACATTAGTATTCTCTCTTGCAACATTTGTTAACATTATTGTCAACACAAATGTTTGCTTGACAATGAAGTTTATACAGAGTTTATACTGTCAGGAACCCAGTCAAGCAATAACAACATACATGTCAACAGTTAAACAATGTTAAATTGCACGAAAAAATAACGGCATGATCATAAATGGGCCTAAGAAGACAAAAAAAAAAAAGATATGCATATACAGTATCTATATTATATACACACACACACGCACATCCTTCACAACTAATGAGAACTCTAAACTGTACAATATATCTGCTATAAGAACAATTGCGCAAAATACCATTTTGATATACAGGAATACTTTTTTTCTTTTACAATGTACAAGTTCAAACTGTCCACACATGAAAATGAAAAAGCACAAGCCCTAAAAGGCCACGAAAGTGCATGTTATCAGGTCAGCTGGGAGCCACTGGAGGGAAGGGCTGGCATGCGATTGGGAATAAAAAGCTGCCAGTAACGTACAGGAGCTCTTCGACACTCCAAACCGCAGTGTCTTGTAAGATTAATAGTTAGTGGAGGGAAGTCTGGAGTAGATACTAATTATACATGCAGGCACCCATGACCGCAGATGAACAGACACATTCCTAACACATAGTTCGATCATCATGGTGACAGGGACCAACATGTTAGACTACACACACACGCAAACAATTTGATGATGAAACTCCAACATTTTCTACTAGAACATTTTCCCGCACCGTCACATTATATTCAAGTAGTGGCACTCCAATAGTAGATCATTAGGTGTTGGTACCTTTTCTTTGAACAATTACACATCTCAAAAAAGGACACGCCGGTCTCATGTCTACACACAAGAGGCCCTGAGCAGCGACTGGGTGCAGGCAGAAGAAGGCCTTGCATGCCGGTCGACAGAGAAGGCAAACTTCCCCCGAACTGCGTCGCCGCCTTAGGAGAAAAATCGTCAAATTGAGTTGGCTCTGAGCATTCCCCTCTCAAAATATTATCTCTATACAAGATTGCAGAACTCAAGTTTCCCACCCTCCGCTCGAAAAGGAAAGACGCAAACTAATAACCTTGTTAAGGCCACTGAAATGTGCTTCAAATAGATTCCTTCAGGCTGCCCTTGGTTTTACAGATGCCAGGCTTTTTCCCAGCGCTGCCTCGTTTCTCATCCTTCCCACGTTACGTCTTCTCTGAACCGTAGTCACCTCTATTTGTTCCAGCAATCTGATTAAAAGGGAACTTAAAGTGATGATGCTGATATAGTAGCAAAGGGCTTTCGCGCCTCCTATTTCCTCATCTTTTGTCAATATTTTTTCTAGTATCACTCGAGTATTTTCAGTTTTCCTTTGGTCTTCATTTTGACATTTAGTCCACACTTCCCCCTCGCCGGAGGGCTACCCCCTCGGCCGTTTGCTAAGTGTCTCCGTCGCTAAACGTGAAGGAGACGTAGCAGGCGGGCTAACGGGCGAGCATGTAGACCACCACTTCGTAGGTGCACATCATGATGGCAGTGTTGGGGATCTGTCGGACGAGGTGGGTGGTTAACCCCCGGTACAGGGCCCGGTATCCCTCCTCCTTGGGTACAGTCAGCAGCGTTTGGAAGAACGAGCGGTATTTGCTGCCTTCCTCTCGAAGCCGCGTGCGGATCACCTCTGCAATTGGACAGCACAAGAACAAGTAGATTGTGTTAATACAGCAATGTCTACGAGTAAATGGGGTTAAAGGGGTTAAAGCGGTCTCCCAGTTAAAGTACAATTACGCTATGTTTGTTCACCCTTATTTCCGTCTACAAAACAAAAAAACCATTTGCCCCGATTAAAGAGCTTTTGAAAAAGAGCAGTGAATTGGCTCTTCTGAGCTTTACCGTGAGGGTAGGCGATGGAGGTGGCACACGTCTTGGAGGTGGCCGCCGCGAGCATCATGCCCACAAAATCTGACGCGTCCTTAACGGATTCCTCCTCTTCGTCCATGCTGGCGTGCGCCTTCGATTCCACCAGCTTGCGTTTGATGCTCTCGTAGATGACGAAGTGGATGACAGTCTCAGAGATGCCGGCGTACGAGGCAGACATGCCCCGGTAGAAACCGCGCAGGCCGTCCATCTGGTACACCCGCCGCACGCAATCAAATGCGTTCATGCGCCGCTGACCCCGGGTTCTGTGATCAGACAGAGACATTTACAGCAAAGACCAGTAACGACGTAATTGTTTATGATCGTCGCGATCGTCGCCGTGGTAGCAGTGATGGGTCATTTGACCATCTACAGGTGCGATGCTCTTCACCTGGTTTCCAGCTGCAGACGGGTCTTGATCAGCCAGATCGGATTCGTGGCTGTGATGGCGGTGAACCCTGGGAATTTCAGAAGGGGAACGAGGTTCAGACAAACGCAGAAACATCCAGAAGAACACACAATCTAATCAAATGTACTACATATTCTATACTGAGACAATAAAGCACTTCACAAAACAGGATCAACTCGCTTCAGTTGTTTTACTTTACTGTGAGACATTTTAATACGGGCATTGAGAAGTTTTGCACAGATGATTTGAAACAAGGTCTGAATTGATGCTATTTTTTTTTTAAATCATTCATTCATTCATTTACAGACAAGAAACCGAACTTTTCAGTTTCACATATTGATCCTCTTCATGTGAATGCAACACAGGTGTATGTAAACAACAGCTCTCACCCTGAAGTCATGTTCTTAACTAACACCAGTACATGAGGGTAGCATTTGGGACTACTTCGACGGCTGATTGTTAATATATTGCAGTATTGCAATCCGATTATTTTTTTAAAGGTTCGTTAGAACTCTTTTTAATTACAATAAAGTGTTATTACAACAAAAGGTCATCTTAATTAGTTCATGTGGGCGGCCTGTTCTTCATTACCATAACAATACATCAAATCTTCGACAGTCTTTTCAAGAAAATGGGTCATTCACAACAAAGATTTCAAAGTATTTTCACCGTTATCAATTTTCTCTCATTGTTGGTTGAGCAATGTACATCTGCTCCAATCATTATTCAACGAATCAAGATCTTTGTTTATTTTGTGACCTTCAACAAACCAGTAGTTGACTGGTTAGACACTAGAGATCGCATCAGTTGGCCTGATACCGGCACAACTACAACAGCAAAGAGAAACAAACGGGGGTCTATTATTCAGCAGACATTCATTTTAGTGCTGACTATACTTCCTAAATTTGGGCGGGCAACCTTATTCTACATGTTCCTGTCTTTACAGCCAATCAATTCGCTTGGTTAACAGGTTATATTTCAAGTAAAAGTAACAAATAATTTATGAAAAGTATTTTCCGACAGAAATGATGCATCAGAGAGATAAAACATGGCCATTTGCCATGAGATAGAACAGATACGTCTAGAAAGACACCTCAGACACATCTATTGCATCAGCGCAACACGGCCCTAGCTTAAGGCAACGCGTGGACAAGAGAGGAAGACACAGGTCTGTTGAAGAGAAGAGAAGAACAAAAAGAGGAAAAAGAAATGAGAGGGAAGTAGAAGGAAGTAGCGTCTATGGCGTGTACTCACGAGGGAGGGGCAAAGCTCCTCCAGCTCCTCCCCGCTGCAGCTAGTAGCCTGCAGATATGGGGGGCACAGATGGCGGGGGTCTCCCACCCAATCACGCAGGGGTGAAAGCTTTACAGTAAAGCCCTAAAATAGACACAGGCTTTTCTGTACCAGTCACACACAAGCAGCAGTCACAACCACCCCTAAAACCCCTCTGGTACAGGTGGTTGGGGAAGAGATGGGAGGTGAAGGACTGACCTCCCCCCTCATCTTTCCCCAAACTCTAAGCTCCATCCCCTTTAAATTACTCCTGTACGTTAGAATCTTTTACAATTCTTTTACTTTACAATTTATGCCTCCCTCTACTGCTTTTATTGACTGGAATAAAAGAAAACGTTGACTGAACAGAAGCCAAGCCGATCCAAAAATCCAGCCCAGTCTCTCCAGAGCGAAGTGAAACACAAGCACAAATACAAAGGCAGGGAGTATAAATTGGAAAATGGTGCTCTTCATAATCCTTGTATCTGTTTGTAATCTACATATTAGAGGAATAATTTAATCAAATGCTCATAAAACAAGAGCATGTGGAAATGCTAACCTTGTCAGTGTGTAGAACAGACCCAGCGTTGGACAATGGAGATGAATCCACTTGCTGATTGTTTTAGGAATATGATGACATAAGTATGAACGGATTGATCATAGTAAAGTGAATCAAAGAGGTGCGAAGACTCGGCATGCTCCATAAACCTCATTCTGGAAAAAATAGGATCAATTTTAAAATAGCATCAAGGTGTCCTTGAATTTGAAGAAACGAACTGACGTCTCCAGAGAGCCAGCCCGCTTCCACAGAAACGCATCAAAAAGGAGTCGGCCTGAAATCGACACGAGAGGACTAATAGGTTGCCGTCGTGCACACTTTATGGCAGAACACGGTTCCCCTTGTGTGGGACGGGTTAAATGCACAGGATAAGTTCAATAGACCTCTTCATCTTCTTCTTCTAGACCTCGAGCTGAGCCCCTCTGCACATGGGCATGCAGCTGCTGCATGTTTGCATGTATAAACATAGCTAGCATGCGGCTTCGCCAGAGGCCTTGGAACCACATTCAGGAGAAGAATAGGTTTTTGATTAACTGCTAAACCGATAATAGGTCTATGTGAGGAAGTGAAACCAGCCTCCCTCCTCACAGAGCCAACAAAACCCTGCAGGGGATTCCACAATACCGGCATGAAGACGGATCCATACCGGTGTGCGGCTTCAGACGGAACGGGAAAATTACAGGCGCGGATGTGGCGAGTAACCCAACGGGGCCTCCCTTCCACACAGACCTCGTTTGAGCTGTTTTTTAACTCTGCTGCTACCCAGTGGAAAGTAGCACATGTAGTACGTGCAATCGAAAGAGACAAGAAGTGTATCTATGCAGGAATAATGTTAAACAGGAATCTCATTATTCATGTCTGCACCTTCTCTGCATTTTGTCCACAATCGAGTAGCAATACGTGTTCTATTGGGTGTATAACTAGGATGATAAACTCTAAAAAGAGACGACTGAGAGAGTGATGATGGGTTGATGGGTGATGAAAAAAGAAACATTACAACCTTCTTTAGCTGTGACAAGGTTAGCATTTCATTTGTTCTGACTGCACGATAAGTGTTTAGTACTCTACCTTTACGTTGGTGCAACATGGCGAGAGGCTATAAGGAGAGCCACGTGTCGAGGCTAAGCAATAGTAAAACGTTATAGCAAGAGCCTAGAACTACAAGCCTAGAGCAGCAAACCCATCGCCATAAGCAATGGTAATATTATTACAAATGAATAACCATTATGAACTGTTGAGTATTCATAGGAAATCACCATGGTTTTCATCATACCAGTGTAAAGAAATGGGATGCTACCTGACGTGTCCGCCCGAGTGCCAGGGGCCCCGGTTGACCTTTGGGGGCCGTGCTCTCTCCTCTATACACACAGAGCAAAGAAGGGGGCCCAGACCACTCTGTTTAAGTAACAACCGGGATGTTAAACCATTCATAGAGTCCTCTGGAGAGGCCTCGAAATGAAAGAATAGGAAGGGGAGGGGAAGGGCAACGAAAAAAAAAAATCAAAATAATGGGGGGAGGAAAGGGGGCTGGGAGAAGAGGAGAGCACAACCTAAACTTTGAGGACCATGTGGCTTTCTCCTTTTTTTTCAAATGGCTAAAAATACATGTACTAAATATGATGTAAATGCCCTATATGACACATTATAATTATGAACACTTGTGACTGCTTTAAATACAGTCTTACGCCTGATGACTGTAGGTTTCAGCTCCTCAGTTGTATGTCGGCTGGCGAGGCCACCTCCAAGAGACTAGATGCTGTACTATTGGATGGATCAGTGTGTTTACAGAAGGGACCTGGATAAAATGGCCACGTGTGCTTTGTCACCGGCGTGAATTCAAGCTGCTTGGGGATAAGTACATAATTCGTGGATTGGCCTCACAGCAAACTAAGTGCCATGATCGAGTTCAAGGTCATTTTGATCCTGAGAGTCTTAGATTGTGCTTTCTGATAAACCCCCGGCGTTTTTTATTGAATATTTCTACACAGCTACATAATGCCTACTTATAACAGACATCATTTGTTAGCTTTAGCATGCTTTAGGTAGTCACATTCTTTTAAATAAGTAAAAATCCCACCATCCCACACATGTATATGGAGAGGGGGGGGAAAGGCAGGGGGGAGTGAAACTCTAGGATACTTAAAATTGTGATAATGATGAAAGTATTGTGTCAAATGAGATCTGTCATGACGACAAACTGAATAATTCGTAAACCCCTCTTTAAAAAAAATATATATATAAAACCCATCCGTGGTTAACACTGCGCACGCAGACTGACAGACAGAGATAACACTCAGCGACAGACAGCAACAAACAGACAGAAGGGAGGGGAGAAGGAGCCGTCATTACCTGCGAGCCCAGCCGACACCATGTGCACCTGGGTGGAGTCCGGCTCCAGCACCCCGTTCAGCTTCTCCTTGGCCGTCGAATAGGCCGCAAAGTAGATCGCCCTGTTGCAAAATGATCATGAAGAAAAAAATAAGGACCGCAATAAAACACTAGTTGGATTGACTATGTGGGATGAGCTACTAATGACTACAGACGACACAGCAGGAGAAAAGACTGCTTCCAATTATTAGCTCCCGCAATACGAACATATGTACCACTGAATGATGAATAAAAACAAAATGTAAAAAATGATGAGCATGAGTAAATTTAACTGCACTATGTGAGACAACTGCAACGATGATTCAAATTGCCTGGAATAAATACTACCTACATTGTGCATGGGAGAGGGGGGGGGTGTCTAAAAACAGGTTTTCTGAGTGTGATCATAATCTTATAACATAGAATTATCCAGATTCAGCTTCTCTTTCACTAAATAAAAAAAATTAATTTAGTCAACATTTCTGCCGAGTGGACCAAACCCAACGACCTTCCCTCATAATCCTGCTGCTCTGCAGATGTGAGATGAATTATGGAAGTTGTGTCTAAATGTGCACAGGCATCTTTTCTACTTAATGAGTGCTGTGTGTAAGTGTGTGTTGCTAATGAATGCCAGCAGCAAGCCCAGCGGACTGCACCCTCATTAGAATCAGAACACTGCATCTTAGTTTTCCAGTGTGAAAGTGACGTTTTCTAATTATAACAGGAGAAAATAACTCTGTAACCCAGCAACCGCTACTTTCTTCTTGTAGAATAACTAATTGTGTTATTTCACTCAATTTAAAACGTTACTTTGATCCGACTGCAATCAAATGAAGTGGATATATTAAATCCAATGTTGTCATACATCATTAAAAAAAAACACTGAGGCATACCATGTGATGAGTATTTCTTTTAAAGAATCTTTTGTATTTTACGGCCTTCAGCTAAAAATTAAACTGACCAATTCAGTTGCTCTGAAAAAAAAAAATCATGTTCCTGTAAATAATCAAATTTACAAATTTCCATCTGATGTGGAAGTAGAGTCACACAAATAATGCCTTGAAATACAGTGAGAAAAACAGTTAACTGTGATTCAGGTAAAGTGTTGAGACAATGACATTATTCATTCAGTACATATGTGATGGAAGACCTTATCTTTAAAACCCTTTAACTGTCGCGCTACAATTTGGTAGAGCACATTTTAAGTCACTACATCTTACTGAAAAATGTATTTACCTGAATTTGACCTGATTGAGCCATCTGTACCAGGCCCAGCCATGTTATTCTAAAGAAATCCACTAGATGTCACTGTGTCTTTAGAAAGTTTTCCCTCTTCACGGGAAGTTATCAAGACAAATCTCTACAATGGGCAAGCAAATGTATTTCAGTATATTACAGCTGACTAGGTTTTAGGAACAGAATTATGTAGCATTATACAAAAAAAAACAAAAAAAGGGGCAAAATAATGCTTTAAAAATGTGCTTTGCCAAACGGTTGAATTGTGAAAATAAAAGGTGGCAAAGTTAAGCTACTGTAAAAGAAAGTCACCGTTTATTAGGAAACAAACATATCCAAGTATTCATTGTTGTACATCAGATGCATGTAATATTGTACCCTCATATATATGCTAAAATTATTTCATAAAAGAGGCTTCTTTTCTGTGTGGAAAAACAATAACAGAACGGTTTATATGTCCTTTTATGGTAAGAGTAGTGATTTTAGGATAATTAAAGTATAATTTTTAATATTCACTTATGTTAATATATATTTAAAGTTATCCCATAAAATGTTAGCATAAAGGTTTCAGCCTTTTTTACCCTTCTGGGTCTCAGACAGCGGCGGAGACGGTGCAATAATCTAATTAGTATAGGTATAGGCAAAGAATGACAAAAATGCCGAAAGAGGGAGGGACAGAGAATCAGAGCGCAGAGAAGATGACTCAGAAAGAGAGCACAACCAGCCAACAGGAAGAGCACAACAATGGCCATGTGACACAGCAGTATCTAGGGAGAACCGGACTGGTCAGAGAGGGCCGGTCAGACACAAACACAGCCCTCAGTGAAGCGCTCCATTGTGATCATTCACAACATTATCAGCAGTCACATGACGAGACCGGCACAGCTGCCGGACCCTGCTGTTGCAGATGTTTCATTCAGATTTTGATCGGCTGAGTAAAGGCTGTTATGCAACCATAAGCAGGAACCTACTTATTTCCTGTGGGATTTTTAGCACAGATTTAAAGCTTATTTCAGTGAGAACTCACCGCATTACTTTATGGGCCGCTAGTAATGCTGCCAATAAGCTCAGAATGAGCTGGAAAATAAAAAAATAAAAAGGACTACGGCTAACGCAAATACATTTCTCAACACAAAGACGTTCCCAGGTTGTAAAATGTTAAATAAATGACGCACGGATGCTTCTACTCTCTGATAACAGGTACAGCTAGTTCTGATAAGAGTTTAATTCTCTGGGTTTTACCATGAGCAGATTGCGGTGACCTACTTTACGGTGTGACTATGAGGTATTCAAGTATTAGATATTCAATTGAAAGACACCCAGAACACTGTAGATGATACTGAACATACCTGGAAGGTGCCACACCCACAAGATTGGGTCCCAGTCCTCTGAAGAGAGAACGAGGACCCTCTCTCTCTAGAATTAACCTGCAGAGAGACGTTTTCTTGGTTATTCCATTATAATGCAGGGCAAATACAGTACATTTAACATCCAAACAACATGCTTTATATACTCCTATGACAAATCATCGCGTGCACACCTCGCTCAAGTTAGATCACAGTTAGAAATTCCACCACAAATTTACATCATAACCTCTGAACTAAAATCTCCATAAGAAATAATGGAAGACTTTCATTTTAAGGAGAGTTAACGCAGGTCTTTGCGCTTAATATGAAAGAAGCACCAGTATCTAAGCAGCGTCGTGCGGTAACAAGCTTGTAGCGATATTCTCACACAACTCTCAAAAAGTAAACAAGTAAAATTAATTGCAAAAAATAGCTAAAACTTCGCTTAAATGTTTCTAGGGCACTACGAGACACAGTGGCAACCGGAGCAGTAAACTATAACACGCGACACTCAACACAGCCTGGTAGAATACAATGAGCCACTATCACCATACAGGGAGACACAAAATGAAAAGGAGCGGCAGGGTGTCAGATGAGTTCAGAGAAAGTTTACTCGTCTCCACCATAACCTAGGAACCGCACTCAGAACGTGCGTGGCTTATGGTCGACCTTTATTCTCCGCACGTTTTCAGATAAGCTGTGATGCAAAGTACGTTAAAGAAGAAAAACTTCCTTAAAAAGAAGGAGATCTTTAGGCTTACGGGTGGATTCAATTTTCTAGACTTGAGGCGTCGACTCATACAAGTACAGTAAGGCGATTTAGCTCGTTGCTTTGTGGACTGGGCCTTCCAGGCCCAGATGTGTTCATACCTGAATACTACAATTCAAAAACGAATGATACATTACAGAACTTCCTCGAGAGTAATTGCCTACTCACACTACTCAACAAACAGAGTTCAGGGTTTCTTCCACAGTCCGAAAACTTAAATCATGGCCCAACAGTCTCGGCTTTCACCAGACTCCATGTTGACACACTTTTTTTCCCTTTCCTCGCCGAACTGCTTTTCCCTCTTGTACCCCTCTCTGCTCTGCTCTGCTTTGTGTAACGGCGGTGTACGGTTCCCGCTTGTGGCAGTGCGGCTAAAAAGCACAACACAAGACGGTGGTTCATTTCGACGAAAGACCTAACTTTATTCAAGGAAGCCCTGAAGTAAGCAATGTTAACAAAGCTTTGTTCACAGCAGGCAGGGTGACAAAAACAATATTCCCCATTGTTGCAGAAGCCGGCGACAGTAATTCTACGTAGCGATTTGGGTGAAAACAGAGGATTTCCATTGAACTGCATAAGTGCAAGAACAGCATATTGCCTGTATACCCTGGACCATCGCTTTTCAGTGTTTAAGGTCTATATTTTGACTGAGAGTTGTCACAAATCTTAAAATTAAAATGAAAGAAATTTGGAGTGTTGTGTGTAGGGTTTTGAGGTGGAGAGACAAAAAAAGCTGCTGGATTTATATGAACATTAGTTTATGTGTATTATTGCATTTTTAAATACCAGTTATCATGTATACGGGTATATTGCAACACCCCCTGAATCCCTTGTTCAAAAAAAAGAAATGCAAGTATTCGACAGTGGAAAATTACACACAGAGCTGCCTGTGCATGTTGCTTATATAATAGTTTTAACACTGTATGAAATGCCCTGTGACAGTCATGGAAATAGATTATCAAGAGTAGAGCACTTGAGCTGTGTTGAGCATTTAGTTTAACACTGTTAATTCAGTGGCCAACTTTAAATACGAGTACTGGCTTTGCTGGATTCCTCTACACCGGTCATCCAACTTTCCACTGTCTAATGATGAGAGCGATGACATTTCATGTGGAAAAAAAGGGAACAATTTATTATGTTTCTTAATCTGGGTTTTCCAGTTGGAAAAAAACCAAAACAGCCCCAAAACTTTAAGATAAAAGACAAAAGGTTTTTGTACTTTTTATCTGTTGCATTGCATCACTTGCATTGCAAGTGTTTTGGTTGTAGATTCTGCTGATGTCTCGATCCCAAAGATAATATTCACCCACAATCCCCCCCCAAAAAAGACTAATACACACGGCACGTTCAAGGCTAAATGCATCATCCAGAGTACCTTTGTTGCATTTAAAGTTGATGCAAGTAATTATCCTCTTAAAATCACATTTGTTACACTGAACTCAGTGTAGCAGAAAAACAGCCAAAAGTAAACTTTTGGAAGATTCGATGTGCAAACAGTCCCTTCGATAAGCTCTTGTGGTTACAGCAAATCACACTTTCTGCAGAAAGTTCTAGTGGTTACTGTGCATTTACGTTAGAGTAGTACAGCCATCCAATGGACAACTGCATAATACTGTCTTTGCACATTCATTAAGTAAGTAATACAACCTTTCTTGTATGGTGGTAGGTTTTACTTTGGGCTTCAGATTTGGATCTATTTGTGCCCACTTCCATCTTGACATGAGATTGTTTTCAGGCTGCCTTGATTATACCCTACTTATAAAAGGTGACCTTAACTTCTGATTGTACTCAAAAACCTTTAGAGAAAAAATCACTACTAGTCTTGATAGACTTTGATAGACACCGAATCAGGTATAAGTATTCTACATCCATAACCTATAGGTATACAAACTAACTTTTGCATGGTTCATTATAAAATCCTTTCATAGAGGTTAGTACAATCAACATTTTGAGCAATGTTACTCACTTGAGACAGTGCAGAGGCCCAGGAGGAGCAACACGGGCCACACTGGTTCCATTAACGGTGCCAAGATGGACTTCAGAGATGTAGAGAGTGATGGAGGAGGACTGCAGTCTGGTCTTCACAACCTCCAGAGGACATGTCAAAATAGCGCCCACTGTGCCACCACATCTAGAAGGGAGAAATTAAGGGTGGGGAAGAGGGAGGAGGGGTAAACGAATAGCCGAGAGGTTAGGGCTCAGGCAACATGGGCTCAATACACTGATGCCGTCATACAATTACATGGCAATACCAATATTGTAATTGGTCCAAGTCTTATCTATATTTTTATTTTTTAAACCATTCCCCTCTCATCACCACATCACTGGTTACCTGTTGGCACTAAAATGATTATGGCGCAGACACACACCATGACCTGATGTTACAATATGCAAGAGTATATGATGATGTTTAGGGAAAATTGATCATGGCTCAGTGTGACTTTAACCACAATGATGATTTTTGCCATTTGAGAAATAAGTTGTCATGAATATCGGACAGTTGTTTCGCGGACTCACTTGCCTTATGCACACGTGCACAATAAAAAACAATAAAAAACGTGGCTCTGTGCAAACAGAAGCGAAGAAACATAATCATGTAACAGAGACTCTGACTGAAGCTTTCAGCTTAAAAAAATTAAAATGAATTTCAATCAAGCGGAATGATCATTTTTATTTTCATGCATGTATGTTTATCAGCCTGAGGTTACCAGACACCTCAGCATAATTTTTTGCCCCTTTCCACATGTTTACGTTCGAGCTTTTACCAAAGGATTGGTGCTTCCATCAATAGGACCAAGATTCACAACCACAAAGATAGAAAGTGACACTACCACTGAGACAAACAATATGATACAATACAAATTTAGCCGACATCTTGAATGACGGCAGTGAATTCCTCTAACTTGCCGTCTCTTCTGGGCAGCACCAGCTATATTTACCTTTCAAAAAACCAGCCGACATTCATACTCACAGGCAGCTGTGACCCTTGGCCTACTTTGAGGGCTACGCTCTCGTGTGTGTGTGTGTGTGTGTGTGTGTGTGTGTGTGTGTGTGTGTGTGTGTGTTTGTGCGTGTCACAGTGGCTGTGAGAGGGAGCACTGAGCTGAGGCCTCCAGCTTGGGTTTTTGAGGAAGACAAAACGTATTTTGCAGAATGAAGATCGAAATATGTCTCACATTTAAAATCCCTGACAAGAAAGAAATGAGATTTGATGAGATTGCCTTATTTTTATGTCACTAGTTTGGGGCGGGCAGGAAGGCAGAGGCAAAAGACAAGGTGAAAACTGGAGACAAGAGATTAAACTACGAGAGAAAACAAATGTCTAACTTTTAAAGTCATCTGTGTTGTCCCTTTCTTTGATGAAAATGTTGAGTCTGGCTACAGAAAAATACTTCCACTCTGGGCACTTACGCAATATAGAGAACCCTCTTTCAAATGATACATTTTAGGAACAAATATTACCATGTGAATGTTTGCAGGACAATGCTCATCGGCTATGACTGGATGTCCTTCACTTTGACCAGTGTCAGACTCCTCTACACAGAACTAACAACTAGTGAGTGTTACAAGAGTTGTGATGTCAACATACTATTAATATGCCTAACTAAAGAGACAGCATGTGCAGATACTAAAATATCACAGAGACACAATGGTAATTTTATGTTATTCATCGAATTAATCTCCCAGCTTGTTAGAATTTAAAAGCCTTGGAGAAAAATGAAAAGCAATGTTGTGGCTTCTGCAGAAATAAATCAAGTTATCAAGAAAGAGCAACAACGTACCCGGAAATAAACGGAATTGCCTTCGAAATAAAAGCGTTAAGCTCTTTAGTTGAATAGAAGAAATCGTTGCATTTATGTAATTTATATAAAGTGATTATTCTGCACACTCAGCGGTATGCACGAAGTCACAACTACAAACACCCCATCTGTGACACATGTGGGTTTAAACAGAACTGTTCAAATGGTCATATTTTGAAAGGGTTGACCGGAAGCACAGTTTGCACTTACGGTTTTGACAATGGCGTGCACACAGCTGACACATGCACGCGCCGCAAAGCGGAGGAAAATGGCCCTTGTTAGCTATCTTAACCTGGCAACACAACCGCAGATGATGAGTCGTGTTTAGAGTCCCGGCACTGTTGATTTTAAAACGGACCCCGACATGTTAAATCGTATTTGGTGTTCTGACTCACCCTCCGGCGAACAAATGAACCAACGTATCCCTTTGGCTCATTATTTAGCCGCCCTGCCAAGCAGCGCGCCCCGGGGCTGCGGCAGAGGGTCGAACGCGGGCTCGGGTCCGTCTCTTCCCGTCGCCTTCTGCCTCCGAGAGGATGCGCACGTCGATGGGCAAACGTCGTCGGCGTCGACGACGAACCAGCAGCGGGGCGAGTCAGCGGTGACTCAGACTGCAGTGGGCCGACAACACTCCCCCCCCTCACCTCACCTCCCCTCCCTTCGGTAGCTCTTCGCCTGTTACCCTCTAACACAGAAAGCGTCTTATCCTCGACTGAAACCACCGCAGAGCTCTCGCGCTCACCAGGCGGACTACTGGCAGAAGATTATCACCTCTGCTCTAGCAAACGGTTTTGTGACACATCCACGGAATTTCTCCTCTGCTTTCATCGCTGCAGCGAGAGGGAAGGGGGCAGAGCTCGTAGTATTTACTGTACAATCATAGGCTGGGACACAGACACTGCTATTGGTCTGCTTGCTGCGTGACGTCACGTAATCTCCGCCCTGACCACGCACTGTCCACATGGTCAGCATTGACCCAATCAGGGCCGCATTATGTTGGGGAAAGCTTTCTCTCAATGCTCAGGAGAAAGCGTTTGTCGAAGTTTGGTCAAGCAGGAAACGTGTATTTTGTTGCTTATTGAGGTAAATATTTATCTTTTTGGGGAAAAGATTTAAGATAACATCAGACAACTGGACTACACAACCAACATAAACAAACAAAAGTACGTGTTAATGAATCAGTAACCTAGCAACAGCAAAAAATTATGAATTAATAGCTATCCTTACAATGTTTATTGAGTAATTGTCTGTAATCTTGTCAAAACCCTGCTGCGTAATGGGTGTTGGCGAGTTTTCCATCAATGTAATGAGAAATTTAATTGGAGTCCCTGGTTTATCTGTTTTTTTAATCTATGAAGGGGTTCTCAATTGAATTTGGCCATGATTTTCCAAACCAACATAAATTGCATACATACCTTGACAAGACTTAATCTTTATTTCCTATACCCTATCCCCCATTATTGATCTGAGGGTGCTCAACTTCACATCCTTAAATATTTTTAAACTAGAAAGGCCAGAACTGGTGTGTACAATTTTTAGACTTAATCCGCTTCAAGCAAGTGCTGCAAAAACATACAAACCGTCAGAGGTGAAAACAGCCCCTGTTCCATTAGAAAGCATTGAGGACATCCGGACATTGTCATTGTTTGACCATTTACTTACATAGTTTTTTTTCAGCAATGACAAGGTCTTCATGAAAAAAAAAAAGTAATCACAAAGCTGCAACCCAATCAGCTGACTGTACTCAGTATAGCTAGTTGGTGATTCAATAACAAAGCTGAATGACTACACGCCGTCTTGTAATTGGAAGCACTCTCTGACAAGTTGACCGGTCATGTGCACAGTTTTACTCTCCACATTTGTAGAGACAAAACCGATAATGTTGTGTTCCGTATTACAGAGGCCACGGTCTCATGACCAGGATGGACGAGTAAAGACGGATGAGAGAGTGGGATGTTACGCAATACCAAACTATGATTAAATTAATTTACATACTGAAAGTATTCAGACCCCTTTATATTTTTCACTCTTTGTTTCATTGCAGCCATTTGCTAAAATCCAAAAAGTTCATTTTATTTCTCAATAATGTACACTCAGCACCCCATCTTGACAGACAAAAACAGAAATGTAGAAATATTTGCACATTTATTAAAAAAGAAAAACTGAAATATCACATCACACTGCTATGAACCCAAGAGTGAACCATTTAAAGGGGTCTGAATACTTTCCGTACTGACTGTAAATAGTCTTTTTTTTCCTTCAAATCTCCTCTTCAACCTATGGTCTTGGTCTACTTTTGGAAAAGAAAAATCAATAAATCACTATGGTCATCGGTGAAAGCTCATAACCTCAAAACTAAACAATCTGAATACACACTTTTTTCTTTCTTTCTGAGAAACCCGAAGTCAGTGGCACCCAATTGATTGACAGTATGTTTATTTACAATTTGTATTCCAGCTAGATGGCGTTAAATGGTCATCAAAGTATGCAATCAGACCGCTGGGCAATGACGCTTGATATGAGAGAGGCAAGTCGGTTCTCACCAAGACAAGCCTGCGTCAGAAAATGAGCCCAACTTTGATGCTAATGTGGACTCCTGCTGACAGTTAAAAGGATCACAAGATGCAACTGCAGCAATTGAATCATTCTGTTATTGGAAGCCAAACGCAGTGATTACATTTTGCAATCCATCCATCTGTCTGTCTGTAGTCTGTAGTTTTAGCAGTGGTTGTCTCACTCTCTCTCTCCATTTCCGTGCTACTGTCTATGAACTATGTCACAATAATGATGTTAATAATAATAATATTCGCATGTAACTTAAATGTGAAACAGTTTAAAATATTTTGGTCCTAAGTTTATCTCATTTTTGCCAATTTACAAATGGCAGCAACCGTGCACATCTGACAAAGACGTTAAGAATGTAGCTTTTTTGGTGCCTGAACTAGCTGCTGAAGAGAAAGAGTGTAAAACATGGATTAAAGTGGTAATATGCTATATCATTATTTCACTGTTGGACCTTCAGTAAAGATGAAGCTGAGTTCGGTCATTCTCAGGCATAAGGATGAGAATAAATTCCTTCAGCAGCATGCAGGAGTCATGACACACTGTCAGTGAAGTTAAACAACGCACCAACTATTGTGACTAACATACTCTGGAAGCTTGTTGAATCTCTGCTATGTCATGCAAACAGTTTCTGACCTTGTCTACCCGACTCAAAAACGTTTTTGTGAGTAACAATGGCACAGCAATGGGTAAGTAATCCAGTAACCAGAAAACAATTCAAACCAGCACACTCACACACATTACCTGAATTTTACCACTACATTTTTTTTTAGAAAAAGCATTCTCTTTCATGTAATTTGAATTTTCTTGCAATTCTAAATGCATGATGTTTAAATGAGTTGCAGTTCATTTTTTGTTTCTGTCAATGTTAAAGTCCACAGACACTGGTGTCTCGTGGTACCCTGAACACGTGGAGAGGTACTGTCTCATGGTTTCAGTTGGACTTTGACCAAACAAATGGATGGAATAGCTAATGAGAAACATGCTCTGTGTGTGTGTGTGTGTGCTTACTCAGGTTACACTCACCACAAGAGGAGCTTTTCTTATCAGTTTATTGAGTTCAGAGGGGACACAAAGTTGACATGGGGTAAAAGGGTGAGGCAAAAATAGATATTGTTTGACTAACAGATAAGAATCACATGTGGAGGTTACTATTTTCGGTCACACTAATGGAAAGTTTCAGTAATCAGGAGGGCTTAATTGTGAAAGTGTCCATAGTATCTTTTTAAAGTGTCTCTCTGATAAAGAATTTAATTGGGATATTATTACAATGCAATGCATTATTACATGCAAAATGAAAAATCTTGGTGCAAAATGTACAGGAGAATTTCATGGCTGACCATGTGCACCGGCCCGAGCATTGCATTAGCTGGTCAGGGTCAGGTGGAAAATGTTTTCTGAGGTGTAAATGTCAATGAGTTTGATTATACTTAAAAGATGAACTATTTATCTTTCTGGGCTAATACAAATATATTTTAAATTCAACTAACAGCAGTTTTATAGACCTTTTTTACATCACAGCTGATTTTAATTTTAATTTCAAACAACACTTAAATGTACTCATTAAATTCATGTCTTAAAGAATCAAACCAGGCCACGTGAAAATCTAGTTCAATCCTCGATAATCTGCAAAATTTGACGTTTAAATTTTTCTGATTGGTCCTCCTCCACTCCGAGTACAATGATACTGAAATGTCACCTGAGATGGAAGGAGTGGGAGGGGGCAAGACGGAGAGAAAAGACAGACGTCAATAAAACTGACTGCAAGTTATTTGAGACGCAGTACGTCTGCAGGACGAATGCATTTGCTTCAAAACTTGATTTGTAAAAGACCAGCCAAAAGCATCGCAGCTAACCCAGTAGTGTATCATAAATGAAGTTCTAAAAACAATTAAAGATCTGAATAATAAACTAAAGTAGCCATACTGAAATGCAAAAAGTATACATAATCTTAGTGTTATCAACATTATGTAGCCTACCTAAAGTATAATAAGTAGAAGTAGTCATTAGCAGACTTTTTCCTTTAACTTTTCCTTTCAGGCGTGCATTTGATTGATTTACTGTAAAGGAAAGCGTTTGAGATATATGCTCATTACAAGGTATCAAAAGCACGATCCAACTGAATAACTGAATGATGGTATATTTGACCCACAAGATACTATTCATTCACTTATTTTTATGTTGAATACATTTTTTCAATGTATTTTTCGATGTTCAAGACCAACACAACTTGTTCAAATGTTCAATTTTATTTTTTAAATGAAACTTTGGTCCTTATTGTGGCTCCATAGACGTCCTCTGTGCAACGCGAGGTTGACTTCAACGCTGCCACCCAGCGGTGTCACGTCTCACCACAGATGTTTTCTCGACGGACGGAGGATAATGCTAGATCTGATCTAGTAGATCAGATTCATGGTCGTTTTGTTATGTGCGCGCGCGTGTGTATGCGTGTGCGTGCGCGTGTGTTTATTTTAATAGTACTGTGTAAAGTGAATACTATCGCTATATTACCATGGTCTTTGAAGGCAGCATCGTGTCACGTGACCAGTGCACAGCTGAGTGCTGCTGGATTAGGCTTGCCCGTTGCTAGCCTGTTAGCCCATGTAGCCCCTAGCCGTGTCTAGTAATCCTTGCAGAAACAGCCAGTTCCCTCAACTCCCCCCCCCCCCCCGACTCTCCCCTTCCCCCCCAAGGAAGACATGCTAGGAGCCATGGAGAGGATACAACGCTTGCGGCTGGCATTTGTATCTTCTCATATCATCCGTTTTTGGTTCGACGTCAATGTCATTATTTGCAGCTAGGGCTGTGTGTTTAGCTCCGCTAGCTTGTGTCGGGCGATCGCAGGGCCACGGCCGAGGCCGAGCGGAGAAGAGACAGGCCGTCGGGTGAGTACGGGCACGCTGACATCTGTCTTTCCCACCCCGGCTCTTCAACACGCCGACGTGATGTGTCAGCTTTGTCGGGTGACAGCTGCTCAGCGGCTTCGTGGTTTTATAGTTAGCGGGATGGGTTCCGCCTCTGTTCTTGTCTGTACAGTAACGGCAGCGTATGTAACGCTGCACAGCAGCCAGAAATAGGGACGTTTAATGCAACAGACCGTGTGAATTAATAGTGCCTACCTGGCCTAACAGTTCGAGGTTTTTATTTTCTTACCGTGTAATGTTAATACAATACTGGTATTAAATCACCCGCCAATGCATTAAGTAGCCTTGGCTCATGTTGGCAGGTCTGTCTGGGTTTTTTAGATACATGAATATGCGTCTATACTTAATAGTATATTGTTTCTTTTCCAAGGCAGTGGCTCCAAGGAAGTATATAAACACACACTAACACGTTAAACAGTTTCTGAAACGAACACCTGCGAAAGGTGTTTTTTCTGCACAGCAACGTGCATTTACTTGCCAATACAATGTGGTGTTGAAACCATATCGCCCGTGTTGACTAAAGCTTGGTAACAACTTTTATTGAGTGTAATGTAATTGTAATATTTTTTGAAAATACAAAATCTTGGTTTGATATTTTTTTTTATGTGGGGCTCTACATTATTTGCCAAGATGCCTTTTTAACTGATTTGAAGGTTGTGTGTCATGTAGTAAATAAGCCAGAACTTACTTTGCCCTCTCTCACATGTCATCAGTGTGACTTCTGTGACCTCTTACGACAGGCGTGTAAGGATGACATCACATGTTGTCATGTTAAAGTCACCTCTCATGTTTATAACTCACCAGGCATTTGCTGTGTGGGTGAACGGAGGAGGAGGAGGAGGAGGAGGAGGAGGAGAAGGAGGTTAAGTTTTGGATCAGAATTCAGAAAGCGCCTCCACTGTCATCCTCTTCGCCGTCATCTTCAGCTGAGCCATGTCTTCGTCAGGGTGCTGCCACCTACCTGGCTCCCTTTGTGATTACTCTGGGAACGCAGAGTCTGACGCCTCCAAGGATTCGGAGGAGTCCGATTCTACTGCGCGGGCCCAGTACGTTGCCAAGGTGACGGCCAAAGATGGCCGCCCACTCTCCACTGTTGTCAAAGCGGTGAGCTTGCAGAGGTAAGCGAGAGGAACTTGTATGGAGCCCAAATGACTGCACTGTAATCATGGGATAAAACTTCAAATTGTTGCCTTCTCTGCTTTGCTCCATAGTGATGTGGGCATGTGTCGTATTTGCCATGAGGGGGCTGGAGGGGAGACTCTGCTCTCACCCTGCGACTGCACTGGCACGCTGGGTAAAGTGCACAAGAGCTGCTTGGAGAAGTGGCTGTCCTCCTCCAACACCAGCTATTGTGAACTTTGTCACACCGAATTCACCATTGAACGACGGCCACAACCACTCACAAAGGTTAGAGGGTCTTTACTGTAAGGATAGATCGTTGTGTCAGTTTGAGTAATCTTCAGAGACGACTTGATGGATGGTGTCCTGCTCTTTTCATAAGAGCTCTCCTGTCGTTGTCAGTTGCATCAATGGATTCATTTGAATTATGCACAAAATAACACTGTTTAGATTCATGATTTGGCAGCCATTGCAAACTGATGTGCATCAATCAGCCAATTTAACACCAAAGTTATACTGTATCTATTTTTTTTTTTTTTTTTTTTTTGTGAACTGAATCAACTTTTTATTCAACTTTAACTCAGTGGCTGAAGGACCCAGGCCCTCGCAGTGAGAAGCGCACGCTGCTGTGCGACATGGCCTGTTTCCTTCTCATCACACCCCTGGCAGCCATCTCTGGCTGGCTGTGTCTGCGGGGAGCCCAGGACCACCTGCAACTGAAGAGCAGACTGGAGGCTGTCGGTCTCATCGCCCTCACCATCGCCCTCTTCACCATCTACATACTCTGGACACTGGTAACTAATGCATTGCTTTGCCTATTCTCCTTTCACTCAGATAAACATCGAGTTGTATCTTGTGTTGTGGTGCCTGGGAATCTTTGCGCCCACAAGCTGGCTCTAGTATTTATTTGTATTGTTGTCCTGCATAGATTTGAAAAACTGTAAACTTGCACTGTAAAAAGAAAACCACACCAAAATATCGATGATCTGCTGCTAGAAATGGTCATACGGTTTTATGGTCCAATTTAACCGGGAATAGAAATTGAACAAAGCATAGAGAGACAAGATTAAAACTTGTTACTCTTTGGCAAAGAGTACTTATTTTTTTTTAAAAGGTTGGCCACATAAGTCATGCAGGCTCATAGCTGCATAGAGAAAATACGCCGTATTCACTCTTTACTCCGTAACTGCTTTCCATATGAGCATATACTTATATATGTATTTTAAATCTGATTTTTTTTTCCTTCAGAAACGTAACCCTTTAGGCTTCAGCAAAATAATTGAAAAACGTGAAAGATTTGGTCTTTCACCAACAGTTTTTGTAGCAAATGCATTCGTCCTGCAGACGTACTACGTCTCAAATAACTTGCAGTCAGTTTTCTTGACGTCTGTCTTTTCTCTCCGTCTTGCCCCCTCCCACTCCTTCCATCTCAGGTGTCATTTCGGTATCACTGTCAGTTGTACTCGGAGTGGAGGAGGACCAATCAGAAAGTGCGCCTGCTAATGCCTGACATGAAAGGGGCGCACACCACTCAGCGCTCTGTGCCGACCAAGTCGACCAAGAAAATGACTGATGAGACCATCGTATGAGCGAGCGTCGGTGGCAAAGGGAATATTTAAAATGATGCCCACTGAAGCACTACCTGAAAACAAGATTAATTGTGATCATACTTTTTGCACTTCATAAGGACCATTTTGAGAGGAAAGATCGTCCTCCTGTTTTACTTTATTGAAGCACTTGATGTAAACTACTACGGTATTGGCCGACCACACAAAAGTTTTTTTGGGGGTAAGAACTCGTTCCGGAGTCATGATAGATTTTGAAACACAGAGGTTTGTCCCTGGTCACTCAGTGCTGTGCTGAGATGTGAACAACTGAAGACAAGGATAATAGACTAACCAGCCCGACCGTGTGTCCGTGCACTTGGCTTGTGTCCTAGTATTTCTAGAAGTTAATGTAGCAGGATATAACTGATTCAGCATGCTACTACAATATACTATGAAACATATTCACTACCTATAATTCCCACATGCGTCTTCACAATGTATTTAGCTGGTTTTGAACAACGGGCAGCCAAAAGCCTGGCAGACAAGAGTAACCGCAAACATAATTGGAAAAAGTCAGTCCGAGAATATCCTTTCTTGACCAGTAGAGGGAGACATTGCCCCTCACCAGCGTTGTCTAGGTTCTGAAGCCCCTTGAAGGCTCCTGATAGTTAGTGATCGCTGTTTCACCGTCCAAAATGAAATCATTTTCCCTGTGTAGACGACGGCTAATGTTACATATTTCTCACACTTCTCAC
The DNA here is from genome assembly GCA_021346845.1 of Apeltes quadracus. Taxonomy (NCBI): domain Eukaryota; kingdom Metazoa; phylum Chordata; class Actinopteri; order Perciformes; family Gasterosteidae; genus Apeltes; species Apeltes quadracus. The sequence goes on from CM037919.1 coordinate 8,635,764, forward strand.
AGAGGGTCAGTGGCGATTGTAGTGTGTGGGACAACACTGACGGCAGCGCTGTCATGATTAATGATTAAGGGCATGGCGCTTGAAGGTGTGGAGAAGTGTTTACATGCTAATTGGAGAATGCTTCCGCTATTGTCATCAAAGTGCAATAGCAAGCAGCCCTGCTCCACCTGTAAATGCACCATTCAGAAATTGAGCTCCCTAGAAATGAACCTTTAGTTACCACGTCCCACAGCGCAAGAGATGCCATTTTGAATAGAAAAGATAAAGTGTTAAGAATAGTGAGACTACAGTGGTTTGTCCTCTATAAATACAGAGATATAACCGAGCAGGCTGGTAGTCAGTAAAGTAAAAATTGTGTTTTGAGATGTCAATGTGTGCAGCATATGCTATAAAAAGTATTTTGTGTTTAATGTAGTCTACCTGCTGCATCCCCCAGAAAGTTGGGTTATTGTGCAATAAAACAAGAGGGACTCCTGAACTAAATCATTGTGAAATGGGAGTTGTCTGTTGATTTTAGGTAGTCCTGCCTCCAATAATTTCATGTAATCTTTGGAAATATATTTATAATAATCAATTATTTGCCAGGGAGGACTGTTCTCCCTGTTAAATGTTCCTGCGATCGATACAAAAGGATATAAAATGCCCTTGGCGTGACGACGTGGTCCAGCGTCATTGTCACAGTGCTGTTGGTCATTTTGTGCATTGAAGGAGGTGGAAAACACAAGAGGGCACAAAAGCTTAATATTGTAAAATGTATTTCATGGCATTAATATAATGTATGTGAGCGGACAATCTATCAAAACAACAAAAAAAGTATATTTTACAGAAAATGAAATAAGCATCAGCAGCGTCACAACCACTTTTGAGATGACTGGGGGAGGGAAGGCGGAGCCCAAAAACAGGACTGCTGGTACGACAATCGGGCAGGCTTAAAAACCCAAGCCCTTCAACGTGTGCAACAACCCTCAAGCAAAGCTAACCTGCTATGCCACTCCATCATGGGTAACTGTGGCAGCTACACACACACACAGCACCATCAGTCCTGTTTTTGCACTGGAATGTAGCAGACTGTAACTGGGTCCAATTACAATTTAGAAATCAATTAAAACAGTTCTTTATGGAACTGATCGTCCGTGGCAAAACAGAACCGACGCCACTCATCTAAAAAGTGCAGGTTCGGAGAAATACAGCACCCCAGGCGGATGGAAGCATACCAAAACTGTAGATTTCAGTTAACGGATCAACCCAGAGACGGTTGCCGGGGGTTACAGGTTCTGACAGCACTGCAGCTTGCTCCCCCTTTGGCCGTCGGTGGTGGGCGGCACGCTGATGTCCACCACGTTGTTCCCCGGGGACTCGTCATGGGCGGAGCGCTCAGCGATCTGCTTCTGCGAGACGATGCGATAGATTTCTGATTTTTGGAAACACGAAACAGAAACGGATCAGCCATTTCCCCATGAAACCTTCCGCCCTTCAGGGTGCACGTCGACAATGCTACCGAAACCGGAACAGGAAAGATATAGTTTATAAATTAAGTTGATCTGTCACTAAAGCTCAAGAGATGAGTTAACAGACATCACTGTTGGTTCCATTGCTGATGATTTTTCTGTTGATGCTATTTGGTATTTTTTTAAACGGAGAAGTGTGAAACCGTGTCTCAGGCTTGTGAGGTCATCGTAACAAATACCTTTTTAGGCTAACATTAAAAAGTAACGTTATGATATCAGACGGTTCAGTTAAGGTGACATTTAAAAAAAACACCACTTTCATTTCCTATTTTTAAAGGACGATAAGGACAGTGCAGCGCTGACTCCCCAAAAACAGTTTGCAAGAATACCTGTAAGGATGTTCTTGAAGGCTTCTTCTACGTTTGTTGAGTCCAAGGCTGAAGTTTCAATGAATGAGAGATTGTTCTTCTCTGAGGGGTTAAGCAAGAAAACGTACATTTAACAAACAAAGCTTGCAGACAATAAGGAGATCTGAGTATTGTCATGTTCTATATATATTAATTTCTTCTTTCATTCTCTAAAAAAACGTCATGTTGACACTTAAATAGCCCAGCTTTCTTGTTTCTCCTTTTGGAAGGGGCGGTATACCTGCGAAGGCCCGGGCCTCATCCGTGGGCACGGCCCTGAGGTGGCGCAGGTCGCTCTTGTTGCCAACCAGCATGATGACAATGTTGTTGTCGGCGTGGTCTCTCAGCTCCTTCAGCCAGCGCTCCACGTTCTCGTACGTCAGGTGTTTAGCTATGTCGTACACCAAGAGCGCCCCCACCGCGCCTCTGTAGTACCTGCAGCAGGACCAGAGACAGAATGCCATCGGCACATTTCACCGGCCGGGAACCGACTGCAGGTCTGGTTCAGCCTCTTTCTGTTGCTCGTACGCTGACTGATCCAATAAAGCATCTAAATTCATTTCTGGTAAACTAATAGACAGTAGATTACACTTTTAACTAACTAAGCTCCCAGAGTAACAGAAACTGTTACTGTGTCCAGAAAGTGTCACTGTCTGGAGTATCCCCCCCACCCCAGCGAGGTTGGACCATCAGCAGCACGTAGACACGGACTCACGCCGAGGTGATGGCTCTGTAGCGCTCCTGTCCGGCCGTGTCCCAGATCTGAGCCTTTATCGTCTTGCTGTCCACCTGGATGCTGCGCGTGGCAAACTCCACCCCGATGGTGCTCTTACTCTCCAGGTTGAACTCATTTCGGGTGAACCGAGAGAGCAGATTGCTCTTCCCTACGCCCGAATCCCCAATTAACACAACTGTGGTAGGAAATAAAGGGGAGGGGGGGGTAAAAGATGAGACAAGTGTGTCAGTATTGTGCATGACTGATGAGAGCTACGGGACTATACATTTAATATATATGTATTAATGGATCCATTTAGTAACCAACATAAGAGTTACAGAACCTTATGGTTATACCTCAATGGTGTTTGACAATGTGCCCTTTTCATGTTAAATACATTACAAGTCTTTCGAATTGAAACAAATAGGGGCTTAACATATCAAAAACAACACTTGACTGAGCAGAATATTAACAGAACAAATGTAATGCATTTTTAATATACAGTGCACGAGTGTGTGACGAGTTGAGCCATTCCAAAACAACTGAGTGGGCCGACATCTATCTAAATCTTTGACAACGAGGAGTTCCAGACCTGATTTAAGATGCACCTACAAGAAGAACGGAAGGAAATAAGAGTGTAAACATGGAACCTTCACATATGTCACCGTGGACAACCGGAACTAAAGGAACTAGCTGAGCACAGTCGCGAGTTGCCGATTGCATTATCATCGATCCCTGTTAAAAGGTCATCAACAGCACCTCTTAGACCTTGGGGCCTGGTTTCTGATCACACCGCAGCAGCCCCCCCTCCTCTCCTTCAACAAAAGGAAATAGAGCCGAACTGTGTTCCCTGTCGACGTCGTGCGGGCTGCAGGAAGCTGATAACAGCCTCCATCCAAACCTGAATCGACAGTTTTGGCCCGCCTTGCCCTTCCTGTTCGGGCTTGGTACACAGACGATGGCTGGGGAAGAGAGAGAGAGAGAGGGGGGGGGGGGGGATTCGCCTCCGGCAGATGCCCTATTCATCCCACAGAGGATACTTTGTTACGTCCAAATGGCCCTTCGGCTTCCACGGGCCCAGGATGTTAATGTGCCGCGGGAGCTGATATCACGATCAAAGGAAGTCATTCTGGATCCGAGTGAGAGCTCGAGGCAAACGAGGACAAACACGGACCTGGAGTCCGGTACACACCACATCAGACCTGCCGATCAGACAAGTTTAGAAGTTGTCGGCGTGTTTTGTGTCGGTGAGAGCAGGCTGGATGGTCGATGGTCGATGAGGAGAGGTGGAGGCGGAAAGGCCTTTAAATCAACCTCATGAGGGGGGAATGAAACAGCGTGACATTCAATAAAGCAGCGACCTGTTTACTTCAAAAGCCCGAGCCTGCTGGATCACTTGCGGAAAGTTGAAAACAAATGCTGAGCGGGGAGAAGGGTGTTGCATCCCATGCTTATAAATGCAGCCGCAGGCGTTAATGTTTAAATGACAGCAATATGTTTTAATAACGCCAACCGATTATCATCCGGGCACTTTCTTAAAAAGCATTAGTTCATTTATTTTGAAATTGTGGATATCTGTTATGCGAAAAAGACACAATAAGACATGTAAACGGCTTCTACTGCCTAGCTTTGTCGGTGTGAGTAAAGGGGGTTATGCAGTCATCTTTTTTTAATTATTATTATTTTTTTTTACCTTTGAACAGGAAATCGTATTCATCGTCTCGGTTCCCCATTCTGGACGAGGCCACTCCGACGCTTGTCTCCCGAAGAGGAGCTGTGGGAAAATGATGGGTATGGATTGTTGTTTTAAGGCAGAAAAAAGGAATATGGTTTGCGCTGAGACTGCGCGCGAGCGTTGGCTGTCAGGGCGAGCTGGCCGCAGAACGAGAGAGGACTCGCGACTCTGCAGCGGGAGGGGAGGAGCCCCCTGCACTTCAGATGCCTTCCTCGGGGAGGCGCTGTCCACCGGCATGCCAGCAGATACCGTCCAGCCCGGCACACACGCAGTGATTTTAGAATGTGGGGTTTGCCGAGGAATCAAATGGTTCGCAATGTAAGGGGTGTAGAAAATAGTTACTGGAAGATTCACAAAAAAAAAAAAGTTATGTAGGATACAATAACCAGCAGCAAAAAAACATGTTGGAGTGGTACATTATATAAATGGAAATCTTGTGGTGGAGATGTTTTGTTCTAAATAACATATTACCTTAAGACTCAAATGAAATTGTATATAGAGCCACTTGGGTAAGTTGCAGAGAGAATTGAATGAAAAATCAATATTTGTCTTTTCATGTAATAGATACAACTAATGAGGTTGTAAGTGTTACCGATGGGGGTTTCACTTTTGACTGAACTTCTTATTTTGGGCCAGATTGAATATACTGCAGAATGTATCCTCAATGTATTTATGGATATATGCAATATATGTCCATCAATATGCAAAAAGAAACTACGCAAAATTGACTCACTTCAGTTTTCGAATTGGAGATCTAAACGTGAGTTCTAGTAAAAATTACATTGCAAAAATCCTGGAGCAATCCTACATTGTGCTTTCGGGATAGTAATGCCTTGGAACAGTGAGTAACTTGTACCAACTATAATGTTGAAATCAATGAGAAAATGTGTATAAACTTTCGACTGGTACTGTAATATATATTACCTAAATAAAGTCCATCTTAAAATTCGATTCGTGACGGAATTAAATTCTCTGATTTACGACATTGGTGATTATAAAAGCACAATGCTTTTTCTTTTTAGGACGAACTGTCTCTTTAAAGTTTTTGCTGACAGCTGGCTCCGCCCATGCTCATCAGCTCTGCTCCCATTGGCTGAGAGAGAGGTCAGCTGCTGCAGTGGTATGCACGTGCAGCTCCGTGCATTTCAAGATCAAGATGGCAGCCTCCGTGTGTCGTTGCTACGAGGTTAGACCATTCATGTCCTTCATTACAGTTATTTCGTCTCTTGCAGATAATTTAGCTCAGGAAGTACACGCGTTCATCTTGTAGTTAGTCTGTCGTCGTCTGCTTCTGGGTAGGGGATTTATAGGATGTGTTTTTATGTCCAACGTTGCTAGATTTCCATCAGGCCTTGTTGCATCAGATGGACTGCAGGGTTTTGAATGTCCTTAGTCACCCATCAACGTTTTCAATGAGCTCAATACGTTGTGTTTGTGGAAATGTCGTTTTACACGCATCCGCAATCACTGTGGTGCAAATCTGTTATATAGAGTAGCAACGTTACAGTTGTTGCACTAAAGTTGTTATGTGGCTCTTCAGATTCTGTAACGTTAACTTGATATGTGTGAGTCCAAATGATTTTATCATAAGTGATCACATATGCACTGCTGTTGCTCAACGAGGTGTTCCTTTTAGTATTTAGAAAGTATATCTAGATTTCGATTGTTTGGTGAATTTAAAGCCGATTCAACACCAAACTCACAGGTTCCTCTCCGAGCTCATCGTGGTAGGTTGCTTGCTACTGAGGTAGAATGACTGCTTAGTATCCCATTAAAGACCTGCAAGTCGTCCTCCCTCCACTGCAGTGTTTGCAGTGCAGAGTTTATTTTTCTTCTTTGAAACTAACGCTGGCTTCCTCTCCATTGCAGCTGGTTGGCAGACGTGCCTTGGCGCTCTGCTTCCGCCCTGCTGTCTCTTCATTGTGGAGAGGAGATGCCTGCATGTTAATAAGGAGTCCAGCTGCAACTGTGCAGGTGTCCACCGAAGGCTCCCATTTACTTCAATAAGATGCATACTTATTGACCATTTAATTACAAAAAGAAAATCATCAGTTTGCGTAGAATTCATTGTCTTCTCTCATTCTCCCACAAATAGTACACAGCATCTGGTTCATTCTTTTCATAATTTTTTTTATCTCAGTACCATCCTCTGCTTACTCCGATCAATGCATCTGCCTGTCCAACTTGAGTCCTAATTTCTATTTGTTTCGTAAGGTGCGATATGCTTCGGGGCGTAAAGGTTTCTTGGGAGAGTTTGTGGATAACCTGCGGCAGGAACTCAGTAAGAATCAGGAGATGAAGGAGAACATCAAGAAGTTCAGAGAAGAGGCCAAGAGGCTTGAGGAGTCTGACGCTCTCCAACAAGCCCGCAAGAAATACGTAAGAATATTATATCTATAAATGTTGGTTACTCTATTTGAATAATGATCTGCTTCAACAAGGATTTGCGTCACATTATTTTTAATTTCTGGAAGTTTCTTTTTGTTTATTTTATTAGAAATCTATAGAGTCGGAGTCCGTAAAGACTTCCGAGGTGTTTAAGAAGACCTTCGGCTCCCTGTCGGAGACCGTCAAGGAGGTAAGGTATCGCCACTTCTTCACCATAGAAATAGTTCCTGGTAATTGCGGTGGGAACGCGGCTAATCTGTCTGTCTTTTTTGTTTGTGTATGTGCGGGTAATACCATTGTGGCCATAGGGTCTTGAGGAGGTGAGTCGTACTGAGATCGGGAAGAAGATCAAGGAAAGCGTTGAGGAGGCTGCCAAGACAGCCATGCACTCTGCCGAGTCCGTCTCCAAAGGAGGAGAAAAACTGGGTAGAACCGGCGCATTCAGGGCCATCTCACAGGTCAGTAGAGAAAAAATAATATCCATAAGTTAACCAGGTTTCACCCTCAAAGGAGGTTAATCCTGTAACATCATCTATATATCTGCGATGTTTTTGGCACATGGATACCTACCAAAGGTTTGTGTTGGATAGTGGACAGTTTGGGCTGTGATTTTGAGTAATGATGTTTTTTTATGTGTTTTTTTTTTTGATAGTGTGCCTTTTGTCCATATGACCGTGTTCACCGCTTAAGTTATAATGTGCAGACATTTTTTGTTTAACGATATGCTAAAAAAAACAGGACATCCCTGTTCTAAAACAACAGTGTGTGATGTCTGCAGGGTGTGGAGACCATGAAGAAGGAAATAGACGTCGGGGACGCCGGCCCTTACAGAGCTCCCCCACAGCTCAGGAAGAGAAGCGATTTCTCCTCCAAAGGAGCCGACTGCGACTCCAGAGTGTTCGAGGCCAATGAGTAAGTTTCCCCTCACACTCCTCTTGTTTAAAAATACATCTGCACTTCAAGTAATTATCTTGTATTTCTCATGCAGAGAGGCGATGGGTGTTGTTCTCCACAAGGATTCAAAGTGGTACCAGCAGTGGAAGGACTTCAAGGACAATAATGTCGTTTTTAACAGTAAGAAAGTCCTCTGGATGAATAGACTCGGATAATTCTATATCTTTCTTTCTTTCGCTCTACCTACGTACAGTGTATATATAGATCTATCAAAATCATCAACAGTTACGCACTTCCCTTTAATGGCAGTAGGTGGCACAAGGTTCTCTACAGTAAATTGCATTATGAACAAACATAGTTCCCGTATTAGTTGTTTAATTGGACTGTAGAACCCTCACAAGCACCTTTTTGTTTCCGACAGGGTTCTTTGAGATGAAAATGAAATATGATGAAAGTGACAATGCCCTCGTCAGAGCATCCAGAGCTGTGACTGACAGTGTCACTGGCTTCCTAGGTAAGGCTCTCCGATCATTTATCTTGCAGTTACTTCCCCAAACAGAATACATTATGAAATCTCATTCCCATATAAACCATATTTGTTGTTGTCTGTTTGTTTGTTTTACAGGTGGTCTTTTTTCCAAGACTGAAATGTCTGAGGTGCTGACAGAGATTGTGAAAGCCGACCCCACATTTGACAAAGACTCTTTCCTCAAGCAGTGTGAGAAAGACATCATCCCGAACATACTGGAGGTAAATAGAATTTGTCCTTGACTACACTCCTCCTGTAGCTCAATACCTGAGGGCATTTCACAAAAGAGCTCAAGAAAACAGTTACTGATTAAAAGTGAAATTAAGAGTCAAATCGGGCTGAGCGAAAGACTCATTTAGAATTATTGATGTTGGAAAACATTCCAAACAGCATAGTTTCCGATGACTCAGTTCAAATCCTAGTTAAGTGAACCTGATAATCAAATTGGTACATACGTTTCAATAGTTATCTAAATTTGCTGGACATCTGACATTAACAATTTCAGTTCACTTGGTGTAAAACCCTTCTGATGTAGGAAGCCATTAACGCTGACTCTCGCTGTTTCTGCTGCAGGCTATGATTCGGGGAGAGCTTGAAGTGTTGAGAGACTGGTGCTACGAGGCAGTAAGTCATTCACACTAAGAATATTACACTGCCTCTGCATGTATAATTCAATTAAATACAGCATAGGTGGTGAAATGTTTTTGGAGTCATTTTGTTTTACATTTCTAGAAGGCTCTTTCTCCTCATATCTTGGCAGTAATATTATAATCTTTTTGCTGTATTTGCAAATGGATACAATAACTTTTTCTCAGAAATAGACCTCTTCACCAACAGGAAACTACTGTGTTGGTCAGTCCAGTTTAAATGTCTTTATGTGTGTTTATTTGCCTTCCCGTAGACGTACAGTCAGCTGGCTCACCCCATCCAGCAGGCCAGAGCGCTGGGGCTGCTCTTCCAGTCCAAAATCCTGGACATTGATAACATCGATGTAAGTGCTTTCACACCGGCCATCACACACATTGCCTCATTCCATACTGTCAACCTCAATGTTTAAAGTTATCTCTTTTGTTCTTGTGTTGTTCCATTTTTCTTCTCCATTTAGCCTCAACATTTAGTTCACAAAATCAGACATCCGTTGGTTTACATTTTAAAAATTCACGCAGCTGCAGAAAGTGAGACTGATCGCAGTGAGTGAGTGAGGGGAAAATTGAATCGGCTTGTTTGTCCTCGCCTTGTGTTGTAGCTGGCGATGGGTAAGATGATGGACCAGGGCCCAGTCCTGATTATCACCTTCCAGGCTCAGGTTGTCATGGTGATCCGCGGCCCCAAAGGAGACATTGTGGAAGGAGATCCGGTCAGTGAACTCGCAGTTACTTGTGCCAGAATAGGGAATCGGATATAATAAGGAAGTCAATTACTTAAATAGCTGAACATGATATTAGCACGCTTTGACCCATGTCTGTTTTGCATCTTTGTTATTTCTTGGAAGTTTTATGTAGCAATAAGAATCTGGCTGGTGAGACTAAGTCATTTAACCACTGAGGGTGATAAACAGCTTATGTGAATATAAACATATTGCATTTAGTCAGTCCGGCAACATGCATCCTAAAAGACTTTAAATGAGTTGTGCTTGATCACCGTTCTAGTTCTAAAACTTGCCAGGCCTCACTACAGCACTGACCCTGTGCTCGCATCCTCCCCCCACAGGAGAAGGTGATGAGGATGATGTACGTTTGGGCGCTGTGCCGTGACCAGGAGGAGCTCAACCCCAACGCAGCCTGGAGACTCCTGGACATCTCGGCCTCCAGCACGGAGCAGGCTCTGTAGGAGGAGACATGGGGGAGGGAGACACACAAACTGTGAAGGGGAGGAAGAGACTCAAGGATGTGACACACACACACACACACACACACACATCCCGTGCTCCTGTGTCATGCCAGAGACGTCATTCTCCCCTCTGCGAGGCGAAGACATAAATGGACAAACCGCCGGTGTATCATCCATCAATAGAAAACTGCGTCCGCCGATGTGCGTGGATTGTCTCGTGCACTGTTTCGCTCGGCCTTTGGGTTTCCAGGTGGAGAGGACATGCAGAACACTTGCATTGCCTTTTTCAACAACCGGTTAAAGAGGCGTGGACCTGCCCCCAGTTTCATGATTGTGTCATCGAGTGGAACAGTCCAACCGCACCGGGCAAGATGATGCGTGTACATGGTCCAACAAAAGATGCCGAGCGAGTTGAGTGATGGAAATCACTTGGATTTGCCCATATTATAGATTATCAAGGCATCCAAGGCTCTGCTGCCTTCGCCGTTCCAAACGTCATGAAACTGCAATACTAAATGTTGGGAGCACAACTTTGAGGGATGAAGTTTAAATTGTACAGGTGTCTGCCTGCCAACAAAGGTGATCACAGTTTGCCTATGCAGCTTCCCAATTTAATATAAATATAACTGCTCATCAACTGCTGAGTTTATACGACCCCTTAAAGAGAACACCATAAAATCACACATGGAGACAGTAAATACTTTATTTTTTTTAGACCAAATTACAAGTGATCATGAAGATAAATGCATACGCAAAGAATTCTGCCCGTATCTGCAAAATACCACTGTGGTGGCTTTTCTTCTTGGTTCCTCATGGCTTTTTCCCCATCAGAAACAGTTAAAGTACATAAAGGAAGATGAGGCTTGAACCAAATATCGTAGGATGTGATAACCTGTGTAGCTCAGAGCGCCCGATGCACAAGAGAAACCACAAGCAGCTGGAGATCACGTGCTTGTGTTTGCGCCACAGGCAGCATATGTTCCCTCAAGTTGCCATTCAGTGTACGTGCACGATCAATAAGAACTGTATTGTATTTACATATAAATGTGCTAAACGTTGGGTTTATAAGATCGGGAGGGACCACATTGAAAAATGTCATTATGATCGTTGCCATCTTGTGTTGTATATTTTACAGCTGTTTGTTTTAACTAAAAGTTTTGGTTTACTGTTGCTGAAGATGGAAACTGAATGAATCTGCATATTTATGCACCCGTTGTGTTTACTGACTTCTCTGCTGTGAGACCACGTGGGCCTCCACTCGCATGTGTCTGAAGGTTGAACACAACCCAAGAAGTAAATTAATCTACAAGCTCCGTAATGGTGAAGAGAAATACAGCTTCTCGTTAATATATATTTCGTTCCTAAATTGTATCAAAATAGTTTGGGCATTATAATTTGGGAAATTTGTACACGGTTGTCCTTTAGTGTGAGATAGTGTGTTTACGCGAACACCGATGGTCACACTATGCTCCACATTTGTTCTATGTAGTTGCTCTGTCACTCGTAGTGATCAGAAAAAAGAAATGTTGAATAGTCATCAATTAAACTGAACAATAGGTGAGGTGACTCACCAATTCAACTAACAAATATTACAATATGAAACTTCATACTCAACTTTTGTCTTAATGGAAATAATTGTCAATTCACTGGTATGTCCTGGTTTTATCCTATCGATGTTAAATCATGAATTTGTTAATGTCAGTGTCAGGTTTTTACAGAGGCACTTCCTAATGTCTATGATTTATGAGCAAACCGCCCTATGAACAAATAGCCAAATATGTTTAGGATTTAAGTAGGTTAAGCTTAAGGTTTGTTCTAAGTTACAGAAGTGGAGTCTTCATACATGTTACAAGACACCATGTTACCAACAAAACAGAACCCCTACACACGTCATTTGGTTCTCTTTCCTCGAGTTTTAGAGAAAACAGGTTATTGAAGCAAAATAGGAGAGGGACTTTCTAGTAATTAAAGAAACAAATTGCCTTGAAAAATGGTTTTGTCCCTCGTATTTTGAGGCCTCGCGTTGATCTGACATTTTAGTTGGGTCTGATCTTCAGCCAATCTAAATCCAGGGCAACCAGGAGTGAAGTTCCCCACACACATGGCTTTGGTTTATCAGACCTGCTTTCATGGGGCCAGACATCCTGCAGCGGGGTCCCGAGTCTGCTCCCTGAACCACAGCTTGACCTCTCACTCCGCCATCTGTAACAACAAGGGGGAAAGCGGTGGAAATTATGAAGCTCCTAACTTTTCAGGCTGGAGATCTTTATCAATTAAGTCCCCAGTAGGCGGCCTGTTGGCGCGCTGCTCGCCGTGATTTTATTATTCATCCCCTTCAGCACAATGTGACAATCCACTGGCGGTTAATTAAACCCACGGGGAGATCCCAGGCGACCTCAGGAGGGAGGGAGGGGGGGGGGGGGGGAGGGGGGTGAGGTTGTGTACATACTGCATTCTGCCCCAGTGCCTGTACCGTTTACATTGTGTTAATTCATCTTTTTTTCGCGGTGGGTATTTTACATCTTGATCGCATCAAAACATTAATGCAGTCTGAGTCATGTTATACAACTGGATGCAATGCAGAAGTCTTTCACCAAACAGGTGCAATCTACAGGCCTTCCTTTGTAAGATGCCAGTCATCTTGTTCTATATGTGATTTGTTTCTAGTTTTAACTGAGTGTCCGTTAACACAGTGATTCATTTTTAAATCAACCAATGTTATAATCCAAACGAACCCCGTCCACATTTTTAAATTGCAATGTTTTGGGTCCCAACAAGTCAACAACCGTGCTCCGTGAAGTCGATACATTTTATTCACTGTGGGGGCTTTTCAAAAAATTCAAATGTCAAACCTAAGAACGCCACGGTGTAATTCATGCGATCAACGTCATCTTTATTTAAGTAGACCAGAATTACACATCGGCCTCACCTGTGCAATTGTACAAAATTCTACAATAAAACGTAAACAGTACGTTTCAAACGTCAATTTCTTTTGTACACTTTTGAAGCTGTCAAACTAATACAAACATGCACCTGATTTGATATTCGTACAGGATTAGCCTCTGTTTTCGTTAAAACCGTTATTGGCTGCACGTCTGGGGGCCCCTCGGGGTCCGAGCCCCACGCTCTCCTCTTGCATAATGCACACATGGCTCCCGGCGCCTCGCTCATCCAAACGAACAGATGTATGTGTGCCGTCCACACACAGGGGCCGGGGGTATTAGTGGGGCGGAGCCCTCAAACTGCACGGACTCAAAAGCTCCAGACGAAGCAGAGGAGCTGCTGCAGGACGAGGCGGAGATCCGACCCGGAGCTCAGAGAGGAGGCAGAGCGAGCCGCCAGCTCTCTGCAGTGCCGAACAGCTGCTGCTGCTGCTGCTGCAGGAGCATCACCGCTCCGCGTTCCTCCCCACATGTCCTCACCTGGGACGGCAGCCGGAAAGTAAGTTCAAATTCAATGTTTTTAAATGAAAAAGAAATTCACATTCATCCTTTGTTTAACAGGCAATGGTAATGTCCTGAATTGATGGGGCAACATAAGTTGGATAAAAGTTCAAAATGCCTTTCTTTGATTCTTCTTTTATGTGAAAAGCTTGTCGCTTTTCAACCGCAATAATAAACATGGAACTACTGGAAGCCCCTGTGGTGATATAATCAGAGATCACTGCCAGCAGGATTAGGATGAGGTGGAAACAGGCGCGTTGTGGACTACAAAGTTATTCATCAAACATTTATATGAAAATTCACACGACGGAAAGCTCATTGCGTCAACTACAGATATTTGTTTTTGTTCAGCCGGACTGTCTCTCACACTTTAGATGACATCATTTCACCCCATTATTTGGAGAAGTCCTTGACATTTTCAAAGCTGCTGTCATAATCCACAGGTATAAATGGGAGGAATTACAAGCACTTCAGGCACGAGGGACACCATATGGTACTGCGTGTGCTCTGTCCCCACAATTCCCTCGCAAGGCTGCTTGATACTTTCGGAAAGCAACATTTTTCTCTTTTTGTGCACACAAAACTTTTTCACGTTTTCTTTTTGCAATTCAGATGTGGGTGGATTTATCGGCTGCTTAGGAACCCAAAGCAGGTCTCGAAGGCTGTATTCGATATCTCCTCAAAGCGGGCAGTTGTTAATCCTCCGTGTTGTTTGCGTCAGGATGACCTTGGAGGACCTGCTTTTGAAAGGTCACCTTTAACGCCACAGACCTGCAGTTTTATGGGGAATGAGAACAAGTTTGTGATATAAAATCGTGTTTTGTTTGACATACTGACTTGTGAAGCAGATGGATCGTGTGATCATTACTGTGGAATATGGTTAATTCATGTACTTTACTCATTCCTATTTTATATTCTGTAGTGGTGAGTAAACTGTCAAGTGAAGTTGCAGAGAGTAGCAAAAAATCTGGATGTGTTGCATAACTCACTGTGGATTCTGACTGCGCACTTTCTCAGAAGGAGGAAAAAAAGCTCAATGACTTAAAAATCCAGTCGTGTACCATTTTCTTTCATGTTTTTTGGCAGCTGCAAAATCAAACTATAAAATTGTCTGTGCAGAAAAAACGTAATGCAGAGTTTCGTGTAAATCAATGTTTAGAAGCAATTAATCATCAAACATCACATTGTTCAACTTCAATTTAGCCGTTTTCATTAGCAGCCTTGTTCTGAGTGTTTCCCACCGTCTCACACGGACTCATGTGATGTCCCGTTGTGTAGACTCGATCATTTAGATCATTTCTCTCTTGATCATTTAGCGTCCGTCTATGCAGCCGCCTGACCGGTCCAGCTGGATGTAACCACGGGCCGTTCGATAATTGATGCTGAGGCAGGCAGTTTTCTTTCATTATGTCCTCAAGTCCCCCATTAAAGGCTGCTCTCGGCCCTTAAGCCCCACCGTCCGGAGAGCAGGGGGAGCTATCAACATGTCTTTGCGGGGTGCTGAGGAGGGAGACGAAGCCTCCTGGAATAGAATATGCTGACGGGAGTGCACCCACAGCAGGAAATGTCTCTCTACTCCAAAAGCACATTTAAGAGCCCGTTGAGTGTTCCTGAGCAGGAGGGACGCAACTATCTGAGGGGTTCTTTCATCTCTTTCTGATTTATTTATCCTGTGCTGTGTTGCATCTAAATTCGAAACAGCCTGTACAGATGTTCAAATGCACAGATTGGATATTGTATGTAACAACAGCTTTAAAGTGTCCAACGTGCCGAGTTTGGGAACAATTCACAATCCATAGCATGTTCCAAAGCCCCTGATGAGTCCAAATCAATCGGCAAACTCTGCGTGCTGGAAACTCGCTTGCTCGTGTCGTGTCTCATCTTGGTCTTTTCCCCCTCAGATATCTCGAGGAGTGAATCCCCAAACGAACGCGTTACTGGTGGATCGAGGTGTAGCAACAACCAGGGTTTTAATCCGAGAACGAGAACGTCTGCTGAAGCACCAGAATGGGGATCATTTGCAGCCTGCGAGCAGTTGTATTGATCTACGGAACATCTACAGCCACTTGACAGAGATTTATACTTCACTTTGTGAATCCCCATTAATGCCCCTCTAGGGGCTGCTGTTGCATGAAACCATATTGACGGATGAACAGAAGACTGTGCAGATGATCTGAAGCTATTGTGCTATTGGCTTCTCTTAAAATCAAGCGAGTGTGTGTGGGGGGAAGCGAGAGGGGCTGTTAAGTCTAATTGAGCCGCACTGAGCGTGCCTCAGCGTGCTGCTCTGCTGGCTGGAGAGCTTGTTCATTTGCACCACTGATTTGCCCCGTTATTTTTCTTCTGAAACGTTTTCTTGGCCCTGAGGCTTGTGGGACAGTTCAATCTGTTTGAATCTGCCAGATATCCCCATGTGATCCCCCACTCTGTTTAAAAAAAAAAGACAAATCCACACTCACTAACCAAAATTACCCTGCAGGGTTTTGCGGTACCTCATATCTTCTGACCGCAAAATATAACTTGTTTAGTAAACGATTTCAACCTCTGAAACGTACCCGACTTCCAAGATGAGCGACCCAAACTACTGGGCTGTGGATTACAACCCGTCCTCCACGGCCCCTGCTGGCTTCCCCAGGGGCTCCACGGTGCTGCAGCCCGTCCCCGGGCACCCCGAGCAGGGGACGGCCCTGTGCTTCGTCGGCCTCCTCGTGCTGTTTCTGCTCTTCCTCATCGTTCGCTGCGTCCGGATCTTGTTGGACCCGTACAGCAGCATACCAGCCTCATCATGGACGGACCATAAGGAGGGCCTGGACAGAGGACAGTTTGATTATGCACTGGTGTGAAGACGTGGGGGAAGATGAAGAGAGGGATGATGCGGGTTCTGTTTCCAGTTTCAGCTCAAATGAAAGAAAATGCATTTGGTTTAGTTGGGGTTGTTGCAACGCAAGCCACAAGCACACGGACCAACACACAGCATCTGTGTATGGATTCAATTCAGAGAGAAAAGGAGAATCCATTATAATTTGCCAGTAATTGATGTAATGTAACTCTTAGGTGGGTATGTTGTTACTCTGCAGCTCCTGCAGTGACAAATTGCACGAAGACAGCGATCAATATCACAGCATTAGATTATGACTCCTGTTTGTCCTGCCATTCTGTTCTTGTAAATCCCAGATCTGAATTATAAATAGCGAGCGGAGCTGCTGCAGGAGAGGCCCTGATTGAATAAAAGTGAAACGGAATGAGTTTAAACAGTAATTCAGACAGAACTAATATGCACTGTTACAGCAAGATTGTTAACTTTACACATCGATTTGCTATTAAAGTATAACAGTTGATCTGTCTTTTTTTTTTAATCTAGTTGAATAATCTAGAAGATGTCAGTTTCTCTGGAACAGGAAACCTTTTTTATGTGAACTGTGCATTTGTACAACCTCTAACATGACCTAAGGCTCGATATCATCGGAGGAAACCACCTCCTGAAATTGAACTACAGCTGTTATTTCTATTTCTCAATTTTCTTAGAGATTAACTGTCCACTAAAGCTGATGTTTATAATACGTTCCAGTTAATACTAATTATTTTATTTGGAGTCTCGCTAGTCCATCCCCTTAAGAGGCTTATGAGGATCAGTGCAGAGTCATATAAAGTTAGGATTATGAAATGCATGTGCACCAATTTACTTCCTCTAATCCTTTCTGCCTTTAGACCTAGTCCAGCGCACAAGCCAAATCTGGTCCACAGTGCGTGCAGGAATAAGAGGACTAAATACTGATTACTTTGACACTTCTTTTATAATATTGTTTCTGCCCTTAAAGTCCTGTCTATATAAATAAACGTAACCATCAATATTTTAGTTTCATTAATTATGACCACGAGAATGCAATAACAATGTACGGTTTGCTGGTGAAAAATAAATATTTTCCTGATGTTTCCTGAAATTAGAATTCTGATTTCAATCAAATAAACCCGCACTGGACACTCAATAAATGTCTACGCTTTGGATTCTTATCTTTGGATAAGAGGAACATACACGAGCAACCTACCTGAGCCATCAACCAATTTAAAAGCACTAAAATAACATATTTTACAGTAATTTAGGTCAATGTGTGACTCCATTTTCAAAAACAGTAGTATTCCTTCCAAATCATAAAAACGAACTGAGTGCCCTTCCTGACTGCATCGGCAGTGTTTTTTTCTGTGGCAGATCTCTGGCTTCACTTCTTTCGAGCTATCACTCAAGCACTTCTGATTAGCTGAGACCTCTTCTGGATACTTTCAGAACTATGAGTGTAAATCCACTGTGGGGTCAACGAGTGTTCGGTGTGCTGCTGAACCATGATGAAAAAAACACGACCAGGACAAACAGAAGAAAGTCCGGGTGTCATTCAAATCTGCTTGGAATAAAAATGATTGTGAGGAAAAATAAGGTTGAAATGATGGATAAATGCATACTGAATTCCATTGCTTACTCAAAAGTCATGCTGACTATGAAGTGTAGTTGCAGGATTCATTTACACTGTGAGTTATTTCCTAACACTCACATCCTCCTCAGGGCAAATATTTGGTGACTTGTCCTGTACATCCATCATCAGGTCAAAAGATAAATGTTGATAAACTTTAAACTTTTTGTCTACAATTACATTCTTGGAAATCAAATGGCTTTCGCGTCAGCATTAGTTGTACTTTGTGTTAATTAGCACAGATTGGCATAGTAAAGCTAATGTGTTAGATTTAGAAGACAAAGACATCCCTCCAAATATTAGGAATAAGTTACCGAATGTTATCGGGCCTAAAAAAAGCCTGTTTCAGGTCACGATTCATTCGACTCCAACGGATGGTTGGGTGGACAGCGCAGCACCCCCACCTCATTGCTCCAGCAATTAACGGGACGGATTCTGCTTCAATGCCTCTTGACAATTTCCTTCATTGACAAAAGGACGAAGGCCCCCAGTTCCCCATCGCCCGCTCACGGGTGAATGTGCACACAAATATGCGAATAGAAAAACAGGACTTCAAGCACGACATCCAGGCGCTTTTCTGTGTTGACACACTGCACATGGGACGCTTCCAACATGCCACAATGTTTCCATGGTTGAAGGTACGCACCACTACGAGCAAAAACACAAATTGAACATTTGTCCAATTAAAACGTTTTTTTTTTTTAAGTATGTTACTGCTGTGCTTTTAAAGCTCTACTGATTTGAATTTCACTTTGACTATAATTTACATGCAGACACAACTCCTGAGTGTGTTGAGGAGGGGCGTCTGTGAGGACCGCAGCGAGTCTTCATGCATCAAGTAGAAGCACGTGACTGTGACTGTGGGTTTTAAGGGTGTGCCAATGGAGGATATGTGTGTTAGAGCAGTTAAACACAGAGCAGGGCCCGTTTATTCAGAGTAAAGTCTATGTGCTCACCTATGCACCTACTTGGTGTGGTTTGTTTACCTTCAAACGATAAAGTCCTGGAAGTGTCCTGGAGTGTTGCTATGGGAGTCAATGGAATGGTAACCAAGGAGATGTTCGATGGGGTACAAGGAAACGCAATAGGATATAATGTTTATTTGTAGGATAAGTTTAGCCTGAAAAGCAAGATAAAGAGCAGCCATCAAAAATGACGCAGCACCAGTGATGGTGACTAACCCCAGTCAGCAAACAGCAACACTCCTTTAGTGGAAGAGAGTGTTTAACTTTATCATCTTCATATCAACTTTTCATTGGTGGAAGGGAATGATGTGTTATCTCCTCTCTCAAACGTTACACATAATCACTGGTGTAAATGTTTGTTCAACTCCATTGCCCCCTTTGAAACACGTCATAAACTCGCCACTGAAACCCAATCGCAGCGTCTCCTTTGTTGAGTTTCTTACCTGTTACCTGTGAACTACCGCTGTGGGAAGGACACGCCCCCCAGTGTTTCATTAGCCAATCAACCTTGTTGCGCCACCGCCTTTACGTCCTGGCGCTGGAGTACAGACACACAGCACCGCACGCCTTCAAAATAAAGGTACGCCACCGTTACCTTCACGAGCGACTACTTTAGATTAGTATGGCTCGAAATGAATCCCGTTGCTTTCTGAAAGGTGGATATGAACTAGATTAAATAAACTTAATCTAGCAGGTAAATATGTTATGCACGTGCCTTGTGTTAGGTATTTGTTCTTGGCATTCGCGTTGCGTCTTCGGGAGATCGTTTTTGGAGGACAAAAATAGACGATTTTTTTAAGCCTTGAATCATTATGTAAATATTTTTATCAACCGCAACGTTTTCCAACAGTGGCTATTATTTTGAAATGTGTATTGTGTTCGCTTCATCGTGCAGAACTTAACACCTGAACAACTCCTCTCCTCTGAGATAAGGTCATACGGAAGCGCATCCCCAGCCACATAAGGTTGAAACAAATTCCCAGTTCAAGGTGGATTTTATTCTTCTATTCCAACAGAATCACTTCTTTATTTCCGTAGAGCTGCGGACAGGTGAGTCAGTTGGAGCTTTTTATTTCGTTCAGCTACAAATGTGTTCTTCACCTGGAAATGGATAGCCCTCCCCTGTGCTTCCAGCTGTAGTACTTCCATAGATCCTCTTTTTAGGAGTATGTGTACTTATTCTACCCTGTAGTTAAGTATTTATGGTTCAGATACAGCTTTTTTCTTTTCACATCTTTTTTAGCGAGGTGTAGACAGGTCAATGTCTCTCTCTCTCTCTCTCTCTCTCTCTCTCTCTCTCTCTCTCTCTCTCTCTCTCTCTCTCCCTCGCTCTCTCTTTCTCTCTCACACTCGTCACCCCCCACACCATTCACACACATACACGCATACACACACACACACACACTCACACACATACACACACAGACATACACAGGTCCGACTCGACAACACTGCTTACTTAATAATAAGTAACAGGTGAGCTCTCATGAGGTTCGGCTGCATGGGGCTTAACGACGTGGAAACCTCTGCTTCAAACTCAGAGCTCAACGCTCCTGCCCGGCCACCCGCAGCCGAATGGACCTGCTGCCTGACTTATGGAGGCAGGAATACTGGCTTCCTGCGGGTCTGACCTGGAAGGACGTGGAACAGCTGGCAGACCGGGACCGACCGCGACCCCACGACCTTCTCATAGCTCTGCCCCTCGCTGTGGGATTTGTCGCTCTACGCTATGTGTTTGAGAGGTATAGAACCACAATCTCTTTTTTCTGTAGATATATAGAGGATGGTTTGGGGACAATTATTCTTTTCAGTGTTTCAGTTTTTATTTTTATCATGGCTGTAAACCACATATGGTTTGCATTACTTGTTTGTAATGGTTTTCTAATCAAACTTTAGTTCCTAAATCAAATGATGTATCAACTTGAAGAGAAACAATAGCTATATACATCCTAAAAGTGCAGTGGGCTTATAACACATTCATAACAATAGGGACAGATCATCTTCGGGGGTTTTGATTGGCTGATTGCATCCCAGCAGGTTCACTGTTTTAACATTCACACGTGTGAACAGTCAGTGGAATCGAATGGCTTTTTACAACGTCATTGTTAGTCCTACACATTGCTTCTTTATTTTGTTGCAATCTGATATTTGATAATTACCCAAGGAGGATGAATTGTAATTGTTGTTTTTCTCATTATGCTTTTTTTTTACATTGGATACATATTAATCTAATATGAATATACACTGTATATATTATATACCACTCACCATTTATTTTAGGACTGTACCCTAAACTAAACAGTTTGATATCTGTCTTTATTTTTTACTTATGTATTTCTTTCTTTTACTTTTACGGATTGGTGTTGTCTTATCTTAAAGACAAACATCTGTCAAGCTTATTGATGAGAGTACACATCCATGCACTCTGCTTCCTGCTAAACACACACATGTTGTACTGACAGTGCAGCCTTACGTGTTTGTTCTGGGTCGACGGTAGAGTAGCTTATTGTGTAGATACTATGACTAAACAATAGCTGGCTGGTGCCTGACTATCCCCCAGGGGGTGTTTCCTGTAAATAATCATTTGTATAAGCTTGCTTTTGTTGCTTTCAGGTTTTTTGCCCCACCCATGGGCAGATGTTTGGGGGTGAAGAATAGGCCGAGAGTGACGGCCGCCCCCCTCCCGAGGCTGGAGTCGTTTTACACCCAGAGGAGCAGACAGCCGACACAGGTCGGTCCGAAGAGGACTCTGCATTCATGCTTTTAATTTGTAGCACTTTTCTTCATCATCCTGGAGATGTTGGGAAAGGATCAGGGTTCCCTGTCTTCTGGGGGTTTTGTTCCGTGTGAAAAGAGCAAGTGGATTGTTGAAGCCTCTCCCGGGAGAAAAGAATACATTTACAGATGTCATATACATACACGTTATTCTCTTTTAGTATATGGATAAAATAGAAATGCTTCAAGTACATTACAAATATGTATTTGTTGTTGTCTAATTACAAAGGACTTACAATTACCAACAAACAACATTTAATTAATCCCAGCCGGCCTGTTTGTGTTAAACCTGCAGATGATTATTTATTTGCTTCAGTTATTCACTTAGACCTTCTTTGGTTGAAGTATCATAATCTTGTAAAGAATGTAAAGTTGACATGACGTATCTCATCTAACAGCCTTTTTTTTTGTTTTCTCCGTCATGCCTGCCGTGTCTGATAAAACCACAAGATCACTTGCTCTTCATCCGTTCCCCATTTCAACCATTTCTTCCTTCTATTGTGCTTTCAGAGTGAAATAGTTAGTTTGATGTCGCTGTGTGGCAAAACCCAGAGGCAGATCGAGACCTGGTTCAGACTTCGCCGGAACCAAGACAGGCCACCTCTCACCAAGAAGTTTGGTGAAGCGGCGTAAGTTCTCTCTCTCTCTCTCTCTCTCTCTCTCTCTCTCTCTCTCCAACCCCTTTCATTTCACTCCCCTCAGGCATAAAAGCCCTGACACAGCTATGGGACCAACCTTGAGAACTAAACGTACCAGTGCAAAAAGACACCATGCTCTGTTGTAGCGTCTGTAAACACAGAGGACTGACGCAGGGAGGTTTGTCCAACACAACCGCAAAGATCAACCGTTATTCTTTTTGTTTATTGCAAACAAAAAAAAACGGGTTTACCGGACGTGATGCTGTCAGATACTGTAGCAGAGCGGGACTGACTGTGCCAGGTAGAGGTCAACAGAAAATAATGTCTTTTCAAGTGCAGACCTAAAACTGATAATCACCAGGTAACGCAGGTGATTTCAACTACACACTAAGTCCCAGTGGCACGCACACAAACACACGTACAATTAGCAGCGGTGAATTAGTGACATGCGCGCAACCAAAACACATTCCTGGCCCACGTACAGACTTTCTGTAGTTTTCTTTCGTTCCAAATGTGTGATGCAGGGTGTTTTATCTCGCAGGTGGAGGTTCTTTTTCTACCTCACAGCCTTCTCTGCTGGACTGGCGTGTTTGATCGATGTGAGTATGAGTTTTAAAAAGTCATATTGCAGTAAGCATGCGATTTAAGGTTGAATTGATCTTTATTTTTTCTCTGCAGAGGCCGTGGCTCTGGGACCGCAGGGAATGTTGGACTCAATATCCACTTCAGGTGAAAACCTACAGTAACATCATCTCACTGCTTTGGGTGAAGTGTGTCCTTTTCAACTATTAGAATGCTGCCGATTCTGTCTGTAAAACCCGGTTTCGTAAGGAATCTGATAACCGCCATCACTTTCTCAGGGTTAGAATGAAATTTGAGTTTGAAGGAGGAAATGTAAACAAGCAAAAAAGGGTGAACTCATTTATTTCCTTGTTCATTGTTCATTCTTTAGTCTAAAAACCTGACAAATATTTGGAACGTGTAGTTTTACGAAAGTTTTTTTCCACAACGTACAAACACCAAGAAAGCTAAAATTAGTAAATGTTTGGTGTAGGTGCATAATGATATATTGATTAACTAAACGAATCTACCACCAGTTTTAGATCTACTGAATTTACTTCTATCCTTCAATTTTTTTACATCAAAAAGCTTTAAAGCTTGATAATACAAACTGTACCTGAATGGACGTTAACTGTCATTCTAAACTATATTTCGAGCTTTGCTTGTCTGTATGCAAAGCGATGTTGCCCGTTACGGCTCCACTTTCGTTCCGCTTGTGTCCTTCAATCTCTGTTGTTGACCGTTGAATACTGTTTGCGCAGCCCATGGAGAGAGCTCATTACTGGTACTACATGCTCGAGTTGGGGTTCTATGGCTCTCTGCTCCTTCGAATCCCTGTGGACATCAAGAGGAAGGTGAGGAGCTCGACATGCATCCGTTGACACGGCTAACGCGACGGTTTCCCAGCCGCACAAAACATTTTCCAGTTATACGAGGAAATAGGAGAGGGTATAACTATGTTTGCTTTCGGCCGGGTCATGTTTCACAATTCTTCAGTCAGAACTTTCTCTTCACACGTGGTTAATAAGTGACCAGATACTGTTTGCTTTGCCAGGATTTTAAAGAGCAGGTGATCCACCATTTAGCCACCATCTTCCTGCTCAGTTTCTCCTACTGTGCCAACTACATCCGCATCGGCACCTTGGTCATGCTGCTCCATGACTCCTCTGACATCCTGCTGGAGGTAACTGACGTGCTGCTTTTACATGGAACAATGTGAAGAGTCCTTTGTCATCTATTCCGGCTCTGCAGGCCATAAGTACACTCATTACTCTCTGCAGGACATCTCACTGCAGATGTTGGCCATTTGTCTGCCTCTGTGTAGCCCTTCAAGCTCTCTAAATGCTGTGAACTGCAATGAGAGGTTCACTCAGTGTTTGGGGTTATTCTTTGAACAAAAGTATCTGGTGTTAGAAGGAAGATCCTGTTACCGAGGCCTGATGGGTAAAACAATGCAGCGGCCTAAGGTGACCTTTTGTTTATCTGAACAATGAACGTACAATTGTACATTGGTTTTAAAGATTATTTATGTACTTTCTGCTTTAAGCTTTACCGATTATTTTTTTCGGTGTGGTTCCTTTGCTTTGAATAAAAGCGACATTATGGTTTGTGTTTTTGCAGTCGGCTAAAATGTTCAACTACGGCACCGGCTGGAGGAAAACGTGTGACACGCTGTTTGTTGTGTTTGCTGTTGCCTTCCTCGTGACTCGACTGGTGATTTTCCCCAGCAAGTGAGGTTTTACACTGAGCTGTTTTTTCTACTTTTAATGCTGAAATGTCAAACTGCAGGAAGAGGGACTTCTAGTCGTTTGTCTGATACACTTCTTTCAACATTTCTTGTATGTTTTGATTCATCACAGAATACTCCACACCACCCTGGTGCTGTCCATGGAAGAAGTTTCAACCCTTTTTCGGCTACTACTTGTTCAATGTCCTGCTGATGGTGCTGCAGGCTCTGCACATCTTCTGGGCCGGCTTGATCATACGCATGGTTTATAAGTTCCAAAATGGCAAGGTGAGAATCCGTAGTGAAATCAATTGGACGACGTCCCTGACCAATATCGGCAATCGCAGCAGCTTTCTTATATTAACATCCAAGATGACGCGGGCTCCTCGGTTCAGTCAGACGGGTTAAACCTTGTGTCTGCTTCTGTCCGCAGCTGGAGAAAGACGAGCGCAGTGATGAAGAGAGCGAAGTCGAGGACGAAGCCCAGGATAAAAGAGGGGAGGACAATGCGGATCAAGGAGAAGATTATTGTTGGGAGAGAACTAAAGACAACATGAACTCCAAACTGCGTATGCTGACCAACAGTTGTGTCCTGACCAACCACAGGGCATCTGTAGCCAACAATATGCGTAAAGCTCAGTAAAGTCCTGGGGATTAGTATTTTTGTAGGTAACAATTGAAGCCACAATTTACTTTTACATTTAACAATGTGATTCTTTTCCTTATTTAGGCTGATTCCACTGTGCCTCGCATTAAATGGAGAGAGAAATTAACGTGGTAAGAAGTTTCACCGTTAGTCTAATTTAAATTCTGACATAGAAGGGGATAGTTGGATGTATTGACTTGGATTTTGGGTCCAATAACGTTCTGCCTCACCAGCTGCACAACCAACACAGTGATTCTGTGTTGCATCTTACATTGCAGGCAGTTTACGTCGTTTGCCAATTAGCAAGCCAACAAAGCGTGTTTGAGAACAATAAATAAAATGTTACTAAGAAATAGCACAATACAACGTAGCCCGCCTATATAATTCATAAGACCCAGTATAGTCTCTAGTGATTAAGTCATCAATATAGTGTTGATTTGTGAATTATATTGTGTCATTTGCCACTTTTTAAAAATCACACATAAATACCAGCTCTTTCCTTTCACAAGTTCTATTTCATTCACTGTTTTAGAATAATACTTTTTGAGGCACTACCTTCTGTAACTGATTGTTCATTTTTATATAACTCATCTGTTTTTTGCCATTTTATATATTGTAATATATTTAGGATTTGCATTGTTATTTTTGTAAAACACTTCATATCGGCACTCTTCTGCAAAGTTATTTCTCACGGGATAAATAAAGATCCATCTTACCTCGCCAGTGACTGACGCAGTGTAACTTCTTCTGTACCACAGCGCCACCGTGTGACTCAGATAAGTAGCTCACACCGGGCTGACACCAACAGGCTGGGTGTGATCATTTCACCATTTGGTTGATGAGCTGTAATTACATATCGTATAGTATTGACTTATCATATTTGAACAAAGTGGCTGAGTTACTGCTATAACAGAAGACAGCTGTATTTAGACCTGGCCTTCTGTTTAGTTTAAAAGTTTAGTAATAAACCGATAAATACTGTTGCAGAAGTATATTTTTATGAGTTACTGTCTTCTGTTGTCTAACCTGAACGCTGTCATCTCTTAATCGAAGTGACAATCTTGTGAAATAGTTGTATACATACTTTTTATACTCTTTAAACGTCTCTCATGACACCTACCGTCTCTGTGGCGCAATTGGTTAGCGCGTTCGGCTGTTAACCGAAAGGTTGGTGGTTCGAGCCCACCCAGGGACGGCACCTTTTTTTACACTCATACAATTACTTGTATTTATTTCACTACACGTCGCAATAACGTGTATCTTATATCGAATCACTGGATAGCACAACAACAACAACAACAACATTAGCACCCTGACCTTCCTTCATCTTTGCAGATTTTTCAACAGGCCATATTCAACAACTTGATATTCTTCAGCGTAGCGTTTTTTTTTTCCAGTTTTATCAGTTTGCTCCTACTGTGATTTCTAAGCATTTGTTGGCCCTCTTTGGGCTGAAAGACAGATTATATGGCTGCAACCTGGTGGAACGGCCGCTACCACATGCAAGGAGACGTGTTTGGTATCAGCTGTGTGGACGGTGGCTCCGCAGAGCAAATGACAGCATATTGGCACATTCCCAGCACGTTCCCTTCACACTGTGCGACTGAAATCACAGACGGCACCGAGAAGAAGACAGCCGACCCCTCTCACCTCGGACACAAACCTTTTGAGCGCCTTCCCTCTGGCTGGAGGCTGCGATCCATCGCCTCACGAAACAGCCTTTTCCCCTCATCAGTTGGTGTCATAAACCAAGTCAAAGTCCCCCCCACTGACCCAGACGTTACATCCAGAGGACATGTCCATGTTGATACTTCATCGCAATACGTACATGTGAGCGTTTATCTTTGCTTGTACATTATTATCTTAAATTCTTTAAATCCACCAAGACAAATTCCTGTATGAGTCACACACATGGCAATACACTGTTTGTTATTCTGAAAGCAACCTTTTTGGGTTGGTGCGTCTACATGAACGGTTTAAACAAACATTCAAATGAATAAAAAAACAACGTAGAAGTATTTTAAATACCTTTTATCACAGCTTCAGTGCAGACACAACAACAGATGCTTGTTGCCAGGTTTTTTTTTTTTTGCAGATCAGTAAAATAGGATCATGTTGGATCTGATTTGTCAAGATGTCAAATCCGAAAGCCTGGAGGACTTACTTTTACTTTTATTACTTTTATTTGCTGTAGTACAACTGAGAAAAAAAGGATGCAATTAATTTACCCAGTTTGGGATGGAACTGGTACATTCCGTCAAACCCTGCCTCTCCCATCATTACAGTTTAAACGCACATTTGCAAGACAGCAGTTGTTGGTTTGGATTGTGACTCACAGAGGTGGAATTTATTCAATCAAATGCTCAAAACCCTTTGGAGGAATGCTGCGGTAGACGTAAACCAGACGGCCTTGAAGCTGAAACACCATTAGCACGTGGTACATTAAAACGAGGGATGGAGTAAACGCTTTGCTTTTATTTCCTGACTGTAATATCAAAAGCTCAAAGTTTGAGCGACAGAATCAACCGTTGTTGAAATAGAATAAGGCTCGAAGAAAAACACACACAGATATACACATAGCGTGGACTATATTAACCAATAAAGTGTGATAAAAGACTTCAGTCACTTTTCAAACAGAGCCACACTCACAAGGCGTGTGGCGTATCGTCCACAGCTAAAGGTAACGAGCTGAGAAATAACAGAAGGCAAAAAATGTCTCTTAAAGATCCACGAATGTGTATATCCTAAAAAAGTTAGTTAGTGTTGTGTTCACAGATGATATACAGGACACTTACTCAGACAAGACCAGTTAAACGTATCGGTAGATCTAAGTGATGGCCTCTATTTCTTGTGTTGACTGACTATCTGTAGCATTATTCACTTATTACATGGGGGGGAAAAAAGAACATATTCACCCTAAATGGAATTACTTATTGTATCTTATCTACTAACGGATTACGATCACTTATCTTAGATTTAGAATTCTTAAAATAAAGATGTGATAATAGAAATGCTGCTGAAAAATCTTATCGACGACTTGGCTCCGAACATTTGATCTTTGGTGTCACTGTTAAGATCTAATGGCTAAGTTGTGTAGCATACGGATGTATTTGTTTACGGAACCTGGAATATGTGTCAATAAATATTTCTATGGAAGGAGCAACAGCTTGAACAACTCTGTCCTTCACTTAGAACAAAGTAACTAAAGTCTAAATAATACATGCGTATCTATGAGACCATTCACAGGTGTATCTCTGCACTAATCAAACCTTGTTAAATGTTAAATTCAGTAAAAGACATATTTTAGGCACGCTGTTAAATAAGCAAATGTCCTTTTTGGTTGTGCTTTTTTTTTTTTTTAAATGTGCCTTTACTTGGCGGTCTCATGTTGCTCTAAAGATGCTGACACGGCACCTGGCAGTTTAAAAAGAAAAAATAAACAAGCTTCTTACTCATACGGACAACACACGTCGCCATTTGGTGTACAAACAGTCGAACTTACAAAAATCGACAAGCACCAATTCTCATATTGAACATCTAGCGGCGATAAGCACTTACCGTACAGTTGGTTTTATTGCATTGAACGTTACCCTTGAAAGCAACACGAAGCGTTACGTTAGATGCATGCTGCTCCCCCCCCCCCTGCAGCCGGGCCGCTCGTTGTGCTCCAAGAGGACCGACTCCGTCCGGTGCCGTTCTCTCCCCACAACACGTTCAACCGCCATCCGCTCCGCCTCTCTCCTCCCAACTATTTGTCTATAAGTTTGACCAAGCTCTGTCGAAGGTCGTTAAGGTCAAAGATCTTGATGTCCAGAATTTCGATGGCCCTCTGGATCCCAGAGTCCATGCGGTCCCGTTCCTCCAGAGAGTTGTTCAGGTTCTGCTCCGAGTTCTGGATGCGGCGCTCCAGCTCCGCGTTGCGCATCTCCGTCTCCTGCAGAGCGGAGGAGGCCAGTGGTCATTCCTCCATTACTCCACAGCAGTGTGCGTTATTCATGAAAGCATGCGAGTCCTACCCGTAGCCTGCGGATGGCCTCGTCCCTGTGGTGCTCCACCTCGTGGTAATCGACTTTCTTGCTTTGCAAAATGTGGATTTCCTGGAAAACATCCAAACAAGGTAGACTTAGAGTCACTAAATACATGTATATTTTCTTTTTTCAAACAGCTTCCCGTCTCCCAGCCGACGAAGGGAATATAAAAATAAGCACCAACCTCATCTTTGGCCTTCAGCAGGGCCTCCAGCTCCTCCAGGGACTTGGTCAGCTCGTCTTTCAGCAGGTCACTGGGGCCGTGGCCTCCATGGGCCTCTAGTTCCACCACCTCACAACACACACAGATGGAGTCACGTTCAGCTTCACATTTTGTTAGCAAGGCCTAAATTCAATTAAAATGGGGGCGGGGGACCAAATAATTCGCTGTCTTTGCCAGCCAAGTTTGAAACCTTTAAATGTAAGCTTGGTCAATCTGATAAAAAAATATTTGCTTTTGTTCCCGTTTTGACCCAAGTGTTATTTCTAGCTTGTAGCCTCATGTTTCGTTAAAACGTGTTATAAACGTCAGCCAGGATTCAAGAGTGAAGTCCTCGCTGCTTTGTCATCCGGGTCTCCCGAAACACATAAAAAGACGAAGGACAACCTTTAAGAGACAGAAACAGGCTGGATTATTTTAAACCATGTATGGCTAAGACTTAAGGAATTGTAGAATCCAAAAAAAGAAGAAAAGTGAGTGGATGCCAACTCCCTGTGGTGATTTTTCATTTCTCCTAACTGGGGCATTGAAAGTAGGATATTGCTGCCCTACAAACCCGTCTCACTGCACCCCAGAGACGTGAACCATTTTCAGCCACCTGGTCCCCTCGCTCACAGAGAGGGAACCAGCTCGGTCCAAAGGAGACGGAGTCGGCCTTCTAACTGGTTTTCATTCATTTGACGATGTGGACCAAAACGGAGAAATTAGTTTCCTGTTGACAATGAAAAATCAGTGATCGATACTGTAAAGCTGGGCTATAACGGAGAGGCATGAAGCATTATAGAGCTTTATAATTGTCAGCTTGAGGCGAAGGTCGTCCACAGAGGAACCAGCTACCAGCAAATGTGAAAAGACCCTTTATTGATGAGAGAGGAAAGCGAAGCCACAGGCATCTGAATCACTGGAGCCTGAGAGGCGGTGAGATGGGGGAAATAACACACCTTCGGCTCCGCATAGTTAGAGCGAACTCCCCTGTGGTGAAAAGTGACATTGCTGCGTAACCTGGTGCACCGGTGCAACCAACAGGGGAAACACCTCAACCAAAGCTCTGGAGGAAAAAGATCTGCAGCGCGAGTCGGACAACTAAGTGTAACGAGCCCCGATTCCCTTCTTCTTCATCTTCTTCTGTGCTTTGTTACACAGACGGTTCAAATGAAAGAACATCAGGGAAGAGCCACTGAAGACCAGCATTTGCCTCGCTCAGCTGAATTACTGAGCACTCAGCATCACCGTGATGTTGTTTGAGCAAAACTTTACTTGTAATGTTTTTTAAAAAGTGTCTCCTCTTGCTGCAGAACTTCACAGCTGCAGGTCTGATGGTTAGGAGAGACCTTCGCCACTGACCTCTGACCTGCTGGTGATACGAATGAAGGATCGAGGACTGTTTTCAGCGTTTGGGTCTGAAATAAAAGTGAAATATTCCAATATTTTCTTTTCCCAGTGACGGAAGACCCCTCTCTTTCCTGTTCACCAAAGTCCAATATTCATATATGTATGAAATCAAGACCCCGTTTAGTTAGACTCTTGATTCTACACCCGTGTAAGTATATTTGCATCACTTTGAATTTGGACTAATGAAGACTTTGTGACATGAAATTGAACACTTTTACAGCCGTTATTTGTTAGTTGTTTTGGAAATCGCTGATGCGAAGCTACAGACATCCAACCCGTACGCGTGTGGATTTTTTGCTTTTAAATGAACATCTTGCCGGTGGCCGATTGAGTGTTCGGGTGTTCGGGATGTAGGGGATGCCTGCTGTACCCGTCGGTAGCGGCTCACCTGATCTCTGAGCCGGTCCGTCTCCCCTTGATACGCTGCCAGCTGTTTCTTCCACTGCTCCACGTTAGCGTTCGCCTCGTGCAGCGCTGCCACCAGTTTGGAGTTGCTGTCCTGCAGAGTGAAGAGCTCCGACTCCAGGTTCATCTCACAGATGGACCTGAGGATACACAGAATATTGTGTAAGCCTTATGATAATATGACGCTTACTTATTATACATGTTTTAAGCGAGGCGCTGAACACAGAGTCTTGTGTAAAACATTCCCATGTTGAGAGCAATATTTACTGAGTACTAGATTTTACTGCTTGAGCCACAATAACAGTGTTAAATATACACCAAGCACAACAGCCTGTGGCAACACACCCACTGTCCAGACTGAAGGTCATTACATAGTTCTTCTAACAAAGGGACACTTATTGAAATGCTCAGAGTGCAAACAAGAACACCAAACTGCTTCCACGGTGAGACTCCCTGTGAAAAACATTACAGTGCTGACATGTCAGAACGAAAGAAGTAATAATGCAAACTAATTATGGCATTACACGCCCATCTTTTGTGTAGTTTTTCCCATAATAAAAATAATATCCTGTTAACACTTGTTGCAAGTAACATGTGTTTTACTTGGGACTGCATTGGCAGTGTATTGCCAATATTTGAACGATATGCTGTACACTCACAAGAAGCAATGTGTTTATTTACAATTCATGGGCACACCTATATGTCATTTGAATCTATAGATTACATAAATCATTACATGACAATCGAAGTTGGTATATTCCGCAGAAAAGATCATTCAGATTCTCTCTTCGTGCTTTGCTTTTGATCTCTTTTGCATCTATGAAGCTCGCGGCTGTCTCAAGGCAACAGTTTACCATGGTAACCATTAAAGAAGAGCTTTCTATCGTAATAATGGGACTGCAGGATGTAACAGCAATGTGGGTGGCTCAAACAGACTGAATGAGGAAAGGTTTATGAGCTTTATTTTATGTTATTAATCAATAAAATCTCAACAGTGGCCTCTTTACAGATACAAAAAGCTTAACAAATTGAAATTAAAAATGACTAAATGAAAACTAGGTTAATACTTAGTGAACCTGTCTGGAAAAATGGATGTTAAAAGGTGCAATTAATAGCATCGATCATCTGAAATCTGCAGCAACCTTGTGCTGTTTAGTCGGTGAAGAAATCGGATATTTTACAAACTGCATCACATGGATGAAATTATTCATACAATTACTAACATAGCTGTAATAAATCCCAAAATTTTAAAGATCCTTCAATTCTGACTAAGTTTATAAGAAACTCTTCTTAACAATACGATTTATAGCTTTCTAATTACCAATACTATCCAACACCATTGTGTGGAGAATTGGCACTATTACCTGTATTATGAGATCAATACCTCGCTCATGTTTGTCCCGTTGATGTAAGACTGGAGCCATGCAGTCAACTTAGTTTAGCAACTAGCAAACAAAACCAACAGCTCTAAAGATTCTAAACCACACATGGTCATAAACTTTATTCTTTTGTGCATAATAAAACAAACAAGATGTGGAATGTTAATGATTGAGTGGTGGAACCTTTGAACAGAGTGTTTATGAGAAGCTCACCTGCCTCTCAGTGCATCTTCGTGTTTACTACATGTACCAATCTGCTCTCACCGTCATTTACATAAACCTTTTATAATGCTTTTAGCATCATTGGGACTTTGCTGAGTTGTCATGGAGATGGTTATCACATGACTGAAATACCTCACTTCCATCACGTGACAGCTGAGCCATCACCATGCCAAGTCCCCTGATGACATGTGGCTGAAAGCTCCCGGAACCTTTAAGTTAGAGTAGTTAGTGTGTGTGTGTGTGTGTGTGTGTGTGTGTGTGTGTGTGTGTGTGTGAGTGTGTGTGCACGACTCAGTCACCCTTCAGACAGCATCTTCTTAATGCGCTCCTTCTCAGCAGACAGAGTGATGTCGGCGCTCTGGCTGCGGAACAGCTTCTCCTCCGGTCCGTTCACACACATCACCGGTGGAGACTGGAGTTCATCAGAGAGGTCCTGAGAAACACATCAGTGAACGGACGCTACCGGTCGCACACACAGCATCACACAACACCTCTTGACGTGAGCTGTAGTATTGCGGTGTTTGTTTTGTCGTGATTAAAAAGAGATTGAGCCCATCACAACAGGTGTGCGTCCATTCCCAATTTGAAAACAGAACAAAAAAGGAGAAGATTCTTGGACAGTATGTGCGCACACACCCACACACACACACACACACACACACACACACACACACACACACACGCACACACACACACTTGTTTTCATCCGGGAGCCGGAAGATAAAACAAAGACAGACTCACCTGGGAGAACTACAGAGGAAATGGGAGAGATGGAGAGAGAGAAAACAGGAAGAAACATTTCATCACAAAGCCCAGCAAACATATTAACCTTTCCGAAAATACCACAACCATGAGCAGTTGTGCACTTAGCGAGCATCAGGCACAGTTAAGTGACGCGCCATCAGCTCGATAAAGGCTGGGGGGCGAGAGGCATCACTTGGAAACTGTTCAGCCGTAGAATTAAAAAGGAAATTGCCACGTTGCTCATGACTAAGCAGGTGCAAGTGAGCGTTATTCTCTATTGATCAAAAGAGCCCGAAGTTTTTTATCATCAGCGTTCGAGGCTTCTTGGCAGCAGTGGAAACGTTTGCGGGTTCATTTTACCACCCTGCTCGTTGTCTTCACTTTTACCCAGCTCATCTTTTTTCCATCTCTCCCTTGATTTCATAACTGTGAGCTTTTCTAATAGCTGAAGTGCTGCAAAGTGACAGATGTACGTTCACCAAACCTCGGCACTCTTCTACCCCGAAAGGATAAAAATGCAACGACGTATCCGACGGATACCTGCAGAGACCTGCTCTACTTTCAAGTTCATGTTTTTTTTAGTTTGTCCTCACCTGCGGAGCAGCGATGGTGAGCGCCGTGTTGGCCAGTTCTTTATCCTGCGATTTTTCTCGCGCCAGACGAGCTGCGTCCTTCACCTCCTTAAACTTGTCTGAGAACTTTTCAAAAGACGACAAGCGATGAACCGTTGATGAAACACTAACAACGCAGCACTCACTGGACTCCGGTAAATGTTGGGAAGATGGAGCGGATTTGTTAAATGAAACAGTCAGCAGGAATGAATCGGCGCTTTGACCCTTGATGACCTCGGGTTAGTTTACCTGATGCAGCTGTTGCTCCGTAGCAAAACCGAGTCCGTACACAGTGTTGGCCCTGCTGTCGGCCCACTGACCGAACTTCTGAGACGTCTTGGTAAATGACATGCTGGGTGTGACGGTGCAGTTGATGATGGCCTGCAGGTTGCACAGGCAACAAGAGAAAATAAAGATTTTCCGTTGCGGCGGAACAGCAGCAGCGAACAGCCAGGGACGTGTCCCCATTTAAGCAAACATCCTATTCTGTTTAAAGACGCTGAGGAGTTTCGTTTTCCTAAAGTCATTTAGTGTCATTGTTCAAACACAATACGCCGTAAACCTTCGTGCTTGCTTGAAAAGCGAAGAATGCAGGGAAACATCTGTGCCCGTAGTGACATTTGTGAAGCAGTGACGTCCCTCCGGGGATTCTATCAATCTATTTTCCAAGACTTCCTCCATCGGGACACATTTTTTTTCCCCTTTTGAATATGAATCAAAAACGGATGCTCTTATTGTCCAAAGTGAACCTCTCCCCAAACGTGAGAGAAAAATGATCACAACGGACCTATTTATAAACCTTTTAGCCTTAAAACATGGACACACTTTGAAAACCCAGAATGGCAGGACAACGGCAGCTTAGGATCCGTTTCCTCATTCTCTCCTCTGGGGTGAAACGTTCGACGTGTTGCGCGGCGGTGACAGCAGCGGGGATTATTGTGGAGGCACCAGACACCAGTCCTGGCAGGATTGGGCTGCTGAGCGAACAACTGTCACCCTGCAAAGCCTTCTGGGAGTCAGAAATGTGGGTCAGACCAGAGGTGCTCAGAGGAGATCAGATAGACCCCCCCCCAACCCCCCCTCCTCCCTCAGCAATTTATGTGCCCTCCTCCTCATAATCTAAATCCACAGGGCAGCGAGAAAGAGGCTCTGGCTGCTGATTTGTTTACACCCACTGTGGGTTTTATAGATTATGTTTTTTTTTGTTTTTTTGTTTGTTTCGAGTTTCTGATGGGATGGGAGCTTTTTTGTTTGGACAGAGGCCTTGGTTGCCATCTCTTGTAGCCATGGTCACCAAATTACTTTCTAGAAAAAAATGTAATTACAATATATATATATATATATATTGTTCGCATTTTCTCTTCGGATGTCAAATATATCGGAAGGACTCGATGCGTCTTTCTGGAAAATGCTTGTGGCGTTTCTTTATGGAGTTTACACCCCTCTTCCTCACCTTGGTACCACCCACGCTGATGATCCGGTAGACGTTACGGTTGGCGTCGTAGAAGAAGGACACGGTGACGGCATGCTTGCTGGCGGGGATCCAGTTCCTCTTGGTGCCGGGGTCGATCTGGAAAACATGGGCCCGGGAGCTGAAGATGGGCTGCTCCCTGCAGGACGAAGCACAGGGAAGATGATGATGGTGATGGTGATGAGAAAATTTCCAAAAAGAGGAAAAACGTTTGACACAATAATATAATGTAGTTAAGACAAAAAGCATTCGTGATTTTAAAGTTTGATGCTTCCAGCATGAAAACCGCCACCATTAAACTCCGTTCAAATAGTTTTTCTCTTTTGTTGAAAAAAGGAAATACTTCATTATTTCCACAATTGTGATCCTCCATCTGTGTCACTGTCATCCAGGGGCGTTTGCCGTAATCTCCCTTTGGCTTCCTTCCACCGTGTTCCTGCGTCATTCACAATAGCTGGCAAATGATGTTGACTAAAACGCTGCGTACCGTCTCGCGAGCCGCTCACCTTCCACCCTCTGCTTTGCCCCTGCCAGTATTTGCAGAGATGTAGCCTGGATACGAGGTAAATATATCAATGCAACAAAGTCCCTAGTGTTTGGAGGTGGATCAGCCACAAGTCATGTGGAATGAGGAGCAAGACGGCTGAAGGTCTGTCTCCCTTTTTGTCCTTCCTCTCTGTCCAATCTCTACATTGACACTGCTGTGTATTAGTAACAGTGTATTCCATCTAACTTTGGGTGTTTTTCTAAGTGATACAAAAAGTGATACAAAAACGTGATACAAACGCTAACGATCCTTCCGCACCGCAGCGCTTTGTGGCGAGCGCTCAATCAAGACACAGTAAAGCTGAACCTGGAGGAACTATGTCACTGTTCATGCCTTATATAGAATACAAAAACATATACAGTATATGGTAAAAACCAGGACTCTTCTAGTTCTTTGCAGTATAGTGTGCGCTGCATAAACCACTGCATTATCATGGCCGGTCACTGTACATTTACATCTGACCCCATTAGTGACACACAAAGTCAATAACGGACTCTGCGTGTGTTTATTGGTGCAGGAGATCATGATAAAAGGATAAAAGGATGATAAAAGAAAAAGCACAATACAGGCTTGTACATAGTGTTTCAAGGACTGGCTGTTAACACATCGATATGAACCGCAGCATTTCCACGGCTGAATTCTCCCTCCTATATTATAATAATCCTTCCTGTTTCAGAGGATCTCCTGCTGCAACCACTGATACACTGATCTGAGGACCCGACTGGGACAAAAGAGCAATGAGTGCCGCTTGAAGCAGGGAGGGAGATTTCTATTGACATACAATTTCTATTTACATACAATAACTGAAAAAAAAAGAAACACCGCATGCCAAATCAAATATTTTAAAGAAGCAATCCTATGCACGTTAAAAAAATGAATGATCACGTTTAATAAAGCAGAGTCCAGATATACTGACTTTTAATCCCGGTCATGAGTTCAGCTTCCTACAATTCCCATAATCCAATTCATCAGCATCTTTTATTAGACTTTCCCTGCCCTCATCTTTCAAACCCCTGTGAGCCCAGTTTAAAATAAAAGTCCTACGTTTGGACCCCCCTTCTACTGCACGGGACGGCCTGCAGCCTGAAGATGATACATGAATTATCATTCGAAAACGAAAACAGAAAACCTTCAGCTATTTGTTGGTGGCGGATGTTCTGACTTTCACTTCAGCAGACGGATGTGGGCCACCGAGCTGAATGGGGGTCTTTAAGCATTAGTTAAGCAAAGTGGTGACTGGATGAGGGAGAGGATCCCCCCCCACCCCGCATGATGAAACGCTCAAATAAATCCCACCACAGACTCCAGTATCCACAATCTGCTCTACTGTCATCTCAATCATTCATAACCAGATGGTTGGACTATTTAGGGCTATTTAGGATTTTCAAAGTTGCTACTTTTATCTAGTATCAATACTTTACGGTTACGCTTAAAATGTATTTCATCTTTATGGTTTCAAATTAAGTGCAACCATAAAGTATTCTAACAATAAAAAATGGGCATTTTCATGCAACAACGATACGGTTTAATCCGCTGGCCGATCGATGGCTCCTGGATCCTTTCTTAGTTCCAACTGCAATAAACTAATAAGGGGATTTTCTCACAGCAATGGATCAGATGGCAGGAACACCGAGAGGACATATCTGCCAAGTGTGTACTGACCCTACTGAATATGTGTCAGTAAAGGTGGGGGGGGCACAACAACGCTCCAGATACAGATACAGACATACAATTTGATGCGATGTGATGCAAGTTATCTAAACCTGTGTTGTACAATTACAATAAATGTATACGACTTGATGGACGAAAAAGTTAAAAACTGTTCATGCATCAATTACCGTTTTTTTTAAGGTTGATGCGGAGGGGTCGGGGTGGTATATGTATATAAATAAACTAGAAGGACTGACACTCGGCGTGTCCTTACCTTTCTCTGTGGTGAGGGTACATCTTACAAGCCGACTGGGACTTCTTTTCTAGAACACAGAGGAAGCGAGAGTCGAAGCGTCCACTAAACCAACAAGTATTTGTATCCGGGGCGAAACGTGAACGAAACTCTTTGCCCTCAAATGTGCCAATAATCCCCCGCGGACACACTCACCCCATTGCGGAGGAAACCCTCGGTGAGTCCGGGCTCTTTGCAACAATAAATCCGCGCTGCTGTCTCCTATAGTCCCAGTCTCCTCTTTCCTCGCAGTCCGAGCTGCCAGATGGATGTATTCTCCAGGCGGGGTGGGGGGGTTCACTGCTGCACAGAGCCTGCTGCAACCCGCAAAGTGTCCGCACCGTCCCGGCCACCGGCCACCTCTCTGGTGGAGGGGGAGGAGGGGGGGGGGGGGGGGGGGGGGGGGGGGCACAGCGTCACAACCCACCCGGCGGAGGAGGAACCGCTGGGTGTCCGCCGCGTGTCCCTCTCCTCGCGGACAGAGAAGCCGCCCCTGACCTCGTCTCCTCGTCTTCCTCTGGCGGTAGAGTACCACCTGCTGGCTCTGCAGGCGAAACTGTGTCAGCCGGCCTCCAGCCAATGAGCCCCCGGGTCTTATCGGGCTGCCCCCCCCCCCCAAAAAAAGTCTCCCCAGGAATCATACTGCGGCCCAAGGGTTGCTGCTGTAACGCAATGTCGTGGTGCTGATTGGGGAGAGGATACACACTAATAATAAGATGTCTGTCAATCCATCGGCAACATGAAAAGCAAAATCAGACACACAACAGGGGAGTCAAGCTGAAAGACTTACTTTAATCGTACAAGATGATCGACAGGATACTTTTAGTGAGCAGTAGTCTATAACTATTACTACTATAAATAAATTAGCAGATACTCAAAACTGTTTCACTTTACTTCTAAACAGCAACAAGTCAATAACTTTGATCGCAAAAATGTAGGAAAACATACAGCTACACAGGACATGCACGGACTACTGTATGTGTGTTAATGAAGGGTGTAGTCATTTATTGGTATTATTCTTTAAAAGACAGACTTTAAATATGCCAACAACTGGGTGCATCTAGCTCGTAATGGTGATCCTATGATGCTCTTCACTAGTTCATGGAGAAAAGGGGTACAGGTCATTTCATTCCTATGCGGTAGAATGCACCATCTGCACCGCTGGAAGTGGCCAATCCCCCGCCCCCCCTTGTTTGGAAATTCATTGTTGGACCCTTTTTTCAGAAATGTATATTTGGAATCCCTGCGACATTAGTATATCGGATACTTATAAGAACAAGTTTGGAAACTCCTCCAGTGTCCCAGCATGTGAAATAAGAACTTACTCTACACACACTAACATCGAACTAACTGTTCAGCTCGTTACATGATGCACCACTACTTGCGAAAGTGTCACAATTTCATACAAGTTCAAGGCTTTGCAAAAGGTCCAAAAACATAAATAAATGTTCGATTTGTGTTTTAAGATCTAATCATGTGGGCTTTTATAAAAGTGATTTGTTAAATCCCCTAAATAGTAATTATCAGGTATTTAACCTGCATATAAATAATAACATGTTGCATGTTTTTATTTAACTTTGTAAATAAGTTCCTTGATTTGGCTTATTTGATGCATTTAGCTATTTCTGCTGAAGAGAAGCCTCGTCTGCTCGCCAGCAGAGATACAAGCTTGTTATCGTACTATCACAGTAGTAATGCCATGGATTTAAAAGAGAAAAAATCTAAACTGTCTTAATATACTGATTATGTTTTTTAAATCAAATTCCCCACTTATTGTTTCCCGACCACCTTAAAAGACAGTCAAATACTCTAACTTGCATCACTGAGTACTAACCTAAACAAAAACAGCCTGTATTAAGAAAACATTCCGGCTCAAAACTTGAATGATGATCCATGGCTTCGCAATCTTCATTTGTCATTAGATCTCATCGAGGCACAACACCACGAGCGCTTTTCAGTTCACTTGAACAGCCATACAGTGTTATCACCCATCACGCTTCTCTCCTGGATGCAAAGTAAATGCAGTGCCTCAATTCAAGTCTTTTAATGTGATAGTTGCCATATCAAGCACTTCAAGAGTTGTGTGCCCTGTCGTTTTCTGCCCCACTCTCCAAGTCACAGAAGACGTCCTGTCGAGTCAGCTTGGAGGACGTATGTGCGAGACACGTTGTGTCCATCTTTCTCAGCGTTGGGAGCAGGACTCACGATTATACCGCCTGGAGATGCCAGAGGGTGACACAGCACCCCACCTCCCCCTTTCTCCCCCTCCGGAATGGTTCGGACCTCCCGCCCTCCTTGACCGGTCGAAGGTCTCGCCTTCCGACTGCGTCGCTCCGACAACGACAGCTTTCTTCTTTCTCCACGTTCTGGCACGTGAGCAGCAGAGCCTCCTCTCCTCCGCCAGCCTCACACTCTCTCGGCTCTCGCTGTCCTCCGGTCCAGCTCTGCTCCCACAGGTGCTCTCCCTCGTGTGATTGGTTGGTTTCGCACGGTCTCTCTCTTACTTTTACACAGTAGTGCATCGGGTGTAGCAGTGGAAAACGGGTATCCATGTCGGTTTGGTTTTTTTCTTTCTTACTACCCAGAATAAAATGCCATTATACTAAGCGTCGCACAGGCCTAGCACCTTTCCAGCAACCTGTAAAATAAAAAAAACACAAAACATGTGAGAGAAAATACTTGTTTGAGTTCAAGCATCCATTAACCCTTTTTTTTTATTTTTATTTTTTTTACTTAAAAAGGAATACGTTTCACTATCCTGATCTGTGTTACGTGTTTGTATCTCTCCCAATGTAGTTAAACAGAAATAGAAATGAAGAAAAACTGGGGAGCTTAAGAACATACTGATTAGCTATAACATGTAAATTAAGTAAACTTTAAAGATACAGTTGACTCTTAGGGAATAAGCCTGTTTACCAAAACGTCTAACTGCACATTCAATAACAATGAGTCATGTCACTCGCAGTAGACTCACAGTCTAGTACTGAGACAGTCCAGTCACTCCGTGTTGGTAGGCCCGCTCCCCCTGGTAGGTGGAGTCCTGGGACAGAGCCATGTCAATCTGGGATTTGAACTCATCTCCTAGGTAACTGTCCTAATGGGACAAACAAGAAAATCACAGACGGCAGTCAACTCTCTCCTTCATTTATTTTTAGGCAGAAATGGAATAAAATTAAGAGGTTTTATTTTAAAAAGGAAACCTGGACAATGTCTTGGAATATATGTGCTAAAAGTCCTGGCAATGGGAACCAAATGCTTTGAATAAACAGACTACAAAGAGTTTGCCTCTATATTTTACACTTCATAAATACAAAAACCACCGTGGAGATTTATTGACAAAAGGCTGAACGGCGCCATGAACAAACCTGTGAAAGTTCAGGCTGGGAGAGTCCCTGCTGGCTCATCTGGGACGGCTGGCTCATGTTGACGTAGCCCTGCGTCAGAGGAGCCTGAGAGAAGGGCTGAGAGCCCAGATCCTGGCTGGCCTGACTGCCACTCACGTGGCCTCCGCGCCGGTCGCCTCCTCCGTTTCCACCGCTGTGGTTTCCCATGTAGCCGCGGTTTCTTTGGCGACCACCTCGAGTGCCTCCTCCTCCTCCACTGCCCGCCTTGCCTTTCATTCCTCCACCTCGGCCTGGAGGATAAAAGATGCGTGTTACAAGGGTTCCGTGGCAGCTTTAACTTAACATGTAGGCCTTTTTATTCACTCCACACTGAGTATTACTGCACTAATCTACAGATTTTTGTCCAAGTCACCTGCAGAGGGCCCATTGACCTGTCCTATGTACCCGGGTGGAGGTATGGGGGGCATCACAAGGTTGAAGGGAATGGGGATGTTCAGGGAAGTCATGGGACTGGGCCCTGTGCCGATCATACCGATCTGGTCGTGGGTCTGGAAATATATGTTGGACGAACGTCCTGCATTGGGCAGAAGTTTATAGTGTTTACCCTTTGAGTGTGCAGAGCTAGTTGTGTCACACCCAATACAACCACGTGTCTAGTTTCTGTATTTAAGATAATTTAGTTGGCACATTTTGTTAAAAACTTCTCACCGTTACTGCTGCGGTCGTAAACAGATCCGGGAATGAGGGCTTCCCTGGCATCATACATGGCTGTGCTCATAAATCGCCCCCCCTGTCGAAATAAAGACAAAGAGATGGTATTTTGATTGATCTCATTATTTCTTGCATCATTTATTCCTTGTTACGGAGTTATTAAGTACCTAAGTACTTGTACTAAGTGCACAGGGACACATGCCCCACAGGAAGAGACGCACACATACAAAACTCACCGGGTTGATGGTGTTGACGAGCTTGCGGGGCTTGCTGAATTGCATGAGGCTCTCCCTCAGATTGTTAAGGGGCCCTTCAACCAGGACCTTCTGCTCCTTGTAGTAGTTCAAGAGGTGATTCCACAGAGGCTGCTTGGACAGGGCCTTGGGGTTTCCCACAATAGTCACACCATACCTACGTGACATAAGCAGTAGGTCACTGAAAAGCTCAAAGCTATGGTTACGGATGCGTATAAATGACAGCGAAGACCATAACATTGGTAAACACTGAACCACAAGTGCAGAAGACAGAGGGCAAACTGGTGTTGTACTTGGTGTAGTCCTACCTGGCTCTGGTGAGTGCCACGTTGAGACGTCTGGGATCATTGAGGAAGCCGATGCCCTGGTGCTCATTGGCCCTCACACAGGACAGGATAATGAAGTCTTTCTCTCTGCCTTGAAAGGCGTCCACGCTGGCTATTTCCACCTCCTACAGGAAGAACAACGACACATAGGTGGAAAAATCGGAGTGCTCATTTAGGAGATATATATTTATTAAGAATTCACAAATGAGAACACAACTGCTAAAACATGAGTCTATTTGCTAAATGATGTATCACTTTGGTGGAGATTCTAGACCTAAAAAACCTCAATTATCACCTTTTACAGTGATTCAGTGAAGGATCTTCTCTGACAAAAGCAGATTGCAGACAGCACACACACATACCTAGCAACAGCTTATCGTTTGCCGCTGTCAACTTTGGTCATTTTAACCACACGCTTTCACCTTTCCTGACAGTGCAAAGATACAAGTAACTTTACCTGGTAGAGTTTGGTATGGAGGGAGCCACTGAACTGCATGTACTGAACCAGGTAGGACCTCTGTCCCTCATAGGGTGTAATGATGCCAATCTGGTCGGGCTTCGCGCCAGCTTTCAGCAACCTCGTGGTTATTTTCTCCACA
Organism: Apeltes quadracus; assembly: GCA_021346845.1. NCBI lineage: Eukaryota > Metazoa > Chordata > Actinopteri > Perciformes > Gasterosteidae > Apeltes > Apeltes quadracus. The sequence goes on from CM037919.1 coordinate 8,679,122, forward strand.
TTGGCGGCTTCAGTCCTGCATAGACAAGTGCAGTGATTACATGAAGGGAACAAACCTTAATATCAGGGCAATATAATAAATCAAGAGAGTTTAAACCTGTTGAGATAAGATGTTCCAGAGCTCGCTATTTCCTCTTGACCTTGGGTGACATAAAAGAACATGGGCTTGTCAGGCTGCGGCCACTGGAAGTCAAATCCCTTCTTCACACGGTCCGCTGAAGATAAAAAAAAAACACACACAGGTAAGACTTGGGAATAGAGGATCTGAGGTACAGAAACTTAAACAAAGCGGAATGATCCGAGACAGAATCAGCTGCAGGATGTGTTACTTACTACACATGATTACGTTACAAAAGCTCCTTGATAGATACAAAGTAATATGCACAAAAAAGAAAGCTAACGTTAGCTTAACTCAAACCCCTTGTTTTGGTTGCTACAACACAAGGCATAGGTCTCAATTGTCAGTTGGACAATGAACACACAAAAACGATATGACTTTGGGAGCGTTCCTGCTTTCAGTTTTTTTTTAAACTCTGCAAGACAAAAGCGACCAGTAGCTGAACTCTCAAAGAAAACAATGACAAAAAGGCTGCTGTGTCTAACCTAAATCCATCCAAATGCTTATTGTTTTCATCTTACCAGCAGTGACTCCATTCTGCAGAGAGCCCTCATAGAAGATGTTGGAGGGGAAGGCGCTGAGGGCCGGATGCATGCGGTACTGGACCTGCAGACGGATTGGCCGGATGCCCAATACTACCAGACGCTCAAACAGAGACTGGGACAGACCTGCTTTGGCGGCCTTCTTACACATAACCACAGGGCCCAGCTGGCAGTGATCACCTACCAGAATCAACTGTGAAAAAAAAGGTCACCAAAACACATATGTATTTGTTGAACGGTGTAGACACAACAACTGAGGAAGGAGAGCGGTTCAAGCGGAGCGGTGACGGCGCAGACCATCCATGGTCACTTCCACTTACAAAGCTCCTACCTGTTTGGCCCCCAGGACGACCGGCACCATGCACTCGGGTTCAGTGGCCTGGGTGCTCTCGTCAATCAGGATTGAGCGGAACTGCATCTTGGCCAGACGAGGATCCCCTGCCCCGACGCAGGTGCAGCAGATCACATCGGCGTGCTGGCAGAAGCGAGGGAATAAAGTAGACACGTTGTAAAAACAGTTAAACTTGATGGAACAAGGTTTTCACTAAACATTACCATGAAGAATAATCTCTTCACAATGCCAGAACTGATATATATATATATAACTGCATTTTGTATTATTTGATTTTAAAAAAATAAATCTTGATACCATAAGCAGCTCCCTCTCTGCAGTGCGTCTCAGAGCTCTGTATCGCTTCTCGTCAGATGACGACAGCTCTCCAGCCTCGTCCTTCAGCTGTTGGAGCTTCTGAAGTTCTGGCATACTGCAGTTATGAATAATGTCAATACAGTGTGAAATATATCCGACACCTAATTATTATTATTATTATTTGTGTTTCCTAGACCTTAATTTGTTGCTAGCAATATCAGGACTTACCACTTCCCTTAGGTTAGAAAAATTATAATTGGGAAATATCCTTGTTTTTAAAAGACAGATTTTTCTAGGCTGTTGTGATAATAAGTACATGCATGTCTGACAGTAGTACCCATAAAGCACACACACAATCATTTTGATCAATCCTAGCCATCATGAGTTACCTCTCCATGTTACGGGTCTGGTTGTGCAGAGCCAGGAAGGACACAGGCGAGTCGATAGCCTCCCTGCTCTTGGCACACAGCCTCACAACCTTGAGGCCTGTCTGATGGATCTTCTCCGTAAGCTGGTCGACAGCGATGTTACTGGGAGCGCACACAAGCACTGGCCTGGGGGAACAAAAGTTACAATAGTAGCAACCACAACACAGCCAAACCATTCCTCGAGAACGTCAACGACAGTCAAGGCGTTTTCACTTTGTTTGAATAATTAAAATACCAATCAAAATCCTAAAAGATGGACATTAAGATGGACATTAAGTTACATTAAGTTACAAGTAAAATATGGCATTCAAAGCAAATCATTACGGTGATTATTATCATAGTGCCGGCACATCCAAAGCAATAAAAGACTTACCCGTTGCCCTGTCTGGCCAGGTGGTAGACAACGGTCGCAGAGGTTACCGTCTTCCCCGTGCCAGGAGGACCCTGGATCAGACTGAGAGGACGCTGCAGCACGGTCTTCACGGCGTACACCTGTGTTACACCAAACCACATATATGGGCCTCGGGGGCAAAGGACCCAAAACGCTTCATACGCCTTTATGTATCTCTGTAACTAACTCTGTTATGACGTTTAGGGTGGATATTCTCACCTGTGAGTGGTTTAGGTCGGGCAGGCCCTGAGCAGTGAAGCGTTTGGGCAGCTGACACTTGATGACCACATCTTCTACCTCGTGTCCCAGCAGCTTGTGGTAAATGTAACCAGACACTGAAGTTTCATCCACTGCAAACGTCTTCAGGGCACTCTGCATCCTGGATGATGAAGACGGAACATCAACAGTTAGAAAGTGTGCCAAAAATCAACTGCACAAAAATATTTGCTAAAATGTCACTCAGAGAGTCACTCAGTTTGACACAGGAATATGACATGTGTTTATATACTTTAGTTACAAATTACACCTAAAGATTGAATTAACTGATACATAAAGTTGTATTTCATACACATTCACACACATACAGCACATCGAAAGACAACAATGTGTGGCTTTTCTTGTGAATACCTGTCGAAGGAAGTGGACTTCCACACAAAGTCGACCTGAAAATTGTGTGGGATCTCCACTGGCGCCCCGGCACTGCTCCTCAGCTCTATGGCAATTTCATCCCCATAGTCTGGTACATTCAGTCAAGGGAGGGTAACAGTTGTGTTCGCCATTTGTCACTGCATATATTGCTAGTGAATACAATGTAGCGCCACATTTCAGCTAAATTTAAAAGTGTTTCCTACAGCTTTTTTTATTTTAATAAAAAACAATTGGTTGATGGCATGTTAAATTGACCTCAATCATTTTAATAATATGATACATAATAATATGGGTAAAATGTGGTTGAATACAGCGAGTCTACTGTAGCAGTCATAAGGATACTGTCAGGGACTTTGATGACGTGTCCAATGCCTTTCCATGGAGGGGCCAGGTCTCCTTTGTACCTCAGGCAAATTTCATCTCCCTGCATCAGTCGCATATCTACAGGACAGCAGATGACATGAACAAAAAAACATGACTAGATTAAACATCGCTGCATGGAGTCAAAGCAAAATTTAGGAAGACAACAACAGAAACTCCATTGTAGGTTTAAAAGCTATAAATACGAAGCATGAATGCATTAATATACACACACACACACACCAGATCACACACACCGTGATAAGTATAATGATGTTAATAGTGGAGAATATAAATACACACCTGAGTCGGTCTTGGGAAGAGTGAAATAAGCAATCCTCTTTTTATTCAGGCCCAAGTCCCATCGGACAGTGATGTTGTCCTGAGTCTGTTAGGAAGCAACATAAAAAAATATCACACTTTAAAGGCAAAAGAAACAACCTTGACTCAGGAATTCAAGCAGGAATAAATGTATTTCAACAGAATGCGTTTGTTGATTAATTGATTATTTGTAAATTACCCATTGAGCATTTTGAAATTGTTGTTTTTGCCATGCAGAAATGTTCCATATAGAAATAGAAATTATTTTCTTTAATTCTACCTGAGACTCTTTAAGTTTTTTATCATAGTCAGCCTCCAGCTTCACGAGAGGACCAAAGATGTTCTGGTACTGGTAGGCGTCCTCGTAGCGGAGCAGCACATGCTGGGGTTCCTCATCCACACCCGGCTTCTCCAGGTCCTCCAAGCTCGCAGTGGGATTTTCCTACCAAAAAAAGTGTAAGACGTTGCATGGTGGGTGAATTCCAATTAGCTGCTTTGGTTTCAGGGTACTGGTGTTGAGCATCTCGGCTCCTCCTCATGGCTTATTGGGGGACTTTAATTGTACAGAGCCATTCATTAGGTTATAATGTCTGCCTTAAGGCAGATATGGTCAAATAAATAACTTAAAAAGTACATGTGGACAGGAAACAGAAAATCAAAAAACAGAAACGCAGGTTAGAAACTGGAAAATAAACAAAAAGAACAGCTTCATCCAACGATTAAATCTGGTGACGGATCTATAGAAGCCCAAGCTGTGCTCAAATCAACTTGTGCAAGATCTAGAATACTTCTATAGTACAATGGCGGGTGTGTGCTAAGTACATTGACCTACCTTCCACAGTTCTTCCAGCTTGTTGATCTGCTGGGCGGTGATCTGACGAGCCCTGAGCTGCTCCTGCTCTGAAGGGATTTTCACCAGCCAGGACAGGAAGCAACGGTCCTGGATGAGAGGCTGCCACTGCGAGCTGTCCCAGTTGATGTCCTTCAAACTGCTCTGGCTGGCACATGGCTGCCTGCGTTACAATACAATAAAACACAGATAAACAATACAATACAATAAAAACACAGAAGCTAAACAATGCGGAGGGAATATCGTTTCTCCTTGATCGCCCCGTCAGCGGCATGTTCAGTGGGGGGGGTGGGGGGGGGGGGGTGTCAGCTACAGAGAATGTCCCCTTACCTGCAGAGTAGTACCACTACGGAGTCGGCTTTGGCAGGGATGAAGCCCAGCAGGAAGACATTGCGACAGCCACAGTTGTAACACTCCAGCACCGTTTCCCCCAGAGGGCCATCTTTATGCAAGGTCACCTCCTTGGACTTTGCTCTCACCAGGTGGTTCACAATGTGGCTAAAAGTGAAGAAAATGAATGCAAAATACTTCAGTCATGTATAGGATGTGTAGGTTTTGAACATTACTTCTACTGCCTCACACATACGTTTTGACAATATTATGTTATAAAACAAAGTAAAACATGACTGCCAAAGAATACAGCAAAGAAACTTCTCAAATGCAGTGAGAGTAAATCATGTGTGTTATATAATTATGACATCAAAAACATATAATGAAGTCATCTACTACACTGGTACAGCATAAAGACAATGCTTTATAACATTCTGGTATTTTTATAATTGTGTTTACAGAAGACCTTTAAATAGATCACATTAAATCAGAATATTATCATTCAAGTTGATAAAAAGGGTTCCGTTTTTATGCATTTATTGCCTCCAGCTGTCAAACTGCAGAATACAGTTTCACAACTACTAGAGCATGAAGTGGCAAATGAAAACCTAAACTCTACATGACTGCCTGTAATGCATTAAAGTTCAGCTTCTGTATACATTTAACCATGTAAGAGGAGACTTGGTCCTTATAGCCATTCACAAAAATGAAGGATGATTCAAAAGAGGAACTGACAGAGAAACTAAACTAATTACCATTCTTTTTGGAGCAATAGGTTGAACTACTTAACGAGTGAAGAAATAAAATGTGGTCGTGTATAGCACTCCTGCTATTATAATATCGTAATGTATATATACCCTCTCCTGGTTCGTTTACACCAGAGTACACCAACAAGGGTATATTTAAAGCGTATAAATCTGTGTATCTTACCTGCCGGAAGTGTTTCCGCGGCCATTACAAAACCATTTCTTGCTGGTGTTGCAGTAGACCACACAGGCTGGATCATGAATACCACAGTAACTAAAAAACAAAAGAAACACTGCTGTTATAACCACATAACTCGTCATAAATAAACAATAGACTCAATCAGGATTATACTGCAAGAGCGCCGGCGTTGCAAACCTTTTCGTGATGATATTATTTTTTTTGTGCCATCTGTAGTGTGTTTGCAGAGAATGTGATGTGACGCCCACAGATATAGTAAACTACTGAAGCTTTCAAGAGACAATACAGAGGATACATCTCAGTGAGAGAAGATTGGAAAAGTGGCAGCTTTCATTTTGCACAGATTTAGGTTTTTATAGATGCTGTGGCAGTGGAAAGTTTGTTTGAAATTAAGAAAGCTTTTTGAACTAGTTTTCTGTGGATAATTTTCACCTTGTGGTCCAAAACTGAGAACGAAAAAGGGGGGAAAAAAAGAAAATGAACGCAATGTGAGATAAGATCCTATAGCATGTTATTGTGTTCCAGGCTTTGGCATAAATCACATTGGTCTGGTTATTACCTGCAGGCATGTTGAGGTAGATCTTTGGTGTAGTACGTGTCCTCCTCCTCCTCCTCAAAGTTCAACTCGGCCAGCAGCTGACCGGCTTTTAGGACAGGCGTGTCCCCATTCTGCAGTACGCTGTCAGGGCTATTAACCTGAGGAGACACATGTAAAGAACTAGTTTAGTTTAATCACTTAATATGGGCATAATTTAACCACTGAGAACCACAGGTTGACAGTAGGTTTATGCATATGACTGCACAGTCAACCCGGTGCATTTCAGAAAATACTCTGTCACATCAACAAACCCTGCGCTGACAGCATTGAACACTTGAACCGTACACAACTATGTGTTTCTGCCCATCTCTGCTTTCTGTTGTCAGCGTATTCTTAGTGTTCAGTACACAAACAAGTCAGCATGAACAATGCTACCACAAGCAAGTCCCTGTCACTCTTGGTTTGTTTGGCAATAAGAAGGGCCTGCATTGACATGCTAGCTGTGTCAACATGCTAGCCGCTGTCAGAGAGCTAACGTTAGCCGCGGGAGCTCGGTTAGCTAGCGTGCTAGCTAATTAGCGGCAATAGGCATGGTAACGGATGGAAGGCGTCATCGTGCTAACCGGAGGTCGCCCGCGATGGGTTTTTTTTTTATTTTAATTTTAATTTTTAGCTGTATTTTGCCAGTTTACATTTTTGTCAACACGGTAGATAAACGTCCCTCGCAACAGATACCCGCACGCACCTGGTCGTCTGGCTGTCCGCGGGTCTGGCCTCGGCTCGGGGTCTGGCTCGGCAGTGTGAAGTCGGTGAAGTCGTACTCGGAGCCCTGGGTGTCCGCTCCCAGGAGCTCGGCTTCCTCGGTGTCGAGGAACGTTAGAGTCTGGGAGCTTGGCTCGTACGCCTCGACACTCATGATTCCCCGCGTCTTGTTAACGGTACTATTTACCCGCAACGACGACTGTTGCACAAACTGTTTGCTATTCCAGAGGAAACTGAATGACCGAGGCGCCGTGATGATGATGAGAACTACAAACACCGTCGGTGAGGAGGAGAGAGAGACAGAGAGCCTCGACTGAGGCCGCATTCCATTTGTCTTCTCCCCCGCACGGTTCGTTTCCTCCCCTCCCTCACTACCGCTTATCTCCTACAATAAGTCATCTGTGGAAGTCTGGGATGTGAAGCGTTACAACCCGAGTCATACGCGAGCCGTTGATTTCTTACATGGTCGATGCCAGTCTCTCACTGGTTTATTCTAACCATTAATACATGCAACTGTCTTCTAATTTCCATTATAATTAAAATAAAAATAGAATATAATGTAATATTTTTAAAAATGTCTACACATGTAATAATCCAGAAGGCCCATATCTGTAATTTAAATAATGAAGCAAAGGATAGGAATAGCCGAGGTGAAGATCAACAAACGAACAGGGGCAATTTTCTCTTTAGTATAAGATGGAATTCCCTTTATGAGGAAAGTTGTATTCATTCTCTCTTACACCTAAAAAAAATCTGGAAGTGGAAAGTGAAAATGGAAGTGCAATGTGTCTTAAGATATCACACCGGTAGGGGCAAATAAAAAAAAATTGGTGTTTTAATTATAGACAACTTTGAGCTACCTTCTTCTTGTAAAGCATCGTTACATACAGAGGACAGACACATTTAATATATAACATTACATTGATTGTGTGTGCAACATATTCCCTGAGACAAACACAATTTTGTAAATGTAAATCTGTCATTTCAAAGTAATTACAATTATCTGGTGCAAATAAACAACGCAAGGGAATGGCAGCATAAATCATATTTACAAATCATAAAAACTCCAAAACAGTGAGCATACAGACTGACGAGCGGCAGGGAAAAGGTGTGACTTAGACGATGCGAATAGTGTGTAACCTTAAATGTTGGCCCACCTGTAGTTTCAGCGACTACCTTTTTAATACTACTAGGCTGTATCTGAATAATGTCTCATTTCAATTTGTAGAGACACAACACATGTTCTAAAACTTTGATGAAACAGTTAAAAGCACCCAATTCAGACACAGTCTCCTGCATTCTGCAACAAGCGTGAACAACATGCCGTCCATTTCTGCAGCTAACATTTGACTTGGTCTTTGGTCAGCCCTCCCTGCACTTGGACTCAGAAGTGCTCGTGCTGGCGCTGATGTCTGTGATTACAGTCCATGTCGCGTTTGGGATCCAGTTCCAGCAATTTCAGCATCTCTTGTATGGCGGCCTGCAGAGCTCTGCCCAGGTCCTCGCTGCTGTAGGGTTTTCCAAGTGGAGGTACATGGATGAAGGCGCAGTGACCCCGACCCAAGTACAGAGAGGTGTAGTAGGTGTAGTCACACAGGTACCTGCCAAGAAAGGACACCAGGTTTCTGTACAGTGTGTATTGTCACAGATCTACTTTGCCAGATAGATGTGAGAGTTACAGGGGTACACGCACGTTGAAAACACTGAGCCAACTTGGCAAAACAGTAAAGGCTTCGAAGACTTATACATCTCGACGAGCCGTAACACAATCTGAATGATCCTTTATTTGCTAATATTCAGTGTGTTTGTCAACTCCTAACTGTCGGCTTGGATGTGTATGAGTGAAAGATATTGGCAGAAAACATTATGTAATCCAAATTGCACAAACCAACAGGCTGTGGACAATAATTTGTATATTTAGATAACAGAGAGAACAGATGCATATAGATTTTATCATAACACGTGCATACATTACAAGTTTATGGTCTTATTCCGGACAGGCATGATGATAGAAGCGATGCAAAGTGAAGGGACTCGTTATCATTATACACAGATATTTCACTGTGTACACAAAATAACAACAGCAAAACTTCATTTGAATAACTTATATTTTAATCTATAGTTGTTCTTTCTGTTTTTCATCATGAAATACAAGTCAAAATACAAATACACTATTTTAGTTTGAGACAGGTCTTTTCACATATTGACATTTAAATAAATACAGGTGTAATTAATAACATCAATTACCTTGACTGAGGGCACCGACATTGTTCATTGAAATGGCTGCCTCGTTGATTGCATTATCACCGCCTGTGTTCTCCCCACCCTGACCAAATACCTGCTGTGAAAAGGGGCTATTGTTCCCGTTGTCTCACTGGCACGCTGCCGTGCCATTCTTATACACTCAGAGAACAAAACGCCGTCCCTTCTGTTATTAGCAGCAGCTGGGCTTGCCCTACTACGACAAGTAGAGTGTGTTCGTGTGTAAATCATACCACTTACCTTCCAGCGTCCTTAGACACAGAAACAGTGACCCCGAGGCCGGAGTCGTTGACCCTTTGGCACACCGTGTCCATGTCCAGGACCGAGTGTATGCAGTCGGGGCCGTTGTCCATGCAGCACTGGGAAGCTGGGCAGAATCTGCGGTTGTCCAGGCGCTTGTAACCGCTGTTGTGGCCGCACTGCTCCAGCGTGACAGTGGTGGCTAACCCAGAAACACCAACATGGACCACTAGCTGCTCACCAGCAGAACACACAGGTGGCAGAGGTTTCTTTTTTTTGATTGAGTGACAAAAAATGAGTTTTCCATGTAGAGGAATCATGTATTTTATGGAATACCTGTGGCTGGTGCTCTCTCCACAGAGATGGCAGGAGGCCCTGAACAGCCTGGTATTCAACAGGAACCTCGCACACATGAAGGTCCACTGCTTCACCCAGGCCCAAACGCTCCAGTTCCTGAGCACACAAAGCGTATACATGCATCGGTCGTAATGGGTTTCGAATGCACACAATGAAATTGAAAAAGTCCTAAACTGGCACCTTTGTTAACAACAGATGCCTGGATACTCATTACCTGTACTGCCACCCAGCTGGAGTTCACTGCATGCGTTCCAAAAGGCTCAAAACCTGCAGAGCAAAGTGCAAAGGTTACAAGTTAAGCATTAAGTGGTAGCAGAAGCACGCAACGATTTCTTTCTCTCAGTAAAGCAGTATAAAGAGCGCAAATGCAAATCTTTGATTCCTTATCTAAAACCAGCATACAAAACGTTTTATCCTGACAGGAACATTTCTCTCTGCAAAATATCAGTGTCACAGTTTTTCAAATATGAACAAAAGCATTGAATTGCAGCTAGTAGAAAACAGCCCTGTGTTGACAATGAGGAAATCCCTTTAAGAAACATTTGTGATGCCTAGTCCTGCAACCAATTAAAATATGTCACCTGTTACTATTACTTTCTTCTTATTGGCCATTATCCTTGGTTGTTATGACAACAATTGTCATTGATGGATAATAAAGGGGCTCAAATATCCCAAGCGAGAATCCCAGGATTGTCTCCGCTTGCTGCTGTTTTCTTCTGGCTCGGCGCTTGAAGGAAGTGACACACTAGAGATGGATGGATCATACTGCCATCTACTGCATAGGCATGCAATTCGCCAGCAGCAGTTCATCCCACAGAAACGCCTCTGGCCAAGAAGTGAACTAAAAGATCCAGAAAGACTGACTCCTGTATTTCTTCAACATCCAGACGATTGTGGGAAAAAGACAGGAGAGGATATAAAGTGAATTTAATTTTTAATGCAATATAATTTAATTCCAGTCGAGTGTGTGCTTAAAATGAAGCATACAGTGTTATTGTTGTCAAGGGTGAGCTGAAGTCAATAACCTCCCCCCCCCTACATCAATAAGAACTGGCTGTTACAGCCAACGCATTTAACCGTCAACCAGCTGCTCCAGTTTAGCTGCTTAGTGGTTTAAGGCAGCTCCCAGGTGTGAATGTATGCAGTGAAACAGCGTGAGAGTGACACAGGGCGTTGCTGAACATGCATGCCCTGTTAGCTCTTCCCAGGGGAGTAAAAGTCAAAGGACATTTCTCTGGCGGAGGAAGGGAAGTTGTTTCTTACACAACCTGTGGCACACTCCATTACCTATAGTTTATAGGACAAACCTTCCCAGTTTGTTGTCATGAAGGCAGAGCTAATCTAGAAGCGCCTAACAGCCACTTTTTTTCTTTCACGGTGCCGTCCACACCCTTGTTGCGAAATGACTCACACATTCTGGACACTGCACCCTATGTGGCTCCACTCAACTGGCACGCTGAAGAAAATATGCTCTCCTACGGGTGGAGATTTTTTTTCTCTGAAGTCTTTTGTGGTTAGTCTTTCAAACAAATGTCCCTCATTCATGCCTCTTTGGCCACAGAATAAACGTGGATTTCTGCCTCTGAACCAGACACACACACACACACACACACACACAGACAGACCACCTCCTCCAACCACCTACACAACCTGCACTGCAGTTGCTAACCGCCCCCCCCCCCTTCTCCCTCAACCCAATCACCTTCCTCTCTCTATCTTGCCTGCGTCACTTTCTATGTCAGTGTTGCCATGGAAACTAATGATGCCCTGTCTGCTCCGCGGTGCTGATGCAGACAGTCCGCTGACGTCTGTGCTGCGTTTGGGCGCAATAACAATATTGTATTTTCCAACACTGGGCCAGACTCCATGCCTTATCCATATCAGATGTGTGCTATATTTGTCTCTTTTAGTTTATTTCTATGTAAGGTTATATTATGTTCTACTGCTTTCTGTTTGCCATCATCATAGCATGTTCTATTCTATAATGGTTTACATGGACCTCTTCTTTTTCCATTTGTTTCATAAAATGTCCTCAAATTTAAAACGCTATACTCCATTCTATTATGTTCTATTATGTTTTAATTATTTCCTGATCTCTTTTATTATGCTCCAATCTGTCATATATTTTATGATGTTTTATTTCCTCCGTAATGATTAATTGCTTCACTGAATTAGAAGGAATGCTTGAATGGCTGAGAGTTCTCAGCCAAGATAAGATCCACCAACCATTTAATACATTTCCACATATTACTTTCAGTCACTGAAACCTTGTGATTTCCTCAATCTACTGTCACTCTTTCCTTCCCTTTTTTCTTGACTTTCCGAGCACTTAGCCCTTGTATCACCTCGTTTGAATATCTTGGTCTTTCGTGAGGCCTGGACTCGTAACGAGCTGGAACAAGAGGTGTTTACATGGTTACTGCTACAAGGCCGGTGAAGTGGAATACCAGATGAATTCCGTTTGAGCACATAATATAAGAGAAAATGTTGAATAGCAGGCTACAGGATTATACTTGACTTGTGTGCTGAACGTAAGTGGAATAGCAGCTTCGGCTGATAATAATACCCTGTTGTAGTTTTAAAGCCTTTTTGAGCTCGCCTCGGTTTAAGGAGTACGTTCTGTAAAGCCTGCTCCTCTTTTCTTTCCTCGGCCCTCGCCTCTTACACCTTCCCCGCCCAGTCTCTGCTCTCTTTTGGCGACCCTGGGCTTTTTTATTTTATGACATCAAACCACAATGCATTGCACTGTTTGCAGTTTACCTAACGTCTCCATGGCAATAGAGACCGGTTCCGCCCCTTATTTAAATTAAACCGGAAACCAACGTCATTTTGGGCCAATCTGCGCGCTGCGGAGTGACATAATGGAATTTTTAGAGCTAGAAAGCGAGCGAGGTCCTGCGCTGCGCATAGCACTCGTGCCATCGGGAAAAGACAATATCGTCCGCGCGCTGAGGCGACACATCAGAGGCCCCCCTCCCCCCCCCGCCCGGGCATAACGGCACGAATGGTCGTCGGATAGCGCGACTAAAGCGGAAGAGGACACGGGATCGCGTAAGAAACAGGATCAGCTGATTTCCTCATGTTTTGATGGGATTGCGGAAAGATCCTTACTGCGTAACGCCCGACGTACGTTCCCTCATGTGAGGGTGTAGAATGGAAACAACCCTCTACCCAGGCACCGTGAACACTCCGAGGGGCTCCAGCGTTTATTGCCAGAGCACGATGATGAAGAAGGACATTAATCTGAACCTGGACAACCACAACTCCGAGCTCAAGTCCAACCCGCTGCGGGACGCAGACGGACTCCTCAACTCCCCGGATTTGGGACTCTTGAAGCTAACCTCCCCGGACTTGGAGCGCCTCATCATCCAGTCCAACGGTCTGGTCACCACCGCCAACCCAGCCTCCCAGTTCCTCTACCCGAAGTCCGCCAGTGACGAGCAGGAGTTCGCGGAGGGTTTCGTCAAGGCGCTGGAGGATCTTCACAAGCAGAATCAGCTGAGCGAAGCGGGGTGTGTCTCCGTGGACAGGCTGGAGCTCCTCGGATCGGCCAACGCAGTTCACTCCGGCGGGCCTCAGGCATCCGACCTCCCGGTTTACACCACATTAAACGGCTATGCGGCCAGTCCGATCGGAGCCACCTCCATCAACTACTCCACGGACACCATCCCCTTCCCGCCGCCACCATCTCATCTGGCCAGCGCGCACCAGCAGGCGGCCGCCGCCGCGGCTCTGTCGCGGCTCCAGTCCGCCGGGTTGGTGAAGGACGAGCCGCAGATTGTACCGGACATGCAGAGCTTCGGGGACAGTCCACCTTTGTCTCCCATCGACATGGACAACCAGGAGCGCATCAAGGCGGAGAGGAAAAAGCTGCGGAACAGGATAGCTGCCTCCAAGTGCCGCAAGAGGAAGCTGGAGAGGATCTCTCGGCTGGAGGACAAGGTCAAGAACCTGAAAACGCAGAACACCGAGCTGGCCTCCACGGCCAGCGTCCTCAGGGAGCAAGTGGCCCAGCTGAAGCAGAAGGTGATGAACCATGTCAGCAGCGGATGTCAGCTTTTACCCAACCAGGTGCAGGCTTACTAAACCTCGGCGTGGCGGATCGCTCTTCGTGGAGGTCCACGCGGCTCTTAACTGTGCGCCGAGGATACGGGCCTGCATGCAGCGGACCAGTTGCCTTTTGTGAGACGAAATCCTTGTCAGAGAATTGATATGAGGCCATTTTAACTGAGCCCTCCAGAACAAGCCAGTGACTGATGGACATTGGTAATTTGCACCGCAGTGCAGAAGACAGACCTCGACCTACAGGTCTCCTGGAATAATGACCATCGACAGCCTCTTCTGATTCCTAAAGACCTGCCATGTGTTACGCAGCAAACGGACTTACTTTGTTGTCCTAATTTTTTTCTTTGGGGGGGAAGCCATGTAGCAAAACTGCTAGAAAGTGGACCGGTGAGGGAAACGATTTTTATGCGTATAAGCTGGACATCTCAAAACGAGTGCAACCAAACACCAGGGTGTCACAAAGTGCTTTCACCCAACGTGTAATATAATGCCTTACTTGTTTACAAGCACTTAGCAATGACAAATATATATATTTTATTTACTGAAACTCTTATTTTACATATGGTCTTACTTCTCATTTTCTTTTTTGTTGCAAAACTGAACACTGCATGTCTTGTTGCTTTGGTGTACAGTGACTATATTGTATGTTTTTCATTTTGGTGGCTGCTGTGTAGTTCTTCAGTCACCTAACTTCCATGAATGTATGTGTACGTGCAGAGAAAACCCCTATCTATCCATGTGTAATGGACCCTGACATTTATTAAATTCACTACATTACTAAAGCTCAAACGGTGTGTTTCTTACAAAGATTGGGAGGCCATGCTTGCTGTATTAGAGGGAACATTTGCAAGAATAGCTTTTGAATTTCACACCTTTGCATACAGGCTCATAAAAACTGGCCCTGTGGTTGTGGTATCAAGAGCAGTAGGGGGAAGCTGAACCAAACCATAGATGGTCAAACATATGAGGGTAGAAAACAAGGCATTGTTGCACTGGTATGCCCCCTGCTGGGCACAAAACAACCCACTGAAACATTCAAGACTTTTGGGAATAATTGTTGACCCATCGTAAAACTCCGGCTTTGAGAATTTTTTTTTAATTTTCCCCACTTTAGCAAATCGGTCGATACAGCAGTACAGCACAGTTCTCATAACTAACACCCGACAGGCAGAAAAGTTTCTATTTACAAGAGCATTTGAACAGCATTGAGAAGTGTCCCTAAATCACCAGCAAGTTTACCGGGGCAGCAGAACACAAATAAAGAAACAAAAATCAACAAAAAGGTCAAAAGTGAACCACTGCAGTAAGAATCAGTGTTTCAACAAAGTGTTCAGAGTATTCACTTTAACCGTTTCTCTTTCAAAGCTTGTGCGCAGAGCAGGAAAAGATTACAACACGTGTTGGTGCAAGTCCCACTGAGGTCAAACCGACACTCTTAGGCTCTAAACATGTTGAGATGTCTTTGGAAACAATTCCTGCCTTTACAGGAACTGTATATTCCCACACGTACCTCACGTACCCTCCGTAGGGTCGTGTATTGCACATTTTGGGTGTGGAGAGAAATCACGACTATTGCTCTGAGGGAATGCTCGGCTTTTACACCAGCAAGTCTTGGAAACTAAATAACGACAAAACAAACAAACTTCCCACCAAAGCTGTGCTGATATAAACGATTTTCAAACTAGAAACTTCAAAACATTCCTCTTGTGGAAGCATCTTACATTTTATATTGTCTGTAAACACAAATGCATTTTCATTTTAAAGCTGGCAGAGTTTAAACAATCGAATACTATTATAAATATGCAAAATAAATAGTTTTTTTTAAAATAACTAAATTGTTGAACATATTGCAGCATGTTTGCATGACTTACATAAAGGTTTTGTACTGTATTACACAAGCAGACAAACAGTAACAGTAGCATCAAAGAGACAACACACAATTTGACATCTAACATGCTTTAAAACAAAAGGTTATGGGGGACAAAAGGTCCCCCATAACGTAGAGATGAAAACACGTTCCACCTTCCTATCTGAAGTTGACTGAGAGGTATCTGGTCTTCACAGTGCAAACATTGGATCACATGCCTCTCTAATGAGTGCGTGTTGCACATTGTATGCAGTGTATTGAAGTCGATACATTGAGAATGGGGTTGTGGGCTTAACGCCCCATTTGGTACCTCGAAGTACGGAAACTTTAGGACCGGGCAGTTTGAAATAAAGATACAAAGAACCGTCCGATCCACCAGAATCGCTTAAAAACATCATCATGCTCACTAAAAGACAAATAGCAACCAATTATTCTAAATAATTATCGTACAATATACCTATGGATAATAAATTATTTATATATATATATACACACATACATACATACATACATATATATATATATATATATATAAAAATAATTTAAGCATTTTTAATGCATTTCTATCTTTTACACTCATCTGAATTTGGTTAGACTTGGCTTATCTTTCTAATCTGTATTTAGTCAATAAAACAATAAATAAAAGACTGCCATCCAATTTCACTAAAAAATATGAACAACAACAACCTGACCAGCAAACCAATGTACAAGACATTTGCTATTCTTACATTTATTCCTGAAAAAACAAAACATCTATTTATTTTTAAATGACCCCATGGGGACATCCAACTCGGACTGAAACAGATTGTAGAAAGTCAATCACAACACTGGCCACAACCAGTGGTTTCACATGCTCAAAACAAAAATATGTATGTATGTGTGTGTGTGTGTGTGTATGTACACTTTGATTGGAGTTTTACTATAAAAGGATGTGGATCCCCCAATCGCACACGTCACCAAGGAATGATGGAGTCTCAGCCTTCACTCGTCTTAAGTACGTTAAGATTTGGATTGATTGTGTGTGTAATATATATATATATATTATATATAAAAAAACCTGTTCAAGTAAGAGAAAGAAAAGTGATTGTACCTCTGTTAATGGTTCTTCACCCCCCTGACCAAGTTAGCACAAACAAACAAACTCTGTATGACTGATGTGGAACGCTCTTCCTGTAGATGGAGGGGTGGAGGGCCCAAGCAGTCATGTTGCGCTTGTCTGTGCGGCAGTGTGTGTGTGTGTGTGTGTGTGTGTGTGTGTGTGTGTGTGTGTGTGTGTGTGTGTAATAAATGTGCAAGTAAGACGAAACCAAAAACGGAGGGAAGAAAAATAAGTTGTGTGGACTTCAGGACGGTAGACGGACTGTGTGTGTGTGTGTGTGTGTGTGTGTGTGTGTGTGTGTGTGTGTGTGTGTGTGTGTGTGTGTGTGTGTGCGTGTGCGTGTGCGTGTGCGTGTGCATGGTCATGTTTAGCAAGCACAATCCTGATGGGACCTCTGCGGCTGCTCGCTGAGCTGCGGTCCCTGTTTAGTGCCAGTGACAGTTGGGTCGTTGTTGTCCAAACTGTCGGACATCCTCTCACAGATGATGTCCACAAGCCGCTCAAAGGTCTGCTTTACATTAATGTTATCTTTAGCACTTGCTTGAAAGTGCTCAAAACCTGCCGGGGAGACACACAGAGGCTTTGGTTATGCTTATTGTTCTGACACAAAGCTGTGGGAAAAGCTCTACGATTTTCCTTCCATTTTGGATCTGTGCAAGTATTTATGAAATAAGTCTATTCACATGTGTACCTTTTCAGATAATATCTAAAAGGCAAACTTATTAAAGAGGACTAATGCTAATATAATCAACAGCAAATGTTTTGAAGCATACAATAGGAAGGTTATTCTATGGTCAGAGTTGTATATCCTCTTCTTTGATGCCATGATGCCATGGTGGAAAAGCAATCTCAGTTTAACAATCTAGTTTTACTCTGACCAGACTTACCCAGCTGTTCTGACAGCTGTCGGCCCCTCTCCGAGGCCACCACTCGTTCATCCTCCATATCACACTTGTTCCCCACCAAGAGGACCTGGGCATTGTCCCACGAGTATGTCTTGATCTGGGTCGACCTGTTGCCAGATATAGAACACAGGGTTTTTGCTATATCTTCTAACGGAGTATCGCAAACATGTTTATCTTAGATTAAGTCGTTTTTAGAAAGCATTGAGGGTTTAGCACTACAACAGACCTAAAACAAATACTTTAACTCACACACTAAGACACATGTTTTTTTTTTTTTTTTTTACATGCATTAGTCCCATTTTAAATTAAAAAAATATTTTTAAGATCCAAGAAGGTGTCAAAGCCATTTGAAATAGTGTGAAAATAGTGACCATGGCAACGTAACACAAGCCAACCGACAGGCTTCTAACAAGTCAGGTTCAAAATAATTAGGAAACCACTCATTTAAATATAACAAAAGGTTGACAGAGAGGAAAGCACTATTTATCCTCACTGCTAACTTCCCTTGCCAACAGTTGCAACAGAACTGGATTAAATGAAGGCCGTGTTCGGATCTGACCACTCATCTGGTTACGCTATCCATGTGCATTTATCTATAACAAGTTGTAAATCGGCTTATTTTACAAATTGGCTCTTTCTTGTTCTTCAAAAAAATGAAATGCACTTAATGTAAGTCACTTTGGAAAAAATTGTCAGCTAAATGACATGTAATGTAACATATCTGTCTAGTTAAACCCTGATCTCAGAAATCCAGACCTCAAGAAAGGGGAGTAACATGAACAACATAACATTGTATGTTGCCAAGTTGTCACACACAGACACGCATGCTGCGTGTCACTCACCAGTCTTGCACGGCGTTGAAGGACTCCTCGTTGGTGATGTCATACATGAGTATGAAGCCCATGGCTCCCCTGTAGTAAGCTGTTGTGATTGTCCTGTAGCGCTCCTGCCCAGCAGTGTCCTAAACAAATACATTTGAGTAAATATACGTTTGTCATTGTTTTATGGACCCGATGAAGACGTTTCCGCTCAGGTTGTGGTCTAAACATTTGCAAGTAGGATTACATATGCATTCGGATTTTTCGTCTTTGTCTGCAGACCATTGTCGCACCTGCAAAGGATTTATTCTTGATGCAATGTGCTGCCCGATGATTGCCATTAAACTTTGTGGCTCATGTCAGGAACACTTCAAGGGTATTGCTGTTACACAGCAGATGAAGTAATTCCAGGGACAGCTGGTAACCATTACAGACACATGGTAATAGAAGCCGCTTGGGTCACACATGTGATGAAACGTGATTTTTTATTTTTTATTTTACGAAAGACACTGCCAGTAGAAATCAAATTTACATTAGTTCTGTTGATTTTTAAATACTTTGAGGTGCCGCGACTAGTTATTTAGTTGACATACTAATAATGCCAAAGGCAGCAATAAGCACAGTTATGAGAGTTTTCATTAACTTCTCGTAACCTCTTAAGAGTTTGGAGTAAAAGGTCACAGTTACTTCTGTGATTCACTCTCTCCTGTACGCCTAAATGCATGTGCGTGTTCACTTCCTCACCCATATCTGCAGCTTTATCCTCTTGTCGTTCCTGTAGATAGTCTTCACCTTGAAGTCGATGCCCACCGTGCTGACGAAGGCTGGCGTGAATGAGTCGTCCGCGTAGCGGAAAAGGAAGGAAGTCTTTCCTACGCTGCTGTTGCCAATGATGAGGATTTTAAACATGTAATCGAAATTCTGGTCCGATGACTCCTTCTGTCCGTATGTGGCATTTGCAGACGCCATCTATGCAAAGACTGAGATATCACATTAATCAGTTACAGGCAAGTTGATTCAAGTAACATCATGTAACAATAGAAAAACGTTAATGTTACCTAAAACAATAAAACATAACCACCACACTCACACTTGTAGAATTAAAGCCTCCCGGACATTTTCTTAAAAGAACTACACGTTCTATAAAGCAGGGTGGAGCTGTTGTATCTGATCACATTAAATTAGGTAGGCACTGTTCTCAAAAGTTTGAGCCAACCCCCTGCAGATACAATCTCATACATAACTCCTGTCACTGGATGAAACATTTCATGTTCACTTGAAATAATGGTAATGAAGAAAAATCTTGCCCTGCCGTTTAAGATTAGGACACGTCACAGGTTACCACACCTTTCATCAATCGCTTTTAACGCGTTGCATTTGGTCGAAAATTAATGCAGTAAAATATAAAGATGAACACATTTAAGAAACATGAAAGCCTTTAAGAAAGGAAGCTGACCAACAAGATTAAACCCTGATAACACAAGTCCGTGTAGTTGTTAATAAATATAAAAATACGAAAATACACAATACATCTAGCATTATATTGAAGGTTAAAAGGGTTTACAACAAGCTTCAGTAACAAAGACGTGAGTTATAACATGCACCATGTGAGCCTGGCAGATGTCAGGTACCTCATTTACAAATTTTGCAGACCAACTGTTTATCCAACTCTAGATTGGAAGAGAGCAAAACCAAACTACTTGGTGGCATCTTTGACCACAATCCACAGACCATCCCGGTGCACAGACACCGTGGGATTAATGCACGGAAAACTGAGGAGCAGCTCGTCCCCATTGTTCAGACCATCTGAATCCACACCTCATTACACCCGCGATGGGCTTAGGAGCGATTACAGTCAGCGGCGTGATGCCAAGTTGCACTGCTAAAACCAGTCTGGGGACTATTATCAAGGAATGCATTCACCAAGCCGTTTCGCCGATATCCAAACGCAGGCCGCGGGGTTTCCACTTCCACGTCAATAATACCTCAGCGAGGATAAGAGGACGGAAGTGCCGCAGCTTAGCGGACCAAGCGTCGGCTAAACGAGCCGTCGTGCGGTCCCATTAGGACGGAACCCTGCGTGCAGCGCTACGCTGTCCGAACAATTCCCAACGACCACACACACACACACGCGCACACACGCGCGCACACACACGCACACACACACGCACACACACGCGCACGAGTTTGCCTCGTAGTACGAGAGATAAACTGGGATGAAGGGGCCACGCCTGCAGGGCCAGGTTTCTGAACATATGCTGCCAATTAAAGTTAAACGGCCTGAACGGTCTCCTCGTCGTCAGAGGAGCTTATCTAGCGTTAGCATTGCTGGATATAAAATGCGGGCTGCTTGCGTTCGCGTTAGCAGGAGGAGGAAAACATATATATACATTAGAAGGCTTTTTTTTAAAACATCACTCAGCAGCCACTAATAAAAAAACGCCACGAAACACGTGTTAAGGACACGAAAGCGATACAGGTACAAATGTGAGTTTTAGCTTAAACGCATCGCTCCCGTGACGCTAACGCAGCAGACCGCTGATAAAAGTAGCAGCAAGAGCTAGCTAAGCATCCCAGCTAACGTCATGTCAAATGAAGGTCTTCCTTATTTAAGACTTAATTCTCTGTCAAAACCCAGGACACGACGAGGGACAGACTACCCGTATAAAAAGCCGTTGCGACTGTTAGACAGTTTACCGTTAACTCTCGTGTTTTATCCTCGGCTTCCCAGCAGCGGCCAGCCAAGAGTCCAGCTTTGCACCTGCAGTAACATAAGCGGGTATAGTGTAAGGATGATTGGCAGGACTATTGGCCAATCGGTGAAGCGCACCCGTTCATTCACACAGAGCCCAGCCCTACACGCTATTCATAGACGTCAATTCAGTATTATTTGTGCAAATCAAGAGTGAACGTAGCAGTGGTGAGTAAATGGTGAAATACCAGAGAAATAAAGGCGTTATAGAGGTGTTACAAGCAAAATATATTAATTATGGAGTAAACTGAGAAAATCTTTGAGTGTTATGTTCAATATGCAATGATTTATAGTTATTGTTACAAATTCAGATAGTACAATGACAAGAACATTCTGCTTAATATTTTATATATATATTTTGTTAAAGCAGAGAACAACACTTAGAGTGAATATTTTTTCTTTTATTGGCAAGGCATACAGTTCTAGTTGGAGAGAGGGCTAACAGTTTGGATTGTCAACACTGCAGTCTTACTTCATGATCTTTGTTCATGTCAAAAAACGGAAATACTGATAGGATGACTTGAAGTTCTGTGACTAAATATTCTTCACTATGAATCAAACACGTCTGAGATTAGCACACTTACTGTAAGATCACATGATTGTGAAAACTGAGGAAGACGGGAAAGATGTTTCCGAAAATTCATATGGAAATCTGTCGCTAAACAATTTTTATACAAAGAAAAACTGAAAGTGAGTATTTTGTCTTATGTATCACATTATTTTCAAGCAATAAAGTAATAGGAAGGAAAACAGCAGAGTTATGGTTGAAATACGTCCTGTGTGACTTTCTAAACATCAAATCGTACTGTGACGGAAAAAACACTACTGTTCCGTTGTTTTCTGACAGATACAATAGAAATAATAAATAAACTGTACATGAAGATTTGTGAACAAAACTGTGAACAAAATCCAACAATTAGTGACATGTAGAGAGACAGACTAATGTTTGCATGTTGTGCTTTTAAGCTGTTAAATAGACCTTAATATTGAAGGCATCCTTGAGTGTTGGTCAGTTTAGTTCTGTTAATGGCTACCGAAGGGATTGCAAATGTTTAATCCAGCATGACAGCGAGGACATCAATGACGAGAAGAAAAAAAAAGCCAACTTTGAAAATAAGGCTTCAAAAACTGTTCAACTTGTTCACACATTAACGCGTGATTTACTGTTTCATGGTAATTAAATAAAAAAATTCTCCTCAGACTAAGTTTAGTTAATTATCTATATTATTCTCTAAATCCTGCAGCCAATGTCATGTCAATTACAAAAACAAACTTCAATCCCTCCAACATCTGCCTTGAGAGCTGTAGTGGTCCGGCCCACAGGATTCCATTCACCCACCAGGCTATTTGCTAAAAAAAAGTCACCATACATGTTCAACTGTACTGGAAGTGCAGAACTGTAAAGTACCATACAAAGTGCTTTGGTTTTTTCTTAGCAAACACACTGAAAAAGTCAACTCAGTCATTCAGTCACACGCACAAAAAACACATCACTGTTTTAAGAAAATATCAGCTTCAGTTACACTGTTTGAACAACAGCACAAAACACTGGGGTCAGATTGGCACACAGGGTGCTACAATCAACCAGCTTTATCAGTCGCTGATGGAAAGTAGCCAGTGGCAAAATGGAAATTACAGTACGGGTTGTGTCATGCTTGCTTGGCACTTGTTTTGTCATTGACTTTGTCCCTGTGAAGAGCGAAATACTGATCAATGAGAGAAAAAAGACGGGGGAAATAATCTGACATATGAAAGTCTCCTCGATTATTTCTTTTTGCAGTTACAATGATGCTAACATGCTTATTTTTTTTACCCTGTGTGCTGCTAACACACTGCCTTTCATGCAAGTGGATGTTTCAAGAAACTGCATTTTAGGAGGTCGATGCTGTGTGTAACATATTGAATATTGGATATTGGATTCATAGCTGTACTGCAGCATTTCGTTTTTGCATGATGTCTTTGCTGGTGACTTGGCAGCGAATTAGTTTTTTTTTGTCAACAGCCTCCAATAAGTAAATGTCTTTGCTCAAGCCCTTAAAAACCACAATGAGGGCCAGTAATGGACAAAACCGTAAAGTGCTAGACTTGAAGGCAAACTTATAAAAGGGGTGCAGAATGCGAAGAATGCCAAAATGACAACAAAAACACCAAAAATAAAATAGAAATAAAACAGAAACTTAACTGATATTTTGGGCAGTCCTACAGTAAAATACGTCTTAAATGCATTTCTTCACATTGCAAGACAATTACCTCCAATGCCAGAACTTCAGTTCCACTTATCGCCGCTGGGAGGCGCCATGTGCATAGTTCTCATTGCTTTGGATGTAATTCCTTGACTGTATAACGCGTCACTGACCCTGGCTCAGAGTTGTTGCTGACAATAGCATTGTTTAAAAACGGAAATAATAAGCATTAAGCCACCGAACATTTCGAAAGAACATGTTGTCAGCTACTTTATTATGGTTATATCTTTCTGAACATGCTTGGGCTGTGCAACATCACCTGAAAGGAGGGCTACTTGTACAATAATCACTTAATATGTCAGCTACATTTAAAGAATCCTGCATAGTTCCTTTCTGCCATTGTTTTGCTGCTTACACCGTTTTGAAGTCTATTCAATGTATCTTCATTCACTGAATTGTGTGAACCTAAATAAAATATAACAGAATAAACAAATCCATGCAAAACCCTGTAACGTGTAAGTTTGGCAAAATGTCTTACAATATGTTGTTGTGTGTTTTTTGCTCATTCATCACTTCCTCAGTTTCTTCACAAAAGAGGAAGACTGTTTTGTCATTTGTTGTAGTACAGCTTGAGTTTTTAACGGCTTATTGTCTCCGTAGAACTTTATCCACAGGATGTCTGACTGAGTAGAGCGGCGACTCAGTCCATCGGCCTCCCTCCAGTGTAGAACTGCAGACTTTCTTAACTCCTCCCAACCCCACCTGCACTGCCCATCCCGAGGAACGTTGTCCCACTGACCTCGGAAAACAGAGTTGGCGGTGCTTGGTTGGAATGGGAGAAGGAGAGCGACGGAGGAGGCACCCATATCAAGAAAGACAAACAAAAGGCCAAAAGAAATACAGCTTTTGACTGGTGCTATGTGCCAAGTCGGAAGCGTGGTACCCCGGAGACGCCTTCCTGGTCTGCTTCTCTGTCTTCGGCCGTATCAGGGTCTAAAGAAAACGTCCTGCCTGCATCAGCAGAGAGCTTTTTGGCGAGCAGGCGAGTCGTAGCAGATACTGCAACGCATCCGCTGCCAGAATCGGTTCTGGAGAGTTCAGTCCCACAGCTGCTAAAGCCCTCCTCTTCCTCGGGAGGACTCTCTGTATCGGACTCTCCCTCTTCTTCTAATGTCAGCTCAAACTGGAACTTGTCGACCGAAACGGAGCCTCCGCCCCCAATGGGCGCTGAGGATTCCCCGGCGGGGGCTCCGTCCTGCTGGTCCTCTGGGTGGGGCGAGGGGCTGTGGGGGATCATGCTCTGGTACCACTCTCTGTTGTCCTCAAGGGTGTCGAGGATCTCCTGAGCATCTGGGTGGACGAGGTCGGCCCACGTCTCCCACAGAGGATGAACGATGTAGTCAATAAAACCCACCTGAACGAGAGAAATGTTTCATATCAATATGGGGAATTCCCCTTTTTTGTTAAATTGTCTTCATTCAATTGAAAACGTTATTATAATTTCGTGTAGATTTCGGGAATGGAGAAATCCTGCTTCAATAATATACCTGGTTCTTCTCTATTGAGGCGTTTTGTTTGTCACACATGGGGCTGATCTCCATGCCCTTGTCTCTCTCCCTGTCCCCCTGGGTGAAAAACTCCACCATGATGCGGTCCGTCCACCGACGGTACAGCTCGAGAGGCTTGGTGGGGTTGCTTAGGTCTGCACAGTGCACCATGTTCTGAAGGACCTGCGGTCGGAGAAAAACATGTTCCTCGTCAGCTTTTTTTGTTGTTCTTTACCACAGTGAATAGTATCTCCACAATGGTATTTGTTGTTCAACTACAGCTCAACGCAGCTCTTCCAATGAATGACAAGGGTCTCACCTGTATGCGGTCGGAGTAGTTGTCCAGCAGAAGGACTCCTAGACTGGTGACTTTCTTGGTTTCCACCATGGTCTTCAAGTCTGCCAGTAAATTCATGTGTTTAGACATGTCTGTGGCCAGCACCTGCAGGTGATTTGGGAAAGCAGAGGTTTCAGAAAGGAAACCGTACCACGTCTACAATCTCCAAGGTGTCACTGGCGTGTCCTACCATATCGATGACAATTTTGCGCAGCGACTGTCTCTGCTTTTTGCCGAGGTTCTGAAAGATGTCACAGTTATCTTCCTGCAGAAGCTTGAAGCCGACGGCCAGATGGTGATTCTCCAGCACCGAGGAGTCGTTGTACATCAGGGCCAGCTCTGAGTCTGAACAAAAAAATGCAATACAAATGTACTTTTACAGGCAGCACTCTACACCACCGAGATGGGCAACAAATTAACGCAGAAGCACACAGACTCTACACAGACTTGTGTATACAGGCACCTCGCTCGTCCGCATAGTTAATGAATACACTCAGTAGCCACGCACGTTCATAAAACCCCAATGGAGCTGTGCAAACTCACTGGTGTTGATGAGAAACTGATTGGAAACTCCGGGGTGATCCACATCGTGGATGGCGCTTGAAAACAGAGCGGCGAGGATCTCCAGATCCGTAAACACAGCCTTGGACAACACAGGACGGCAGGGACTGTCAACATATGTGTATGTGTATGTGTGTGCGTGTGTTGCAAGCGTTATTTTAATAGTGATTGAGTTTGAATCTGCTCTAGTCTTGGGTGAGTCTACCTCCAGAGCAGGTGTGGACAGTAAGACATGCGTGGACTGGACCACGTCTGCCGCATGGATGTTGTTGTGGTAGGCCACGTCGGCATGGTAATGATCCTCTAAAGTCATCATGAACGTAATGAAAGTGTCCGCTGGAATCTTGAAGGACTTCAGCAGGTCACGTTCCTAGAGCAGCCGCGGAGCAAGAACACACAAGACAATCATTTAATCATCGTTTCAATCTTTACTGAAATGCCTTTGTCACGTCACTGCTTCACTTGTTTATTTACTGTCTTGTTCGAAAGTGGTACCTGGAAGATGGTGTACATGGTGACCGTCAGTGGGCGATTCCCAGAATACTCAGAGACCTTGAAGATGTCAATGCCCCACCTGTTAACATCCTCCAACTCCTGGCATTGAGCAACAGTCACAAATACACATTATCACAACATGCATTACGAAGGGGAGAATGATTTGAATGAAGACAAACAAGTCGGGAACTCGTCCTCATACCTTGGCTAGGAGTCCTTCCTGGCTGGCATTGACCCCAAAGCGAGGGATGGTGGAGGGGGCGAGACTGGGGCTGTGGGTGGCCTTCTTCACACCGCTGATCTGGGACATGGGCCGCTTCTTCTTGTCCTTCTCCTTGGTGGGGGGAGACATGATGTCCATGTCATGTTGCTTCTCTGTCAGATGCAGTCAGACACAGTGTTAAAGCCGCAGCCCGACAGCAATTTCAACATTTTATGGGACGCATGTCTTGAAATAGAGCTTAAGAATACACAAAGTGGAAGTATTTTACCTAAGAAGGTACTAGAGATGAACTCAGACACCTGGTTCCCCGAACGACTGGTTTCTGACAGCTGGGTGAGCTCTCGGTTCAGCATCCTCTTGAACTAAGGACGAACACACAAACATACACAAACACACACACAGACACACACACCATGAGAGCATCCATAAGTTTTAACAGGCCATAACTGTCTTTCGAACAAAAAAAATCTCGCCCTCGGAAGAAATGTAAACTTGTTGAATGCTGTTAGGTCTTCATGAGTTGGTCTTTAAGTTTATATGTCCCAGTGTCTGATATTTTACCATCAGCTTTGGCGTTTCTGTTGCCATCGCTCTAGACAGGCTTCGTTTAATGTGAGAAGCCACAAAGCAGCCTCCCAAAAACAATTCACAACTCCATGTGTGCTTCAAGCCAAAATGCAATCATTTTGACTACGGCTTAACTTACCAGAACTAATTACTAGAGCCCACTCTGAGGAACTAAAACACAGAACACCATCAGCCACCTATTGGTAAAGCCACAATGACAACAACAACACATTTTCTCCATTTGAAGTATTTGTATGTGTCTGACTAAAGACGCTGCAAAAAGTACTGAATTGGAACAGACAACAGCATCACTGATCTTAGTGGTCTGCACACAAGTGGATCGGCTTTATCAAATCATCAAAACAAATCTACTGATCTAAAAGAAGGTTTCCACAGTCACATCTTCCCTCGCATCCCCTCCTCCCCCCTACTTTGCCCCCTCGCCTCTCCTTACCTGCAGGAACATCCACGACACCGTGATGAAATAGCTCTCCTCTGGCATTTCAGCGCAAAGTTAAACATGGAGAGAAGAACTGAGAGACAGCGAGAGCTGAGAGAGAGCTGAGCTTTCGGGCAGCAGGGACAGTGTGCGCTGCCGCACCGCAGAATCCAAAAGCCAGCAGACAGTCCACTGGTCAGTGCGAGGATGCGAGGATGCGAGGATGCCAGGCGGGGAGGTCACACTCCCTCGTTCCTCTCCTGACTCCATTCACTCAGTCACTGCCTGCTCCCCGTGTGTGTGTAAACAGAGGGAGGACGAGCTACTCTAATCTCCGCCTTCTTCCAAGAAAAAAAAGGAAAAGTAATAGTCTAAGAATAGCAGCCAATCAGGCAGCTGCCGCGGGAGCGGTGGGGGGACACCGAGGGCTCTGATTGGTGGACGCATGTAGAAAGTAGGCGGGGCCGAATACGTCAGAGGAGGAGGTTGTGAGACACACCATGTGCACCAAGTTTGAAGAAGCTATGAGGGAAAACCTTTGCATGGATGGAGGAGGGGGGGGGGGAGAGACTCCATTCACGTGGCCACAAATAAACTTCCACGCTGCAAAGACGTGTACTGTTATCCTCAATAGTTTCATGAACAAAAGATAATAAATGACATTGGGGAGGCGTTTGGGGGGGTAGTAGCTCCAGCCTCCACAGCAAGGCAAGCGGAGAGGTGTGTGCGTGTGTTATCGTGTTATGTGGGTGGTCTGGGGTCTGAGGAGAGACAGACGCACGTAGGTAGAACGGATGAGGGGTGGGGGTGGGGGGATGCTGTTTCATCTGCAGCTCCCACTGCCTCATCAACATTTCTCTGCACATGAGTGGGGGGAAGGGCCTGTCTGTGTGTCTGTTCTCTGCGTGCGTGCATGAAGCCATCCCACTCATTCATGGAATCCCCCCCGTCTTCCATCCGCCGACCGGCGGGACACTCGATTCATATTTTCTTGGAGTGTTTGTATTAGTGAGCTGTCAGATTTGCTTACAGACAGGTAAACCGCTCCGCAACTTTGCAACTATTTGTGTCACCCTGAGCGCTGAGGCGGAGTGCATCTTCCTCTCGTGTGTATGTTCGGTGATGTGTTGACGTATTATGCTGAAGTACCTTGTTGGAAGCCATCTCGCTGACAGAGTGCCGGGTTTTCAGCGTCTCCAGTTGTTCCAGACACCAGTCCAGCTCATCCAGCGTCTCTATGGCCAGCTGCTGGTGAGGCTCCTCTGTAACAGAAGAACACAGCAAAGCATTATGGGAAGGATACGGGTCTGGCATGAGCGTGGACATCCTGTTTGAATATGCAAACATTGTTGTTTGAATACAGAAAATAGAATTTCAAGATACATATAGAGAATAACGATTGAAGACACATTGTAGAATATGATAGCAGAATCACTTCTGTTTATTACTGATAATATTTACATACCTGTCCCTAAGTGATGCTTAAGGAAAATAAATCATTTAAAACAGTATTGAAATACTTCCTCCACCACCACTGAACTTCATTTACTAATCCAGTACTGTGACCTGTTGCCGGTAACCTATTCTACAAATGCAATCACAGTAATGCCGTGGACGTCTGTCTGTCTTTCTGATCGAGGTCAGTGTTGACAACGGGACATTGATTTGTAGAGACTTTAATAACCTGTACCGACCTGCAAGGCTGGTCTTGCACATAGATGGTGGGTTGTTGCCTGAAGATCGCATCCTGTAGACAGAGATCATCCAAAGTCAGCAAAGAAAAAGTCAGATTGTGACCACAGCATAATTACGTATGTGTCAAGTGTGACGACTGTAATATTCATTTGAATACATTTTCTAAAAGCTTACTTGCTGGCTGTGCGATCTTGCTGGTCTGTTATGACAGCAAAGTTACTTCTGACTGTCCTCAGGCTGGCAAGGACCTGTGAGATGGGAACGAGAGACTTAAGGTATGAAATATACGTATGTGTATGTAAATATACATGGGATATGTATGACATACTTAAACTCAATCAATCTGGAACTAGATGATGCCTCTTAATGTGAATCTCTGACAAGCGCATGAAACCAAACACCGTGGCTTTTGTTCTCCAAGCTCAAGTGCTATGCGGAGGCATTCCCCTCTCTGATGTTTTGATGGCATCACTGACACCCTCTATGTTATGTCTGTCACTCCATCTGTAGCCAAACACTGACTCAGCGCACAGTGGAAGCCCGCAGTGTATCCGGTGTCCAGGCCTGACCCGTGTGGCCGGCCTTATCAGCCTCCATGCAAATGTAAACAGCGTGATCCAGCAGTATTGCATTCACCGCTGCTTTCATGGTGTAAAGTGAGCACCAGTGTGACGCACGTCCCACGCAACAGCCGTGCAACGCCCAGCGGGACGCCTGATCCTGTAGCAAGGCCAACATAATGCCGAGGGGCTGTTCCGATGAGGCAGTGAGCCCAGGCTCGTACCATCTGGAGTTTTATTATAGTTTTCTTTAAAGACCTTCTGTCCTCAGCAAACAAATGATTTCATTTTTATTTTCTAACATTAAAAAAAGGAAAATTGCTTCAAAAAGGTTGGATGGGAAGGTTTTTAACGGACTCACCTGTGCAAATGGCGTCACAATCATGTCTTCTGTGTGTCTGCAATACAGAAAGGAATAGAGGCGTGAAACCGGGACTCTTTTAAATATGAAGGCCAAAATATTGGCTAAGAGGAAAACCAAACTGCACCTGTTTATCCTACTTCATCCAAATAATGAGGTGGTACGAAAAACCAGAGGACTAGTTATCATATTTAGTTTATTCACCACTCCCTTTGTCATTATGTTGGAATGTAGCTTCGTCAACAAAAAAAAACATGTCATGCACTGAGAAAACAGATTGGGGGTAGGTGGAAGAGTGGGTGATACAAGTATAAACTGGTAGATGCTCAAATAAATAAAAATTGACTTGGTTGTCTCTGACTAAGCGTCACATGCAAAAACAAACAAAAAAGAACTGGGTGCTTCGGGTGGGGAGGGCGGGGGGGCGGGGGTGTTTATTATTTAGTTACGTTTGTCAGGAGGGAAGTGGTAAATGGCTCTGCCATCTAGGGAAGAAGAGAGCTTCAAGGGGACAGAGTCAGTGTTTTTATCTTAATTTTGTCTTATCATGTCTCACCGAGATGACAACCAGTTGACTTCCCAGTGCTTCAAGCTTTCCTCCCTTCAAAAACAGATAGGCGAGAGTCGGTGAGGAGACCTGCGACTGCTTACGTTCCAGTCTCAGAGGTGCTTAGACATTATATAAACTCTGTAGGGCACTGCTTCAGGGACATACCGTGAACACAAACAGCGAATAAATAACAGAAAATAAATTTGCCTCTTTCTTGCAATACCAGTGAAGCTGATACACAAGGATATTGGGTGGAGAACGGGTGGTTGTTCTAATGTTGGGCTTCAGAGCGCTCTCTGAGAATCCAAAGGAAATGTGAAAAAGACAAGTTTTAATTTGTCCCCTTATGACGATGCCGTTGAGATCGCAAGTGTTGGCTGCAGCTTGCATGGGAAACAACACTTAAACTAATGCACCACCGTTGGAATCTTCCAATGCAGAAAGCTCTCGGCACAAGGAAGAAAATCATAACGATTATTTTTTAGTTTAGGTTATTTAACACTCATTTTATATTGGTATCCCAGTGGTGGGTATTTAGATTGAGGCTGAAAGTCTTTTTTCATTGTGAAATATCAAGTATTATTATTTTAGTGGAAATGGAGTTTTGTATGCAATCTAATGCATATAATATACACATATAACTACATGTCAAATTATGCACACAACATACAAGTAGGACGAATGATTGAGAGACAATTGACGGTGGCATTCTTACAGGTCACTGGCAGCGGAGGAGTTTCTGGAAGGACCTTTGGGTGAAAGGTCAAAGTCAGAGTCGGAGCGGTAGAGGAAGGATTCCCGCCGCTGGCTGTGAGGGAAGTTGGCCTGCAAGACCAGACCGCCAGAGCCGGGGCTGGTCTGGGCATCCAGGGGGCTGCGCCCCACCGCCAAGCCATTCTCCGCATCGAAACTACAACCACAAGAGAGCCAGAGGAGAAAAGAACGCGTTCAGGTTCCACGTCTCGAAACAGCGTGGGAAGGAAATGAAAGAAGCATCGATGCAGTCCTTCTCAAATGTCGCTGCCGTAGTAAAACCGTTAACAAGTGAACGTCTGCTAACAGTGTTCCTACATGAAGCTCCTCTCTCTGTATACATGTGGGACATATCCAGTTTGTCACCTTGTGATTATTGAATATTACATATTGAAATATTCTGCCTGACTGGCCTTTTCAATTAAATAAAATAGAATAAATTAGTTTTGGACCATCACATGGATCAGTGAAGATCCATAGACCACAGGCTTTATTTGGTTACGCCTGTTGAGAGAGACTGGTCCCGCTCAAGGAACAATGAAAGGCAGAAATACAATAAACAATACTTCAAAACTAAAAATATAACAAGCTTTCATCAGTGGGTAACACCATTCAGACGTTTTTATCTCTTGAAAAGGAAATAGTGTAATTTCTAAGGAGGTGTGACCATTATGAAACAATAAAGACCGAAATAAAAGCAAAAAAATGACAAATTTAGGAAGGTGCCACAAAGTATATGTGTGTGTGTGAATATGTGGGAGTGCAGTTATCACACTGACTAAAATTAGAAAAGCACCACAATGAGGGGGTGTTGAGAGCCCCAGACTTGTAATTGTGATGGCGGAGTCCTGCATGTATGTGTGTGTGTGTGTGTGTGTGTGTGTGTGTGTGTGTGAACACACATGTATAAAATCAGCATCAGGGTAATGACGTCTAAAAACTCTCAGCGCTCAGGTGAGGAGGAGACCCTGCTGATCAAACACGACCCGACGACAGAGAAACCAAAGAAAGGGACGCAGTCTGGGCACGTTTGTGCGTTTCATCCAAGTCCCTTCTGCTGACATGCGAACGCAGAGAGAGACTGTGCTAACCTGCAGCTCCGTTTGGAAACACTTTTCCTTTTACTCGTCTGAGGAAGCGTGGAGGATTTTGGGCACACATTTCATCTTTTAAATACATACAGCAGTGGAAACAAGCCCACAGTTATTGGTTTATGGGAGCAGGAGTGATAAAGCTTCAAATGTCTGTCGATGATATGTGTGGGAAATATTGAAACACAACATAAAAACCTCATCAAGAAAGAACTGAATAACAGCACTGAATTATAAGCTCTTTGATTAACACTGAATGCAACAGAACATATGTTGATGTGTGTGTAACATACTAGCAGACACCAACATGTTTGTTCATCATGCTAGAATGTAAAGAATTGTCAGATTTGCACTGAATATGTACAAAAGTGATGTAAAGTCAGTTTTTGTTAATAAATAAATACGGGAAAAAGTTTTTGTTAGCAAACAATTATGAGCTTGAGGTATGAACAGGTTGAGGAAATAGAGGCTGCATTTTTTTTCAGACCAACATCAAATTCTAACCTCCTGCCCCTCCCCACCCAGCTGACCCATGAGGACAAGACGTTGGTGTTTTGCTGGCTATTACGTAAGACGTAAGATCGAGCTGAAGGCCCCTGTCCTTCATTCGTGTGGTAGATTCGGACTCTCTGACTACTGCACTGAACCAAGGAGAGGACTCGGAGACAGAGGGGAGGGGAGTAAACAAGCAGAGAGACTGTAAATACCGAAGAGCCGGTAATACCGCGCATTCTGAGACGCACAAAGGACGGCTGTTTTGTATGAACTGTGCACCGGGGGGGGGGGAAGGATGTATATCTGTAAAGGTACAAATGTGTATTTGATTGTCTGTGGGAAGGAGGATTAATTATCACCTAAAAAAGTGAGCATTGCCCCGTAAACAATGCCTTGAAAAGCGGTGAAACGCACCACCAAATAGACCTATAGTGTGTATAGTTTTGATTTACATACGCACACATCCACCCTTCCCAGTTACTACTACAAGCACACAGGCTTGGAGCTACACCCACTCCACCTTCTCCATCTATCTTGTTCTGACCTCCATATCGATGCTGCTCCTGCGTGCTTTGACCATAAACGCGTTTCTATTTTGGTCTCTGGGTGACACTTCTTCCACCGCGCGGCTAAATTTAGCCTCCTCGTGGATGGGGAAGAGACTGAGAGAAGCAGCGACGCAGCTAAAAATAGACGTTCAGGTGGAACACAGAGCCATCCCCTCCCCTCTCTATTCCCCCTGCATTGCAGAGCTGCAGACTTGTCCCCTCCATTCATTAATATTTATGGGGGAGTTTCTATTTGAAGCCGATGCTGAGCTAAAATTAGATCATAGATAGAAATATCACCCACGCATTTCCTTCGCTGCCGTTTCACGTTCAGCATTCTTGTCTTTCTCTGTGGTGGGAACATAGTCGGGACTTGCTAATGACACTGAACCATTTACCTTCCACACATGCACAATAAAATGATATGTTTTGCATGTGCGTGATTCCCTATAGTCACAGTGCATCGAGTTCCCTTTGGTTTACCAGCGTGGAGCCCAGGAGTAGTTGTTGCCTAGGTAACATCAAACGGAGACTGAGACAATGATTTTCAAACCCATGCTATCTACATTATTTAAGATTTGTCCATTGGGGTAATTTTCTGCAGTTGAAATACATGTGCCAATTTGAACTACATGTTATGATTATGGTCGAAAAAACAGAGCAAAAGTTCTTATTATAATATTGCAGGGATCGTTGGGGAGGAAGTAGGCCCCGAATGCAAAACAACAAACTGCCATTGTGCACGGCCCTTAGGACACACGCCTCATTATATGTACGCTGAATATGTCAACTGAGGTCAAAGGTCAGCCCCCCAAGCTGAGTGTTCGTGTCGTCCGGACAGGAAGCACACTGAGAGGCACCGCGGCCGTTTGGGAGGCTAGTCTTCATGCACAACTCCATTGTCTCTGTGTATTTCACAGGGCAACCAGTCGCTCTCACCACCTCCGTCCCTCCCTCGCTCTGCCTCAGCCACAAGTGATAAAAATAAAACCTAAGGAATGGGATTTTGTTTTAAATAATCTTGATGTGTCCGAGGGGTAAGTAGTGCATCAGATTGCGTTTCTGGAGATTAATGGCTGATGTGTTTAGTCGTCTGGAAAACGAATTGGTCTCTCTGACGACGGGGTCCCTCTGCTGGGATTTGGTGGGATTGCATGAGCCGGTCCATATATATGCTGCACATATTCCACTGTTGGTTGTGTAAATACTTGATGCTGTACGGCTCAAACAGTCAATTCACCGTCAAGTCAATTGACAAAGAATCCATCAGCAACAGTTTTGATAATTGATTACCTTTTTGAGTAATTCAAAAAGCAGTGCCATAGGATTTGCTCCGGCTTTTTTAAATGTGTCTCCTTTTTCGGGTAAAAACACTATTTTTGTTGGTTTGTAATTACAAATTGCACCCGAGTTTTGTAAAACAGCATCAAGATATGATCACGTTTTCAACGCATGAGTTACACAAAAAGTCACACACACACACACACACACAGACACACACAAAGTGTGATGGATGGTTAACTGTCAGTGGACCTGATACTCGACACCCCGCCTGCGTCACTGCCTGTCACATCAAGCTCAATCCCATCTGGGGAGCATTGAAATACAGGAGCTCCGGGGTAGAGCGAGGGAGAGAGGGAGGAGACCGGCCATCTGAACCTCCATTCATCATTCCCAGGCTTTTTCTGTGTCACAGTCAGAGCTACAATGTCTAACACCAGGAACAACTTGCCGGACCGGTTCACAAGTTTAATCAAAAGACATTTAAAAGAGGGAATCTCAACAAGAGACGCTTGGAAGTATCGCTATTCCTTCAATCATTTGAAATAATATTTTTTTTAACCTGACAGAGGAGTTTTGTTTCCTGCCGCGGTGTTCACACTAAGCCTTGTGCTCTGAAGTGTTTGCGTCTGCAAACGGCGTGTTAAATGGAAGTTCACGCCCGCGCCGGACGCGCCACACACAGAACAAAGTGAGGAGGAATAATTCTGTCAGGTTGTTTTCCCAGTGGCCCCTCGCACACTGTTTATAGTCTTGCCCTTCCTCTCCTTCACTGTAACAACACAATATTTGGGCAATGCAGCAACCTGGTCGAAGGTGTGTGCCTTTGTTCGTACGTACACTTAATTCAAATTCCCAGTAGCCGTATGGAAGCTCTTTGTTGCCTTTTTGCTGTAATCTTTCGAAATTGTTGTTGAATAGCGAGTTGTTTGTGTCTTAGCATGTTGCCTCTTTGACAAAGTATGATAATTAATTATGAACATTCCTTTGGTCTATTGAATATTCCTTAAATAATTATCAGCTTTAGGAATTGTAGAAAGTTTGACACTTGGGGAAACACCTTCTTGCTGATGATGAAATTGGAGGAGAAGATGCAATGTCAGTACGGTGAATTTGTCTAAAGGAGACAGTTAGCTTAGCATTAGGAATGGCAACCAAAAAAAAAGCCCCTAGAGTTAAAAGCTCCTTTTGTCTGGGAACAGTAACTGATGTTTCCGCTGGTTCCCTGGAAACTTGCTAACCAAGAAATAGCTTAGTACAAAAACAAAAAAAACATGGTTTTAGCAGTGATCAAACTCAGGGCCGGCCCGAGGCATAAGTGAACCATGCGGCTGCTTGGGGCCCCCTGGCTATCAGAGGCCCCAAGCAACCAGCGAGCCGTGTGCCGGCCCAAGCTGCCGACGAGCTGCTGGTAAACCGCGAGCATTAACAAGTGTGAATGATAGGGTTTCTGCCCTCTGTCTATGCAACTGACTAATCTCCCTGTTTAGGAAACACGAGCGAAATGGCCACATGTTGCAGACATTCAACAAAGTAACCCAGAATGTAAATGATGCGTTCAGATGGTGGTTTTTCAGACAATACATAGGAATAGCAACACAAACTATAACGTTTCAGGCATTGTGTAATTTCACACCCAACAAAACAAAGTAAAGACACTATGAAACTGTGGTAGCCCTGTATGTGTATTGTTCAGAATCTACAGTAAAACATGTTTTAAAATGAAAAAAAGATTGTGAGCCAATGTGGTTTTAGCTGACATAAGAGAAAGGCAGGAACGCAGAATCACTTCACTGACCTTTTCTTACAACAAGTCAGCGTTCTGAGACATTCTGTGTAACGGGACGACATTGTATAAAGCCTGTGATGTGCAAAACACGACATTGCTGAATGTTTATTTATTTAACACAAAGAACCAGTAGAGATTATTTTAGCACTTGAAAAAACGAGTTCAAATGTGAAGTCGAATAAAATATAGATCATTTAAAGACAAATCGACAGTGAAAACAAAGACAATATTTGTTACTTTATATCAGGCTGTATATGTTTCTCATAGTGTGAGACTGAGACCCCCACACACACACACACACACACACACACACACACACACACAC
This sequence comes from Apeltes quadracus, assembly GCA_021346845.1. NCBI lineage: Eukaryota > Metazoa > Chordata > Actinopteri > Perciformes > Gasterosteidae > Apeltes > Apeltes quadracus. Next base: position 8,716,168 of record CM037919.1, read on the forward strand.
ACACATACACACATACACACACACACACACACACATTAGCAGTCACCTAACTGACTGTAGCAGCTGGTTTGTGAATTTAACAAGTGGCTGTCTGTGTGTGTGTGTGTGTGTGTGTGTGTGTGTGTATGTGTGTATGTGTGTATGTGTGTATGTGTGTGTGTGTGTGTGTGTGTGTGTGTGTGTGTGTGTGCCTTGCAGTACTTATGTCTGGCCACTGTGATTAAATCCGAACAGTTTATTTTACTATGCAGAACAGCTGAAAGCCAGACAAAAAAAGAGGAAAACAAAGGGAGTGTGCGTGTGTGTGAAATGACTTTTACATGTAATTTGTGGTGTCGGCGTTCCCTCGCTGACGCCTGTAATCTCAGAGCCCAGCGCCCTTCCTCAGGTCTGTCCTTTGAAAAACCACACAATGCCGTCATGACGGCTGCACCGGAGGGTGAGGAGCGCACGCTGACCAATGATGCAGCGCAAAGTGTCTGCTGAGGACCATTAATCGATTGATACGTGTGATGTGCACTGCACAAGCCCGGTTGATGGATGTTTGCTACGGTATTATGGTGGGGGAGGCGTGAATAAAACAAGAAAGAAACTGACAAACTTAAAAGTAGACTTTCTCTCTTTTTTCTCTGTTTTTTTTAAGATGAATTTGTTCATATCATCATCAATAATAATAGACATCTTTTCTGTAAAACGTCCAACAATGCGAGTGCTGTTAAAGAGTTGAGAAACAATGGGGGTTTTTTGGGTAGCAAATCCTCTAGCACATTTCTATGGTAGAAATAAATGAAACTTCTATAGTAAGACATTTGTGTTATTGCAGAGGAAAGGAAAGGACTACAGAGTTCAGTAAGAGGAACCGGCACCGGACAATAAACCTAAAGAGATTTACAGTGAGTCATCGGAGTGTCCTAGTCCACCTTTGTACACACACACACACACACACACACACACACACACACACACACACACACACTGGACTGTTATCCTTCAGGATTGTATAGCAAAGAAAACAGTGGAGTGGGAGGAGAAGACATGAAGGGAAATGAACATAAGTGGTGGGTCTGCAGAGAAGAGGTGGGGAGGAAAGAAAGTAAAAGTTCGGAAAAGTTCCGAATCTGGTCTATAAAGATATTGTTTCATACTCGGCGTGAAGTATTAACGGTAAAGGTTCCTGAGGTGAGATGCAACCACAGAGAAACCCAGTAATACTGCGGGAAAACAAAAGAGAAATGAATGTGTAATGATGATATTACATTTAACATGCTCAACCCTTGGATGCACCCGATGTGTGGCTTTGTCATAACAGCATATTCAATTTATTATCAATTTACTATAGTTTGAATTTGGATAGTATTTAAATGTTTTAAAAAAAAAAAAGTGATTTAGGATAGGCTCAAAAGCTTTAACATGCAGAGCAGAATCACTGGGGAAGGTATGAAAGTCACTGCAGAAAACCAGCAAAACTATGAAAAAGACTCAAGTTAATAAGGGCTTTACTTTTACAATGGCCAAATCCTTTAATACAAGTGAAAACCCTGCTGGTTATTCTGGCGTCATCATGTACAAAAACTAATTTTATCACAACGGGCAGTACTGAGGTGAGCATTGAGGTTATGTTCATACATCGTGTGATAAGTTCATCACGTGTTGGTTGTGGACGACCGAAGGCCAGATAGTCCAGACACGACATTAAAAAAAAGTCCTGACTGGTCTTTAAATGGACACGAATAAAAACAGACACAAAGGTTGCCCAGTTGTTCCGTCTACGCTACCAAAAACTGCTCGCTCGTCCCTGGACAGTAACGTTTTGGCCTTTCAGGAGACGACTCTGTCTTTAACACCTGTCACACTGCAAACCACATGAGTTACAAATGATCCAACACCAAAAGCATTGTTTAAGGGCGCTCGTTCCAAGAGAGCATGCGTGTGCGTGTGTGTGTGTGTGTGTGTGTGTGTGAGGCCTGCAACCCAACACCAGCGGACCTGTTCCTTCTGCCTGTGTGCGAGATAAATGATTGTGTGTTTGTATCTCACTGCGGGCCCCGACCACCATTGATGTCACAGATGATTTAGGAAATGCTTTGGAAACACTTTCAGACACATTTATTATGACAGAATCCTCCCGTTAGCCAGGACCAGTGAGCGTTATGTTTGGTGTGGAGCCCTTGATGACCTAAGATTGATGTGATCCAAATACCGTCACTAAAAGCACAGATTCATTAATCACCGTCACACTGACCTCGGCAAATTAAGATATTAGTGGTGCGCATCGAGCTCCAAGAGTTCTTGCCAGCAAACTTGTCATGAAAAAAATTAAAAGCTTCAGCATCATTTGCAACAATTGTTTTTTTTTCGAGAAATCCAGTAGATTTCTCTCACTCTTTTTCCTCTCGGGGTGAACTGACAGGAAAGTCTTACGTTTCTTATGAACACTTTAAAGCAAATAAGCTGCTGGGGAATCCTCCTATCTGTGCTGCGTCAGGGAAAGCGGGCGTAGCCGTTACAGTTTGAAGTTGAAAGGAGAAAGGGAAAACGCCAGTGGGCAAAGTAAACCGCTTATCAAGCAGCATGAAGAACAGATGTCCTCCACATGTATTCTGACACGTCAAAGCATGCCTACCCCCCCCACTTATCCATCTACGGAGAAAGGCCCACTGTTATCTGGCTGTGGTCCTCCGCGGTTGGATGATTGGGATTTGGGCTAAATCACGCACCTAAGGCAGAAGCAAACGCTCCATCTTCTGTCACGCCAAGTGCAAAAGTGCAGCAGGATGTTTTACGTGTACGAGCTCCCGCCGGTGCGTCTGCGTCCTATTCAGGCTTCTGCACGGCCCTTTATTACGAACACTGTGTTCTACGTTCTGTAAATAGGGAGCTGCCTCAGACAAGGAGGAAACTGAAGCAAGAGTGATGCACTTAAAACTTCAATCATTGCTGTTAATCATTTTCCTTCTCATAAATATAGCTTTTACTTTAGAAGTGTCGGCTTCTTAAATATGTGATATTAATAGATTCCCAAAATGGGCACCAACAAGGCCTCTTGTGGACACCCCCCCTGCACTCCTCCTTGTTTTCCCTGCAGAGAATAAACAGACTCTGCTCTGCCATCACCGGTGTCGCCCGGGATGATCGATAACTCAACCCGAATAAAGCTCCACCGCCTGACTCCACTCCTCGGGCACATCAAAACTGCGTTTCACTTGACGGAACATTCCCGCGCTGCTTTTTAAATTCACAGGTGGAAGTAATGTGATCAGTGGTATCTTAAGGAATAGTCCAACATTTTCATACTTTTGCTCCAAGCCTAACTATTTTGCTACATGTGATAAACAAGGCTCCTACCTGAGAAAGAGGGCCGAGGAGCGTAATGTAAACATGAGTGTAGCTCCTTTCACAGCCTCCCTGCGGACGCGCAGGATTATGGGCAATGCTTCTTAATTTATGTAAAAATATTTGCTTGAATTACTGGATTACACAGATGGAGACCTTTACTAAACATCTTCACACACACACACACACACACACACACACACGGTTATTTGTGCTGTCTAGTGTCACCGGCTTAAGATAAATATTAAATCTAGCCGTCGATTCCATGGAGAAAAAAAAACGAATCACTTCCTCGAGTGGTGCCTGGTCGAACAAAAGAGGAGACTAAAAGTCATGCTGGAGGAAATAGGTTGTAAAAAAACATTTTAGTAAACGCAGAACAAAGAATAACTCATAAGATAAAACGAAAGTTGTGTTTTCATAGAAATACTGCAGTTGATAAAAGACTGTACAGAGGCCACAGATACTCACAGCCGTAAAATGGATTCACGTTCTTAAAATTACTTAAATAATAAATGTTGTATACCGTTTAATCCTGTAGGATCTCACATTTTATGTTTCAATTAATATTGACTGAAAGTGAAATCACTAATTTATTGCAGGTAGTTCCTCAAATTGGAAAATTAACTTTGATCTCAATGCCGACCATGCTCTTAATTTCATTTAAATATGATCCTTATAATGTAATGTTACACATGCGCTTTTGTGTGTGAGAGAGAGATTATGAAACCAAAGGAGACACTGAGAAGGAGAAAGAGAGAGAGAGACAAAGGGACTGAGAGTAAATGAGATAGCTCTTAATTACCGCCTGCGTTTCTGCGTGATGTCAATAGGCCTGTTGACGGCACACGGCGATCCCCATAAGTTCCCACTCCGCACAGTGACACCCCGCTCCGCGGAGTAACTGAACCCACAGTTCGTTGGCACACTCATCTCTCTTTAGCCCACTCCCTTTTAAACTCGTCCTCACCCTCCTCTTCTGGGCCGCTCCGCTGCGCTCTCCCTCTTGGTTGTCATCAGCTTGTGGATGCTCTCATCCCTGCAAAACCCGGCCCTCTTCCTCGTCTGTCTCGCTCTGTCGGGCTGTCCGGCTCTCCAGGGCTTCCCGGGAACTCTCATTACCTCTGGCCGGCGCGGACACCAGCTCCGGGACCAGCGGGGATGCGATCCATGTGCCACTGTGCGGCTTTTTCCTTAGAGGATTTGAAAGAGTTGGGAGTGTGTGTTCCTCTGTGGGCAACCTGGGCTCCTCCTGCTAGAGCTGCACGCTCCCTGCTTCCCTTCACATCACTCGCAGCTCTCTGCCCGCCGTGTGCATCTCGTCTTTGCTCCGGGTCTAAATGTGGCGCAACACTGCTGCCCTCTGCCCTCCCTCCCTCTCTCTCTCCCTCCCTCTCTCTCTCCCTCTCTCTCTGCCTCCTCCTCTACCCTCTGGCGCTCCACCTTTAATCTCAGAACAAGTTTCTCTGTCTGTCTGTCTGTCTGTGTGTGTCTGTTTTACTACTGAATGTTCACAGATCTGTACGAGGTGTGTGAGTGATAGAGCATGTGCGTCAGTGAGCAAGTGTGCGTGTGTGTGTGTGTGTGTGTGTGTGTGTGTGCAGGCATGTGACCGAGCGAGTGTCTCGTGCGTGTGCGTGGGTGTGTGTGCGCAAGGGTGGGGGGGGGGGGGGGGACAAGTTTCAGAGTGAGGTCAGAGCTGAGAAAAGGGGCGGGAGCCGAGCCAACGCAATTCCTGCCTTACCAAAATGTTTAATGCGGTTTTAACCCCTTCCTTTGCTCGCTCTCACACTCACACAAACACACAAACACTCTCTCTGTCAACACCAGGCCGCATCCAGATGGCGGTGTATCCGTGGGTGTGTCGCAGGTATGTCTCCTGAGGTAAAGAGATTGACGGCAGGATGAGTATGACAGGGTATTACAGTAATCAGGCCTGACTGCACACTCTTTGGAGCACACCACGTCCTCCTGTTCAGTCTTAGGCACAACCACGCAAGGTCACCCGTGGCAAGGGGCAGTGTATTTTTGAAGATCACAAATGTGTGAAAGGCGATATGAAACTTCAGCCGGTTGACCGTCTTATGAAAACTTTAAACAGGAGACTTTTGCACAGAAAATTAACTCTGGACTTTGAGATCGGAAAAGAACAAGCAGTCGGCGTAAGAAAATTAAGTAACTGGAGTGTCGTCAGCAGCAGAAACGGTTCTAAAGCAGGTGTTTTGCTTCTGCTTACGTATGAGTGATATTACATTGTCTATCGATTACCAATTGCGCTACAACTCTCTCCCAAGCAGTTATTATCCAACTGCAGCTCAGCAACCATAACTATTACAGACTACCACATTTGAAGAAATTGATGGGTGGTGTCTCATTTTCCCCCAAAACCACAATTCCCGAGAATAAAATGCCGTGTTTATAAGTAATGTATTATATATTAGCATGCTTGGATACCTACCTACAGTCGTTACCTAGCGTAACTTCCAAAGTAAAGCAAACAAACGGTTCAGGTTAAAACCAGCTGGTCGTGAATGGCAGCAGAGTTTCACTGAGCAGCTCGGTTTGGCTGCTCAGTGTATTCGGGGAAGTTTACACTTTAGCAACCCCGAGTATATACAAGGTAGAGCTGTGTTTGCTGAATGCATATTAGCCAACATCTATAAAGCTTTTCCCGTCTATAATATAACATACTGTAGAAGTATGTGAGATAAGGAGCTAAATAGGTTTATGTTAAAATTAAAATTTAATGGGTTTTTTTTATTTCCACACTGTAGTACAAGAGCATGGCTGTTTCTTTAACTTCATGCCCAAAATACAAGGGCCATAGACTGGTAAGGAGGAAATCCTTTTCTCAGAGACGTGTAGCCATGGCCTCCATCTTAAAGTCATGATAAAATAAGAAAATGATTGTTCAACTTGTTCATATTAACCAACTATTTAAAAATGCTAGAGGAATGAGTCCTGACGCCTCGATGTTTTACTTCGACTGATTGTATTGAGCAAAAATACTGGTTTTCTGACATTATGTTGCTGTAAAAAAACTTAGTATCATGAAACGTGCGTTCTGCAATATTCTAAATCCAATCAAAATTCACATTGTATTTACGCAATAATATCTCCCTCTGCCACTCTGTAGTGATACAACATGAGCCCCAACACTTGAGCGATCCAATCAAATGGCAACAAATTGATCTAAATGCAACACGAAACTGTTCAAATCATAGACGCTAACACATGCTAAGCCTTTTGGCTCGTCGTGCGTAGCTAACAGATTTGTATTTTAAAAACCCTTTAACAAGATTTTCATATCAAATGAGTCAGCAGGAAACACTAAAAATCGCCAAAAATCAGGTAACATGGTTTTTGGCCAGCTTGTGGAACTAACAATAAATGATTATTAGCCACGCAAAGCAAAGATGGCAGATACTGGCTAAAGACGAGGACGAAAATGTTTGGTAGGCTTTGCAGGAGGCTTGACGAGCGGTCTGTTGCTATCCAGCCAGTTACACATGAAAAACGACTCCATAAATGGATGTGCACTTCAAGCTGCATTCTACAGAACGACATAGTTCCATCCAAATAGCAGATCAATCAACCTCATAGCCATGGGATTTACAAATGACGAGTAACAAAAGGTACCAATGGAAAAGAAAAGGCAAGAATATACTGTAAGGGTGCTGACACACCAGAAGCCTGATATTTATCCCCAACAGAAATCGGGTCTCATCAAAGCACGGCTGATTTACTGTGAGTAAAATCTGGATTATAGATTTTTTTCATATGGTTTTATTTTTCAAATTTTTATTGACAAATTGTGTTTTTTTCTGCAAATTGCACTTCTTCTGGGTTTGTATCCTTATGATTGAAATGCACTTATTGTAAGTCGCTTTGGATAAAAGCGTCGGCTAAATGACATGTAATGTACTGTAATGTAATCCTTGAATCTAATGCATATGCAATGCAAGTGTCTGTTGTAGTCAAGCAAGACGTCCATTTAAGGAAATTTGAAAAGGTCCACAATACTGCAATACAATACTGCTGCATATGCAGTTTATTCAATACTGGAGCCTGAATTCAATAAAAAAAAAACATATGCATCCAGTCACAAGACTACAGTGAGTTAAAAGGTAGCTTTTGGGCCCTTCCTACTAAAAACCTTTACTATGGAGTCTCTCATTTGTTTTGAGTTTCATCTCCTTATTTATTGACATTTGACACACGGCTTGACTTGAGTGAGAACTTTGGGCTTGTAAAACTTTTAAAATCATTCCTGAGTGGGATGAACATCCCCCTGATGCAAACCGGATGAGTGGATGTTGTAAATAAAAAGGCACATCTGTGGGCACTTTTGAAACGTTTTCATGACAGGAAAATAGTTTTAATGTGCAGTTAGAAGAATCTAGCGTCTTAACAGCATGGTTCAAGTCTTTTCCTTGTTATAGAGTTGACATACAAACACCCTTACTTATACACACACACACACACACAGGTTGGCAGAACACCAGAGGATTTCACATTGTTCCATGTATCTGCGTCACCGCGGTGAGAGAGAGTGGATGTATAAAGAAGGAGACGTTAAATGTTTGGTTCTGCTCAGTGTCTTCACATCTCGCCTTCAGACCGCTGTGTTCTAAAACTCAGAGACAAGGTGGCGATGTTGTCTAAAAAAAAAAAAAAATGTGATTCTGGCTGACCTCTCAGTTTTGGGTTTAATAGTCATTATTGCAACGGGGCCTCATGACATCATGCCCTGGCTTCATGAAGCATGGTGAGCATTCCTGGATAACGAGCTGTTCTGAAGTCAGCGAGCAGCGCTGCGTGTCGGTGTTTGTGGATTTCATCTCAATGTTTATGAACACTGAATATTCACCGAACCGGTTTGCCTTCGTTATTCAACGCAATTACCAGCAAGTCATGTGGTTCATCAACGATGCAATGTTCACGCTTTATACATACTCGCTCATAATATTTGTAGTTTAAAGATTTTTTTTTTTTTGTCCATACATGTAATATTTTTGTGACGTTGTCGAGATGAATGTGGTGGAAAAAGGAAAATCCTAATGAAGACTGTATGAATTAAACGAAGATCAAATTTAATTGTGGTCAGGTTGGGACATTTAAAACATTTACAATGAGGATGGAACATTGACATTACATCAAAATATATAAACATTTTAAAGATATTTCAGCCGTAACATTAAAGGGAAAAACGGAGGGATGGGTTCTCGGCTACTGACATTGAAATATTAAGGAAACCAATAACATAGTTTATATATTATTTTAAAAATAACTGTTAGATGATAGTAAATAGCAATTAATGAATATAATCAGGTCCAAAAATATTCACTGATTAAATAAAATATTCTGAATAACTGAAGAGTGGTACGAGTTGGAGCCACGATAGTTTCACAATTTCCGCTCACGCACCAAAAAGTAATGAGCAATATGAATACTCATTTCGCCACGCTGCTGATGTCTCACCGTAACAAATTAAAAACAGCTCAGTGTTGCAAGGTTCACACCTGCTTCTTTCAGTCAAAAACGATTGTGTGATTTGTATAAACAATAACTCGGTAGTCCCCGAAAAAGCAAATTAAAGCCTGAATCAGTCAACTGTAGACAAATATATGTAAGACAACTTTCTTCACGGTACAAAGGGCATCTGACACACTGCGTGCGTAACGAGGCAGCCGCGCCAGCTTTCAGCAGCCAGACTATATTTAACCGCGTCTCCTGATGTCAAATGTCGCGTTACAGCGTGTGCTGTAGTAAAGGCTACCAGCGTGTCGCCTCATGATTCAATGTGCTGCCATCTGCTAGCGTGACAGAGGGGTCTGGAGCTCCACTCATTGGGGGATTGGGACGATGACGGACCTGCGCGCACACATGTAAACAAGCACACAGAGACACAGAAGGCCCGGACGGCCGCACAACTCGGTAGTGGACGCGGCTGCGTTGGCATTGACGGATACTAATAGAGACACAGTGTTTTTAGGTCAAAAGCCACTTCACAACTTAGTCGCGATGCAAAGCGAACGTTCACTCCTGATGACTCAGTGTGTTCGCATGAGTAGGCTAATGTATGTGTAATAACAGGTGCAGGTGTAAGTAAGACTAGCTGAAGTCATTTAAATACAAATTCAAAAGGGGGTTGTTATGCTTTTCATAAAATCATTGGGCTTTGTCTTTGATTGAAAGTAATTGGTAGCAGAAGTGTGGTTGTTATGACGAACATCTGTTGTATATGTGCAAACAACTAAGGTTAAATGTTATAAACCAGTTGAGCAGCTAGCCGTCACGTCAAATCAATTGTATTTACACAGCGCGGATCAACAGACAACACCCTCACATCCTCAAAGCAGAATGAATGAATGCGCGATATGTGTCGCACAGAGTAATCTTTATGGGTACAATGAAAAATAATTGAAATATATGAGGGGAATTAAATGCAACGCAAAATCATTCTGAAACCTTAAAAAGAAAAACGTGAAATAAGAACAATTCCTTCTCACTTGAGAGTACGAGTTCACATCTTAAATTAAAGACAAACCTTTACCATGAATCTCCACAGCACTATAACAGTTTAATCAGTGATTCATGGCTTCTTTCCAGTAATTCATTCAGAAAATTTAGAAAATTGTAATCCATTGATTGATTTCATTACTACGCCTATCAAAACAATTGCATTATGGTTTGAGGTTGTGCTCCCAAAGAGTCTCTGAGCATAACTTAGTCGGTTTCCCCCTCTAGTGGTTGCAACGAACGGTGATCCGGAGAACGCCGCCTTTAAAAACCAACACTCAGCAGAAACGTCTGAATATGATGGCTTTTTCCCTCTTAGGGGAATTTTGGATAATAAAACAGCAAAGAAACACATTTTGCTTGTTATTCGTTTAGGCGTACAACACATTCTACTGTAGAGAACTGACCATTTTTGCACTAAATGTCTAATAATTGAATGAATCAATACGAATGTTTTAACTCTTTCCCCCCCCCCCCCCTCCCTCTCACAGAGCCACAGCAGAGTTACTCGTTCTGAATATGCGGTTGCTGCCAGCAGCAGGAATCGATGAGGCTCTGGGGGGCGATTGGGGAAATCAGTCATGCTGAAAACATGGAGTACAGCAGTGACGCACACAGCAGCCACACAGGCTCTATTGACTAATCCGGCTGTGTGTTTGACGAGGGGGGCAGGCAGCTATATTGGGACCTCTGACATTGACACTATACCCTTTGGTTAACTGGCCTTGCTTGACACTTCTATTTTGTTTTCCTCATTATTCTTTTTCCGTCACAATTTTCTTACCGGCCTCTCAGAAGTACGTCTCCACTCTCTTGTTCTCTCTCCGAGCCCCCTGTTTGTGCATCGAGCCCCCTCCTTCCCGTCATTATCTCTGTGCCGAGAGCAGCGCTATCTCGACCCACATCCCTTCTATCGCTTCTTATCCGCCCTCTTGCCTGGGCCTCCCCCCCCTCTTTGTACAAGTTATCTTTTTTCCACACTTGGCCGGCTGTTGCAGCCCGATCACCTCGTTCCGTATCCATCACACTTTAGATAGATAGCTTGTAAAAGTTTGAGAACGCGCAGTGGAAGCAACTATCGTCTCATCATACTGATGTTTTCCAGCTATGTGCAGTGACGCTGCCAAGCCGTGAAAAACATTGTTCAGAATGTTACGAGGAGTCGGTGCGCGCGTGTGTGTGCGCGTCGTGGTCAGAGCATCAATAGTGCCTTGGTACTGTTTGTACAACTGAGGATGAAGCTGTCCCCATTGTGATGGACAAATCTGGATTACAAAAGACTGCTGTGTCTCAGTTGTAAAACTGCATATAAAATGATCAATACAGATTTTGAGCGATAATTAGCAAAAAGCACATCATTGCTTTAAATTTACAGGAACTCTACTTCAGTATATATATTTATTGGTGTGTTTGTTTTTCCAGCAGAGATGCTGGATGTTCAAAGCAGGTTAAGAGGATAGAGGCTTGTTCTGTTCCTGTCGGCACTGAAATCTCCTGCTTTGATCTCCTCACATGATCCAAACCGGCTCACGGCTTGAGGACTTCAGATGCCACTTGTGGAGCACATGTCTTATGCCCAGAGTTCAGAACAGTACCACATATTGCACTAAAAGTAATCCCCCCCCCGGCAGCTCTGAAATGTTTCTTTTTTTCTCAAGTAGGAAGAGAGTAATTCTCGTATTCATGCATCAAGTCTCTGTTTGAGTCTCTGTAAACTTACATAATGACAAGTCCTGCAGGGCTCTCACAACAGGTGTGGTATAAATTAGGCCTGGTGATTACACAGCTGCATCAAGTTCCAACTTCAATTAAGTTAATCAGTGTGTCGACAAAGGACCCTTCAACTGGGATACTGGTCGGTTCGTTTGAAAATGTCTTTGTTATTCCTCTCTGTTTTCTTTCCTAGAAGAAACAAACGTGTGCTGCCACTCTGATGGACAATTTTTCCAAAGTGCTCCAATATTTAGCCAGTGCTCTTATGCAACTCCAAAGTCCTGGACCCCATGATCGTCATACCGGGCCCGACACGAACGCCGCGGCTTGGCTCCTGTCCATCAACCGCAAGGCGGGCCGTCAGGGGACAGAGCCATCGTGGCAGCATGGCATCCGTCCTGAGGCCTGCGGGGAAAACTACAGCAACACCCAGCAGCTCCACCCAGCAGCAACACCCAGCAGCACACGTAGGATCTTTGGGCCAATGTTTTGATTTTATAGCAGAAAACACAGGTGAAGTCAAACAAGATGGAGGTGCAGCCTTAAAACTTGATAAGTACTAAAGTAAAAACGAACCACAGCTTCTATGTGGCAGGGAGTTGCTGAAAGATTCGTTTCCATGTTAATCTATGTACAGTGCAATCCAAATGCTCCTCGGGCTTGAAACATCACAATGAGAACAACTGAATGAAACGCACAAAACCACACGATGAACACCAACACAATGCCGCTATGAAAGACAGAGAGACAGAGGAAACGATTCCCCATCAATGCAGCACATTTCTGAATATCACACTGCTCAGCACACAACCGGATACATACCCAATGCACGAGTGCCTGCGTGTGGAGTAGTTGCCGTGCATTTTCCTTGAAATGCGAGTGTCTTTGTTCATCATTGTATCAGCAGTTCAAAAAGTGTCGAGTTGTTTAAAAGTGGCATCAAAATAGCAGCTTTTGGAAGCTACGGACACACAAGGTGGACCAAAACCCCCATGCTGTCATGAATTGGAAAGGAGAGCCGTCAAATTTTTTATGTTGTTTGTTGGCTGTTAAGGAAATCCGGTCCCTCCAACTGCTCAATGCAGGAAAAACAGGTCCAAGAATGACAGGTGTAAATTACACCAAAATGCAAAAGAGTCTCAAGAATCAGCTGCACTCGGTAGTAGCAAGACTAAAAGTAAAAGTCAAACCGGTTTTATGTTGCGTTATAGGACAGACGTTATTAGCTAAAGCGATTAATTCCAGCTCAGTTTTCAGCTTTGGTCCCAGCTTTAAAGATATGCCCATTTGTTCTTGTGGTCAAGGAGGATTAAGAAAAGGCTCAGCCGAACGTGTGCGGTTAAGTGAAAAGCCTAAAAAGGCAAAGATTCTTTGCTGTTAAAACCAGTTTGCGCATCATCTCCCTCACAGTGGTAACACGGGGCCAAAACAAATGAAGTGAAATTGAGGATGGTGTCAGCTGCCAGTGCTCATCTGGGACTACTTCCTCACTCTGTCTCCTTTCAGCTCACCACACACTAGCCAAGATAAACACTTCTCTTAAGTGTTTCTTTCCTCCCATATTCCTAAACGGGTAGCAGAAAACTTGAATCCTTCCAAAGCTGCAAGCCAAATTCCTCAGCAGTGGCCCTCGGGTATTTACTGTCTTTAAAAAAAAGGTCCAGCAAACTTCAGACAAGACTGTCCATGTGAGGGTACGGTTGCCTCTGTGATGCTGCGCTACAAACACACTGAGCAGAATTATTCTCAGGAGAGCGTAGTAGTCCCATCAGATCCGTCCCATGCAGTCAGAGGCCCATGACAGACCTCTGCTTTCTCTTCTCTTCTCTCCTTAGAGTGGTGGGACCAGACTCGGGCTTAAATCAACAAACAACAACACTATCTCTCCAGAGAGAGAGAGAGGGAGAGAGGGAGAGGGGTTGTGAGGGGGTGGGGTCCTATGGGGCTGAGAGACAGCAGAGCGAGAGGGCACAGAGGATTGTTTCATGAGTGGGCCGGTATGAATAGTACTGGGGTCAGAGTTGAATGATAACAGGTGAGGTTAAAGACAAAGAAAAAAAAAAAAGGTACTTAAGTATTTAAAAAAAAGAAAAAGTTTATTTTCCATTAGAGTGTATGCAGTTTCTCTTTTTGTGTAACCAGCCGGCCTCCATGCCGGCAGCAACAATAGTGCTGTGGTCAATCAATACTTCAATATCGTGCCTGTGAATCAGTTTGCCTTGTTTAATATTGAGTTCTCCTCTCATGCTGCCACATAATCCATCTGATTTGCACAATGTCCTCTTTGCTCGTAAACAAATATTTCAATCCTCATAATGTGAGGGAGGAAGAATTTATTGCCGTCCATTATAATCATCAAGTGAGACGTCTGATCCGACTGCCAAATAGGTTTTTTTTACAGTCTTGTCTTGCAATTCACAGGGAATCGTCTTTGTGTATAGAGTGACGTGGATATCTGAAGTATTTGGGTAAAAAAAACACATGTATTTTTAAAGCTGTAAAGCATTTTCTCTAAAAATAAAACCTCTGTATAACTAATTTTTCTACCATGCAAAGCTCCTTTTCTGTCAAATTTTCGCTCCTGTGTCATAAGAGAAAATGCTGCAAACATTGTTGAAATACTAATACATCAGGATCATTTTCCTGCCCACCTACACACCAGCCGAAGAAGAAAATCTCACCCCTCCTTCACAGAAACAAACATTTCCTGCTGATGCTTCATGACCACACTTCACTGCATAGCGGCCTCTAGTGGAAAAGAACAGGAAACACCCACCGACACTAGAACGTGTGCCTGAGAGGATGAGGCAGGGCTGATCCGAGGGAAGCTGCTCTAAAATGTACGGAAAAATACAATCATGCGAATGATGTTGTAATTTAGGTCTCATAATGACAAAAAAATACTTCATAATTGTTAGAAAATATCTTGACAAACGATCTTGTGATTACAAGATCAGGAATTTTGAGATTCTGATCTCATAATTGTTACAAAACGTATTGTTGCCTAGTTGGGTGAAGTCGGAAATGAGTCGTTTCAGACATTCCGATTAATCACTTGCAATGCAACAATGCAACCTAATCTTCATCAAAACAAGGCGTCCTCCGAGTTAGACATTGGTTTCTACATGCAGTCGTCTATTGCTGCACCATTATACCGCTGATACGCTAACGGGAAAGACGTGGAACGAGGTGCAGGCAAGTTGTTTCCAACGATGGAACAGCAGCAACGTGGCTCGGTTACTCCCTCTGAATGCTGGGAGAGCAGTGGCCACGTGTTGCCTCTTTGAATAAACAAAAGCAGATTGTTCTTGCAAATAATTACGCCAATGAACAAATGTTGAGGGTTTAAATAATTAGGTCTCACTCAAGATCACACACATTACATATTTTAGATTGTCTTGGATACAACATTGCTAATGTATTTTACACATATTAGTAATAATTGAATAGTCCAATAAGATATTATCTTATTAATAATATTCAAAAGAAATGACTTTTCTTATTTCTTAAACCCATTGAGTCACTTAATAAACAAACAGTATCATCAATGTCATATAGTTTTTGAATATAAAAATGTTCAACTGTATTTGTATTCAGATGTCCATTTAATGCACTAAATCCCTCAGTACTTCAACGAGCTTTGCTCAGCTCTGCATGTTTCAAAGCCTGCATGAGGTGAAAGACTTTAGTGTTTCTAGACAAGGATCCCTTTGCCCAAATCTTATGTATTGTTTTGCTTCGCCTGCTCAGGAACTGCAGAAGAGTTCATGAGTTAGTTGCTAAATCTGGTTCAAAGCCTTTTTTTCTCTTTCTAAAGATTAATGTACTCAAATGTACATATATTTAAAAAAGCATAAGTAATAATCCAAACATAATGGAAACAAAACTGTCCGTGAACATTTTTATCGACTGATAATAGTCATTTGACGTGTTGTCACTGGAGTGGAAAAAGAGGCTTAAATCATCTTAAGACAGTTAGTGAAAAAAACGTAGCGAGTATGTTCTATATTTGAGCCGCCTGTGACATTTATTTTCCGCTGGACCCCTGGTTTGTTTAATTTCTCCTCCTTGCCAGCCATCCTGCCATAACTCATCTCCATCCATTCATCCCAGCAGTGACATTATGGGACGTGCACGTAGCTTGCACCTCTGGAGCTGTACAGCATAAAAGCTCTGACAGGTCCGATGTCCGCAAGCATACAACTACCAGATCGGCCGGGCCTTGAAATCTCCTTCGCTGTACGACACACTCAAATTACTAAAACTGTTTTTGTGAGTAACAGTAAAGTCTGGAAAATTGATGCAAGTAATTCAAGATCATCAAACATGAAAAAGGAAAAATGGACCCTTCTGTCTACGTGCTTCTAAGTGAAAACATTTTTGTCCGTGTTTTTGGAATGTTTAATAGGCATTTGTTGCCATTAAAAAAAAGCCAGGGTTTAAAATTACCAGCCAGTTTCTCACGTCTGCCTGTGTATGAATTCAGGAGTGAAGGTTTAACATATGAAGAGACATAGGAGGCAGGTGCATGAAAACTGCTTTTACAATAATACACAACGTTACTACACAGCTGGCGCTAAGTGTGAACGAAATTTATATTTAACTCGCCCACAAGGAAATACATCGTGCACTTGAAGCATCAAACAAACACTCACCTCATAAGTATCCACTCATTAAGGCCCTGTGCGTTCTTTATCTCTACGGTCGAGTATGGGTCAATTGACCATTCGAATGGTTATCCAAGTAAATGTTTAATTTGCATTTGAACCGAGGGCCAAATCTGACCCAATAATGTGTCATAAATGTAAAACTAGAGCAGAGCTGGTAGCAAAGGCCAACATGGCAGATCTCAATTGAAGTCTAAATGAAACATGTTTTGGATGACTGAGCTGCCTCATAAAAGCTTCTGTCCCTGACGGAACAAAGCACTTGCTCGGCAAAGAAGTGGAACAACAAAGTGCTGATGGACAGCGTGGATGTCGCTGAGCTGTGTTTACTGAGATGATGTCGCCGTGTAGGAAAACAAAAGCTGTGGAAAAACTCATTCACCTGGGAGGAAATGAAACACTAAAACGGAGCTCCGAAAATCCGACTCTTTCCGCTGACCTTTCAACAAAAATCCACTGGGATGGGGGAGAAGGGGGGAGCCTTGGGAATGGGTTTGGCAGCCATAAATAAACCAAGCACACAGAGCATGGATGACGTACATGTCGAGCAAAGCATCGACAGTGACCTTATCTCGTCCAGTCGCACAGAAAGAAACAGCAACTCTACCATGCGCACATTATGAGTAATTGCATCTTATAGTCGGGATCCATTTGAGGCAACCGTTTTGTTGTGTGAAGCGCTGCTCCCTTTTGCAAAAATCAACTGACATCCAGCAACAAGATCGCCGGAAACGGGAACCAGAAATTATTGGAAAGCAACACTGAACCAAAATAGAAAGAAATGTTGTTTGCAAATATTTGTTTTTTAAAGCTCTGGGTCACAACGTAAAGAGCAGGTCTACCAATATGTTTCCATATCGGGATGAAATTAAAGCAAATCTGTTGGTGGTTATGATTTGTCTGGGCCTCGGAGGTCAGGGACTCTACCTGGGCGTGTGGGCCAGAGTGAAGCGGCGCCTCTGCAGGTTGATGCTGCGGTTCATCAGCAGCTTCCTGAACAGCAGCGGGGAGTTTCGAGGGGACCCGCGCGGAGAATCTTTGGGTGAGATTTTTGGGGACCCTCCCGGGGAGCCCCCTTTGGACCGAGGCTTGAGCTGAATGATAGGCAGCCTGGACGTCCCCCTTCGGTCCAGAGGCTCCTCTTCAGAGCTATCGCGGCGCTGCTCGCTCATGGCGACCCGAGGACGGTCGGCGGTCGGTTGGTCCCGCTGCTCGTTTCTGTCTTCGATGACTTCGGCCCAAGGTTTTCTCAAAAAAACCTTTAAACTGGACCTTTTCGCTCCATGGCGTTTGAAGGGTCGCCGGACGATCCTCCACAAACCTCTGTCAAAACTCTCAGGATCGCTTCTTTCAAAATTCCAAAATATCAAAAGGTCAACACAACAATCACTCCATCAGACTTTTAATCTTTATTTGAAACCTTTAAGCCCCTTTTCCTTGTCTTTTCCCAGGGACCCCGCCGACTGCCGCGCCGGACAATAAGCTCAAACTTTAGAGTTGATGTTCTCTCCCAGCATTATTTACATTAGCGATAGGCCCTCCCTCTCCGCGACTAAATATGGACCCCTGATTTACCGCCGCCTGCTTCTCCCTCCCTCTCCTTACCGACGCTCAGCCGCCTCTTCCCTCACTCCTAATCTCACAGGGAGAAATGTTCACCAACTTCAAACTGTGCTCCATAATTACTTCCTCCGGTGTATAAACAGTTAGCTCGTCTTGAGCTCTCCCCGAACGGACTTTGCACACTTTTCCTTTGGCTCCCGCTGTTTGTTGCCTCCGTGCTGCGAGGGAGCGTCTCCTGCTCCGCTCACACGCTCTGAGCGCACCAGGAAGAGTCACATGAGGGGCCGCTGACCATCAAAAGCAGAGGGAGATACAAGATATAGAAGGCTTGGGTGTTGTCACGATGGCGCTCTCTATCTGTTACCAGAGGCAACATCATCACCCCCCCCGCCCCCCCCCAAACACACACACACACACACGCGCGCGCTCTGCGCTCTATCTCTTTGTTTATCGCTGCAGAGCGAGGAAAGGTCCTCCAGCGAATCCGGACTCAGCTAAACACCGGTGGGGCCTGGAGAGACTGAAAGAAACTCCTCTGGGGCTGAAACATCTGACACACACGGCTGACCAACAGCTGGTGGGGAAACAAGGGAGGAACGATTCTTTGGTTAAAAGGCTCTGTGGGTACACGCCCATAGCGACTGTAACGTGTGCGTTATGGAGCAAAAGCACTGTGCTGTTCCCAATGATCCAAAAGAAGCACAGCGGGCGTAAACGTATGTGTTTAAGGTGAAATTAGTTGAGGGGGGGGGGGGGGGGGGGGGTGGTTTGACCACGGAGGTGAATTCTGGTTTATTTTTCCAAAGTTCACTCCATTTAGACTCATCCTTAAGAAGATAGCTGACTCCTTTCTGCATCTGATGGGTTCTCCATCAGCCAATGCTTTATTTCATTTGCATGTTTTGATTTACTCATCTCTTTTATTTCAATATACCTTTCAAACCGTGTAAAGCTGCTAACAGTTCATGTCCACTCTGCAGACACCAGGTTCAGTACCTGAGCATAAACAGCACATCTATTACATTATATTTCCTCTGGAATAAAAATAATAGTAGTGATGAATCAAAGTGTCTAACTTTATTTGGCAAAAGGTGGCAAACCTCTTTCAGATGAGCACTCAATATGTTTGTATTAACAATGATGTGCTTTGTCCTTTCCTATGTCCTTTTTGGACATATTCGTTTCACTGTATTTTGTTCTGTATGGCGCATATTTTAGGCGGAGGTCGCGGGCTCCCTGGGTCCCGCTTTTATTTTGTGTGTATCCTTGTAGCAGCACTAAAACAGGTGCTGGAGTTATAATGTTCTAACATGCACTACACGTGTCATTGAAACAGCATCATAACAGTGCGCTCTGTCCAATGGCCACATTTCATTCCTATTGACACGCCTATATTCTGTGACTGACCACCAATCACAGCCTCACCTGCTATAACTCCCAACTGTGCAAACTGTCAGAAAAACAAAACTCCAATGAGTGATTACACATCATCAGGCAGAGCCCGAGCCCCAGGAAATGTCACCTTGGGTATCAATACAGGTATATCAAATCACGGACATCATATTAAACCTGTTCTGGATGAAGTTACTGGATTTCACTAACATGTGTGGCAGCTTTAAATGCTGCTCCACAAACAATTCATCTGGCGCCGCATCAAAATTGCACTTCCGACTTGTAAACAGGCCGGCACATGGCCCTCTTCACGGGGAAAGAACACAGCCAAAAGCTTTTTGGTTTATCAACATTGACGAGTGAGGTTATTGTTTAATGCCTGCTGATTCCTAAACACGGATAGAATAAGTATAGTCCCATCATCACAATGTATGAACCTGTTTTTCAGTTCCTCGTCGGTAGTTTCAGTCGTAGCACATTAAATGTGAGGAATCAACATGCCAAGGTGTTCATTTTTACTCACTGACTGAGCCATTGTGTCGCCCAATTTATTATTTGTTAAATTTCTGTGATACAATGTTATTAGTACACAATTGTATTTGATTAGCCTAGTTAAATAAAGGTTAAATAAATAATACAATCAAACAAAATCATTATATCTGCCATAAAATTCATAATTTTCATAATCATCCGTAGAAAATATATCTTCCCAAATATTACAGGTTTCTTTCTGTGACAAATTTTAGTCAACCAGCCATGCACGTGCTGCGTCTCAAAAGATTCATGTCACAGGAAAGATAACAGAGAGAAAAGTCACCCTCACAACAGGTTCTTCATGCAAAGCATCTGATGAGCATCTCTGATTTGCACTTAAACTACCTGCGTAAAAAAAAACAGGTCTCTCTGCGTTCCTCAGACATGTGACAAAAAGAGGACAAAGGCACCCACATGCAGACACACGCGCGCGCACACACACACACACACGCACACACGCACACACGCACACACGCGCATATACACAGTACATATGTGGACGGGCAAATTGCGACAGAGGTTTTTGCAGCGGTGGATTGAATGTTTTGGTTGAAACCTTTCTAGTGAGAATCATTGAGCAGTTTGACAGAAGCGAGAGAAGCTTCTTGTTCAATCATTTGGCTGAGAAGCAAATCCACGTTTTCTAACTCAATTTTTACTAAATTATTGTTAAGCTCTGCTAAATACTCGAAACAAGACACAGTTGGTAAATGTTTTCTAAATGTTTTCTTTTCGCGTTGGCCTACAGGACCACGACGTGGTGGAGGTTTTTGCCTATCCATTAACCACACGTCATGGTTCATTCTTTTTGGAAACGTATTCAAAGTGGGAACAGATCCCAGGCAGGTTCAAATTTCCAGCTGACTCCAAAGCATATTGTTTTGCTGACAGTGATGAAAAGGGCTCAGAGGCTATTGGAGGCGTACCTGGGCAGAGTCCCCAGGCTCCTGCAGGGCCGGATTCTCCGCGTCGGGGGCCCGTCCTGAGGCGAGGGTCTGCAGCAGAGCCGGGGCAGCTGCCGCCTGTTCGCAGCACACGCGCTGCCGGGGTCGTGGGGAGGCTCGATGCACGAGGCCTGGTCCGACGAGTCCCGCTGCCTCTGGACGGCAGACATTTAGTTGCGTTATCGTGTCGGGCGCTTCGGAGAGTAGCAGCTGCGTTGGTGCGGAGGTGCTCCGCGGTTCATTTGCAAGCCACTTCCTTTGTAGAAAAGTCAGGGGAGCAAAGTTTAGCTTTACAAATCAGCTTTACAATCACTGACAAATCAGTCAGTTTTGTCTAACTAGATTCCTTCAATATGCTTTGTATCGGCTTTATCGCTCTTTATAACTCTTCAACCTCTGTTTTGTTCATTTCATTTCGGGCTGATGAGGAGTTTTCAAATGGAATACATCTGCTGGCTCATCATTAAACAAACACAAGAGGAGAGCTACCAGGGCTTGTTTGGGACTCGAAAGAGAAGATTAATTCAAATCAAATTACTAAGAACAGAGTACGTGAGAAAATGTGATGCTTTCCCTTAGTCAAACCTCTAGAGACAAAAAAGAACAGGGGCTGTTTTTGTGCCGCTGCCGAAAATACAAGGAGCTACGTAGAAGCCCAGTCGGGGCATTATTTTTGGAATGACTATCTGATTTTAGGTCCTGGGACCCTCACACTATCACCTCGGTAACAATTGACAGTTTCTCACAGTGAGGTAGTGTTGGAGATTCAGCTCTCAGGGCATCTCTCTTTTAGCGGCGGTGTTGAGAGGCGGCAGATAAAGGCGCTATTTTTCGCTGCACCCTGTGACCTTCTCTCTTCATTTCCTCGGGAGTTCCACCTTTCCATAAAACGATTTTCGACGAATTCAGTCTTCTTAATATAGACAAATTCTGACCACAATATAGAGCAGTGTTGATTTCATGCCAAATTAACTTTCCATTAATTTATTACTTCACAAGGAAACTGGTGAATGACCTGAACTTTAAAAGAAGACTGTGCTTTTCCTGATGTACAAGGCTCCAATTATCTTTTCCACAACTGTGTAGCAACAGTAGGACACGTTAGCATTCTTACATAATCCAAATGAACCAGAGATCAACACAAATAACCTGCGGTCGATAACGTTTCAATTGTGACAAAAGACATTTATATTTTCTACAGGCAATCAGTTGAACACTATAATTCCCCATTTTTGTTTGGCTATATGGAAGGTTAATGAATTACCCTTACCTCAGTGAAGGTGAAAAATCTGGATGAGTTATTTCTCCTCATACTTTCAGCGACTGCAACGTGGGAGCGAGACAACAGGGAAGGACATACCAGAGAGGAGGATGCAGATAGCCCGTTTAAGATCAGATATGAAGCAGCGTTGGCACTAGCAGGCCATACGCTGTTCGTAAAGAACTATTGCCACGCCTCTTCATCGGCACTCATTTGTCATTAGACCCTTGAAAATCATAGTTTGTAAAAAAAAGAATGAGCTTGCGCTAACCTTGTATTGTGGCCTTTCGTAGACTGACCCAATGAGAGCAATAGGAAGTGAACGCTTTAGCTGTGAGCTGGGTTGAGGCGGCGTAGCTGCCTGCATGACGGGCCATTCGTCATCGGTCTTAATCTGACTGTACAATCAGTGCAACATGTGCCTGCAGACCGTCGGGTCAGACGAGACTCTGTGATCAAGCTGCTGCCGCCTCTTGTGACTTCTATTCAACGTGAACTCAACTTTGGGTTGAATTGCCTTTTCCAAATTGCATTTTTAGTCCATGTTTAACTTGTGATTTCTAGTGAACCTGACCGTTCAGCTGCACACTCATATGAACGCTTCGAAAATAAAATACAACACAGTACAAGTACAACAGGGAGACATTATTCATGAAAGTCCCTCATTTGTGTCTATTGCCTTTCTTCCTGATCTGTGGTTTGGTCAGTAATGTGCACTTTGCATTGAACGTTTTGTTTGGCATAGCTTGCTTCTCTATTCTATGAACATGTTAAGGAAGTTCAGAAATGTGCTAAATAAAAAGCATTTTTAAAACAGTTGCATAATGCTGTAACTGATTGTTATCGTTTCTATTTTTCTATTAACGCTGCCAACAGGAAACTGCAGCTGGTGTTCAGATATATGGCGCCATCTAACGGGCAAGGGGAGCAGTTTCTTATAGCAGACCTGGCAATGAAAACAAACATTTGACTTTCAAACTGTAGAAAAAATGTTTATGTTCTTTTTGTAGTAGATAACAGTTCAAAGACAGTTTTTTTTTTTACAGTAAATTGTCATTTTTTTAAGGAATTGTTAAATGAGCAGAATACTTTTCCCTTTAAAAGAAACTGTAGTAAAATCCAAGATATTAAAAACAGTTGATGGCACTCCTTCCTTATTTAGTGGCCACACCTGGAGAGGAGCAAACATGTGCAGTGCGTCTCCTTCACTCAATGTAGGAGTAGCTTCTGTAGTGCCTCCCCTCTCCTCCACAGGCTGGGATCTTGGGGCCCTGAAATGAATTTATTTTAAATGAAGTGACCTGCATGTGCTGTTATAGCGCAAAGGAAAATTATACTAATGCGAACATAACTAAAGTCACAACTCAAGTCAATGAATGATTCAGACTTTGTTGATATTAAGTGTACCTTGTACATGCTGCAGACCAGAGTGAAGAGAGAGTTAAAGGCCTTCTGCTGCAGGTCTTCTGTGTGCACCTGCAAATACATTCAAATGAGTGTCCCAAATGCTGTGTAAGAAAAGTAGCATCCAGGCACAAACTGGAAGTACACTGTTGGCTTGTTAAACAGCAGAGCTACTGGTGCAGGTGAAAATAACACAACACAGTGTAAAAAAAACGCAATAATTCAAACTGTCAATTGTCCCAAACAGCATTCATTTTTGGTGGCAGAAAGAGGATATTGCATTAAAAGGAGGAAGTTCCCGTGAAAAGTCAGAACTGATGTGATCTATTCATGTCTAATGCCTCTATGTCCGTTTTTATCACCCACAGAATGCCACGGAAGCCGTAGTTCTTCCTGCCAACAGTCCTGGAGCCTTACCCCATTTATGGTCACCCAGGGAACGTATTCGTGGGGAGGTTGCAGAGCTTTGGTCTTCAAGGCGTTCTGATGCATCAGCTGGTTTCCCACGTCCCCTTTCACGCAGCTTGTGACGCTGTCCCAGCTCAGGTCGGGGCTGTAGAGCTGCGCACACTGCAAACACCAAATAAAGACATCATTTCCAAACGCAAAAAGATAAATAATATGTTGGGGAACTGGCAGTGGAGGGAGACACACACAGACACGCACACAAACACTTCCTTACACTCTGGGCTGCCTTGATAACATCAGAGGAGGATTCCATGCAGTAGATAATATGGTAAGCAGCGTCTGTCATGTTCAATAGACAAGTCTGAGAGGAAAGAGGAATCAGAGTGTCAGCATTGTCACACCACTGCAAGACAATAGAGACTCCATTTAAAGCTTAGAATAAAACAATTAAAGGCAATTGTGGCACTTTCAGCTACAGATGAATGAAGAATGAATTAATTGAAGGAGGAAAGATATTTATTGTATCCCATTATGGCAGATTACATGGTTCTGAATTGCAGTTACAATATTATCATTTAGAGTGAAACTTTACCTCAATCATGTTGCCCAGACATTCCTGTTCTCCATGCTGGCACTCAAAACTAAACTTCTGTCCATCAGGTTTCTCCTGGTATGCAATAAAGTAAAACAAACAACAAAGATGAACCAAGTCACATGATTATCCCTCTCCTGTCATTTAAATTGAAGTCTTGAATAATCAACTTTATTTGATTATCCTGTGACCACATATTATATGGGGGGGTTTTGCCCCTTTTTACGTAAAAAAAATAACAATCCCACACATGAAAACTTCATTGCCCACTCAAAAAGCTTAAAAGAGGAACCCCCAAGGTTCTGCATTCACTGCTCACCTGCGCATTGCCGTAGGGAACCAGGGTGAGGGACATGATGTCAGCCAGCAAGACCCAGGTGGGGAAGAGAACCGTTGTCAAAGCCATTCTGCAGCCGGGGCACAGACTTTCATAGTAAAGCGCCACCTCCACTTTATCCCCTTTCTCATGATGCGATTTGGTGAAGTTTGACTCAAGGCACTGCTTCAAAACCTGCACGAGGGATTCGGAAGGTTAACGTGTGTGTGATCACTCTCTGAGTTAGCAGTTTGCCAATTTTTTTTAACTTCCTCAAAAGCCGTTGACCGTCCCAAACTTGTCCAACGAGTCCGCACGCAACAGCTTTTAACCAGTTAACTGGTTCCTGTCAAACTAAGCGGTCCCTAAACAATGACGTATAATGCACAATGACGACGGGGAAAGAAAGTTAACTACCTTAGTTTAGCTAACGCTAACTAACTTCACATGACGTAACGGCGAAGGGCTGAGTGCGGTTGCTATGGATCCGTGATTTAACCATTCGTTCAACTTTAAACCGGAAGTAGCTCATTCTGTAGTTCAGTCAGTATGTTCAGCGATGTTGAAAGACCGACGGTGCTCAAAAAGAGCACCAAAAGGATCGCAAAGTTAGAGAACAAGCGAAGGTTATCCCGCAGATCATGAATGGACCTCACCCCGCACTGTACAGCAGAGTCGAGAGACGAGCACCACTTGGATGGAGGATGGGAACACGAAGAGGAGACGCCGAACGGAGCGTTGGCCAACACGGTCAAAACCAGCAGCAGCAGTGCCTTCATCTTCTCCTGGAGCTCTAGTTTGACACCAGGACAAATCAAAATGTAGTAGGAAAACGACGGTAGCCTACAATGCAGCGAACCCTGCACTTGGCAACTTTAAATACTCCACCGACGCTTCCTCGTGGTGGCGACCTATTTTCTGATTGGCTGACGACGATATGACCGAAACAGCGTCACTTGTAACCAGAGGAGATTTCTGCAGCTGGACCAAGCTGCTGCTGGTTAGGGGAAACAAACATATACTCATTTATGTCAAAGTGTCATGAGATTTGTGAAAGCCAGCCTTAACATTCTGAAGAACATTTAGTTAGCAATATACTAATTTAATGACATGTTATATTTATACCCAATACACTTTATAAAGTGTATTCTGAAAAAAGACCAGAAGAAGTGAGTTTAATTCCTTTATATTATAAATGTTCTGGCGAAATAAAATTGAAATCATTTTAGGGTATTATTGTATGATGAATTGGGTTGTTATATTCTTGAGTTGAACCCATGATCTGGTTTTATTTTTAGTCTCAGCTGACTTGTTCATAGTTTATAGGTCCTGCTAAAAAGAGTCACAATAACACACTGCACTAAAACATCACCAAGTATTATGAAAGGTTTTTACCTGGTGACTCTCACATGATCTCTCCTAGCTGTCCTCCAAAACAAGTATGAGACACAAAAAAGCTGACCGGACAGACTCCATGAGTCACTCAGCTTCCTGTCTGCTTTGCTACGTTTTGGCTTGAAGTGTTTTATATAAACTGCTTTTGATGGGAAAAGTTTTTTAAACTGTTGACAGTTAAATGTGAGGAACAAAGGGAGTTTATTTTGTATCATATGTTGGTGCCATGTGTAGGTTCCTTGTGGTGCTTCTCAGTAGATGTGCTTTCCTTGTGTCTGTGAATCCTTGAAAATGGATTGATCCAAGGACATTTAAGCAGACAGCAGCAATCTTCATTTTATACGTCTTTTATTCTTTTAAATCATTGCATCAGCCTAAGTACCGTACAGATGAAAGAGTACCCGTCTGAGGACAAACTCTGAAGCAAGCTGTACATGAGAGAGAAAGAAAGAAATGTTGCATCTAATTAAAAGGCAGACCAACGGGAAGGAGGATAACACATGAGCAGTGAAGAAGAACCTTATTTCTGTGCATGGGGGTTGGGCACACATTGACCGATATGCTTCTACTGGCTGAAATAACAGTGCTCCCTCGGAGTTCAATTGCACTTTGGTGTAGAGTAGCTTTATCAGACTGGCCCAATTAAACGCATTCATTGTTTTTAAGAGATAGGGGTTATTGTTAACTATGCAGTAAGAACGGTGTACGTGCTGCTGCTGAGGCGGTGCGGCATTAGTCAACTGGTTGGGCAACATGGTAGCGCAAAGCAGAATAGGCGTTGAGATGTGATTAGTGTAAAAACACTGATGCAGCAAGTGAATCATTAGTGATCTTTGTTGTCAGCCCAAAAATGTGAACTACTGTGCACCAGTGAAACACTACAACGTTCACCTCAGACTACTTAAACAAATGGCAACATTTTGGGTCAAAGACTGGACTAAAAAAGGGAAGGATTGAGATGATTCGATACGCAGACAAAGAGGAAATGAAAGTGCAGTTGTTAATATTTCAAATGGAAAGATGAAACCATCATGGTTAACATTTGGTCTAAAAATTCCTTTAGTCAACCATCTTTTGATTATAATGTTTTTGTAGTGCAAATCAAGAACAGAATGCCTCGATAGTTATCCCGGAACCGTCGGCTGTGTTGTGTAATAAAACTGTTCTCGAGCATGTTCAGCAAGTGGCGTGTTTTGACCGTTATCCACATATTGCCCCATATCGATCATCTATATAGGACCTCATGCAGTCTACCGTTAATCCACCGTACTGTGTATATTATGAAAGCACGTTAGATTCAGTCCTGTATAAACAAGTCTCAGTGTAAAGTTAACGACTCAGCAGGCGAAAGATGACAGTGAAATCCAGAGAAAAAATAATCTTGTTGGGCTAAAATGTTGATATTGAGGGAGCACTGTTCCCATGAGACAAAATTTAAGAAAGAAAAGAACAAACCAAAACAGAAAAAAGCAAAAAACAGAACAAGCAGTCATAACATTTTCAAGTTTAAAATGATAGAAGAAATAAAGAAATATAAAATCAACCTATAACAGTCACTTTGAGGGACAGACAGATTGATTCTCAAACACATATTTACTATTTGGTTATTTACATATTGTAAACATTTGCATTTTCTTTTTTTTCTGTACGGAGGAAAAAAAATCAAGCTAGCTTATTTATTTTTTTTATAGACTCTGTAAGGTTAACAGATATGAACAAACAAACGAGAACTAACAGACACTTGGACTGACATTTCTCAGCTTTTTTCAAAAGCCAAAAAAAAACATACTTGGGCACCATAAAAGAACACTTTGACGCCATCATTGTTCCATGTACAAAGGAGTTCAACAAACTATCGTCTGTCTCTGACCAAAGGACGGCACAGTGGGAAGATGTTCACTTGTTCCAGCGTCGGCGCCGCGGCAGCAGCCTACCGGAGGTGTATCTTTTGTGGTGCACTTTTTAACACTCCATCTATTCACAAAAAAAAAAGCTTCCAACTGACAAAACAGATTCTCGTGGGCAGAAAATAAAACAAAAAAATGTAATAAAATGCAAAGCAGCCAAGACTGCGTTTAACACATAGACTCGGCTCTGTAAATATTAACACATGTACATGAGCTTTCTTCTTCCTCGGAACGCACCTGATAATCCTGCTCTATAGTTTACATGGATGCTGATCAGCTGTGACCACATAGTGTGTCGCTGATCAAGGTGAAGCTCACTGCAGCCGATTAGTAGAAATGCTTGCGTTTCAATAACTGCTCGAGGGCAACGCAGTCTCAAGATCACGTTCACATCGACGCCTCTTTTGGATGTTTCAAGCACAGTCCAAATTACATCATCCAAAAATATAGATAGATATGTATATATATTTCAAAATATTTATTCTCTATTACGTCTCTCAATCTTCAAACGTTAAAATCGACACCAAATATATGTTTCTTTGTAATCGGTGAAAAATGTGCTCTGTGTGTGAGGCCATATCAAGAAATATCATTTGCAGTGTACCAAAGCCGATGAAAAATACTTAATTCCTTGAATGATCAGTTGTCATATAGAAATATGTTTTTCGAGAAGCTTCGACAGAAATGCATATCTACTGGATGAGCAGGAAGAAAGCTTTGAGTTTCAGAATAAGTACCGAAAGTGGGCTGTAAGTCAAAGCGCATTAAAGCCCTCCTCGCCTGCCCCTCTAACCCCTCAGCGGGTTTCATTGCTACAAAAGCTCCGTTGCTTCTAGCTATTAAACATGTGTTATAACATGGCATTCATGGCAGATTTAAGTGTTTTGCTGAACTGTAAAAAAAAAAAAAAAAAAATGTAATCTGAACAAAGTGACCCGGCTGTCTTACTTTTCTTCCTAAAGCAACAGAATCCGTTGAGCGAATCGCTTCAATGGAACAATACCACCTCTTTTAGGTTTAAACTGCAACCTGCTTGCACGATTTCCCCACACCTGTTTTTAAATGGTTGTATTTCTTTGACAAAATGACAAATAAGTTTTTAATTTACTGCCCAACTAGCAGCATCTAGCTGTGCATTTTCATTTCACTTCTGTTGAAACTCAGCGGTGAAGGGCGTTTTCAGTAACAATGTTTGGGTTACTCAGTCTGTATGATACACTGACCATGTACATTTTTTTTTAATGAATCATTTGGGGGAATGGGAAATCCCAGTCATCTTGTTAGGTTGGAGAATGTTGCTGTGTGGACACAAATTGCATACCAAGCCAACAGCTCTCCTTAAAATGTTGGTTTGATAAGTATTAGAGTTGACAGTCCTTGTAGTAAAAGTAACTCCATAACAAAAACATTTGCAATCAGTCAAAAAGCATCAGAATTATTTGACAGCTGTTGACCCTAAAAACAACACAGGCCTACACTGTACGCTCCAATATCACAACGAAAACGGTTGATCACTCCGAATGGAAAGACCTTAAAAGTATCAACTAAAAACACTATAGACAACTGAGCTTCACCACTGAGTTTATGGTTGCTGGGCCTTGGACACACCCTCGAGTGTGAGGAACAGGAAAAGAAAAAAAAAAAAAAAAAGTGCAGTCACAAAAGTGTTGGTCCAACAAAGTGGATAATGGCTGCGTCAGCAGTGGCGGATGACCCAACCAGATCGCCTGTTCGCAAAGGAACCGACTGAATATAAAACACTGAGAAATGCTGCATGCATTAACGTGAGAGCTTATTGAGGGAGCTTCAAATAACCGGGCGCGGCCACTGATGTGTACGGTTCACATTTCTATCTTTGTCGGAGATTTCTCAGAAAACACAAAAAAGAGAAAACACACCAAAGCTTTGACGCAGTGAGATAAAGCGCCGAGCTACTGTACAGCCGCCGCTGCAGACAGAAGGAATATGTAACAACTACATGGAGACAAAGAGGCACACCTCAAATCTTAAACATGCTCAGATTTGTTCTAACACAACACAACACCTACAAGCATTTGCAGAGTCTTCGATAAAACGGCAACGGTGTGAAGCAGGGGGCTCATCAGCGAGCTCGTCACATCGACCAAAGGCACTTCTAATCTCCCTCCCTCACACGCAGTCGCCTCTGGTTTCATTCTTGGGAATGTCTACTTTCCAAGAATTGTGCAAAGTACGGTAACATTGATTCGTCCTGACCAAAATCAAAATGACGGCTTGGTTTGAACTTGATTTCATTTGAGAGTGCGATTGGTTTGTTTAGAAAATGTAGTTACCTGAAATTTGTGAATTGACGTTTGAAAAACAGAAATGATACGATGCCCAATGGGTTTATTGGAGGCCTAGTTCTTCATAGTTGACTTTTATAACCAGAAGAGGAGGTAAAATGTCTCACTACAATCTATATCGCTCTCCAAAAAAAAAAAAAAAAAGAAAAGTGCAACCATTAAAACGGTGCACGTTCTTTCTAAAACCTTCTATTGGCAACATTGTGCTCCTCTTTTACAGCTTTCTACAAAAATACTTTTTTAACTTTGTTTTTGGCAATCTGAGTGTACGACATGCTCATTCTCAAGAAATAAACTGTGTAAATCAAATATAAAAGAGGCATCATGTGACGGCTCTTTCCGTTTTCGTCAACCACACAACAGAGACTTTCTCGAAACAAACAAACTCTGCTCTGAAAGTGACAAACATGGCCGATGGGAGACAATCCTCAGCTCAGCGATGGAAACGGAAACGCACTGCCGCAGCACGGGGGGGAACTGATCTCAGTCATCTAAAACGCATTCTCCCACACATGACCCTGTTGTGCATAGTACTACCACACATCATACTGTATTTGCACTGCAAAAAAGTACAATTACCAACCGCTGGTGTGAAGAAAGAAAAACGACCAAATGAAGGAGTCCATGCGTACTGTACCGGATATTCTCTCAGACCACAGAGGCCACGCTAAATGGCGAAAGGACTGCTTCTTCTTTCTGATTTATTTTTTTTTGCTACATGAAAATATATCCTTCATTTGGCTCACATTAGCTGGATACCGTGCACCCTAAAACAGAATCTAAGAGCATAGCAATTATTGTGATATACATAAAGAAACACAGCGATGGAGCTGTGTAGAGTCATGCACACTTACCGCATGTGTGTCTAAAATATACTGTACATGAGTTATATTACTGCTTTTTTTCTTTTACACAAATGTTCTACAGCTCTGTGAGTCAAACTTGTGATGAAATGTACAGTAAAGCGCGAGCTGGAAGGAAGTACCGCGAGTAAATCTGCATTTAAAAAAAAAAAAAAAAAAAAACACATCTTCATCTGCTAAAACTAATCTAATCTAGCAAGCGTGAAGGCAAATACAGTACCGAAGATACAATAACCACACAGACTGATGCTGTACGAGTGTCCTGCGCATATAGAAACAAGACACACGAGAGGAGCACTAACAGTTAAGCCTCAAGTAAATGGCTACAGGTGCTACAGTATCAAAGAGGATGAAAAAAAGGAGGAAGATGTTTGAAACGAAGACGTTTGATGCTCGAGTTTTCCATTTAGAAGGAAACCCGAATCATGTGGAACTTGCATTTAATATGTACCCGCTCCATTTAGTGTATTGTGAGTGAAGTTGTATTAACAATATACCAAATATATACCATGCAATTCTTTCGTCACACAGTATTCACTGTGTGTCGTACCTCGTCAATTACAAAGGACACCCAAAGACAGAGGGAGCAACAAGTCAAAGCAGTTGGAAACGAAGATCATTTCAAAAATATATCCATAAAGAGTGAATTTTTTTAATCTTTCTTTTTTTTTAAAGCTGTAGCTTTGTCTTTTTCGACAACCGTTTATTTCCTCCTTCCTTCTTTCCACCCCGCCGTGCCCCCTTGTTTCAGTGACACAGGCTTGTGGTCATTCAAAGCTATTACTATGGCACTTCAGCAAGCTAGAAATGTAATCATCAATCTTTTTAAAACCCAGGAAAAAAAAAAGAAATCCACCCCAGCAACTTCTCGCCTTCCCTCCCCGGTCCAGTGACTACACCCGTGATGCTCGGCGAGCAGCCGGGTTTAGCCGAGCCGGTCCTCTCCGGGGATCACAGATCGGGCCTTTGTCTAGCGACAGCTAGCACGTGGTCGAGGCAAAAAAATGAATGAAAACAAAAAGAAAAGTGCCTCCTGTAAATTCATCCCGCGTTAGTGTTTCTCTTCTGTTCCCCCACAATGTTGGAAAAAACATTTTGTGTGCTTATTTTTGACTTCTTTGAACACATTGTCTTTTTTTTCCTGAACTATGAAACTTATTGTGGTGTGAATTTTGGCTAATGCGACACTCTCCTCAAGTCAAAACTGCGCCAGCCAGGCGGACTGCACAGTGTTTCCGTAGCGGCGGCCGTGCTGTTAGCGAGGAGGCCTCTTTGCTGGACTGCAGCTGGTACAGGAAGTCACCTCCAGCCTCAAGCAAAGAAACCGTTGAGTCCATTTCTCGTCGCCAGAAAAAGAAAAAAGCTTTGTGGATCCTTTTTTTTTTAACTGAAAATTGTGTTTGACCTCCCTGGTTGGCGTCCTGACACTGCTGGTGCATGATTCATCTGGGGTGCTGGTTCTGGTTCTGAGAGGGGGCCATGA
Source organism: Apeltes quadracus (assembly GCA_021346845.1). NCBI lineage: Eukaryota > Metazoa > Chordata > Actinopteri > Perciformes > Gasterosteidae > Apeltes > Apeltes quadracus. The sequence continues at coordinate 8,748,789 of CM037919.1, forward strand.
CCGGGTAGGCCAGGTTTACATTCAGGTGGTCGTTGTGCTGGACCAAGGAGACGTTTTTGTAGTGCAGCACCAGGTCTTTGAGGGACGAGTACAGGTTGTAGGGCTCGGCAAATCCATAACCGGTGGCCGTCTTGTAGATGACACAGTGCTTGGCGTCTCCCTCCACACTGGACAGAAGGAATGCAAGCAATTTTAGACCGCATGGGCCTCATAATATTCAATCACCAATAAATACATATAGGCAGTGCATCACAGCGGAGACGCTCAGGTGTAAAGGATGCCGTGAAAGAATTACTTATTGATTGGACGGCCAACCGACAATAGTCGCTGTTTCTGTCGACTATCAGATTTACTTTCATAATGTATATTTTGGGGGGGTGGCTATGGGGGACGCCTGACAGAATGAGCCAGTCATTGTTGTTACCTATCCAAGCTGCAAGCGGACAAAGAAATAGATCAACATGGGGAAAAAAAAGAAATCAATAATAAAACTTACACTACAGAACAGGCGTAGGAGCCCTTCTGCGATTGGCTCTCACGGATGAGGAAGGTCCCGTCGCATTTGCCTCTCAGCATCTCCTCAGCCTGGGTGCGTTTGATGTCACCCACATACCAGGTACTCTCATCATGGTGGGGTGACCCTTTGTCCTCCTCCAGTGAGAAGGAGCTGGAAACACGGGAGTGAAGCAGTGGACACTCAATCACACGTCGTAGCACCATAACACTGAGCTCCAGCACCGCCCTAAATTACAGGTGGAGACACTGCAGCACCCAGTGATCACAGCGGAAAGTTGCTGAGCTTTTTACTTCATCTCAAAACACTTACTCATCTGCATCATTCTTTATGCCCAGCCATTCATTGATCTTCTTCTGCCCTGTCCCCTTCTGAGTCAGCCATCTGCACAGCCACAACAACGCAGATTGTTACGTATGCTTTACCCCTCACTCAAAACACGAAGGTAACAAGAACAGGTGGCAGATATCATTGAGTGAAATTAAAGCACAGACGTGTATGCAATTCAGAAACCGACTAAATCTTATAATCCATTCTTACATCAAGTACTGGTCTCGGATTTTGCGGAGCTGCATGAGATCTGGCTTGAGGCTGTTCATCTTTTTGTCGATCTCTCTGTTATCTGAGACCTGCTGTCTCAGGTCCTGCTCCAGCTTACGCTTGCTGTCGTGGATCTCCTTCACACGAGACTTCAAACGATCAGAGTTGATCTGGATCCTGATCGGAGAGAATGTTTTCAACCACGCGTTCATGGCCAAACAGTGTTCACGCCATCTTGCTTTTGCCTTTAAATGAAACTGGACTATCGAGAAAAAAAACAAAAAAAAACATGCACATATACTCAAGTACTTTTGAATCTCCTTTTCGTTGCCCTCGCGTTGGAATTTCTCCAAAGACTCTCTGCTGTAGCGCTCCTGAGTCTCACACTGCTCCTCAAAGATCTTGATGGTCTCATTGAAGGCCTCGATGGCTGTGCGCTTCATCTGCAGCTCCTGCAGGGAGCAGGTACGGAAGAACAGACTGTGACCCTCCATTTGATCATTTATTGCATTTCACTTAGCAGCTGCTGATATCACACATATCCAGTCCACTGTAAATCAGGGTCATAATATATGCAGCCGATATATCAATATCATTTTAATTACTACAATGATGAAGTCTGGTAAGCGCTTGGTATACCTGTGAGGTGCGAGTGTATTCCTCGTACAGAGAGTCGTACTCGCGGCTCTTCTCCTGGTACTGCTCATGGTAGACCTTCAGCTGCTCTCCCACCTCTTCTATGCTGTTCTCCTTGACCAGCTGAGTCGATGCAACGAGCAGAGGAGAGCGAAACCACCGCTTCGTGTTATTATAAACAATGGGATCAAAGAGGCTTTCTGAAAGCTCAAATAGAGCTTGATGAAAAACTGACCTGCTGGTACTTGGACACAGGAAACAGGAGCCTGGTGTCCAGTTTGCCGTTGTACTGGGCCAGGGACTCGTGGCGATAGTGATTGATGAGCTCCACCACAGACAGGAAGGTAAGGGGCTCAGAGAAGCCGTACCTCCCGTCTCGGTGGTAAATCTTTATAAGCTTGTTGTTCCCCCCTTTCCTGCAGGGGGAGACAGGAGGCGCATGACGGCGTGAAGGGAACAACAGGACGCGGGGCTGCACGTGTTCACTCTCTGCAAAGGTCTGTAGTTCCCTAGTGGCTCTGCCTGATGCGGGAGCTTTACCTGAGGGTGAGCGTGTACTCGCCCTCCAGTTTACTAGAGGCGTCTCTGACCAGGAAGGTGCCATCCGGAGTGTCTCGCAGCTTCTCGTTCACCTCCTCTCTGCAAATACCACGACAACCAGTACTTACTTAAACAGCCAGTAGCTACAACTTCACAGCAAAACAAATACACATCCCCACCATCGCGAATCGGTAAAAAGGAATATTGACTTTCGGGAGCTGTTACGTGTAAGCATGCACGGCAGTGTGGCATCTATCCACTATGGGGTTTGGGAATATTTTATACAATAATGAAAACTAAATTTACCTTAAGATTTCTCCCCAGTACCACTCGGCTTCGTTCAGCAGGCAGCTTGTGTCCGTCATGGCTGATGGTGCCAATTGAGATTTGATCGGCTTTGCCGGGAGAACTGGTGACAAACACACATAAACACTCATTCAAAGCATTGTGCGTTAAAGGAATGAATCAAAACCCTCACTCCGTAACATACATGCGGCCCTAATAGATGTAATATACCTGGGGGAGCGAGGTCTTGCTCCGTCGTTCTCTCGATCAGAAGCCTTTCCACTACGAGGGCCGGTAACTCGTCATCCCCAGACAACCTGAACATAATCAAATCAACATTAGGTTTAGAAATAAAATGCTGAAACAAATTTCACACAAATTGAAACTCTACCTTTGCCTCGGTGGCCTTTTCGCTTCACAGAACAGAACGCTCAATTCTTCAACTTCTCAGTGCAAAACATTGTTGAATTGTTGAAACTTACCAAGGGGTGGAGGGGCCTGTTCGCATCAGCAGTGGCCCAAAGATCTTTCCCAGCGTGTGCGTGTCCAGGCCATTACTGGCCTGGAAGTGAGTGACCTTGGCCAGGTGCGTGAGGAGGTACTGCAGTGTGAGACGGTGATGGAGAGGGACGGAAGGGGAGCTCTCCAGCACCCGGCTCACCTCCCTGCCATGGCTTCCAGCGACGGCACCGTCTGTACCAGCATGATAAACTACTGTAAACACTCGATGTCGGGGGAGTCAAGAGATCGAACAATAGTTATGAAGCTAAATTGGGTATCTGAACATTCTGTTTAGTCTTTTGGGAGATGTTTGAACCCCTACTTTTATTTTCATTGTCCTTCATAAGACTCTTAAATGTCCATATAGTCAATAGATATTTTATATTTAGATACATTTTCCTTACAGCAATTAAAACCCCAACGATATTTAGAACAACATAACTTTAGGTACCTTACTGGTGGCCTTGCATGTTTGGGCCCATTAACTGCAAACTGTTCGCTCATCACAGAACGTGGAACGTTTTCCAGAGCTCACCAAGGACTTCATGATTAAATGCTCATTCTCCAATTCATTGTAAAAAAATGTATGAACTGTAAATGAATGAATGTGTCAACTTGCAGAGACTTGAGTCTCCCTTGAGATGCATAATCCTTCACAGAGAACACCAGCAAAGCAGCAGAAGGTTCGAAAGGACGCCCTTGTTCTAACATCCAACGTCCCTTTTACTTACTCTTCTGGGTTTTGATATTCCGACAACACATATCACCAATCAAAGACTTAATGGCAGCTGACTATTTGACTGTTTTTAACAATACATGAAGGTGGCACCTGCGCCTGAATGAAGAAAACGGGCGTCGCAGTCAATACGAGCATCAACTTGAAAGTATCTTTACTCTAATCAGAGATGAAACCCACCTGCCGACTGCTGAAGGACCTGCTGCTGCAGTGCGACAGCAGTTTGAAGGGGAGCGTAGACACAGGCAGGGATGACGGGTGACGGCAGGTCTCTCAGGTAGCTCAGCACACACTCTGAGAGGTACCCCACATCTTTCTGACACATTTCGCTCTCTGAAGGCCAAAGAGTGACACAAAAGAAGTTCCACCAGACTTAGTTAGAGTTGAATGCTCTGTTGCGTTTTGGCTTGAATTTTCTCCAAATGGATTTGCCGTAAGAAGCAGGCGAGACGCAATGAACCAGCAGCACGGCTTTCAATCACGTGACAAATGTGAAACGTAACCTCGTGAAATGTGAACAGTATTTCTGAAGGTGAGCATGCACACTCAGTACACATCCCATACACTAAATATCAGTGAAATCTTTTTGCGCAACGCACAGCCCCACGGACGCCGCCCGGTGGTCAGGTCGCAGATTGCAACCAACTGAAACACTATTGTGTGTCGAGTGTATGAGAACTATGGAGGCAAACATCAAGATGCAAATGACTTTATCTGGACTCCTTGTTTGGTTTGTCGGTTTTGGGTTACTGAGGAAACATGACGGCTCCGCAAAGAGGACACACAAATACAAAGAAATAGACTAATCACAAATTCTGATGTACAAGTGATTACAAACTGGGCAAAACATACAAATCAATATTGTATTCTGCAAATCGATCCCCTTCAATGCAACACATTGTCCATCTAAATTTTATTGCACTTTTGAGGATGAAACTGAATATTTGAGGCTTTGAAAAATAACAAACACATTAGGATCCTAATACAGACCCTTACATTTCTGTTTTGCTCAATTTTAACCAAGAAACACACTGAGCCACAAAAATTGAAAAAATAAAAATGCATTGTTATCGGACATATATGTCTTCCATCAGTTACTACGAGCCAAATAGTTTGTCCAACTCTACTGCAATGTGAACACGTATACAAATAATCTCTCTCACACACACACACACACACACACACACACACACTATTAAAAGAAATGACAGAATGAGGATTAAAATGGTGTAAATCTCTGACCAACTCACCAGAGCTCAGGCTGTATACTGGGCTGTCTGAACCGGAGGAAACATTGGCCCTGTACAATATCTTGCAGTCCAGACCTGAGATAAGAGCAGTTGAATAAAGGTTTGTACAAGACAAAAACATCTAGGTCAAGTACGTGAGAATATAGTGAAGCAGGCAAGAAAAGAAAAAAAGGAATTCAAAAATAGCAAAGCTACCTAATGAAACGAATGCGTCAAACTGCAACACAGGGACGACTCCCTGGCTGCCTGACTTGGATTAAGTAATCTCCTCTAATGGAAAAGACATGTAAACATGGAATGAGACGCACCGAGAAGACCTGTTACTGTCTGGACAATGTCAGTTTATAAGCAACAACTTGTACGTGACAAAGCACATAGCCCAATATTTGTTTTGGAAATACTCAAGAGACCAAATATCAGCAGTGTGTTGTTTTTACGGCAGTCTTAGTCCATCCACACAGAGAAGGGGATCAACCAACTGGGGCAGCGTCGGTCCTACAAATTATTTTGCACACGCAACCAGGTAAAAGCTCGTTCTATTCATGGTGCAAAATGTGAGATTGATTTAGTGACGGCCAGAGCAATGACATTTAAACTCCAACTAAATCATGGAGTTAAATAAAATATACTTCCAATTTAATAATGAGGAATCCGGCACATAGCACACCGATCCAAAGCATAAAAACAGATTAATATTTTACACATGTGACAATATTCCCTGAAGAAAAACATTTATACTCCCACTGACTTAATTTCTCTTTTGGGTCTCAGGCTTAAAAAAACATTTAGCACCGGGTGTAGACAGCTTGCGTCTGGGAGGCAATTCCTTGAGACTAGCCAGACTCTCGGGTAGTTGTGAAAACCTCACCATGCAGTCATTCTGTGTGTGCATCCAACTGTGGGAGGTCATTCAATATTAGTGCCACACTATATTATTTACAAAGACAGACCTCACGTCATCCTTCAAGTAGATAATTAATATTGAAATCTTTGCAAAAGTCTGTCCAACACTGGAAAAAGTGACAATGGAATAAACATGGTAACAGTGTGAATGCACCCTAAAGACCAGTTTACTGATGATCAAAGACAAAGCACTTTTGCAGAAGCTACTCGCAAGGATAAACTGTTTTGATAAAAGAAAATGGTGGCGGGATGACTGAAAGAAATCACTCAAGATATTATAACTAAATAAATTATTCTTCCGGTTTGTGAAGTTAAATGAGCATTTTCTGTACAAAATGTTTAGTATTTTGATAACGAGTAAAGGTTAATTACATAGAATTTGGACACAGGTTAAGTGTTCATATTTAAAAAAATAAACTATTATTCAATCACGTTCATTGGTTAATGCACAGAAAATTGATTCACCTCTTTTCTATTTGATGTGATTTGATTTTCTGCGGTCACTACACAACATTTTAGGATGTTTTATTAGGCTCTGACAATTTAAGAAAAATAATTAAACATTAAATGATTTCAGATTAAATCAAAAAATAAATCTGCAGAATGATCAGGAATGAAAATAATTATTTGCAGGGACACAAATTAATTTTTTGTGTGAGATAGACAAAGAAAATTAATAACAATGTGAACGGAGTCCCATCCAGCTCTATTTGTTAATAACAGTTCATCAGCGTGTATCAAACCCACTGCGCAGTAAATCTCCCTGAGAACATTAAACCTCAATGTAGAAAATCCATCTAAAGTCCCTCACCGACCGAGGAGTTTGCACTTCTGATCCGTGCGACTGCCTGACTGGATCCACATGTCTACGTGTCTAATGCTGGCGTGAGAGCGAGAGGCACATGGCGAGGGAGAGAGACAGAGAGAGAGAGAGAGTGTCGCACATAGGCGTAGAGACGGGGAGGTGAGACAGGCGACAGGCGAATCCGTTGGCCGATCGGCGTGGGTCGTACCTCTCTTCTCCAGGGCCTGGACCAGGCCGGCGAGGGCCGGGGGAGCCGTCTCCGGCGGTGTGAACTGCTCGCTCAGGTCCAGCAGAGAAACAGCTGAAACAACAACAGAAATAACTTTCACTTCTGGCACAAAGCCTGAGAAAGACCGCGGGGGTGCTGGAGCACTGACGAGGGCACCGTCAACGGGGAGCAGTTGGAGATGTAGAGTGTGTATAATGTTGGGAACGTGTTTAAACATTGGGAGGAACACACCAAAATGGGAGGAGGGGGATTTTTGTGTCTGTTTCGCGAGTGTGGCCCGGTAGCCGTTAGAAATAAATAACCGACTAAAATACGGAGCACACTTGAAGCTTGTGACTCGCTTTACTGTGGTAGCTTGAAGTCTGGGAGTCTAGCTGATCGGATCCGAGATAAGAAAAACCAGAACAATTTAGAAAGCTTAAATGAACAAAAGAATGAAAAGAGGCCTTTGTGTGGAGGAGTGAAAAATAAAAAAATAAAAAGAAGAAAAACAGACTGCTGATGGCGAGCAAAAACTTTATCTACTTCACAACTCCCCAGAGACCAAATCAAACATCTTTTCAGTCCGAGAGAAAGAGAAAAGGAGAAAAAAAAAAAAAAAGGAGGGATCCCATTTCCCTCTCTCTCTCTCTCTCTCTCTCTCTTTCTCTCCTCCCCTCCGCCCTGCTCGCTGTTTCGCCTTAGCGCTTTGCGTGAGTGGAGCACAATAAAGGATTTAATCAAAACTCCTGAACAAGCAAAAGCCCCGTGGCAGTGTGCCAGGCCCGGCCCAGACAGGCAGCGCCTCCCATTCTGCCCCAAAGCAGGGCTATGAGCTGGGAGCTGGGGGGGGGGGGGTTGTGGGGGTCGAGGGGGGGCTGGGAGGAGGGGAGCAGGGGGGTGGGGGGGGGGCTGGCTTGGCATTAGGCTCCTGTTCCTGGCACGGCTAAACCACTGCTGATTATTAATTTGGGGAGTTCAGACAAGAAACACAGCGTCAGCACATTCCACCCCGTCCCCCCTCCTCCCCCCTCCTCTTCTCTCTCCCCCTCTCTCCCTCTCTGGATGCCTCTCTTCCTCTGGCTCCTTCGGTCTTTTGCCCTGTCGCATTCTTGCTGGACTTTCGGCCTCTTTTCTCTCGCTTGTTCCTCATCGTCCTTCTCTCCATTTTACAGAAGTTGCGATGCCTCTTTTCCTTCGCCGTGCCTCTCTGGGCCTCGTTTCTGCCGGTCGAACGTGGACACGTTGCCTGGCAGGGTGTGCGGCTCTCTGGCGAGCACACAGACAAGACTCTGCCTCTCCTTTATCCCTGGTTTATTACAAAAGCTGCATACGACTGATGGATAATGATTTGTAGGTATAAAAGTAGGCTACTCTGGGACAGTTTGTGCTCCTGCTTAAAACAGGATGCACTGAAGTTTCTTTCATTACTGATGCGATTTACAGACTTTTTTTGAATGCAGAACGAAGCAGGAGCGGAAACCGTTTTTGTAATAGTTTAACGGCAACACCATTTTTTTCTAGATGAAAACAGGGTGTACATTTTTTTAACGAACACGTCTAATTTTCGCACGGAAATTATTGGAAATGTTTGGATCGGCTCAGTTGTAACAATCTAAATTCTAATCATATTAGTATAGCCAAATCTTTCCCAACAACTGAGCAGAAATACAAGGTTTTTATCGGAATGAATAGACTGTACATTTGTTCAATCAAACCCCTGAATTCATCTTTGACTTTTCACTAGAAAAGGCTTTTTGAAAAAAAATAAACAAATGGCAGCCTTTTGAACAATCTAAGTAAGACTGGATTGTCATGATTATTGATGTAGAAAATGTAAAGCGGATTGTATAAATCACTCAATCTTCATGGGACTCTTGCGGTTAGGGCGGGATGCAGGCAATATAATGTGGAAATCAAATTTAAACAAAAAAAGGAACTAGTAGTACGAATATAGGCTAGAAAACCACAAAATTAATTCCCTCCAACAATTTGGGAGGGCAGTAAGAAAACATCGATAGCCATGAGGAAAGGACTTTCGCACTCCTGCATGCAAAAAGGGGAAAAAAAGGAGGAAAGAAAACACTTGACGCAAGTTCTTCTTTGTTGTCGTTTCTTCTCGTGCCAAAAGCAGATGAAGGCCCTGCTGTCGTGTCGAGGTTTTGTAAAAGGTACGGGGGAAAAAAGAGAGAGAGCGAGCGTAGCTGGGCTCGTAATGGTGCATTTGAACCTTCTGGGTCCAGTTCATAAGTCTATTTTTTTATGGGCTAGATCTCCTGACCGTGAAGGTCTACAGAAAGCATTCGTAAAGTCAACCCAATTAATTTTACATTATTGAAAACCCAAAACTATGAAGCCATGCGCGAAGTGTGCTCCCTGGAGCTGCGGCGGTCCGATGAATGTCGCGGATCTCGCCGTGTGCTCAATGCGCGGCATGCAGGCAGCGGAAAGGCTAAAGCAGACTGGATGAAGCGAAGCTATGCGAGGTAAATATTTGCTCTGTATCTTCTGCACCAGCATGGTTATGTAATGCAGAGCTGGCTCTGCTGCATTCGCCCTCTCAGGGGTCCGTGTGAGGCAAATGCGGAGATGCATTTATTCATCCACAGGGTTCAACGTACGAAAGCAAATCCCTTCAATTTTCTCAATTTACGTCAAACACTTTCAACGCTTTGGATTTGTGCCGATTCACACTTTTATATCTGCGGTTGGTGAGATTAGATTACGCAGATCATCGACAACTGAAACAAATAATCATTTGTTAAATGCTTTTCTCCCTTTAACTCAACAGACTGTATTATTTGTATATATAATGAAAAAAATAAAAATCCCGACCAGAAACAGATTTGGATTTTCATCGTTCCATAAAAAAGGTGACAATAAAGGCTATTTACTGGTTTTGTTGTTGGCATGTACAAATCTGTGTGAACCCGAAACTAAAGACTCCACTTTGAACTGCTGCTGCTCTGTCGTACCGCCTCTGGGTCTGTAAGGAGCCAACGTCTTTCTCCAAGCTCGACCTTCGCAACGTCTGAGACTGCATCCCATACGCCGAAGGGTTGTTCAGAGTACTCAGTGCCCCGTTGCCTTAACAAACGCTCCTGCCGTCTTGCAGGCCCTGGTTAGCAACGTGCTCTGAGACATGTTTAAAAAAAAATAAAAAATCTCTCCCTATAGTCCAGCAATGAACAGCGTGCGTCTGTCTGCGTCTCTAAATGTGAATTGCCAACTGTGTGACGTAACGTTGTGTCCAACATGGGGTTACGTGACTCAACGGTCCAAAAGGAATGATGCTTTTCAATGTCGGCGTTAGTCACCTGCACCACCAATTCTTTCCATAACCGTTAATCTGAGGTTCACGCAGCTCTAAATTAAAGCTAAAAATTGTCAAAAGTACCCCCCTCTATTTAATGGAGAACTTCTTCAGTCACTTTTCGTATGTTGGAACAAATGCAACCCCAACAATGCCCTTGAGTTGATGCTAGCCGCATTTAAACAACTTTCATGTCTCGCCCCTCTTTCGCCTTTTGAGTGGAGCTATTTTGAGAAGCTGTAAACACTTTTGCCTTCGTGCATGGTCGGTCTATGTCTAAATATAAATGTAAAGTTGTGAGCTCACCGAGTCACACATGTGCACGTAATGCCATGGAGGAGATTTGCCCCAGAAGCAAACACTGTGCCATTGTGTGCAAAATGTAGTTCATTGTGCATTATGGATGATTATTATCGCAGCCTATATCGCCCTCTAGAAAATATCATATTCAAGACTAAATAGTCCCATTGTACAAACATTTTAACTGCGGCAATGGTAAGCTGCTGTTCAAAATACACACTTAACACAGACACTAGAAGAGCTCCAGAAAATGCGCCATGCTAAATTTACTAAAAGAATGAAACAACAGGAGGGGAGAGACCAAACACAGCTGGCTCCTGTATTTGCAGTTGGATAGGGTGGCCTTGCTTACAGTGCAGCTCGCGTCTCCCATTCACTTTCTGTGCTGCTTCAGTCCCTATGCAAACCCCCCCGCACCCCCTCACACACACCCCCATCCATTGGTTCTTTGAGAGTGTTTTCCTGGTAAGGAACAGGGAGCGGGGAGAGAGCCGAGGCCTTTACTTTCTGAGAACTGAGCCCGCCAACATGGTTCATGGCTGCCCAGACATGGACAGTATCAGACGTGTATGTGAATCAGCGGGAAAGAGGGAGGACCAGAGATAAAGGGGGAGGGCGGAGGGAGACCGAAGGGAGGAGTTTGCAAACATGCCAAGCCATGGTTCACTTCACCAAGCAGTTAAAGTGAGGCCAGGGAAAGGGAAAGAGGGAGGAAAAAAAAAAATCTCTCAAGGTTTGTAGAATTATTTCTGCCGCGAGTTGAGAAACGCTTTTTGTCAAAGCAGACTTTTTACTTCCAATCCGTGTCAAAGTGTTTCCTTAAGTCTGTCTCTTCAACTTGTGCCGACAGCATATTTCCCTTAGTTTACCAGCCAAAATTCATTATAAAAAAATAAAAAAAACATTTCTCAATGTTTAAACACTACTGTGGCAGTCAAAGCATTCCCTTATTTGTGGCCAAATGACCAAAAGAAACTAAAATAAACTGCTTTATTGGAGAGTGATGTCATTTGTTATGCACATAAACTACACAGAACTCAGTAAGTAAGCGAGTGCTTTATTACAAGGAGAGGAACTCTTCCAACTGTGCCGTTTTAGAACGAAGCTGATCCATTTGCATCCTTTTTTGCATTTTGCCGGCTACTGAGTAACTTTTGGCACATTTACACGCACTTGAGTGGACGGGTTGTTGACGCCGTTCTGCAGTAACCAGATTTCTCGAATGCAAATGAGAAACCTGGTTTTCTTAATCTTGGTAAAGGATTAAGTAAAACAAAAACAAAAAGATTTCTTCCAAAGACACCCAAACTTTTAGCAGTGCGTTCACTTGGCTTTCTAAAGAGTTTTACATGCATGCAAGAAAGAAAGTAGCGCTCTGTCCTTATGCACAAAAAGAAAAGTCAATAAAATAAGTAAGTAGGAATAAGTACATGTCGGACAAAATGCTCTGACCAGGAACAAGAAACTAAAACTTAACCATCACATAAAAAAATGCCAACATTTGAAAGATTTGAAAGTATCACGATCTCTGACCAAAGCTGAAATCCAGCTGTGTGGAAATGTTGGTTATAATGACCAAGTACTTTGTGATAAAAGCCAGCGTACTTATGATTAAGCATTGTGGTCTGAGCTTATTGGTTCATTCATGTTAAATTGCTGGTGGTCTGTTTGTCCTGATGCCTTCGCCTAAATGCTATTGGATGGACTGTTGAACTGCCTCTCCAGTCACAACACGTCCAGGGCCTCGGCTCCTTCGAGGAAACGATCATGATATCTGTTCACTTTGGGCTCCACCATTAAATTCCCAATGCAGTTCGGGTGCCAAACCAAAGTATCCTTCCTTCAGCCTTCTGCCATCTGGCCCCTGCACCCCCCGTCTCAGGGACTCACTCGCTTCTCTCAGTGTCACGGACGCAAGCGCCTGCTGCCCAACAGGTTTGTTTCGCTGCCGATCAAACCTCGAGGACACCGTTGTCCTCCCCCGCCGGCAGAGTTAAGCCTGTGCTTACGGACCAACAGGCTGCTTTACGCTCAGTTTTCCTCAGATTACTGACACGGAGAACTCTCATGTGATCGGGAGAACTGAGGACATTTGTTCTAAAGCTGATGTTCCGAGTTTTTAGGGACTTTTTTTTTTTAACAGAGAATCAAATTCAAACTAATGAGTGTAAATAAAGCCGAGTGTGCTGCTGTACACGATGAATAGTCAATTGGCTCTACCAGAGGTAATTCAGAGTTCACAGCCTCCATGCTCAGAGTGGTATGTAGCTGTCACTTAAAAAAAAAAGAAATATAAAAGAGTACAGCTTTGAAGACCGACTGTGCGGTTTTATATGCAGAATGCATACTCTTATTAGTTTTTGGGGCCTTTTCCCTTTGGGACTGGTAGGCAAAAAAACGACCAGCCCACTCTAAAAGCGTGCTAATGGGGATAAAATGAAAGAAACCTTGCGAGGGTGAAAGAACTCTGGTAATAAATCAAAAGTCTCAACTTGAAGTTGAGCTCGCTAAAGTCGACCAATCCTAGACGAGTGTCTGCTTGAGACGGACGCGACTCTTACCATTAAAAGATGAATATCCCTGGTCCATTTTTGTGTTAAAGAAAAAATATGACATTCAGAGCATGAATATAGCAATCACTGTCTGTGTGAAGATCCAGTGGAGTAATGTTACCGTCGCAGAAGAGTAGCGGCGACCCACAAGTTCCCCCTCGGCTAAACATCGTTCACATTGCCAGCACATTTACTTTCACTGCTCACAGCAAAGAGCACTTGACGCACCTCCTGCCAGCGAGATCTTTCACCCGCAGTCGAGGAGGTCAATGACGAGTCACAGTGGAGGAGAGCTGTGCGGATAAGCCCTGATGCATTTTGGGTTTTGGTTTGTTATTGTTGAATGTAAAGGGGGCCACACAGACGGACAGAATCAATACCAGACCGGTACAGGAGAGTCCAGTGAGCAGATGGATTAGGCCTTTATAACCAGCAGAGAGTTTGGTTAGCTGTGCTTCCAAAGAGGCAAAGCTTATGGCGTGATTCCAGCATAGATTAAAGGTTCAGCTGGAGGTCACTGCCAAATGTGACAGTCCTATCAAAACTCCCTGAGGGGGTTGACCGGCAACGCTCCAACTCCTTCAACTCCAACTCCTGTGCTTAAAACCTCGCCAGTAGCATTAAAAAAAAAAATGACTTGCTGTTTTGATTGCTAAATAAAAATAAATCACACCACTATAAATACAGTTTCAAAGATATGCATAAAAGAGCCGAGCACCTACTCCCAAAATAAATAATACGTTACATTTCCAGATGTTCTTAAAACTGTGAAAGGGTCTTTGCTACAGCAGCCGTATTTCTGCACAACAGTGGGCCCCAACCACCGGGCGCACAGAGAAAAAAAAAAAAAAAAGTTACTTATTCTAACAATCCGCATTGCGGTCCCGCCCACCTCGCTTACCTTGAAAGGACTCCGGCCTCGGAGCCACCGGGAGGGGGCGCTGGGACCTGGGCTGACTCGTTGGCAGCGCCATCTTCACGGGGCCCACGTACTGGACGTACGTCCCCGGGAAGTCTCCTCTCTGTTTAGTGCGCTCGTTGTACCCGAGCAGCCAGCCGAGGCGCTCGGGCTGCTGCTCGCAGCCCTCGTGGTAGTTCTCCATGGACAGCAGAGAGGCCTCGCTGACCGTCAGAAGGTCCCCGGGCTGCAGATCCAGGTCCTCCTCCTGGTCCTTAGTGAACGCGTGGAGGGCGAGGTACTGAAAACCTTCCGTCGCCATTTTGTTAGGGAGGACAAATCAAAATGGCTACCGAGTAGAGGATTAGATGGTACAGTCCGGGTGCAACGACGGGCTGGAGAAATCCTCCTCAGCAACCGAAAAGGCTGTCGGGTCACTAAAGTGACGTTGGTACGGCGGCTCGGGGAACGGGGCGGGAGGAGGAGCGGCCGTCAGCCGAAGCTCAGAAGCATTGTTGAAAGTCAATACGGTAGCGTTCTGCTGTTGCTGCTGCTGCTGCTGCTGCTGCTCGGTCCGAGGGAGCAGCGGCTTCAGACCTGACCGGTGTTGGTGGACTTGTGCACTTTCCTCAGCTTGAGACCCCGGTTGAGCCAGATGATTGAGCAGAGGGAGAGCATTGGCAACATGCTCTTATAAGCAGCGAAACCCCGCCGGCCGGGCGCTATTGGAGCAGCCTGCTTCAAAAGAGAACCGAGGGCCCGGCGTCTGCGGGCAAATCCGATTGGAGGACGGGGTGGCCAAGTGGGAAGGTCTAAAATATTCTTCGGCTCTCTCACATGTGCTGGATAAGGACTGCGAAACCGACCTGCACAAAATAAAAGCAAAGAAATTTTAAAAGGAGGCAAAAATAAATAAATTGTTCCAAAATATTTTTTTTAAAACTACTATCGTGGCAAAAATATTAATCTCCAGTATGCGTTGTTTCTATTCAATCAATAACCAGAGTTATATCTGTGTGAAAGGAAGCTTGAAGCGATCCATGGAAATGGCGAACCGCGGCAGCGCTAAGCGGCTGTGCAGCCTTCGGATGATGCTGCTGCGTCATGACCAACGGCCGACTGGGTCCGTGGTCGCGAGACTCCGATCCCTCCGCTCCACGTTCACACACACATACTCACTCACTGCCTGAACCGACACACCAGTTTCGACAGGAACAACAAGTTTCACGAGGGCAAATAAACTTGCACAACAGCAACAATAACACGCGTGTTTGCAGGGTCTGGAGAACGCGTGCAAAATGGCGAGGAAAAGGTTTCTTTTTTTCTTTTTTCAGAGCGAGCTCGACAAGGAAAACCAGGACAGGCATCGCAGCTTCGGGGCGACCAATTTTCTGAAACATGCAGAACCCTTCCAACAGTTCCCTCTCTGAAGCAGAGAGAGAAGAAAAGAAGAAAAAAAAAAGAAAAAAAAAGCTCAGAGTTGCCTCAGAAATATTTTTTGGCTTCATTCTGTCAAAATAGCTAAATCAGTGTGTGCCAACTCTTTACGAGATGAGACGACCAAATGGACGGTCATCTGAAGCACCAAACAACGTCACAACAGCAAAGAACAGCAATAAACAGCAAATGTTTGCATGCATAACCTCCCCCGACATCATGTATACACAGAAAAGAGGTCATTCATGGACCTATAACAAATATTCTATGATAAAGACAACCGTGAGGCCCAATCTAATGCGACGCACCAGTGCACAATTACTATTATCATTATTATTATACGAAAAATATATATTCCTCTCTTTTTGGCCGTTTGTGCGATTTGAGCGGGGCAATAAAATAAATGCCTCAAAGTTGAAATATAAAATGGAAACCGCGCTGAGAGATGAGACGGGAGGAAGAAGGAGAGATTAGTGTTTCCACCAGATTAGGTGACCGCGTGGTCCGACCAGCGGCCGTGGCAGCGTTAACCTCTCCGGACGGGATGAACAGAGAGCGTGGCACAGACGGGACGGAGGATGGAAGTTCTGGTATCGTGTGCCAGGACCACGGAGCTACTTGGGGCCATTTCCCAACACATCCAAATACAAATAAGCCCGGGCCTGGTACGCGAGGCCCGATGTTGTGCAATCATTTCATTTGCGTTTCAGAATGGACAATCGCAGACGCTTTGATGAAATTAGATCAGAAGAGAGAGGAAAAAAAGGGTATAACTAAACCTACGATTTGCGTCTCTGAGTCTGTTTTTCGGACCTTAGTCGAGATCATCGTCCCCCTCACTGCCTCCCCCACGACACTCGAAAAGCGAACGTACAGACACTGCAAACCTTTGTGAGTAACAAACCGTCTTTTTTTTTTTTTTAAGAAAAGCTTGAAGAGTTATTGTGACAGCAGGAAGCAGCAGAGTGCAACACTCACCCCACTTTAGGTTCAGAGAGAAGCCGGACGGGCTCGGCCGGATTCTCCGTCCAACATCCTCGGAGCAGGGAAGCGAGAGGTGCCAGGCGAGACACGTGGCACTGGCATACCCAACCACAGCCCGCAATCCTCACACCACCGAACCCCCCTCCCCCCCCCCATCCCCAACCCTAAACTCCCTCCTCTCTCCACCTGCTCTCCAACCCCCCCGCCCCTGCCCCCACCCAACCGGGCGCACACAGTCCTGCCCCCCCCTCCCTCAGCCAGCGAAAAACTCCAGTGGTTTTTTTTTTCCAGTTGCCATGTTTTATTTGTTTACAGTCGGAGCCCTGCTGCTGCAGAAAAGAGGCAAAAACAAGGCGAAGTGAAAGACGAAGCGGCGTGCAGGCAGCGCTCGCAGACTGTAGTCCTTCTTTATTATTTAGTTCCAGTGCAGAAAAAGTCGTGCGAGGTGAGAGGAGCGTCATCCCCGTTACGGTCCTGGTCTGTTGGTGTTGTAGTAGCTCAGAGTTCAGGTCAGCAGCAGCCGCTGGCAAGCTCAGGGTCACGGGATCCATCCTTTTTTTTTTTTCTTTTTTTTTTCAAAAAATACTTTTTATTCAATCACAACAGAGAGCGACGGAAAGGGGGAAAAAAAGAAGGAAAAAAAGCGAGACTGAGAGACGCAGCACTTTGTTATCGGCAGAGTCCAACCGGCTGAGGGAGACCACAGGAAAATAATTAATGAATAGGCGGCAAGTAACTCGCTGTTGCTAGAGAGAGGGAAAGCTAATCCCGTGCTCTGATTGGCTGCTGCTCTGCCCATGTGCTCCCCAGTCACCAGAGAAGCCGGGCAAATCAAGGAAACGTTCTAATATTAGAAAATGTATCTAGGCAGCGATCAAACATCCGACCCAAACAAATACTCCTTTTCCCACATACTTGACTTATTTTGCATCTCTGCAGTCTTGATGATTGTTCATCACCGCTGATAAAATGACGATTTAACTCAAGTGAACTTGAATGAAAATAATGATGAAAAACGTAGCCTGGAAAAGCTGACGGCAGCTTGTGATTGGAGGGAATAACAGGAGTCATGTCCAAGTGGTGCAATGAGGTGAAAGCAGGTGCTTTTGGTTTTTCTGAGTAAATAGAAACATAGAAAAACGCTCCAACTAATTAAGTAATACACAAAGTGGTAAATATTTAACAACTCTGCATTATAACGTAGCCTGTATTTTAGAATATAAATAATACTGCTACAGTCAATTCCTCTGATTCCATATTTGTTATACTATTCACAGAAATGGACATTTAGTTTAACTATGAGCTAAAGCAAAACTCTAAACTTCATCTGGATTCTCCTCTGCTGCTCGCAGCCATCAAAGGGCTCATTAGACACCAGCATGCATCATGTGAAATGGCAAAAATGACACTGGAGTGAGACGGGAGCTACTGACATGGGTGGAAGACTAACAAGTATGTCAATTGGTTTAATCATTGTATTCTGGTTTTACTGCACTGGCAAATAGGTGTTGATGATTTGTTTAATGTTGGTCTTTTAAAATATAATTTATGATATCAGCCAGTATTCCTTTGAGCTGAGCCAGCAAGTGAAGACCAGACTTCAAAATGCCTTGACATAACCAGCCTGAACATAAGCCCACGGTTAAATAGTTGCTGAGTTAATGAGTTGCAGAATATTATCCTGGCTTCTAAAACCTTTTTATAAAAAAGGATTAAATAAACGCATCTCAGAGACGCTTTCATGGATTAAGAGAAGAGCTGTTGTCTTTAAGGGACTTTTACCAGGAAAAAAAAAAAACGCCTTGTGCAAAATCTGAACATTTACGTGGACACGCGGTTTTGAAGTTTGTGCACGCGTTGGCCCGTCCTGCTGGTGAGGAGCGGACTAGAGACTCACCACGCATGCAGCCTGGCCTCGGGCCATCTGTCCACATGGAGCTGAAAAATGTACTGCGCCACAGGCAGCGAGGACGCGCCAGGCGGCCACACAGGAGCTTGCTTGGACTCATTTTTCAACCTAAAATGGGGGGCGAAAGTACTATGTGGTATATGAGTCATGTCGTGTTCACCTGAAATCTATCAGTTCTTAATGAAGCCAAAAAGGCTCACTTCGCCAAGTAGAAACATCTGCTGCAAGGATTATGGAGCACTGAGGCGGCCCTGTTCCAAAAAAGTCCACCGCACCAAAAGACTGCACTGTCACGAGGACTCGATGCGTTTATCGGAGAATACGACATGCTGGCAATACAACGGCTCTTCCGGTTCAAAAGGCTTCATTAAGTCCATACGACCTGGCTTTTTAGTTCAAACGTTTTCACGGCAGCAACAGGATCAAATCTGACAAATCTTCCCGGGCTAAAAATACCAGCAGCCTTTGCTGTGTACTTAGCATGTTTAGTCGGCGTGAAACATTACAGAGGCCTTTTCTATTTTTTTCCCCCTCAACATGAAGAATTGCAGGCATCATGCATCAGTGACACATGTAGTCCAATATTAATCTCCGCACAACACCGCTTTTACTCGGTCGGTGATGATGCAATACTAATTAAGTGGTACCTATCATTTATTTGCCAATTGATGCGTTTGTCAGGCCCTCAGTCTTTGTATTTCTGTGTAAACACATCAGAAGAAATGCTGCAAATTCCTTTTACATATACTTATCTAATAAAGCTGGTTGCAATTTATAATAAGCAGAGGGAAAACGGTAAACAGGTCGGTACCATTTACAAAAATGTTATTTCTAGTGCCTGAGTTGTACCCAGTTTGTTGTTTGCAAAGGCTTATTTATTACCCAGAAAAAAAATTATACTATTTTAACCATTGGATGGTCGTTTTTTTTTTCTACAGTACAAAATCCGGCCCAGCGTCTGCGGCACTTGAGCCACGTCTGAACTGTACTTAAAGTCATCATCTGCTGCCATTTCAATTAAATAACACCAGTAACTGGGACACCCGGGTGAGGGACATTTAACAGACGTTTTTATATAATGACAAACCCCTCCGGAGTGCTTTTGAGACATTTACAAGAGGAACGAAGGCTTTGCCCGCAGGTCATGCTTCACATTGATAAAGCAGTTGCATTGGCATTTGATTGCATAATGTTCAGTAATTGCATTAGAGAAAGAGGAGCTGGGGAGAGGGGGCCTCCACACAGTTGAGTGGCTTGTCTTATTATCCAAGTAGCACAACTTTCTATTAACTCTTTGATGCGTGCCCAATCCTCCACCCAGGGTTGTAGCACACACAGAGACCCGACCAGGCCTTCAGCTGCGTTGGGCCTCCCAAAGGCTGCGGTGTCACATACTATCAGCGCCGTGCACACGGCGTACACTGCACACTTTGGCTTCTTCGCCAACTAAAAACTTTTTAAATCTTTGTAGCATTTTCATTTCGGTAAAAAGCTAAATAATAATAATAATAATAATAATAATAATAATAATACATTTTTAAAAAAGCATCAACTCTGAACTCGGGAGGTTTGATTAATTGAAAAATTCAAAAAGGTAATCATTTCAAGATTCAATAACGTTATCGGGAACGAATGGCAAGACAACAAAAATAAATCCACGTAAACTGTGCTGCAAAGCCAATGTTTCTCAAACGTTGACTTAACGGGCTCCGCTTGGTCGCTGGTCTACTGTCAACGTGCTGCACGAGGAAACATTAACGCTACAGTTTAGCGCAATGTTGTCAGCGCTACAAAAATATAACTTATAGTTGTACATAAACACACGGGGGGGAAGTAGGGCGTTTAAACTTTTTAAACCAGGGAACGAGTCAACGGCACGAAGCTGCGTGCGCGAAAAGCCCACTTGCAGCGCTTCCACCATGTTCCAGTACAGTGGCCGTACTGGAAAATGTGCAATAACTTAGAAAAAAAAAACTCACCCGCGGATATTTTCTTGACTTCTTCTCACTCTTGGCCGCGGCGCTTCGCACCCTTCAAACAGTCCGCGTGTGGTCTAATCTGCGGGACGACAACTTCTCGGTGCGCGACAGTCCGCTAGCAGTGCTTCTGTCCACGTATCGCTTCGCCTTCTCTCTCTCGCTCTTTCTTTCTTTTCCCGTTCATGACTCCCAGCTCCCCTACACAGCCATTTTCCAGCTCGGCACGGCGCAGGGAAGGAAGCGTGTGCGTGGGAACTAATATGAAGAGCGCGGAAAGAGACGAAGCCGAGCGGAAAAGCCCGAAGGGTTCGCGAGGGGGTCACCGGAATGTCCGTCCGTCCCATTGCGGAAACTTGAACCTCGACGGTCTGAAACTGCAAGTCGGCTTAAACTTCTAAGACCACTTGTATTGCTTTGAATCTTGTTCATGAGAAAAATACTACATGTTAAATCCGTGTCTGATGTGTTTTGGTTGACATTAGGAGCATTTTCGCAAGTTTCCCCTTTGGGGATTATTAAAAGTGTAGGCCCATTTCGATCTATCAATCCATCTATCTGTCTATCTATCTTCTCTCTGTTCCATTTCGGGGGTTTTTGGACAGGTTGCATCTTGCACGAGATAGTCAAAACGTCCAATATTTTATCACCAAAGAAAGATCTTTATTGTCTGCGCTGCCACACACTTGCATGAATGCATGTATTGTTGAATCGGGGACAAATTACACGACTCTTTGTAGTCCTGGACTTTGTAGTCCCTTTGTAATGCATTTATTTCAAGCACTGTTAAGACAATAAAAAAAACAATATCACACCAGTCCGCATTAGATATCCACATGGTAGAAATTTCCTAAAGGACAGTTTGACATCTGGTGACAAGGGGTCGAAAGGAGAACAATAGCTTTTTGAAAACACTAAAACAAGTGTGGAAGACATTTCAAACAAGATGGAGGATGATAGCTGTGAAGACATGGCGTTCATCCCACACATGCTGACGCAGACAGAGATGAGTTGTTCTGACCGCTGGTACGGACTGCTGCTGCTGCTGAGACCCTCAAAAAATGGTAAAAAAAAAAGTATAAAATGATGAATCAACTTAAGAGACTTTTACTGTTTGGTTGGGGTACAAAATAAAAAACTGAAATCATAAAAACATACTGAGATGTATATTGCATTAAAAATACAGGGATAAATTCCATACAGACACAATGTTTAGTTTCCCCCGAGCAGACGAACAAACTTCTAACTTCTAATTTGAACCTCACAATACCTGACCACATTTCAAATATGTGCTAAACATCTGTTATGAATTTCCACACTACTGGTTCCCTCCATTAGGCAACAATATAAATGGGTGCCATCATTACATTTCAGAATAAAAGACAAAATGTTTTCTTTCTAAATAATCAATCTAAAACTAGACCGGAAGTCTTTTGGGTTACTAAAGCAAAGTGTTCCTGAATGAAAACAATAAGGAAAGATTAAGAATGGCCACAAACGCGTAAAATAAAAGAATACAGAGCTGAAAACACAATCCCACTTCTTAACCAAACACTACTGTAAAAACTCAAATCAGTTACTTAGCATCACGTTTAAGAATTCATGGCCCTTTGGATTTATAATTTCCATGTCATTAAAAACAATTAAAAACGTTATAACATTTTGGGAATATTCTCCTGGGATGTGAAGCATGCGCAATCCTTTAAGGCTGATTGCAACATTAAGATTAAGACGATTAAGATGAGTCCATCTGCCCTTACAAGGTAACTTTGAAACAACACCATCTACAGCCGTTATAAGGTCCACCATTGTTTATATAACATACATCAACAGCATAGGTTATCAGAACTGCAACGAGACTGTTTCCATATCAAAATATACAAAAAGATTTCACCTCTACTCATTCCTTCACCCACTCAGCGCCTTCAGGTTGAATTCCGTTCATTTTTTGGGGCTAATAATTTAACAAACACCCTGAAAATGTAAAACTCAAGATTCACACTGAAAGGTAAACATTCATTCATAACGCGCATTAAAAGAAAACAGCCAAGGGAGCAAGTTTGTTGAATCTTACACAGAAGGAAGTCGTCCTGAACTATAAATGTGCTCTAAAACTGTTACACGGCTACAATAACTTGTGCAAACACTTGAGCTAGACGAGGTGAAGGAGCTGGACGGATGCTTCATTCCACTAGTTTTTACAGGACAGCGACCACAGCCCGGATCCATGTAGTCACAAAGCTTTATCTACACGCCTGTGTGTTGATCAGGTAATGATTTACACCATTGCTGGAGGAGTGACACACATTTTTAAAGGACAGACAGGAGTTGAAAGAGCCCATGCATGCATGAAGCTTTTTATATACAACTACAGTACCTCTTTTCAAATGGATTCCTATGGCTAAACCATGCTTTGGCACCACAGCTAGACTTCCAAGTAATAAGAACGTTTGTATTGTTGTCCTTCAAAAGATGTCAACGCGAGGCCAAAGTGTGCACTCGACTGGTTCAAACGGTTGCCTCGCGCCATCAGCGTGACAGAGAGGCAGCACGCAGACGATCGTCTAGAATTCCTTAATATACATTATATGCTGCAGGTTTCAAAGACCCAATGTGAACATGAAACAACACCCAGTTTTTGGCAGGTATTGAGGTATATAAAAAAAAAGAAGAAATATTGACTGCCGTTACCGTTAGCCTTTTCTGCAACTGCTGTAAAACCACACTGGCATATTTCTGTGCGCCTGTTCTGTTGTGCCTTTCCTGAACTAAAAGCAGCTGAAGCATCTGAGGCATTTTCAGAAGCCCGAAAAACAACATAAAAAGTCATTAATGGGTTTTTCATTTAAAGCAAAAATGTTTACAAAATACATCTGTCACAGGTGCCACAGTGATTTTTGAGAACCAAGAGAAAAAACAAGCAACTAAGGAGTAAACATGGTTTGGCAGTCATTGTTCTGTTAACAGTGTAGCAGGATGCATATATTACTGAGATACTGTAGATCAATGTTATTTTGCTCTTCTGTCTTCAAGCAGTTGCTTGAGATGATTTGGTCACAGTTTTCTGGACACACATGCAAGGCCTTCAAATGTAGTTACAGTAGCAGGTCAAAGACTTATCTTCACTTCTCTCCTCGACTAAAACCCTTCTTTGTCCTTCGACTTGGCTTTCTGAGGTGTTTTTGAACACTGCGATCCACCTCTTTCCGGCTTCGCGGCGGATTCTGACTGGGCCGAGTTCATCCAGGACGCCGTGAATGCCTTCTGCTCCGTGACGGGGAGCGTTGGGCTCGGCGTCGCCTCCCTCTCCTCCAGATCATCGAAACTCACTTCCTGCACGGCCTCCTGTTTCTTGAAGGAGTCCCTTCGCTCCGACAGCGCCAGCTTCCTCATCACCACCACCTCTTCGGAGTGGTGGCTGCCGCCGCGGTGCTGTGGCGACGTGGTGGAGCGGTAATGCTCGCTGCCCCCGCTGGCCGTGTCCTGGTGGCCCCTCTG
Organism: Apeltes quadracus; assembly: GCA_021346845.1. Taxonomy (NCBI): domain Eukaryota; kingdom Metazoa; phylum Chordata; class Actinopteri; order Perciformes; family Gasterosteidae; genus Apeltes; species Apeltes quadracus. The sequence goes on from CM037919.1 coordinate 8,772,574, forward strand.
CCCTCCTATGTAGAGACCCTGACGGCCGTGCTCGCCAACACAGACGAACCCGGTGGCGGTGTACCCCTCCATGTCCTCCAGCCCCTCCCCTTCAGACAGAGGAACCTCCATGGTATGGCGACGGGTGCTGTAGGCCTTCCTGTCTACGTGGTAACCCCCCGTCGTCTTGTCGCCTGTCAGCTTCTCTGCAGACTGGACCCTCTTGAGGAGCGGCGACCGTGGCGGTTCTGCACTGCGGGGACGCACAGAATGGCGGGTGATGGTGGGAGGGGACAGAGTCTTGCCATGGAAACCCTGTAGGGACTTGGGGTGACTGGGGAGGCAGGATGGAGAGCACTGGGGAGAGAGGGGCTGAGGAGGGGGGATGCAGGCCAGCGGTGATGGAGGGATACTGCTGGTGGACTTGCAGCGACCGGCTTTGTTGTAGCGACCCAACACGTGTAGGGAACTGGGACGGGCCTGTGGCACAGGCGAGTTAGGGGAGCTGGAGCAAGGAGAGGAACTTGAATCTGACAAAAAAAAAATTATAAAAAAGGTTTAGCATTAGTAGACATTTTTCCAAACAAGACCAAACTTAAAGAGAACATGACCCAATGAGATTAACTGCTCCCATATGGGGATGCAACTCACCTCCAGAGTGATCAGGTGCAGGAGAGCGACAAGGCGTAGAAGGCCCAGGAGAGAGACTCTGCGTGGGAGAGCCGGAGAGGCTGTCGCTAGATGACTGGTGGAAACCCGAAGAGAAGCTACGACTGCTCTGCATGGGTGGAGGAGGAGTGTGCTTAGACAGCTTCTTCAAGATGCTACGACGCCGGCTGCGGGAAGAGAAAAGAGCTGTCAAGTGTGTTTGGTCTACGATATTTACAATGTTTATTATGATTTTTTTTTAGCATGCTTTTTTTTAATGCACAAATGTATAGACGCAGTCAAGGGTGGAAACACTAGGAATGAATTTAAACCGCACAACCATTTCAAGTCAAGTTTCAAAAAGCTTAACTGCACTAGCAGACTTCTGATATGTAAGAGAGAGACTTTAGACCAGTGTCTAATCGTGTTGCAGCTGCTGCTGCTGCTCTGAATGACTTCATCGTCCCCTCGTGTACCTGTCCTGCCCGTCCTTTCTTTTGCTTTTCTTGCTGCGTCGGGCCATTTTGGCCTTGTAGCTTGCTTTTCTGGCAGGTCCCACCTTGATAGAAGTGTTCTCCAGTGCTGTAGTCTGCAGGGTCACTCTGTTCCCACTCTGAAAAAAAAGAGCATTAACATACATACCTTTCTCTGAGGCATTCTCGTTTAAGAGCAGAGCCACAAAATGACGTGTTATCACAAGTGTTTAAGAAAGATTTTGAACTACATTCACTTTTATCACTTTTCTTATCACATCATAATCATGGAAATATTTAATAGGTATGCAGAGAAATGATTGAATTGAATACCTTGAGGAGGAGCTCCACCACCTCGGTGTGGACGAGTCCCTGAACCGACTCCCCGTTGACGTGAGTGATGAGGTCACCAGCTCTCAATCCTGCCTCGAGTGCTGGACTGTCATCCTCAACACACTGAGGACACAAACACAAACGCACAACCTCATACTAAAATTAAAATGGCTGACCACGGAATCTTCTGATCGACAGTTACCATTACTGACACCCAAGCAATTATTACAATCAATGTTTTATGGATAACATCACATTCATGCACAGCATCAATACAGTCAAGTTAGAACTAAATATTGTCATAATTACAGCTTAAATTCAGCTACACGTGAGATGACACACTTACCCAGACCATGTGGTGTACCGTGTAGACGTCACTATCTCCCATGTAGACTCTGATAGCCCGCAACGCAAAGCCAAATCTCTTTCCAGAGCTGTGGATGACCACAGGAGGTCTGAGGCAGCTGACGCTAACGGAGAGGTCCCTGCTGGGGGACGAATCTCTGGACGAGGGATTGGACGACAGGGACATGGATGATTTGGGGCTCGTAGGAGGACCTGCTGAGTCATCTGGAGAGGGAGTAGAGGATTAAAAAGGCCGTACGGATTGTATGTATGATGCGTTGCTCAGCATTCTTGTATCACACTATCTTGATAGTAATGCTAAAACTTTATTATACTTGATGCTAAGATTGGATAACATCATAATTAGTCAAGTGACATTATTATTACTTATGGTTTGTGTGTAAAGTAGGTAAATTAACCATCGGCCCGCTGTAGAGGGCACTATAAGCGCACAGGTAGGCTTCTACCTGGAGTGATGATGAGGGAGAGGCCAGAGACAGAGGCAGACTTGGGGACTTTTCCAGCTGAGGACCTGGGCTTCTCTGGGGTCTCTAGCTGGTGGGCGATGCGCCGGGATGCCCCTCTTCGGAAGGAAGGCCTGGTGCCTGTGCTGTTGCTTCGGAGTCGTATGCGCCGGAAGTTGGAGACCATCCCGTCTACCATCCGGGGGTACAGAGTGTGAGTTATGATCGCTACAGAACAGGTCGAAATAATTTACAGTGATCTGCGTGTGTGAGTCTCACCTTCCTCCTCGGCAGAGATGGCGAAGCGAGGCATGATGTCGAGGCTCTGGGTGCTGTTCATCACTAGTGGGCTCGCACTGCGCTCCGACTGGGAGGAGCTTGACGACGCACGAGGACGCAGACTGCCAGGAAAACACAGTAAACATGCAGGATTTTAGTAAATACTGTATGAACGTATTAGGAACTATAAGTATACATTTTCCCTGTTAAAAAACTATCTATGAAGAAAAAAAAACGGCACAAATTATTAAGCTATTTTACTAATTGCCTTTCTTCGAGACCAGGTGAATGAGAACAGTTGTCATTGGTTACATTCATTTTGAGTGACCAATCATATACGCTGTTGTTCTTTAAAATTCTCATGCTGAATATAAAGTGCTTCATATTTAACAAAAGAGAATTTCACACTTCAATCACACATTTTTCAGAAAGCAAAGGTGAGAATGAGGGCAGGCTATGATTCTTTTATCCCCATAATACGGATATCACTCTCTCACATTTCATGCTCCCACCTCCCCCTGTGTCCATCTGTCCTCTTGTCTCCACTAGCCAAGTGTTTGTGTCCATCGCCAGGGGAGAGGACTCCCCTTCCGTCCCATCGCTCTTCCTTCTCCTCGCTGACGCTTCGGTCTGATGAAGACAGGCTCTGGTTGGACGGCGTGGAGGTGGACAGGTGCTCTGTGCTGCTGTACACCTAGACATTAGGAAGCAAATGTAGATGTTTAATCAAGAAAAAAGTAAGACATTTATTCTAATAACATACTTAAATATAATGGCCAAAATATTCTATAGCTGAAGACAAATAAGTACCTTGCTGAAGCGGTGGGCCACGGAGGAAAACTGTCGCAGCTCCAGAGACGACTCATCGTCGTTGGTTTCATCATCGTCATCAGAGTCCAGGTGACAGTAGCGCTCTGATCGGGCTATAGGAAACACAATGTAGTAATGAAAAACAGATGACACTGTGTTCCTCCACACTATGATAAAGATGAAGTCTCTGCAGCCGTCTCTTAGTCCTGCTTTTCTAACAAAAGTTGTGTCTACTGTAGGTTTGTCTGGGTACACGCAGGTGGAGACCCATGTTTGCATTGTAGTTAATTAAGTCCGAACTAAATGATGCAAGGTGTGTTCTTGTCCACAAATCTACCAGCTCCACTTACTGTCAAAGTAGCTGGTGTCATCCTCAGTCTCTAGTTGAGGTATGAATTCAGCTTTCTGTCTCAGGAGGCCGTTCCAGTCCAAACCAAAGAAGAACAGGTGCATCTTCACCTCAGTGGTTCCACCTGGAACAAATAAATAAATACATAAAACAGAAAAAAAGGTGCAGCTTTCATATCCGCCCGTCTTTGGTCTCGCTCACAGCCAATTGCTTCACGCGTCTCCCTTGATACCGTAACATCTCTCTCAATAGTTCCCTGTACTTTTCACATGTAATAATAGCTTTGTTTACCACGGCTCTGCCTCACTCTCATTACCACGTCTTTCACAGAAGCGTGTATTTGATACTAAATCATATCAAATGCTGCTACAATAAGGGCTCAAATATAATTATTTTAAGGTGAAAGGGCAACTTTAATTCCATAACTTATTTCTCCCCAGTCACTTCTGCACGGACAATCCCTCTCCTGTAAACCATTAATTGCATCGTTGCCATGGTGAAAAGAAATCCTCTTCTTGTCTCCATAGGGCTTGTCCATTCATTGTCTGTCATCTGTCACTCTGCTACCAACCTGTTCCCAGGCGCTCCAGAGGGCTCTGTCTCAACAATCTGGTGATAAGGTCCTGGGCATCAGCTGGCAGAGCGTCTTCCCCCTCAGGCCAAATGATGTCATCTGTGCGAAGAAACACATACTAGGATTTAAATTACCCAGAAACATTACACAAACATGAGGGGCCTATAACCCAAGACCAAGAGAAACAAAATAATTAAACTTGTATTATGAAAGATTTATATGTGGAAAGGTTGCATGTGGTGACTCAGGAGCGATGCACTTACCGTTGACCACCTGACCAAAAAGCTTTTCTGGCGTGTCTCCAAAGAAAGGCACGCAGCCCACTAAGAACTCATACAGGATGATGCCCATCGCCCACCAGTCTACTGGCTTCCCATAGCCCTGCCTCAGGATCACCTCTGGAGCAATGTACTCCGGAGTGCCACACACCTGTAAAAAAAGCAAAAAAAAAGGCAAGAGAGGGAAGATTGATGTCAGTTAAGGTTATAAACACAACGAACAATATGGGAAGACGAGGAGGGACGAACCTGTTTGTCGATGAACTCTCTGGTATCCTTCTCTATATGTCCTTCATACAAGTTGGTGGTCATGTTCATTAGACCAATCTTCGACAGCCCAAAGTCTGTCAGTTTAATGTGTCCCAAGGAGGTTATTAACAAACTGCAAAGCATGGAAACATAAATATTTCATCAAACGCTAACTTCAAAACATAGATCTCAGAATTGGTGCAAAAAATATCAAAAGGTTGTTTCAGAATTTTTAGTTCCATCTTCAAAATGATTTCCTCAAAGAGGAAGACAGGGCTAAAAATAACAAAAGCTTAAAGTACTGCGTGCTGCCTCAAGGCAGAGGCGAAAAAAGGAAATGTGTGAAAGGAGGACTCACTTGTCAGGTTTCAGGTCTCTGTGTACGATGCCATAGTTGTGGAGATACTCCAAAGCCAGGACAGTCTCTGCGAAATACATCCGAGCCATGTCCACAGGCAGAGGACCAATGTTCTTCAATAGATTGGCACAATCTCCACCTTCAAGTGCAAAAACACAGGCTTTGTTTAAGCTTTCTGAGTAACTTGTGACTTATTTGCATTTACAGTTGATGGATGGACCAAAGAGACAAAAAGAGGGGGACATTTAAACCTCACCTTCCACGTACTCCATGACCATGCAGAGGTGCCTCCGTGTCTCAAAGGAGCAGAACATAGAAACCACAAATGGGTTTTCGGCAAAGGTGAGGATGTCTCGCTCAACAAACACCTGCTGGATCTGGTTTCTAAGGATCAGGTTCTGCCGGTTGATCTTCTTCATGGCAAATCGTTGACGGGTTTCCTTGTGGCGCACCAGAAACACAGTCCTGCATGGCAGGAGAGAGGAGGACAAAAGAGCGCAAGGAAGGACAGTTACAGGACAAGCGAGGATATGAGTTCATATGGGAATGAAGTTCAAAGGGCGATACATTTAGCGATTAAAAAGGGGAAAATAAAGCGGAAAAAAAGATGAGGAAACATATGCATCATTTACCGGTACAGTTCAGACTGGAAATAATATGGCCCGGAGAAAAAGAAGGGTAAAGACAAAAATACTACAACCAGACATCCTCATTTCAGTTTCTCTTCTGGTTTTATTGGGCTCTCTGTGGTGCACACAAAGGCACTGAGTCAGTTGGACGTGAACAAAGAAGTCTGTTTTACTCACCCATAGGCGCCATTGCTAATGAGCTTGATGGTCTCAAAGTCGCTCTCCAGTGGTTTCCTGCGAGCAGGAGTGCAGGCGGCTCGGCTCTGAATCACAAACGTACCAAAAAAGAAAAAAAAACAGGAAGTTAGTAACTACTTTACTTCCGAAAAGAATGAATTCCTGCACTTTATTGTGAGAATTTCACCGCCTGCATAAACAGGAATTTGATTTCCAATTTAAGCAACTCTCTCTGTGTGGTTTAATATTCCTGCAGGACAACTGCAATTAACATCACACCACCCACCACTGTTACATATAAGCTTTTACCTGGGAAGTTGTCGCCTCTCCCGTGTCATCGGACTCTCTGCTGGCCGCTCTGTGCAGTGGACTCGTCTGCTCCAGGTGAACCATCTCTGTAACAGCAGCAGACAAACCCATCGCATTTCTTGTAGTGTAAATAAACATGGGGGAGGACTGTTAAGTGACTAGTAAACTGATTTTAAATGATACACACTGTTGCAATGCATCCATTAAAATGGCAGGAGGAATAGTGCCACTAGCATTAGTCCTCATGAAAAGATTATTTTTAAAATCACAACGTCATTATAACATCATAACATGTCATTATTATTACAATTAGCAAGTAATACTATTCATCCAAAACAGATAATCCTAAAATGGCTAAACTGGCAGTTAAGTAGGTGACATTTGAAATGCTGCACCTTCTAAGGGATCCCTGTTGAGGCCGAGCTGGCTGATGATGTATCTTGGAATATCGGTCTTGATGCCGTGGCCCACTTTGGCATGACCCTCTGCCGCCTCCAAACGCTGGTAAAACTCCTCTGGATCAAACTCCTGTGTTGTGGTTTAATCGTTTTTTAAACATCATTTAGTTGTCCTCAGCTTTTCACACAAAAAAAAATATCCTAATACCGGTAGCTGAGGAATGTGTTGCAAAAGCAGACACTCCGAAAACACAGGACACACAACTGCGATGTTATGAGGAATCGTTAAGGAAGATAGTTTAGAAGGGAAAACCAGTGTGTTTCTCCTTAGGACTTTAGGAATTTCTATTAGCAACTACACACCAACTATCATCATTAAATGTTGATCTTTCTTCTGCCCGTCAGTCTTACCAGACACTCCAGGAGCCTGGCCGGCCGAGAGATGATGATGAGAATCTTCTTGACCAGCTTGGTGATGACGGTCACCTCCTCGCTCTCTGATCGCTCATACGCCTGATCGGGAAAGGACAACGGATCATCATTTTGACTTAGAACACAGGGGCTGTTTGGGCTCATTTTATTTTTAGCATCCATTTCAGTCATCTAACATCGTCTGTTGGCGACTCAACCGATCAGGGCTGGTATTTTAACGTCTCATATCCATTTCTATCCAAGTCAGCCTAGTCAGATTCATGAAATAACATTCTAATCAACACTCATTGTCTCACAATCTTAGTGAAACATTGCCTTGCCTTGGTCAAATAGCACGTTCTGTTACAGGTTAGAGAGCAGAACATTTTGAAACGGGCTCTGTGTTTTACTCGTCAAGTATAGTTTTTCAAAAGTGAAGAGAAAAATAGCTAAGAAATAACTTTGAAAACGTAAAATAAAGTCTCTCTTTTAACTGGAAAACCACTTTGTTGGGTTAGGGTTAGTTACAGAATTGTGGATTTGGTGTTTGTTCTGTAACTAAGAGATTGGATGAACGCACAAAAGCACCGCCTCAACTATTCTGTGATCTGTTTTGCAGAATGTGCTGCAGTAAAATTGTTGCTAGAGAAGTTATGAACTGGAAACAGGCCAGAATGTTACCAGTCATACCTTTCAAACCAATATATCCAATAAACCTAAAGCATAACATTCAATGTCCAAGAGGGACATTGGAGCTCCAAAAAAACAAAATACGTTAATGATGTCTTATAAGGAACAAACACTGGGAACAAAATTGCATAAATGGTCCATTAATCAGACGGGAAGTCATCTTGCAAAGAATGAAAACACTCACCTCGTGCAGCAGCTTCTCCAGTTTCTCCTGAAGCTCCACGAAGTACCTGGAGGTGACCAGGCCTTGCTGGGACTTGTCCAGACAGTCTCTGGCGAGCTCCACCAGCTGGTGCTGAATGAATCCCAGCAGGCCATCAGCCAGCGGCAGGGCCGTGTCTGGGGAACACTCTTCGATGATGTCGAGCAGTCGACACTCCATCTGGGCTGTCGCCTGGGAAACGACCAAGATGGTGGACTTTGTTTATCACAGCGACAGCAGTACTGTGTTCACAACCCCTTTCAACATGGTTCCTACAGGTGAGCGAGTCTGGACTTCAGCCAGTTAAATCTCCTGTGCTGGTTTCCATGAGTGAAAAAGTCAAAGAGAGAAAGACGATGAGAACAAAACAGGGGAGAGAAAGACTGACCTTAGGAAAGCGTTCTTTGTAGACATGATTCATCATGACAATTTCATTGTCAAATGTTCCACAGGTTCGTCCAGGGCTGGATGATCATGCAAAAGGAAAAAAGCAGAACAGAGATACATCATTCGTGGGTGCTCAATTTGAATAGTACAATAAACAAATGATATGGGGATCTGATCAGGGGATGGAGGAGAGAGGCTTACAATACACAATTAAACGTTTCTAGCACTAGTTGACATTTTAAAACAATGTCCGGCTCAAAATGTGTCTTGTTAAAGCTACATAAAAACAAAAAGAGCTGCGTTTTTACCTCCATCTTGGGACATAAACACAGCGTTTCAATTATTAAACTGCAATGTATGCAGTTGAAATCAGGTTCAGATGTGGTCATGGGTATTTAAAGTATCCATGACCACATCTGTTGTGTGCACAGGGCTTCTGTTACAAGAGGGCACCTTAAAAAAACGTCCGTGCACATTACAAATCAAGGGTCTGTCATCATAGATGTTGGAAATAGCCATACTGGGTGCCTCTATGCATTGCAAACTACAAACAACAATATCATGCACTCTACTATTTCTGGGTGACACAACAGTTGCAGTTGCTCAGCAGTGGTTTTATTTGAGGGCAATAGCAACCGTTAAACCCTTGGGAACAATTTGAGGGCAAAGCGAAAGGCTTAACACACCCTGTGGAGCTATTTCAGAGCCACATAGACACTTTTCATAGACACTCCTTTTCCACAGTCAATCATTCCGGTTTTGATTTTCACAGCATTACAAAAAGGTGGTGGAATTTTCTGTCCGATAAAATCCATTTGCTGGATGCACATTTGAGAGTATTAACTTCTCTGAAGAAAGTTAATACGCCCACATATTTGGACACAGATCTTGACTGTATCTCCTGTTGTAGACAAAAACACTTCATAACACATTTTGTAGGCATATATTTATGTATTTATGAATGTGTGGCATCGGCCGGGACACACAGAAAAAAAACATCATATGAAATTGTTGCCAACACCCTTCACAGCCCATTATTAAAGTCTCCAGCAACCTCAAAACACTTCACCCCAACAGCTATTTAGAGGGCTTGTCTTTTAGGTGTGTGATGAGGCAACATGATCCCGTAGATATGCTAATCCAGGCTAGAACCACTTCAAACAATCATTGCACCATGTTCAAAACCTCCCACACAGTTTTTAATTGTTTCTAATCATAAATGACAGATGTTTCGGGAAGTGGGGCTTTTCATGAGTTTTCAGCTTTCTTAGCAAAGTGTGCTTGTTTACATGTCTGTTCACAGCTCTGCTCTGAAGGACCACACAGATGCTAACTGAGGGCTTGCAGGTACCGTTTAACAGTCACAGACATATTTCAAGTCCGTGTCTGAATCTGACGGTGATAATTGCTCCACAGCTGGCATCTTTAATCAGTAGAGCAATAGTTTCTAGGCACGGTGGAGAAACATCTGACTGCAGCTTAGAAATACCTCTTTTCTACACCAAAAAAAAAGGAAAATATTGACCCATGGCAACTGCATGTTGGATAACTAGCTAACCAACCCGGCTAACAGAGGCAGACTGTGTGGCTGAGCCTTTACTTTCTTGAAGCTTCTTGATTTCTGTTGTGCACTGCATTGTGAGAAAACAGTGCCAACCCAACAGATAATTAATGTAAACATAAACATTTACTGCTGGTACACTAAAGTGCTTTGGTTCTTTCACAGTGAAATCCCACTACTTATTTAACAGTGTTGTACACAGTGCACTTACTCTGGGCTCTGTCCGCCTTCACTCACAAACTAATTGATTTGTTGATTCGATTTTGGACCAAGAACCACGGAAAAGCACCACTTTAAATCTTGTGTTTACCAATTGCGTTAAAAGCTACCTGAGACTGCGGGAGCGCAGCCTGACAGGAGGCGGGGCCTGGGCTCCTTCCTCGTCCGCCACGCTCTCCGTGCTCCGGAAATGTTTGAACAGGAAGTGGAGATCATCTTGCGTGGGCTGGAAGGGCAACTGGTGCAGTAGCTCCTGGGAAGAAGAGGACTGCAGGGAAAAGAGAAATGAGGGAAGAAGAATAGTGCACAAAACTCAGGGCACTGGAATTTATTGTAAATATGTAATAAAAGCAAAACCCCTTTTTGCCTTTTGTATTTACACATTTATATCCATATCAATTTGTTTTGCCGCTTTATTGATATAACGTTGCTGCTCTCATTATCTTACAGCTTTTCATACCCCACCATAGTTCAAGAATATCATAAGAAAAGCAGCTATAAAGTTAAAGTTTACAAATCCCTTTAGTTTTAAAAATGTTCTTCACTTCTAAAGAAGAACTTTTCCGTCCTGCTGCCGCATGCCTCTGAGGCCCGCAGCAACGGCTGTTGTGTTGGCCATGCATGCATTGGTTTTCTCTTTCCAAGACTAAAAGTGTGACACGCAGCCTGGAATTTATGAGGACTCCCATCTGGCTGGAGCCTTGTGTTTCACTGGAGGAAGAGCAAAGACAAACAGGGGCTCTTCTGAATGTAGAAAACAGACAGAGCCAGAGAGGGAAAAAGTGAAAGGAAAACAGAGAGAAAGGCCCACAGAGTAACAGAACACAGGAGGGGAGGAGGAGAAAGATACTCCGAGGAGGAAACCAGAGACAGTTCAGAAGCGAGCGAGGGCAGCATAAAGACCTCACTGACAGCGAGCCTGAAAGGGGCATTGTGTGGGGAGAGCTGACCTCACCGACTCGAAGCCATGTGGTCGGCCGTACAAAATTGCGCCGTGACATTGGAGGACGGTTTTTGTTTTTACAGCCAACTGCAGTTTCAGTGATGACTTTGAAGGCAAAAATCTCAAAAGTTATCAACACAGAAACCGTCAACAAATGGCTAGTGGGTGTAGCTGGGCTGCACGTTGCGCTTCCTGCGTTCCGACTTTTCCCAGAAGGACATGCCGAGTGAGGAAATGTGAAACGCTGCACTCGTGTGTCAAGTCATCCAGGAAAAAAAGAATCTGTGCATTTCAATAAGAACTTTTCCTCAGTCAAAAGAGCTCAAATCATGTTGACATGGAGTCCTTTATTAGACAAGTCACATGCTGAAATATTCCAATAAAAATACTTTATTGTTGGATTCATCGGCTGTTATTGTTGGATTCGGGGTTTGAAAGGGAGCAGATGGTAAGAGACGGACTTCACCGCCACCAATGTTTGCAGGGCAATGAAGACACACACTGAGAGGGAAACACAAAGCGACTTACAGATACTGATGAACTGGGGGCGTTGGTGCAGTATCCAGAGGAGGGAACCGACGCCACGGACCACCTTCGCCCATCCGCCCTGCAGACACAAAACAGTAACGCACTGCTAAAACCTTTGCCTTTTACCCTGCATATTATAATTTCGTACAAAACTAACCATGCAAGCTTAACTCGATAGCAACTGATGCTCGAAACAGTGTTGATAAAAAGAAGAAACACAAGATTTTTGTTTTCTTACCTTTCGGTGCGTGCCAGTTGGCTGCACAGATGCCAAAATGAGGACCCAAATGAAGAGTGGCGGGCAGAGACACAAAGCGAGAGAGAAAATAAACACGGTTAATTGAGGTCTGGCTGTCAGTCATAACAATGGTAGTCTGTCAAAAGCCAGTCGGATGTTCAACACCTGCCAGGCTTCCCTCAAACTGCAGCATTGACACCCACCGAGGGTTGACTCGTGACTCATTATACTGGCACACACGCCAACAACATGCACACACAAACAGTGCCTAGTGCATACATCATGAAACAACAAACTGTTCCCAGCTACACCTCCTCTTTATCTCTGAGTACGGTGGTCGTGGTCGTGGGGTCGTGCAGCTATTTCAGGGTTTACACAACGAAATCGGGACTTTGTGACTGACGACAGAGGATCAGTCAAGTGTATAAGACGCCCGCGTTTCCTGCTCTGCTTCTATCTGTGTGTATGTCATTCACTATGCGTCATCAAACGCCTTACTTCTGATGCCCGATTTCTTTATGGGAGTCCTGCAGGTCTTAAGAGGATAGAACCTGAGAACAACACGGTTTTAAACAGAAGAAGCAATGCCTGCAGTGTAAAAGGACCAAAAGGCAAGGGTAAAATCTTGAGGTTAAAAAAATAGCATCTTTAATGGTGAGAGAGCTGCAGCTCAACTCTTACACCTTGACCTTGAGGTGGTTTCATCGTTATTCCTCCTAATCTTGTGCAAACAATTACGTGTCTGATTCTTCCATGTTTATGTGTTTATATAAAATAACATCAGGGCTATACAGCCTTTGTGAATAACAAAATAACTCAGTGGTGCTCTGAAAAGTGCAGCCACAGCATCTGTCTGCACACTGGCAGCTTGAAAAAGTCTCAATAAATATAGATGAGTCAAGCAGGCTTGTGCGTGGCCATTCCATCAGGAGGCCTCCCCTCTCCATCCTGCAGCTTATGGTGCAATATGTCGTACTGCGCTGCAACATTAAATGCACTTCATAGAACATGATATTTCGGATAAGCTGTCCATACATTTAAAGTATATTCAGCAAGCGAGAAGCAGCACAGTGTATTTCTCCTACTGGACAATGATACTAGTTACAGCTACTTTCCCCTTTATGTTTATATATATTTATGCCTGGTTACTCTGTACACAGCTGCAAGAACCGTGAGAGGGCAAGCTTTGCGATTTTTCACCATTATCACAGACGCCCTGAGTAATGAGTGTGTGCAACGACCTGCCGCCAAAATTGGCTTAACAAATGCCAAGGGCCATGTCCAGCAAATGACCGTGGGGCCTTTTTGCTGGTAGGACTCGCTTCTCCGTTGCCTCATTTCAACTACAGGGACAACAGGGACAAACCCGGGCACCGTCATTACTCACGAAACTCAGTTTCCTTCATAGCCGCAGGTATCAGCATGTTTTTTATTGTCCTCAGGTTCGAATAAGTAGAAGCCTTTACCCTCTGGTTAAGTTTTTAGTTTTTTGGATAGGTATGGCATTAACCTTGATTAACATAAGCTGCCACAAACTGTGTCCTTTTTGCAGAAGGAATGATGAACCTACTCTAATGTTAAAACCGGGGTTGGTAATCTTGTGGAAAAGCAAGACTAAGCTAGATATTTGAAATCATCTGACCGAGAAACCAAGCCAACCGTTTTCCAATGACAGTGTCTGAACAATGTTCCAGTTGTACTAGGCGGGGAAAATACTACTGTGCTAATGTCTCAAGTGCATCAGACGAACTCCACATCCAAAAGCATCGGAGTTAATCCTTACCTTCGGGCAAACTGGAAATTGGCAGAGGTGCTGGCAGAAACATTTCTGGGGCTTTCTGAGGGGCTGTTGCCAGCTGAAGAGACAAGACAGTTACAGTTTGAAAGAACAAGCAAAGACGATGAGTATGACTATGTGTGTGTTTGGAATCATTTCACAAGCTGCCCCCTTGTTTTATGTGGTTTATCAGTTTGAAATGTGCTCCATGAACGTTACTAGACTCATCTTTTTCATCATTCATCAACCTGAAATCAATGTTTTAATTGCAGTAACAGGTTAGCAAGGCCTCTCACTTGCCTAAATCAAAGGCCCACAGCAAAGATTCATAATGTTGTTGTTGCACATTGCACAACTTAAAAAGATTCACAACCTGAGTCGCTTTTTGAGATTGAACTAGTCCCCAATATAGACCTTTAAGTACCTGGAGGATGGAATGAGAGCTATGAGGAAGCCATGTGAAAGATATGATCACGAGGACAGCTTTTGTATCTCATTGCACACTGTGAGCCAACAGCAGGGAAACCAGTGTGACATAAAATCAGTCTGAAGGCACGTGCACTCAACAAGGGGAGCTAATGTGGAGGTCCAGTCCATTCCACCGTCATCCGCTTGTTTCCCATGTGATCATGTCCGTGCAAAGTAAACAGCACACGTACCTGTGGCGAGTGGGAGAGGTGATAGAGGCCGGGAGAGCGTGGGCGACGTGGTCCCGACCGCCAAGCTCCTTCTCTTGTTGTTACGGGAACTGTGAGGAGCAAAACGCACAGCAGAGACTGAGCATTGGCTTTAGGTTCGGCAGTTATGAACACAATCACTAAGCAACAGTCTTTTATCAGAGGGGCAAAAGGCCAAATAATACAGTGCACGTAGGAACTGGAGTCGTTGTGATAAGAAAAGCAGTAATAACTGTAATGATAGTATGTAAATAAGTAAACACAACTGAACAGCATGTGCTGTGTATAACACTTACCTAAAGTGCCAACACCGATCAAACAGGTCACATCTTGCTGTTCATATATTCAAGAGAATAAAAGGTTTTCTGACTACAGTAGACACCAAAATAATTGAAATATATCAACATAAATCAACACCATGTGAATAATGAGTTGTATGGACTATTTAGTCAACATCGGATGATGTGTCTGGAAGTATTTTCATGTGAGAATATGGGAAACATCTGGAAAGCGTAGTGGTTGTACCAGTGGGAGCAGCTGATCCTATATAGCAGCCTGGGCTGGTTGTTAGAGAATGAAATGCAAAGACATATGTGGACCCAATGACTGTGCATTATAGATCCATTATAACAGATGCATACGATCTGCACCCACACGGAAAAACGACTAAGTAATCTAAACGCAATAGAAATATATGGACAACTACTTAGCTACTGCTCAGATTTTTTTGTAAGGAAAAAAAAGTCAGTCACTCTTTTGAGCTCCTGTAATAAGGAAACCTTTCTGTTTGAAAACATCCTGGATAAAAGTGGTGACTGGCAGACCGGTCTAAAAGTTGGCAGATACTATTAGGTTGCATTTCACTGAGCATGAGTCACCCTCACAGCCCGTGTAATTACGATGGCCTTACATATATCTTCAAATTATACGTCCATTTCCTGTATATGTGTTTATATAAGGAGCCTGGAGGCCCTCTTGGAAGCTGAGTGCTCAGTCTGCATGGGCCAAAGTCTATACTGAATAAAAGTTGGGCTCTGTTTTTCATTTACCTTTACATTCCCCACTAAGATGAACATAATCCCTTCATTCTTTCTGCCCCATCCAAATGATGTTGATGCTGTCGCTCTCTCCCTGGCAATGACCTAAAATAATTGAGGATCTGAGACAACAACAAAGCCTGACGTTTCTGGGTCGACGCAGAGGCGGATTCCAGCAGTGCATGGCCCCCAACCCCAAAAAGACTCAAAGTGGCAGCGACGGCACAGCAACAGGGAGAAGGGAGAGCCAATGAATGCCGGCTTCATCGACACACCAACCAGAGAAAGATGCTGCGCCTGTGAAATGTCTTCTGCTTCTTCTTATCAGAAAATAAACAGACGGACACCCTAAAAGGCCCGACACTTTACTTTATCACACCACGATCACACGAGAGCTCCATCAATACTTGGCAGCGACAAGGCCACTGATATTGTTCACGTTATTGACAGTAACGGTTTGCAGGTGGACACTGCCGAGTGGCACGATGAATGTAGGCCACATCCAGGCCTGCATTTATTCAATGAGCTCCATTCAAATTCACGCTGTGTCGAATGAGTTACAGGACTGAACGAACGCGACACGGGACCAAAATTGGTTTGTTTATATTTAAAAACAAAATACTGTACATTGCATGCACGCATTTAAAAGATGGGGAGTTGCATTACAGTCGGTCTTGCAGCCCATGTGGCCTATTGACAGCGGCTGCAGACGGTCACAGCCTGCAATAATAACAACTAAACGACACAGGCGCTGGAATATTGAGATTATGAAAAGGGGAGACTAAAAATCCATAAATGACACATTAGGTGACAGTGAACGCATTGATTGTCAAAGACACACCGAGTGTCCGCGACGCGCCAGCTCCGCTCTGAGGTCCGATTAAAACCATTCAAGGACACTTAGAACCCTACAGTCAAAGCACCGATCACATCAGCGTATCGATCCGCGCTGGGACTTTGTGCCTCGCTTTATGCGACAGCTGGTATCAGACAATGCAGTCTGGCTCCACACACACACACACACACACACACACACACACACACACACACACACACACACACACACACACACACACACAGAGAGAGACAACACTCGACAATGGCCACGTTTCTCGGTCGGAAACACAAACTAGGGCGGATATAGCAGCCGACACATGCAGTACGGCTCTCTGACACCGCGATGCCACGAACGGTCCCGAACCGGACGCGGATAGTGTTACCGTGAGATGGGGGAGGAGGGTGCGTTTACGTGCCGCGGTTTAAATATTAACGTTCAACAAATTGCCGTTTGTCGGACAGTGAACGCAGCCGATGTCAACTCGTTAACAGGCGCAGCGGACAGGACTTCATGGCGGTCCCACACGGCCACACGGGTCCCTCGAGGGGGTGAAAATGCCTGTTGTGTTTTTTAATTTACCTTTTTGACCTTTTCATCATGGCCCCGGTCACAAAACTAGTTTTGTAGCTCGGCAACACGGTCCAGTAATAGTTCTGGTCAGACATGTTTGACGGGTGGTGGCGGATAAATCCAACGCAGATATGAGAATCGTCCCTCGTGTCAAAGCGGGGGCATCCTGCCTCGATGAGCTGTTATCATCGCCGGTGTCTGGGCCAGCACGACGTCCGTCTAGCTCCGCCACGAACTGAGCCGGACCCGCGGCACGGAAGCTCGCTGGTGATGGGGAGCGACTGCGTTGGCCATGTCCGCCCTGGCTGCCGCCCTCCCGGCCGCCCTCTATACCCCGTCACCCGCACGGTTTCCGAAAGGGTCCTTCTGTCGCGCGGTGTGACATTATCCGGCGATATCCACGGCGAAACGAGACGGTGATACAAACTTTCCAGTCGCAACCAGCGACGCTATATTACGCGGAGCCGCGTCAACGCTCGCGCGGAGGGGAGGAGGGACTGCTGCTGCCTTCGCGTACTGCTGGAAATGCAGCCTTCGGCGGCTTCACACATGAACCACCCGGCGAGAACAAAAGTAAAGAGCTGCGACAAATGCCGCGTTTCCAGCCGTATTTAGATGTAAAACGTGTACAGCACGTTGCATCTGGCGTACAATTTCACAAGCATATGAGGGATTTATATTTATAAATCAGGAGACATTGATAATCCCATACGATTCTTACGTTGTAAATCATACATTCTTTGTTATAAACCCCACATCATATACTGTCTGTGTGATGGTGGCAGAAGACCAGTCAAGATGGTCCAGACTACCTCTCTCCAGCAACGTTCTGCTGCTCCTCTGCTGCTCCTCCTGGGAACCCAGATGTTCAAACGCCCTCGACTATGTACATTTGATGTGAGAGGGCCGTGGCTCCGCTCAGGGTCAAGCCAGCCGAAGCACATCATTTGCAAAGAGCAGAGAGGCCATTCTGTGACTCAAAACCAGTTTGTTTCTTCCTTGACTGCCTGCGAGAATACGGACACAGCTCTCACTTCAGTTGTGTAAAAACAAGCGGCTAATTGAAGCGGCCTCAGTCCCCTGTGCTTCCTCACCCCTTATGGCCCCACAGGAATCCCTGGGTAACGTGGTTATAAGGCTTCTCCAACACATAACATATGTGTAGACCTGATCAACTATTATGCACCCCCATAACAATTTAGGGGGAATTAGCTGGTCACCCTTTTTCATGACCAGGACATAATCCACATTGCTCCTCCTGAATCTGAGGTTTGGACGAGCTGTCGAAGTCTCCTTTCCAGCAACCGAGCACGGAAGAAACCGAAATGAACCGTTTCACAGGCAGGGTAAGTGGTGTTACTTGCTTGAGACAAAATATACACAGTGCATACTCAGATTTCTGCAAACAGCGGGTCAAAAGAGGCCCACCGCAGAGTTAATACCACCCTGGCAGGCTATTATAGCTGCATTATATAGTGACGCAATGCCCCATTCTAGCACATCAATTCAATCACTGAAGCTTCCCGCAGACAAACCAACCCCCTACAAAACCATTTAAGCAATTTAATAGAGAAACCATACACCTTCATCACTTACATATTATTAGAGTGAGCTATTTAAAAACGTTTTCATCACTCAGACGTACAACTCAGCAATGCTGCCCTCGAGACAAATAAAATGGTCTTTCCCTTTGTTTTTGTTGGCGCAGGTGAAAGCAGTACGTGAGCGGCACAGATATATTTGAGTTATTTCATTTGTAACTATGACATACTGCTATTACCCCCAGTGGTTATAATTGTTCCATTATCACAGCTGGTGATTCTACAGCAGAATGTCGTAGTTCTTGAAGTCCGTGAACAGGTTAGCAAGAAACTAACGTGCCACTCCTTTATTTACGGAACCGGATTATCTGATATGAACTGTCACTACTTTGCAAAAGTTCCATCAATTAACAAATGTTTTCTTCTGAATTATTGACAAGAAAAAGGCTTAGAAAACACAGTGAAACAAACAAAAACCACGTTTAGAACTGGCTTAACTTGTCTGCACAATTCACATATTATATGGATACGATTATTAACTCGGCTGTGACTATTTCAGATTTCAGGTTTTTTTTAGCTGTAGCAGAGTGAATATTCTAAAGTCATCACATCAGAGAGTCGTGGAGATAATCCCTCTCAAAGTGTATCACCTGACATGGCGGTGAGTCGGCTCTGAGTTCCAGATAATCATCCCTGATAAAACCCTTCCCTCTCAGGACCGTCGAGTAAACGTAGGCTGGTGTGAAATGCGGCATTCATGCATAATAAACAAGTGACAGGAATCTGCTGGTCTGCAGGTTTGAGCAAGAAAAAGATGAGGTGTATTATTAAATAATACTTACACATTTACCCTGCGAGGAAGACTCAGTTCTTTCTAGAAAAGAATGGATGGGAAAATTAGAAATGAGAATATTTTCTTTTCTTGGTAACAATGCTGTACGAGGCAGATATAAACCCAACTGCCACTTGAGGGCTGTTCATTTGACTAAAATACTTCACTCAACTCAATACTATTAAAAAATGACTAACCCTTCTTTATCCCTCCACATCTTTCTCTCGAGCAGTGTGTATCTCATTAACGTCGCAGACACACTTCAGAACAATGTAAAGTCTGACACTATGTTGTGTCTTGTTCACAAGGTAGTGGATTCAAGGGGAAGTCATTTCACCATAACCATCATTATCTTTGTCAGTATGATGCCGGGGCTGCACTCTTGCAGATAAACCTTTGGCGTAACTCAATGGGGACACCGAGTCTGGACTAGTGAGTCTTTTATCACAAACCAAACCCATCCCTCCTGCATGATATAACATGGAAACAATGCTGTGTTCAATTCTGCAAATAGCACATACTAATTACACATATTTAGCATTTGATTTGCTGTATATCTCCATATGAATTGACTTGTAGGAGATAATATATAAATTATTACCATTCTGGATAATCTTTAACGTGACCACAAGAGAAGGTATGTTTTTCCCAATTACACGGGCACCCTTGGATTGTCAGCGCCTATCTCCAAGGCAACCAGCATCAGAACAACCAATGGACAGCCCCAAAATAAACACATGGGACCTCCTTTAACACATTACAGTTTGTGCACCAATCATGTGTCATAATTCATGATGGGAATAAAATGTTGAACAAGAGTCATGAGGGGAAATTAGCTGTGGCTACAGATCATAAATATTTCATGTGTTTATCAATAAGAACAAAGAGTAAATGTCACTCGTTTTAATGGTGAATGAACCGCTTCACCCAAAGACATTCTCGGAGGAATCCCACGCATCGTCGCCAAAGGCTCATCATCATCATCATCATCATCATCACCTCAACATCATCATCATTCCACCCCGTTTCAAACATCCAGTCATCAGAAACTGACATTAAAAGGCAATGTACTGTACCTGCAGACCGCGACGTCTCAGGATATTCGGCTCATCCATCATTGATGATGACGAAAAATTAAATAAACCCAAAGCGGATCTCCGATCGGTTGGTCCACACTGTGTCCCCCGCGCCCTCCCCCCGACCCTCCCAGCAGCATGGGTAGAGTCGCTCCACCTCCTGCCCCGGGCGAGCTGCGCGACCGGCCCCGAAGGAGGTGATCGCACCTCGGCCAGCCAATGGCGACGAGGGGCTGGAGAGGTCGGCTGGGTGCGAATCCACACTGTTTGAAGGGAGCGGGCGCGCCGACCACACCTGTTTGTTGAGATTCGCCCACCTGTTGTGGCAAAGAGGCCGCAGGTTCTTCTGGTTTGTAGTTGGTATTTTCAGATCCACAGATCCGCAAAACATCCCGTCTCTTCCACTACAAAGCCTCGGTCTCCTGGATCTTTTTAACAGACCTTTGTTGTTACCATGACAATGGGAAGGGATACTCTGCAAGTGTGAAGCTACACATTCACTGCAGCCTTCTAGAAACCAATGCAATCTACTCTTTGCCATTTGTCGTGGAACATGCAGTTAATCCCGTCATCATACACCAGCATATTGTGTCTTCTTGGTGGAGTAACAGAGGATGCAGAACAAATGTGCCTTGAAGTCGAGCTGAATAGCGGTGATTGATCTGTCACTCGGTGGTACCAGGATTTTTTTCCTTCCCAAATAGAACAATGGTTAGTCTTTAGTCTGGGATGTCACAAGTTGTGTGTGCCGCAGCGATGTCAATCGTTTATTGTTCTCTTGTGAAGTTCTATGTTTATCTGAAACTGTTTCAAATGTTGGAAATCAATCATCCAGAGAGTAAGTTTATTTTACCAATAAAACTCAACATTTTTTTTTTGAACGACTACTTTCAATGAAATGTATTTCTGACTATGTATATTGTGGTATTTGAATAGAAATGAAAATGCAGCATTTTTTCACGTCCCTAAATGGTCTAGAGGTGGGGGGACGCAAACAATGTAGAAATAATAAACCCGGGATCTTGTCCAACGGTAAAAGATGTATTTAATGGACCAAAACACAACATAAAATAACTGAAAACGATCTCCTAAAGGAAGACGAGAGTGGTTTCTTCTTCTTCTTCTTCTTCTTCTTCTTCTTCTTCTTCTTCTTCTTCTTCTTCTTCTTCTTCTTCTTCTTCTTCTTCTTCTTCTTCTTCTTCTTCTTCTTCTTCTTCTTCTTCTTCTTCTTCTTCTTCTTCTTCTTCTTCTTCTTCTTCTTCTTCTTCTTCTTCTTCTTCTTCTTCTTCTTCTTCTTCTTCTTCTTCTTCTTCTTCTTCTTCTTCTTCTTCTTCTTCTTCTTCTTCTTCTTCTTCTTCTTCTTCTTCTTCTTCTTCTTCTTCTTCTTCTTCTTCTTCTTCTTCTTCTTCTTCTTCTTCTTCTTCTTCTTCTTCTTCTTCTTCTTCTTCTTCTTCTTCTTCTTCTTCTTCTTCTTCTTCTTCTTCTTCTTCTTCTTCTTCTTCTTCTTCTTCTTCTTCTTCTTCTTCTTCTTCTTCTTCTTCTTCTTCTTCTTCTTCTTCTTCTTCTTCTTCTTCTTCTTCTTCTTCTTCTTCTTCTTCTTCTTCTTCTTTTCTTCTTCTTCTTCTTCTTCTTCTTCTTCTTCTTCTTCTTCTTCTTCTTCTTCTTCTTCTTCTTCTTCTTCTTCTTCTTCTTCTTCTTCTTCTTCTTCTTCTTCTTCTTCTTCTTCTTCTTCTTCTTCTTCTTCTTCTTCTTCTTCTTCTTCTTCTTCTTCTTCTTCTTCTTCTTCTTCTTCTTCTTCTTCTTCTTCTTCTTCTTCTTCTTCTTCTTCTTCTTCTTCTTCTTCTTCTTCTTCTTCTTCTTCTTCTTCTTCTTCTTCTTCTTCTTCTTCTGAACTCCGGTTTTCCACTCCGAGCAGCAGCACCCAACACGCCTCTGGGCTCTGCTGAAACCCCCCGCCCCTCGATACGGCTCGGCACAGCCATTTAACATGCCTTGCTGATTAGCTGATCTGCCTCAGCTGCAGGCGTGGCCTCACCAGCACACCTGAGGAACACACTCTCACACAAAACACACACACACACACCACACCCACACACAGCAAAACAAAACAAGGCACGTAACAACTGTTACGTTTCTGTTATGTTTCTGTGTTCGGTGTCGGCCATACTTTGAATTCGTCACTGCACTGTAGAAGCATTAATAAAACCCTTTTACAAAAATCTTTTTGCATTTTTATTTTGCATTTTTTAAGTCTCAGCATATACGAAACAAGCGTGTCTTTCTTTAATAATAAATTGCAGCAATTCCTTAATTCTTTCCATTTGCATAATTCATTTAGATATTTTTAAATGTAGATCATAACAAAGTGAGCCTAAATGTTTTAAAAAAAATAAATGCAGTAAATTTATCCATGGGTTCTTTTTCACCAAATTTTCCCCATTTTGCAACTACGAAAGGAAAGAAAGAGTTTCTATAAATCCCTTTGTCATGTATAGATCATCCTTAGATTTTCCACACTTAATTGTGAAACCAGTCAGGCATGAGAGTCCACTCTTTTTACTGCCCTGTTAAACAGGCCTTTATCTCAGAACTTATCTCACTTGCAAGGCTGAAGGGTAGAAATAGGAGCAATTGCTCAGCATATGGGGATATTTTGTCTTGTGAACTGTGAATTAATAATACAATTAGGTAACTATGATGACACAAATAAAATACGGACAAATAAATTCCCCCAAGGTTACTGATGTTTATCTTTAAAATGATCTGACATTGTTTTTCCTCACCAATCAACAGCTACTGTTTCTTAGTTGCGGGGATAATTCACAGATCTGTTCAGACCTGCCTGAAGAAAATGGGAATCCATCAATCCATCTGACCTTTATTTATGGTTCTGCAAAAAAATGGATTTGCTCTTATATTCTAACTGAATACTTCTGCATCTTAAATCCCTGTTTGATTCATACAAATAATATTCTTATTTTACGTATTTCTTCCCTTTTGACTCTAAACAAAGCTGCACTTGGTTTATTGAGTTCTGTACTGCAACGTTACGGCCGCTAGGGGACGCAATTGAGCGATTTGTCTATTTATGTGAACTCCTGAAAGGGGACATTACCCACCTCTCTTCTCTCTTGAGCACCTTGGAATGGTCTCAATGCATTATAATTTAAGGTAAAGGAAGGAAATAGTGACGATAACCAATTAACAACAGAAAGATTAACTGAAGGGTATAGCTTTCTACATTATTTACCATTAGCACATTCATAACTTGATAACAATATATATATATATATAAACAGAAGCCACAACCAGGTTGTGAGCAGTTTGGTAAAAATGTTTTTTAATGTTTAGATTGTTGTATTGAAATAATTTTGAATAAGTCATTGCTATCATTTTCATCTGTTGGCTGTTCTGGCTGTGTGCCTATTACAGTAAATACATTATGTAATAATTACCTTTCATTGCTCAGAAACCTCCCTGACTCAAAGTGTCAGAACAAGTTTTTTTCCTCTTACCTCCACCCATGTGAGAAGGTTGCCAGAAGAACGGAGTGAAAGTCTCCGGGGAAAGTTTAAACAATCTTTTCAGTTTCCACAAGTAACTTTACACCTTTCACACAGTTTCGACTTGCAAGGCAGGTCCTTGCCGACACACATGGATGTTTCATCACCTCAGTGATTCACTACTCCGGAATTCACACAAATCTTGTTTGTGTGATTTTTTTTTTGATGTTGTGACTTTTAGTGCCCTTCAATGCCCCATGATGTTAAATTACATGAACCGTGTTTCCTTTAGTCCAAAAGAGGAAGCCTCCAACATGTCACATGAGAGAAAAGACCAGATATACTTTTTTCTTCCCTTTTTATTATTCACCACCCAACACATTGTTTTCCATGAGCTTTGAATTATTCAAATTTACATTCCATTCACATCGTAAATCAAGTAGCTGTCTGGCACTCACTTTTATTAAAATGTAGATATTAACTTTCCAGTTGATTCTTATTCAACCTTTGACGACCTTTACAGTTTTATTATCTGGTTACATTTCTGAGCTCACATTTTGTCAAAAATCAATAGACTTTTACAAATGTTTTTCATAAAATGAGATCTTTAGCTGCCAACAGAGAGAATAGGGTCAATGACACCGATGTAATTAAGGGCACTGACCTTTCACTGATAGAAGTGAGGGGTTTTTACCTTCTGATAATTCCCTGCCGCCACTCTACGTTGCAGACGCCTACGCATAGCCCTTCGTTCTGTCCCAACAGCTACAACTCAGAGACCAGGAATGCTGCTCTTTCATCCAACTGTAGAATACAGTAGCGTCTGAGATCAGATACCATCGGGTGTGATAATAAAGAGCACAGTCACGGCGTGCTCCTCGCTCACAAACAGCTTACATATAACAGTAGATTGAGACGGTTCTCCTTCAATTTGTTTAAACCTTTTTTAAACCTCTTTTTAAACCTTGAGGTATTTCCTCTGAGGGCTTATTTCAGGAGGAGAGGTAATACAGATAAGCAACTCTCTCTCCCTATTTCTGTTTTGGTTTATTCTATGTTGTCACAAAAGGCTGATGAAAACCCCCCCTAATGCTGGACTGTTCTTACTGTAGACCACCGTCCTGGAGGACAGGCCAAGTCGAGACTCTAAATGCCTGCGTGGTCGGAACTTGTTCCTGACCTCTGACCTCATGGGGATCAATACACTATCACAATATCTTTATTGACTTTGTGGCAGCTCATGTCATTTCCCATCCTCCTCCTTAGATCCGGTAACTGTAAGACATATGTAAGACAGATGACGCAATACTGGACAATCATGATGACATGTGTTAAAACTGGAAAAAAAAACATATCGAAATAAGTCTTTTAAAGATTTCTAATTTTGTGAGTCCCACTTTGCTTACACAATGCAGAAAAACGTTGCCACATAATGACACTCGGCCCTGTAGCTGAGCCCATCAAAGGCTCACCTGACTGCAGGGGTGTGGCACCGCAGAAGCGCTATAAATAAAGGCATGTCAAGAATTTCATTTATAACATAGACAAGCCCCAGCTGCAGCCGTCTCAAACCAAACCTACCTGTCGGGCTGATCATGTTCAGATCGCGCACCCTCCTCCAACTCATCTCCTGCTCGCTGCTGCTGCTCCTCGCCTCCCTCTGCGGCTCCAGGGCCCACGAGGGAGCGCCCCATGAGGGCGGAACGCACGGCCGGAGGGTTCTGCTTCTGGAGGCGGTGAAGACCGGGATCCTCGGCTCGTTGGGCATGGACCAGGAGCCCAGGCCGACCCGAAAGGCCTCCGAGGAAGAGCTCAGGAGGATGTATCAGCTCTATGAGGAAAAAGTGAGGCAGATGAGAGGAAATTCCAGCCAGCTGATGAAAGAAACCCGGCAAGCGGCCGTGTCCACTGTGCTCTTTCCAGAGACAGGTGAGATTGAGATTTTTTTTTGGACCTCAGACACCGGGAAGACGCTCAGGCCTGATTCAGCTAATGTCACGATACGTGTAAAATGCCAATTCGGAAAGTTAGAGTGGAAAGAAGAAAGAACGTTGCGTAGAAACCGACCTCTCAAGATGCAGACCAGAGGTTCTGTACCAGCGCGGTTGTGAATAATAAAAACATTTTATGCTCCAGGTAAAGATCACTGTCTTCTTGGAAACTATTTGTACATCATGATGAAGTAAGCGGACACATTCCTGCATGCTTTGAGAGGCCATGTGCGTGACAGGCACACCTTGTTCATGACACTTTGTACACTTATCACACTTTGAGCGCACGTGTCAACAATGTCGTCAACGTTAAAGTAAGAGCAATAAGAGCGTTGGAATTCGTAGTGAGAGTGAATTATCCGTTTTTCTATCTCCAATTGTTCCACACCATGATTTTGCCCGTCAAATCCTTCCGGGAAAGCATTTTCCCGACTAATAAAGCTTTTCTGCATTTACGTGTTTTTTTTTAGTGGAGCGGATAAAAGGGGCCCGGAGGGGAGGACACCCACATCCACGTTCAGGTCCCCGCACGCACAAGTGGCACAGAGCGGTTTTCCACAGAACCGCCAACATCCACGCGGAACTGACAGTAACTCGGGCTGAGCTGAAGATTTCCAGGCTGATTTTAGGTAAACCCACTTCAGTTCAACCTGAGACGAGAGGAGAGATCCAAGTCAGAGTTAACGGGACGACGCGGAGATACTCACAGTCTTCAATGGGTGCCAATGTGTCGAGCGCACAAGATTTGACGCTGGACATCCGCCCTGAGGTGGAGAGGTGGTTCAGGGCGGATGCCGGAGAGGCACTTGTTGTGGTTGTGCGGATAGCCGCGGCTGCGAAAGACCCAACTCTTTCCCTCGAACTGGGCCTCACGCAGCCCAAACCGGCCCCGAAAACGAGGCTTCCCCGCTCCAACAAGGAAGACGTCTGCAACGAACAAGGCTGGTGCTGCCGGAAGTCCGTCACCGTGTCCTTCAAAGACATCGGCTGGACGGATTGGGTGGTGGCCCCGGCTGACTACACCATGCACTTCTGTGACGGCACCTGCCCCCACAACTACAAGCCTGCGAGCATGCACGCGCAGGTGAAGTCTCGGTTGCATCAGATTACCAAAGGAGGGTCACCGCGGCCCTGCTGCGTGCCGGCGGCCTACGAGCCGATGGTCCTGATGCACTACGACAGCAGGGGAAAGTTGAAGCTGACTCCTTTCGACGACCTGATCGTCAGTAAATGTCACTGTGCCTAAAGAGCCATTTGGAACCTTTGGAAGAGCGTAGCCGTTAAAATATGTGACATGCCACGGTTAACTAAATAACATTTTGAAGAAAATGTGTTACTGCCATGGAAAGGGACTGTTTCTTTCCAATTGTGGATCAAGCAGTAGATCATTCATTTTTTTTTTATTTATTTCAAGTTTATTTATAGACCTAAACTGTTTTATTATTGTCTTTGTTTCATGTTACAGCATATTCTATTACTATTTAACTTGATTGTCATTGTTATTATTTGAAGGACTGTGTTGGTTTTTATGAGGCACAGGGTTTTGTTTGTCTTACACATTTCAATAATGATATGAAAACATTTGAGTAAATGTTCCACTAGATTCACACTAAACTGCTGCACTTGAATATACTTTTGGATTTTATAATAAACATGATTATATGATACGTTCTTATATCTGTCATCTATCCAAACACATCAACCACTGTGGATTGCAAAGGTCACGGTGTGGCAAAGAAAGCCGCCTCTAAAGATACGATATCTTCTATCTCCCGTAAATGACCTTGAAGTTGCGCTCACTTTGGCCTTGACCAGCTAGTTAAGGAACAAATCATTGTTTCGTTTAAAGGGGAAAAATGGGAAGAAGCCGCTTCCTGTGTAAACTCCAGACTGCTCAGATTACATATCAACGGCGACACTGTAAACATCATTTTCATTGGAGATTATCAATGTTTCTTGTTGTAATATTTACTTTCAACTGCTGTTGAGATAAGTTATTACCATACCATACCAACTTTATTTGTTAAGCACTTTACAACAACCAAAGTTGACCAAAGTGCTGTACAGAAAAATAGACATACACATTAATACAATTCATAACCACACAATAAAATAATAAAAACAGAGCATTCCAAAATGTAGGGGCAGACACAACAAAGGCACGGTCCCCTCTGAGCTCACGCTTCGTTTTAGGCACATTCAGGAGCAGCTTATTAGAAAAAGAACGAATGATAATGTGTGCTATCCTCCGAAAAATAATATAAAAATGAATTCCGAGACGGAGCTCAAAACGTGCCACATTGCATCTGGAGGTTTTGCACCGGGATGAGGAGAGTGCTATTTAGTGAGTGAACTGAGCGTTGAGCAAAGGTCACTATGAGCATGTGTTGTTTTATAATTAATAAAGTAGATGCATTAAAGAGTGGGGCGTATTGAGTGACCCTGGACAACTGAATAAATAAGCAGACAAATATATGTGTAATTAATCAGAGGTCCAGATACAACTGCCGGCTGTAGTTACACTTTTCTTCTGGCAAATTTAGGCCTGTGCCCAGACATTGCTCACTCACGCCTTTGTTTATGTCCTGTAACTATTTGTTTCAGGGATGACATCCTCCATTATTAAACAACAGCGGGTGGATGTAAAGGTCCTCAATCTTAGTTTTCTGAAAGGTCCTGAGGTGCAGTACCACCCAAAATACACAAGTGTAAAAGAATGAGGGACAGTTTTTATCAAGGACATTCTGTGCCTGACAGCAGGAACCCATTTCTCTTGCTTTTAATCCTTACAAAGTCATACCGGATAACAATTGCTGGAATGAATTCCAGAATGACAGGAAACTAAAAGAAAAGAAAAAAAAACATCCTGACTTGTAAACCACGTCTTCACTCTCTGCTCATTACGACTCAGACAAGTACAACCTGTCATTTTCTAACGTTTGTTACACAGTATTATTATAATTATATTATAAATATAATAATTTTTGCAGTGAACATGTTGTTTACACAGTTTTTATGAAAGTGAGCTAGCAAATTATTTCACAGATTATTATACAGAACAGCTCACGTGATTGAAATTAAAATACTTAAACAATAAGACACAATAATCTTTTTAATACGATGTATTTTTAGTTTCTGTTGTCAGGTCAACTCTATCAAAAAGCAATGAATAGAGACGTGTCCTATTAATCTGGCATAATGTACACGTTGTCCTCGTGGGAGTCTGGGAGGAAGGAGAGGTTACACGCTGGATCATTGCTGTATATTGCATCATCTGGAGAATCACACTGCAAGTACACGTCCTCTTCAGGTTCACACGCTGACCTGTAGAGAAACGATTACGTTTTTTTTCACATGTATGAAACCATTATGGCACAAGGCAAATAGTGTGTAAACTGTGTGGATTTCTTTTCTTATTCTCGGATAGAGGAAAAACTCCCGCACTGATGTAATTTACTCTAAATCGTGGGAAACGACAACGGGCAGAGATCCTACCCAGAAGGCAGCCTAATATGCAAATACATGACAGCATGATTGCGCAAGACGGGAAAGTCCAAACCACCACTAGATGTCTGCACCCGTTTCCGTTCTGATCTCTTCTTGGGCCGCAGCAGTTACATTTATGTAACGTAAGATTCAGCATCTCTTTTAAAGAAGCTGTAAACTCATAACAACATTTTAATTTGAAATATGAAGGTAATGCAAGCACATCTTACCTGTTCACTGCGGGCCTTTTCTGTCCGCTCGCTGGAGTGGCCAGGTTTTCGTAGATAGGGCTCTGTCCTGTTGAGAGTTCACACTGATCTCTGTGGTAGTGAGGGGAGTCTTCTGGTGGCGTCTCCGTATAGTCCCGTTTTTTGTTGCTTCTCTTTCGTCCAAACTGAAACATACTCCTCATTTTACTGTGGTATTTGTACACGATGACACCAGCTGCAATCAGCAGCAGTACGAAGAAGCACGTCAGGCCGACAGCTAGACCCGTGCGTGAGCCGCCGGGAGCCGAACATGAGGCGGCGTCGTCTCCAGGGGCACACGTGTGATTGGCACTCATGATCTGAAGGTATCAGAGTAAAGTCATTAAGCTGAGTGACCGATTGGCTCGCTCAAATGATCACATTTAGTATTCCATTCATTTTTTTGGATCATTGTTATTATTTATTTTAAAGAGAAACTAAATTGTACGGTCATTTCTTATTATTATATGAAAATAGAACACAAACCCCCCGCCCCCTCAAAAACAATTAACTTCACAATACGATGCTGTATAAACAACAACATGTATTTCAAGCGGAATCAAACGTGTTTCTGTCCCAAGTGCAGTTCAATTGAAACAGTGAACGTACCACGCAGGCCTTCAGCGTCTCGCGTCGAGGAGTCCAGAGTGAAGTGATGCCGTTGTTCTTCAACGCACACGTATGCAACAGTAAGGTTCCCTTTTTTAAATTGTGAAAACGGACAATGAAAGTGCTAAAAAAAAAAGATTTCCTGTAAATGCTTTTTTTTAAAAGAAACCGTGTTACTCTGCAGAAATGGTTCTAGTGTGACGAATAACACAGTTCAAATCTGCCAACCGACAATGTTAATGATAAAATTGATTATGAACACAGACAATCGGGACTAAAAATGTTTCTCGGGTTGAAAAGTCTCAAATTGAAGCAAAAGTTCAGAAAGTAAATACGATGAAATAAATTATGTCTCTCAGGGCAACGAGGCTGAACTATTGGGAATTACTCTTTTCATACAACTATTTTTATTTTATTAATACATCACATAACAAAGAATGGAATAGGGATATCTATGACGTACAGTATGTTTATGTGGAATTTGAACCAAGCAGGTTATACAGGTCAGAGTTGTTTTATCTTCGTTACTATCAGTAATCTCATGAAGTGCTGCCAACAAGATTGAGGATAGATTGAGCGGATTAAAGAGATTAGCACTTTGCTCATCAGTAAGAGCAGGAATACACAAAATACACACCGATCTCACATGGCTGAAGGCTGAATATTAGTTTCTATGTAAATATTAACCGCACAAAAGATTTTAAGAAGCCAGTAAAGAGGTTTTTGAAGACCACCAAGAAATCGATCAGGAGAATTAGTCTTTCATCCCAATCAACAGTAAACACTCGGGGATAAAAAAATAAAATTGAGTCATGTCTCATCTCTCAATCAAGCCGGATTAATAAATGATATGCGGTTGTAAACAGTGAACCTGCAGTGTGCTACCAAGCTGCTCTCACACACACACACACACACACACACACACACAGACATACATGGACAGAATGGCGCTGGTGGGTTGTTCGCCAGGTGCTTTATCTCCCCCTGCTGTTACTCTCCCTGATCAAATGCACTGCAATTTACACTGTAAGATTTATCTGGGATTATTATTCTCATGTGTTTCACCAGATTCATAAAAGGAGAAAAACTAGCTGACTTTGAACCATGACTCATGTAGTTTTTTTCTCAATGCCGGTTAACAAAAGTCACACAGGAAAGTGGTCGGTGGGGTGAGACAGTCTTGGTCTTGATGAAGCAGTGACCCTTGATGTCTCACCATTTGTCACCGTCGCTCCTCAACAACCCGTTATAACATGGAAGGACTAGAAGACACGTGCGGTTAAATGCTTGAGAAAAAAAAGATAAGAATCACGAGAGGAAGCTTTCAGACTGAGGAAGTGAGGTGAAAGCTTCTCTCTCTCTGTCGCTCTGCAGCCAGCGATGTTTCTGCTAATGTTAGCACAGGATGTTTGCATATTGGATAAACATTAACAGTGTCTGCAGGACAGCTGCATCAGGAGGGCTTTCTCTCATTCTTACAGGGGAGCACCAACAGGCTCGACTTCAAGGCTCTCCCTTCCTCAAAGCCTTATTCAGCAATAACACAACGCACGCCTCCTCCTGCTGCCCTGCAGTGGCTTCTTTTTCTATGTTACCATGGTGACCATACAACCAATTAGAATATCCTGTACTGCAGGTGAAACCGCTCCACTGTGCCTTCAGTGCCTGTAAGGACAACACAAATAAAACAATCGTAGTAGGTGCGGCGGTTAGACTCTCTGAAAAATGAATGTTTGAAATGTTAAATGTCTCTAATGAATTTTCATTTGAGTCCTAAATACATTTCAAAGTTCCTCACAAAACCAGTTCATGTGTAAAATAAAGTTCGACAGAATCCACCATCTAGTGACACTATGTTTGACTGCACATTGGGTGACCACATCGCCTCAATGCCTTCAAATGTATCCGAAATGATGTTACCAAAGATAGTTTTAAAAAAATAATAACAACTCTGTGTTAAACAGTCCAGTCCAGATGTGCAGAGAACCTCCACTACACCCCCGCGCAGCGACGTGAGCACGCAAAGCCGAGGCAGCTGCGTCAAACGTAGAGAGACAACCATGCAGATACAAGAAACGACGGCTCCTTCAAAATAAAAGGATGCCATGTCGCAAAAAAAGCTAATACTTTTTTTTAGTTTTAGTCGAGCAAAAAAAGGCGATATCAACAAAACCTATGTTCCTATGTTCAAAACCTATGTTCCAACCTATGTTCAACTGATCAGACGCGATGTTGATTGGCCTTCCACACGCAATCATGGTTTTTCCCGAATTATTATTTTAGGCCTTTTTTTTATTTACTATATTTACCTATATTTTTGTCCAACATTTTATGTTTGTAACTGCCAACATTGTTGTGTATTTCTTTTTTTGGTCTGTGTTCTTTTAATCATTCTACGTGTCGCACTCTGGGCTGCATGTTTTGTTAAATTTGCAATATAATGGTATTGAGTTGAGTGGCGATTTCAGGAACTTGGGAAGACCAAAACAGATCAAAGGCGAAGCACTTTAATTTCGGCCAGCAGCACTTTCAACCGGAAACTGTGAACTGTAAATCCCGATAATCCGACGGGGCAGTGACTCTGTCCGCACTGTCCCTTTCAGGGGGCGATCGAGGGGGGTCAACAAACCTCCACACAGCTCCGCGTTTGACTTTTAGCTACTCCATCCTCCCCTACCGGAAGCGGTGCGTCCTCACTGCGCGCCTCTTGACGCTGACCACTGAAGGGAAAACGGAGCAGAAGAGCGAAACATGGCGACTTCGAACAATCCGCGGAAATTCAGCGAGAAAATCGCTCTGCACAACCAGAAGCAGGCGGAGGAGACGGCGGCGTTCGAGGAAGTGATGAAGGACCTCAGCATCACCCGGGCAGCAAGGGTAACGACAACGCATCGTGTGTGTGTGTGTGTGTGTGTGTGTGTGTGTGTGTGTTATTTTTTATTTTTTTTAAGGTTGTCTCCCACCTACTTCATTTGTTTTCATCGAGCTGTCAAATGTGCCTTCGTCGCGCGGAGGCGCGCGCAGGCGGCGCGCTTTGGTAAACAATAACAAACGACGCTGACCGCCAGCTGGAGCCGAACCACCGCGGCTGACAGGAGGGGACGGTCCTCTAAGGAAAGATGGAAAGGACCGAGTCCCTCTTCCGGAAGAAAAAAAAAAAGTTATTACATTTCTTGTCCCACGCAAGTGGAAAGCAGAGGGGCGTGCATGCGTATTTGACAGCGCGCGTCCGAGCTGCAGTCTGCTCCTCTCGTGCTTTCAGGGAAGAGGGCGATCGATCCGAAAGATAGAAACGTGCATGTGTTTTTTTTGGTTTTGTTGGCAGGTATGGCAGGGATCCCCGGGGAAGTGTGCCCGCGCCGCGCTTTGTAAACTTGTCTTGCAGGTCTTCAGGCCTGTGCGCGTTGCAACGTGACTCGACGTTCACATCAAAGATGAAAGCTGGCAGATTATGTAGAAATGAAAGCCACACACAGCACAGGCCTCCGGAATAAATCCGGGATCCGCAGGCCGGGATTCAGTGCTGACTCTCTCACGGATTCTAACGACCGCAGACGAGGAAGAAGAGGGAATCAGAACACATCCCTGCTGTCATCCTGTGATATCCTGCTGCTGCAGGATTGTCTTATGAAAAAAAAAGAATAATAAAAATCTCCCACCGAGTCTTTTTCCCAGAAGCCATTTGATATCTCATAGCATAAAAAGAACCGGTGCAAATAATTAATAAATAAATTCCGTTTAGTTGCTTTTTTTATTGAGGTTAACAGTTACAACTCAAAATGAAGATTTCTTTTTAACATGCTCTATTTACAACCACAACGACTACACATTTGGAATCTTTTATTTCTTTCCCTTTTCTACACAGTAACTGACGGTCTTACGTCCAAATAACGTATTTATTTCAGAATGTCGACAGCAGAGCTCATGTAGACTTCATTTGGATTAAATGTGTAAACAAATGGAAGGAAGCTCTTATCAGAGCCAAAGTTACGCCTGTGGGAAGTGGGCCTCTATTCAAGAGTTCCATCCTTCTCACTGCATCCCTTCTCCCTGTGCCCGTCTTGCTATGGTTGAAACATTTGGATTGCCCTTCCTTAAATGCTATAAGTACTCATTTTTCCTCTGAGTTGGCAACGACTTGACTTAGGAGATGCACTCCGAGGTCAAAAGCTTATGAACCAGTGATGCAGGCATAGTAATCGTTATTATTTGATTTTCTGCCCCGCCTACGTTGAGCAACCCTGTTGTAAGGCGTTTTGCCTTTGGAAAGTCACTCATGTTTGTTCTGCCTGAAGATTCTTGTGTGTAAAATACATTCAATTCACATTGCACCTGATAAGCGTGGTGGTGCCTGCTATTGAACACAATTATAAGACATGTGATTATGGTTGGATGACTGTAAACCTGTAGAAATGCCCCACTTTGGAATATTTAGCTCTTTTAAAATGACATATGTTAATAGCTAATCCTGTTTTTATGTCGGCCTGTGTCTGTGTTTTCTCTCGCTGCGGCCTGAACTTGACCCTATATTCACGCAGTGGCCTCTTGTCTTACCCGGTAATTCTCTGCTTCCAGCTACAGTTTCAGAAAACTCAGTACTTGCAGCTGGGACCGAACCGTGGGCAGTACTACGGAGGATCTCTGCCAAATGTCAATCAGATTGGAAACGGCACTATGGATATGTCTTTTCAGGTGAGGGAGTGGTTTGTTTGTACTTTTCCATTTTCTCTCAGTAATATACTTGCATTGAATGTTCTCAAATTAACATGACAATCATCATCGACAGCTGTTTCATATATACACATTTTGCCAGTAATATCCTGCTTTACCCGTTGACCCCAGGGCTGCCCTACAAATATGCTTTACATCTTATTTATCATCTTTTCGACAGCAGGTGAATGAGGTCATTGTTCCCCGGGTTAAAGAAGTGACGTACTTGATGTTTACATATGTAATCGGCACTTGGCTTAGAATGAAGGGCAGGAAGCCGAGCGACCCAACGTCTACATCATGTGTCTGTTTTACACTTTCGAAATAACTGAGCGTTTTCAAAAAACGATTGTTTCCATCGCCATGAGGAAGAGAAATTAGCCATTACCACAACTCATCAACCATGTGCGATGCTGGTATTAATATGGATTTCTAAGAGGCGTATTTCTTTAAATATC
The DNA here is from genome assembly GCA_021346845.1 of Apeltes quadracus. Taxonomy (NCBI): domain Eukaryota; kingdom Metazoa; phylum Chordata; class Actinopteri; order Perciformes; family Gasterosteidae; genus Apeltes; species Apeltes quadracus. The sequence continues at coordinate 8,807,758 of CM037919.1, forward strand.
TGAAGTTAATATTTTCTTCATATTCTTGCTTGTCTTTTTTCTCCCAACATGCACTGGATCCACAGTCCCTTACTCTAGGCACCCAAAGATATTGAAATATGTCACAGAGATATGGAATTTTATAACTCAAACAGAAATCCTGATTTGTACATAAAATATAGGATCTTTCTGAGACCTTCTATTTTTCTTGTGAAGACCAAATTCTGTGGGAATTAGGGTATAAAGGTAAATCTGAAATGGTCACTTAAGTGATTTGTGTATCGGGTTTAAAGGCATTTCCATATCTTCGATCATCGCTTTTGTCCAATGCTCCACTGAATTTCATCCTTGTTCTGCATGCAGCAGTTTGATGCAAGAGCTCAGATCACAAGTTCATTTTAAAGGACGGAGTTACAGAGCGAGACTACAAGAACTACTCAAACTTATTTGAACTTATTTTATTTTAATTGACGACTTCAAAGCCTCATTTTTATTGCATATTCAGTACTATCCAATGCAGCAAAATGGTGTTCATACAAACAAAAGCTGACCGGAATCTGGAATGAAACACATTTTTGTTTTCCTTTCTTCGTTTTGTCAGAATTCAGGGCTGGACACGAACAGATCGACGCGGCACCACGGCCTGGTGGACAGAGTCTACCGAGACCGCAGTCGCATCACATCGACCCACCAAAAACCCCCGTCCATCGACAAACACGGACGCCAGATATCCTTTGATACGGTTGAATAGACCTTTCATGTCGCTCGCTCTCGTAGTAAGAATAACAAAGTTGTCCCGACCTATAATTAGCTTTCGGGAGATCTGATTTAAAGGCGGTCTGTTGGCGTAAGCACACTCCGCAGCAGAGGTCCAATCAGGAGTGGCACCTGTGTAGATGAGCAGTAACTGAGCCGTAGAACCCGTTCACGACAAAACCATAAAAATACAAATATTGACATAGAAACAGTCATATTTCCGTGGATTACGTGGAGAACGAGCAGCTCCTTGCTTATACACAGGATGACTGGGCTGCTATTAAAGACGATTATTATACAGTATTAAACTTTAAAAGATATGTTTTGTTATGTGGGATTTCTTCACTGCCTTTACAGAAATGCCTAAAAGTCTCTTTTCTCTAAAAGTTTTTTTATGGTTGCAGAATTATAAAACTTTTTTTTCCCCATGCTTGTAAACAACTTCTGCCTGCAATGAATTAAAGCGAAACGATGAGGCGTGTTAGGAATCAGCAGCATGTGAACGAGCCGGTTGAGTTTTGTGGATCGAGCCTTGACAAACATCAGAGCGTGACGTGAAGCTGGCTGCGCATCGCGCCTCACTTTGATTGCGTACTGCTTGTGTGGAGGCATCAAATGCGCCAAGACTTCTCGTCTCCAGCTGTATTTTCTTAACCCGCGCTCTCACATTGACAGCTGTCCATATGGTTCGGTTTATCTGTCCCCACCACCTGATACCAGCTGGAGAAGGTAAGACAGCCAGACCAGCCTGGCTCAACCGTTTATCCTATTAGATTAGATTTCATTTATTGTACTTACAAATGCACCGCATTGTTTTTACGCTGACCAAAAAAAGAATTGTCGATCGGATATAAAAGAAATAATGAAAGTCTCCTGGCCATCTACCCCAGTTTCCAGAGTTTTGCTGTACAATGCACTTTGTGCTTTGTGTTTCTTTTATTATTATTCCTGTCCTGCAGGACCAACTCTGACTCAGCACTGCACCAGAGCACACTAGCTCCTTCCCAGCAGGCCTCGTTCACTGGAGGATCACAGGAGCTGCAGCCAAAAAGAGGTGCGCATTGTCACAACGCACGTCAATGTTAAAGTTGCTTATCAAAGCATATCGGAAGTCTGGTGCTTGGTAAAAAGACATTGGTGAAATTATGACAATCAACCGTGTGTTTCCATGAGCTTTTATTTATTTTTTTATGGTATTTTACTGCCTTTTCTTGGCGGTTAAAGTCGATGGTTTGAGATCGAAGCGTCTGAATGTGTGTGAAGATTACTGCTAGTAATCAAGTCCTTGCTCTCGTGATGTTCATGTTTCTGTTCATTTCACTCCCGTCCTTTCTTCCTGGTGGCTTTGCTTAGATCATATTAACGGTGGACATGTGGGCTGTGATTATTCAGAGGTATGAGAGTAAAGCAGAGCGACTTGAGAGATTTGTTGTTATTTCTTTCCAGTTCTCCTGCTCACCGTACCGGGCGCTGAAGCAATCAAACAAGAAACTGATGAAAATGGACAAAACCAGACCTGGGAGTGCTCAAAGGTAGCTCCTCTACCTGGACTTTTTTTTTTTCTATAGTGGCTTTCATTGGTTTTCATCACATTATTACGTTTGTCTCTCTATAGAACACTTCACGGTCTGAGCCCTGTGAAGTTCCAGGGATCAAGTGAGTATTTTAATACTTTTCTATTTTGTAACTGACGTCAGGAAGTGTTTTCCTAAATCCAAATATTTGATGGTGAAATATAAATACTATTTATTGAAATGAAGTGCACCCAGCTTCAAATTGAAGCCATCTGCCTGCTATTAGCCATCGTTTTCATCCATTCTGCCAAAACAATACAAGCTATGAGGCAAACATTTGCAAATGCACCAAAGGCCAGATGCATGATGTCCAAATGGCTCTGCAGTTGTCTGTATTGGAAAACATTTCCAAGTGTTTCATTTCATTAGTCTTTCATTTAGTCTTTCACAGCATTATTATTCTGTTTTTTGCAGCATATTCCCGTCTCCTGACCAGCAGATGACCACATCGCTAAAACCAGCAGCCCACAATACTGGCGGTTCTCTCCCTGACCTGACCAACATCCAGTTTCCTCCTCCTCTGCCGACCCCGCTGGACTCGGATGATGCAGTGGCCGCCTCGTTCAGCCCATCCAGCGGAGCGCAGACTCTGTCTGACACGCAAGGTAACACCGGGCACCGTCCACATGTAGCCAAAACACAAAGGTTTGGATACAGGACCTTTTGGGGTTTGAAAAATTCAGAACACTTTGGTGGCGATTCCGTTGCGCTTTTATTTTTTTTTTTTGTGTACTGGGTAGGAGGCAACACCTCTGAGCCCACGGTAACCATGGAGACGCAGACTGGGCAGGACGACATGGTTCCTCTCATCCTGAATGCAGGAGACTCCCACCAGCATCAGAACCTACAGCTCTCCCCAACATCTCCGCCTCTCACGCTCTCTCAGGTACGGCCCGCCGCTCTGCGCCGTGACCTCGGCTCTCCCGGGAGAACCAATCGTGACGTTTAAAGATTGTTGATGCCATTTAGATCAAACCATTCCCCAGCCATTCACGTTCACGTCAATGTTTGTTTGGGCTTTGAGGTCGTGAGGATTGTGATGTAAAGATGCCCAGAATGAGCAATACAAAATAATTGATTTTAAAAATAGATTTGTGGCTTGTAAGTGAAATATATGTTGCTGTGCTTCCCCCAGGCGGCCATTAACGCCATGAACCTTGAGCAGCAGCTGGCCCAGTACGCCTTTTTCAGCCAGCAGCCGTCGTCCCAAACACACCAGAGCCAGCAAGTACGTTTCTCTCCAGCATTCAATCAATACTGTTCCTTCATTCTTGGAATAAAAATATACAAAATAATGCGCCCTGTAGTCATTTACGAATAGCAAAGTGATGGACTTAATCTTGATGATTTAACATGAATTATTCGTATCTATAACTCTCTATAACCTTTCCAGCAGATAGGTCTGGTCCAGCTGCAGTCCTCCGGGAACTCCTGCTCCCCGTCAGACACCCAGTCATCCTCGCAAGCCGACATGACCATGGACATGAACACGGTGAGCGATCGTCTGTCTGCATCACGCCAGCGTCGCAGAAGTGATGACCGGTTCTTCCCGCTCGGCCCGCATTTCCTTTTCCTGAAACGAGTTTCTTCAGGTGGCATCAATGCGTTTGTCTCAAAGCCACACGCCGGCCTTTCGAAGTTGTATTTGTTTCTTTACTTTGCATTTGTTTGCACACTACCAAGTCAAAAGTACAAATTCACAAACAAAGCAAGCGATATAAATGGTCTTGCAAGGCGCTGGGATTCCTTCAGATCTTGGCTGGTGCTGTTGTTCTGCTGCAGTGGGAATGTGTTTGGATCATTGCAGAGAGGGTGAAGTGGCCTACGCTCTGTTGGTCTCGCTTATTGCAGTGTGGGGTCAAGCGAAACATTGTGAGGAAACGCGGCAAGACACTAGCTTTATCTTCCTTTCGGTTATTTTAACCACAATAATTTCAATCTTTTTCTATATTATGTAAAAGAGGTTTGACTCCATTTCTGAGCTGTGGATTTGAGGTAACGGAAAATACTTCCTCCGATTGATTGAGAGTTCCACTGGTTTAAATATGTACCTGGAGGCCCGGAACTGCTTCGTCACTTCTTTATCTCATGCTACAAATACTGTGATCAATTGATTAGAAATGGGGGGATTTAAACCTCTGTTGGCTTTTCTGGTGCACTTATACGTCTAAGTGAGTTTATTTGTTATTTGTTCTTAATCTTTTTTTTTGTTGGTACGTGCAAATAGGTACATCTCTTTTCATTTTGTTGAATGTGTAAATTGAAAAAAAGCAGACATGAACAAGGGACTGCAGATTTACAATATGTACGTGCTTATCTTGGGTCGCTGATAATGTGTTTCCTCTGCTAATTAATCCCCTGCAGCTTTCCGTGTCTCCCAGATATTTCACGATCATTGATCGATCAAAAATCCAATTGTTTTTTTTTCCTTCTCCAAACTATGCTGTTTGTCAGCATTCAATTCTATCACGTTGGGTTTCAACCATTAACAACAGTGAATGGAGTTATTAGGCTTACCAAAGGGGAACTGGATAACCTGCAGTAACATGAGCAAAGCTCCATATTCAGTATGAGGACACGGAAACACACACACGGCCAGTAAGGAACACCCTCCAATGTGAATAACTCCCAACGTATCCTCTTGTATCAGGCCTCGTCCCTCCAACAGTACCGCAGTAGGGTCGGATCCTCTGCCAATCAGTCTCCGACCTCCCCCGTCTCCAACCAAGGCTTCTCACCTGGAGGTTCGCCTCAAGTAAGGGCGCGTGAACCAGTGAGCTGCTGGCTCGCTCTGTACAAACGTCTACGTCCCCTGCATCGCAGTCCTGTGGTTATCGTTGCCATGTAGGACTCTGTGGCAGCCCCCCGCCCCTTTCCCCCCTCCCCCCTCCCCTGCGCAGCTGCTTGTATTGTGTTGACATTAGCAGATCTGGGCAAAGAAGAAAATGAGATCTGTCCGTTTATTTCGAGCGCTTGAGAGAAAAATCAGACCACAATTGACGGGGGCTTTTTTTTTCAATGGGAGTTTTGCATTATACACAACAACACAATCATTGTTATTGGCCACACCTTGATTAAACAAAGTAAAGCTTTACATTGTAGAATATCAAGAAACATTTTTGGAGATAAATAGAAAATAATTCTGAATTTTTAAAACCATGTCCAACTATGATCACAGTAATTTATGTTATAGAGATGAGGTCGTCCCTGTTTTGCCCAGATCTGACCCCCGGTCTCTCTAAGCACTACGTGTCATTGGTGTGTTGTTCTGTAGCAATGTCCCCAACCGTCCTCTCTGCTGCTTTCGTGGTATTTGCGTTGCATCTCCACTATATCCTCCCAGTGTCCTTCTGATGGTTGAATCTCTACAAGCTGTACCTCAGTGCAGGGTGCTGCTTTAAAATAAACCAAACACACAGAAAGTAAATATGGATCAGGGCTGTTAGTCTGTTTCAAATCTGAGATTTGACACCCTGCCATTGTGACGTATATGTATATATCATGTACAGGGGAGGGAAGGGGGTGGGTTGTGTGCGAGCATTTGTTTTCTTACTTTTACTGTTACCTGTTGTTTGCTTACTCAGCTCAGTCCCACCTGAGCTGAAGTAGCTCACTCGTAGTGCTGAGGGTTATCCACGGGCCAAACCACAGCTGGCTGCTGCATGCTCTATTATTCTACTCTGCCCGGTGGGGACATCTGCAGCGTACACAGATAATTTGGTTTTGAACAAGGAGGAGCACGGGCTGAGAATGTGATCCAATTACTTATACATTAGGAGGCCGCGATGAAAAAGGAGAACTTCTGTCGCTGGTTCAATGAGGACATTCAAATGAGGAACTTGAAGGGAATTAGCTTGCACTGGATGAGTCAGTGGAGGGAGAATACAGTCACAAAGCTGATTATATTTTCTCTCCATTTGGATTTTATTAATTAAACCACAAAGGGCAGAAGGCAGCAGAAGACGCTCACGTGGAAGGAGTTGCCATTTTGAAGTCTGTATCCTTGTCCTAAGCTGACTGATTTTTATATTTGGTAGGTAGTCGATAGTCGTATTAGTAGTATTCTGGTATTTGGGAGGATGGTTTGGACTGATTTCTATTCGCACAATCAAGTTCCTTGCTTATTTATTTGCTTCCTAATTCATTCGTTTAGTAATTTATTTTGTTATTTCCTGCCCAAAAATGTGTCTTTTTTTTGCAGGTTTTTAATAATAGTCCTAGTATTGAGATTGAGATTGAAGTGGAGTTGGAGTGAATGAGTTTGCATTGATTATTGAAACATTAGTCTTCAAACTCCTCAATGGGGTTTTCACATGTTTCGTGTCCGTCTCAACACCCATTGAAAATGAAGCAGTTTAATTTTATGTTTATTACATGACTTTTAACTGCTTCTTCTGCTTGTGCCATCCATTCTTTACATTCAAACTATCTGAACTTTGACACGGCCTTTTCCTCTCCGCCAAATACACACAAATCATGTAACATACATGAACAGAAGGCAGTGGATTGTTTAACTCAAGTTACTCAAATCCATTTCCAGATGCTGCCAGGTGTTATTTGTTCTTCCAGCATTGTTTCTGCTTTCACTGCGTCTTCTTCATATTCCACAATTTATCTTCAGTTTTTTGTTTTTATCAGAATGTAAACAAACATGTGGCCTGTTTGTTGTCGCAGCATAACTCCATACTGGGCAGCGTGTTTGCAGACTTCTACGACCAGCAGCTCCCGTCCATTCAGGCCAGTGCTCTCTCTCAACAGGTACCGACTCCGTGTCAGGCAAAGCCTCAATGCTCAGTTCAGCTCTCAGCTTTCTCTTGCTTTGGAGATTTTTTCACATGTTTACAACAGCTGCGATATGTCTTCTTGCTGTGATTGCCAGTTGGAGCAGTTCAACATGATTGAAACCCCCATCAGCTCTGGCAGCCTGTATAACCAGACCTCCACCCTCAACTACTCCCAGGCACTTATGATGGGATTGACTGGTGGCCATTGCAATCTTCAGGACCAGCAGCTGGGCTACAGTAGCCATGGAAACATCCCCAACATCATTCTCACAGGTGCTGTTGAAGCATTAAGTCTTAAAGCAAGTGGCTTTCTTATGATTCCTTAGGTATTAATATAGGAACAGTTTCCCTGGCAATGTTACAAATGCATTTGGCTTTAAACAATCTAGCATTGTTGTTAATCTGGAATGAGAGAGTAATATATTTGTTTGCTACTGACCTAGTACCCGACACTTTGCTCCATTCACCAGCTTGCCTATAAATCAGAACGTTTTCTTCCAGTTCTATAGAAGCGCACATGCAACATCCAGACCAAGCTCACGGTCAACCCACAGTTACCTTCCTAAGTATACGACTAATGATAAACCTGGTAAAAATAAACCTTTTTTAATCTTATGTAGCAAGATGTTTCCCTTCAGTTGTTCGTGAAAATTAGCGGCTTGTTGTTAGCAGAACTGTGTAATCAAGATGTCATGTCTCTGACAGAAAGTACAAGAACACACAGTCTTGTCTTGCTGCCAATTTGGTCTTTTCTAGCTTTAATTGGCGAGCCTTCCCTCTACCCCTAAAACGCCCCCTCAAATATGATGACATAAAGATCATTTTAATGAGATTTTCTGACATTTTCTGTCTTTCCCCTGCTTAGTGAGCGGGGAGTCTCCCCCCGGCCTGCCCAAGGACCTCACTGGCTCGTTGTCCACGGATATCAGCTTCGACGTGGACTCCCAGTTCCCATTGGACGATCTTAAAATAGACCCGCTGACGCTTGATGGCCTTCACATGCTAAACGATCCGGACATGATCCTCGCTGACCCCGCCACAGAGGATGCGTTTCGCCTGGACCGGCTCTAACCGCCGCCCCACCTCACGCCCAGGCGTGTGAATGCTGCTGCCCTGAGGAGAGGGGGAGGGGGGTGGTGACACCTAAGAGAATGAGGGTCCACGAGGAGCAGCTTTCTGGAGCGGGCTGGTCAAGACCTCGTCGGGGCAGAGCTCCGATTTCACGCCATCCAACTCCATCCAACCCTTCAAAAGAGCGTTTAAACGCGTTCAATTGTTATTGAAGACTGGAAACTTTGACAACTGGAAAGAGTTTACGGCTGACGACAAGCTGCGGTATGAATGACCTTCACGGTTGCGTCGCAAGAAGTCACACTTTGAATTTTTCATTAATTTTAAGTGTTGAGGTTTCTTCTTCGAGGGCTTGATGGAAATCCAATGAGGGCAGAGGGAAGCTGGTCTGATATTCTCCTGCGATGACGGACTAAACCACGTCATCAGAGCAAACCCGTAACAAGCTACAGGATCATTTACCTGTAAACGCAGAGCTTGATGACTCGGAAGAAACACAAGCTTAACCTCCCTTTGTGCCCAGCAAGATTGCTCTCAGCGGTACATTCAGTTTGGATATCACATCAGTGTAATTCCCTGTGTAGTTCAACACAAAGGCCGATCTCAGCCTTAGTTTGACGTTTCCCAAATTTCCTCTAAAGTTTTGACGATGAGTCACTATTTATCCACCGAGTTGTTTTTAGGAGATGCTGATTTGACCTGATTTTAATTTTAACATAGTAAATAGCAGCCATCAGTTGTGCATGAAATCACAAATCACTGTGCATACTTGTTTTGCCTTAACAGCTTGACATTTTGGTTTTCTTGCAAAGATGACTATTATGTAAATGGTAAAAATTGAACTGTCAAGTCATTGTTACTGTTTATAAGTGGTTCGGCTTACTTAATTCATAGTTTCATTCTATTTTTGAGGTGCGCTGATCTTTATCCATCACACACATCCATCCATTGTCGATACCATATTTTTCACGCATCAGTCAAATCTAAAAGGATTAATCGGTTCTTTGTTAGGGAATAGATGTTTACATGCTTGTTTCGTTTGATATTTTACATGTACAGAATGTGATTAGATTTTGCGTAATGGTATCTATGCAAAACTACAGCGATTGGTTTAGGACTTTAAAATGAAAAAGACAAAAATGAACAATTTGGAAAGCCAGTGGGAAAGGTTCTTATAGAATGCACAGCAATGGTGCCATGTCATATTTATTTTGATACTTTTGAAACTCTTTACATTTTCCTCTCAGACTGGGACGGTGTAGAGAAAAGGCTCGGCGTGTGTGTGTCATAGAGTAGAAGCTCTCCTGATTTTACTCCCGAAGATGTGACCTCAGTTTAGTTGAAATATATATATATTTTTCCAGACAATTGAAGTATCTCTATACTAGAACAGCATTGTTGATGCAATGAGAATGTATTTAGGTCACATCTGTACAGCTGTGTTGTCGCCATCGTGTCATCCTCATTGCCTGTTATATCTAGCCTTCATGTACTGTTGGACCAAATACATTTCACCTGTTCTTTTTTTCTTCCTGCAAAGGAGATGTGACATAATGTTTTATAAATGACTTTTTATTTATTTTCATAGCACTAAAGTGATAACGAACCGTTTCCTCGTATTGCTCGTGTGGTCCGTGCCCTTTATCGATGCCCTCCATGTCTCTGCGGCTGTTGGTTCTGCATTTATTTGGTTTAAGCATTTGCTCTTTAAAAAGTCTGCTGTGTTTGGGAGTGGATCATAACTGCCTCATCCCTCATATTGCACTTAATGTATTTATTGAAAACACTGATTTATGAGAGTATATGTACCAAACCCCCCTGTGACTGTTATGTGCACTGGACCTGTTTGCCCTGTCTTTGATTAAACTTGCCTTCTTGTAAAAAAAAAAAGAAAAAAAGAAATATATTTAAAAAAGCTCAATTAAGTTATTTTTGAAAATATACAGATTTGGAAAAGAGTTTCTACTTAATCAGTGCGTATTTTGTTAGTAGTCCACGGTTACAGTTTTTCTGGATTTTGGAAACATTTGTATTTTGGAACGGTGGTTATCAGAGGCGCGTCAATCACGCCGCTGCTGCCCTTTCTGCTATTGACAGCTGGTTTGCGGAAAAACATGTGTAATTAATTAATCATTGCAAATGTAAAGTGTACTAATTAAAAATGCAAGTACAGTGAAGTGGGATTCTCATAGGAGTGTATTTAAAACGTGCGTGTTATGACAAAATATCGTGCAAGATGGGACAAATATATTTGAATTTAATCCAGATATAGTTATGTTTAAAATTCCCCATACGAGTTATTTTTCGTGAATATTTTACACTATGAAAAAGGGAACTCTGTAACTGGAACATTGTCTCTGTTGATGTGTGCCAATGTCCTTTAGTGCCAGCATATCCCACCATTATTCTCACATAATGTAAATGTCAGTTTAAAAATGTCAGTCAGCAAAAATGTTAAAACTAAATTGTTGAGCTTAAAGATGTTCCCTTTTTTTTTTTTAATCACATTTCTTAATTTTGTATCTTTTCTCCACTATTTTCATGATTTTGTGACCGCATGGATATCTACAAGTTTCTCCCTCTAAGGTTTGGGTTTTATTTTCTTTTAAGACTGGAGTCAACTTTGTTAGCGGTTTGATTTTCTTGTTTGGTAATGTCCTTTGTTCAGCGTCATGTGTGGACTAATGTATCTGCTAAGTGAAGCCTAAAAGCATCGGGAAAATGGTAATCAGCCTTTTATGCACATGTGATTGGTACTATGTTTTACACTGCAAAATGCTGTATGTGCTTATTTTCTGTGCAACACCAACAGAGTTAAATTATGTCATGGTAAATCTAGACTAGCTATGTATATTGCTGTATGGTAGGAATGATGTTATTCGTGCTTTATGTGATATGATGTCAAAGTGAGAAAATGCACTGAGAAATACTGCGCTGTAACCTGTTATGTGGCTCGATATTCTCTGCTGGACCTCAGACTTTAAAGAGAGCCTGAAATCTTTGTAGGTCCATTTTCTGTTTTGATCTTTTGTGTGCTCATGTAGATAGCTCTGATGTGTCGCCTGTTACTGCCACCTCTTTATGCATCAATGATAAGGCATTCATTGCTATTATACCAGTGTTTACAGAGACAAGAGTTTACGACAGAGCGATGTTTGTTTACGCTCCATAAAATGTTTTTGTTGTTATTCTGGAATTGGAACAACTTGCAGTGTAGAATAGCAAACTTACTTTGCTATTTAGATTCACCAGTGAATCAGTAATATATTTCCAATAATATTCACTAAATAATACATTTTATTGCGTCAATTCATTATATCTTCTTTAGTCTTCGTTCAAGCATTTCAAGCCCTGAAAACACCTTTTGTTTAAAGAGTTTTATTTCTCAGAAAATACACTTGCTGTCTACTTTGCAATGAGCAGCCACATGCCATCTGAACAGAATTGGTACTATTTAGATTTTATTGAATTTAGTTTTATAGTAGTCTATCATTCACACTGTATATTCTTCTCTCCTTTAACATTACTTCACAGTTGAACCAGAAAGCCAAAGTACTAAACAGCCATAAATAAGAGAATACTTACACATTTAATTACTCTTAACTGTTAAAGACACCTTTCCCATTTTTTTGGGGTACGAGTTATTTCATATATCAACTATGAACGTTCCAATACATTGATTACATTGAACATTATTAAATAAATTATTCCAGCATAACTTAAAGAGATACGACCGACATATCCTAACCACTGCCGGGAGAATCTCTTCTCTGCATGATGCTTAATTCCAAAATATCTCAGAAAATACCTTGAAATAAGAAAACAAATATTGTGCAGTCAGAGAAAGACAGAGAGAGAGACTTTTGTTCCACCATAAATTACCAACTAAATCAGAAAGATGAAACACTAATAAGTAAGTGCAAAGTCATGAATCCTTTGTGTGCATTTTGAGGACAGCCCGCTGCTGGTTTCAGCCTCATACAATGGCAGCTAAATTGTTATGTGTTTTTTTTGTTTCTGAGAACAGTGATGATATTCCAACTACTGCACATGCATTTTACTGCCGTGAAAGGGGTTCACTACGCTCCTAAAGTATGCTCACAGCAACAGGAAACATTAAGCTCATAGAATATGCAAAATCTAGCATTCTGCAGCACAGCTTGGCAAGTTGGTACTTTTTGAACTAACCCTTTAAAAATGACGTGGTTCAAACCGTGTTCTTTAAATTGTGTGTTTTATATTTAAATTGTCAAATCGGACACAACGAATCCAAGTTGGCTGTAAATGTTTACTATATAAAAGATGAATTACGCTTCTGTTTGGACTGCACCTAATGTATTTTTCTTGTGTGAAGGCTTCTGTCTTTGTATCTTTGCATTATGATTTATAAATTGTTGAAAATAAATATACCTGACTAAGCAAAGAAGTTTCTATATTCTTATTTTTGTCATTAGGTAGACTACAAAAAAACAAGAGAAATGTTATGTTTGACAAAATGAATTGTCAAATTTTTTTGGGGGTTTCGAATGTCTCTCAGTCAACATCAGTTGTGGTGCTATAAACTATTACGTGCATGCATTTAGGTTGATTACACGACCCTGAATACAATCATAGCTGTACATTGGTACTATTCTATTGATTACAGTGGTTTTACAATATTGTCATTACTTTATTGATCACTTGGTTCCTGAATCACGGCTGTATTCTGGTGTACACTAAATGCTTTTTATTAAGTTAATTTACGAACCGGGTCATGAAATTATTTTTAACATCCTACAGAAAACAACAAACTAATACTGTATCAACGTGATAACAGCCCCCATAGTTGGCATAACTCAGACACCCACACCCACTCGCAGCATCACGTCAAGCATTACTGAGTTGGACCTGGACATTTTGCACGTGGGGTGGGTATGACAAAAGTCATGACAAAAATAAATGAATGCAAGATTTTCTACACTAAACAAAGATCATGATTATTTTCCGAAAGCTCTCATTTATCGGCCTTCACTTTATCTTATTACAACAGACAAATCCTGAAATGGGTTTCTCCTTATTGCTTTATTGGCCGAACTTATAAAGCCAAGTCAAGACTTATACCTCAGCTGCTAATTATGATTAATTAATTCTTCAGTGACTCAAATTGAAAGGCCAAGTTCCTGGGTTTAACCGTCCCTGATGCCCTCAAGGGGCTCAATATTGTGTTTCATCCAACATGGTCTAGTGGTCTTCTTTTCACTTGTTATTCCCTTGATTGAAAACTGAATAACTCCATCTGCTGGTAAAATGCTGCAAGATAAAGTCATCAATATTGATCAATCATTATAACCAGTGTGTTGTGGTAAAAACAACTATATCACACGTTAATTTGAGTGTCTGCATAGACTGTAACCATATGGTTACGAAATGTAATAATATGTATGTATAATAGCCAAAAAAGATCACTCGGGGGGGCAAAAAATGCAGAAACTCCGGACAGACGGACAACATATTATATTGAAAAGTTGAAATCAAAAGTATTTAATAAAAGAAACGGTGTGCTAAAAAGAACATCTCAGCTGAGGAGCTGCTTGTCTCTGCAATAAACAGGCCACAGGGCAGCTCTTTGACCATAGTGCCTGTCTCTTGCTCCTACTAGCGGACTCCTAGAACAACGGGTGCCTACAGGTATTTATACAAATCAGTTAAGGTGTGAAAGTTACTGTCCACGCCCCTGGGAGTGGTTTCCTGGTAAGTTCAATGTTCAATGTTCAACTCGGTTGTCACTATCAGTTGTGGTGCTACCATGTATTACATGCATGTATTTTGGTTGATTACATCACATTGAATACAATCATAGCTGTACATTGGTATTATTCTATTGATTACAGTAGTTTTACAATATTCTCATTACATTATTGATAATATACTTCCAGAATAATGGCTGTATTCTAGTGTACACTAATTGCATTTTATGAATTCTTAATTTATGAACCGGGTTATCAGTTTATTTCTAATAATCGACACAAGCTACTAACTTGTTGATGGCATTGTTTGATCTGATTAGAGTATTTCTCTTGAGTTTGGCATTCATTGATCGTTAACCCCCATTTACATGCTTTACATAATTGTCTAAGAGGTGTATCAAGCAAAAATGTCCAAAAGTGTCTTCTTCAATTAATACCTTGGATTTAGGTATTAAATACCAACTACATACATACGCACATGAAGGTGCGGACGGCAAAGAATCCGCGGATTACACCCGTTGCACATCGACGGGAATACCCTGGAGAAGCGGGTGAACGACGGGGATGTTTGCTTGGTTACGTACCGACGTCAAAGCGCACACATCGTATCCCAGCATGCAGCAGGAGGCCGTTGAGAGATCCAGCAGCTGGTAGTGAGTTGCTCGTGCAGCCAGCAGGGAGCAACCAACGGTCAACACAGAACACACATTTTCCTCTCCATGTGAGAAAACCTGAGCCGTCTACCTAACAGGCGACTGAAGAATATGCCGTTCGGACGCCCGACGTGTTACCTCGGCGGCTTTTGAGTCATCATTGTGACCAGGTTTTCGTTTTGGAGGATTCCTCCCTCCATCCTCCGGATCGCACCGAACAGGCAATGACAACGGTCTCGGCTACCCCGCAGCAGATGAGGGACCGGCTGCTGCAGGCCATCGACAGTCACAGCAATGTGAGTGAAGCTAGCCGGCTAGCAAGCTAATGGTAGCTTGTTTACCTGAACTCTGTCAAACTACTCGATGCAGTTTTAACATTAGCTGTGAAATAACTGTTTCTTTCTTTAGAAAAATGCGTTATTTCCTGTTTGGGTTGGCACTGACCTGTCGAGTGATTGCGAAAGGTGGAAGAAGCTGAGCACACGACCTGACAGCTTGCAAGCTAACTTAGCCGACGCGCTCCCTCGGTTAGACATCAATCCGGCGTTAGCTCATGTAGCATTTTAGCTGTTAGCCGTAACGCTAAATAGGATTTAGAGTATGGCTTAAAAGAATATCATGTATACGTGTACCTTACGGTTTGCTCTTAAATAGTCAGTGTTTCCTACTAATTGGTTGGGTATTTGGTTGTAGAGCGTCTCCCTTTACTGTGTTGGTACGGAAGAGTGGGGAGTAGCTAAGCAACTCTTAGCTTAAATAGCTATGTTACGTTTTAGGAAATAGTCGAAGGCTTCCTTCTCAAAGTAGTTAGCCTAAATGCTAGCCATAGCCAATTTAGCTAACGAATATCTAACGACACTGAACCGCTAGACTTTTTGACAGAATATCAAACTTGCTCCAATTAAAGATATAAGATATGTTTTTGCTGCAACGTTACGCTTTTGTTTTAAATGTTGCAATAATTAAGTTTCTTTTGGAGTTGACACTTTGCCGTCGATACTTTTTAACGTCGATTTGAAGCATATAGAGAAGCTAATATTTCCTAAGCTAACTTGCACCACACCAACACACGTTGCATGCTCAACTCAATATCGATTCTAGCCTTTAGTATTAATACATTACTTTATAAACCATTTGGGTATCTGTGAATAACAGTTGCATCTAGTCGGCACTGTTAATGTTAATATCAAGTGAAAACTAAATATTTCTTTTCATCAATCAACAGCAGGTGAAGTAATTCCAACATTTTTATTTGTTCTCCCTGCAGATATGCAATATGGTGGCTGTATTGGAGGTAATATCCTTTCTCGAAAAGTATCCTATCACCAAAGAAGCACTTGAGGTAAGACAGCTTATTAAATGTGAATTATGTTGGATTCCATTGCTGAATTTGTTTCTAAACTCCAAGCCTTTTTGTATATAGGAAACTCGACTTGGAAAACTGATCAATGATGTGAGGAAAAAGACCAAGAATGAAGATCTTGCCAAGCGTTCTAAGAAGCTCTTACGGACATGGCAAAAGCTGATTCAACCTGGGCCAGCTGTGTCTGCCAGTGCCCCTGGCTCTACCAATGGAAGTTCTCATCCCTGCAGAACAGATGCCTCTTCTCCTGACATTTTGGTGTCTGGGAAGGCAGTCCCTGAAGTCAAAATCAGGAACGATGTTCACAACACATACTCCCCAAAATCAGAGAAATCAAGCAGCCGCAAACGTCGAGCAGATCCCAGGGACGGTGGAGTGCACTTACTGGAAAAGATCTCCAAGTTGTCTTCGTTTGACGTCTCGGTTTCCCCACCACCCACCAATGGGATTGCAGGTAGTCCTGATGCCGTGCCTGACCAACAGGTAATCTCGTCTCCTGACAAATCTCGGATAGAGCACCTTGATAATGATAAAATCAACAGAATTCCGGTAAATGCTGTTAAGCCTCGTCCTAGCTCCCCTGGAGTGGCCAAACTACCCAGCACTTCCTCTATGATTAAGGTTGCCGTGATGCAGCAACAGACCAGATTGGATGAAGGAGGTGGGGGGGGTTATTACAAAGCCAAAAGTCCCCGTGGCCTCACTTCCAGTCCAAGGAGCGTGAAGCAAGAAACCATAAAACAGCGCTCTTCAACATTTGGACCAAAAGAAACGCCTATCCCAAGCCCTTCGTCCATGGACTCTCCCATGTCTTTGTCTCAGCCTGTATCCTCCCCAACCCAAGCATCATCTGCTGACAAGCTGCCGAACTCTTCTCATAGGTCTTCAATGCACTGGGCCAGTTCGTCAGAAGTGCCCTCATATTGTCCACCACAAGCCATATCTTTGACACTGGAAGCCCCGTCAGTCTCCCCTTCGCCCTCTCATCCACAACACAACTCAGAACTACACAGACCAACTTCTGAGGGGGCCGTGTTTGTGTCTGATGACCCAGACGGCACACCGCTTCCCCACTCGGAGCATAAAAGGAGGAAGTACAGGCCGCGGGACTACTCTGTCAACCTAGATGGCCAGAAAATAGAGGACACATCTAAACCTGTGCGATTAAAAGAGCGCAGATTAACATTTGATCCTGTCACAGGTCAGATCAAACCTATGGTACACAGAGAGCCTTCTCAAACAGAGGAAGCCTCCACTCCTGACCTTGCTGAGTCTAGGCAGAGAACTGAAAGCACTGTACAACCCTCTGCTCCGACCCCAGTCCCGGTTCAAACCCCGCCCCCAATCCCAGTCCCAGGTCCTAGCCCTAATCCTTTCCTTCAAACAAACTGGAAGGAACTTTCCAGAAATGAAATCATCCAGTCCTACTTGAACCTTCAGAGTAATGTGCTAACCTCTTCTGGGGTCCAGGCCCCTAGTGCACACTTTTTCATGTCACAGTATCTGAAAAGGGAAGAACAGGAGATCAAGGACTCCCGCAAGAGACATGTTCTGCAGACGGACGGCGCAGTAGGGGATTTACCGGGTTTGAGTCGGGAGGTGACGGACGAGGACCTGGACAGGGTTCAGACACAGCACTGGCCCGGTGTGAACGGTTGTCATGACACCGAGGGCACCTGGTATGATTGGACAGAGTGCATATCATTGGACCCGCATGGGGATGAAAGCAAATTGAACATCTTGCCATATGTTTGCCTAGACTGAGAGGCTTTGGAAAGGTTGCTGTCTTTTTCCATGCCTTTCCTTGTCTCCCCAAAGAGACGAGATACCTTGTGATTTTGTTTGTCCACTGTGTTGGGCAGAAGCCAGGCCTGCTAAACTCCTTTCCCATTGCCTCATCTTTCTGTGATGATCTAAATTACGTTTTGGTTTCAAAAGAGTTGAGATTAAAAGAATAGTTAAGTTTGTAATACCAAGGGCTGTTTCTATTTTATTTTTCAAGCCGAAAGCCACAGGAGTGACTCGGTCCTAGTTGCAGTGTCCTCATCCTAACACTGAAGGCAAGAAAGAGGACAGAATAATCCCAGACAACCAGAAATGTTGTAACGATGTGAATTTGATGTTCCGTCTCAATTTCGGTCTCACTGGGAGGATGCAGTTTTCTTTTTTTTCCCCTTTTAAAACCTGTCTAGTTTCTTTTGTGGAATTACAATCTAGGGTTACGTATGAGGAAACGTTGGAGTTTAGCTGTCCTGTCCAGACCGCCACGTCAGTGCCCAGTAAGGTGTTCATAGAGTTCATCTAGCACAGGTAGAGCAAACATGTCGAAGAGTATAACATCCTGGATCATATTGGGAAGTTACAAATAAGCTTTATGTGAGATATAAAGAGTAAATTATAAATTTGTTATGTATACATCTATTTATTTTGACCAGCTCATTCATGGGACGTTCATCCAACACAGACGTTCAGAAACCAATAGATCTGTTATTTTAGTTTTTCCTGTTAGCGCCGCAGTGATGTCCGTTTAATCTTCAATGCTAAAGGAGCATACAGATGTTTCTAGCATGGTCCGTTTTTTAAGGCGGGCCGATGCATTTGGTCCTTAACATTCCATTCTCTCTCTCCCTCTCAGCACGCAGCTCCTGTATGTCCATGCAATATCAGAGCCAGGCAAGACATGTATTTAGAACAATGATTTGGTTTCAAAGTGGTGCACTGTTCATTTAAAACAATGATACTGATCAATGATTGGATTTACATAAATAATGGCGATATTTGAATACTAGGACCTGCGTTTAGATCATTTGCCCTCTGGATAACAATACCACAATATTTTTGTAAGTCTTCGTGAATGTACAGCAGTGAGACCTCTTATGCACCGGTTCATAAGTTGACAACTTACAAGTGAACCTCTTGTTTCCTTACTGATGTGATTCAAATGTGAGTAGTGACTGACGCTCCCCCAATCTTGGTGCCCAAAGTTAATTCAGAGTTTAAGACTCATTAAAGGCTTTTGCAGCCGTTTTGGTGAGTTTTAGAACACCTTTTTAGGATGCTGTTTGAGGAGCATTTCTTTTTGCTTCCCTTTTCCACTACAATCAAACCAAACATGGGAGGAGGGAGAAAGCTTTCTACATCTGATGCTTTTGGCATTTTCCACATACCCTCTAATACTTTTTGATTTCCCTTTTTCAGTCCCTGCCCATTTTTCTCACATGACTAAGATTGGCTTCTGCGCAGCCGCTGTCTTTTCATTCTTTCAGTCATTCATCCCTACCAATGTGCCTTGGTAAATATGGATTTGCTTCTGCATAAATCACGCCTGTCTGTGGAGCTGTGAGTTGCGGGAATTGCAAGTCCCAGGATCGGTATGACGCTGGTATATGCACCGTTTCTCTTACTTTTTGTACCCCTGATTCAGAGAGTGAAGCTACAGACAATGAAAAACTGCACAACAGCGCAGCTGGCAATAAAGGAAAAGTGCTACAACCAGTTGATGAGAATCTGTTTTCTGGAGTTTTGACTGGAGCATCTTTATTTGTTCAGTGTTTAACATCTCCATATCCATTGTTTGAAAATAAAACTATCTAAATCTTCAGCTCAGTCGTGGGTCTTTCACGCTGCCATTGCTCCACGACCTCTGTTGCCCCATTGAAACTAAATGGTCTTTCTGAGCTTTGCATGCTTCTGCATTTCTTTGAAGTTTCATTTTGCTGTAATGCACAGTTCATCCATGTGGGGATGCACAAGATCTATTTTTCTTTTGTTTGTGTGGGCAAGTATTTGTTGTATCAGACTTTGTTTTTCAGGGCCCACAAACTATATAGCAACAATAAATGAAATAGTCATACTTTACATTTAGTCTGTTTTACCAAACACCACCAATAAAGTAATGGGGCAGTGTGTGAAAAAGCTTTTGCCATTAGCCAGATATTGCAGATGAAGTGTCAACGTATTTGATGGTGTCAGGTGTATCATAACTACGTCACGCCATACCGTGATTGTTTGCGCTGACGGCATCTCATTGCAAGTATAAGGATTAGTAACTTCCCCACTCTTCCCCTGTTTATTACTTCTCATACTCTGAGTCAGTCCTCTGTACACCTGTATGATGTCATCTCCTGCCACAGGCTTCCTCGTAATCACAGCTGTAGTGAGGCCGAGGAGAGGCACCTGGGCTTGCGTCAGTCTTTGTCTCGTCTTGAAGTTGTGCAATTCCCAGAAATCAAAATTTGGTCATGATTTGTGGGCCTTATTTTCCTTCTGTATAAATTGTAAAATGATTTTCTTGCTGACAATTTTTTTTGTCTTTAAGATTGTAAAGTATAGCTTTATATGTTTTCATCTTCGTTTTTGCTTGATGGTGCTCAAAAAGATTGATCTATCAATTAATCAAGAAATAATTTCCACTTTGGTAAATTATTTACTGCAGATTTCTGTTGGCAGTTTCTGCCTAAAAATGCTTTTCTGTTCTGAACACTTAGTAACCGATGCATCTATGTGTCCTTTGACATGCAATTCCAGGTTCATTTTCAGCATGAAAACTCCCAGTCAGAAACTCCCCAACATGCTTTGCTTATGACACCCAACAGTAATTAAGTACACGGACCATCGAACCAGAATAGCTGGAACAAAGGTCATTTCTAAGGTAACCAGCAGCACCTTTGGCCCATGTGAATGGCTCTGTCTTTACCAATGGCCCTATTGTCCATAACTACATTACGCCTCGTCTGGGAAAACAACCTGGAATGTGGCACAGTGTGCGTAGGCCTCCTTTGAGAAAAGAATGTGTTGATGGAACTCTTTGTTCGAAGAGAAAACATAAAAAATAAGACCTGGTGAATGCTTTCAGAATGCTTTGAATAGAAAAATATGTTTCCAACTGGAGCACCCAAGATTAATAGGTGCTATGTACTTTTAACTTCTGTTCCATTGCTTTATAATTACAAAAAAAGCTGAATGTTGCAGACCGGGCTTGCAGTTCTTTGTGAAACGGAAAAATCCCCTGGTCTGTCCCAACGGTCCCTCCAGGTAAATCACACACTGTCGTTGATATGTAAAGAAGGAAGCAAAACTGCTGAGGGAACTGTTTCGATTCAGACATTATCATAGAGCCGATTAAAAACAATCCTGGAGCGTAAAGCTGGTTAAAGCTGTGTGCTGTATCTATTATCTTAAACCTCATATCACCGACATTACGTCACCCCAGTAGCTTATAAACTTTTTTTCTTCTGTTCGACAGTGACTCAAAAAACTGCGACAAATCGTCTCGTCCGCTGAGTGTCTGGTATGCAGGGAGGAGTCCAGTGGATCACTCCCACCATTCAGGAATTTGGGAAGTTTCCTTCCATATAAGGAGTTTTTGATGTCAATCGCGATCTAAGGAAGAGAAGGGGAAAGGTGGGGTTTAGAATTGATCAACGAAGCACACGAGCAAAGAGTATACAGGAAAAACAAGAGGAGTCGGTTCTATGTATTTCTGGGATTGATGAAATTGTCATGCAGTGTGAATTATTATTGTTGTGGTCGTTGGAAAACCCGCTTCTACATGTATAGCTAAAAATAGTAAATATATTATGTATAAAAACATTGAATAAACCTACCACTTGCAAGTTGTGAAGTGTACAATTCACGCAACCCTTAGATTAACAACGGCACAATTAAGAAATTCAACCAAATACATCAAAACAAAATAACAGCCATGCTGAGTAATGTAATGATATATACGCCTTATAATGCTATTCAATGCCAACATAAGATAGCAAGTTGACTTCCACCCACTCGTTGAGCCTGCTCTCATTTCTACGTGTTCGCGCGCTGCTAGTCGTCTGGCGAACTTTTAGCAGCGAACTATCTTGACTCTTGAATTGACGCTCTTTGACCAAACCGTGGGATCGCTCTAATTGGCGGCCGTTAAGAAGAGAGGAAGTATTTAGTTCACGTCGAGGTCTCATTGGCAGAGAAAGTCAAAGATTTTTCAGTACTGTTTATAATCTGGCAGCTGTCTACGTTTTAAACTTGCATAGAAAACTTACAACTCTTTGACAATGTCTTTTAACAAGGGTCCTTCCTTCGGATTATCAGCGGAAATAAAAAACAAGGTAAGTGTTCACTATTCTTTTATCGCAAATGTTTCAGTAAGTAAGCAGCACAGAACTTCATCCAGCAGTTAACGTGAGTGACTCATTGAGTTCTTTCCTTCGCGAGTACGGAGTCACCTGGCCTCCATTTTGATGTGCGGGCCAATGTCAGTTATTTTAGAAGTGAGTCCATTCGCCCAAAAAAAAACCATTTAATTGTGCCCTTTTTTAAAAAGACAAACAAAATAAACTCTCTTTTGGACTTTAAGCTCCCTCCCCTCTCAGTGGAAACACTTCGATGGGTATTTTCATGAATGGTTTTACGTCTTTAACGAGAATATTTATTGGGCGTTGTCCCTCTTGGCAAAAGAAATGTCGTTGTGGCAAAAAGAAAAGTGATTCCCATTTCCACAGTTTTGCCTCGCGCGGGTGGTTTGACATTAGTCCGGAGTTTGAATGTCCTCCCAACTTCCCTCTACTTTGTTTATTTTTATTATTTTTTTTACCGATATGAACAGTTTGTTGCTTCCCCTTGTGGTAAGGTGTGCTGCTTCTCTGTAGTCGTGTGTACCTCCTTTTTTGAACGCGGCCTTGGTGGGGAAAGCCGCTTGTTTGTTTTGACCTGCCTGCGCACCCGGAGCCACTTAAAATACCGCGACCGATGCGGGAGATTAGTTTCCAGCAGGGGGAAACTTCTTTCTTTTCTAAAGTTAGTGTTCCAGCCTAATACGTCACTTGCTTTGGTTTTATTCATAGTGATGCGCAAGGGGACTGACATGACTTCCCTGACATGACGGGATATGCTTGCACGTTCTTGCAAAAAAAAAAATACAAGGATAATGTTAGACTATTCCCTGTAAAGAAAAAACACGACTTCCTCCTTGTATGACTGTCCCTTCTGTCCCCCCTCCTAAAATCGGCATTTTAACTGATAGCCTTGAGGGCATGATGGTGATGATTACGTGGTATTTCCTGTCACCGGTGACGTAGCATCTAAACGGTTCGTAAAACCGTCCCCTGGTTTAACTTTTGCTTTAGGGAGGAAACTACTTTGGCTGTCTAATCGGCAGGGGTCTCTATTCAGTCATTCATTGACGCCATGCACTTTTTTTTAAAGGGATAATCACTGAATGAAGAAAAAATAATTAGAAGCCAGACATTCCTTAAAATTAGAACCAGCTGAGTGCAGCCAGCCTCTTTGCCAGCTGGCTTAAACGCTGGTTCAGCTTCTCCTTGCCCTTAGGCCAGAGAGAGTTCACTGATTGTTGGTTTGCACAAACTCTGCAAACACCCTTTCCTCGGTGACACAGAGCAATTGTAACATGTTAAACTGCAATACCCTTCACCAGAAAATCAATCTCACTTTGAGCCTCCACCTTCCTGTGTTTTAACTGGTGAATTTAGCGGCTTACCAAACAGGATATGTGTGTGTGAGTCAATGTAAACATGCCGTCTAAATGAAGACAGACCCCCCTCTGTAGTCATGGCAAAGTGAATTCATGGGTGACCATGAAACTAACTTGTCGTGGCAGCAACTCTATTGGTCCCTTAGAACTTCTAAAGGGACGTCCTAGTGGGAGTTGCTTTTCTGTCTTGTGTAAAGAAGAAATCTATACAACCTAATATTTGTCTATAACAAACCCTTATGATTGCATTTACTGGCTGTTGGTGTTTCTTATGTAACATGTTTGCCCTCTCTGCCCAACCAGATCGCACAAAAGTATGACACTCAGAAAGAGGATGAGCTGAGGGTCTGGATCGAAGAGCTCACAGGCGCATCCATTGGCCCAGATTTCCAGAAAGGCCTGAAGAGTGGAGTCATTTTATGCACGTGAGCAGAGATCAGTGGTATTGGTATTGTTCCTAATTCTCATCTCCGAGGGTTTGGAATAGTAAACTGGAGTATTATTTTTTTTTTCCCCCTCACAGCCTCATCAACCATCTTGCTCCGGGCTCTGTGAAAAAGATCAACCAATCGGCGCTGAACTGGCATCAGGTGCGTTGTGGTTGCATTGCATGCAAGAGGAGGCTTGTTATGGGCCGTTAACAAATGGCTCCTCGTTGTCGTCAGTCTGCTCTGGGTTGCGCACACACACTAGTTGCAACATGTGTTCACTAAATCATGCCTGGTCACGGTGGTACTTTGTTGAAATTGGCAGCTTCGGAGACCGGATCTGTGCAGCTGGTTACCGTAAACTCTTCCTCATTGAATAGTTTTAAAGCTACAAGCTGACAGTCTCTTGACTGCGAGAAATGTCAACACTATCATGCTAAGTCTGGCACCATGGTGTTGATTATCTTTCCCTCTGTGTGGTTTTAGCTGGAGAACCTGACTAACTTCATCAAAGCCGCCACAAACTTTGGCCTGAAGCCTCACGATAACTTTGAAGCCAATGACCTGTTTGAGAACGGCAACATGACGCAGGTGCAGACCTCTCTGCTCGCCCTTGCTAGCATGGTGAGTCCTCTAGCGATGGTGGTGGGAGCGACATTTTCCTTTCCTCCGAACCCACCATGACGAGTCCGTCCTTTTCTCTCAGGCCAAGACGCGCGGCTGCCACTCCCGGGTGGACATCGGGGTGAAGTACGCTGACAAGCAGGAGAGGATGTTTGACGAAGAGAAGATGAAGGCTGGCCAGTGTGTCATTGGCCTTCAGGTAAGTTGTTTTTATTCATGTGTAGTTAAAGTTTTAGGTTGAAGACTAGCTCACATCCTTGTTGCTGTTATGCAACATTTTACAGCAGTTTGTTATTGTAAAAGTTCATTGAACCAAGCTGATGTTATCAAGTCTAAACATTTATTGTGCTGGTTTGTCTTCAGATGGGAACCAACAAGTGCGCCAGTCAGGCAGGAATGAATGCATACGGCACCAGGAGGCACTTGTATGACCCCAAAGTTCAAATCCAGCCCCCCATGGACAACACCACAATCAGCCTGCAGATGGGGACCAACAAGGGGGCGAGCCAGGTACACCTCACAATTTCAGGGCTCCACACAGAAGAAAATGTGTGTAAATTATATTCTTGTGATCCTTATCTCCTTTGTCCCCCTCTGCTTCTGCCACAGGCCGGGATGACTGCTCCTGGGACGAGGCGTGCCATTTATGACCAGAAGCTGGGCACAGACAAGTGTGACAACAGCACCATGTCTCTCCAGATGGGCTACAGCCAGGGAGCCAACCAGAGCGGACAGAACTTTGGCTTGGGTCGGCAGATCTATGACGCAAAGTACTGTCCTAAAGCGGGAGAGGTTGCGGAGGATCAAAACGGGGCCGGCGTCGCCGCTGAATATATCCCAGATTTCCAGGACGAGGGTTACCAAGGTTACCAGGAAGAAGAGCCGGTGTACAGAGAAGAAGGGACTGATTACTAGAAAGTTCTGCAGAGGGAAGCCTCAAGGCTCACAGGATGTTGCAGCATTTTTTATACCAAATTGTTTTGTCATTGCTATTTGTGAAACAATTTTACACATATCATGGACTGTAGTTCAGTTGCTTTTTTGTTTTTGTTATTTAAAGTGACCACAAAAGCCAATATTTTGGCATGGCTAGTCTTTCTATCCCAGGGATTGTTATAAATGTGCCAAAGCCCCCGTTTTTTTTTTTTTTTTTCCAAATGCAGCAATGAAATGAGAGCCATTATTTTTTTGTAAGGGCAACGGAAGGTAAAGTGAGTGTAGCGAGTTTAAAAAAAAACTTTCCCAAGAATTTCCTGTTTTGCTCAACCTGCTTTTTATCTAATCGCTGTATAAACTTGATTCCTGTGAATAATGTAAACTGTTACTTTAGTATCCTTTGTCCCCTCAGTATTGGTCATTGGCTTACAATAGTGACCCCTTTTTCTTCAGAAAGATGAGGGGAACATTTTTGTATTCTGTCTTACTCTACTTTTAAAAAAAAAGTTTTTAATGCAGGAAATATTTCTTTTGTTTGCATAGCCAGTTCAACTGTCAAGGTTTGTTGTTGTTGAACTGGAGCCGAGGGGGGGGCGAGGGTTATAATAACACGTGTGTAGTCTTCAACATTCCAAGAAAGAATACTGGATTATTTTTCTGTGAGTGTCTTAAATATTGGTTGAAATGTAAACCAATCTCACCATTATGTGATCACTTTGGGATTTGAACGGGGTTGTTTTGTAACTTGACTATTTTTTTAATTTTTTTTTTATTGTGATTACAGTGTAATAAAGCTGTGTATTCGTATCACGTCTGTGTGTCTTGTCTATTCCACATCAGTTGGTAACTGTGCAGAAGAATGATAACCGATGGCAAATCAGTTTACAAAACATGTTGACTAAGTTAAAGGCAAGTTTAATAGAATTCAAAACTAGGGGCTTAATGATAGTACTGTGATTGGCTAGTAAAAGACGTGGTTGTTTAGAGGGTGGACTTGCAGCAATCCCATCTCATTTAAATTTCAAGTGCCTGGGTTTTGAGAAATGTGTCTGGGACAAGAATATTTACTTTAATAGTCCCTTTTTAGAGGGGAAAGCAGTGGCGATACGTCAAGACCTCGGCTGTAGTGGAGGGTAAATTAATCCAGGTCCTTTCTTTTGACTCCCCCGCCACCTCAATTTCTTTTTTAGGCCTACACATACTTTACTGTTTTCTTAAAATTTTGAACTACAAACTTGTGTATTCAGTGGCATTGTATATCACTTTAACTGATAACGCCAAGGCTGTCCTAGCTATATTGCATTGTTGACGCTTTGTGTTGCGTTGCATCACATCGGGGTCTGTATGATCACAAAATTCATGGTTTACCCACCTCTAAATGTACCACTGCAGCACTGGTCAAGGCAGTTATTGCCTCTAAAGCTCTTTGGATGTCTGGATACTAGCAGAAGTTTCTAAAGGATCAAACCGGATAAAATGTTCAGATTAGTTGATTTTTTAAAGAAGCTATATGAAGTTTGAGGCATGACTTTTAAAGCGTAAAAGTCATGCATCAAAGAGTAATACATTGGAACATGTACCAAGGTAATTGCAACTATGTAAAAGTGCACCCAAACTGAAGTGAGTACAAAGTTAATAACATTACATGTGTTATGACCAATTTCAGTAAAGAAAATGATCTGTGCATTGTTACAAGCATGGGATAAATGTGTAATGTAATGTTTTTTTCTTTAAAATGTGTTCCTTAAACTTAAAATACTTGAGTAAGATTTCAGTAATGTACATTAATGACTCAGTGTCGGAATAAGTACGAACAATATAAAGACTTAAGATAAAGATGTATAATCAGCTAAACTTTTTTATATACACCTGCGAGTGTATGGGAAACGCCTCTTTGTACACCATTTCACTCAATGACAATGTTGTGAAGTACCTATAAAGAAAAAAATCTCAATTATAAGCTATCTAAGTATAGTTCTTGAATGTCTTCTTCCGTGGTGAAGATTAAGTATAAAGTAGCATCAAATAGAAATACCAAAGAAATGTAGATTTAAATTATAAGCATAAGTATAGTTCTTAAATTTCTTCAAGACTACGTGTCTCTTTGTCCCCCCTCCTCTTGAGATGTAGAATAAACTACTTTTCTCGATAATATACGACAGCACCACCTGCTGTTCGTGGTGTGGACTACCGCCGGAAAACACCACCGGATGTTCGCCTGACATCTCGCGATATCAGGCCTAACGAGAACTCTGACCGTTCTTTTCTCCCGGAACTTCAGGCAAGATGGTAGGTGTAAAACGGACAGTGAAGCTTTACAAATACAATCTAGATGCATCTGATGCCTAAATAAACTAATAATGATGGCTGGCTGTCTCGTCCGACAGTTACACGCGCTCACTCGCAGTTTCGTTTAAAATCATTGCTAAAGGAGAATCATAAATGTGTTTAAAGGCATTGTTTAGCATGAGCTATTGGCGGCTATGGCTAAGCTAACCCAGCCCGGTGGTTCTACGTCCCTTTCAGTAAATTAATATTACATAATTCCCAGGCAATTGTTGGTCCGAGCGAGACTTCACATGCGCGGTCGTCGAAGCTAATTAGTGAAAATTAAACTGTCTGACGTAAATGGCGTAACTGCGAGCTGAATGCTAATGCGGGATGATGTGTCTCTTCAGGCAGAGACCGAGATCAAGAAGAAGCGTACCTTCAGAAAGTTCACCTACAGGGGTGTGGACCTGGACCAGCTTCTGGACATGTCCTAGTAAGTGAACCACAACTGAGTCGAAGCACATCGCATACCAAATTAAATTTGTTGTAAACTTAATCGGGTCATCAATGTAAAACCATTAAGTCCCACACTCCTAAAGGGTGAGATGTTGTCAATCAAATAGGAGTATTGAGCGATATCAGGTTGAGATGATGTGCCTATCTGGTAAACCCATTCCATAACCAGTGTGATGCACAGGCTTGACCTCAAGTGAATGTGAGCTGATGAAATTAAAAATGCGCTGGCCACTACGTTCTCTGTTCATGCTCGGAAATATTTCAAAGATGGCCTGGGTTCTTTTTAACAGTGCTGTCCTGTCTCCCTGTGTAGTGAGCAGCTGATGCAGCTCTACTGTGCCCGCCAGAGGAGGAGGCTGAACCGTGGCCTGCGCCGCAAGCAGCAGTCCCTGCTGAAGCGCCTCCGCAAGGCAAAGAAAGAGGCTCCCCCCATGGAGAAACCAGAGGTTGTCAAGACCCATCTGAGGGACATGGTCATCCTACCTGAGATGGTCGGGTCCATGGTCGGAGTGTACAACGGCAAGACTTTCAACCAGGTTGAAATCAAGGTGAGGTGCTAAGGATCGGGTGTATTTCTGAGTGTCCCTTGTAGACCCAACACAAGTAACGTTGGTGGTAAATCTAGAATATTTGTTTATGGTTTTTTTTTTTTGTATAGCGAGCCCGTTGTCACAACTCAAAGCACAAACGCTTGCAGTTTGTCCCATAGTTAAGTGCTTAGTTACAGTTCCTTTATAGATGTTCTGTCCCTGCCTGCATACCACTGTCTACCATTAATGTCTGTGTAAGAAAGCTTGGGGTAGAAAACTGGGGTTTATTGGGGTTGAGTTTGCCCTTTCTTAACGCAATGGTCTCCGCGCGGGGATGTGTCTGCCATATAGATTGCAATGCCCTCTTGATTCTCATTTGTAGTATTGGGCTATATATAAACGATACATGACTGACCCTTTGAGCAAATATTTGCTGTGTGTAAAATGTTAATGACCTAGAATGATTCATGTGGCAACATTAATTTTTAAAGAGGCCGACTGTTACAAAATGACACTGCTGCTTGAAACATGGGCTCCGGATAACTAATGTTGACAACGGACACTACGTCTTCGAGTGCTTCTACACTGAGCCCCATCTCCTCCAAATGGACAGATCATGTCATTTTTAGATCATTTTTTTAAAAGCATATTCAGCGTTGCCCCGTCTCAGACCGTAGATTGTACAGTAATATTGAAGTTGCTTATCATACAGCTTTTACGTTTTTCAGCGTATGCATGTATATTGTTACTAACATGTCTCTTCTTTACAGCCTGAGATGTGCGGTCATTATTTGGGCGAGTTCTCCATCACCTACAAGCCAGTCAAGCACGGTCGCCCTGGTATTGGAGCTACACACTCTTCTCGGTTCATCCCTCTGAAGTAGAATGGCTGTATTCTTTGTACAAATAAAAAACTGGTGATGCCACATAAGTTTGTTTTGATTTCTTTTGTATGGGTTATGATGGTTTGAGCTGCTGTTCTCTTAATGAACGATATTGGTGCCTATAAGACAGATGTAGTGTCAATGTTATGATTGGTACTAGGAAGCATTAATAATATGGTGGTAACTGAATTGGACTTCAAATTGACCTATCAAAATGAACAAGTTAAAACTCAACTACTGGACTACTTTTTTTTTTCTTCTGTTTAATTTGACGGGTGTTTTTAAAATGTATGCTAGATAACAGTGCTTATCCGCAGTCACTATTGCAGTCATCAACTACAGTATTTCGTAGGAAATTCAATTTCCGAGACGCGAATTTATGTAACGAACAGAGTTGCGACATGCAGCGCAGTTCTGATTACCACTGACGCCTCCCAGAGCGGCGGTGCGGCCCAAAAAGAGTACCGGTGTGAACTCATCAGGGCGAAGGTTCCGCCACTCGTTCTTTCAGCTACATTTTTGTGTGGCCGCTCTGGGCCATGGATTCAACCTCTAGCCATAGCACAATCTTTTTATTTTCACCAAGCTAATACAATCCAGAATCTGATTAAAGAAACAGTGGCTAGATTGGTAAGTAATCTTCTTAATTTGCGTTGATTCTGTTGGAGCGGGCAGCCAAGTGTGTTTTTTTTACACAAAACCGGCTGCCGTTGGTTAGCTGCTCGCTGCTAGCTTCCAGCTAGCTAGCAAACGGCAGTTAGCTTTAACAGCTAAACTGACAGAAGATGTGTGTCATGTCAAAACGTAACCTTAGCTAACTTAGATTTAGCAGACAATGAGTCGACTGCAGTTTACGGGTTTTCACAATTCACTGCCAAATACAACTGACGCAAGTATCGTTTAAGATGTAAAAAAACATAAATGTACCGGTGTTTTTCCCCAGACGGTGTAGTTGAAATCCGAGAACAAAGCTCTATTGTAGTCTTGCTAACGATAACTGATCACATTAATGGGACAAAGTGTTATTAGTATTTTACCCAAATTGTTACCTACTCTTAAAATATTGTTATTGAGTAACCTGCATAGACAAAATGGGGCCGTTGCGTGTAACTTGGAAGTTGCAGGCGTAACGCGAATTCTTTCCATTTCACATATTTGATACAGTAACACAGGGGCCAAGTTAAGGGGACGTTTACTGTGCAACGGATAGTTTTAGCAAAATACAATGAACAAAATATTCCCCCTCTTGTACAGACTCACAAATGGTCAGATTTACTGAACATTTTGGTAGAACTCCATTACCTGTGATACTGCAGAGGTATTATGCTCATGCATTTAAAGCATTTGGTCTTTCCCACTGCTTTTTTTGCGTCATACTAATCTTTTATGGGATATTACCGGTACTTCATCCGCAGTGGTCGAAGAAATAACCTGCCACTGTATGGGAGATTTAACAAGAATTACGTGTCATTCTGGTCTCAAGATCTGGCTCCATCGCTCCAATGCTTTTAAGTCAATATTTTTTATGGTCTTCATGAATGATTTTGGTTTTTCTCTCTTGTTCTTGAGGCATATTGTCTTGTTTTATCAATGATGATGTGACAGTGAAAAACTGGACAACGATTTCCCACTGAATGTCATCATTAGAGGGAAATGTATCTACCTATTTTAGTTTTCATGATCTTTGTACTGTAATTTCTTCATAGGTTACGATATTGGAGTGAGGCGTGTTGATCGGTGAATGCATAGAGTCAAGAAGGTAAAACTTGGTGAAAATACAGAGGGTCTCTGGAAAAGGTACAGTACAAGTGTCATGTTATCTCCTATAATTGATTGATACAATGTAAACAATTCCATTATAGGAATTCTGAAGTGCCGGGGTGTCCAGTCTCTGGCACCTCTCACCGTTTCTTTCTCGTGTGTACATCCAGCTGTGTGACAGTGGGAATGACGGCTGTGGACGGCCTTTCGGACAGCACGGAGGTGGTTGAGATGGAGGATATACCATCTCAGTTCTTTGTGGAGAAACACTCTTGGGAGGGCCTCCGTGACATAATCCACTGTAGCAGGAAGTACTCTGGCATGATCGCCAACAAGGCTCCCCATGACTTCCAGTTTGTGCAGAAGAAAGATGAGAATGGACTCTACTCCCACCGCTTGTACTACCTCGGTAAGTTGACTACGCGTCTACTTCTGTATGCCACTCCTTTTTCCCGAGTCGCATTAATATTCTACCCGCTCTAGGCAGCAGAATATGATTGCCTAATGGTATTGAAAAAAAATCACTGTCAGATTTCCTCTTTTCCAGTTACCACCAGATCTTATTGAAATTGTTTTTTCTATGTGCTTACTAGGAATGCCTTATGGAAGTAGAGAGAATTCATTACTGTACTCGGAAATACCCAAGAAGATCCATAAAGAGGCCCTCTTGATGTTGGCATGGAAACAAATGCTGGATCACTTTCAGGTATATTACCCTTCTCTTTTTGGTTGTGCAGTGCCAGTCCTTGAGGGTGCAGCGAAAATCATTTTTCTAGTAAAATTAGATTAGGTAGACGAAAAAGATTAGGCCACGATGGGGTAAACCAGGGGAGGCCACACTTTTTCGGCTCGCAAGATACTTTTCAATCGACCAAGTCATGGCAATTTTTTTCCAAGTGCAGGCTATCTACCAGAACTGCCTTTGCGATCGAATGGTCCATCACATTATTGGGCACCCCTAGTATAAACCATGAGAGGAATGCCGGCCATTGTGCGTTTGTTTGATCTTGGGTGATGGATCACTTGAATGTGGTTCTGTTATATGTGTTTCCCATTAATAATGCACAGTACACTTGCTGCTCTCCAAACACGGCAATGTATTCACCGACCAAACTTGTCTCTACTTCCATCTGATACCCTTTTCTCTAAGGCCACACCGCACCAGGGGGCGTACTCTCGAGAGGAGGAGTTGCTGAGGGAGCGTAAACGTCTCGGAGCCTTTGGTATTACATCCTATGACTATCATGCCCAGACTGGCCTGTTCCTCTTTCAGGCCAGCAATAGCCTCTTCTACTGTCAGGATGGAGGCAGCAATGGCTTCATAGTGAGTACACTGGGTTTTTTGCCTTTTTCCTCATAAGACTGTCGCAGAAATACCAAATATGCTATCATGTTTTTTTTTATGTTTGGGTTTTGTCTTTTAGAAGTTCCGGATCATTTTCATTGCATCAGACAGTTTGCCTTAAACTGACATTGTGTATGTTGCTTTTAGCAGTCCGCTCCTGTTAAGCCCATGGAGATCAAGACCCAGTGCTCAGGGACCCGCATGGACCCCAAGATCTGCCCCGCAGACCCTGATTTCATGGCCTTCATCAACAATAACGACCTGTGGATAGCCCACATTAAGACTGGCGAGGAAAGGAGACTCACTTACTGCCACAAAGGTCTGGAGGAAAATTAATGTCCTGCAATAAGTGGCTCTACACGTTTGAATATCCTCTATTGCGATTTTATTTGGATCTTTTAATCATCTCATTTTTTTCTGTATGATCTTTCAAGACAAAGGGACACTTTATTGTATATTTTTTCATGTTTAGCACTACACCTATAGTACTAGT
Organism: Apeltes quadracus; assembly: GCA_021346845.1. Taxonomy (NCBI): domain Eukaryota; kingdom Metazoa; phylum Chordata; class Actinopteri; order Perciformes; family Gasterosteidae; genus Apeltes; species Apeltes quadracus. Next base: position 8,840,941 of record CM037919.1, read on the forward strand.
ATAGATGCACACTGGTTTCCCCAAATTCACTTCTTTAATTCCCCAGGGGTGGATAATGTAAAGGAGGACCCCAAGTCTGCAGGCGTAGCAACGTTTGTCATCCAAGAAGAGTTTGACCGTTTCACAGGTTACTGGTGGAGTCCCTCGGCAGTGGAAGGTATTTTTTTTTTGTCTTTTGTTTGAATAAAAACGATTATATGCAGATTAATATTAACTGTATAGCTTTACATCCATTTTTAAGATTAGTTCATTTTGAGTTTCCATACACTATTTCCTGTAAGCCCTCAAATAAGTGTCTGTTTTTTTATGCCCCTGTCAGATTCTAACGGAGGTAAAACAGTGTACCTTCTGTATGAAGAGGTGGATGAGACGGAAGTAGAGATTATTCATGTGCCATCTCCAGCACTGGAGGAGCGGAAAGCCGACGCATATAGATACCCGCGTACAGGTCAGTGCGGCCCAGTGCTACAGTGCTGACACCTAAAAGAGACTTTCTAGTATTTTACATTTCCCTTATGTTCTTACTTTCAGGTAGCAAAAATCCCCAGGCGACCCTCAAACTGGCAGAGATCAAGACAGACCACCAAGGAAGAGTAAGTCGTTCACTACCCGTTTTTGTCTTCTTCTCTCCTCCAAAATGATATTTAAGTAACCCTAATCCTACGGTCCTTGTGGTTGTACCTGCAGATTGTGAGCACACAGGATAAAGAACTGGTTGTTCCTTTCACCTCCTTGTTTCCTGGAACGGAATACATTGCGAGAGTAGGATGGACGAGTGATGGCAAATAGTGAGTGTTGCGGTCAATGGTTCTGTTGACTCAATGATGCTGTTTTTCTCTGAATAAACCACTAAGGGTGTACAAACTGGTATCGGGACTAATGTGTGACACAAATTGGGATACATGTGGACAGACGTGGCAGCGGTTTGGATATTTGAACCAAGGGGTCTCTGTACGTTGGCCCCCGCCTGGCTGCGCAGAAGACACTGTGTGGATTGATTCACGTAATGTAGAAGTAAAGCGCACATTCAACAAGAAGCTGATTGGCATGTGAGTCCCGTCACATTATGTAGATCACTGGGATGACACATGTTTGGGTGCCCTGACTGTGCATTTCAATGAGCTATTTTTAAACAATCATTTTTTAGTATTTTAGTATTTAATATATAGTATTTAGAGCTGTCAGTTTTACCCCTCTAGTGACCTGTTGCACTTTGCAGCAGCGTTTCTTTAGTGTCTGATATGTGAAAATAGTTTACAGAAGTTGACAAAGTGCTACCTAAATTCCCAGGCAGCAGCATTGTTTTGGGCTTTGAGATTTATATGTTGTTAAAATGAAATAAAAAGAAACATATCTTCGTGCATTGTTTTTTCTACTAAACTGAACCCTGTCTCCTACACCAGCACACCAACAAGAAATTGCTTCTGTTTATGATTTTCCCCTATAGTGGCTGGGCAGTGCTTCTGGACCGCAGTCAGAGAAAACTACAGCTGGTCCTGCTGCCTCCAGCCCTCTTCATCCCCGTCACGGATGACCCGGCTCAGAGGCAGGAGAGTCTGGAGGCGGTGCCCAGTGACACACAGCCATACATCATCCACGAAGAGACTACAGACGTCTGGATTAATGTAGGTCTTTCCACACAATACACTCTTGTTACCCTTATAACTCATGTCCAGTTCCTACGATTGTAAAAGGTTCATTAACGGGCTGTTCTTCTCTTTGGTGCAGGTTCATGATATATTCTATCCTTTTATTCAAACGGCAGAAGATGAGTTCACTTTCATTTGGGTGAACGAGTCTAAAACCGGTTTCAGCCATCTGTATAAAATCACATCCCTGTTACAACCAGGCTGCCGCCGTTGGACGGAGGACTACCAACACATCGAGGGTAACGGAGAGTTTATCTGAAATGTTCCTGTAAAATAATCATTGTTTGAATTCCATGTGTCATGATGCATGTTCTTTGTATTATATGATTTCTCTAGGAGACTTCAAATGTGCAATCAAGGAGGAGTTTACGCTGACCAGTGGAGAATGGGAAGTGCTCGCCAGACATGGTTCCAAGGTTAGACAAAATCTATCTGATTACAATATATACATCCACACCTATAAAATATATGCTGGCATTCAGAGTACACCCAGAAATAATTTGGATATTTAAGCATGTACATACATACACACATACATACATATTGTGCTCTGTACACCAGCTCATTGACTTTGACAATAAACAATGACGAGCTGTAATTAGAGGGTGTTTTCATCTACAGCGGTTAAAGCATCATTGGCTGCATTGTCCGAAATTGGTTCTAAAAATACTACATTGTTCATTCAGTTTGTGTAGGATCACCCACAAGCACTATCCAATACAAAAGACATCAAGTGGACCTCTTGTCATCTTTAAATCTGTATTTAAAGCCGCTGTGGTGAACTGCGGTGTTGTTCCAAACAACATGCTAGGGTTAAAACTCAGCTGTTATTATTTGTCAGTAGGACACCATCTCTTCTGTCAGTATGATGCCTCGCCCTCACTGCTGTGTGTGTTCATTGTCCTTTTAATTGTTTCTCCCTTTGTTAGATTTGGGTGAATGAGGCATCAAAGTTGGTGTACTTCCAGGGCACTAGAGACACTCCTCTAGAGCACCACCTGTACGTGGTCAGCTATGACTCATCTGGAGATGTGATCAGACTAACCAAGCCTGGCTTCTCTCATAGCTGCTCTGTTAGTCAGGTAAACTGTTTTTAAGTTTTATATCACGACATAGAATAGAACTAAATCCCAAAGGGTGACTAGAGAGGTAAAACAACATGGGATTTAGTGTGAGTGCTGCAAATGTTTTTTTTATACATCACATCCTTGTAGTATGTGGTGTTGCAGTGCCTCCTTAGCCTTTCATTTCACAGCTCTATTTTTTTATATTTTCGAGATAATTCTTCATATTGCTACTCTCTCCCCTCTCTTGTTCTGCAGAACTTTGACTTTTTCGTCAGCCACTACAGTAACGTGAGTACGCCTCCGTGTGTTCACGTCTATAAACTGACCTGCTCAGAAGGTGATCCACAGCACATGGTGCCTGAATTCTGGGCCAGCATGATGGAGTCACCAGGTAAACAGGATGTGATGTAACAACCGCCACACAGTAGTTTCTTGATTGCTTCAATATGCAGAGTATCCCTAATAATTTGAGAACATACTAACCCAACAAACACGTTAATATGTTTTCCAGGTTGCCCAGGAGATTACAACCCACCGGAGATTTTTGACTTTCCCGGGAAGTCGGGCTTTCAGCTCCACGGGATGGTGTACAAGCCTCACAGTCTGCAGCCCGGCAGGAAACACCCGACGGTTCTCTTTGTGTACGGAGGCCCACAGGTTCGTGGATACATTCACTTAAACGTAGGATTGGGAGGTTATCATATGGTTCTATTCACAAAAGGTAGCTTCAAATCCATATTACAGTTAAAACACATGAAAACTGAACATGGACGACAAAACTTTGTGCGTGTGTGCAGGTGCAGCTGGTGAACAACTCCTTCAAGGGGATGAAGTACCTCCGTCTGAACACGCTGGCGTCTCTGGGCTACGCCGTGGTCGTCATTGATGGGAGGGGTTCCTGTCAGAGGGGCCTGGAGTTTGAAGGAGCGCTGAAAAACAAAATGGTAATTTCAATAGACTCGGCCTGAGGAAACAAATTGCAACTACACATAGTGGATTGCTGTCACACTCACACACTTTCTCTCCAGGGCCAGGTGGAGATCGAAGACCAGGTGGAGGGGCTGCAGTATGTGGCGGAGAAGTTTAAATTTGTTGACCTGAGCCGCGTTGCCATTCACGGCTGGTCCTACGGCGGTTTCCTCTCTCTCATGGGGCTCATTCAGCGCCCTAATGTCTTTAAGGTAAGGGCGCTGGGTCTTCCTTCAGCCCTTCTTTTGTCCTTAAAACACACTCTTTCTGTCCGCGAGCATCCGCTGTTGTAGACGAGAAAGCTTATCTTAGTGATAGTTTGAATCACTGCGGGATGCACTCAAACACAATTCACTGCTTCATTCCTGAGGTGTGATATCTGAGTAGTTTTGAACCAGTGATGTAATTACAGCTCACGTCCACATGGTGTCTGTGTTGCTTAATGTTCTTTCTCATAGTCTTCACTCCATCCTTATATTTAGATAGGTACGTGAGCTACAAGGATTCAAAGTTGAATATGGTTTTTTTTGGTGCTAAATTCACATCCAACCAATAAAAAAAAAAACAATTTACTGAGGACATACTATAAAATGAGAGTACCATTTTTTTTCATTTTGTATTATCTTCCACCGGACTACATTGTGCTTCCCTGCCAGTTGGCCATTGCAGGGGCCCCGGTGACTGTGTGGATGGCATACGACACAGGCTACACAGAGCGTTACATGGATGTGCCTGAGAACAACCAGCAGGGCTACGAGGAAGGCTCAGTGGCTCTGCACGTGGACAAGCTTCCCAGCGAGTGAGTACACACACGTCTAAATATTTCAATATTCAAAGCAATGTGACCACGCTTCATGTCCTGTGTAACAGCATAGATATTTGTTCTTTTGTGTCAGGTCAAGTTTCAAATTCTTGGAAAAACCCTAAAATAAAGTAGATAATTTGGACGTGCCATTCCTCCAACAAATATTTATGTTGGTTTCATTCTTACTGGACTGAAACTGTGACTTGTGAACTTTAAACGTTTTGTACTGACAGCAATTCTGAAAACATGTCGATACTGTGAGGCGGTTTCTCTCTCTTTCAGGTTAGTACATGTTGGGGGTTCATTCCGTGCTTTGCTGAATAACCCCTCACTCGACGGCAGTTATTAAAATGTAATGTACGGTGCGGTTAAGGTTTTAAATGTCATGTTAAGCGTCAGTATGCCACAGTTGTAGGAACGGAGGAAACCCAGAAGGCCTGACAAACGACTTGTTGGAGCGCTGCTCTACGATGCTTGAGTGGACCTGGTCTACGCAGCTGCAGTGTTTAACTGTCAACTATAAATCAGTGACGGCCTCTCCCCTTGGGGGAGTAATAGTTCATGCATCATTGGGTGTATTGGTTGTCTTATTATTCCAAAAGGCCCATGATATTGTAACCTTGTATTCCCTCTCATTCCAGACCCAACCGTTTGCTGATTCTACACGGATTTCTAGATGAGAACGTGCACTTTTTCCACACCAATTTCCTAGTGTCACAGATAATCCGCGCTGGGAAGCCCTATCAGCTTCAGGTTGGCATCACAAGCCTTATTGTACTACTTAACACAGTTTTAAGTTTCCAAATTAATATTCATACTAGGTGGATCTAATTAACTTTTCATCATGGCTGTTTTCCAAAATGCACAAAACCAACAGAAAATGTGTTTCATATATTGCATGAAAGCACTCCAATGTTAAATGGTAGTAAATAATCACTTTCAGTATTTTATGCAAAAAATTCCCACTTGATAGCTTACATTTATCACATACCAGTCTGTAATTTGGTTTCCCTTTTCAAATCTTTCAGGTATACCCCAACGAGCGACACAGTATTCGCTGCCCTGAGTCTGGCGAGCACTACGAGATAATGCTGCTGCACTTTCTACAACAATACCTCTGAAGTGAGACAACAGGGGAGAAGTCTGGTTCCCCTCCCTCGGTCCTCCTCCACCCCTCCAGCTCACTGCCCATCCTTACTCTCCTTCACCCCGATCCCCACGTGTTCACCCTGTCACCGAGCGCGCGAAGGACACCCTGCAGCCACCGTACCGTCTCCGCTCAACTAGTCAACCTTTCCACTACGCTCCCCCCTCTCACTCGCTCCATCTCACGTTGTTACTTGCTTGTCCACTCTGTTTTCTACGCCCCCTCCCACCCCCCCCCCCCCCCCCCCCTCCCCCCTCCGTTCCTATGTACAGTCTTGGGTATGGGTTACGAGCACGGAGATTTGGTGACTCACCCTGAAAGCTGAACAAAGACAAGGATTCATTTTAGCAGTCGCTCACCCACGCGTCCTCAACTCTGCAACCATGATGGGTTTTGGCCAAAACGTATTGTGTTGTCCTCCCCTCGCCCCCCTGTTTGATTCACTTGAGTCAGTGGAAGGAATATAAAATGGAAGATATACACATATTCAGAGACAAGAGCTCACACACTATACGTACACTCACCAAGCGGACACAGACTTGCAATATCCATACATACGGAGTCAGAACAGTTTGTGTAACGATGAAGAAAGGAGGAACACTGAAACTCTTCTGGTTTTAAGCGAGTGTTGTTTAAAATAAAATATTTTATGGATTTTTATTCTTTTTCTATTTTTTTTATGCGTGCTGACAAGAGATGGCCGCTCATTGATATTTTTCCACAGTTCTCTCCCCTCACATTACATTTCTTTGAGATGTCTGCTTGCCTTCTTAACACATAATTTATATTTGCCAAAGTACCTCTTGACTCTTGATCATGCTGGTATGTCCTTTTTTTACTGCAATAAAGACAACAGGAGGGTGAGCACTGGAGTCTTACAACAGCTTTGTACCTCCGGAATACTATTTGTACATGATAATGAATAAATGTATGAATCAATCACATGCTCTCTTTTACTGCGGTTTTATTATTAGAGTAGCTATAAGTTATGCATGTTGTATGATTGCGTTTTTTTTTTGTTCTCGTTGTGACTCACGCTTGCGTTTTCTTGAATCCAAGAGATCTGATAAATAAAGAACCGGTTCAAAGTCTTCGTACCTGTGAACTTTTGTCACAGCCAGTGGGTGTGTTTTCCCTAAATGTTCAAACCTGCCTTAAGAGAACTTAAGAAAAGTTGGAGAACCGGTTAGTGTACTTTTTTTCTGCAGGTAGTAACAAGAGCTGTCCCCAATGATGCACACTGTGGCAGCCAGCCATCGGATTTCCCCTGCTGCCCCGATGCGCTGGATGAAGAGGTCAGTTCAGAGATCAGCTGTTACAGAGGTTGATCCCGAGCCAGCGGATCAGAAGGGATGAAACACTTTTAACAGTTAAGCCCAACGCGGAGTCAGAAAGTGGTGCACTGAGAAATCCACGTTGACACCTCTGAGCTCCTGGAGGGTTGCTTCCACGTAATATAACTAATCCTTTAAAAAGATACAAGGGATCTTCCCCGTGTGGCTCGATGCGAAGGCTCGGCTCTACTGCGCGGGTCCGTTTCTAAAGAGGTCTTGTTATCAGGCCGGATTTGGTTGGATTGATAAGGACGGACATGTTAACCTAAAAATAAATCAAAATACAAATTGTTTTACATGTAAAACAATCTGTGAAGAATTAACTATTTGAAATATTCTTATTTCAACTTTAAATCAGACCAATCATTCTCAATAAATCATATTTTTTCCACTTGTAGTTGGAGCAGCAACCTGTTCATTTGAGGATAGTTTGCTTGCGTTTGATATAAGAATATGTATTTTGCTTGTGCATGAGCTGATGAACTTACGGACGCTGCTTCCATACAGTATTAACTATTAATATATAACTATTAAGACTATTTTGCAGTATTACAACACTTTAGTATAACAGTATTTTCTTAAACCCCTATTTCCTGCTGTGATATTTTTGTAAATTTTGGTTTTAGTTGTTTTGGTTGTCAGTTGACTGTCTTATGCTGGTGTGACGATCTTAAATTGTACCAGTTGCAAACTAGTGAAAGCTGTCAAAGTCACACAGAAGAGACAGACAAAAAGCCATGCTAGTTTAAATCAGTTTTATTGGCTCACTGTGGCACCAACAATGGTTAAACTCTTAAAAAAACATTTCACATCATCTGGCAAACACGACAAATACATTATAAATTACAAACAGGTACCACCAGAAATATATATTTATATATTTATTCTTTAACATTTAAATAAATGGAACATCATCAATAACAAACCTTCAAGTTACACATACAGATAATCACGTGTCACGTGTATTGAAAAAAGTCAATATGACTTAACATCAGCAAAATCCCCACAGAGCGATTTAAGTCAGAGAAGAATATGAAATATACAAAAGGCTTTTCATCGCCCCACCAACGTCAGTCTGAACCGTTTTCTGCATTGCAATCCTAGTGTACAGTGATTTATTGCTTTCCATAACCCTTTCAAACATAAATCTCATCCATCTGTCTGAAATCACATTCAAGTTGAACCGCAGCCCACCGCATGTCTGCCGATGCGTCTTCACATGTTGGACATTTTTCGTGGCTCAGAGCGCAGCGAGCGGGCTGCGACTCGCCCTGTGATTCCCTCCTGACAAGTGGCCCCTGCTTCGTGCCAACAGACGGGATCCACTGCAATGCTTCAACAGATGAAAAACTTTCCACCAAGTTTTTACCTGCACCATCCCCCCCCCCCCCCCCCCCCCCCCCCCCCCCCCATCTGTGGCTCTAGATGCAGGGGAGGAATCTGCTCGCGTGTCATTAAATGCGAGGTATTTTCTTTCTACTATTTTGAGGGCCGTGGCTCTAGTGGGAGCTCAACGTCACTGGGAGATAACCAGGATAATGGAAACCTCTAACTCATCAACCAAGCACAAGGAAAAGAAAGAATAGTCCAAAATGTACATCTTTCTCCGACGAATCTTCGTCTCGACTACTTTATTTCTGTCTCCGTCTATTCTTTATGACTTGTTTTCGATCACAGCGGGGGCGATCATCACCCTGCTGGACTTCAGGGGGTAGTAGCGGCCCCTCCAGGTCTTCCAGAAGATGCTCTGCTTCCTCTGGTCCCGCTGCTTTGGAGGAGGGCTCTGGAAGTATCTGCCGTTCAGGTTGGAGCGACCGCAGTTACTGAACCACCAGCCACCTGGCAACGCAAAGAGGACGCCATCGTGTTAGGTGCGCCGTCCCAAACTGGCATCAAGACAAACGCACGAACGGAGGCATTTGTGATCGGGGATTATCATTCACAACGTACCAGAGAGGTGCTTGGCGCAGTTGGTGTCGGTTTTCTGGTCGTTGTCTTGGTCCCGGGTGGAAAAGCTCAGGCCGGCGGCGGCGTCCGTTGCCAGGGAGCTCTCCAGGGCGCTGAAAGCTTCTGCCTTCTGAACCTTTAGCGAGTACTTGGTTTCCTCTCCACCCAGATGGAAGGGGAGGCGGACGGACGCGATGTCTCCGCTCCAGTCAGCCAGCATGATGTCGAGGATGTAGCCACCATCTTTGGCGATGGAGTGCATCTTTTCCAGGCCCAACCAGAACTCTCCTAGAGGAAGAATAAAAGAGATGCAGAGAGACGGTGAGAAATGTATCCAGTGGAGACTTCTTCTACTGTGTTGACTTCAGTTTCATCCGTATCCGGAGACGGAGCCAGCCTTCCGATGCAGTGGTTGTAAAAAGACAGTAATGCTGTGTAAACTAATCTGGACCTGCCTCGACCGGCCAGCTCCTGTTTAGTTAGTGCGAGTGAGGTCAGAGTCGAAAGAGCATTTACCATTCAAGCTGCCAAAGCCGGTTTTGTAGGCCTGCCACAGCTGGTCAAAGTCCACTGAGCCATCCCGACGATTTTGGATCACCGTCCATCCGCCATCTGGACCCGAAAGACAGAAACACAATGATTAGAAGTTCTGTCAACCAAATAAGCAACCTTCAGTTAAAGTTGGTGACTGGATGTCAGCAAAAGGGCACAAAGGGCGAAATGTAAACAGTTTCACTCCACTCACCAGCTGTCATCTCACAGAACACTTTAAAGGCCTCGGCGTTCCTTGGCTGGATGGTGTAGACCCCACTCGTGCTCTCTCCTCTCAGGAACAGCTCGTGGCAGTCCGATGCCATCTCTAGAAGAAGAAGAAGAAGAAGAAACAAAAGAATGGTAAGACCATCAAGTCCTTTAAGGCCCCTAAATCACAACAGCATGATTATCTTTCGGCCGTGCTGTTTACATGACACATTGAACACACAGCCTTCACCTCTACTCGCCTGAACTCTGTTGTCACGATGAAAGTGAAAGAAAAATAAAAGATTGTGGTGGAAACTCAATCCAACTTGTTAACTTTCCAACTTGACCTGCATTGATAAGTTGGCCATTCATACCTCTCAGCAACACGTTTTTTCTCCGCTGCGATTGTTTGGGAGTGAGCTTATCAGTCAGTCTGGAGATGAATGTGTACCCAACAGAGACATAGTGACAACTTCTGTCTTGGTTATAAATATGACCTTTCTCCCAGTTCCCAAGCGTTACTTCCCTGTTTACGTCAGCCTTGCTTCCAGGCTGTTGCGCTGCACAAACTCCTACGGCCTTCTGCATTCCTCAACCCCCTTCTCCCTGTCTCCAACCCCCCTCCTCCCTGGCTCACCCACCTCCCTCACATGCACAGCAGCCAGTCGGTGACGTAGGAGTGCATGGCTGGTGCATGGCTGGTGCATGCATGGGGAGTGATCACAGGGGCTTTAGGGGATATTGCAGTAAAGGGACATTGGGCCAATAGCACTTCTCCAGTAATCCCTTTCTATCATGGATCATCATGTGAATATCTTCATACCACAAAGAAAAATATAGTTTTGCTCTTGTTTCATTGATTCTTCTCGTATGTTTGCCGGCATATCGTTTTAATGGGAGCACACAGATGACTGCACAACCACAAAACCCTTTGTGTGTGAGATGCCCTTTCCCTAGAGGTGTGACCTCTTGGTTGTGGCCTTGCTCTGCCTGGGGTTAAGGGGTTTTCCTGAACTTTGGCACACTTCTTTTTGAATGCAAAGCGAGAGGAGGTGGAGGGGAGGCTGTGTGTCTTGGTAGGGGAGGAGGAGGAGGAGGAGGAGGGATGTCCGACTCCCTGACAGATCTGGGGGAAAGGTTGCCCATTCTTGAGGGATATACAAATGTTTGTTCTGCTCAAAGACGTCATTAAGGGGGGAGGAGGAGGCGACGGTGGTGGATGTCGGTACAAAGTTCACAGATAAATATAGACCATTATTTTCCCTCCTTTTTTCTTGGTTCAGGGACATGGACAGTAATCTAAGGATCATTGCATGCTAGATTTGTACAAAGCCTCCCGTCCCTCCGCCCCCTCAGAGCACAGAAATGAACGGTGTGAGTAATCCTATTGAGCTGTGAGACTTGACTGAACACCCTCAGTGACAAGCGAACTTTCCCCCAGTTGAAGCGTGGCCAGAGAAGCTTGTTTCTTTCCTCATTCCTCAAATCCAGCTGATGCCTGTTCTCTGACACGTTAATTGTGATTTGTACCAACTGACTGGTCTCAATGGTGCCGTGTTCACCTTTCACCCACTTCTCATCATCAGGCATCAGAGAAACAGACGATTGACTTTATTATGTAACCTATTCCACAATTGTTTAATATATGCTCCTTCAAATCTGCCGTTTAAATTTGCCTACATTTCTGTTCAGTCCAGCTAGTCTCCATCATCCTCTCCGTCCTCTTGGAGGCCTGAACAGACTTTCAGTGAGACTGATGCAAAGTAAGAACGCTTCCCGTGTTGTTGTCTGTAAAGTCCAGGTGAAAGCGTGTATTATAGAACAGACAGAAGCAGCAGCGTCATTCACCGCCTTTGGTAATACGTGCAGGCCACAGTATCTGAGGGGCTCCGACGGGTCTGATCTTTGTTCCAGGATGTCCTGATGATTGGTGAAGAGGTAACGAACTTAATTGTGCGCATGATATCTTACATTAGTGGACCGTTGTCCGCAGGCTCTCACTGCCAAAGCTTCTGCTAAAAGGCTCAACGTATTCTGGCGTCACGCTGCGCAGAGAAGCGGCTCCCAAATTGATTAGATTCCTTAACTTTAATTGCTAGCGATGTAAGCTTCTTTGTGGCCTCGCTAAACAGATGGCCCGCCACGTTGGGCGTCGGGTTTCCTCCGGTCGACTTGAGACCGTGTCGGGAGGGGGAAACGTTTCACGGCTTCACTTACCGGCTGGTGAGTCGCGTTGCTCGGCGACGCCACTTTGCGCGTCACCGTTGCTGCCGCGCGAGGACGCTCTCTGGCGCGACTGTTGAACCTGGATGGGGGGGGGGGGTTATGTCACGTGAGATTGCGGAAGAATTGACAAAATGTGCATCTGCTGCATGGTTTTGTTTGCGTAGCAGCCTCACCTGGCTGTGCAGGGTCCTGATGCGCACGTTCTGCTTGTCGAGCTTCTCCTGCTGCAGTCTGATCCGCTCCATCAGATCGTCGATGCGTTTGTTCTGCGCCTCCAGCATTGGCTGACAGAAAAATGAAACAAAGATTTTTTTTAATCTTTTTTTTAAAGCAGTAATCCCTTTTATCGACACGGCACCAGTGTGTAAAATGTGCCAGCGGCGTCGTAGAACTTCGTAGAAGACGTCACCAGAATGAACACAACAAACACGCCACTTTTCATTGGAAAACCCGAGCCACGATCCCAGGCCGATTCCCCCCCAAGACAAACTCTTTCCAACAGTCATTATGCGTTATGTAACGCGTGGGTTTCCACTATAAAGCCTTTCAGACTCACATACATCTCAAAACGTGACATACAAAAGAGAAAGAAAGGGCAACCAACCAAATACTGTACCAAATGTACAGGTTGTAAAAGTGCCGGCTGGGAACCATTATGCACACATTCTTAGAACCTATGCTCGCAGATCTCTTTGTGTGGCAGCTTCTCAGACGTTCCTGCACGTACTGCACGTCCTGCCTCAACGCCAAACCCACCACCCGCTGGTTGCCCTTTGTACATTTGGCTTTAGTTGCTTTGAGCCTCACAAAAGGTGTGCATGTGGAACGTACATCCAGTAACTTAACTTCAAGCCTGTTGACCATTTGCTGCAGTAAAACAGCAGTTTGTACTTTCTGATGCCTATCTTGGATTTATGAGAAGGCTATAAAATGAGGTTTTGCATACAATAGAAGTCCTCATTTGGCTCATTAACTAATTTAACCCCCCTTATTTTAAGATGTTCTGCCTCCGCAAACGAATCCCCACAGTAACTCGCATTCTCACCTGTATATTGCGAGCATCACTGTTGTTCTTGGCCCTGGGGTTTGCGTCTCCCTGAAGCATGACGTCCACCCTCTCCTCCAGCCGGCTCATCCTCTCGCTCATCGCCCTCCTCTCCTGCTGCATCTCCTCCGCCTTCTCCCTCAGCTCCGCCGTGACGTTGAGCAGCTGCCCCTCTCGGTCCTCCAGCGCGTGGGCTCGAGCCTTCAGGGCCTCCCCCTCCACCCGCAGCTTCTGGCTCTCCTTCCCCAGCTCGGTCACTGTGCGGTTAAAGACCTTCAGCTTGGTGGAGATGTCCCTCATCTGGACCTTGGTCTTGTCCACATGCTCCTTCAGGCCCTGGCCCAGCTGCAGGAGGCCGTGAGCGATGACGTTCACGTCATCCCAGGCTGCGTACTGGACACGCTTCTCCTTGGCGGCGCTGCTGGAAGACGAGCCCCCTTTCTTCTCCAGAGGGAAAGCCGTGGCCATGAGCAGCACCAGGCAGAGGGTTAGAGTTGCTAGTGTTGTCTTCATTGCTGCCGCTGTCCTCAACTCTCAGGATGATTTCTTTGTATAGGGTATAATATCCTGTTGCAGAGGTTTGCAGTGGATTTTTTAACCTGCGAGCTACGTATCCTGACTGAATAATCAGAGTGCCACAGTTATATAGGTTCACAGCCCTCAACTCTAAGCTGTAAGTAGCCTGCCATTGGCCAGCGTAGGAGAGGGAGGGGTGCAGTTATTCTCAGGTTTCTGTCCCTCCTCCACCTCCCTGTTAACTATTCATTTCAGAGGCGAAGGAGGGACGTAATAGAACTAAAAGACAGGCATTCATCTACGCCCTGTGGGGGACAGGGACGACATTATCTAGACTATGGTATGTGTCCCCAGCAGTGCAATTTATGTATTTCTGAATTGCAGTGAAGTGGTTCTGAATAAGTGGATTATTCATCAGCACAAAAACACCTTCACACAAGATTAAAATGAGCCCCTGTTAAGATTATTAAAAAAACACTGATTGTTCTGAGACTAAATCAAACAATAGATACATTTTCAGACCTGATTTACAGTAAAGGGGCCTGGTTTGGACTGAAGTCTTAAAATACACACTACTAAGTGAAAATTATATTGCCACATGCAAGTGCACCACATACACTGTTTCATTTCCCTTTATTTCACAATTTAAAAGATTCATATAAATGGCACGGGAGAATTTAAACCTCTTAATTAATTCCCAAAGCCGTGGAGGGAAGAGCTCTGCGTCCTGGAACCTCCCTTTATCATTATGTCAGGAAAAAAAGCTCTGTATGAATCAATCTGTAACATCAAGGAAACTTCACATCAAGACTGAGAAAGAATACAGGAAACAAAGACAATAGATGATTATATTTGTTTACCGTAATCCAAGTGACTTCATAATAGTTTTATGTTCTCTGATGGATAGACGGATAAATGGATAAATGGTGGATGGATGGATGGATATGGACAGATAAATGTATGACATTATTTTGAAAAAGATACCAACATAAAAACTGTTTGTATATGATTTTGGGAGATGAATGAAGTCAGTGACTTGTGCAGTAGCCAGCAGAGGAATATACATAGAATTAGGCCCGAGGTGCTCTTCAGCAAATACCTACTGCTGGGGAGTCGTGTGGACTGTGGGAATTAGGGGAAAGGTCAGAGCACACAGAATGCCCACATTACCTTAAGGCTTGAATAGGCGTTGCATGATTCGGTCCTGGGGACCAGACCACAAAGAAGGAGCTGCTTTAACCCTCTCCTGTCTGCAGCCCAGACTAAGTAGGTGAAAGGTAACTCAGAGACTGCTGAAGGAGGAAACACAGTTTAGGGTCCGGAATGCAATAAACAGGCATTATAATTGGTGAAAGGATTGTCGGAGGAGTTTCCACCCCGACAACCTATTGTATCCCAGTTAAAATACTGGTTTATGACTTAATCTTTTCATTTCAAGAAGCGCTACCAGGTCCATCCAGTGCGGTTTGATTTCTATCAACTACAGTGATGATTTGTTTTACCTTTAGTTTAAGATTATCACTAAGCAGAATAGGTTTATATATATTTATGTATATTCATAAATGTGCTGAAGAAGGTGAAGTGCTAAGGGGTTGAAAGGTGGTTTTCCAGTGCAGGTACAAGCAGGAACACGGCATCTCACCTGCTTCTTGAGACGCAATTGAATTCCTGGCAAAGTAACAGCACTCCTTCAATTATGGCTTCGGTCGGCATCACAATTGTTGTTGTTGTTTTCTTAAAGGAACGTTAAAGATAGTTTCAAATGTATTTGATCAGATGAATTACAGTTGTTTTTTTGAGGATGTGGGAGTTTGTAAAATGGCCTTGAGTTGATTGTGAATCAACTGCTGGGTGACAGTTGAAAAGAGTAAAACTGTATCAGAGGAATCCAGTTTGACTCAAAGTTGTAAATACTGTAAATGTGACTCATAGGCGACGTGTTTCCACCGTACGCGTAAAGACACAATTGCACCATCATTTGACAACATTCTGTGTTTCAAAACCTGTGAGTCATGGGGCTTTTCTAGATGAAGTATTCAGCCCTTTCCTGTATATATATTAATAAATAATAATTCATTTTAATAGTTTTAAAAGTACACCACAACAAGCAACAGTCCATCTTACATGTTACAGCAAAAGTAAGTACAAAGAGCATTGTGTATTTAAAATGTCAAAAATGAGCTACAAATCATATTCGATATCAGATAATCATAAATAGTACACAAAATACACAAACAGTAAATAAAATAAAGAAAATAAAGAAATAAAGAAATGCATTTAAATATGTTTTCAATATCCGTATTGCATCATTGCCAAAAACAAGAAGCTCTAACAGGTCAATAGTCTCATTGTATTGACAGTATGGACTGTATATTTATATTAAATAATTTTCTTATTGTTATATTTAAATAACATGCCGTTACTTTCATCTGTCTCTCCTCGTAACCGTATCCGCACCTCCACACAGCTGCTTGTTGCCTCCTCAAAAATGGCCGCTCCCATCCGTATAGCCGCCATGGTGACCTTTTACCCAGATTCTAAACATCTGTAAATGCCAGTGCAGCCCCAGACATGTAAAAGCGGTTGGGGAGGAGATGGAAAAGGCTGTCGCTCCCCTCTTCCCAGGAACAAACTGTGATCTAATTTTATGCTCCCATTTCTTCTTCTTCCACCCGTTTGTCAGAAAGCACCGCTGAATATATTCACATGAGGGACAAACCCAAGAGAAAGAATTTGAAGACAAAACTGAGGGGAAATTAAAAGGAAAAAGCATATAAATATCCAAGCAAGTCTCAATATTACATCTCATCCATCATCACATTGGACCTCATAACATTATAACACGTAAACCGTGTGGAGGGGATGTGCCACCTGCTGCCCACCTCACTAAATGGATTAAGCCAAATGTCACCTGGCCCACGGTATGTTCCTCATTTCACACATCATGATATATTCATGAGTGCTGACACCATCAGTGAGCGAATGGAGACCATGACTGATCTGCTGCTTTTTAGGGGTTTCATTGTACTCATAAGTGATCAAGAAATGGGCAGGAAAAGATTTAGTTAATTCGGTGGGGGTGTGCTCAGGAATGGACTTTATGTTACTTGCTTTATTGAATTCCGGACTGATAGATTTTCTGTTTTTGTGACATGAAAAGCTGAGATGCTGCATTGCAGACGACGCTGTTACATTGACTGTCCCAGAAGGCCACGTCAGGGAGTTATCACAAAGGAATGTCTGATCTTATCTTATTATGCCAGGAGCCTGAATCCATTATTCCTCAATAGACTGCAGCCTTGGTAATTATTACCTGTGCCCACTGTTTGAACTGTTTCACACAAAGCAAGAGGTTAAGGGATAAGCAGAATTTGGGTATTTCCGCGTAGATTTTTTTCAAAAAAACGCTTCATTCTCAGTCAAAAAGGGAATCAAATCAGTGAGGGAAGACAGGCATGGTTGCAGATTTACGGGGTCCTGATACCCACCATGACTGCCTTCAACCAGTTTCCATTCCACTGTACATTATGTACAGCCAGCCGGCCACGTAAGACGCACTACTGCCTCCCAGTGGTGCTCGAGGAGTCACAGTATTTCAGCTTGACACTTTTTGGGGGCTTCTGCTATTGTTGTACCAGCAGGTGATTGCTGAATATCACATGGCACCAAAGCAAGTACATTTTGAGCAAACGGCGAGCAGTGCTGAGAGGATATGAGAGATTTCCTGCGAGGACTCAAACATACTGTCATTGGAAAAGGATGGCCCCCTTTGGCATTAATGTCTCGAGTCTCCTTCAGTTCCCACACGAATGTTTGACTTCTGTCTTTTTTAGGACGCTGTGCGTCTGTTAAACAATTTTAAAGATCATCATGGGCTTTGCTTTTACAACATCCTGCGCAGATTGTTTAATTTGTTCCCTCCGAGGTCAAAACCAAAGTCACGCAAGACCACGTGAAAGAAATGTGCCCCCGCTGCCCTGTTTGTGCAGCTGACTGTAATCAACCAGCACGCATCTTTTACTTGCATGCCTAGATGCGCGCTAGTGTCCTTGCCTTGCATCTCATGTTTGGCACACACATTCACAGACTTGTGTGCAGGTGAATGTGTGAATGTGCAGGTGAATGTGTTTTCATTATTGCCTCCCTCTGACTGGGTCTGCGATGGTTTTACTTCTTAAACAACCTTCTCCTGTATGTGATTCCCGGTGCATATGCATGCTTGCTTCCCCACACTCTTCATGCTGTTCTGTCCGTGCGTTCACTCAATGAGCGTCACAGCTGGCAGGAAGCAGAAAAGTACAGAATGTACAAATATCACAAATTTGTAAATTTGTGCGAACCGCGTTTGACCTCGGCAGCTGTGCATGCTGTCAGTTCTTCCTGGGGGTAAAAAGTGTCAAAAGGTAAAAACCTACCACATACCAACCCCTCTTAAGTTCACTTTATGAGATACTAGCAATATTTAGTTTCTTTAATAGGTACAAATAAAAGAAAGAACACACAGGGGTGACACCGTTATCGATGGTCTCATTTAACTCTCATTAAGAAGCGAATAAGAGCACATTTCAAGATGTCATCAAATGATTCCACAGCAGTGTAATAATGATTAGAAATAGTCCAAGAAATCAAATCATTTTCATCATAACAGCATGGAAAGCACTTATTTAAGAAAACCCTGCTGTTGTACACTGTTTGCTTAGATATTAATCCATCTGGAGACCAAAACAAGTTAGCAAGGTCAAGGAGGAATTCCATGCTAAATGCCGTAGCCATAAATAAGTCACTCATTTTTACATTGTCTGGGGCTTTTCTCCATTGTGGGTTCCAAACGAGCTTTCCGCAACATTTCAGGGACCCAAACCACAGAGGTGATTAGCGGTAGCTGTTTAGTCTCCCCAGAGTTTCGGAGGACACGTCCTCCCCCCTCGTCCCCTCTTTGTCTCCGTAAATGACCCCCCTCGGGGGGGGGGGGGGGGGGGGGGGGGGGTGTACCCCCGTCATCAAGCCTGATTCCCATGAAATCTTGGCCTTGCGTAGAAATTTCAAACACGCACACCGAGTAGGAAGCGCTTGAGGCCGCTGGGTTCAGTTTGCTGATCACATTCATACGACTTCATTGCCGCGTTAGTTTTAATCAACGGGGGTGAAGGTGGACACTTGATGCGGATGGAGGAGAGAGTTGAGTGGAAGTGGAATCTGACGGTGAATGTGGTCTCGTGTGGGGAAAGATGTGTCTCACTGTCAGACAGCCTCTTGCTGTCAGTGCTGAGCAGCTTGTGGGCTGAAGAAGGCAAATGGAGGAGAGCTAGAAGTGTTCTTCTTGAACAGTGGGGCGTCTGACACCAGCAGCTGTGCACTCTTTAGACATTTCTAATGAAATTACTTTTGTCTATTATTTCTCATCCAAGAGGACAATGCACTGTACTTTTGCGACAGCACTGCCAAAGCTAACCAATCAACACGTCATACCGTGTTTGTTCAAACAGCAGGAAAGCAGCAAACCACAAACAAAAAATATAAGATGCAAAAAAAACTTTCATAACAGAAATGCTAAGTACCCTCTAATTAATTGCTAGATTTTGTTCCTTTTTACAAAGTTGGGTTATAGGGGCTTTTTCCCCTTTTTACGGTCTTTCTGCTAAACTAAGCTCACCGGCTGCTGGACGTAGCTTATTATTTAAAGTATTCCTCCTTGTTGAAGGCCGTTGTAGTGTGTCTGCTTATTGTTGTTGCATTTACTCCTTTTTCTTTCTTTCTTTAGAACAAGACATTTATTGGCAAAGCCACCAACGCACTTGAGGAATAATCAGATCTCACATTGAGTTGACGACCTCTGACCATCTGTTCTTTGCTGAGTCTCTAATGACTGCCATGATCCGCGTTAATCTCAAAGATCCGAGTCCTAATTGAAATTGAATTGTCTCACAAAGCGCTTTGAGTTTTTCACTGTTTTCTCGAGTAAGCGGGGCGACAGGTTTTGTTCACGCCTCAGCAGTCGCGGTGTCCATATGACTTTGGCACGAGGAGCAGTCAACATTTGCGGTGAAGTGAACTTACATTCACGTTAGATAACACCTAAGCAAGCAGGGACTTGCTGAATGCATAGTTTGTGTTTCTCAACCACCATCCAGCACCAATAATTATTAACACCATAAAGCTTTCTGGCTGATAGTTTGTGGAAAGTCTGCATGGTGTAAAAATGACCATTGCGGCGTCATAATCAACTGTCTCTTGCAAGACAAAACATAAAGGGAAAATATGCATATCTCTCCTTATCTGTTCTCTTGCTCACTAGCAAATAACCCGCAAACAGGTAGACAGCGTAGTCCCTCTGCTGAAGTTCAGCGTGAAGCAACAGTAAAATCACAGGTATAATCATGTAAAATACATGAAACTGACCTGATCACATCACATTTGAACCTTAGTTTAGTTACTATTGTGTATCAGCCTGCCCCCTTTTCTTTCCGTCTGCACACCTGTTGTTGCTGTTGCTGTGACGCTGTTGTGTCGGGAATTATGGGAGCAGCCTTTTTTTTCTTTTTTACAGGTCTCGTGATTGAGCCTTGTTTTTCTGACCCCCATCTTTCAATAAAGTCAGGCTTCAGATCATTTGGGGTTTTTCTATGCTTATAATATCTCCACACTCACACAAACACACGATGTACGCAAGGTCTTTTATTTTTCAGCATTCTGGATTGGATCTACTCTTATGTTAAAGCCTTGTGCTTTTTCAGGTAAACATAATAATCTGAGAAATGTGCCACGCATGCCGGGCTTTTTAAATCTTTAAATTGAGCATTTCCCCTTTCTTAAGTTCAGTGTTTGGAGGGGGGACAGAGAAGGTGAAACGTTTAAGTGGCTTGTAAGAAAGACAGAGGCTGTAACCAACACAGGCGGGAGAAAGAGAGGCAGCAAATGTCTTCTAGTAACCTTTTGCGGTAAAAATCCACCCGGCGTCCTATGGGCCCCGTTAGTAAATATGAGGGCTGTGACCCCGGATCTTTGCCGGGTTCAGAGCCTGTAAATCAGGCCCCCCCCCCCCCCCCCCCCCCACGCCGCCGCCGCCCTCCAACAGCTCCGCGACCTCCCTGCAGCTCATCCTGTCAAACAGCGTGGAGGGAACAAGGCCTCGTGCCAACTTCCTCCGACTGCAAAGAGCCCACTCACACGGGGCAGCAGGTTGACCTGCTCTTTTTACCCTCATGCCGCTCAGCAGCACACTTGTCAGTGGGATCATAATCGGCCCGGAGTTTTTAAAAGATATGGAGACTGGAGATAAATTCTAACATTTGCCAAACTGTCACATAGTCGAAGAAAGAAATTACAATAAGCTTGCACTTAGTTTTGAGGCCTGTGTTTCCATTTCATCCTATGCAAAGGATGTACCTTTACACCACTACATTTATTTGAGGGCCGCAGTCCCTATAGTTGCTGTACAAATTAAAAAAGAAATCAGTTTATAATGTACGGTACCAATCAAAGGTTTAGACACACTTTTTTGACTGCATTGCCTTGTTACACTGTAAAGTACTAAATAGGATATAAAGTAGTTAAAAGGGGTTTCATCTTCATCAGCGTCTGCGTGAATATTATGTCAGAATATACAAAATGCAGGCATTTATAAGAGGTATTTCTGGCCTTTGGAAGACTGTCCCTCCAAGCTCAGTTTTCTCAAAAATACTTGTTTCTTAGTTAGTGCTCCACTGTGTGCTTCTCACTAACTGTCTGTCTGCCATTTAGGGATGGGCAGGTGGTGTTTTAGTCTATGCCTGGAAAACCAAAACACACAGGAACATTCACAGGAGAGCTGAGAGGAAATGCAGTATAATTGCAGCTTTTCACAGACCTTTTGTGAAGGAAGGACCAAATACATCTCATCATAGACTTTAACAGCATGGTTTTTTTAGAATAACTGACAAACAAAAGTGTTTTTAAAATGTTTAGAAGATCTGAGGACGAGCCTCGGTCAGCTGCTTTTGTTCTGAGCTGTTGTTCTGTTCAATTTGTTCAGTTTAAATGCTAAAATCCTGAATGGAACCTGGCACTGCACCGGCTCTTTGTCAACTTTTCCCCAGAATAATACGGTTTGTAAAAGAAACCAAGCACTAGACAGATCGCACGCACTTATCCCACATAGCCGCAAACAACCGGTCAAAACAACAGCATTATAACAACAGCTCCCCCACCGCCACACCTTGAGGCCCCGCGTCCTCATTGGAACGTCTGATCCCAGATACGGCCTGAACACGGGCCGGCGCCTCCACCGCTGCTGTTTTCTCCTGCCTGACCTTTGGTGACATGCATGTGATGGTAAACACACACCACCGGTAAGTCTATATGTCCGAGTCAAGCAAAGAGATGAGAGGAATGATGATGACATGGGTGTAAAGTGACCAAGTTGTTTTCAAGCTCAGACTTGACGGTGAAGCCTCCTGAATAACATGGTTGGCGTTTCCTTTCCTTTTCCCAATGTTTTATAATCATTTTCATTTTAATATCATCTTTTGTTACTTTTTATTATTAGGTCAAAGGTCGGGCAGGGGAAGAAGCCCACAGCGGGCCTCGTGACTCATACATTCAGAGGCTGTTTTTCGGTCAGGCTGACCGACTGCTTGGCAACTCGTCCACTTGTTGATGCTCACATGTAACACGAGGAGTGAACTCTGCTGGTTGGTGAATGCCTGCAGGCTGATCTTTGTTGGATAAAGGCGGTTTATCCTGTCCCGCAGCCTCCGTTCATACTAGATTTCTAAAAATATGTCAGGCAGTGCTTATTTTCTCAGTGTCAGTGTATCCATTTCCAGTACCAGCACGCTTTCTCTCTTGCATGCTCACCTTGAGTCAATGAATAGCTGGCAAGGATTATTACGCGGGTTGGTGTCATTTTTTTCACATTACCATTTAATGCTCTCTTGGCAAAAGCTGCAGTACTTCTTTAAAGACCTCAAGAACTGCAAAGGCAAAACCATATGGAGTCCAGCTCTGTGTATGGGAGTCAGTCTCGATATGAGCCATTGTACTGCAGGGCTGGAATCACATGATCTGTTCAACTGAGGATAAAGGTGATTTCACCAGAGGGGCCTCAAGAGGTGATTTAAGCAACAAAATAATTTACGTCAAAAAATGACGGCTATTATTTTTATTTGGTAAACATTCAACTAATTATTGACCTCACAACAAATACATGAACCTCATCACCCGAACCTGTTATTTAATGTCAAAGTAGAGGTGTAGTACAGATGTGACTGGCAAATGCACTGTTTTCAAGTACAGAATTGATTTTACAACTAAATACATTATTTTTTCCCGCTACAGCTTCGTTCTAAGCCCACTGACAGGTCGGTCAAATTGAGTTGGAAAAGGAGAGATCATTAAGCCTACAGAAGACAAAGAGCAGCCACACCTCACCTTGCATAACTCCACACTTTTTTAAATATCGTCCATCAAGAGTCCTAAAAACGGAGTGAAGCGAGTGACTGTGAGAGCAGTGAAGAGTGATGGTGCCCTCTGTTGGACATAATAGACCCTGGCAATGAAAATGTCAGTTGTGGATGGTACACTGCTGATGAAATGTCAAGAGTGAAGAAAAACAGTTCTTTTTATTAAACTAAAATGGGGGGAGCGGATGTACAAACCAGACTCAGATGTAAAATTGAAGCCCCTCAGTTGTCAGTTGTTGTCGTGGGGCACTTACATTTTTTTTGTGATCAAATCATCCATCGAGAGACTAAATACATGTATTAACACACATAATATAGAGGTTCCAGTTATGGTTTTCCAAATGTTATCCCAGTTCAATAATACATCCTCAGTCATGTTTTTGAGCTCTTTAGTCCAGACTGGGAGGGGGGGGGGGGGGCAATCCCATTTGATCCCATCATAGCTTTCGGATTTGTGTAAAGTTGTTTTTAATGAAATTGTCCTCAATATCAGCTCAATATTTACCACAAATAATTGGATTCCAGCCAAGATCTTTCAGCATACAAGCTATATACATATATATGTATATACATATAGATATATGCACGATATCTTTGCAGCCTGGATTGTGTGCAGAAGGAGGGAAACTGATGTGGTCACTTACGTTTCACACTTAAATCCCTGTAGTAAGGATGTAGTTACATAGTTTAGGAGCTTTGCCCGATTTAGTTTTCTGAAGCTAAATGAATTTCTTCTAAAAAGCCATTTCTTTCCATACAACAGTGAATCATCTAGAATGATTTAAAAGATCTGACGCAACAAATCCCAAAACGTGAAGTACATTTCTGAGGGAATATTATCCCACCCTGGTGATTTCCCTTTTCTGTACATAAGTTTTGACAATGGCCCTGCACCTTTTTAAATAGTTAATGCCCAAAACTAAACTACTAGATCATAATGAACTCATTAATTTTTAAGGCATTTTAAATGTTTTGTGACTCCTGAAATGTTCAGTCTAAATCATTTAACATCATGAATGAATCCACCACGTATTAACATATTGCTCCATACCTGGAAAACAACTTAATCTATAACTAAGATTGTGTCGACTCATTGTTGCTACCTGAATAAATTACCATTTGTAAAAAAAGAAAAACAGTTCTAATACACACTGACAGAAAACAGGACATTCACTCATCTTAATATCCAAATTTATTTCAATGCATCTGATCAAGTGAGATTGAAGGCCATTTCAAGCGGAACTGACGGGGTCTTCTGCGTCACAGCATTGGACTCCACCTCTCAACGTCAGCAGGCACTGTGAAGAGAAGATATCAGTCACTCATAACCATTCATCTAGACCCTAAACAAAATATAACTATAGAACAGATAAGCTGGGTTCTAAATTCAGGTAACTGAGCTAAATCTCATTTGTAACATTGTGACTCATCCGTCCGTTAGATGGTTTTTATTTTTTAAACAACTTGGCCAGCTGTCAACCGCATTCCCCTGGTGTACCAGGAGGAAACAGAATAGAGCACAGTCCTGATGACCAGCCCAGCGCTTAACCCACGAGAAGAATTGAACTTCAAACTAGTTAACCAAATTCAATTTGGATTTTTGGTAAACTAATTTAGTTCTTTCGGAAGCATGGTGGGTTAATTGCAACAGTACAATAAAAAAATAAATGTGTTAACAGCAACACAAATAAAAATTATGGCGCGACAAGCGTGTTCTATTCCCTAGTCTGGCTTCAACACAAAGGCAGCAGCATTGTCCGTTTAGTTGGTTGAATCCATTTGCGAGAGGTACGCAATCCCATATCAAAGATCAGAGTTAGAGTGGATGGAAAATACACTTACTAAGGACAATAAACCCCATTACGTAACAATACAGGTCATAAGGCCCTGGAATAATCCTCCATTTCAGAAGATTAGTGTTTAGTTTTGTAGCAGCTGTGTCAACTACGGATTGAATTCTCGAAGGCACAAACTGGTGTTACTGTACTACAATTTAATGAAATGGGTTACATTATGTTTTGTCCACACACTAAACATACAGAAGACAGGATATTAGGGGAAATATGCAATTCAACACCAATTTAAGTCTTAAATTGAGACCTACTGAAAACACCTTTTGGCAGGGGTGCAATATTGAGTTAATGTGGAATTGGTTTAACCTGTGCTGGTCACTGAGCATGACACACTGGTACATTGTCATGCAATACAACAATGTTAAATGAGATGCAAATTTAATCCCATTTCCTTATGCTTTGCGCGTTTCATTAAACTATACAAGAGTGCCTACTGCACTACCCGTTTGAACCGATCTTTAAGATGACTGGCGGTTTGGGTGACACCATTTGCAGTGAAACGTGTGGCTGAATTTTTGTGCCATTTGTGCTCCCTCACCTATCGCAGCCTCCTGGCTTCTCTTTCAGACTCCAGAAGAGTCAGCACATCTCCTTCTCTGACGGGGCCCTTCACGTTCCTGATGATGGAGCGGTTGCTGTCGTCCATGAACTCAACACGGACCTGCAAGACAATCAGATGAAAAGACACGGTTAGAATAGAATACAAGTTAACGTGTTGTTAAACAACACTCCATTGGCCATCGTTTTATCTACAGATTAAGAATTGACAAACAAACGTTATTTACATTTTTTTTAAACAGTGCACGGTGTGCAATTGAGTTTAACTGAAATACCAAGTGTTCACCTAACGTTATTTTAACTAAACCACTTTAAACGGGTCAATCCACATGGGGAAAATTGTCCTTCGGAAACGTTAAACTTACGTAACTAAAACGATTCTCCGGAACTACTATTCAATTTGAAGGTAACGTTTATAGCATTACTATTCAGAGACCAAATTTAAAATGAAAAAAATGCTAACTTTTCGACATCATGAGAACGTTTACCTGTGTACATTGTCCCTGGGAACCAGTTCTTCCGAGCACCTTGGTGACCTGAAAAAAAAGTAGACGTTACATTGAAGAAGGAAGCTTTTCAAGTAAAGTATTCGTTGATGTGAACTGAATTATCTTGAATGCCTGAATAATCCACTTCAGGCTGATAGCGAACAAGCTAGCAGCTAGTAGCATGTACGGGCCTCCATGACGAGTGCACGAGAGCCGACGTGCAGTCCCCCTATAAACTACGCGTAAAAGTAAATCTAGCTTCACAGTTCTGGAACCGTTTGAAACATTAGCTGTTTGTATAGTCATTTATCCGTTTGCATACGATTATTTTGATCATTTTGGTCATTTTCTTACTCTGGCGAGCTTGATCGGCTGCACGCGGCTGGCATCCATGTTGTCAGGTTAGACCGGAAAGGAAGTCACGTGGTGCACAGCAGGAATATATGCGAACTGTAATTTACAAAAAAAGGGAAATATTACAATTTTATATAAACTGGTGTTTCATTTCAAAACAACTGGGAGAATAGAATACTAAAAAGAATACCTGGAATTATTATTATTATTTATATTTAATTTAAGAATCCTATTTCCTTTTCCGGAAATTGGCCAGTACCATCCACGCAAACTGTCGAGGGTGGAAACACGGACCATACCACCACACACTTTTTTACTATATAATTAATACTTTTACTTAATAATTTACTTTGTGTGAATGACCAGTCTCCGTTAGCTTAATCAAAATTTGAAAATGTGTACACACAATTATTATTTATTTTCTTTTATATTGAATATAAAATAAAAAAAACAATATATATTTTCGGGTTTGTCAACCTGCAGGACATATGACAGACTACATGTACATTTCACTATTAGCAATGGGATCTTTTACATGTTTTTCTGGCACGTTCATATACAGGTCATGTTTTATATAGCATAATCTTGGAGTTCGGAAGCTGGAGGGAGACAATGCACCTACTGACAGCGTTGATTCAAACGTCATGTGTTAAAGCTCTTCGGAGCCTTGTTAGTATTGGAACTTCATTATCACAACACTCTGTCCCCTACCTCCCCTTTCTCAGAACTCAAAGCCTTAAATCACAACACTAATCCTTGAGAGCAGTATTTTTAACCTCCGTTTGGATAGAATGAACAGCAATAGGATTAGAGAATCAGTAAAGAGGATGAATCCCTCACCCATGCAGTTGATCTTCTTGCACGCTGAGAGACATGCGAGGTAGCTTTTACTTGAACTTAATTTCAACCCAAAAAGCATTCGTTTCAGAGGACCACATTCTGCCTAAATGGATAACTGTTTTTCAGTCACTTGACTGGCACAACACTATTGTTGCTGTCTTCTGAAAAATTATCACAATGGAGATTGCAAAGCCTGCTTTGAAAGTACTGAAAAAACGTCGCTCCAGTCTCTTTGCGACCATAAAACGGGAGGTAAGTTTTTCAACGAGCCTCGAAGACCAAGAATGTGAATTTCCCTTTTCCCAGGACAGCTCTGTGAAGCCATGGACATCTATGGACAACCTTGACGCTCCTGATGGGAAAATCAAGCCAAGGAAAACCCCGGAAAAATCCGTACCAAACCCAAGAAGGTCAAACATTGTCAACCTGAACATAGGTGGAAAGGTTTTTCATATCCCGAAGCACTTGGTTCTCAAACACCCGAAAACCAGGATTGGCGTTCTTGCCCTGTGTGATGATCCGGTGAAGCGTCTGACTCTCTGTGACGATTACAACGTTCGGAACGACGAGTTCTTTTTTGACAGGGATCCCATGTTTTTCCACTACATCTTCCACTTTTATTGTAGTAATGTCCTGTGGGTGATGGACGGTCTCTGCCCGGTCAACTTTGAGCAAGAGATGTCGTTCTGGGGGTTGAAACTGAAGGACGCTCCAAGGTGTGTTGTAGGTACTTAATACTCCCTGAAGGCATTGTATAGCTTGGTCTGTTGCTGAATTTATATTTCCAACGTTATTCACTCTTGCAAAAATAGACAATAAATGATAATGTCCTTCTCAGGTGCTGCCGCATTCTGTTTGAGGAGAAAGTGGACGACATCAGAGACCAACTGAAGGTGAACCAAGAGTTGATTGACGAGATCAAGCCTCACCAGGACGACCAGGGATACAAAACCATGTTTCTTGGAGGTTTTCGAAAGATCCTCTGGGACCTGATGGAGAATCCTTACTCCTCACTATCAGCCAAAGCCTTTGCTGTGTTTTCCAGTCTCTTTGTGCTCATCTCTATTGTTGCAATGACAATGAACACAGTAAACGAAGTCAGGCAGTACAAACTTGCTGGAAAAACCTACATGGAGTGGATAGAGATATCCTCCATCCTCTTCTTCACCCTGGAGTACTTTTTGCGGTTACTCACAACATCCAACATCAAACATTTTGTGAAGAGTGCCCTCAACTTTGTTGATGTGGTGGCTGTGATGCCATATTTCCTCCAGATCCTTTTTGAGACCTTTGTCATGGATTCAGAAGACGTCAGTGCAAAGGAAGATTTGAAGGCCATGGCAAGAGTCAGTAAAATCAGCAAGGTGCTGAAAGTTGTGAAGTTAATGCGCATCTTCCGTATCTTGAAGCTGGCTCGTCACTCCACAGGCATGAGGGCGTTTGGTTTCACCATTCGACAGTGCTCTGAGCAGGTACGGAGGGGTATGAAACTACACAACAGGAACAGCAAAAAAGCACATTTATTGACGGACATGCAAAACAACCACAATTAGCACTTTATCACTGGATCACACTACAAACACAGAATCATCAACCATTTTAATATTGTTCCGGTTGCTGTTTCTGTTTTCTGTATTAAACTTTACTGTCCTTCTGTTTTTACGTGTCTTCGGCGGTGTTTAATCCGTCCGAAAACAAACTACAGCGCTAGCTGGTGAACAATGTGGAGGATTTAGTGGCTAAACAGGAAAATATTTCCCTCTGGAGTTTGTTGAAGACCAAAACTGAGCTAAAAGTAAAGTGAATATTGCACTGATGTTTGTTAGGTGTCCATACATACGAGCCATAATAAATTCTACTGTTCTACTAACAAGCCTTCATGGCAATTTAATAAGATGAAAGTGCCAAAATTGTGTTTAAAGCTTTTTTTCCCCCCATTCACACGAGTGGCAAGTGTCAAATTTCTATAAATCTCTTCTGTATTTATATTGAAAATCTGTAGGCAGCAGGACTGCAATTAGGATATTGGAAGCGTTATGATTTCTGTTTGTATTTGAGTTTGTAGTTTTATTGACAAATCACATCTGAGCAGGCTTTGATTTAATTCAGGCAAACAGTCCCTGTGAGCAAAAGAGGCAAAACAAATTTGGAGAAATACAATCTTGGAATCCACCGGCTATTGTCTGACACAAACTTCAACGTTATCCAAATAACTATATGTGTCATTCTAATCTGCTCTGCTCTGACTTTCAAATATGAATTTATTCAACCAGAAGAGTCAATAAAGATCCAGGTCTCATTTACAATGAAGACCTAGCAAAAAAGGCCAAAACAGCAGGCAGGTTGTTACCAAAAAATATAGGAACAAACATACAAATGCGCGCTGTTATTAACTTATTCTCTCGTTTCGTTATTTAGGTCTGCTGTCTGTTTCTGTTTATTGCCATGGGCATCTTCACCTTCTCTGCTCTGATGCACTCTGTGGAGATGGATCAGCCAGGGACCCCATTCAGCAGCATTCCAGATGCCTGGTGGTGGGCTGCGGTGAGCACCATAAACTTCAACATCCAAATCGATAAAATGTCTGGTTCTGGACGTTTGCCACTAGATGCATTAGAGTTCGGGGTGCCGCATTTAGAGAATTTTAGAAGCTTTTCTGGCGGTGTCTTAGACTCTTCCGGATCAATTAGCCTGGTTCTGAACCTTGGTAAGCTCTTCCACTCGACGGTGCTGAGGAGGTCAAAGAAGAGCTCGCTCAGGGCTGTCAGTAAGACCCAGCAGTGTGCTGCATTTCTGCTGTCAGGGATTACGCGTAATGTTTCATGCTGCCTGCCAGGTCAGAAAGGACAAGAGTTCGCAGTGCTAAACAGAAGCACATTGTGAGCTTTTATTGTGACTCCACCGATGAATAAACCCACGACGAGATCGTACAAAAAGGAATGAATTCTCAACTTCACTGGGCAGCGGATTTTCTACAGAACGGTGGCGACCAATTCGGCTCTATCCTCTCAAGCTAAATAGTTTCTTGAGCTAAATGGCAATAACAGGCTGAATGTTGTGAATGGAACGTATTTTGCAAACTATTACACTAATTCCCAAAAATTAGGAGGTGATTTGTCACAGGCGTGTTATCGCAGGCAGAAGACGCAGGATGCAGGGTTCAACACGAAAGGCTTTATTCTGGGAACAGGGTTCTCCAGGTTCACACTCACCAGACAGCACATTCGACAATGACTCCACAAAGGACAAGTTGCAGACACTCATTGATTGTTATTTGGCGGTAGAACATGAGGTGCTCCTCACAGATGGGGATAGCAAACCAAGAGAATTGAAAAACAATGATGTTTGATGTCCAACTTTGATTAAAAAAAAGATCATCTGAAAATCATCTGATCCCTGCTTTTAACTTAAAAATATAGGTCACATCATATCAAAGGATCCGTTGTTTATTTGGATTCTGTTTCTATTTTTTGTCACACTGCCAGCTATGATGAGAAATACAATATAGTATAAGCTTCCTCTCAAATCTGTTCTGTCGCTCAGCATGATAGTAGAAACCTCCTCAAACTGTACTTACTTTAAAAAAAATTACTATGGTACATCATCAGTTTTCTGAATTTCCTGCCCTCTCATTTAGGGACATGGGGATTGAATTTATCTGGTGGCAGCTGGTAACTTGTAAGTGTCTAATCCCCTCTAATACAGTGTTGTGCGTCTTGTTTGTTGCCGGTCACAGTGATTGCAATGGAAAGCGTTTCTTGGAAGTTTATTTCATTCTCTTCCTACTTAACTTTGCAACCTGGCAACGGATCTGAACAAAAGATTACTATCAATTGTCAAATTGATGATGAGCTCTGCATTTAGAATGTAAAATAACTACAGCAGCAGCGCAGGAAGATACAGCATGGTGTGCCTTTTCCTCCGGATTTTCCTTTTTAAATAGTGGAGTAAAAATCATGCATGAAAGCTAACTAGCTTTGTCCATTTCTTCCAACAGGTGAGCATCTCCACTGTGGGCTACGGAGACGTCGTGCCTATCTCCTATCTTGGCCGCTGTGTGGCGTTTTGCTGCATCTCATTCGGCATTATCCTCAATGGGATGCCCATCTCCATCCTATTCAACAAGTTTTCTGACTATTATGCCAAACTGAAGGAACAGGAGTACACTTGCACAAACACCGAGCGCACCTTCCAGCTCAAGAAACGTCTGAGGCGCAAGTTTGACAATTGCTTTGAACCCAGGATAGAGGACTCTGACGACGAGACACACTATCGGCCCGGTGGCAGGCAAACTGTCCACGCGAACGAAGATCTGGCCGCCCACTAGTCGCAACCTTGCTGTCGCAACCTTGCTGGCACTAAATGGCCTTATCATCCAAGGGTCTGGATTTTGTGGCACCCAATCTGCCTCCAAGTCTTAAACCGTTAGGACTTAAGATAAACAATGTAAGGGAGGGTGACAGAGTCGGCAGCAAGTTGGGTAAAGCTTTACGCTTCAGCCGTACGGTAGACGCTGTTTGCACGCCATCGGTAATGAGTCCTCTGTGAAGTGGACGAGATGCCACCTTCAGACAGCTTCTTGTCAGTTTCCACGAGTAGCTCTCGGCCGCATCAAATCCGGCTATACTGAAATATATTTTTGAAGCAAGGAGGTCAAGGAGTAACATTTTTACGAGACCCAACGTCACTATAAAATGAGTGTAATACTTCTGAAGAACTGTTCTCATTGGAAGTGCTATTAATTAACTACTTGGTCTCTTAGAGTAATCGTATTATGCTGCAAACAACCAACCATTTTAAACACTTTTGGCCGTTGGCTCATTTTCATTCTAGTTTTCTGATGTTATGAAGTACAATAAAAATATATTACTTCTCCAGTGCAAAGCTCTCCCATGTGCGCTGCTTCACATGTCGGCTTCTTTCCTCTGTCCAGTCGCTCAGCCTGGTGGCGGTGGGAGGTACAGCACAGCAATCAGGACCGTAGGTGTAATTTTGTTGTCAAGGATTACCAGGATTTGCGCTTGCGCCTCCTGCCTGGTAAGAGAAGGGCAAAAGTCAATCATGTTCTTTACTATTTTGGCAGCAGAGATAAACTGATCATGTGTGAACAGTCAGCTTCATTCATTCTTATTCATTCTTATTTTATCTTAGAAATCATAACATTATAAACACGACTTTTAATGCAAGTTACTTCAGCAAACTCACTAAAAAACATCCTCCTACAAGTCCGTATTTGCCACGGTGCCAGCAGCATTGTTACTTAGTGTGATCAGGCACAGCACATGAGAATAGCTTAACTAATGCCTCCTCAGTGCACTTTGTCCACTTGTGTGTGAAATGAGTTGTACAAAATAATTTGACGGCTCAAACGCTCTCGCAAACAAAAGGTTTTCATAGAAAGACACAATATGTATGATATGTATTTCATTATTAATCATTAATGACTCATTTTGTATAGTTTTGTAGATTTTTTTAAAATGTATAGACATTTTAATAATTACATGCTAATCTTGTACTCAGTTGCATTAAAAAAATAAGAATTTTCCAGGTTCAATGTGTCAATGTCTTATTGTGTTTTCATTTTTTAAATGAAATGAAAGAAAATACCAACAACAAGTTGGATGACATAAAAAAAGCATCGATATAATTTTACATTGGCGCTCTAGAACAAGAGAGAGAAAAACAGCATCACTTGCCCCAAAATAAGATCTGTTTGTCTTCTTAGCATTCTTGCATCGTCACAACTTGGAGAAGTGGAACTTGAAGTCCGTTGCTGTTAACAGATAATTGGCTTATTCGTCTCAGAGACGATGCGGCCTGTCTAACAGTATTACAGGATAAGCTAACGGGAAATATGCCAGGGCTTAAATCGTGTCGTCAGCATCACTTACAACTAAAGAGTTTTGAGAGATTCTGTCTGTCTCATGTGACTCAGCCAAGACTGAAAGGAGATAAATAGATGCAGTCCAAAGGGACACTAGCCAAGGGAGTGATGCAATCAGAGAGACAGACAGACCAATGGAGATAAACAGTACGCAAACAATGTACAAATAAAAATGAACAACGTCTCTGAAGATGGTGGTTGGTTTTCCAACAGCAGAACTCAGAGAGCTTTACGATCTGCACAGATACAACATACCAGCCACGGAGGAGGGATCCATCTCCCAACAGACGCCGTGTGTACAGAATGAACTACATAACAGAGTTACAATACATTCAATGTATATAATATAAATTATCCATATAATGAAAGTAGAAAAACAGAATAACTATGCAAAATTGCGACAACTAAGGATGACAGTAGCTGTGGATATAGCATAATAATAATAATAATAATAATAATAATAATAATAATAATAACAAAAGCAGTAATGGTGTCTATGAACATTAAAAAGTCTGAGGTTTTCATTTCACTATCCTCTGTATTTACCACTGATTACCGGTAACGGACGTCATCATAATGCCAAGCGTTGCCAGAAGTATGTTTATGACATTAAAGTGCCACCTTTCATTTATTTGCTGGAATTTTGAAACAGTTGTGTTTGGCTGTTTATGCAGTACAGTACGGCCTGCGGTGACCATGTGTGCGAATAGTTGCGTCACATGTCCTTGAAATCTTTTGCCAGTCACACTCTGTTCCAATTAGCTCCCATCCCTCTAGATGTGTCAAGATAGGCTGCAAAACTAACTCATATTGAAGGGAAATAGTTCATGTGTGGATTAAGGGACAATGGAAACTTTGGCACGGATATGCAAAAAGAACCACCACTTAAATTAAATGAAATTAATTCTCAGAGCCCAAAAATCAGAATTACAAATTTGCCTCAGCATGCTTTACAATATGAGCACATGCTCGTACACAGGAAGAAGACACACGGGCCTCATAGTTTATGATCTTTTTCTTGTTGACTCGTCTCCTTTGTAGTTGTTATGCATATATCTATGGTGGTGTGTCTTAAAATTTGTCCTTTTAAGTCTCTATCAGGTGGATTTGCTCCTCATTTTATGTTGTTTTTAGGGGAATTTTGAGTCTTTTCCTGATCGATACCTGTCTCCAAGAGGAACATTTTCTAAGTTAAAGCTTGGGTGGCACCTTAACTCTTTGGGCCCCTTCATCCAATCCATTCACTGTAAAAAAAGGTATATTGTCCCACATTAACGTCTGTAAGCATTTAGTCCATAGCATTAGCATCTAATTTTGTCAATGAATAACCACATTCAGACATCTTTTAACCCAAACATCTGTACAATGTTTTGTGAGTCTTATTGGCTCAAACAATTCTCAAAATGTCTCCCTGAATGCCTCGGACGTTAGACTAAGACTAGTCTGACATAGATCATTGTCAGACTAGTTTTTTTTTTTTTTATCTCAATGAGGGTTTAAGCCTTGAGAAGGCTTTGCATGGCTTACGTTGAGCTCTAGATCAGGACATGCTTGTCCTTTACCAAGGCTGAGCACATATCGTCAAAGATTGTGGCCTCAGCATTTTTGAAACCATCACTGCGGGTAACCTATATAAACCCCCTGGAGCTCATCACGTAAGTCAACGCACATCCCCATTGCTCTCTGAACGCCCGACCGCACACTCTGGCCAACCGAGGAGCGATAACAATCACACCATGTCGGCTAAGGCTTTGGTGTATCTGGCGGTGGTGCTGGTGACGGCAGCGTGTGCCGTTCACGCACAGGAGAGGATTCAGATGTGCGGGAGGGAGCTGATACGACTGGCTGTGTCGTCCTGTGGTAACTCTCGGCTGAGGAGAAGTATCCCGGACTTAGAGGCCGGGCAGCATCAATACACCCCTCAATGTAAGTACTTTATGAAGTACTTCCAAACACGGGGTACATTGTTTGAGGTTTGTTGCTTTGGATCAATTTGTGCGTATTGGAGGAATACCTACATGTTTTTGAATCGTTAATTTAACAAATACAATCAATCAGTTTGTCAATCAATCTTTAAGTGTTTCAAATGATCTTTCTTGGCGGTATCCATTTCCCTGCCTAAATCCCAGATATCTTTTCACAGGGTACCAGAATCCCTTTCAAGAGGAGTTCCAGGCCACCGACACGCTCGAAAATCCTCAGGAAACTGACGGGGAGAAGGGCCTCTTCTCCTCGTACCCGCTGTCCTCTCGGATTAGACGAGCAGTTGGAACAATATCAGATATTTGCTGTGAGAAAGGATGCAGCATGAAGGAGTTGATCCAGTTTTGCTAGATGTAGCCACCTGCTTGTAATGCAATAACTACATCATCTTAACATGTACTGACTTCACCAAGTGGCCTTATCCTCGACGAGAATGATTTCAAATATTTCCAATTATGGATCATTTCTGCAAATACTACACATCAGTAATTAAAGATTAGATTTGATTATATATCAATAATTATTTTCTATGCCCTACTGTAGGGCAAAATGAGTCTTATACAATACAAAGCCTGCTATCAAATTGTGTTTGTTTTGTTTTAGTATCATTTATTTTAATCCTATAATAAGTTTATAGTCCTGAGTGGACAGTAAAATAAAGCTTTTGGTGATTAGTTATCAGAGCTAGTTTGTGATATATGTTATTCCTCAGCACTTTTCCACCCTAATTAATGCAAAGCCAAACTATGAAGCTCTTTGCAATAACTACGAAGGGATGCTCTAACTCTTTGATGTGGAAAAAGTAAAGGACGGGGGCCTGCAAAACACTTAAATAATGGTTAAGCTCTCGATACAATGGATCATACACCTTCCTCAATGCAACTCTATAGCGTCTGTTAAAAAAATTAAAATGTCCCTGGTACGGTTTTTCAATACAACCGGTATAAACCAACCAGCAACGCACCAATAAACATTGAGTAACATTGTTTTTTTTATTGTTAATGAAAAAAATCAAACCGGAGTGAAAATGAACTTGCAAATGAGTCAATTCAACTGGACTGCAATAATGGACTGATTTAAGAACATGTGCACAAACACAAATACCATTTGTTCTTGAACAATGTGACACTTGTGCTCTCTCCGATTGGCCGAACCATTTAGCTCCAAATTAACATAAATAATCTCTGTTAGCCGGCTAGTTCCTCACTCTGATGGACTCTGAATGGATAATACATTGTGTTGCTGATTATCTGCTACTCTATTCTGCATCCTTCACTAAATGAAGCTTGATAGCAAATGAAATCAGCCTACGGTGACTAATTGGTTAAATGGTTTTATTTGGGGTGTGAAGGATTGCGTTATACATTCAATTGTTCTCTTTGTAATTGGTTTTAGCTGCGTTAAAGGACAAAACGCCCCAAGATGAATTTTAAATTAAAATTAATTTGTAAACAGATGATTTAGCGTGTACAGGATTGTAATTGCGGATACTTTGGGACAAAACAGTGAACATGTTACAACAATTCTGTGCATCTAGCAAACCGCTTCTGGCCATTGATTAATTGACCTGCCATGAACAATAATAATATAACGAGTTGGGCACTTGAGCCTGCATTAAATTAATTGAATAACATTTGAGGACATCTACTAAGAGAAATGACATTTAAATAAATTTCATTAATGACGAAATTCATTGCTTGAATACATTTGAAGAGCTGTCAGCTGAACAAACAAAATAGGAAGGTTTTAATGACATAATTTACGATATATGAAGAATCAAGTTGGTATCAACAAAATAACGATTTATAAATTTTGCTTGTGAAATTGAGTTCTTTTGAGGCATGAAATCAAATCAAAAGCTGTTTAAAAAGATTTTGTCAAATGTCTTTTAAATAAATAGTGATAAAGTATATACAACACATACATGTCATTTAACACAGCGTGCAAATAAAAGCGAGCTTTACGTGATTCAATGGAGAAATTGTTTGCATCGCCTCCTGTTAACCAGCAGAGAGCGACAGATCTCTGATTTCAAACGTTCTTCCTCTGACATACAGTGTTACTGCTAAACATCAATGTTACTGTATCAAGTTCCATCATTACAGCCACATTACCCCCCCCCCCCCCCAAAGCTCATTATTGTAAAGTGCAAAATAACCTCAAGTGATCCTTTAAATCATTGTGACACCAGGAGAAATCTGATCAGAGGACACTTCAAGGCCTCAGTCCATCATTACTCAGAGCAAGCAGGGGAAACAAACACCAGGCTGCATGGGCCCCCTTGATGGCTCTTGTTTATTTCTCTTTGGCTAAAAAGCTGCTAAACGGAATGGAGATGAAATCAGAGTCTCTATCTCTGTCTCTGCCTTTTGCTTTGTGTCTCCTTTCATTGAGCAGGAAAAGTAGCAGGATAGAAGATCAGAAACCCGTATCTCACTCAGAACAGCGTGGATGGGTTTTCTTCCAAGTTTGTATGCGTGTGGAAGCACCAGAGACACACAATAACACCCAAATCCCAGAAAAAGTGATTTTTCCATAATATGGGCCCTTTAAAAAAAGTGATATGAAAATAATTTACTTTTTGAAAATAGGCCTGCTTTTTAAGAAACGCCCCCGATTGGCTGGCGGCGTACACCAACGGCCCCTATTACTTCCGCTGTAGCTTCCCTGCACAGCTGGTTTCTAGCACAGCACTCAGGCGGTGCTGCAGGCAGGAACCTTCGCTGGGAGGAGAGCAGAGGGAAGCAGAGGGAAGCAGAGGGGAGCTCCAGAGGAGAAGTCTGCCGGCGGCCATGAGAGCTAACGCGGCTTCTTTTTTCATTAAACATGTAACTGGAATGGAGGTTTGAAGGAATCTCTAAAACTATTTCATTTTCTGTACGATAATAGTATAATAGGTCCTTAACACATGTACATTAGTCTTAAGTGAGAAATTATCATTGAGAAAAGTATTCGTATTGCAGCTCAGATATTGTGAAATGAACATATGTAAATATGGGACTTTTGTTTTGGGGAAAACTTTTGTGGTATAAAGTGGTCTGAGAGATCCTGTACGTACTGCAGTCATTGTCCGGAATATTTTAATAAATAGCTTCTATTGCGGGCACATGTTTATTACCGTAAACATCAGCATAAAGTTGCACTAAAATTCAAGTGCCTGCGGAGTTGACCGCAGTAACGTGATGGTACTATTTTCTTGAATTGCAGAGCGGAGTGATCAGGTGTCTGACCCTTTTTCATGATTAAGATAATAAACTACAGGTGCGTCCGCCGCCGCAGGAGGACACCGCTTGCTAAAAACAGAGGAAACATTCATTTTACCACCCGGCGAGCACCGCGTATCGAGCGCTCAGGTGACCAGAATCAAACTCGCCCCCCAAAAAAGGAAGCACAGGCGGCGGATCGATCAGTAGAGATGGAGTCCTCAGTCCAGTCCGCAGTTCACACAGGTGAGCTAAACAAACCCATTTAACTCGATGCGTCGCGATGTGCGCTCTGAAAACGCTCCGCTTTATATCTGGTTATATTCTAGACTTTCCTTTCTGTGTTGTTCTGCTGTCGAGACAGTTTCTTTTTCTGTAACGTTATATTCTACATTGCTGTTCGTGCAAATAAGAGCGAGCTTTACGTGATTCAATGGCGAAATTGTTTGCATCGCCTCCTGTTAACCAGCAGAGGGCGACAGATCTCTGGTTTCAAACGTTGTTTCTGCACCGCTTTTCCTCCTCCTGACATTTATACTGTCTGATAAATGTCAAGCTAGAAATGCTTCATATTATGGAGATTCATAACCATATGAAACAAGTATTTTGCTGTTCTTGTCGCTATCATTGATTTGTCCGGGGTGGGTCTTTGTTTCTAATGGGTCATGTAAAGTATGGTGTCAGTTTTATTCTTAATGTCTTGAGGATGCCGTAGCGGGTGGCCTCTGAACCAAAGCCAATTATTACCTCAACTTCCTTAATTAGTTTTTCTAATACAGTCTTCCATCTGCATGTCATTATACCAGCTTAGTCTGTCCGGTGGAAGAATAGAAG
Source organism: Apeltes quadracus (assembly GCA_021346845.1). Taxonomy (NCBI): domain Eukaryota; kingdom Metazoa; phylum Chordata; class Actinopteri; order Perciformes; family Gasterosteidae; genus Apeltes; species Apeltes quadracus. The sequence continues at coordinate 8,879,824 of CM037919.1, forward strand.
CACATGCAGCAAACGCATACAGTGACATTAACTACCACTTAGACACAACCTTGGGAGGTGGTGAAGCTGAACTAATGGCGCTGAGCGGGTAGAGGGCAGTGTGGTAGCATCAGCAACCAGCAATCCGACTGCAGGTGTTTTTTTTTCCCTTTTTCCCTCGAAGTTGCAGGGCTGAATGCCCCCGTGCAGCACAGATAATGTGACACTGCTGCTCACGAACCAATCTGATGGCATTGCATGCCATTCAGACATTAGTTTGCATTTGAGAACCCAATCCAGAACCATAAAAATGCACGTAAACGTCATTCTGTGCCATACAGGTGTGTGTGCTTAAAATGTATATAAGTTGCAAATATACAAATCAACCTTTTTTTTTTCTCTCGTGATGGGTAACGTCTGCTGGATTAGCAAGAAGATGCTCCAAAAAGTGAGCTGGACGAGGTGGAAAAAGGCATATTGGATCATCTGCATTGAAAAAATAGTAATGCGTTGCAATATGTTTTAACGTTACTCAACATATTGCAAAAGATTAAAAAATCACAAGATCACGGTGCCTTTAGTACCTTCTAGCACCCCTTTCCTTCATTGATCGAATGCTAACATCCCCTGAAGTAACCCCTTAAACTGTCTCCTCTGTAACCCTGACGCCGCGTCGCCTGGCAGTCAAACGTCCAGCGGCTGCACGTCCACGCGCGCAGCTCGTCTCACGCCGATGCTGGAAGTTGTCGCGCCATGTTAAGGCTGAACGGATTAAGCACAGAGACTGAATCTGCACATGCATATCTGTCCACATGGTTTGCTTGAGGAACACTGACTCCTCCTTCGTTTCAGAGCTGGCGAAGCACCTGTTGAACGGGAGTGAGGGGAGGAACAATGAGGGAGGAGAGGGAGGCTCGGCGAAAGCGGCGGGCAGACTCTGAGGAATGATTAATCGCGCTGCTTTCTCCCAGCTACTCCCGATCGCTCTGTTGCACCTCTTTCTCTCCGTCCATCGCTCTCTCCCTCTCATCCCTCCACACACTCGTGTGCGATGCTGTGTGTTGCTGATGTAATGTTGACCAAATGTTCCTGAGTGGGAGTGCTTAGCAGGTGCGCTGCGCTGGTTCAAAGATTCCGTTTTTAAAGGCGTCGCTATGACGATTTGAGAGACAATTGTACTCCGGGATGGTAAAACGGGGGCTATGTGATGACCCAGAGGAATGATTGCCTTCATGGCTCTCTGACTTATGTTAAATAGGTTGCAGTATTTTTAAAGACTTAGTCATGATGTGACATATTGCGTCGTATATTCATACACGGACACTGACATCGGCGGCTTGCCTTCTTCGATAGTCGCTGTTATCAGCTCGGTCCTTCTCAGGCTGCTGTTAGAACGTGAGCAGTCCATCCGATACACTTTACCTGATCAACGCTAAGCTGCTGGTGTGGCATCCAGTTCTCCACCCCGTCAGGGTGTGTGAGGGCGTGTTGTGTGAGCGACTCAGTTGCCGACTTCAGCCCTGACGAAAAGAACGGCAACAGCAGGTAGATTATCTTGGGGCAGTAAAGTAACTCGACCTCTTCGTCTCTTCCAGTGCTTTGAGGGAGTTGATCATCTGCTTTGCGAAACACATTACATTTCTAATGGTAGGTCTTCATTATCAGAATCGGCCTTCATGTCTTTTTTCAACAGGAATTTGCTGAATGTGTTGTCTCACAAAAGACAATATAGTAACTTCCTTTTTTTATTTAGGTCAGCACTGTGGGTCAGTTTGGGCTGTGGTGATGATGGCCCATGCTGACTTTGTATGTTCAGCTTGGTTCTCCTGGCTGTAGACGTTTTAGATGGTTTTAGACGCTGCTACATTTATTCGAAAGAGTGACGTTCCTGATAATTAACTTTGTTTTTGTAGACTCAGTTCTGACTACGCCTGAAGGCATATCGGTCGATGTCACATAATTGGCAAGATTTGCAGGAAAATCCTTGTTTTCTTGATCAGACCAGAAGAATCCCCTGCAGCTTGGTCGACAAACACACTTACAGAGACCCCCCCCCCACCTCCCCCAAACCCCAACTCTAACGCATTTGTGTGTCCTCTACCCTTCCTTCCCCCCCCTCTGTGTAGGTGGGTCCTCTCCGCTCCTCTTTCTCTTTCCATCCATCTCTCTTCCTCTCTCTCGCTCTAGCTCCCCTGCCATGCATAATTAAGTTTCAAGTGGAAGTGCACCCTCCCTCTGTTTCTCTGCCTTCCTTTCTTCCCTTATACCCCGTGCCCTCCTTGGACCTTCACCGGGGGCAGTGCCAGGCCTGTCTCGTTAAGCGATAATGTTAAAATCACACCGCGGCGGCCGCCACTGTCGCCGCCTCCGTCCCCGGGTTCATTCTGCAAAGGCTCTCTGGTTTCGTTCGCTCCGTCATCCTATCCAGCCCCAGTCATCAATACGCAATGCAGGAGCTCCATCCGCCTGTGTATTTGTCTTTGAACGTGACACAAGGTGATGTTTGGGTACTGACCAACTCCATGTTAATGTGCATGTTAATGAGTTTGAAGGATCGGACTTCCTCCTTTCTCCTGTTTCATGTCTTTCTCATTTATTCAGCGAGTGAACACATCGGACCAAATCCGCAGCTCAATACACAGCAGAATAAAGTATTTAAAGAATGAGATTATCTATTCATGTAAAGTACATTTTGATGAATAGCCTATATTCCATTCAAAGCTAAGCATCAGATTTAAGATTTTATTAGAATTTAAAATCTTTATTAGTAGCACTCAATGTTTTATCAACTTTCATATGTAGTTTTAGTCCTGTGACTAATATGAGGGTTTATTGAACACTATAGTAAATAGTTGTCTTGCAGTCAAACATACTCCAATATGCAGCTTTTTCAAGAATTTAATCAATAATTTTACTCGAGCTTAATTGTTCTGAAATGCAGACATGAGTCTAATGTTTAATGGTCTTAATCATTCCTCAGCAGTGAAGCCGCATCGCATCGGCTCTTCAGAAACGACGGGGGACTCCCGTTAGTCGATACTGCTTTAGTTCTGTTGCATGAGGTAGTCCATGTTATCAGCTACTGTGCCGCTGGCCCTGTGGAGGCGTTACACGATTTAGACTGGTAAATGTACCTGGCTGGTCGCATGAGGTACTTCCAAACATCTGGATTGTATCCAAATGTTTAAAGTTGTGGGCAAAGGCTGGGACACCCTCTCTGAGTCACTGCAGACGGAGCGATTCAGTCTGAGATCCAAATTTTAAAACGGTTTGAACGCAACCACACTCAAAGTCATCTGTTTGCTCGCCTGCTTAGTGGAGATCAGTTAAGTGTCTATTCGTGATTATAGCATGGAACTGGTAGCCATGAGCACACAGAGAGGCAGTTCTCGTGTCAGACACTTCCACCGCACCAACTCGAGCCAAGACTTGAATATAATCCAAGGCCATCTGCTGGGTAGATCCTTCGATATGCTAATTAGGAGTTGCCAATCTTTCCTCTTTTACAGTCGAGGCCTGACCGGGCCTTCTGAACGGGGGGGTTCTACCATGTCACAGATGCATTGGAATACGTGTTAAGTTTCAAATGAACCTGTGGTAAACTCCTTCCCTCATAGGCAATGTTATAGATGTGTGAATCTGCGCTAACCTGTTGAATAATAGTTTTTCTTTTTGTTATTAATTGGAGACATTTCCCTGTGAAGTTAAGTGGAATCAGGCAATTTTTACGCTAATGGATGAATATAAACCGTACATTGTTGCAGCACATTTTTGCATAATGTTTTAGAAAATGGCCCGCAGAGTAAAACCATTACTGAGCAACAGAGCTGGAGGTTTGCTGGGAAATGTTGTTTTGAGTTCTGCTGTTACTATTTACCAATTACCAGCACTGTTGGGATACAGACAATAATGAAATGCCTTTTTTTCCCCTTTTTTTTTTTAGGGGTACTTATTCATTAAGGCATACATTTCTGTTTTTACATCAGAAAAAAATTGTCAAGGGGAAACTATTACTGTGAAGAAAACCACCTGTTGCCGTGCATGATGTGAAGCAGGCCTATGTGTAGTCATTTGAACCACACGGTGCTTACAGGGCTCCTTCTGCCCAGTGTGCCAAGATAAAATGGCCGACAACTTGACATGATAAATTCAACACCCAAGACGTCGATGATTTGTGCACAGATGCGCTGTTTTTCGGTTCCCCCACCTCGATCGCAGATGCCGCGATGGAGAAGGGAAGACGTGCGCTGAGTCACAGCTCTCCTGTTGCTCGGTTTGCATGAAGTTGTATTTTATTGAGATTATGTATAACATTTTGGGTGAGCGGATCTCGGATATTCAATCATTTTTGATCTAAAAATTAAATGAGTCTACAAACCAAAATGTGGCTACAGTGTTGGATAAATCATGTGGATTCTGTTTCACACCATGTTTTCTCTCAGTTTAACCACTCTGCTTATTCAAATCTCCAGCAAGAGCTTTAAGTCAGTTTCTAAAAGGAAAAAGACTGATTTGACGTAATGGGAACATCCAAACGCTAGTTTTAACTCGTAAAAGCCCAATCAGTAATTTGACATTCACATGATGAAATTCTACATATATTTTTTGAGTGTTTGAGTTGGGAGTCAGAAATGTGTGTTCCTCAAATTAATCATAATTGAAAATAAAAGCAGTTTTACAAGTTTTTACTAGTTTGTAATAACTTTTTCACATGTTCATAACATGTTATATGGGCACATTTTCAACCCTAAAACAACTACAATCAATTTATCTGAGATTTCCATTTTGTAAAAATTGTTCATACTACAGAATATTGCAATAGGAAATATGTAAACTGAGATAGAAGCTGTCCGGTTACAAATATATGCAGAGTAATTCCATATTAGTACTATTATGCAAGGCTCATCTGCATGTCTGCCCATACAGTCAATTACTGTACACGCATTGAGTATTCCAAGGCCACATCCATAAGGACACACAAAATCTCTGACATGCAGCATTTTACCCCCACAGTCCTTTTGCACACTTAAAAAAGCCTTGATTTCCCTCTGGCAGCTGGGAAATGTGATCCATTACAGTTCATGATGAAGAAGCAACTGTTCTAAAAATCCAATTTAGAGACTTTATAGAGAGCGATGCAGGCAAACCCCCCTCTTCGTCATCGCCATACCAAAGCAAAAATGTGGCCCGGCTCACACTTGCATCCTCTCACACTCTCACAAGTTTTATGAAATCCTCCCTCAATTATACAGCTTCCCGCTGGAAACTGCGTCGGCATCTTTCCAGCATTGCCTGGGTTCGGTCTCGGCAGGCGGCGCTTCACTGCTGAGTGTGCAGCCCCCCCAAGGTGGGGGAGGGAGACCTCCTCTTTCGGGGTATCATCCGCTCTACCATCTAATATTAATCAGCTGCTGGGAGATTCGTGACGTCCATTTGAATGGCTGACAATGCACTGTGGTGGTTGTTGATGTGGGTCCACATTAACGAGGTATAAACGGTACACACATGAGAGGGCGTATATGGAGGCTATCCTGCGTCATGAGAATAAGTTGTAATATGTAAATTAGTTTTTTTTTTTTGTTAAAATATTTGCAATCTTGTAATTCTGACATTAAAAACCCATCAGTGTTTTAGAGGAAACTACATGTGAACCGTGTGTTTCAAGTGTTATCGATGATAGTTTGCTTTTAACAAGTCAATTCTTATCTAGTTAATAAAAAAAAAAATGTAATATCCTTTTTATAGAAGTGTTAAAAGTAAATGATTTTAGATGAATGCTTTTGAGTAATAAAACACATCACTGCATAACACACTGTCCCTAGTCTCTATACATATCTTTATAAACCTGCATATACGGTGGATGCTCCCTCTGATCCCAGAGTGCGTCTACTCGCACAAACGCAACTGAACCACTTTCTTTTTGACATTCGTCACTGCGGCAATGCACTGCGAAACAAATTCCTATCGCTATACATTACAGGTTAAGAAAAGGGAGCCGGCAATGTGTTGTATATGCCCGGTTCGATTTTTATGTAGCGTCCACAGGCTCGTCCATCATTGCTCTGCAAGGCCCCGTTGTGCACTGGGCCCCTGACGAGATCTTGTCTTTGCACCGCTATCAATCACCCGGCGCTTGCCCGGTCCCGGGCCCGCTGTGCAGGAGGGGGCATGTGTCGAAGCCGCGGGGCTTCCCTGCCTCCCGTTCCCTCCGCCTCCCCGTCCCACGGTGACGCCAACACACGCAGTCGTTCGTCATTTGAATGGCACGGTTATATGTGTTTTCATACTCGTCCGAACGTGACCTCCGTCGGTCTTCCTCTCTGTCTCAGTGCTGCGAGGACCCCATTTGCGTTTAATGACCGGGGGCAATGGGGTAGTAATTGAGTGAATGGATGGAAAACTAGGTTGGTTTTGACCCACATGACACCACTCAGCCGCGTGGTGATACTTGGGTCAGAGCCATCTGGAGTTCAGGCCTTCATAAAACCATATGTAAACCCCAACTACATAGTCGGCATCATAAACTGACGGCAGGTTGCCGTACAGTAAAGTGGTTGGATGAAGGCCAGTGCTTTGATTTGTGGTTTCATCGCTTGACATAATTTTTGTTCACCAAGCCCACGGAGTAATAAACCTTCCCTGCTCAGATGGCTTGATGTGTCCATTTGCTAACTCCTGTTGATTGTCGAATGATGAGGACGTAAAGGGTTAGACAGACATGACGCTGAAGCGTCTGCCTTTTGCTGGACTAATCCTTTTTCCTCCCAAAGTCAGGCGGATTATAATTTCAGGAATGCTCGCCCTTCACAGCTTGATGAAAGTCACGACCCATCGGCGAGCACGGAGGGATTGGGGGGGTGTGAAGCGCACTGGTGGGAGGCGAGATGGGGGAGGAGGAGGGAGATGGGGAGAGGGCTTAATTAGGCCAGATCACTGCCGCTCTCCAACACCACCGTCCCCAGTCCTCACACTACTCCCTTAGATGGCCTCCTCTTAATGTCCTGTGAAATCCTATTCCAGTCCCCTGAGAGCACTGAGGAATCAGAACAATAAAAGGACACATTTTAAAGTGAGGCGGCACTGTAGGGAAATGGACTGTTAGGGACACATGGAGGATGTTGTGGGCTGGTAAATAACAAGCAAATCTGTCTGACCCATTACAACAAACGACCCAAAACGCAGCAGTCTAGAAGCTGTTCCTGCACTTTGTGATTCCCAGTTATACTTCTGATATAGTTATAGTGTCTCTAGGAAACACGTTTTCTTTTATTGAGGGACTTCCTAACAGATAAAATTGGCTCACATTTGTCTCTGTTTGAATAAAAGAGCTGTTTTAGCTCAAATGGCTATAAGTTGATTATTTTAGTCCATTAATTACAGTTTCAAAGTTACAGTGGTTATTACAATATTCTCTTCACTTTATTGATTACATAGTTCTAGAATGATGGCAGTGTACTGGTGTGCACTAGGTGTATTTTATTATCGGTTAATTTGTGAACCCGGTCGTCGAATTTATTTATAATATCCTACATTTCTGTGGACTTTTTTTGTTTTCCTGAGGCAGTGAAGCGAACAGGCGTTCCGGCACCAAGCGGCAGCGAAGACATCGAGCTAAAGGGAGGCGGTCAAATGGAGACAACCAGCGTCAACATCCACGGAGACCTGAGACACGTCGGCTAAAGATACACATGGAATATAAATAATACAGACTGGACAAACCGCTTACCAGACAGAGGCGGCCAGTTGAGACACACACTCTCTCAGAAAAGTAAGTAAAGAGAAGCTAAAGCTAATTTTTTTTGCAGAAACAAAGTTAACTGATTAAATCCAGGACCGGTTGCCACTTCAACCGATGCCATCACGGCGCCATTTATCTTTATCATATCCGATACAAAGCAATGAACCTGAAGTAATGGAATGATGATGAAGTAGATTTAACAAAATCTGTTCATTGTTTGCAATTCAGCTTTGGCTTAATGCCAGACTACAGGGAAGGAAAGGAAGAGTTGCCCCTCCATGTAGCAGTTGATTTGTGATTAAACGATATCTAAAAGAGGTGGTTGTGGTAAACGGCATTTAAATAGCCTCTTGCATGAGTGGCTGTGAATTAGTTTGGAGAAATAAGGCCCTGTTCCAATTAACTGTTCTGCAGTCACAGGTGTGTGTTTCCCCCCCGTGGTTTGCGGCTGGCCTGTTGGACTTTGCATTTTTTGTTTTCTTCATCACATAGACCAACATGCACACGCCTCCTCTGCAGCAGTTTGGCTGCTCCTGTTTCTCTCGGTAATTATAAGCCTCTGATTAAGTGCGTGAGTGAATATTTCAACCAGCTGGAGTCCCCTCTGATGCCCGTGCTTTTCTTTCTGCGGTATGTTACGCCTGGGTCCCCCCCCCCCGCCGTGTGACCTGCAGGTGACGGGGAAACCTGCCACCAATGTGCCCGGAAACCCTCATCGCCAACACGGCAACATGAGCTAAAAATAGTCCGCTGGTGATGAATAATAAAACCGCTCCCCATATGCCAAGCGTCCTTTTACTGTCCTCCTGATTCCAGTGTGTGGGGCTAATTGTATGCCTTCATTTAAATTGGGCTCTTGTTGAAGATGAATGTAAATGTCCAGCTGATTTAGAAAGATACAAATAGACTTGAAGACATATTGTGTGTTTGTGTGTGTAAATATCATGTATTTCTTTATTTCAATGGTAAGCACTGTGCATTGTTATAGACACATGTCTATAGTGTGTTTAAACCGATTAAAGTATTTCTCTCAGGAAAGAGTTGCGGACATAACTGGTGTAAAATCATGGAAATGACAGTGCCAGTATTTGTGAAAATGTTGTATTATAAATCCTAGATGCCAATACTGGTTCAGGACTAAACTGATCAGCATCCATGTCCTTTTAAAAAAAAAAAAGATGAAGATATATATTTTTTAAAGAGCTGTGTAATTTAAGCCTGGTGTACAAAAGAAAAATCGTGCTAAATCCATGAAAGCGGTACCGTCCTGTTTGGAGCAAATGACACGGCGCTCCCTTTTTCTGTTTTTCCTCGCTGTCTGGTCACGATTCAAAGCTCTCACAGCGGGAGCTTTGTGTTGATGCTACTGCAGTCCGCATGGGAACACCCCCCCCCTCCCCCCCATGCAAATCCCCCTCCTCCTTTCTTTCTCTTTTCCTCCTCCATCTCTCCCCTCCTCTTCCTTTTCCTTCTGCTTCTCTTTCTCTCCTCCTGCTCTCCTCCACCCACGCACGGCTCTCCACGACCAAGATGCTAAAAATAGCACCAGGAATCCCCGCATCAATTCAGAGGGAGGAGGAAGGGGGACGTCAGCGCACACACACAAGGTCATAAACCCCCCGTTCCCCCCCGTCCCCTTTCCAGTGCTTTCCTTGATTTGTCACATTAGCTTTTTATTTGTATTTGTCCAGACGACGCACACTGTGTCAGATTCTACGTTATTGTCCTGATTTTTTTTTTTATCGACTCTGCTGTAAATCACATTGAAATCCCCTACAATAAACACTTTAAAGAGCCAGATGAGAATGACATTTCACTATAAACTCAAATACAAATAAAAGACATAGCCAGTTTTTTTTAATCAGAGCACAGGAGGACATGGAGAGAACATGCAGGAGGAAAGAAGAGGGGGCGAGCCAGTAGCTGTAACAATAATCTGAGCATGTGCTTGCAATAATTCAGAGGGTGTATTCCCTGTTATTCCATGCTGCAAGCGACAGGAGACTGCAATGACTGGGAGAGACGCTATTCTTAGTAGGAGACTATTGATTTTCTTGCTGTCATTTATGATCACCGTTGATGTGTCTTCTGCTCGGAGAGAGCCTGCTCGTGCAACCTCCATCAGATAAAAGGTATGCTTTCCCTTTTCCTTGACTTCATTCTCTTTTCTGTCAGGATCAGTTAGAAAAAAAGGGAGTGGGAAAAGATTGCATGATGAAAATGCAATTACAGGCTCTAATATCTGTAGCTAATAACCTCTTATAGCCCAGCTCATTCGCATAGTCTCACCTAACAGCATTAGTGCACCACTTTCTTTTCGCAGGGATGCATTTTCTTATCTGACATAGCAACACCTTGAGGACACACAACTGTTTCTGTGTTACCGGTGTGGAATATGAAGGAATATTCCCGGCGTTAAACAATGCTGCAAGGTGATGTGCGTACAGCATTTTAACTTTTTTTGTGATCACATTTAAGAGCGTGGTCTTCTTGGAACAGTTTCTGAGGGATGTTTTCTTGATGCCTCTCAGAGTGTACAGTCCACTTCTCCCTGCTGGTGGTAAATACGGGGGGGTCAGTTGGTCATCTCCTTTGTGTTTGTTGCGCCTCTGATGATGAGACGGGGGCCGAGTCTTTGAACCTTTGCATTAATGATGAGCTTTCTCATCTCTTTATCTCTCATCACCATATTTTACAACTGGGCAAACCTCTCTGAGCTGTCTTGTCAAACACTGGTCCCATCCGCCCACACAGGTATGCACATGTGTTCACATGTGCACGTTGATGCACAAACACACCGTGTGACGCACACCTTCTGGGAAGACATGCACGTAGGCATAAAGCCATCGCCGACTGTACCTCACACGCATCAGACTGCATTATAAATGGGTCTTGCCTTGTTTTGTATGTCGTTCTCTTCTCCTCATCACGTACTGCTCTATTTAATGCAGTGACATCATTGGGCTCCGTGAACAGAAGTGGATGGTCCAATGCTTCTGTAAAGGCCGATCCCGGAGAAAACCAGGCAAGTGTTGTACGAGCAAAGCAGACGTCATGGACAACTGTCCAAAAATCATTGCTACATTAACGCTGCCAGACCGCGGTTAGAGGTCGGAAAGAGTGTGACGTTTAGTGTTTAAAAGCGAATGAGATAATGTCTCGTGGAGATAAATGAGTTGAATAAAAGGGAGGGCCTTCAGAGGAAAAATGGACACCCAATGAAGATTTTCATTTTTGTCTGTACTCCAGATGTCGTCTCGCATTTTTTCCTCGTAATTTCAAATCTCAAAATGACTAAATAAATAAAGAGCAAATCTAATCGTACAGCGATCGGGACTGGGCTGCGACAGCCTTTAGCGTTCCAAAGAGGAAACGAGCATGACGAGGTGGCGGTATCTGTGTGCGCCGAGGATCGTTTTGTGTGGCCGATGGTGACTAATTGCCCTCTTGTTCCTCCCCTGAGGTGGAGGAGAACACTCGCCCCTCTGCTGCTTTAAGCTTATGACTGTGTCAGGATTACCGTACATGCTTTTTGAGGGGATCTCTCCTCATCTCGGATGTTACCTGGCATGCCCGAGCGTTACGGCTGCAGTCTGCAGGGGCCACTTTATCATTCCCTGCACCTTGGCTTTCCTTGTAGCGGTAATAGAAAACACTTTATCATAGTTGTCCGCCTCGCAAAGGCCTCTTCACTCATTTATGGGATGCTAACATATCAGCTGATGCTTAACAATGACTCTCCGTGAACCCCTTCTCTTCCCTGAGTGATGGCACAGATTCATTTGGGCATCATGAGCAAAACTGACTGACGATCTCGGCAGTCGAAGATCAAACCCGCCGCGGCCCCGGGGTTGCCGCTGTGCTGTGGTTGGCAGCAGACGCTCCGTTTTCAAGCGTGCCCTCGGCATCCTCTCACGCCGGCTGCACCGGGTGTTCGGTGACGCCGCAGCCTGGGTTGAGTCACGACTCGACCCTTATCTCTGTGATCGCAGGTTGTTCATGTGTGGAGCATATCGGCTCGGTTCACGCAGGCCAGTCGATCTGTCGAGCTGAATGTGTTCCGCAATATTCAACGGTATGAACACTGGTTCAAGGCTCGCCTTCGCTCCTACGCCACCGAACCGTCTCTGCGGGAGGCATCACTCCGGTTATTCGTCCTGGCGTGAGATGCCATTCCATTCTATTCTCATACCATCCATTTCAAAACCTTTTGAGCAGGAACTACAAACTAAAAGGAATGATAAATGAATAAACACAGCGGCGCTTGGTTGTTAAAAGGATATATCTTGAAAGGTAAAAGTATGTCTGAGACATACAGGGTAAATATTACATGACTGTTCACCTTCAATGGACTGCAATTGAACTTAAGTGAATGCTCGCTGCCAAAGCAGACATGTGTTGTGGCAAAACAATTGTAAAACTACTCAGACTAAGCATTGATAAAACCAGGTGACTCCCACTACAGTCAGACTTCCAAAGAACAATGAAATACAGCATATAGTATCTTTAAGAATGGTGATTATTGATCACGTATGACTTCTCTTTAAGCATAGATAATTCTGTCTTAAGATAATTGGCTAATTGCTGTATCTGTGTGTAATTTAATTTGGCTCACTCCACAGTGCAACACATTTTCAGTCTTCCTCTCTTCAATTGAACCTTTTTTTGATCTTTTCTGTGTTGGCGCACCTGCTCTTTTTAGATATCTCTCCCACTCGGTCCGGTTTTCTCTTTCTCACACAGTGTGCTTTCTCTCTCACACACACAGACACACATACTTGCACATCCCTCTGCTTCGCCTTGGTTGGTTTTCTCTTTCTCTGTAATTACGGGCTTCTAATCTACTTCCTATGTTACGTGCTGCAGCCATTGTCCTCCTCAATGTTTCCTCCTCTAACATTTTAGTGTCACTGATCTTCCTCTGCTTCTCCCTCCAGGAGCCATCAATGCAGAGACGCGCAATATGCTCTAACAAGGCTGTACGGGCCTCGTTTGACGGCTGTATGTGACAAATCCAAGAGGTACTAAATCCGGATGGCAGCTTATGCTAGAAAGAGGCCATTGGAGTGACATATTGTGGCATAGTTATGGGTGTGGGGGTGTGATGAGTGAATGAGGGGGAGGGGAGCAAGACGGAGAGAAAATGCGGGCTTTGTCGCCCATAGCCGGTTGCTGAGTGAGTGTTTGTGTGTGTCCGGGAGTTGTAAAGTTTGATTTAATTATTAATGTGGAAGCAGTGATATTACTTCCCAAACTAGCAAATGAAACTCCATCTTGCCACAGAACTCGCACAGGTCGCAGTGATCAATTACTTAATGAAAATGATCAGGTTTCTAATGCAGCCCTGCAGAGCTCCACTCCAAATTCTTGCAGTACACGTAACTTAAAAACAGAGTGTTCCTTAGCTTTTTCCAGTGGTTAGGCAAAGTGTGCCAGCGCTGCAGTCTTTAGAATCATCAAAACTCCTAATGGCTGCACCAGCTTTAAGGAAAGGATTATAACTTATTAAGAATGTCTAATGTATGAGCTAAAAGTTGGCTCCCTCAGTGTCCCGATCCCCTCCCGCCTCGTTGGCTGCGCTTCAACTTCTCTCTCCTGCACTAAACCTTTTGTGTTTCTTTTATCCATGCTCAAATGTGTGCAAAAATATGCATTCAGAGCATTTAACAAGCAGGCAAGTCAAACTCTATCTTAAATCAATCCTCAAATGGCTCAGTTCGTTGTAAGCATTATATGCTGTGACCCTGTGAAGAGACAACTATACACTGGAAAAGATCGGAGACAATCCAGGGTCCACTCCAGAGGCAGACGGTGACCAATCATGGCCCTGTGCATCAGATCGTTCTAAAGCACAAGCTGCACTTTGACCTTATTCCAGGTAGTGATATAAAGTTGTGTGTTTTTTTTTATAAATGTATATATTTGACTACATATTCTGCACCAAAATCCGCAATCCACTGCGGTTAGAGGTTGCAAGCATTACGGCCTATGATGAAATTTCCCCTTTTGCACATCAGAGGGAGTTTTTTATAAAGTGCTGTAGCCTAAAAGTTCACTTGGTTAGAGAACCACCATTGACCTCTCCATCTGAGTGGTCTGATGGAAAGTTGAGCTGATGCACCAGAATTTGAGCAGCTTCAGCAGTCTTGAGTTTACTGAATCGAAGGGGGGCGGCAGTCTTTTTCTTTTGGAACTCTTCTTGATCCCTCCGCATGGACTATTGAGAGTCTCCCTACATGAACAGTATTGATGGGTTCAATGTTTGCCAACCACCAGGCAGTTTAGTATTGTGTTAGTGCCATAAACCAATTACACGCTTGAAAAAATGTATCCTTTCATCCAAGCTGCAAGACATCTCTGACTGATGGACAGTTGTCCGTCCTACTTGGACTACGGACAGCTCCTTCTGACCCTCTCTGTCTCCTTCTGGAGCCGGTTTCCTTTCCACTGGCACAGTGAAGCCTTTAACATGTTAAATCAAAAGCATGCAGAAGCTGCACACACACGCACACATCAGGCTGCAAGCCGATTGCAAGCTCTGCATGCAAAATCCATTATTAACATTTCTCTGTGGTAAAACAAAACTAGGCATATTTAATATGATTAAATGCAAGACTGAAAGGCTCAGGCTATATGTCATGAGGTAATCGTTATAGCCATGTTTGTTTGATCCGTTACATGTGGGCCAACAAGTGGAAGTGTGTTCGGGAAATTTTGCAAAAGTGACACTTTTTTTGGGCTATACAGCTAAGGGCCATCACTTCCTAAACGTCTCCAACGTCACTTTAGCGGACGTTTAACCGACTCGTATCTTCTAATGCTTTGTCGAGATAAGATATGTTTGACAGGCCCGGGGATCCGTTCTCGTGACGTAGTAAAAAAAGGTTCTTATAATGGGTGCTTATGGCAACATTGTTTAAAGTCGATCTATTGGGGTCACAGTGGATTAAGGCAATCAACCATGTGAGCAGGATTTAAGCACCTTTCCCATACTTAAGCCGTAAAGAGCGATCGATCCGCAGCAACCTGGACCGATATTCCGTAGAAGGCGGTGTTTTAGTTATACAGTGACGTTTAAAGGCAGGTCTTGGTCAAACCTACCAATGATACAAGTCAGTTATATTCTGCTGGGAACGATCGCAATGCACGGGTGTCGGAGCTCTGCACGGCAAAGGAGCAACCACAGCGAGACGAGGCGATCAAGGGGATGCGGCATCGGTGCGCGGGAGCTGTCCATCAGCACCACGTCCCCGACGAAAAGCAAGCGAGCAGCGAGCAAAGCGGAGACCCAGCTGCGCCTGTTTTCAGCCTGCCGCCCCCGCCCTCTTATCAACACCGAGACCGCACATCCTCCACCGCCGCTCACCGCCAGAGCCTCCAGGAGCTGCCGTGTCTGAGCCAGCCCTCTCGGCGACTCGTTCACAGCGGCGACCCTCTGGCGAGCTACGACACCGCCCAGCCGCCTTCACAAAGAACCGGGGAACCAAGCGGCACCGGGAAGCCGGCGCACCTGCAGCAGGATCCCTGGGCCCCAGTCGGCTCTCAGCGGCAGCAGAAACCGCCGCAGTTGGAGAAGCAGCCGGTTTTTCCGAGCTGCCACTGCAGTTTTTCGGAGCAGGAGACGAGCCTTTCTCAAAACCGTAACCACCCTGACGATCTTCTCCCACCACAGCCCTCCCCATCTTTTCCGCCGCCTATACCGCCGCCACCGACGTCGTCCTCCTCCTCCTCCTCCTCCCTGCAGTTTTCCCAGGAATCTAAAAGGAGCGATCGTCTCCGAAGGAGTGCCAATAATTGCCAACAGGCAAGCATCGTGGAACGCTGCAGGGGAGGAGGAGGAGCAGGAGGGCAGCGAGACCACAGGCAGTTGTTGCAGCAACAGCATCAACAGCACAGTCATTTAAGACTCCAACAGAGGGACCCCTCCCCTGAAAGAATCCATGCAAACTTGCAGAAAGGGCGCTCTTTAAATGTATGCGAGTCTACCGAGGCTAACAGGAGAGCGTTCGAGTCTCGGACCCAGGAACTGCAGCAGCAGCAACAGATCCCACAACTACGAGCGCAGCAACAGCTACTGGTGGGGAGCAGCTTGCCTATCAACTACTGCGCCAGTGGCTCAGGAGAGCTATGTAGGACTCACCAGGCTCCACTGCTGCAACAGCAAGAGCTGCAGCAGCAGCAGAAGCAGCAGCAGCAGCGGCAAGGCGCACTGGGGCTCTGTCCCCAGCGTCCGCAGCACTGTGAAGACCGCAATAAGTCTGGGTGGATCACCGCGCAAGGCGATCAGACGCAGCCACACAGCCGCGACTCCCGCGTAACAATCCCAGCGACACAACAGGCATACGCGGGGAACTCGTCCACTACCGGCAGCAACAGCAGCAAAGACAGCCCCAACTACGGCTCGAGCTATCACCTGTGGCCGGAGAGCCCGCATAAAGGAGAGGAGAGGATACGCATCGACCACCATAAGGTAGATGGATTCGCATTTTCTCCTGCGAGATCTAATTAGGCTCTAATGGCAAAAGAAAAATGTTTTTAACGTGTTTTCACTCAATGACCACGCCTGTTGTATCATTTTGATTCTCACATTTGTGTGTACGGTGTGCACGCGCGTGGTGTGTGTGTGTGTGCGTGTGGGGGGCGGGGTGTATTTAAATCGTCATTCAGTGTTGTGCAGCTTTCCCAAAAGCGCCGTTCTAACTACCGCACATTTAACCCAGTGCGTGATTTATCGTACCTAACCTGCCGTTTGTTTCATTTGGGCGAACAAACAGGCGCACGAATGCGATCGCGAACACACGGACACGCGCGCGTGCACACACACACCTGTTTCATGTTGCAGTGTTGTTTTGTGGGAGCCCACCACAAATCTTCTAATGACGCTCCCCGGCAGCTGAATTAGACGTGTTGTTGCCACAGAACAGAGGGGTTTCTGAGCTGATGGGTTTCACCGCTCTGACATAACGTTTGGGCCTGTACCTGTCAGTGTGGGCGCTCCAACTCACTTCATTCCATTTAAAAAAAAAAAGTGTTTGCAGAATGTGTGCTTGGAGTTGCACTCAACGACC
This sequence comes from Apeltes quadracus, assembly GCA_021346845.1. NCBI lineage: Eukaryota > Metazoa > Chordata > Actinopteri > Perciformes > Gasterosteidae > Apeltes > Apeltes quadracus. The sequence goes on from CM037919.1 coordinate 8,896,609, forward strand.
AAATACAGGTGTATATGCAACATATAATATACTATAAGTATAGACATAGACCTCTTAGTCTTGTAATTTATTTATTAACCATCGAAATGACAATGAGGTGGAACATTCTTTGGAACAAGGATCAAAACATATTGGAGATAATATCGGGTAAAATAAGTTAAGTTTGTAGCACAAGTGTGGTAAAAAGTACAAGCCGTGGGTGAGAATGCATTCTTTAAAAATAAACAAAACGTAATTTGTTTCAAGCAGTCTCTCGGGAATTATTTAGCCAGTTAATAATTACATTACAGATCATTTAGCTGAGCGACTTGCATTGCATTTTTAACCCATAGTTTACATTTTTACCTGGGGAGAAATTAGGGGTTAGGTGTCTTGCTCAGGAATACTACAACATGGCGCATGGAGCAGCCAGGATTTGAACCACCAACCTTGCAGTTCCCAATGCACCACACTACTCCGTGTGCCACCAATGACCCAAATTAACCACTGAATAATCATTAGTAGCTTATAGAAAACTCATAAGCAGGGCAAACTATTGTTTTCAGTAGCTAATTTTATGTTGATAAATGTGAGGTTAATGTTCTCTCTGGCTTCTCAGAGTTGAAAAATAAATGTTTGGGATCTAGCAGACAATTAGAAATACAGTATAATGTTAAAATACATTATTTTAGATTCTAGCTGCTATAGCATGAGAAGAAATCAACTAGGTTTTAACATAACTCGCCTCCCTTGAGACACCTGGTTGGCCAAACTTAGCTCAAACCAATGAACATCTGTATAGGTGTTTGTCCCAGGTTGTAAATTTATATCGCTTTTTGTTTTCAAATGTTCCCCCTTCCCCCACCTCCCAGCACTTCCTCCAGGTGCAGGATGGAAAAACTTTTTATCTATATTTTCTTGAAGTTGCCAGCATTCTGTTACAAGTTCAAATCCTGAAGGTTTTCCGGGAGAGAAGCTAACTTGTGATCTATATGTTTCCACATGTAGGTCATGTGCATATTTCCACTTTCTGTTCGAGCATCAAAATAAGAAGCATTGTACATAACGGAGCTTGACTTTCTTCTGATCGGCTGTGCGCACTGCATCACATCAAGTTAATGGTGTGGTGTATTGTGCAACATCAATAAAGCAAAAAAGTAGCGATCACTATACAAATATATCTGTGAAGAACAAGAATCTTATGACACAGGGTATTTTTTGAACTTGTAAAATAGTCCCAGTGATTACTCATTACTGTTTAAGGCATCTGGGACTTTAACAAGCTGCAAGATTGGTACGTCTTTGAAATCCATTGTCATTATGATACTGGGAGATGTTTTTGGTCTTTTTTGCCTGTCTGATTTCTCTGGCTCAAAAGGAAAGCTGAAAATGGTCGGTATGCAGCAGGAAACCAAATATAAATATGATATATTATAGAGACTTTTGTAAAAAATGGTAACATAACTTTAGCTTCATTATTATTTGCTACTGCAGTTTTTTCTGGGGAGTCATATCCTCCGTTTATTTATAATAATCGTTTTTGGAAATCTGAAAGGAAAACAAATGTTAGAAGTAATCCCAGGACAGAATCCATCAAACCTATTCCACTCGGATCCGACCGTGCCAAGCATTTTGATACAGACTCTCATCCATTCACAGATATTTGTGGGATTGTTGGATTATTGACTCTCCCCCTCAATGAGACAGCCCCCCCCCCCTCCATTTGAATTCCCTTTTAAAAAATACACTTGTGAGAGAACGAGCCTGTGTGTATATATACGATTACATATCCCGCCACACACCCTGAAATGCGATACCCATGCCACTGAACTCATGCCATGTAGTACGATATTGTGTCCTGCCTCAACCACATTGTGCTGTGGGAAGGTGCGTTGCTGCTTCCATTGTGATCGGCTGTGTAGGTACTCTAATGCCCACCACTTACTGCTGGAGTGATCTCTCCTGCATGGACACTGCAGTGCAGGCGCATTTTGAGAATGCGAGGGCGTCTCGTTTGGCAAAAACCTGTGATTGATACTGTTCCTTAAATTTGGTGTCATAAGGGCCTGAAGGATCAGGGTTCTTTTTTTTACGGCTCCCTCTTAGTTAAGTTGACTAATTGTGGGTTTTTCTTAGTCGATTCAAATTTATTCAGTCGCTAATTTTTTTTTTTGTTTTTTTTTATTCATGTTAATGCTGAATGACTGTTCAGAATGACTGGGAATCTAATTAGCACAGCTCTGATGAATACAACTTCTACAGTAGGGCTTCTCTGGGGAGGAACTGAGTTTTCTAGCTCTATTTATTTAATTAATTGATTAGTTGAGTGTCAGTCGACTAACTTTTTTTTTTTTGAGGACGGCCTATAGTTTTCTGAAGATCAATAAAATGCCTAAAGTTAAACTTTAGAATGAAAGAGATCCACCAATGGAATGGAAGTGCCCTTCAGTTGCCCTTTTCTATTGTTTTTTTATTGATTTGGCGTCTGTCACTTTCTGTGACAGTGTAGGTGATTTGTGGGAGAATCCGTCCTTCAGCTTTTTCTTTTCAAAGTGTTGCATTCTGCTGTGCACAGCTCTTTTTCTTCATTGATTCATCAGTTGATTATTCGTAGGAACCAAGTAATAGTTTATTTACTTCCTTTACCGTGTTTACGATTCAAATATGTTTTAGGTATTAGAAGGCTAAGAAGCAAATCCTTGTATTTGATTGTCTGGACTTTTTATTTGAGCGGTAGTACTATACATTTTTATTAATTGACTAATCTTTTCATCGTTACATATTATCAGGAAATGTGTATATATAAATGCATACATTTTTTTTAAACATCTAGTTACTCAACTTTAAGGCATTATTTTATTTATTTTTCTCTGTTTGCATAATCAGATCTATATCCCGTAGCCATCATTGATGTTTTGTCCGATTCACAGTTCAAAAACTTAAACACTTGATGTCTCGATTTGAAAAATGTACTTTCATCTAGATAAGTCATAGCAACTTATTTCTTCTTTAAACTAAGATAATTTATTCCAAGTAAACCCAGAGCACTTGTGGGTTTTTTCTTCTCTGAATTAAGGAAAATGCTGAGGTAATTGGGCTGCCGGCGCTCTTTAGTAAAGCAGTTCATCTTGTAAGTTGTGTGTTGGTGTTGGCTCGGCAATAACGCTGAGGTAATGTTGAGTGCTTTGGTTGCTGAACAATTGATGTCGACAGATCTGCTTAGAGCGTTACGATTTACTAGCAGGCCTTTGCCAGGAGAAACATTATGTTGATTTAAACTTTCTCTATCGGTCATCTTCCCGTTGTTACAGGCCCCCGCGATTGTGTTTCCCTCATTAGGCCTCCTTGTTTCCACGGCCCTCTGCTTCGAGTCTGACCAGGCAGCCAACACCTTGAAAGTAAACACACCTTACTGAACAATTTAAATGTCAAACAAGGGGCAGATCCCAGTTCACATCCTGTGTATTCAGCGCCACTGCTGCAGATCCCTGATAAGGCCAACAATCGTGTGCATGGAGGTGTTTTCTGGTAGTGGGAGCCCCTCAGTTTGGGCTGCAGCTGGCAACACACAGGCATGTAAGTATGAACATGAAGCTCTTTTAATAATTGATTACTGTTTAAAAATATAATATATATATATATATATATATATATATATATATATATATATATATATATATATTATTGGTCCTCTGCGTTTAAGTGCTGCGCTCCCGCTCTGAAATAGATTTGCGTTACCATGTGTGTTGCTATGGAGAGATCAGCCGTGCATTGTTGTAGCGGTCTCTCTCAGGGGTGTTTGCATTTGGTCAAGGAACCATGTGCAGAACAAGATTAATCGTTTTGAATTTGCAATCCATTTCACCATCGCCTTTAAACACTCACACCGCGTGGGGTTGCTCACATGTAGACGCGCGCCCACACACACACACACACACACACACACACTGATATTGCTGTAAGTGGTGTTCAAATAGTGCTCCACTGATACAGCCCATTCGCTTTGCGTTTCCTTTGAGTGAGCCTGCACGAGGAGAGGCGTATTGAATTACTCGCGGTCCAGTCGAATACAAAGAGTGGAAGGGAAGCTTGTTGGGGGTTTTCCTCGGTGGCCGTGAGCCTCGCTGAGTCACAGCGAGGCAGATGTTATTCGCTCTGCCGGCAGTCAATGCAATTTGTCGCCGACTGTTCGACCTCTCGTGATGTTTCCCTCTTCTAATGTGCGTTGTTACTCACAATTTTTGTCCCCACCACGGCTCTTTGCTTTATAAATGGCCGCAGTTCATTTATATGGTAATTCCTGTGAGGCGCGAGCCAAGGGATGCCAGGCGCACGCCAGCCGAGCTGCCGTGCTACTTAATTTACAGCACATGATACACAACCGTTCCCCTGTAAAACTCAATCACAGCCTCCTCTGGCCACTGATAAATATTCACCGAGGAACACGAAGCCTTCGCTGATCCGCATCTAGTCAGAGCTACTGTGCCTCGAGCTGTTTGTAGAGAACGCTAGCACAATTTGTTACCTTTACACACACAAAACGCATTGCAATGGGAATTGATATTTAGCCCGAGCTCTAATCGGGAGGCCTCTGCTTGTGTATGTTGACTACCGTGTGGTATAAACTGTATATCAACGCCTGTGTGTACATGCACGTGTTCTCCAACACAGAAGCTTTACAAATATTCACCGGAGACAAGTTGAATTAAGCTGCTTTCACTTGCCCCCCCTCACTCCCCCCTCGTCTTGTTAAATAAGCCACCAGGAGAAAATAAAACCGCCATCATGGATATACAGCAATAGAGTGACATGTTAAGGGTCTTTTGAGGTCATTGGTTCCACTTGGCATGTATATTTATGGCATATAGGTGTCCTGCTGCATGTGTTTTGTGTGTTTGTGCACATTTACACGTTTGCTTGTACCTGGTGGTTGTGTGCGAGGGAAAGAAAGAAAGAAAGAAAGCGAGTGAGTGAGTGGGAGGCAAGTTTAGTGTATCATTATCATGTGTTGTCTGTACATGGTAAAGGTTGCGTTACCTGTATTGGAGCTTCATGTGGAAGAGCCTCGTCTTGAGGAGTCCTCCACCGCAGTGCTTCTTCTGAGTCACAACATCGGAGCTCCTTGCTTAATTACGCATCTGCATTTGTGTTTCCACAGAGAGTGAAGGCACCGTACGGTCTGCGTTAAGGGGTGCGAACATGACTTTGCGGGCCGTTTTAAAGAAAACCATTGAGTTTACAGCAATATATGAATGCTGTGTTGGATTTGTCCTGGTTTGTGAGTGTTCACACGGTGCTCACATGGAATGTAGCGCCTCACTTCCTCCCTCCTCTTTTCCTCCAGTTTGTTTAGCCGTTTCTATGGTGTTGGGCTCCCAGCGTGCCGTGGATCCATACAGCTGCCCCGGCCTCCTTTGTCACCCCCTACCTCCGACTGTTAACCCCTTAATGGGGCAGCGGTCTGCGCACTTCGTCTTTTGTCATTGCAGTTTTCTCTTTGAAGTCTTTCACAAACAAAGCTTCCTTCCATCTCTACACTTTTCTTTCTTTGAGTCTATTTTTATTCTTGCTCCCTAGCCATCGATTCTTCTTCTTCTATCAAACTGGGAAACGGAGGCTTTTTAAAAATAGAACCAATCTAAACTAAAGGGCCCACGGGGCATTAGAAACTGCTGCACTTAATTTCATAACCAAAAAAAAAAAAAAAATCACAGCTGGAGGCACTTAGCACATTTCCAGAACTTTTATCACGCGAGACGTGATTGAGTAGCTTTAAAGACGGCAACTCTCGGCTGAAGTGCAGCACAGTGGGGGGGTGAGAGGGAGGGTTCACCTACATGGAAACAAGATCACACGTGGTACAGTTAACACATCTGTGTGTGAGTTTTTACATTAGTGTCTTTGGGCGAATATGAATCTGCCGCTTTTCCAACTAGCCTTTGTCCCAGTTCACCAATGAAAAGGGGCTGTTCACGGCCAGATAAGGAGATTCAATTAGTGGACGGCTGCGCATGCTGGAGCCGGGTGACATATGGTGAGGGCTTTCTGGCTGAGTGGAGGAGCCGGGAAACCCGATATCTTCTCATTTCATCTAGTCACTATTGCACTCATTTTACCACCGGAATGTCAAACGCGCCTTTTGCTAGATATCATTTTTACTTCCGGTTTTCTCCATGGGAAAGGCTCACCTTTAGTTTAACACAGTTTTAGATTTTTAGATTTTTTTTTTCACCCATTGGTGGATATTCTCACAGAAAACGTGATATTGTGTCATTCAATGCTGTATTTGAAATATGGAGAGATATTGTCGACTCCTCTGATTCCCCATCACCTTCTCGCGTCCTCTAGCTTCTCGCGTTGACTCGTGTCCCCCTCGCGTCATAAATCTCAAGCAGGTTGTTTCCAGGCAATTGTCCAGTCAATCGCTACTAAGTTTGTTGCGCTATCGATCCGTCCGGTGCTATAGGTTGTCCTGGCTTCTCTCCCTTCTATCGATGTTTTTGCCTCGCGGAAAGCAAGAAGCTGTCTAGGCCTGAATTTACACAGCGCTTATTTTCAAATGACTTACGATCACCTCCCGATGAAAATATAAACTCTCAGGCAACAGCATTTATACATTGATATATTATATTTGGTTGTCACGAGAGTGAATGAAGTTTGACAAGAGGTCAAAATGGGATTGGCGGGGGGCTTGTGGGGCACTTAAGGGTGATAATCTCTGAGCAATTAACAGCAATTTATCTTTCTGTTGGGATGTCAAATAGCCATCAGGGGAACAGTCACCTAATGAAGATGTTTCAGTCCTCTGGGTCCACATAGGTCACGGTGTGTGTGTGTGTGTGTGTGTGTGTGTGTGTTGGTTGTTTTTGATAAGTGGGATAAAGTATTGATGTGCAAGGCCATTCAGGTCATAAATCCGTTCTCAACATCATAATATTCGACCATACTTCACTCTACTAATCCCTCTTTCATGTGCAACCACTTACTACATACGCTCTCTTTTCTGTAACGCACAGCGGTACCTGCACTCATGTGACACGCTGCCATAACGATGACAATGAAGGGCCTCTACGGGACATGAACGCACACTAAAGTGGCTTCAGTCCCTCACACTATTTGTCACACACTCTCACCATCATGTACATTGAGTCATTTTATGTACATGTATTCTTTCTCACATACTTCCTCACATTTTACACAGACAACCATTTCTCTCAAAGCAACTATTCTCTCTAATAGGTTCTTATTATATTCTCAGACAGTTTTTGGCAGTATCGCAATATCTTTTTTAAAATATTTGCTAAATCTAATTTGAATCATTTGTTTTCCTTTTAGACTGAATTCCAATAAACTTGAAAGTGAATATTATTTCATGAAATACAAAACTGTATTTACAGTATATTCTTGCTCATGAAGTTAAATTAATTTGTTAATTTGTTTTAATTCACACACATTTGTTGTAAGACTCACATCTGGACGTGGAGGAAGATTGCAGATTCGCAGAACCCTGATTTTTTTTCTTTTGAGTAGTTGTTTATTGGATTAACTCCAGTGGCAGAAAAGAGAACATCTCATCCTTTCTGTTGCCTGGCGACGACGGCGAGGAGAGCAGGCAGCTGTGTCTTACTGGTAAACTTTCAAAGTTTGCGCAACCAACTTTCTGTTGCAGCCGATACACAAGTTCGACCAGTTTGCAAAAAGACCACAACCTTTTTCAACAAAAAAATGACTTGTTTGAATTCAAATCACTGTTATTATTATTTTAAATTACGTAGGTGATTAGCGATGAGAAGCAATGCAGAACGGCAGCCAGCGGCCGTTGAATGTTCCACTAATCAGCTCTTCAAAGCTGATAAAAATACAAAAGGTTGTAATGAAGGTTATTCTGTTTGTCCGTACTGGACAGCCTGTCCTATGTGGACAGTGTGTCTTTCCCTCTATACTGAATACAGCCTTTTACTTGTTACATTTTGAAGAATTAAACTTTCTCATTTGGTTTATGAAATTTATATTGTAGTAAAATAAACAAATAAGAACTGGATTTAAAGATGCAATAATGCAAAGATTAGTGAGTCAGCAACTTTAATGGTTGAACTAAAACCTCTATTAGACCTTTTTTATGTTTCCTTCTCTCGCTTGCACACAAGTTGTGTCATTTTTTAGCTTTTCTTTACCATTGTGAGCGCAAAGAAACTTACTTCAGCTCTATACGGTCTTCTGGTTTTACGTCTTTTTGTGGGAATCCATCTACTTGTTTTGGGGATATTTTGCAGCAGGGAGGGATGCTGGATGCTTTCTCTCTTCTAAATTAATAATTACATATTAGTTGGTATGTTGTGTATTTTCTTTGCATAAAAGCTAAAAAAAAAGGGGGAAAAAAATGACGTAATGCATAATATTTGTTCTGTGTGAATGTGCTATTTGATAAAACACCAGTGAACAAAAATATTGATGGGGAATTGCTCAATCATTAATGCACCAGTCCATCCGTTATGGCCACAATCTACAACTCCGGCTTCTAACGGCCAGCCCAATTCATTTGCTGGAAATCAGAAATTGCTGCTAATGAGGCAGTTGGTGTCCCACAGGGAAAGTAACCCCCACCCATCAATTCTAACCCTGATTTCCCCAGGACCTGGTACATGAGAAGCACACTCGCACAGTTTCACGTGCAGCGACCTTGTTGGACCCTAATTATGGTAGCATTGTGTCTCTGTTGAACACGGCACTTATTAGTCCTAACAATAACACATTCCCACAGGCACGAACAATGTCCTTTTTCTCCACGAAGGTTGTGTCGTGTTTTTGTCGGGTTTTTTTTCTGTTGTTGATATCGGAGAGGAGAGCATGAAGGGGAGTGAGAGAGGGAGAGCTCTTCTAGAGGCCAACTAATCTCTGTGATCAAGCAACTATCATTGTGAACTTCTGTCGATTACCATTTGTAGACAGCAAATTCTACATTTAACAGGATAAAGTCAAATATATTATTTACACAACACTGCCTTCTTCATGCATTATTATTTGTTTCGAAAGGAGACGTTTTGGGAATATTATTTTTACAGAAGGACTGGTCAAACAGTAGTACTTCATTATGTAATATTATGTTTCGGATGACTCACAGTTGATGAGAAGTGATGATAATCCTTAAAGAACTAAACGTGATGTGCATGTTGTTTGCTGGAACTTAGTGCTCTCGTCCCATATATGATGACTAGTTAGTTAAAGGTTGTAGCGTCCCTGAGTGCGTTTTATTTTTTATTTTTTTTTAATTCAATTTTTAGTGAAATTTATTGTGTGTATATTTTTTTATCCTCTCGCTGAGTTGTGTTGGATCATCTCTCTGGGGATTTCACAAAGGCCTCAGATAGCAATGGCCGCTGCACTGAAGACGCCTCTCAGTCGCAACTAATCGTCCTCACTAACTGAGAGCGTTGGAGATGTCCTTAGTGGTGGCCATGACACGTCCTGCCACTGTCAAGCATGATTAAGCGCAACACTTTAACACTGAAACGGCCGGCTTAGACTTAGACACACTGTTCTTAACCTTAACCTCAAGTGTATTGAGTACCTCAACATTACCATTCTCAATTATTCGTGGAGAGGAGCGGATGAACTAAAGAGAACCAATGTTATGTTTAATATAAACATTCCCTCACGGCTTTGAGCCTCATCTTCTGAAAAAAAAAAAATACAATGCTCAAAAATGTGTATATGAACACAGTAATAAACCATTTTCACCATATTCTGACGGTAGTTTGAATATCATAGAAATTGTCCATGTTAAAGTGAACACAAGCTACAGTAAGTTGTCATATGTTATACTATGTATGAGGAGATGTGACGTGTGGTTCATATGATCGGCTTAGCTGTATGAGAAGAGTGCCTCCCTAAATTGTCAAGTGCTCACTTTAGCCTATCGCAGCATGAACAATATGCAAAATCACGCATAGACGTGGGACTGAAAAGGTTTGAGTGAATGTATGAGGTCAAAAACACACTTGGCAACGTGCTTTCCGTGCGCTTCAACAGGCGTGATCAGGGTCTCGGCCCACGCACACACGTGAGCGGCTCTCTCCAGTGTTCATCAAGCCAGTTATCCACACGCTTACTGTCCGTACCAGACATGTGAAAGTCGGTGCAGGAAACGTCCTGGGAGAAGTCTTTGAACGTCGGCCTGCCTGTGCGATCCCTGCAGAGATGTGAAGCACAGTAGAGCCTCGTCTTTTCTACGCCTGCGAGGCAAGACGCTGATGAAGGTGAAACATTTGAATTCATGGTGTGATCCCTGGTGCATGATAGGTGCCCCTGTGACATTCCTCCTCTGAGCGTTAGAAGCGGGAAAACAATTGTCATAAACTACAAATTGTTTATTTCCATCACCAGGGCACACTGTACTGTGATGGAGGATTCTTCTATTGCCGCCTCCGGTTTTGCTCCACCTTTTAGCAGCGCTGAGTAATGACCCACATGCCGGTCAGGGGTGGACGTCGCAGCACCGATGCCTGCTGGCCTGTCACAGAAATGTGAGAGTGTCTAGTGTGCAGGGACAAACTGGACGGCGTAGCCTGCAGCTCTCAATCACTCCGGGGGCTGGCAGAGACACCCAGCGGGGGCCGTCTTCCCCCTCTTTCATTTATCTCTTTCTCTTTCACCCACTCCATCCTTCATGTTTCCTCATTTTCTGTCTCATTTTGCCGCCGCGCCCCTCTTCCTCGTTTCTCTTCCGTGTCCCCGCTGTCATGTCAGTCGTGTCGGCATCCGCCGGTTCTTTCGCAAGCATTTCACCCGCCTCGCAGTGCTTCGCGGATCTTCTTGAGCTGTTCCTCAGCTCGTTCAACTGTAGCACACATGTGCACACGTACACCCACGAGCTCGCCACACACACACACACGTAATTAACCACGCTCGCGCCCACGCGAACAAACTCGCAATCAAACACGCAGAATGGAACACACTTTATTTTGTAATGCATAATTCCACTTTCAGGGTATTTCTCTAGCATCCGCACAGCACAGAGGCCCCACACAACAATGAGGGACGGGGATCTTCTATTGGATTAGAGCGGGCCGGAGACAGAAACAGAGAGACGAGGAAGGCAGAGTTGCCGTCATTTAAACTGTTCTGCACTGAGGCTTTTCAATTTTATTATGAGGCTCCATTTCATAGAGCCGCGTGCCATTCCAGATGAAATTGAGCCGTCGATCCGCTGGACGAGCAGCCTCCCCGCGTCTCCTGTACTGAGGCCATCAGGGGGGGGGGACAGGGGGGGACGAGGGCGACGCCGGCCCACCGCGCCCTTTCAAAGCCGTCTTTAGTCGTGTTGGAAGGGAGATGCGGAGAAGGACAGAGCCCGGGTCGCTGGATAAGTGGGCGAGTGTGCGGAATTGATTGAGGCTGCTCGGAGGCTTTGGAATGCGATGTGAGGACTCCCAATGCAACATCTGTGAAGGACTTTAATTTCACACAGGGAAAGTCAGCCTTGCATATGGGTATTTTTGCATTACTTTACATGTGCAGATACATGTAGGGCAGTTGACTGTTACCGGCCGGCCATTTTACTTTGATCAAGCACCATCATCATCAGAAACCATGTTGAATCTATTTATGGAAAGGTTTAACAGGGAAATGATTCGTGTTTCACTAAATTATTCGACATTGCCTCACTCTTACTTCATGAATGGACAATCAGGGTGCTTTACTTAAGCTTTGTATCTGAATAAATTGTATTGGGTAGTTGAATGTGTGTTTGTGTTAATAATAAGACTTGGAAGGGATTGTTGTGTTTGTCCAGTCAGTGGCAGCGAGGATTTCTGTCAATCCTTGATTGATTTGTACAGTCATCCTTCCTCAGAGTTCAGAGTTTGCTCTGCTCCATCGATCCACACCGTGGAGCAATATGAACGGTGACGTTCTTGGACTTGCTGGTGTCATAAACTGCAGTGGTTCACACCTCGAGTATGATGCCGAACTGTAATACTCCAATACTGTGTTAAGACATTAGTAAAATGAACACTAAAAATACACTCATCCCCTATAAAAGAACGTTTTCTTACACGCTCTCAACCTTTTGTTTGAGATAGTTGTCATTCTTTTCAGCTATTAAAGTCCAGGAATCACATTTGCATATCAAGCATCTCAGAAGCACTCCAAGTTTGACAGTCTAAAAATACTCCGAGTTCAAAACGGGAGCTTCAGAGTTATTTACTTTCTACTCAAAGGCAGGAAATTCTTTTCTGACAATAAGTGACATCATGTTGTGACATTCAAAACTAAAAGAATAATGATGTTTTGTATTTGCTCGGTTCAAGTTGTGCTGGAGATTTAACCCATTCAAAGCAGCAGGCGGGTCTACCGGGGAGCTCGATGCTGATGAGGATGAATAAAAAGCCTACTCAAATTAACTGTCCATTTTGATTACATACACCTGTTTTATTTCTTCTACATTAGGATGATTATTCATCGCGGCTGGTCCTGGTTTTCAGTGATATTTTTTGTAATGACATTCTGATTATGTGTGCCTTTCCTAGAACAAGGAAGAATCCAAGCGATGTCAGAGCACCTTGTAACTGCATATGTTTTTGGTGGGAAAACAAGTCAATTACAGGAATTCCCCATTTTGCAGAATAAAAACAAACTACAAAGATTTGAAGTATCCCCCCCCACCCCTCTACCAATCACCTACGAATAAAATCAGTGACGTGTGTGCAGCCGAGCAGTCCTGTTGTCAACCACCCGAGGAGAAAACTTGACTTTTCAGTGGAAAACTGACAGCCCTTGCTTTCCATTGCTAAGTAGCTATAAGTTCAATATTAAATCTGTGCTTAGTCACTCCATTTCAAGGCCAAATGTGGAGTAAAGCTTAGCAGCTCGCTGATACAGATGCACTGAATGGGGGGAAAGAAGGGGGCAAAGTGGGAGGGGAGACAACTCGGGGAAATTTGTTCAAAGAGGAGAATTAGGATTTTAGGCCTGGAAATGCTTTGTTTTGTCACATTAATCTATCAACGTCCAAACTCAGAGCATTGATAAGAACAAAGGTAAATTGTCGTCGCAACATAATGAGGCTGAAATAAATGGAAGAAGCCCTGGCAAGCAGCTCAAGGAGCCGGATCCCCACAGCGACGAGGAGAGCAAAGCCTCCCTCCCCCTCCTCCGTTCTTTTGGGCCTGAAATAAGGGAGAACAGTTTGTCCGTTATTGCCATATCAGCATCTTTTTCTACTGTTTTTCCTGTCATTCATACAAGTTCACTCACTCCACAGTCTTAAAGTCTAAAGGGGTCCTAATGGCACAGATTAAAAAGCAATTTAATATAGAAAAGGGGATTAGAAACACTGTGGCTGCACTAATCCTTAACCTTTAGTCATGTTCTCATGGAGCCAAAATATGCGCAAGACGATAACATCACAAGACTGGAGTTAGTAAATTTCCATTAGGGTCGCCCTTCTTTATTCCCACCAGCACATTTAAAGGCATTAGACATGCTTTGTCGAGGCTAATAAAAAGGGCCGGTAGTGCTATCACACACCCCCCGACTTGTTTCGGAAAAAGCACTGTTCCATGTGAAGTTTTCATAACCCATTACGATAATCTGCCAGAGTCTCTGAAGGGCAGAGGATAGACGGGCAGATAGATGCGTCTGGGGTGACTCCTCTGCAGCCTCTGAACATTCCCCGTCTGCGTCGCCGGGGCAGAAACGCACTCCTGCAGTCTGCACGGCACCAGTCAGAAAATAATTATTTTTTTCAGGTGATAAAAGAGTAAAAACTTAAACGTATTCTCTCCTAGTTCAAAATGTATACAAAATATAGTATACTGCTATTTATTCATGTTTTTGTTTGACTACATGGATGGTTCACCCTGTTTTTCGGGAACCTCCCTCCCTTCGGAGGTTCCCTTTCACCTCATCGGACCCTTTGTGCAGTGCACACGGTGCCTTGAGTTTGAAAGAAAATGGAATTCCTTGTTTCCTCTTTTAGCTGGAGACTAACATTTGGTGTCCGTGGTACACCTTATTTCTTGTTCTTCGTTCTCTTTTGGGCAGCCAACTTCTAATCTCTGCAGGGGAAGAGCGTTTCTCATGATGGGAAACAGGGTCACGGCGAGCATTAATCATTTATGTCTAAATTTGTGCAGTGCAAAGATTCAATTTTCTGCACTTTGTAGGGTCCACTATTTGTTATATGGTTTTATTTATACATCAAATCCATCCATTATGTATTTGTTTTTGAACCATCTGATTTTTATGCCATTTTCTTTAAGGAAACGCGCAACATATTCTGTTTCTGACTTTTTTTTTTTTTGTTAAGACTTAAAATCAAATTGACTTTCAGAGACGAACTGTCTGACAGTTTTTACACTCTTTGTTTGTGATAGTATTTTATTTATCACTCTTGTTCTTGGTTCACAGGCCTCCACTGAGCAGAAGAAGCTGAGCCATGCTGGATCCAAGCCCTCCCTCTCCGAGAGCAGCGGCCGACTCCCTCAGATAGCCATGAACACCTGCAAGTACAATGGCGGCGTGGTGAGACCACTGGTGGGCAGCCTGGCGTCCTCGTCGCGCCGAAACCTCGCGGAGCTCGACTCGGAGACGCAGCCCTTGCAGACGCTGCACAGCTCCGGCCTGGAAGTGGTAGTGTCCAAGGGCAACGGCGGCGAAGACCCCAGCAAGGTGTCCAACGAGAGCCTGGTCAGGGAGGGCAGCGTGCGCGGCGGAGGCCGGGCGCCGCAGAAGAAGAACAGGGACATCGGCTACAGGCTCGGCCACCGGCGGGCGCTGTTTGAGAAGCGGAAGCGACTCAGCGACTACGCGCTCATCTTTGGGATGTTTGGGATTGTTGTCATGGTGACCGAGACGGAACTGTCATGGGGGGTTTACACCAAGGTAGGTTGTGCATGCGCGTGATGCGTGAGTGGGAGCTTGGTCCTTTTGTCCTTGTATTGTCCTTTGTGTAGTTGGTCACATTTATCAACATACATACGGCGAACGTACATTATCCAACAAAGGTAAAGGAAATAGACAAATCATTTAAGTCTCGCATTATCCATGACTAACGGTGTATTGACTGGTGATACATTTTTGGTATTTAATAATTTTTTGAATAAAGGTTTTAGCCAAAGGATTGGTGCAACTACCAGTGCCATGGTGGCTGCCTGAATTCATAGCTCAACGTGGGACAGGGAAAAGGAGAGCAGGACAGCAGAGGCAAGGGAATAAAGAGCAATGGATATATAGAGATTTCGGTCCACTGTTTGGACTGGCCATTGATTTGATTCAATTAATTTCATTTTGTATAGCCCATAATCGCAAATTACAAATTTGCCTCATAGGGCTTTACGGTCTGTACACATGCAACATCTCCTGTCCCGAAACCCTCACATTGGCACAGAAAGAACTCCACAAAAACCCTGACTGCAATGGAAGTTTTGTGTACAGAATGAACAACAAGACATAGATACCAATGATGTCCTTCTGAAAAAGAATTAGCCCAGTGCTCCTGTTTGTTCAAGGTAACATTTGTATTTTGGGAGCAGTGGACTTTGAGAACCATTGCCAAACAAAAGTACTTTGGTCGAATGCTGCATTTGACAAAGTGCTGAAACACAGACTATTTTAGTTTTGGGATAATGGGCCGCTGGAACAAATGGCAGTCCCCTGTGCTGTGAGTTTATAAGATCTTATAAATACAAATAAACAAATTCCTAATTATAATCGAGTATAAGCAAAACAAAAAACCAAATTAAAGTCGCAGGTTGTGTAATCATAACAAAAGATGCTAAAACACACATTTGGTCAATTTTAATTTCAACTTTAGCTTTTATACCGTAAGCTCAAAACAAATCAATATTAAAGTCCACACATTCTTGGTCATTACCTTACTTTTTATTAAATTAAATTAAATGTTTCCGTTGGTAAGAAAGGGTCGCTAATTAGCATTAGCATTTGTTTTCCGTTAGCTTCCCTGGTCCAGTACGCATGCATGACTTGATTTTTGGCTTTGAGTGTCTTCTCAGGGACCGGTACAGCTTTCCACTGTAGGGGATTTTTAAATGTACAATGTACTGTAATCCATATTTGCTCAAATTGTCAGTATATCCCAAAAGGTACATCAGATGATAACAGATAATGCGTGAAATAATCAGATTCTTGTGTCTCCTTTCACGGCTCTCATGGCGAGATTCCAACACACACGGACAAAGTTGACGTGGTAATCTATAGGATGATTTATGGGGTTTTGGGAAAGTACCAGGTTTCTCTGTGACTGTTAGTGGGCTAAGTGAGTTAGTGGACGATTCATCAAGCTGACCTCAGCGTGAATGGAAATGAACTCCCGTACCAGCTCCCACCCGACAGGTAGCATGTGCTGAGGTCCATTTTCCGTCTTATTTCACGCTGCATCGCAGACACTTGAGGCTCAGCCAGTGTTTTCTGTGCCGCGAAGGAAGGAAACGCGTTAAGAGGCAGTGAGCTTTGGGACTGAAAAATCCTTGAACCTCTGGTAGGTGGATTAATTGGTTTACTTAATGTTATTTCACCAGGGACTTCTCAAAACAATTTCAGACATTAGAATGTCTTGAGAACATGTCGTCGACCCGAGGGGCAAAGCAATCTAGTTGATAGCTAAAAATAAATTCCGTAATATGGACCAGCGAAGGACAGACTAATACTGAACAGCTCTGTCATCAGACTAGAGATTTAAACAATATTCCCTCCATTCTTGTCGTTTGTTGATGTTGTAATTGAAAAGACCTACCTTACGATCATTAGCCGGTTGTAGTGCGCATTTTCACACCGAGGCTGTTAAATTGAATTATGAAATGGCATCTTACCAACATAAGGGGGAGACGTGTGTTTTACAGGTTCAAATTCCCTAAATCTCTGCTCCCCGCATACTCACACACATCCACTACAGAACACAACGCTGCAGCAACGGCCCCCAGCTGGCCTGTTCATCACCGGGAACCCTCACCGTGGTGGCCCCCCTGCTAATGCCAGCCTTGCCTCTTCCGCACCTACAATTAAGCGGAACGTCCCCCTGTTAGTGCTCGGCCTTGATTAATTGGTAGTTTAGATGGTGGGCAACAGAATCCCTAGAAAATATCAGGCTGCACCTGCAGCTGCATTGTTTAGCAGCCTCCTGGCCCAGCGGTTTGCTCACTTTTAAATGACGTTTGAGCTAATAAGTACAGTTTTGTGTGCGTGCGTATAAATGTATGTCCCTTTTTGTGAGCGTAATTGTGTTTATATGTAGCC
The DNA here is from genome assembly GCA_021346845.1 of Apeltes quadracus. NCBI lineage: Eukaryota > Metazoa > Chordata > Actinopteri > Perciformes > Gasterosteidae > Apeltes > Apeltes quadracus. Next base: position 8,913,841 of record CM037919.1, read on the forward strand.
CGGCCACAGAAACACTACATAAAAAAAACGACAGTAGTGGCTTCTTCAAAGAACGTTCATCTGTCTCGTACTGTTTACACTTACACACAACTTGAATCATCCAAAAGATGATAGAATTTCCCTGAAGCAGTCTGGATGCTAAAAGCTAATCTCCTGTTCTGTACCTCCCACACCTCTCGTGAACTCAGGGCTATCTTACGTTAAGGCGTACCCCCCCCCCCCCCCCTCCCCTCCCTGCATGTAGAGCACATCTATCGAACAGTACAAAAACCTTCTTGCCCCCACTTTGCCCGGCAACACATATTTGGATATTCTATTTGTTCAACATTAGTAGCATTTGTTTTCGATTTGTAGTCTGCAAAAAATAGTGAGAGAATATCCAACAAAATGCTGTTTGTCGATCCGTTCAATGGACATTAGTACAGTGTACTAATGTCCATTTCTGGGCATCTCATGTTTTTATCAGAATGTTTGTCAGGATGTTTTTAATTTCTCCTCTTAAAAGTTTTATTACGAAATACAACTATGTGATGATGAAGTTGGGTGGTTTTATGATGCTAATTTCCAAAAATGTAAAACTGTTCAGTGGCTCTACCTCGGCTTCGTTGATGCAAACAGAAATCCTTAGTTTAGGGATCCATCAATATTGCCGTCTATACCGGCTAAATGTACAAATGAACTTAAGGAACAGTGTATTTTATTATTTCCATGTGCATGTGTTCAATTTGTGTTGAATTAACAATGTTTTTTCTAATACTTCTTGTCTTGTTCTTTTTCTCTCACCACAGGAATCTTCATACTCATTTGCACTGAAATGCCTTATCAGCCTTTCCACTGTTATATTGCTTGGTCTTATAATAATGTACCATGCCCGGGAAATCCAGGTGAGCTGAACACATAAAACAATAGTGATGAGAATAATGGGGATTTATATTTTCTACTATTGGGCCTTGATAGAAACTACTGACTTATGGCTTTCATTGTGCCAAACGGTTATTACTGAGAGTTAATTCAATTAATTTATTATGACAATAATGTACTCATTCATGGTATGTATTATATTATGCAGTATGGTATACCCAAGAAGGTAATTTGATGAAATGTAATGCCAAAGCCAAAACACGAAGTTTATACAAATTACGCAAGTATAACACTGACATACATATGACATTTTTGTTATAATTATTAAGTTGTCTTGAGATGTAAATATAATCCAACAACATCTGTTGATCAAACTTCTGATATTATCGTGGGAGCTTCTTTATAGGATTTAGATTTATATGTTGTTCTGCTTGACAAAGATACATCAGACTTATTACATTTGAATTAAATGAGATATTAAAATCTTTGTTGCCACTTTTTTATGAAAACCGCATTAAGTCAAATGATGATTCAAGATGTTGTAATGATTGCCAGTCTGAAGTTGTTGGGTGTTGACTAGGATGGAAAAATGGCTGACAAAAAAGTAAAAGGCTTTAAACCAAGTCCTTGTGGTGTGTCTATTTCTCTACAGCTGTTTATGGTCGACAATGGTGCGGACGATTGGAGGATAGCCATGACGTATGAGCGGATCTTCTTCATCGTGCTGGAGCTGCTGGTGTGTGCCATCCATCCCATCCCGGGCCAGTACGTCTTCACCTGGACGGCCCGGCTGGCTTTCACCTACACGCCGTCGGTGGCCGATGCCGACGTGGACATCATCCTCTCCATCCCCATGTTCCTGAGGCTCTACCTGATAGGCAGGGTCATGTTACTCCACAGCAAGCTCTTCACGGACGCTTCATCTCGCAGCATCGGCGCCCTCAACAAGATCAACTTCAACACACGCTTCGTCATGAAAACCCTCATGACCATCTGTCCGGGAACTGTCCTGCTGGTGTTCAGTATATCCTCCTGGATCATTGCTGCATGGACGGTGCGCGTCTGTGAGAGGTAAACACAGGGTGTGAATAATGGATGTTGCTGGCGACAGATTGAAAACAAAATGGCTGATGCACATTCTTGTGGATTACCAGGACACCTTTTATTCCATCACTCACTCGTTAACCTTGTTTTCAGCGACGCAACTGCACGGGTCCAAAGAGCTCAGGAGGACTTAGGATAGGTTACATATCAATACCTGTGTGCAAGAGGCCATGCACGGTTTAACTGCTTAAAGACGCCCTGACATCCGTTCAGTAGCTCAGCGGTCGCTCCACGACTCCCCTTTTTAGCGCTATTTTAGATAGCTTGTCCATAATTCATGAGTGTAATTGTTTGTTTGTTGAATGGTTTGTTTTGGTAATGCACAGCAGCCCCCAGGTCCCCCTAACCCGTTTTCTCCCCAAATCTGAGAAGGGGGCTTCGTCTCAAGGGGGCAGCAATGATTCTCACTGAAAATGAAGGATGGGGAGAACTAAAAAGCCCTTTTTTTTTTCTTTCTCGTTTTGCATTTGCGTAGGGAAATGAGACGTTAATGCCGGCTTTGATGTTTCAAAGTCATGTGTGCGTTGTCGGAGTGGAAGGAGGACTTGAGTGGGGTGGGTGGAGAGTGGAAGATCCGTCGCAGCAGTTCTTGTCAGACCCAATATGAAGCTGCACATGTGCTGCAGTGTAAAAGTCGAGCATCAGCTTTCAGCAGGCCCCGACGACAGAAGCTCAGTGTGCTGCTGCAGCTCACCTGACTTGCTTTTACTAAGAACATCTCCTCTGTTGCTCGACTCGTACACCAGTCACTAACCTCCCCTCCCTCGCCTGGTGTGCTTCAACTGTCAAAGGCTGAACCAGCATCGATAAAAAGCAGCTGACCTTTGATCCCGGCTCCTCTGAAACGCAGTGAGATGTAATTGTCACCTCGACTTAATGTTGGAACATCTAAAACAACACACGGTCCAATTTGTACTGTAATACTTGTGTCTCAGAAGTCGACATCAATAGGTTATGATGCATTATATTTTGGGAATTCCATAGCTTCTGATATGGTTTTCGGGGAAATGCCAATCTAACTTTCTTGCTGAGAATTACTACAACTGTGTTAGCTTAGTGAACTGCTGCAACTGCTTAGCTCAGCTCCGCACGAAGACAAAAAGTTATTCTGTTGATTGTTCTAGATGATTCGGGTTGACAGTCATGCTAGCATTCTCCAATCTCAATGCTAAGCTAAGGTTGCTTGATACGGCCATAGAGTGAGATATGGTATAGGCATGATGGAAAACAAAAATACCATATGGATTATACAACAAAAAAACTAGAGAACGGATATCTGACAGGGTGAATCCCTAATCCTTCACAGATTTAAATGAATGGAGAGGCGCGAAGCACAGAAACTCGGCATAACGGGTTCTTTGTTTTCTTTCACGTTCTGTGACCCACTTTCCATGAGCAGTGCATGCCGTTGCTCCTTTGGTTTCAGAATAACGTGTGCAGATGGCTGCAGCTGTGTGTTACTAAGGTTGGGTGCAAGCATGCACACGTAGGTGTGCAAGTGCATGTGTGTGAGCGTGTTTGTATAATGTTGTGCTCTCTATTTCCCCACTATGCTGCTCCGTAGGGATACCATGTGAGTCCTCGTTCTCTAGCCGTGGAAAAAAAACCCAACAACAACTCCATTTTGCACTGAGCTGGCGCCACTATAGTGCCCTAAGTGGGGTTAGAGGGGTGGGGCGGTCATGTGGAGAAGGGTCAGCCCCTCAAAAGCAAAAGCAAGGCAGTGATCCTTTCCAAACTCAGTGGGGCAAAGGAGGATGAGGCAGGCCCTCTGGCCGCCATCGGTTTTTACCAACTTTCTGGTCAGAAAACAAGCTTTCAGTGGCTGTGGGAGCAAATCAGAGACTAACTGTGAGCAGCACTTTGAAGCAAGCGACTCTTTGCGAACTATGGCGCGGTCGGCCGCTATGGGCCGCAGGAGGAGGAGGAGAAAATTTGTGCAAAATTGGAGCAGCTCCTTCAAGTCACCTTCGTGAATCTGCCAGAGGGCAATTTGTCTTTTCTCATTCCTTTTCTCTCCCTGTCCTTATGCAATTGTTATAGATCCATGATGCACAAAAAGTCTTTTTAGCAGCGACTCCAAAGATTTGTTGAGGAGCGAAAGCCTTTCTGTTCGTTGTGCTCACACATTACCATCCCATTATGTGTCTCCCTTCACAAAATTAATTGAACTGTGTTGAAATGGTTTTGCGCAGACTCTTGTTGCTTATGCCCCGAAGATTTTGCTCTAAAGGGGAAGACAGTTTGTCTTCTGTAGCCAGGAGAAAGTCTTGACTATGCAAATAGAGGACAAACGTAATGTCATTTTGTTCTGGGGTGTCTCCTAATATCTAGCACAATAGGATTGTGATCCCTAACTAAATATTTAATTTCATGTATATTACATTCATATTATAGCAGGAAAATGAGGGCAGTTTCTAAAATACATTCACTATGTATTATCATTCGGCCGGATGGATTTTTTTAATCCAGGGTCACCGTCTAAAAATGCAGAGAGTAGGAAGCGTTTTACAAAATTACCTTCTTTTTTTTTGTATGTCCTGTGCTGAATGCGGTGTCACCACTTTTTGTTTATACTGATCACCTGAGGGTCTTCATCCCCCTTTGTCCCCTCCTCTGGTAAACATGAAAACAGCATGCAGGTTTTTATGTTTACTTTAGAATCCCATTATTCCGGGTCCGGGTAACAAAATGAATTAAAAAATTGCGGGGGGCGGGGGGAAGAGGCGCTTGTTCTCCAAAATCCTGTTGGTGACTTTGTGTTGAACACGCTGTTACACTGTCACAATGACAACACTCCTGAGCCAATCAAAGGGCAGCACTGTGTGGGATTGGAGCACAGAGTCCACCTGGAAAAGGCCCAGATGGGGGGAATGAAAGACGTAAACCAGGGTGAAAGAGAGGTTTGGAGTTGGGAGGGAGGCTAATGTTACAGTAGATGGATTCAATGCTGTTCACTGGACCGCTTTCTGTTGCTTCTTGATACAGCCCATCTTCAGAGCTAACCTGCCTCAACTAAGCTCCTTGACTAAGCTCTTTTTGGCTTCTCCCTCACAACCACGAGGCTCCCTCCCTCTCTCTCTTGCTCCTGACTGATCCTTTGCAGATCTCCTACTGTACCCATCTAATGTGGCATGCTTTGCAGTCTCTCCTCATCTGTCCCCGCTGCCGAATCCTCTTCCCTTTGCTTTTCCGTATCCATAACAAGCCGGCCTAATCTGGCCAGAACTCCGTTACACACTCGCATGCCTGCCTTGCCTGCCTCCCTGTTCCCACGCTCCTTCTTCTCTTTAACTGTTATCTAGTCCTTGTTCCCGCTCCTGTTCTAACTCTGTTATCGGAAACAAAACGCTCTTTTTTTTTCTTCTTCTTTTTCATTTGGCAGCGGTGCGAGAGGTTTCTCACCTCGCTTCCACGGGTGAGGACCCGTAGGCAAGCTCTCAGAAAGTTAGCTGACTTTATCAGGCTTGAGTTACCAGTCAGCCACACCGACACCAAGGACCGACAACCAGATTGTGTCACTGCTCGGATTCAGACAGCGCGAACAGGCCGTCCGGATGTGCAGCCAGACAAACGCACACCGATACAACTTAAACTTTCTCGCACGCATCCATTTATCTCAATCATTCACAAGATTATTTTATAAACTAACATAAATCCGATGAATTTCATGTAAATTGCTGCAACTTCAAGGATTTGATATTTTGTTTTCAAACAACCTGATCCTAAAAAATGCTGATTTTGTGGAATGCTGCGAGCATTGGGAAGACTGGGAACACAGAGCTTGAGGGGTGTACTCTGTCGGAAGTGGTGGTTGTGTTTTAAAGCTTGTTTTGTCCCTGTGAAGGTTGGACACCAAGAGTTAGCAGTAAAGTGAACTTAATTACTAGTGTGGGATGAATGCTGTTAAATTTATTTTATCTGAGAGCAAATAACCTCTTTTGGGGGGCGAATTACTGCAGATTGTTTCTCCTTTGTGCCTCTCGCCTAATTCAATGAAACATCTGTAATAGGACGCGATCTATCTGATAACCCTAAAGACATAACCCCTCTGCAGCAGTTAAACGTTTAGATTATGGGCTTCCAAAATAGAGCCTCCTGTCCAGTGGAATAATGGATGAAGGCCCGGACTTTGTGAAGTTCTCAGTGACATTGTTGTAAAGGTAGAGCCACAAGGACTTATGTAAGCTGAAGAATCACAAACACACCCACTTGATTATATCTGCAAAGGAGCCCTGCAGGCTTCAACATCAGCTAATGCAAGCAATACTTCACTTCTGGATTTACTGCATAGCTGCTTGGCAGCAATGCATCATTTATATATATTAAAATGTGATCGTATTGGTGCAGCAGAATAATTCCATACCCTGCAACAAATAAAAGTCACTCATTAAGTCACTCTCAATCAAAAGATTGGTTTCTGCAACACGGCGACGTCGACACGTCTTTCTCTCGGTTTTGAATTTGTTTTGGCAATTACACCACTCCTTCGTGTTTGATTATCAGACGAAGGTTCATGTTGACGTTGAGCACCTCGACCTGGACAAAGCCACCAGGAAGAGATGGTCACTACGTTCTCTCCTCTGCACAAACGTTTAAAAAAAGTTTAACTTCATAGTACAATAAAAGCCTTCTTCACAGCAGAGATGAGCTTTTTCAGTGTGGATACCTTACGGGGAACCAGGACAGGTGTGCGTTGAAACATGGGCGGATTGAAGGGGGCGTGAGAAATTGTCATGTTTTTTCAAGCTGCCACCAGCTTTCTGTAAGTTTCATTGAGACATTTCACATTAAACAACTTAATGGGATCCTCATAGTGAAAAGGTGAAAGGATCAGTCATCAGGATTAATTCTCTGAGGACAACGAATGTCTGTACAAACAGTACATTTAAAATTCTATTAACTTCTATTAGTATTTTTATGGTTGTGTTTTTGTTATGTAACACACTTGTTATGATTCAGATGGTCCACTCGGGAGGGGAGGTTACTGCTTTGCTTTGCTTTGCTTATTGGCTGTGCAGTGAAAAAACTTTTTTCTAATTGGGTCATCATCACTTGATGACAGTTTAATCTGCTCATGTTTACTGCAACTAACATGCTCCCGAAGGAGCATCCACATTTATTTGTCCCCAAGTAACCTCAGCCAGCAATCAAACGAATTTATACCGACAAGACTTTAATTTGTTTTTGTTGAAATGAAACCAAAAGGCAGGGGGGAGAGGAAAAGGTGTTCTTATTTTAAGTAGGCGATGGCGGCAGAATGTGGAGGAGGTCATTTGCTTCACTGTGACAGCTGACAGCTGCATCGGAAAGTAGAAACACGGGCGAGGTTGTGGTTCTCCTAAAGAAAGAAGATGGATGTAGAATAAGGTCTGAATGAGCTCTTCGCTTATGTACTTTTGAGACAACGGCTTTCTTCCACTGTATTGCTGTAGTGTGTGTTTATGTATGTGAGGTGATTCACTCCAAAACAAGACAACAAGAAAACCACTGAGGTTGAAGATGGTTCTGTTGCATTAGTTAGAACTTTCAAAGTAAAATAACAAATGTGTGTATGTGGGAGTGAACCTTTGTGTGCGTGTGTGTGTGTGTGTTTTGGCACAAGTAAGTGCACGGCTCTTTCACTTTTGAGCCATCAGTACTTAAACATCATGAGCTCACCTGCTAAACAAAGTTAAAATCCAGTGTCAATGAGGCCGGTTGATAGATGGTGATAATTTGAAGAGACGGTTGTTGTCAACTGGTCCCACTGTTGACTTGTTTTGGTTGCAGATAGAGAGTATTGTCCTAATAGTGTGTGAATTGTGCTGTACCCCATCTAACCCACCACAGATGCAACGTTTCGGAGCTCATTTGGATCTACAGCATTATTGTATATACAATGCAGAAGTGGATTGAACACCATCTATGAAATATTCAAGTAATTCGTTTGCTGCTGAGTGTCTGTCAGGGGGAATTTAAAAGCAGGGGATAAACCACTTGTCCTGGATTAGGTTGAAAGTGGTGCCAGCTCTTCTCCATGCTATTCCAAAACTTGACGCAGTATATTGAGAGCCTTAAAATGCTATTGATTAGCTCCCCATTCAGCCACTGTCTCTATTCCTGCACAGCTGTTTCTGCTCTTTATTTTTTTTTTTCGGAACATTTATGTGGATTGAAAATATATATTTCCACCATTAAAAAAATAGATATAAAACACAAAGCCTTCTCTGGAATATAAAAAAAAAGAAGAAGAAAGATGCGCTCTGCATTCTTCTTCATACCCTTGAGGGTATATTTACAAGAGCAGGCTGCTGTAAAAGTATCTTGTTCACTGTCCTAGAAGGTGCAGCACATTTCTGCCTGCCTTGAAGACGTGACTCCCTCTCGGCTCGCCTTGATAACAAGATGAATGAAATTAACATACTAGTCACTTGTGATTACAATATTTTGCCAGCTGATCAAGTTCAGCCCCCTGGCAGCTATCAAAGGGCAGCTGGCGACGTGTTGGGATGCAGGTAAAAGAGACGGGTGTCAAATTCAATGAGCTTCCTCCTTTTGTTATTCATCCAATCCCACCCCACTGTTTACAAATGAAACCTGTCCGCCAAGGTGTACAGTCCCCTTCCACCTGGTGATACTGCAGCATATTAGTCAGAGGTGGTTTCCTCTCAAAATGGATCTCGGGTGGTCCCCTGCTCTCAGTATACTGGTTTTGAAGCATGCAGGATGCAGACATCTTTTTTTTATTCCTGCATGCCATTGCACAGACTGCTTATCTGCATGACACCTCAGAAGCTCGAACCCACTGACGGCACACTTTATTGTCAAAAAACAGTTCTACTTACGTTAACCATGCATACACACTGGGAGTTTTAGGAACTTGCGGGGGGGCGGGGGGGGCATGGTTTAGTTGGTTTATGACACTTGATTACAATGAGCTGTCTTGGAAGGGAATGAGGAGTGACTATTTGCCTTAATTGGAAAGGAAATTTAAATAAATTCTGTACCCGTGCATTAAATAAGGTAATTTTCCAGTTATTTTCAGTCCACATGCTGGGCCAGCGCCGGATGGTTAAACGTCTTCATTCAGAAAATCCTCCAAAAAAGCCTCAGCAAAATCCCAAGAAATAAGATTCCCTTGATGTCGTCTTGTCAGAAGGATGTTGGCAATATGTTGTCTAAAGTGTTTAATGAATATTTGATTTTCACTCCAAAATTAAAGCGTATCTGATCTCCTCGGCAGCCCATTGGGAATAATTAAACAAGTTGAATGCGGGTGAGTGGATAAGGCAGATTTGCCTCCGTGATGGACTTTTGTCTTGCTGCAAAAGGTATGGGAATGTCACGATCAATCCAGCTTTGTACCGTGTGTGTGTGTGTGTGTGTGTGTGTGTGTGTGTGTGTGTGTGTGTTTTTTCATAGATTTCTCTGCATTCGCACTGTGGGCCTTTTGGACTGACAATTCAAGCATAGCTGTCAGCTATTTTCAGCAATGCTTGAAGTGATGATTTTGATTTTCAAACCTTTTTTTTAGGGAAGGGGATAGCGTAAACTCCATGGAGACTGTGACCAATAAGCCCGATTGTTATTTTCATGCTGCAGTACGGGCATTTTTTGGATGCTTAGTCATTACGTTTGTTGGGTTGTCATATTCAAATGAAGTTTGACCTTCAGTGTTTTTTATCCAGTAACGGCGACATGGAGCCTCTTTTTGCCATTTGAAACATGTTGGTTAAAGTTGTTATTTCAATGCAAATGTCCAATAAGAGAAAGTGAAATGGCCCTTTTTAATGTCTATTCACATCATTGCTCTCCCCGAATAGTTTCATTATGACTCTGAACATAAAACACATGTTCAGTGGTGTTGCTGAATTCATTTATCTTTAAATTGAAACCATTTCCTTTTTTTCTGCCGTCATTCCGACCCATCAACACGTTTCCCGTTTGAACTGTCTCAGGTAGAGATTGCCAGAAGCCAAAGGAACAATATAACAGTGTCTCCTGTAAATCCAGTAAACTTAAATTTATTTGACCCAAAATGGTCATTTTTTCTCATTGTGCCAAACTGCCTAAACAAAACGAAAAAAACAAAGACCGTACGCAAGGATTTCTTCACCACATCCCCCTCCTCCGCCCACCTCCACTATTCGGATCACACAGCACCACGTCATTCTCTAGCATGCTCACGCTCAAGGGACTGTGTGCAGTTTCACTCACTGTGCATATCCCATCCTCTGCTTCTCTTCATCACTTCAGGTATCACGACAAACAGGAAGTGACCAGTAACTTCCTGGGAGCCATGTGGCTCATCTCGATCACCTTCCTCTCCATCGGTTATGGCGACATGGTACCACACACGTACTGCGGGAAAGGCGTGTGTCTGCTTACAGGGATTATGGTGGGTGTCTTGGTTCTTACCCCAGATAAACACATAACACTCTTTGTTATAACACTAAACCCCAGCCCTCACTGCCTACCCCATTCTGCACAAAGACCCACCACTTTGAGATAACTTTATTTTGTGATTTTAAAATTGAAAAAGGCCAACTGTGTTTTCATTAGACATTTCACGACTTGGAGCTGCTCAGTTTAATTTATTTACTGGTTTTCGTCTCTGGGTTTTCTTGAACAATAATTAAAGTAACAAAGAAGCATTTTGACCATGCCTGTGTTCAACAGGGAGCTGGTTGCACTGCACTGGTGGTCGCAGTTGTAGCCAGGAAGCTGGAGCTGACCAAGGCTGAGAAGCATGTCCACAACTTCATGATGGACACACAACTCTGTAAACGAGTGAGTCACGATATACCGATGCCGTTTAGTTGTTTTTAGTTTTTTTTTTTTTACTCTTCTTTGGCGGGTTGTATCCCTTTTTTAAAAGAACGCTTAATTCTGCCTCCTTCATGGCAAACTACGGATTCATAGCAATGGATTCAACAGGTCGCCTAGTTTAATATGATCATGAGAAACAACTGTATGTAGGCCGGGATCACCGGCAATCCCCCCCCGGGTCTCAGCGGGATAAAACGGAAGAAAAGATTTTATTCCTGCCATATAACATTGTTAATTATGCTGGTACTTTTTTGGATTTAACTGGAGCTCCCCTTGGGATCCTGACATCTAGTTTGAGAGCCGCTGTGTTTTCATTATGTCCAAAGGCGATACTAAACTATTTAGGCCGGCATTTTAATAACTCCTTATTCCATTTCTTTTCTGTTGTTTTCTGTGTTTGACCATCACTCTACATTCTAGTATTTTATAGATTTAACTTAATGTTACATTAAGTTCCCTTCTCCGCTCCCTTCTCTGTCTATGTTGAAACAAAATGTACGTCCTCGAGCCCCCTGTTGGATATTTGATCTAACACCAACACTGCCCTTTAAGAAGCTACCATATACATGTCAGGACTTTCTCATCCTCTCTTCACAGGTAAAGAACACAGCTGCCAATGTACTCAGGGAAACATGGCTCATCTACAAACACACTAAGTTGGTCAAAAAGATCGATCACGCTAAGGTGCGGAAACACCAGCGCAAGTTTCTCCAAGCCATTCACCAGTAAGTCCTGCACAGCTTTTGTTTTGGTGTTTTCTGATGTGTGATAAAATGTGTCCAACCCCCAAAAGGAATCAAACTGTAATATGTCATTTTAAAATATAGTGTTCAAGATTGCAATCCACGCGATTGTCTTTAATGTTATGTGTGGTACAGGATATTTAGGATGTGTTGTAAATAGTTGCAGTGCTAATGAACTGAAGAGACTGAGAATATTTCTTGCGTTTGCGATTGTTATGCTCACACATGTAAACTCTCTCTCTCACTCACACACACACACACACACACACACACACACACACACACACACACACACACACACACGCTGCAATCCAGTGTAACGGTCCTCCCTATTTCCCTCCCCGTCCCCCTCTCCCTCCGACCCCCTTTACCCTGTGCTTACAGTGAGAAGTGTAATGGTTTCACTCGTTTCGTGAATGTTGTGGGGTTAAATCTCTGTACTGTGTTCTGTCTTTGTTTTGCTCTATCACTGCAGAGCTCAGAAGTAAGTTGAGTCTTCTATGTATCCTCCTCCTACTGTTTCCTCAACATTCCTCCTCCTCTCTTCATGTCTGCGTTTGACATGCATGAAAAAAAAGCATTTGTCACCACATAAAAATGCTGAATTGATTTTACTTATTATTTTTCAGCTCATTTATACTTCAATGTTTCGTTTACTTACCTCTCCCTCCCATCTCCCCTTTTGAATGAAATGAAACAAAAAAAAAACAAGCATCAACAATTTGCCACCGGTGTCATAAGTGGCGGGTTGTCTGGAGAGAACATGTGAAAGAAAAAAGCATCATGCACAGAATGCACAGCTTGTAGCTTTGTTGGGCTGTTCAGAGGTTCATAATCATCTATGATGTACTGTACAATGTTGCCCATGATTAATATAGCTACTCTGGAGGCTATATTAACCTGCATTCAACGGAACTCATCCTACAATGCTAATGGTTTTGTGATGACATGAACACACACACACAGACACACACACACACACTGTAATGTAATTCTAATGAGGTCTAAATGTTTGATGTTATTATTTTAATTTTTGCTTTGCTTTATCCCTGTTATTTGACATCAAATGCTAAGGCTTGCATTTGATAGTGATGACTGCCCAAAAAGACGAGACACAACACAGATTGTTGTTTTGAAGAATAAATTGTAGTTTTGGCTTTTAGCCCCTGTTCTTTGACGACCATAAGGGACAACAAAGCCCAGCAAACGGGCACATAACGCGCTGAAGCGGCTTCACGCGGAGATAGAGCCGCGAGCGAGCGTCTCACTCCGCTCTGATATGCAGAGTTGCAAATGAATAAATGCCCTTGAATGTCATCCCGTCTTAGAATTTGCCAAACGGGGATATTTTTCCACTCACACACACAAACGATGGCTTTGTGATGCCACCGCTAACAATGGCACATTATTCGCATCAGCGTCAACAGTTCTTACAAGGCCCTAATGTATTCGAATAGAGATAAGAGGCACAATGTTGAAGGCGTCACAAAACGATGTCCGATGTATCATTGCACAAGTTATTTGGAATGTTTGTTATTTTTTATCTGTGATGTCCACGAAACACACACACACACACACACTCTCACACACTAAAAGACCCACGTTTCACAGTCACTTCACGCCCACTAAATAACCAGTGTGTATATATGTATATGTACATATATATGTATATTAAGGATTCCCAGTGAGCTGTGTGTAGCACTGACAAAGGGCATGTCATCATTTTATTTGTTGATGTCTTACATTTGGGTGGAAAGAGATGGGAATGTTTTGATTTCAAACAGATTTGGGGCTTTTCTTATATGGAAGCATATTGCATTCTTGCTGAAAAAAGCATCATGTTTGTCATGGTCAATTCATTTTTGGATTCTACATTTTTTTTAAATCCTCTTTTTGAGAAACAAATTACTTTTTAGTTGGAACAAGATAAACTCTCATTACTCTGATTCCAGTAAATGCAAGTACTACTTAAAGCAATCCAATATTATGATAAACAATAGTACGTAACTAAACAAAATAATCCAGTAAAACATGATAAACTGTTCTTTTTTTTCCCTAATTAGTGTAGTATGCTTCTGCAATTTTGCATGTTTTGGTTGGTATTGCATTGACAAAGGCCACGAATGCTTGTGTATTTCTGTAAACTATAAATGTATACAAAGAGATATCTAAAGTACATATATTTACGATGCATGCAGTACTCTTTTAAATGTCTTCAGTGAGAGAGCATGTCTGATAAAAAAAAATGTCCTCCTCCTCTTTTCTTCCCTGTTGGCTTCCCTTCAACCCCCCCAAACGACCCGTCTCTCTATACACCCCTCTATTCCCTTATTCCCGATGCCACTCTCTTCTTCTCCTTTGTCCACCTCCTCCTTCCCTCTTCCTGCTCCTACCTCCGTGTGTCTCCACCAGACTGCGCAGTGTGAAGATGGAGCAGAGGAAACTCAATGATCAGGCCAACACATTGGTGGACCTGGCAAAGGTAAGTCTCCCTATGGGACTTTAAAGTGGCGCGAATCAATATTTAAGTCATCACATGACTACTTGTTTTTTGATTAACTTGCAAGTACCAAAGGGCACACCATCTCTTAATGTTGCCTCATTTTTCAGGCCATTCACTGGAGACATTCATGTAAACCAGCAGCCATCCCCGAGTCCTGCCGTATGCTTTCATTGTTAGATTTCTAAAACGCACAACAATTGAATCAAACTTAATTCACAGTGAATTCCTGTTCCCGCTAAAATCCTTCAGAAGCGTAACAGTTTGAGTAACCCGACAGACTGTGAACAGTATCTGGCTGTACGAAGGAGAATGCAGTCATGCCTGGGTAGCTTCTGTCCTGTTGTGTAGACGTCAGCAGATCCACCCGAGCGGAGCAGAGAGGGGGTTCAAAGGGAGGCGCGTGGCACCAGCCTCATTTGATGTGGATGGCATTTGCACTCCAGTGTGTATTTTAAAAGGTTCTGAGGCCAACTCCTTTTAATGTGCGTTTACTTGCCCTTACTGTGCTAGATGGTCAGATCCCTCTATGTCCACCGTACAGTAGTTCAACGGTCAATGTCTCTTTGTTGAGCTCTCGGTGAAATTGCCCTTGATATTTGGCTCATACACAGGACAAATAAGCATTGGTATGGAATAGTTTGTGAGCTCTACTGCTCTTAAAAAATATGCAACAAGGGATTAATTTTCTGATAGTAAAATTGAGTATATACTGTAGATTTTATTGTATTTTTTTAGAACTTACAAAATGTCCACAGTTTGAATAGAACCATTAAATGTTAGTACCAGATTCATAACCACTAGCCCTATTGCATCGATTGTGGAACAATAGGTTAAATTAAGGAGACTCTTTTCATTGTATGAATGAGTTGTGTGAAGCATATACATAATGCATTGAGGAACTTCTCTGGCTATAAATTTAATTGGAGAAGCTGGTTGTGACACTGTGGGGAGATAAAAATCAATGCGGACTTGCCTGAACTATACAGCTGCCTTTTACACTGCATTGTGTCATTATTCTCTTCAGACTGAGCCAGTTGGATTTAGACTGCAATTTAAGATATGACTTTTTTGTATTGTCTGGCAATGTATACCTCCTACAAATTGCATTTTTTGGGGGGGTTCTTTCCATGTGGATATTAAGTTGTAAAACATATATGTATCTCGTCTCACATTTATCCGGCCCTCCTCCTCTTCTTTCTATGTCCTCCTGTTCTTGCGCCCCTCCCCAAATGCATTTTTCCTTTCTCTCCTTCATTAGACCCAGAATGTGATGTATGACCTCGTGTCAGAGCTGCAGGAGCGCAGTGAGGAGCTGGACAAGCGCATCGGCACATTGGAGGACAAGCTGGACTCGGTGACGGGCAGCCTGCAGGCGCTGCCCTGCCTCATCTCCCAAGCCATAACCCAGCAGCAGCAGGACTTTCTGGACGGCTTTCGTTCACCGCTTTCGGCCCGCCTCACTAGCCTCGGAGCGCTCCGAACGCTCCGAGCGATCCTGGACTTCCACCGCCCGAAGGCGGCGCTCTCCCTCGACGGCACCACACACCTCCTCTGATAGCGGATAACCTTGACGGACCCGCCGCAATCACATTTCAGCCGCAACTTTTCCAACCCAAATCGTCACCTTACTATGTCCTGTCCAAGCTGTCCCTGAAACCACTGGCTAGTCCATGTCTGGACTGATAATGAATCCATATCTTGACCCCGGGTCTGATCCTTACCCCCCATTCTCTCCTCTGTCATCAAATCCAAAAACCAATTCCTCTGTGACTGAGCCTCACAGGACTGGATCAGAGCTACTCCAAAAGAACAATCAAAGCAAGCAGACTTAAATCAAGACAACACAAATGCATCCAAAAAAGTAAAAGAGAAAAACAAATTTAAATGACGGAAAAACCGAGAAAAAGTAGAGATATGGTTTATGTTTTAGCCATTGTATGGCTGTTCAAGTTAGCTTTTTTGTAAAAGCCCTTGTATAGTTAAAAAAATGACTGATTTTAGGGTCGCTGGCGTGAGAGCTGGCTATCACACCGGAGAGTCCTTAACCACAAGGGGGGAAGTAGCTCTGTGGAGCCTCGGGCTCACCTGGCGGTCCTCTGAGGGCATGGAGGACATCCCTCCACCCATCCTCCTGTCTCCTCGTCTGTCTGGTGAGGAGAGCCGAAAAACCATTGGATTTCCCTTGCAAAAGACAAGTCATGGATTGGAGTTGGGTGAAAGCTTGAGGCAAGGCTACAAAAGCTCTGACTGGAGGTCAGTGTTTGAAAATGCACTTAAGTGGAAGTAGAAACTGTCGCACAAAAGAGCAAAGGGGATGCATATGGCATTACTACTGGGTAGAACAAATTTACACAGTTGCCAACTTCAAGTTTTCAGCTTCCTTGTTCTTACAGAGGGAAAATGAGGGGAACTATCTTTTTTAGTTACATATTGACATGTGATTTTTCAGTGCCTGAATGTATAAATAGTAGAGGGTTATTTAATTACTAATTTCAGAGCTTTTTTACGATGTTAAGTCTGAATACAGCATTGCATTCCTTTTTCAGATACATTCCTCTCCAAAAATTTAAAGAAAATGTCTTAATGTAATGCATAACATTGCCTCCATTACACAGCAAATCTAAATGTTTTAAAAATCTTTTCATTTCTTCTATTTCTACTAACACCGAGAGAAATGTCAAAAAGGTTCAGAGAATAAGCAAAGGTGAGACAGAATATTTGTAAGTGTGTTTTCGGAGAACGAGTTCACTTTCAGCTCAATGTTGCACACTCATACACACGACTATGAAATATGTACTCCTCTATCTTTTTCACCACCACTAATTAGAGCTTCCTGTGGTCTTCAGATAACGGCCTGGCTTGAGGTCTGCTGGTATTTACGGCCACACAGGCACACGTCACTGGTCAAACTGAGAAGCCAATTCTGCCCTTTGCATGCCTCTGTGCAGAAATGACAACGGAACGCAACATTTCTCAGATGCCTTTATTATTATTATTTTTTTTAATGATTTACATGATTTTTGTTTGCCTTTTTTTTTTCTTCTTAATTTCCAAATTGTACCAGGATATCTAGGATTTTTATAGTTGCAGAACCTAGAGTGGCAGTAATGTGATTCTGTAATGCATTACCTGTTTTAAATGTGAGATGAAGAAAAACCGTTACAACAAAAATATACGAATAAAAGTGCTCAAGGAACTTTGATGAATCGGTTCCTCTATGGAGTTAAACAAAATTATTAAGTCCAAGTGTTAGACGAGAAGATTGACACTACTTTTGTTTCTGTATCGTGTATGAAGCTACTGCTAGCAACCAGATAGCCTAGCTTAACATTAAGACTGGAAACTTGGGAAACCGTGTGCTTACATCCTTCTAAAACATACCTGTTTATTTAATCTGTAAAAAATCTGATATGCAGTCACTTGCTGAAGTTTTCCCCGGTTCCCAATCTCATTTCGATAACAGAACTCGAGTTCTCGTAAAACCACTAATAGTTGTTATTGCACTTTTTTTGTACGGATTAGACTAACCTAATTTATACACTTTGTTGCTTGGAAGTGGATTTTCTTTTTAACCTTTTGTACATGCTAGCTGTTTTCATGCTTTTTGCTGTCTTTATGTTATGCTAAGCTAACCAGCTGCTAACTAGCTAGCTAGCAAACAGAGTGGTGTCAGTTGTCTCCTCCAACTCTGGGCAAGAAAGTGAATAAGCATATTTCCCAAAATGTAAAACTATTCTGCCCCCCCACATTGGTCCCTGTTTGGTTTCTTCAAGAAACATAATACATGATATCACATAGAAAGGAGAAGAGATATTAAAACATTTTAAAACCTCAAAAGCATGGTGTTCGAAGCATCCTAGAGTAGTGAAATATTTAGGATCATTAAAGTAATTTCTTTCCCAGGTACACGTTAAAAGTTTATCAGGAAATGAGCAGATTAGCGGGCTAGCATGCTGTAATGAAGAAGTTCAAATTGTAGAAAAGTCTTAAAGAATCTTCATTGCCAACTGACAAATAGGATCCTTATTATGTGATGCTTCTTAATTGTTTCTGAGCTGCCTTTGCTTGAATGGGGGCAAAGTCTAAACCCTGTGAGACAGCGAGTGAGACCACTCTCCCACAGGCTCTCGACTGACCGGAGAGCCCTTCATTTGAGCACATATTCAGTTTGCTACAAGTTGAACTTAATCAAGCATGAGTATTGGCTTCTTTTTATTTTTTTATTTTTAGCTTTTTCCTTTCAACTTGAGTTGATGAAGCATGACTCTTTACTGCCCCCACCTCTAGCCACTTCCCTTACAGTGCTACGCTACATCCTCCCGGTATGACGGGATCTATCATGCCATTACAGTTAGGGTCATCTAGTAAGTCATGGCGGCTAATGGAGGACTCTCTGCTTGGTTATGGCCTTACCTGCCGTATCTCTTCCCAACATGTCAGGTTCGGAACAGCAATCCCCCCACATAGAGGCAAATGGCCTGCAGCAAAGTCCTTTGTTTGTTTTTTCATTCAAACCACTCAAAGACAAAAACAAAAAAGCAGGGGAACCGCCAGTTCCTGTTCCGTATTGTGTGTGATATTCAGTTACACAAGAACGGAGCACAGATGCTGTGTCCTCCACAGAGAGATGTAAAGGAACTGGTGCTAAGGACTTCATCCTTCACCAGGCAACAGGAGGAAGGTGAGACGAGATTGCAAAAGAACGAGACATAGCTAATTTACTAACATGTTGGTTTTGCACAGCGGGAGGGGGTGGGTGGGGGGTGTGTAAGGGTGGTTGTCCTGTAAATATGACCTCATTGTAGATGTCGCCAAGTGAACAGGACAAACGGTTAACCGCCCGGGTTAAAGTACATGGGTCCAATGCACAGCATGGTGCAAGTGTAGTAGAAGAAAAAAAAAGTATACAAAGGATTTAAGATTATAATTATTTTAATTTCCCACTTTTTCTGCTTTTTTAAAATCCTGTTGTAAAGGTTTGTTTTCTTCTTTATTCCTTCTCTTGTCACCAACAAAGTCCTGCCAAAACACCATTCCAATATTTAATAGAAACATCAATTTCTCCACCAGAAAATAAAGAATTGACAGCATTTTGTAGTGAAGTGAGGGCCATTCATGATGTTCTGATGATGGTAGATGAGTCAAGTGATAAACGCATCCCAAAGTCTTTTATTATCCTGAAAAGTAGACTTTCCTCATGGAGCAGAAATCAGAATACACTTCTACTTAACAAAAACAGAGTGGAAAAGAAACTCAACATGAAGAAATGTAACCCAATCATTGTTCTGTGTACACTGCCACATGATGCATAATGTACGTAGTAGCACTGGAATAAATCAACTTTTAATGAATGGCAAATGGGTTTAACATGTTCTCTGTAAACTGTTTGCTGTTCCTTCATTCTGCAGGTCAACCTTTGTCCGTGCAAGGAGAGACACCAAGGTCAAATCATTAAAGACTTTCTTCAGCTAAGACCACAACTCTCCTCTTCATTTGGTAGCAATAGAAGAACATTTTAATTTGAAATCACTTCTTATGCTTTATTTTTTAGTCCCTCAACAAAATAACAATCCAAAATGTTTTCAAACACGGTCCATCCAGAGGAGAAGGAAAATGGCAGCAGCCAAAAGCCAATTGTGACGGTGAAAGGTGAGTTGGCGCATGTGTTGACAGATACAGACATCACACGTCTCTTCCTGGAAGACTGTGAGGCAGGGACATCCTAAAACATGATTACGGGAGGACGTATTGACGTAAACATAAACATCGCTCCAGAGGACACACAGCTGCTGAGGCCCTGTTCCAAGGTGAACTGTGCGCTGTAGGCGACGCGCACACACTGAGCCATTCATGTTCAAATGACAAGCTGCTATTCATGTCCACATGCACAAATATGGCTCAGCCTGGTTAATTAATGCCAAATCAGGAGGGACTTGGCAGCACATCGATATACCGCAAGAGTGGCAGAGTCAGTTACACCGCAGTTGTTGCACCTAAGACGCACTTTGCTTACCATCCCTCCCAATAGAACAGTTTATCACTTCACGTATCACAGTTTGTGGTTTAAAACATTCACCAATCACAATGTTGCGACATAGTGAGCGACCAAATTGAAAAGTACAACTCACTGATTGTCCACTTTCTTAATGTCCTGAGCGGATAAGCATCCTGGTGTTTCTTGCGGCGGTAATGTCACTTACCTAATGAGCATAGTTAACTCATCCCGACTTATTTTTGTTTTTTAACTGTGAAAGGCAAGAAAAAAGGGAATTAAATTATGAAATTATCAGATTTCCCCCAGAGGGTACTGAAGCTGGACCCACAGCGAGAAGAGACTATTGGGGCAGGTTGACCCTCGGACCTGGAGGAGGAGGGGGAGGAGGAAGGTGAGGATCATTCCAGAGTGTGAAAAGGTCCTTCAGGGACAGCTTGTGGCAGACAGGGGAATTATTGAATTTATTGCAGTCCTCTCTTTTCTCCATCTGCCCTGGAAGCTGATAGCAAGCTGCTACATTATGCTTAATGCCCTCCCAATCACTTCCAGCATACACTTGGGGATATCAAAGCGAATGGGAGTATTGATCTTGGTTTCTTTTTCTAATGCACGATGCTGTAGCGGTCGAGGGTGAATGGGAAAGGCCTTTTCATTCCAACAAACGCTATATAATCAGCAACGATCACTTCTCTTTCTACCCATCTGAATGTCTTCCTCCGTTAGTGGTTCCGCTCTCTGTTCGGAGGCAGGATGAGCTGATACGAATGTGGTTGTCTGTTCGAGGCTCCCGTAGCTCTCTCGTCAGGTATGAAAGTGTGCATGCATGTATCTTCTTTGTGTACAGGTAAAAGCCAGTAAATTAGAATATTTTGAAAAACTTGATTTATTTCAGTAATTGCATTCAAAAGGTGTAACACGTACATTATATTTATTCATTGCACACAGACAGATGCATTCAAATGTTTATTTCATTTAATTTTGATGATTTGAAGTGGCAACAAATGAAAATCCAAAATTCTGTGTGTCACAAAATTAGAATATTACTTAAGGCTAATACAAAAAAGGGATTTTTTAGAAATGTTGGCCAACTGAAAAGTATGAAAATGAAAAATTTTGCATTCAAAAGTTACACCTTTTGAATGCAATTACTGAAATAAATCAAGTTTTTCAAACTATTCTAATTTACTGGCTTTTACCTGTATGTGTGCTAGGATTCATACAGATGATGTATACTAAAGCTTCCCATCACTCCTCCACTTGACAGCATCAGCAGCAGCTAAAAACTCAACTTTCTAGCTGTTGATGACATCTCACACAGCTGTGAAGAATAGACAACGTTATTCTTATCATCTGTTGATACTCGACCATCCGCTGTGTAATGATAAACTTAAAAAGTGATTTGATTGATACTTTTGACCCCTTTTAAAAGAACACAAGGCCAGTTCTTGCGTCACGCCAATCATAGAATCATCTAGGCCAACTTATGCTGCACGGTGCAACTCTTTTGATAGTAGGTGTTTTTCTTGATTTTGTTTTCCTCTATACGTAGTGGAGAACAACCGTAATGGAGCAGGGAAAAGCGTTGTGTTCTCTTATTTCATTGACAACCAAATAAGGGGACCGTCTGTAGGCAACTTGGTTAATTTATACATAACGTCATATATAAGGGCATTTCTTTTAATATCTGAATGGTGAATAAAATAAATTGTAGATTGGTTATTAGGAAATGTCCTATGATGCGAGTGATGATTCTGTTGACAATTATCTTGGACCAGCGGTCCGTAGAGATTAAACTCTGCTCACACTGAACATCCACAGAGTTTAAGCTGATGAAAAACCAAAAAGAAACATTTCCAGCTGAGTTGTCTGCGTGTGGTTGAGCCTTGGTGTGCAATGCAGTGGAGACTTGTTTTGTGAGCAGCTGTCTTGAAGCGGTTTTTCCCCTGTTTCCGGTCTTTTTGCTAAGCTGACGTGTACTAGTTGTGGCTTCATTTTGAGGGTAGCGATTTGAGGGTCTCATCTGACACTCAGCAAGAACAGTCCCTTTAACATCTGCTTTTGTATATTCTTTTTCCAAGCATCTTTCTTTTTTTTAATTATGCGTTAATCATGATAGTTTCTTTGCACATTCATTTCCAAAAAGAGGACAGAGGCTTTTTTGCTTTTGCTTTATACAGTATACACTCCTGATAAAGACTCTCGCATATCGCTGCAGCTGAGCTGGCACCTACGGCGGCAGTAGAGGACATGCAGAGCAACAACAGATGAGCTCGCCCCGCGGCGAGGCCACTGCTGGGACTCGCTACTCACTTGAGAAAGTGGGTGGCATTATGTTGTTCTGTACTGTATTGGCTGGGATTGCTACTGTGTGTGTGTGTGTGTGTGTGTGTGTGTGTGTGTGTGTGTGTGTGTGTGTGTGTGTGTGTGTGTGTGTGTGTGTGTGTGTGTGTGTGTGTGTGTGTGTGTGTGTGTGTGAGAGAGAGTGGAGCGGAGGGGGGGGGGGGTCACTACAGATGTCCTTGCCTTGAGCTTTCTCAACATGAAAATCTCTGTTTCCCCGGAAGAATTGCCGGCATGTACAGTGACGTCACATTTTACACCAGTGGTCAGATACACACAATGAACACAACACGTGTAGTCATTAGTAAAGGGTTTTGTTGCAGCAAGTCAGTCAGCATTTAAAATACACTGAACTTTGTTACATGGCATGAAATCTTAATATGAGTGGGAATTTTAGGAATTTAGCCACTAGTTTATTCTATTATATATCTGTGACTAAAGAAACAAAGCGAAAAGGTGCATGGCTGGCCAGAGTCGGAAAAGTGTAACGCGTAAGTGGGAAAGGAAGAGAGAAACTGGAATATAGAGAGCGCAAACTCGGCGAGGGAGAGAGAGAAAGAGAGAGATGGCGATCAACCATCAGTTGTGAGAAACGCAGCATCTTGCTGCCCTCTAGTGCCGAGCACTCCAGTCCCTCTGTGACAACGTTGACATAATTGAGAGGAGAATTCATTATTTATAAATGACGGGAGGATAAAGCTGTATTCTTTTTTTGTACAAATCTTAGATATAAGATGATAGCACATGGCTGATATCAAACGTATGCTTTTCTATGTCACCCATAATCCACCACAAGCAGATGCTAGGCGGGTATATGTGCACACAATGAATCATAAAGGGGGAATGTTCCATTTTCCACATTTGAATTATCAATAAAGTGGTGACATTTGCATTTGGCAGCGTTAATGTCCTTCCAGGCCCCTTTAAGCGCACAGGGTCGGTTACATCATTTTGGTTAGCTCACCACCTCCTTTATTAGTTTTCCTAAATGTCAAAAGTTACAGCTCCTCTCATTCTCCCTCCTCCCACAGATTAACACACCAGTGCCAGTCGGCACCAGCTCGACAGTGGTTCAGGGTTAATGTTTGAGCTTTTACTCCCGCCCTCAGTTCTCAACACACACCGTTGGCCAATCCCTGTGCATGTGTGGAACGGAGCGTCTAACACCAGGAGTGAGTCACGTGAGGGACCGGAGGCGGTGAGCTGGACATGATGGCCATTTTACAGCAGGTATCAGTTCCTGTTGTTTTACAAACAGCCGCTCAAAGTCCATCTGCGTGACCGGGGAAACAAGCAGGGGTCAAAGCGGTAAGTGCAGTGTATTTTTAAGACTCTCTTAAACACAAATATGCTTTGTGTTAATGATGCGTTCCCACTTGACGGTTTTACTGTTTTGTGTATTAAGAGAAGTTTGAGCAGAAGGCTGGTGTGAGTCACGGCTCAGCTTGAACTCTGTTATGAGTCGAGGGCAAGCTGTGCTGTAGTCATGTTGTGTACTGTAGTTGTGCACTGTAGTCATGTTGTGGTCCCTCTCTGAGCTCTGCTGCTGTGGGATCAAATAGTTTTAAAGGGATATTGCAGTGGTTTATCTTGGTTTTTGGTCCGCGTTCCACAAATCGCATACTGCGACACTGGAACTCCAAACAATGCAGGTGTGATTTAGAGTTACTTACCGAACAGACAGAATGGGCAGTTGTGTGGCCTTTTTTGGATTATTCAAGTCTTTTTGTTTTACTTATAAGTAAATGGAAGTTGATATAACATGTTCAGTTGATATAGTGGACTGCTGATTCATAGTCATTTTGACTTAAATCAAATGCAAATATATATTTATTTTGAAATTAAGATATTTACAGTACAATTACAACTTATAGCGATGCCATATTTAATTGCTTCTTTTCTCCTTATCCATGCAATCCAAGGACTCCATGTTTTTTCCTTCTAAATGAATCACCAAAATCAGCCAGCAGTATGAAAAGCTGGGGCAGCAAACTCAAGAGACAAGACACTGGCAGTGTGGTCGAGTCCTCCTCTAGCAAGGCAAACTCCAGTACCGGCCCACCAGTGCCTGTGTGGGTTGCTCACACACCCATACCAGATAATATCACAGATGACGGTGACACTGATTCCACCGGCCTACCTTCCAGCACTCCATCGGACGCCAAGAAGGAGGATAATAAAGGCAGCATGAAGGATAGACTGAAAACCTTCATCCCTCAATCATGGGAAGGCATCATCCATAAATGGACAAAGAAGGGTGACAGTTTGGACTCTGAAGCTTGCAGCAGTGGGATCCAGATGCTTCCCAACGGGACCAGGGTGAGTCCTCCGGTGAGTCCCTTGCGGGAGCGTAGAAATTGGGGTGACTCACTATGCAACTCTAGCCAGAACTCTCACAAGCCCTTGTTAGGGGCGAGCCTCTCTGATGACCTCTTGTATCAGAGCCCACGAGAGGAATCTCTCCTGACCAGTATCCACCCTGCAGAGTACTACGCTGAGAAGCTGGAGGTGTACAACCTGAAGTACTCTTATCTAAAATCCTGGCCAGGGTTGCTCAGAATGCTGGCGGGACTTCAGCTCCTTTTTGGTGGCATGGTCATTGCCTGCGTCATCGCGTACATCCAGAAGGACAGCGAGTGGTCCAACAGCTACGGACTCTATAACGGTGCATATAACAACGGCCAAGGCATGTCTGGATACAGCTACCGAGGCCCCATGACCCCATTTGTACTCGCTGTGGCTGGAGTCTGCTGGATAATAACCTTGACCCTTTTAGTGATGGGAATGACGATGTACTATCGCACCATCCTCCTCGACGCAACCTGGTGGCCTCTGACGGAGGCCTTCATCAACGTGACGTTGTTCCTGCTCTACATGGCAGCCGGGATTGTCTACCTGAACGACTTGAACCGCGGTGGGCTGTGCTTCACGACGATAGGAGTCAATCCCATCATGGCCAATCTGTGCCGGGTTGATGGGGGACAGATGGCGGGAACGGCTTTCATCTTCATCAACATGGCGATGTATCTGGGAAGCTTCCTGGTGTGTCTGAAGATGTGGCGGCATGAAGCTGCACGGATGGAGAGAAGGCACTTTGAGAACAAGGTAGACGTCATTGATCAGATGTAGTTTAGTTGAAAGATAATCTCCTCGCTTCTAAATTTACAGAGGGGGGAGAATCATTTTCATTAAAATAATAAAGTGTCCTATTCAAAAGTTGCATTTATCTGGGTATGTAAATTGATCTTTATTCAGAGCACAAGTTCCACTTGAAACTGTACAGTGTGTTGGGTTCAGCTTCTGCAAACGTTTACTTCACGCGTTTACTCCGCCAACCACGCTTCCTTTGAATGTTGTTTTAAGTATATATGACATACCTAACATCCCAACTATTGTTGACAACAGCCAAGGACACTAGTATTGATTGCAAACTGGCCAACAACAGCCCCATAACAACAATGGTAGATCAAATCCAATAAGATTTAGAGTCAGTCAGGATGATCTGAGCATGCCATTTGTCGGTATTCAGTCAGGGTTTTTTTGCCTGGCGGTCAACCAGGATTTGTCCCGAAGCTGTGAACTGTGTTTTTCCTCACTCTATTGACCGTGCAGTCTTCTCTGTATCCGTGTGCTATAGAAATGGTCAAATGTCTGGTATAGACATTGCTGGCTTGCATCCATGCACCTGAGGCTTTTTAGTGCAAAGTAATCTGAAAATATTTGCTGTGTTTTTTCTTTTAATTAGGATTTCTAATGTGTCTTCACCTACATTTTGCCCTAGAGCGTTTTTATTGATGGTGACACA
This sequence comes from Apeltes quadracus, assembly GCA_021346845.1. Classification (NCBI taxonomy): domain Eukaryota; kingdom Metazoa; phylum Chordata; class Actinopteri; order Perciformes; family Gasterosteidae; genus Apeltes; species Apeltes quadracus. Next base: position 8,940,003 of record CM037919.1, read on the forward strand.
TGCCTGCACTTCTATTAGTGTATAGTCATGAAATAATTACATTCAATTAATAATCATTTGTGTCTTCTACCTTCAGCCCCAGGAGAAGTTACACCAGTCCATCCCATTAACCCATCTCAAGACAAAACACATATCATTCAAGGATGAAGAAGATAAGTCTTTGAGTAAAGATGATCGAAATAACGTCGTCTCTGATGTCTATAAGAACCCAGCCGGTGTTAACGGAGCCGCAGCGTCTGCATACACACCCAAAGTACACATCATTGCCGACTACATCATGTGAGTGGATGTTTAAACTATGCCTTTAATATTCTGAATTTACTGTATGCCACTATTTACTTAGTCCTGAAAATCCTCCCCTGCAGCAAGTATCCAGCGATCAGCTGTGTGGAAGAAAGGGAAACGTATAAAGCAGTTTTCAACGACCAGTATCAGGAATACAAGGACCTCCACAGAGACATCGGCACCACGCTCGATAAGTTCAGAGAGCTGGACGCCATGATGGCTCGACTCCTCAGAGAGAAAAAGACCCAAGAGGTGAGATCAATGTAAAACAACCTTTATTCAATCATGTCCATTAACCATGTAAACTATTTAGTCGTCGAGGATTAGATTTGGGTTGAAAAGGTCACAATTAGGCCTCTTTATCGCACAGACATGTTAAACAAATCTATTTCTGATACGGACCCTTTTATGTTGTGTTTTATGCAATCCGTGTTTTGTTGACATTCCATTTATCATTTAGGATCAGCAGAGGATTCAAAGCATTTTGAAGAAGTATCATCGGAAAAAGAATGTAAGTTTGTTAGTAAGTCCCCTCTGTTTTCCATCCACTCATCCTCAAGAAATTAAATGATGATCCAGAAAATCCAAAGTTTTGCTGCTATTGTTTAAATGACCAAAAATAATTTGTTTTCCTTCAATAAAACTTACCATTGATGCCAATAATACTGCTTCCATCATTAAAACGGACTCTTGGAAATTCTCATTTAACGCAGGTAGATTATAGAATGGATCAGGCGGTTAGAAAAAGAAAAGCAGAAGAGAAGGAAAAATGTGTTGATAATAGCAGTTGCTGCTATTAGTGAAGCTGAGTTGATGTGTCTGTTGGTGTTTTCACAGGAACCTGGTTTCCTAGAGAAACAGCAACGCTGTGACTATTTAAAAGCTAAATTAAGCCACATGAAAAACAGGATACGCACTTTTGACCAGGAAACCATGGAAAACGGTCGGCCATGAAGAAGAACAGAGAGAAATACCTCGCTGAGCGGATAAAACAAAAAAATTCGGCCTCTTTGATGTTTTTGTTGTCAAGTATACTGATCGTATTGAATGTATATTTATTTTGAATGATCAACACATTGTGCACTCCAATGCAGGCACTTGACATGCCACCTGCATGAGATTATAATGGCATCTTTCACTCCTTGTGTGTGACTTTTAGTCATTACACGTTTTCTTGTAATCATTTTGTCATTTATGTCTCAGTGAAGAAACAAGAATTAATTTGTTTATTTTGAAAGACAGTTTTGTCAGTGATTGGCATTTTTACAAAAAAGGTTTTTGTGATAAAGTTTTTTTCATTACTGTTTTATATTTTCACTTCCATTTATGGTTACTATACAACATTTTTTGTTACGCCATTTAAACAGCCTGTGTGGTCTGCACTTTGAAGTAGTAAATGATTTTCAGCTTTGTGATATATATTATACATGGCCATTTTGATAGCAAAGAAATATTGTTTTGATGATACATTGGCTGACATTTTCTATATAAATATCTTGTCATTTTGTTGTTTTTGACCTGTTTGTTCTCTGCAAATACATTTTTCTATTTTTGCATAGTTACTGTGATAAAGTTATCTTTGGTCATTTTTAAGGTAACATTAGTCATTCATGGTTTTCTTCTATGACTTGTTAAGATGCTCTCAGATTGATACCTTCAATGAAAATTAACACTCAATGTAGAGCAGTAAAATAATATAATTTCAGAACAACATCTTTGAGTTTGGGGGAAGGTATCAGGTATTTTCAGTCCAAGCCGTCGTCAATTGAAGACTTGTATCACTGGTTTAAACTCCAAGTCAAGCTGCAAGTCATAAGTGATGCATTAATGCTGTGTAATGTGTACGTACATAGCAGTTTTCGCCACTTGCCTCATACAGCACCGTCTCATCACTCTCCTCTTTCCTCTGTTGAGCAGACATGTAGGGACATCTCAGAAATAAGGACAATGATACTTGCTTTAGGCTGCTGTAAAGTGAACCCATCAAGTGGAGGACTGTTTAGCCACTGATGGGTTCTGTTACTGTTTCAACCTAAATGTTTGAGTATTTTGATACCTGCTGTGGGTATCGCCTTAAACACTTAACCAACCTCAAAGAACGCATGCGCTTCATAACTTAAACTAACAACAACTTTCTGAATCATCATGATAAAATAAACAACCTCCGCTTTAGCATTAGCTTCGGTGCGCGGGCCGGTCCAAATGTGTAGGCGGGCCGGATCCGGCCCGCGGGCCATAGTTTGGGGACCACTGCATTAGAGTAAACCTCTTACTGTATTTAATGCTTTAAAAACATAAAGAAACTTTAAAATGATCAGGTGTGTTTTAGGAAGAGAGCATTCATCCGGTTACATTGTTTAATATTTTATTCTAGGCAGCCATAGCCGTAAAGAAGCAACAAGAGAGGGCAGGTGGATCCGTCGGGTCAGCGGGTTGGACTGTAGTGCTGCTCAAACTCACAGCTGGTTCCTTATCAATGAAATAATCCACACCTAGAAATGACCCGGGTTACAACCGTGGGTGAACACGTGCGACGTCGCGCTGCTGGAGCTGCGAGGTTGAGGAGCGATTTCTACGGTGCAAGCAGGTAGGTTGATGCGTAACTGAGAAAATCCTTGTTTAAGCTGTTAGAGGAGCCACGTTTATATTCCGTTTTATATTTGATCAAATGTCGGAGCGGTTTGATGTTACACGAAGACTTTCAAGCGCTAAATAACTGGAGTTTAAAGTGTTGGTCCGATCTACTCTGGAGCAACATTTTTTTTTCATCACGGCAACCAATTGAGTTATTTTTCTTACTTTCTGAAATTGCCAAATTAAGAAAGAAAAACCTTGTACTCGACACCGGTTGACTAATCATTAAACAGGACGTTTACTAAATATCTAGACAGAGACAGAATACACCCACTTCGTCTCCTCTTCTCTCCGGGACTGAAACACAGCTGAAGATTAAACACACTGAAACAGCAAAAATCCAGAGCTGTTTATCTGAGTGGGGTTCATCGTCCCACATGGACTTTTACACAATGAATTCCCACGTAAAACATTGACGGTCAGCTAACCTCTCTGTTCAGATTTACATGTTTCCAGCAAATATTTACAGAAATAACTGCTCTGCCACACTTGACTGGGCTTCTATTCTGTGACTCAGCAGGTGCATTCAGGTAACGTACACGGAGCACGCCTGTGCTTTGCCCACCCCTTATCTGCTTTCTTTTTGAATTATTAAAGGCTGCTGGCTTTAATTCCTCCCGAGTGATGAGGCGTGGGTCAGCAATACCATCAAGAGGGTTCAGGGAAGGGCTGCGGTGAATATAGGGCCGAGAGATGCTTAAAAGACCCATGTAGAGGATTTCATTCTAAGACCCAATTTACTCATGAAGGCATCGTTCCAGAGGACTGAGACGACATGAAATTGACTATTTGAAATGTTGTTATTCTATGCAGTATATAACATATATCAAAGGGGTGAAGTAATGACTGTAATTTCTTGAATTGACTTGTACATTATCCCTTTCCTATTGCAGGTGAAATTACAGCGATATCCTCAGGACCATGGACAGCCCCCCTGCGTACAGCCCGCCTTACAGCAACAACTCCCAAAGCTTCTATGCCCCCAGGAGCGTCCACTCCCCCCAGAGCCAGTTTGTCCCCTACACCTTCAATGCCCCCCCTGACTCCAACTACATTGAAGGGAAGCCTCAATACTTCTACCGCTGGTTTTCTCCTCCTGGTTTTGTCAAAACCTTCCAGGGAGTCACGGTACTCATGTGTTTCGTTATATTCGCCTGCGTGGCTTCGACCCTGGTGTGGGACATGAATGGGTTTGGCTACGGGGGATATGGAGTCGCGGCTACAGGGGGGATCGCAGGGATTGAGTCTGGATATTATGGAGGCAGCTACGGCTACGGCGGCTCCTACATGACGCCACAATCTGCCAAGTCAGCCATGATTTCCATGGCAGCAATCAACTTCCTAGTTTCCCTGGGCTTCCTGGTCGGGAGTTTCTCACGGTCCCGGATCATGAGGGGATGCAAGTTCTACCTCACCGTGTTCGTTTGTGATATCATCTTAGCAGCCCTTCAGGTACGTCTCACCAAATGTTACAGCAGTTCAATACCAATTCAGTAAGTAACAAGAATAATTTAAAGTTCTGCCTTTTGGTGGCCTTTTGGCGGCTTTTGGTGATGTGGGTCCAAGAAGTACTCTTTATATTGTTAATGTGTGTAACATTGTTGTTGAATGAGGCTTTAAGGTTGTAATGTTGTATCTTTTTTCAAGAGGAAAAATATATTAAAAGGTTTAAAATGAAGGGCATATCTAATGCCTCCACATGGCTGTCAACCTCTGGCTAGAAGCTAATGGCGCTAACATTGGCACCAGAGCTAACAGGGTTAACCTGAGGGGGAACTGGAGTGTTTGTTGGTATCAGTGGTAACCAGCATAGTGGCTCTTTAACAACATGCTAACAATAGTCTCTAAATTTGTTGCACCATGTGGAATAATTGTGCCTTGCTTTTGACTCCAAGGGCATCATCGACATCATCTTCGTGATCGGGGTGAACCCGATGTCTCAGAGCTCTCAGAGCATGCTCTACAACCCCATGCTGATGATGTGTCAGAACATCCAGGGCAGCCCCAGCCTCAGCGGTAGCGTGGGGGCCGGTTTTCCGGGGAGATTCCCCATGTACAATCAGTACCTGCACCACTACTGCTACATGGACCCAGAGGAGGTCCGTGGCATTTTTCAATTCCATTCTATTCTCTTCTGTTTTATTCCCTGCCGACGCCTCACGTCCTCTGTCATCAGGCGGTCGCTTTGGTGTTGGGTCTGCTGGTGGTGTTGGCCCTGTGCCTGTCTGCTTACTTCGCCTACAAGACCCGCAGCAAGATTTGGCGTCACGGCAAAGCCAACATCTACTGGGACGAGACGCGGGTCCGGTCGTCACAGGGCCGGGATGTGCAGGATTGGGTGAGTAATGTCTCTCTTCTATGTGAATATATGCATTGGTTTTGTGTTGAGTTAAGAAAAGAAAAAAAGTCAGGTCTCTCTGTTCGTGCTTGTCACATTTTGCTTCCTCACACTAAACCGGCTGACTCAGAGAACATTGCTGTTTATCTTTGGCACACCCGGGTATCGGTGTCACTGATGATTAACCAGAGTAGTGATAACAGCTGCACAGACACCATTCACAAACGAGCAATAAGACACGTTATACGATTTACGGTGAAAGGAAACAGGTCGAGAGACTCTTTGATAGTAATTTACCTCATGGTTATGCACAAGGTTAAGGTTTCTGTAGCGTTTTATGTGCAGAGATGGTTGCACATAATCACACATTTAAGGATGGAGTGAACCTTTTGAAACCAGTCAAAGAAGGCTGCAAATGATTCACAGTGTTTGATACCCAGGAGGAAACAGGTGTATTGTGTACTTACTGTCACCATTCTCTATGTAACTCAATAAAACATTACAAAAGTACGCTACACACATAAAAGATGTGTTCTTAGGCTGACAGGTTCTTGTGCCATACTGGTATTCTAGAGATGGTGTTTCTAGAGATACGCTTTTGTTCTTTCGTGTCTACAGTTTGCACACCACAACGAGTTTGTCCCGTTGAAAATGACGTGACGCTGCAACAGAAGCTGCAGATGCATAGATCGAGGCTGAGTGGCTGGGACTCGTCACTACAAAGTTGACACCGTCGGCCGTTTTGTTAAAATATTTCACCCGACCCGCGATGGCTGGATAAAGCAGAAACCTCTGAGCCGGTTCTCCAGCATTCAGCAGGCTGTCGCGTTGCTTTGGAGCTCTGTGAAAGCGGCTCTGTTTGCTCTCTGCGCTGGTGGCCTCATGTGGTATCCAGCGGTAATGAACATACTGGAGTCGCAGTGTACCATGAATGTATCATGTCCACACCGACTCGTTATGGAAAGGCAAGAAACACATTGAATCAGTCGATCCAGCGAGGCCGTGGCCTACATACAGCCTGTCACTGCGAAGGGTGTAGCGAGTGACTTCATCAAGATGCAGGCCTCATTCTGCGGCTCTCTTGTATTTCAGCGAAGATGTTTGCCTCGCAGGGAGGCATATATAATGTATGTGGCATGTATAATGTATAAAAAGGGTTGAGTTTCCTCAGTGTTGCTGTGTGAGCTCCTACGGACTGTGGCGGCGCTAAATGATTCAGATTGCGAAGGGAATGCCGCAGATGAGACTCCAAAGTGGTAGTTTCCTTCAGTCCTGTGCTTCATTCGTGTTTAACTCAACTAAGAGTGGTAGTTGAGAAAATAAAGGATAACGAGATTGATATCAAATGTTTAAAAAATTGAATGTTGATGAAACAAGACAATCTAATTTTTCAACAGGAAGGAGCCTGCCCAGCCCCTGACTTCTCTAACATGAGGAGGAGTCATATTACATATCCTAAAGTGCTGTACCTGCTATAAAGAAATACATTTTATTAAGCAATTCAACGAAAAAAAGCAGTTGACTTGTGATGAATCTTTCATAAAGTAAAGTGACCGCTATTTATGGATTCGTTACGTTGATCAACTATTTGATGGAGTTGTAAGCGACAGCTCACTAAATAGGCTTTGTAAAAGTGTGATGCCCCTCTAAAGGTTTATCCCAAAAAACAAGTGTTAGTCTGTTGTTAAAAGAAACTAAATTCTCAGTCTTGGTCGCACTTTAGCAGAAAGGGGCACTTTCACCAACACTGACTAGACTTTTTTAAGAAAGCAGTGGCTGTCACAGCACCCTTCTGCTGCAGTCTGTGAGTTTGTTCCACATAGAGGATCATAGCTGCACATTCATGAGATATATTTCACAGGCTGCTTTTTCCAGACATTCGCTTCAGCTCTCTGGGCCCATCCACAAATAGGGCATTGTGACTTACAAATAAGTCATTAATGATGCATTATACAGCGTTACAGTAGATAACATGAGACGTAATGCATTTTCTGTGTTTGGTTTTCTTATGACCGTGCCTTTTTAGTAATGCTTTTACCCCACTTTGCTGGTCTGCTGCATGTTTACCTGACAGTTTAGAAAGAAGGAACAGCAGAAATGTTTGCTCCTCTGATATCCCTCATATCCAAATGTACTCATGGTTACACACACACACACACACACACACACACACACACACACATATACACACACAGCTGCTAACATGCGCTTTATGTCAAACATAGTTTACTGGTTCTGATAGTTAGAGATATGGATTAACACAAAGGGGCTTTAGTCATTTTCATTTCACTGCAGTGTGTAGTTTGTGTGTGTGTGTGTGGGTGGCTACAAGTAATACGTGACACAACCTCTCTCATCCGATTGTTTTTGAGTGCAGCGTAGAGAGCTCTCCAGTTCTGTACTTCACGGATTATGTGACAGATTTACCACAGAAAATGTTCTTTCTTCCGAGCATACAAATGTATTTGATTTCTTCCAGAGACTTTTCATGCATAAGGATTCTTAATATGGCAGAACACCACATAACGGGTGCTTTCATCTCGTGCATTTCCGCCTGATTGTAGTCATGTCCGACATTAAATGAATGGATTCCGATTTGCGTCTCCTGGTATGGTCTGATAGGTGAACCTCGTTGGAGAGGTGCGCAGTACCCAGCAGGCACCAACTGTTGCATCAGCACCTGAACAGGAGGCGGGGAATAGTGTGGCCTCCTACGGCATCCGAACAGTCAGCATCGCCAATGATGGAATATATGAAAGCAAAAGGTGAGTGATGGTTGCAGAGCCCTCAGAAGACCACAGTAGGTCCTGAACTTTAAAATGTACACATTTTTACTACATTTTTTTACTAAAAATAAATTAGTCATCTCTTTGTTAGTTGTTATTTAAAAATGGCCTAATCAACTAAAGAAATTGTAGTAGACTGAGACCAAAACAGATGATTAGTTAACAAACCAACTTGAGGGAACAGTCCTAGTTGTTTTATATAAGTGGAACAAGTGGATTCCACATTTTCAAGTCCTTAAATCTCTAAACATATACATTTTATACCCTCAAGCCCTATTTACTTTTCATGACAACAAAAAAACAATGCAAAACATTTTTTTTCTCCTCTGAATTCCTGAACTATGACATAAATGACATTCAAGAACGACTACCCAATCAATCATGTCCTGCTTCTGTGCCGCCTCCTCATAGCTTCTGTGCTGACAACAGTAATCATCGGGCCGCGGAGCCTTTGTATCAGAACAGCAGGGCGGCACGCTGCTCCAGCGGCTCCTCAGACGACACCGACAGCGTCAGGAAACCTCCTCTTTACCGCGCGCGGAAGGAACGGAAGAAAGGCCTATGAACCCGAGCCGTATGAGACCGGTTACACCACCGGAGACGTGGCCGACGAGCCGGACGGGGGCCACGCGGACGACCTCTACAGGTGGGCCACCTGCAAACGGGAAAGTTGGAAAGTTTACTCACTAAATCAAAAAAACTGAAACACAACATGAAATGCAAATTGAGTTTCAAGGTTTTTTTTTTATAAATCAAGCAAAAACAATGTAGCACTAGTATATTGCATTACTCAAGAGAATGATGCCCTGCTCTGAATATAAAAATCATTTTGGAAAAAAAATGCTGTGATACCACACATCAATCCTCACCACCGTCTTCAAAGCAACATGGGCAGCGTCATAAACTAGCGGCCTAAACTAGTCCCCTTTTCTTTTTACCACACTGCCTCCAGAATATTTTAAATAATAATATTTTAAATAACAATCATTTCATGGTGTTTCAGGCTGTACCCAGAGATAACTTCAGACGAGCAGCGCCGGCAGTACAAGAAGGAGTTTGACTTTGATCTGACCTCCTATAAGAGCCTCTGTGCCGAAATGGATGACATCAGCGACAAGATACACAAGCTAAGCCGAGAAATGGACATGTTGGACGAGGACTCTGTGAAGTACCAGGTAGAGGAAAAGGAGCGCAGAGCGTAAAAACTCACGTAGCTCTTCATCGCTGGGCCTTTTGATTATGTCTCAACCCGCATCAGTCATCCTCAGTACGGGTCTTTTGTTTGTTTAATATCTGCCTTTTTCACTTTTGGGAAATCTGCCTGATACAATATTCCAATTGTCTTGTAGTGTTTATTTAATACAAATTGAATTTGCATTTCCAATTTCAGGGTGTTGCAGACGAGTATAACCGGCTGAAAGACCTAAAAAGAGTGAGTGGAATCACATCTGTGGCATCAGAACGTGTGGCGACATGCAACTGTTTAATATTTGGGGAATTATGCTTATTGTCTTCAGTTCCAACAGAGCTGCTCACTCAGATAGCGTTGATTGGTAAAAGGAACAGTAAACCTTGTACCTGTATCAATCAATGTACATTGTTTTATATTGGAGACATATTGGCTTTATAAATGTCTCCCTTCTCTCAATGGGACTAGAAGGCACTATGGTTGTGTTGCTCAAAACACAACCGTAATGTCTCACGACTTGATAAGTCTCTTTTAAGAATTTGTGGGTTTTCTTCCGAAATGTGTATTTTTGATTTTGAGGTGAACGAACTGTTCCTTTAGTATCTATTTGTTTCAATTTCTTTCTTTTTTAGACTTCAGAACATCAAGCAAAGAAGAAAAAGTGCAAAGAGCTTCGACAAAAGATTTTCCACATCAAACGTCTGGTGAAGACCTTTGACCAAGGTCTTTGTTAGTGTGTCTTCAAAATCCATCCCAACAGCCGAGGAACGACAAACAGGGTTTGACACAAATCCTCCATCTTCTTTACACGTTAACTGCTCTGCTTTTTGAATTGTGAGACAGTTCGCCCCAAAATGGTCCTCGAACTGACCGAATTTGGTTTAAGAATGTAGATGGAGGCTTTTTGTACACAGGATATTAATAATTAAAATAAATTAGCAGTTGAAACTAATTAATAATCATTAAATAACTTACAGAAAATATGGTACATGTTGCAGTGTTTATTTGGTGTTCTTCATACAGATTTAATTACAACAGTTTGAAAAAAAAAAGCCTAAGAGACACATCGTCTTCTTTTGATTCTTTTAATAACGTTGCCATACACATGACAATTTCAAAAACGTAAGAACTCGGTAACACAAAGATAAGAAAACATTAATAGCATATTTATCTTTTTTTCTCAATGACAAAATTGTGAGTTTAAAAAGGCGGCAGATCATTAAGCTTAGTTACATCTTTCCACTTTGTGTTGGACAAACTAAATGCTGGAATATGTTGTATTTGAGATTTCATTCTATCAAATATTTAACTTGTGATTTTGTAAACTCGCCTCTTGAAAAACCTTTTTGAGGTAAATTCTGTTGCACCCATGTCCTTTTAACTGGTCACAGCTAGTGTAATGTTTTGGCATTCAATATCCTCCAAGTGCAGTTTTTCCACCAGATTTTCATCCATTACAGTGTCGTCTCACATCATTCACAACAGCAGAGTCTCATACCAACTGACGAGCTTTTCGACATCTCAGCAGATGACAGAGGTATTTCCATGTAAATACGTATAGAAAAAAAACATTTAGGAGCTAAAAGTGAAAGCAATACTTCAATGTTTAAATGAAACTTGAATGACACAATGTTAAGAAATCAAACCGTCCCCACTTAGCAGAAACAAACATTTGAACATGCAAAAAGACAAAGTTGGCCTCAACATATATACATTTCAATATTTTTTCAAGGGGTTTCTAACCCCATAAACAGCAATGGTCACTGTAGGTTGTAGTGTTGGTTATAAACTCTCACCACCAACTAAACCATTCTTACATTTTGAGTTGTTTATTTAATATCAGCCTGCCGTTTCACAAAAATAATACAAATAAAAGAATTGATCAAAACACATGATAGCTGAATTCATCTTATTCAGACAAAAACCGAAAAACACAAATGAAAATCACTTTGGGGATGTTGTTTTTTTTTTTTTTTTAATGATACAAGACAAATGTTTGTGATGCTCATTCCATATTTTATATGTCTTCCAAATTTATAATGATAACAAGGTAGTTAGTCAAAAAGAAGGCGGGTTCTGGTGAACAACATTTACAGAGGTTTGTGTTTAGGAAATCTCTACTGAGGTATTACTCCGCTCTCATGTAACAACAGCGAGCCCTGGGAATGAATTTAAATGCATTGTTCGTTTGATGGTCAGGCAGTTTCAAGAGTCTGTTCATCTCTTACTCTCTCTGCTAATTATTCTATTTAAAAAAAGAAAAAAACATCTCTGAGGATGATAGGATATACTTTGGTGATTTTTCCTTGGTTTTGTTTTCGTTCCGGTTGATTGGCGTCTTCCCCGGTGCTGAATGAAGCCTTTACTTTTTCTTATATTCACTTCACCACTGTTCAATTACATCCATTCTAATCATGCAACCGTACTGTCACGTTTCATCTGCCTTCTGGATTTAAAAAGGTCACTGGCTCACAAATAGTGAGCCACGCAAAAGGAGCCCGCTGTGGGGGGGAACTGTTGTGCTGACTTTCAGCGGCGGGACAGTTTTGTCCTCTAGAATGTTTCTGCCGCAGGGTGCCGCTTCCCTCCACGTGAAACTGCAGCGCCTTTAGTCACAATGGCATGTGGGTGGTGACGTGACAGGCCGCTGTGGCCATGTCAGAGCCCAGCATGAAAAGCTGTTCTCTGGCCGGAGACCTGGCAACGAGACGCATCCAGCCTGGCACCGGCTCCTCTTTTCACTGGAGGCCCGCGTGGAGACATGAGGACTCGTTTCATGAGGAGGGGGGGGACAGAGCGGTTACAGTACACGCGGCGGCCAGCTGGCGCCGCAGTTTGTTAACCGCACAGATGGACAGTGATGAGTCAGCAGGTTTCCCCTGCGGGTCCTTGTCGTCACGAGTGCCAGACGGAGACCTCGTCCGCGAGGTGGCTACTGTCCCGGGACGTAGGGCCAGCTGATTGAGCTTCCGGAGAGCTGCATGTCGCGGATCAGCGTCTCGATGGGCGTCTTTCCGACCAGGCGCATGAAGAAAAGCTGCGAGATGAGGCTGGCGGGAACGGCGCGCAGGGCGGGGAGGCGCAGCAGCAGGCGTCCGAAGCGCTGAGGCTGACTGGGATACTGCATCCTCTCGTACTCCGTCAGAGCCACCTGGGCCTTCTCCTGCAGAGACTCCACGTGGACGGGGTCCGTTAGACCACAGGCGTCTGAGAGGGAGGAAGGAGGAGGAGGAGGTTCTTTAACAGTGTGGACGGGTTATATAAAATGTTGTGATGAGCCGAGAGGAATGGAAAAATGCCGTTGGATAGTGGGATAAAGTGCACACTTCAAAATGTGGTGCCTCTGCGTGTCTACACTATAGAAATAGAACATTTAAAACCTGTGAATCCTGACCATGGCAGTTTGTTTAACGCAAATAACTTAAAAACACACAGTGCTGCCTAGTGATCAGTGAATGCCGTAATTTATGGTGCACATTCAAGCCAGTAGATGGTGCCATAGTTGGTTAATTCCCAGATTAAATTTACTAGGTTTTTCAGACTCTCAAATAGTACAACATTTTTCAATCGTAAGATCTAGGCCAGCGATGTAGTTTTTTTAATTTTGCATAGCCCAAAATCGCAAATTTCAAATTTGCCTCAGAGGCCTTTCCAGTCTGTTTACATCGGCACAGGAAAAACATAACCATCTAGTCGTGCTTCACCATGCACAGGCTGATGTCGTCACGTCCATGTCAGCTTAGACATCTGCACATTTCTAACACAAAACTCTGCCGAAAGACACTATCAAGTTGCATTATGGGGAATAAAGGATCCAGCGTTTCTGGAGATGCTGGAGACTAAAGGTATCTGAAAATCTGAAGAGCAGCAACGTTTACCTGGTGAAAAAAGAGCGATGGCCTTGAGGCAGCTGTACTCAGCCGAGTCCACCTGCAGCCGGGTCAGCTTGTCCACCTGGTCCTGGAACACCCTCACCTGGTCCATAAAGGACACCACACGCTCCGCAGACATGGGCGAGGAGTGAAAGCCGGCCGCGGCCAGCAGGGGAGCCATGTGGAGCGGCAGGGCCGATTGGGCCGCGTTGAGGATGAACAGCTCGCTCCAGCTCAGCCGTAGCAGCGCCACCTGCGGATTCGTCAGCGTCAATCAGAATGACCTACAGTGTCATCGTCCTCTTTGAACGATTCGCTACAGTGATTGTGCACACACGGTTTAGTTTAGACGACCTCTCGTCACCTACCTGGTCTGACACAGGCAGCTCGGGGAAATAAGGGATGCTTCTGGCCCACTCCACGGTGCTGAAGAGCAGCCTGGCGGCCAGTTCACAGATGTTATCGATCCCCATGGCGTTATCCGGGCCGGCTTGTTGGTTGTACTGGTGTCCAAACCGACTGCTCGGGTATGGTTCGGCCCGCAGCAGCTGGGAGATGAGCTCTGACACCGGCTGACCGCCTCCGCTTCCTCCGTTGTTGTTGTTGTTGTTGTAGAAGTCGCCGCCTCCGAGGCCGCTGGCGCCGCCTATGGCTGTGATGGAGGGGCTGAGGCTCGGCTGAGGTGGGATGCGACCGCGTTGAACTGCTGTAGTTTGGTTGGGGTACAAAGGGGAGGCGAGGAGGGGAAAATACAGGGAGGAGACAGAATGGAGATGAAAGCAAGGTGTTGTGAAGTAGATGAAGCGTCCAGGAAGGGGTGAAGGACAAGGGGAGGTATATGCGGGGATTTGGAGAAGAAATGGAGAGAACAAAAACTTAAAACGGAGTTCAGCCAGCGGTGTGCGTCAGATCATTAGCAGGCACCTTTGACACGATTAAGAAAAGACTGAGTCTTAAAGTTTAGTATAAAAGGACTTCTTCAGACGCACTAATTGATCTTATACTCAAAAACACCATGTGAGAAAATAACCAAAACAATCCCCACAGTCGGGACAGACAGCGTTACTAACGAATCACAGGCAGCGGGGCAGACTACTGAGTAGAGATATCTTCCTTTGGGGATGTGAATGTCTGTCTGTGGTAAGCACTAGTCCTTGAGCCAGTATCTGACTCTGACCCTGAACTCCCAGCTCTCTGTGAAGGTGGTCAAGCATCGGCAATCTGTCTGCCGGGAGCCATACGATGTGCGGCTGTGATACCTTTTGTGATTTAAAAACAAAAAAAACCTACATGATTCGTTTCTGGGCCTCTATCGCCGTGACGTTCAATGACGCCTCACTACAGGACGGCATCACTTGGAGTGAAATCCCGATACTGGATCCTGACCGCGGAGGGTTTCTGCAGCTTCAACAGGAGGCTTAATGCTCTGGGACACAGGTGTCCCAGCAGTGTAACCCGCTCGCTCACTCTTGCACGCCCACTGGATTAAGCCACTTAGCACACGGCATTGAGCGGACACGCATGGCTTGCTTAGGCATGATAGGGCCAAGACAGCGGACGTGTGGGCCGTTTTCTCTGCACTACAGAGCGATTTGTGGATCTTCTAACAGCAGCTGGTTGAAGCAACGGAAATGCTCACTAAATCTTTCAATGTCTTTTTCCATAAAAATACATTTGCAATATTGCACATGCACAATGACAGTGTGGATGGAGGATTCATGGGCAGGATGGACAGATACCTTCTTTGCGCATTCCAACACGGAAGCACTTCTTCAGTCGACAGTACTGGCACTGGTTCCTGTGGTGCTGGTCGATCTGACACTCTCTGTTTGACCTGAGGATATAAAAATTTAATTATGGGACTGTAGATCGGGTTTTCAAGGTATTTTGCACTAATGCATTGTGATCTGCTTTGACCAAGTGGTATTTTTTTGCAGATGATTAAATCTATACAAACGTATTTCCAATTATGTAAACAATCCTTTTTGACGCCTCATAGATGCAAATTCTTTACTTCCTATTGAAGACATTAATATTGCATAGGATTTACCACAAGGCTACAGACATTAGTTTGCGTAGAGAGCAGATGATTGTACCATTCACTGTTAATTCAGCAACTACAGTAACATATTTCAAGTGAGACCTTAAGTAGAGGCGAAACGATTAGTTGATGAATGAGGCATTTCTTCCTATAGGGAAAAGACGTACCAACAGTCTCTGCAACTCTATTCTTTTAATATTGGATTATATTATATCTCCCATCAGACAAAATAAGCCATGTTAAAATATCTAAGAAATTGTCCAAAAAACAAGATCTTGACAGTTAAAGCTTTTTGTTCATGTTTCTGTGTGTGCGGCATGCTTTACATACTGTAGAGAAGCTGTAAACAATAAACCTGCCAAAAGCGGAAGATAAATTGCATTGTTTCATCATGAGTCCAAAACACAACTAAATTCTAATTTGCTATCATAGACGGAAGAAAAGCAGAACATTTGAGAGGATAGAACCGCACTATGTTTGGCTTTTTTTCCTGCTCCAACGAAGACAATTTTGTTCGTTTGATCTCTGTCACAAAGCCACATTTGATACATGTCAAGTGATTTGTTTCATTGTTCGCCACGCTACACAAGTCTCGGTTTGTCTTTAAAAGCATAATCATTACGAAATAAAACGAAAAGAGACGACGGTGAGTTACGCGTTTACCCTTCACGTTGCAGCCAGACAAGCAGCCACGTAAGTCAACGCATTAACAGCGCTGAGCAGAAGGAAGGGTTTCGGGAAGCAGGAAGCAGCGAGCGGCAGAATAATACCCACAATGCCCCGCTCACCTGCAGGTGTAGCTGAGGTTGCGGCGCACGCTCCTCTTGAAGAAGCTCTTGCAGCCCTCGCACGTGAAGACGCCGTAGTGCTTCCCGCTGGACTTGTCCCCGCACACCACGCAGTCCACCACGCACGACTTGTCGTCGTCTCCGGCCTCCATGTCGCTCCCGCCCGCCTGCGGGGAGCCGTCCTCCTCCTCCCCCTTCAGGTAGCTCTTGTCCCCCAGCCCGTTGGTGCCCCCGTTGGGATCTCCCCAGCCCCCGCTCACCATGGCCATCGCTCGGTCACCGAACCGCGGCGGAAGAAATTAGGGGGACACGCAGGCGAAAGAGACGTCCGGCGGGCTGTCACGGTGACATAAAGAAGCAGGAAGTCCACTGTGGCTGTTCGGCCCTCGCCTGGCGAGAATCGGTAGTCCCAGTTTACCCGAGCCCTCGTTTGTCAATCAAGTCTTTTTGAGTAAACAAATAACAAAAAAAAAACGGAGAAAGTAGTCCCCGAGCTTAACGAGCGCGTTTCAATGGGGAAGAAAAAAAATTTCTACAGCGTTTTAGGAGGAGGGTGTTAATAAAAAAAACTAGAGCCATTCGGTCTCCTCCCACTCCACTATGACCTGGAAACAGTCTGTGTGGCAACTTTTAGTGTTTCTGTGCCTTTTTGGATCTCTCTTCTTCTCCTCTCCAGCGTGTGGCCTCTTGTGTGTTTTGTCGGTTTCCTGTCAGCGAGTCGGCCTTCTGGGTCGAGTGGGTCTCGCGCTGCAGGCAGGGAACCCTTTCACGGGAAACAATGAGTCAAACACATGCAGCACACGTCCCTCCTAAAGGAGAGCACCGACGGCAAGAAGAACTAGCCAGCAGATAACACGAGGGGGGTAATCTTCCATCCCTCAACACGCACACGCTCGGCTAGCTCTGTCCTCTGTAGCAACAGTAATGGCTGAAAAAAAAAGGACCTCTGTGTAGCTCGCCTTAGCACATGCCTGGAGGGGCTCTGACCAGCCCCTCCCCTCTCCGATGCTCATGTAAAGCAGCTGTCTACCAACAGATTCACCTCTAAATCCCTCCAGAAATTACGTCAAGCTTACCTCGTCGTCAATGCGCCGTGTCTCTGGCTCCGTCCTCCTCCTCCTCCTCCTCCCCGCCACCCTGAAAAACAAATCCTTTCCTCGCTCTAGATCTTCCTTCCATCCAGCGAGGCTGAGAGTGCAGGCACGGCTCTCCTATTCTGCTGTAATCCTGCCGGCGGCGGCGACGGCATTGTGTCCCACAAAGAAGACGTCCCACATCACGCGAAAACAAGTTGACGTCCACGCAACCACCACAACGACAACAACAACATCACTTTTGTGGCCGTAGTCAAGGCGACGCGGAGCCTGCCGCCTGCACAAGGAGGTCCTCGACGCGAGGAAGCGATCTCCCTCTCTTCGCTTCCCTTTGCTCGTTGTAGCACGAGCGCTCGGTTGTGACGAGGCCCTCTGGCCGCCGCTTCCTCCCCGAAACCACAACAAAAAAAAGAAGAAGAAGAAGCAGCAGAGTGTCCGTCTGCTCAGCCCTCCATAGTGCGCGTGTTTGCTCTGCAGGCGCTCATGCGGACTCCTCTCCCACACAGCCTTTTGTCACTGCTTGCCCACCAAGAACTAATGACTCGCGGCCTAGCCCAGTGTGCTGCTCTCTGTTTGTGTGTGTGTGTGTGTGTGCGCTGCGCGCGTGTGTGGAGTCTTTCCCTACGGCTCAGGCAAACATGAGGTGGGGGTGGACGGGGACGGCTGCTTCTCTCCCTCCCTCCCCCCTCGGTCTCGCTCAGGCTTCGGAGTCCACAAATTATGATTGAAGAAAAGTAGCCACAGCCGAAAACCGGCCTGATTTCTCTGCGTTTTTTTTTTTCTTCTTTTTTCCCTCGCCTCGCTTTCCCCCTGTCTGTTTTCACCCAACCTATTTATCTGTTGAGAGAGAGAGAGATCAAGCAAAGCAGAGGAGGGAGGGAGGATAGTGTGTGCAGAGGGGGAGGGGGTCCTCTCTCTCTCTCTCTGTGTGTGTGTGTGTGTGTGCTCCCAGGGATTTGACACTGCTATTCAAGCTCTGTGGTTTCCATGGTGCCGGCTGCCTTATATGGCCATTGGAGTCAAAGAGCAAAGAGAGTGGGCTGTGTGGGGCACACACACAAACACACACACAACACACACACACACACAGGAAGGAAGGATGTGGAGGATCTCTCCTCAGAGATCCAGAGAGCATGACCTCAAGGCCTCAAAACAAAAAAAAACTCCCACAATGCCAGATTACCCTGAAGCCTTGCAACAAATACAAACAAGCAGAGCTCCCGCCGGCCCTTTTGTCTTCTAGAAAGCAATCAAATGTTGGGGGGGGGGGGGGGTTGGAATTGCGCTACACGTTATGAGAACCTGGGAAAAAACAGCAGAGGGCTGATCCTCATTCCTCAAAGGGAGGCCATATCTTTGCCACTTGAATAACACGCTTTGATCCTACATGTGCGAGAGCAGCCCGCTTGAGAACAGCTTATTGTGCGAGAGAGAAAGGTTACCTCGTTGTGGTCATCGCTCATTTGCTCAAGGCCCTCTGTTTTGACGCTTTGTTGAGCACGCAGTGATTTGTGTTCTAGGCGACCTCGAGAGGTCAGGATCGACTTTCGCACCCCTGCCGCGCTGAAAAGCCCAGCGTCAAATGCAGATAAAGGGGGCAGGCGTGCAGCAGCCCCGGATAAGAGCTTCAGGAGATAAGTGTGGAATCTGCTTGTAAATGTGCAAGCTATTTAATTGGGGGGGGGGAATGTAGGGGATGTGCTGTTGAAGATTTGGCGAGATGAAAGTGTCAGTCCTCTGAGACATTGACTATTCGCAACCAGTTGTCTTATCTAGTGAGCATTTACAGAGATTTTAAAGGCATTCTCCCCCCCTCCTCAAACGCTTCTATGGCATTCCTAAATCTAAACCCGGCTTTACCCCCTGGAGACAGAATGCATTGCGTGTGTGTGTGTGTGTGTGTGAGTGTGTGTGTCGCAGAGACACATTGTCCTGGCCATTATGCAGCTAATTGTCCATCAGAGAGTTGTGTGTGTGTGTGTGAGAGAGTGTGAGAGAGAGTTAATTTGAATGAAATTCCCTTTAATTAGGCCACTGTGCCTGCTTATTGTCACTTTTTGTGTTGGGAAAGATTAGGCTTGTCAAATAAAGGGAGCTTGTAAAAACTGTGTGTGTGGGGGGGATTTGTGTGTGTGTGTGTGTGTGTGTGTGTGTGTGTGTGTGCATAGTAGGTATCACCTCAGTCTCAAGTTAGTTGGTCCTTTACATTAAAATGCTGATTTGAACATACTGAATATTTCACCAAAGACAAAAGGATGTGATGGGATGAGTCAGGGATTTGCTGCACACGCCTGTCATTTCCACGTCAGGGCGTGTCGGTCTGAGCGGTACCGCGAGGGCTGCAGTGACGTGACCTTTAAGCCGACAGTCAGGAATATTTTTTGCTCCCAGTGAGTAATGTAGAAAGGCAAGACTGCAACTGTTGCAAAAACATGTCTGCAAGGCGGCAAACCCAACAGATGCACAGTGTAACGGACACCGAGAGAGTAACAAAAGAAAAACTATTTGGAGCAAACAAAAGGGTCGGATTTACTGTTAAGCAAAAACTCTTTGTGGTTCTATACAAGTTGCTTTATTTGGCCATTTCTCAAGTGACACACTCTGCGGGCGTTCCCCCAAATATAAAATATAACAAATACAAAATGTCAAACGTGTCAGAGCAGATGTAAGAACTATATGGCTAATATATAATTTCTTCACAATTTTCTGCATCACGTAACGGATATGTGAGACCGCCCTTTTTAGGGCGCGTCCAGATCACTCGGCTATTGATCCAGTCAACATTTGAACCAATATGGTTAACCTTTAATGTCTGTCACAAAGGCCCGTCCCATAACAAACCCGTCCTTCTGTGTCTAAAGCTAGGCCAGCCGCCCCCCTGAGGCAGCCCGAGCAACCGCTGTAATTCAATCTCAGGGTGTTAGTGTGTGTGCTCTCAGCCGCATCAGCATATGGAATGTGGGTCTCCACTGAAAGTAACCGTGAGGCGGCCTTCTCCATGGCACCGGGTGTTTCACCACGCTTCGGTGGGTGTCAAATGTTTAGAGTTACAGTGACAGCCTCAGCCTGCGACCACAGTGACCTGTGACCCCTGAGAGAATGGACAAGCCTGGAAACAAAAACAGAGGCCTTTTGTGGAGGTCAAATAGAAAACATCTGCTGGGCCGAGGACACGGGGGGAAGAAGGGGGGTGGTGGAGCTCCCGGGGATTCATCATTAGGTGACTTCAGCCACCTCCGGTTGGGGTGCCTGGTGAGAGCATGCTGAAAGCCACTGTACACCTCATTAACTGCGACCCGAATCCCCCTCATTTGACCCATTAAGGCCCAGCTACCCCCCCCCCTCTCCTCCACCTCCCCCTCTATGAATATAAAGGAGAATTTCCTAGATATGAATGCTGCAGTCTCTCTTATCACTTTACCACAGGAGCCCCTGGTCACAGCCAGTCTTTCATTTTTAGATTGAATTGAAGCCTGAATAAATGATCTGAGCGGATTGCACCTCACGGCGCCCATCGAGAAAATCCATCTGAACAATTCGGGCTTCAATATCATCACGCATTGTCACGATGGGGGAACGTTGGAATTTTTTCAAACCCCACTGAAGCAGTAGTGCAGCGAACGAAAGAAAGTATTAACTTGCTCTTTCTTTCTCCACTTAGGACCAAATAGGCACACACGCTTTAGCATCACAGTGTTTATTTATGGTTGACTCAGGTATTTATCACTTCCCATCTGCGTCTGCGTAACAGAGAGCTCTTTCTGCACAGGCTTATGGGTAACCAGATCCTTCCGGGATCCTTCATGTGTGGAGGGAGACCCCCTAGTGTAATTCTTTATGTTACACGAGCATTGTCGTAGGGGGTGTGAGAACACTCACGGGTTAAAAGAAAACAAGAAGATCTGATTATTATATTAACTGGATCCCTTCATTTTATGAAGGAAATTTATGCAGCAGTTGCCAGGCAACCAGTAGAGACTCCCAGCTCCCAGACAACAACCAGATGTTTTATCCATTCTAACAGATGAATAAATAAGTAAAACAATGTGTTCATTATAGAAGTCTTAATTAAACATATCATTACATCACATAAGATATATGTGATAAATAAAACTCAAATTAAGCTTTAGTTAGGAGACCCTCATCTTGGCCGAATCTAGCTTATCTTAATTTAATAGAAGCATACAGAATTGAATCGCATGAACTTGAAACAGGAGGAAATATCTCGATTAGCTATTTCCAAACAACCAAACTCGATAACCAATTAACGGCTAACCTTTTTACTCTCACGCCCAACCTTTTGCTAAAACTTAAAAATGTGTAATAATAGATCAAATGTTTTTATAGTATTTGTTATGTGCTACTATAGGTTCACTGCTTTACCTCAAGAAAATGTATACTGAAATCTTCATTTGCATTCATCCTTTTAGGCACTTACTGCTAAATAGAGCATTGAGGCAGTTATATTGATCTCCCACTAGGCAGCAGTATTCCATGACAAATACCCTGTGTGTGTCTCTAAGTGTGTGCGTGCTTGTGTGCCTTGATTATTACATTGAGATTGTCCTCTTGCTGCGCTCTCAATCCAAACGGCATATTATAACTTCTCATTGTAACTGCTGCTGATCGACCAGCTGCATGTAGACGTGTTGTGCAGCGAGACCACCTCAACCTGAGGCCAGTTCATGACCCGGCCTCAAGCAGGGTAACTACGAAGAACACACCACACCCATTCATGCATAAAAGTGTGTCTGCATACATTCACAAATCAACAGATATGATTTTATTTGATTTCATTTATTATTTTCTGTAAAAAAAAGAAAACATTTTTCCTTTCGAGCTGCACGACGAATCGAGTATGAGGTGTCAGAGTCAGGGGCACGTCTAGTTCATGCACAACAAACCAGGGCAAGACGACGTCAACAAACCTCTTCAGCTGACAGGAAACCGGACCCTTAAACACTTGAGTTTTCTTTGTGTCCAACAGAACATTTACTAACGTAAACATGCCAACAAAATATAGCTCTGTTCCCTACTTGACCCAGAAAAGGGTTTAGTCTGCGACAGGGAGTCGGCACATTCAGCTGCGGAGGCGGATGCTACCTTCAGTAGCCGGTGGAGGTGGAGGTGGTGTAACTGGGGCTTGATCAATCTGGAGGTGCATTCAGATTTGTCTGTTTCGCCGCCGCGGGGCACAGAAGTGAACTTTAAAACATTTGGTTTGCATAGCTGAGCAGACCTGGAAAAAGCAGCTTCAGTACGGCGTCTTGAAGTTTTATTCGCACGTGTTAAAAATGTAAATCTGCTGCTATATGAAGAAACCAAATATGTTCTGTTTTGATCCGTTTGATAACTTTGCTGTTAATGGAGGTGCAACGTCTCAGGGTTTCTGGGTAAATGTAAGGTTCTGTTTCTTAAAATGTCCTTTGGAAAGATGTAGTTATCTTTACATTGCATTACATGTCATTTAGCTGACACTTTTATCCAAAGCGAATTACTTAATAAGTGCAATTCATCCCTACGTTAGAGGTTTAAACAACTATATTCACCGTTTGCAAATTGTATTTGGCTTTGTAGATGTAAAGTATTGATAATATTGAACATATATTTCTTTTTGCATAGTGGACAGCTCCACTTGTTTGAGTTTGCTTTTAGACCCATTAGATCATTTTAATGGATGGATGGAGGATGGATATATCATTTTACTACTCAAAACATTATGGTAGATTATCAAATTGGAATAATGAAAACACACATTTGTGTATTTTTGTGACCGCTTATCTGAGGAGTCTTAAGGAAATGTTTTCATAGGGAAGCCTGTGATTATCAGCAAGTACCTGAGATGTTGTGATTGATATAGCTTCTCATATTTATGTTGGAAATATCACAAAAACTCTGGCATGGGTCGGTCACACTGGGACTCAATGTCCCTTTGACCTATTTTTTCAAAGCAAGAGTGTATTTTACAGTTTCAGGTCTCACGCATCGTTAGAAGCTTTCCTGTCACAGCTCAGGCAGAACTACTGAGCTGCCAACCTTTGCACAGAATACTCTTTTATCCTTTCTAAAGGGAAAATATCCGTTCCAGAGGCAGACTAATGACACTATCATGTTGCGCAGGTTTATTGCATCAAAGACTTAATAAACTGAAACAGAGATCTCTTTAGACAATAAAGCGGACTCCCTGTCACAGACTAAACCCTTTGTGACCAAAAGAAAAAATCACAATCCCTGTTCTAATATCTGACTGTGGGCTCTTTGTCAAACCTTCGATTGACTTTTCATTTAGTAAGATAAGTCGGCTGACTAGCAGAGCTAAACTGAACTGCTGAAACTGAACTTTCATTATAAAATAATATATACATGCTTATAATATCCATTAGTGACATCCCATAATAAATTAGGCTAAATAATTCATACCCTTAATTAAATAAACAATGTGACCCGTTATTCCCCTGTTACATTTTGTGTTTCGCTGGCGCCTTTTTTGTCAAGGATCACGTCCAAAAAGAGTCTTCATAAACAGTTCCTCTAAGAGTTACTGCTTCCTAAGAAGACGCTGCCTGGCACGTCAACAATGTCTGCCAGGAAACGTTGTCCGTTACTGTCAGGCTCCTCTTCCACTTCAAGTTGCGCAGTCTCTCTTTGTGTGTGTGTGTGTGTGCGTGTGTGGGTGTGTGTGTGGGTGTGTGTATGTGTGTGTGTGTGTGTGTCTCCTCTGAGACAGAGGGCAGCTTACCCACGTCATCATGTTGGACTGAGACTCACGGCATCAAAGAGCCCCTGGACGAGAACGTTGGGGGAACAACATGAGCTATTGTCATCTTGGCCCGCTGTGCACCGGAAAACACAGTTTACGATCCTATAAAAAAAAAAACAGCATTTGGCATGAGCTTTTTATGGCTTGCCATTTTTCTTTTGCCATTCAAAACAAAGGGTGTTGTCAACATGTGACTGTTATGGTTTTACATTCTGCATTCTCCCTTTAATGATTAATTCTGATAGGCTGAGAAACTAAATGCTCATGAAATGAGATTTAAAGCTGATTTCCAGAAGCATTCTCTTTTTTAGTGTGACTGGGGACATTTTTAACACTGCCATGGCTTAATGCCCAGAAACACTGAGTTTATTTGGTGTTCAAGTGCCTACTTAAGATTGCATGCACACAACTGAATAGTGGCGATAACCTCTGCGCAGGGAGGGGCAGCCAACGTTTCGGAGAGCACCGGCCTCTGCAGGGGGCGGGGGGGCAGAGTCCAGGACAACTTCCCATCATGGGAAGTGTGTGGCCAGAAGAGTTTATAAGTCCTACACATGTTTACACCTCGGCCACAATCTGATCAATTCTCATGATATCAACACTCCTGAGAGGAAACGTCTGGTCCACGAGGGTAGAGCCATTGGCTTTGTCGGAGGGAGGAGCGCGAGCTCTGCACAAAGGCACTGTAACCCAGCATTGAGTTCAATCATTCAGATTGCGGAGCCCTGGGAGGGAACTTGTCCTGCCTCTGGACTTGGAGACGGACCTCACTTGAACTTGGCTGGCCGCTTATCGTAATCCTCCAGCTTGCTATCAGCAACCATGTATAGCAGTGGCTACTCCCAGGTCCTGAAGTCGAGCCC
Source organism: Apeltes quadracus (assembly GCA_021346845.1). NCBI lineage: Eukaryota > Metazoa > Chordata > Actinopteri > Perciformes > Gasterosteidae > Apeltes > Apeltes quadracus. The sequence continues at coordinate 8,964,653 of CM037919.1, forward strand.
GCAGGCCCAAAAGAAGATGGCTTACCGCTCCAAAGGCAAAAGCTGCGGCTACTACATGCGTATTGTCTTCTTCTTCTCCTCACTCATCCAGTCCCTCATCATAGTCAGCCTTGTGCTCTTTCTGGTCTACGGTAAGACGCAGGACTCGGGGGCCACTTCGCGTATCCACGACCTGGAGGAGAGCTTCAGCCGACTGTCTATAGAAAATGTGGCTCTGAAGCAGCAGAGGAAGAATCTGACCAATTTACTCAACGCCACGCTGACTGAGAAAAGCCGCAACGACTGGGACCTGAACCAGCTGCGCTCCCTCTCCAACATCTCAGTGTCCATTATCCAAGAAGGGGAGACGAAGCTGGTGAGAAAGCCTGGGCCTTTCCATTATATCTCGCATCCACATTTCTGTGCATCTTCTTACTCTCATAGTAGTAATGTAACCTTTCAAAAGACATAGAAGTCCGTATTGTGTTTGTGTCGCTCAGTTACAAAAGCTGCTGTCAATGTTGTGTGAACATACTCCTGCTTTATAACCATAGTAAATAATTGTTTTGATATGTTTGTCTACATTTCTCAACTGGTCTAAAAATCCCTAACGCGCCTTTTTCGACTGATATGAACAGCAAGCTTGCCTCCAGAGGACGCAAAGTCCTGAGCGCATGTCTTCTCAACGAACCCTGACCCCATGTGAGTATGACATTTCTTCAGTGCAAACCCAAAATGTATCAGATAAATAAATGTGACATATGAGCTGCTGTCTCTAACCCTCATATGCAGCCTAGAACTGCTTCCATTTACTTCCTATTTTACTTCTTTGTCTCTCTTTTTTTAAAGCTTTTCCAGATAAATGCAACTGTGAGTTGATGACTCAAACGCTGAAAACAAAGCTCACGCTTGTGGAGTCCAACTTCACAGAAACAGCCCGCAGGATGAAGGATCAATTGGACCAGACCGCCAAAGAGAGGGACGAAATTGACTTGGATGTCATCCGTCTGCGGAGGGAGAAAGACACACATGAAAAGGAGGTGGAGTACTTTAGACAGAAATGCAAGGAGGACTTTTCACAGTCCTTGAGCGGTATCTCCGATGTCTCCAAGGCCTTCCTACAGAAGATCGATTCCCTATTCCCTTCACACATCGCCTTCCAGCTCACCTGTCCAAAACAAAGGGAGCACCTGGAGCAGATCCGCACCAACTGCTCCAGCCTGTCCACTGAGGTGGAGGAGAGGCTTCAGCGTTACCTGGATGTTGTGGGGACAAAGATGTCAGGCATCCAGGGTGAGAACAGCCGCTTGAAGGCAGAGAACTGGCGGCTGTCCGAGGACTACCGCTGGTGCAGCAATAACCGCACAGGCCTGATCCTGCAGAACAGGCAGAACTTAGACAAGCTTCAGCGGAAACACGATGAGGACAAACAGAAACTCCTGGTGGACAAGGTGACGCTATATGGAGAATTAGAGGTGGAGAAGAATGCCGTCAAGTATCAAAGTAAAAAAAATGATGAGCTTACAGAGCAAATTAAGAACCTGAATGTTTTCTGCGCAACAAAGGTAAGAAAAAAAGTGCAATGACCCATTATATGAACGTGTTAATAGCTCTGAATGCCGCAGCATTTTAAGTGAAGCCGTTCTGCCTGTAGTGGAGAAAAGACACTGAGTTTCATTGCAGGAATTAACAGCTGCTGATATTACATGATATTACTGATATAGCTGTTGACTTTAAATATATAACAGCTGTTCAATGGAGTGATCTGCAGTCATTTGTGAAACAGCTTTGTTGTTGTTCTTCTCTTCAGTGTCAGAAGGCATATTTGCTTTTATAACACCTGCCCCCCCCACGTATTAACATTGTTCTTATTTTATTTCAGCCAGGGTTTGTATTTCAAGGAGGCTCAGCTCAGTCCGGCTTTGGTGGATCCAACTCTGGCTTAGCCAGCCCTTCTGGTGGGGGTCAACCTTGGTAGGTCAGGGTCAGGTGGGTTAAGTTCAGGCGTTGACTCTTTTGGGCCAGCATTAAACCAACCAGCATCTACTGGGACTGGTTCTTCAAGCTCCTCCAGCGCGTCAACAAGCTTAGGTAGCTCTAGTGGGTCGGCCATCAATAAGCAGGGAGCAGGGCGCTCCCCCGGGTCAGTATTGAACAAGCCAGCATCCACTGGGGGATCTTTCTCAAACTTTGGATCTGCAGGGTCAGATCCCCAAATCTCAGATGGGACAGGTTCAAATAAGCCAGCACTGAGTGGGAAAGGCTCCTCACCTTATGGATCATCTTCAGGCTTCAAGTGGTATAGGCTCAAATCCGCTAACATCAAGTCATGGGTTATCCTCCGGTAAAAGTGGGCCAACCAACTCCGGACATCCTTGGTTTGGGTTTCGGAACAATAACTCCGGGCAAAGTAAGGCAGCAAGTGCAACAGGGAGAGGAACATCAACTGGGAATAGTGGTGGAACTGGATCGTCAACGGGTGGACTGGGAGGCGGTAAGTAAGAATATGAATTTACAATTAAACATTCATATTTTCTCACGTACCTCGTAACCCAGGTGTCATCCAACAATGCAGACAGTTTCGTTTGGTTTTAAACCCCATAATAATAATAACTTATCAAACTGCCTCAGTAGCCCTGATGTATTCTTTGTAGCTCTTAGAGGAAATGCTAACTGTTTGGTTATCTGTGGTATGAAATTAATGAATGAATGCCGATTGATTGATTACATCGTGGATAAGCATTAACAAAGTCTTGTGTTTAACCACAGTCACTGTTGAACAGCACCTTCGAGATCTGCACCGAATCATTAACCCTTCCGGCCCACAGTGAGTATAAAGGATCTTTTAGCTGTATCGGTTGAGTGTGAAAGGTGTGTTGCTGGTGTTTTGGTTTCAAGCTGAACAGTCAATATTGTCTTCATTTTTGTTACTGTTGACAAACCCGATAAAAACAAGAGCATCAACTTAATAGCGTCGCTGTCATCAAAAGGCAAAAACAACCTCACATATATATATCAATTTAGCTTTTTATGGATTTTCTAAAACAGCTGAGCTCTGATGGAACAACCTAATTTAATGTATTACAGTGTACCTTGAATACATTTAGGCTTTAAAAACACCACCAAACCCATAATTATTATAAAAACCTGTGATTATTTAAGTTTGATAAATACAAATGATGTCTTCCTTTTTTCTTCTCTTTCTTCAGGGATAAACAAGAGCTCTCCCGATTGTTGGGTTAGTCCATCTTGATGAGAAAAAAACACATTTCCACCTATTCAGCACAGCCTAATGAAAACTTTTAACACATTTTAATATATAAATGTAACGTTTTTGACATTACTTGTGTATTCATCATTTATGCACTTTTGAATGTCAGATGTTTGTGTGTTAATAAATGTATCTACACAGCATGAATAATCTAAAAATTCAACATGTTGAATTTTTAGACTATAAATACAGAAATTGAAACGCTTTCTTTGAATGTAATTAATTAAGCCTGCCTCGTCTTTATAAACAAAACTATTCAAGATGTATTATCCAATGAAGAGCCGGAAGCAACTGTTTGTCCCCATGTGCGTCACCTATTGTGTTACCTATTGTGTAATTATCTACAAAAGACCCCGCGGCCCCTCCTGTAATGTTTTAGACGAGATTTGCTGGCACCGGCTCTTAATCCCTCGAGCGTGTTTATGTTTACCTGCCAACCTGTCAGCAGTCCTGAGGACGCACATGGGGGGGAAACACATGCTTTTGTTAAAAACAATGTGCCATCACTTAACTGTGGAGAACACGGATATCCATTTTCTAAATAAAATTCTAATACATCTCTTACGACGAACACAGAGCAGAGAAAAGATGAAGCTCGCCTGGACCTTTCACAAAAAACATTTTGAATCGCCAAAGCTGACAGATGGTAAATGTTATCTTTGCTGTTTTTATAAAATAAAGAGACAGAGATGAATATTGAAAAATATACCAGGGTTAATTGTGTGTACAAGTAAATAACCCATATTTTAACATTCGTGACGTATGGATTCAACAGGGAAACAGCATCACCAGAACAGACAAACATCCTGTTCGTTGCACTGATGGGAACGTTCTTTTAATTCAAGAACCCAGAGTGCATTGTGTTTGGCGCCAATTAATAAAAACAGCACTTAGACTTAGAGCTCCTTCCTGTCTAAAGGATATCCTTTGTTTAACGTCAAGTGTTTTTCCACGTTTGTGATGTGCAGCTCACTGCAGAGGAGCTGTGAGGATGTCAAAGGTTAACTGGTTGGATGCTTCTGTGAATCAGACCGACTGAGACACAGGAAGTGTTAAAACCACTTCACTGGAAAATCATCATGACGATGCTGGCCAATGTATGTCCTGTCATTTCAATGCATTATCCTGCCTATGTCTTAATTTTATGTACACAAATGATGCAATCGACCAATGTTTTTACCGACACAGTGGACAATGATTATTTTATTCATTTACCTTGTATACAATAAACTACAAAATTACAGAAAACTCTGTTAATTCATTTGACTAACATTAACTAATTAGTCAGTGCTTAAGAATTCCTGACTTTAAATGTGAAGGTTACGACCCTAAAAAAAGTATTTAGTGTAAATATGTAAAAATGAAAACTCGTCCTCAGTTAAGTACCCTGTGAGATGCCTCAATGCAGATACGACAGTGAAGAACGGAGACACTTCCCTTTTCTTAAAGTTGTGTGATTTTTGATATACAAGGAAAACAAAAAAGCAATCTTTCCTTAGCATATGCATCCTTGTCTTTATTATAGGTAACTGTTTAGGCCACATTTACCAACAGGACCAGGATTGTTCACATCATCAGCTTGAGGCTCAATGACAGAACTTAAAGTCATTAGCAGCGGTGCTTTAAAGATATTGACACGGGACTTGTGTCCATTGTGTCGCGTCCCAGCCACCTTTCTCCGTCCCCTGAAACAGGAAAGCAAACAGGTGCTTGTGATTACGTCCCCCTTCCTCACCTGGGCTTGCACAACTGAAAACGTGTTTGTCTTTTGCTGCTAATGTTTCCACTTTACTGTGACTTCTAATTGCATTTCCTGTCTGCCCGGCCTCTCTTAAATACCACGTCTGCCAAGGCTGGAAAAGACATTAAGGGAATAAAAAACCCTTCCTCTTGCAGATACTGTAGTGTTGAGGAAGGAGGGTGGTGAGTACAAAATGTTACCGAGCACCGATGTCCTTCTGTGTTGAAGTTCTTCAGCACAACCCTGACATTAACCTTGACCTCCGCCTGCATAGCAGCTATGGAAACGGAAACACGGCTCTCGTTGAATCGCCTAAAGAGAATGTGTGCTGACTTCAGATAAACTGTGTTCAATCTAGTTTGAGTTTTACAGGCAAATCGTGAGGTCCTGAGGTTACACACATTCTACAGCAAGGATGACATGAGACTCCCACGTTTCAATTAAATGTCCAAAACATGAATAATTGGGAAATATTTGGGTTACTTGTAAAATATGCACGAGGAAATTCTGTGGTTAAAGTTAACTACAACCCCTGAGGTGCATGAAACATGTCCATCCATCGCTGAGTTTAAAATTCTATCAATTCTATCTATCTAGCAAATTTTGTGTGGAAGCTGAATTTGAAAAAAAAGGATTTTTAAAATGTTGTTTCTTAAATCTGTTCATCTTCAATTCCGTGCTAAACTCTGGTGAATTCCGCCTTTGACTAGATTCTACTTCGAGGCAACAGCAGCTTGGCTCATGGCTATTGAAGTGTTGAGAGCTAACACTGTCACAGAGATAACAAAATTCCACTACAAACCTCAGGTCATTGGGTCATTGTATTTGCCACACTTCTCTTAAGCAACGACGAGGGTGTTGTTACAAAAAGGGAACACAGAATAGATTTGACTTTAATGTTTACGGTCGTAAATGATAGGAGGCATTTAGTTGAAAGTGTAGAATAATTTAAACCAAACGGAACAATCAAGCCTGCTCAAATCCAGCAACTCCATAATGAACGTAATGGCTTTACTGACATGCTATTTATCGGGTATAGGCTAATTTTGTGTTGTAGCGTGCTAAAGTTAGTTAATTTGCATTAAACACCAGACAACTGACAATAGCAATAGTGTGAAGAAAAAAGTGAGAATCAAATCGAAAAATTACAAGTGTATCTAACGTATAACAATTTTGTGACCGATGTTAAAGACAAAAAAACGGACGCTGAAGAAGAAACTCACCAACTCTTACAACCAACATGTCTTGTGTTGTTATTCCTTTGTCCACATGTTTAACTGGCCTTGTACCAAGGTCACACTAAACAAAGTGGGAACAAGAGGCTTTACAGAGGAACAAATTCATTTTCTTTCCAAAGCCTCAGTTTGTGTCTACATTGCGGATGTCATGAGCTGAGCTGCTTTAAGCCAGAACCATACAGCAACAATAGTGTCCCGTTTATCTGTATCATAGATTATCCATCACATCGTGAGCCTTACTGGTGATACGCTGCCGGCAGGGATATCAGGAGGATTACAGATCATCTAGTCTGCTTTAAAAAAGAGCAATGGAGCTAAAGCCACTGCAGTTATTTTGATGAGAGGTCCAGTGAGCTGACAAAGTGAAGTGGTATTTTGTTCAAGACTACGCTGAACATTTATAGAGACTTTTTCTGACTTTTTGGTGTCTTCATTCTGATGAGCTCAGATTTTTTTTCTGTGTCCTTTTATGGACTTTTTTGCTTCTCTGCACTTAAAATGAATGCTGAAATATTGAAAACATCCATCAATTTTGGTTACTAAATATGTTTACATTTCAATAATGCTTCTGAAGCAAAAACATTGATTGCTGATCGTTGATCTTTCTGCCAATTACCCAGTTTTTTTGAGGGGGGGGGATTTTTGCTGATTTGAGTCAAGGTTGTCATATGTGGTAAATATTGTAAAGTCATCTGAGACTGATTCAAGAGAGGAGACATTAGTTTTCACCTTAACGATCACATCTCATGTCGGAATAGACATTGATAGTGTTAAAGTGTCAGTGTTTCGATTACAGTATAATAACCTAGTTTAACGTTTAAATAAGATCACAGTAGTCACGGTCTTCCTCGATAGCTTCAAACAATCTGCTTCCTCCATCTACTGTCCAAAGAACAGTATTGTCAGACTGATATTGGAGGGAAATGAATGCCTCATGATTGTGTGATTGAGTTTCCTCGTTCTACCTGGTTTCACTAGCATTTCGTAATTTACATAGCATGAAGTAAATGTCCTCCGCAATATTAAATAGATAAGGGGAATTCATTGCTAACCACATGCTTTGGAATGTGGATTGATATTGTGTTTCCACTCTTGATCAAATAGTGTATTACAACATTTCATTTAACGTTTCGGTAGATCTTTTTTATGTCCTGACATGACAGGCAACGGGCAGACAGACGTGCCTCTGAGAAAAAGAAAAAAGTTAGTGTTGGGCAATTTTTCTATTTTAAATTTACATCATATGATTTAATAATTATGCTCTAATTAAACTCTCCAAGCTGTTTACCTTTCAAAGTGTATTTAAGTGTATCTGTGGAGAAAAGCTTGCTGTCATAGCATTTGTAAGGATATATAGTTGAAAGTGTAGAATAATTTGACTATTCCATTTCCCCTCTTAGAGTGGTATGCTCCGTCTCCTCTGTATAGTTTTTGAAGGCTACAAGAGAGAGGTTTTTTTTTTTTTTTTCTAGTATTGAAGCCAATTAGGGCCTGGACTGGTGTTACAGCCTTTGAATGACTGTTGCGTGCCTCCATTGAACTGTAAGAACATTGAGGGCCATATTGCTGTGGTGTGTGTGCAGTATTCATCCTTGTTTTGGTGATTCTTGTTGAGTTGAGTTGATGTTACTGCCGGACATGCGTGTTCACTGTGTTAGTTTCCCCCTGTGTAGAGTGTGTGCATTGTGTTGCTGAATTCAAGTTTAGTCAGGTACTAAGTCTTGGTGTCTCACCTGTGAAGTGTATAACGTTATCTAATGTTAAATGGCTTGATAGTTATTTGCTTTTAACTGTTATCTATTGTGTGTACTGATGATTTGTGTAGATAGATTACACATAGTGGCCTCATGGTTCCACCTTGTGGCCGTGCTAAGCATAGCAATGCATGCCACGTCGTCTTTGGCGAGATTGGGTTAAATGTTTTTCAATTTGCTTGACGATACTCTTCTGATTACAGAAACCACGCTCTACACCAATTTATAATCTGTAAAGGTATCTTTGTATATTCTGTCAAGCCAAAATCCGCAATAACATTTTCCATCCAGAACTGTGATTTCATCTTCATGAGAAACATACTTCTCTTGTATCGTTGTGTGTGAGATACATTCAAGGATGGTTGCGAACCAGGGAAATTGTAGACAGCTGACCCCATGGCCCCTTAAATAGGCTAGTTATTTTTGGTTTGTTAAAGAACTGCCACCGTTGGAGAATATAATCAATAGTTTTTACTTGGATTCTTTGCACGAGGAAATTGCTCACAGCATAATACCACTGAACATAGTCTGCTTCTCAGCACCTTTAGCCCTTTGGACAGCCAAACTATAATTAACAATTGGTATTTTTTGCTAAACTAATCCAAGGTCTGGCACTAGTTATGTAATCGTAATATTACATTGATATAACAGACATGACTTTGATGTGCTTGGTATTCCTCTGCACTGCTCTCACGTGGCAGGAACAGGTGATGACGCTGCCCCCCAGGTAACACTTAACTTAGTAAATATATATTCTGTAGTTTGCTGTTTGCAGTCAGCCGGCGGATTCCGGTGGACATGTTGAGAGCCGTTGAGAGGCAATCAAAATACTCCCATTTGGGATTTTGCTCCTTTAAATGGTAATTTATCATTTTTGGGGTGATAGTCTGTAATGCATTAGACCAGCACAGGTAATGTCTGTGTATGTTATCGAAAATGGTGGTGCATATGTCGCAGAAAACATTAGTGACAGATACAAATCAGTGTGTCCTCTAAACCACCAGCAGCTCTGCGTATACAGCTCGAACACGTCTGCGGGTTTCTTTATAGCCTGCGAGGTGTTTCCCTCGACTCTGTCGTCACGACTAACGTGCGTCTTGATGCAATGATCATGTTGTCCCTCCTCCTGCCAGATAGAGTTCCCCCTCGCATGCAACGTACGTCCATGAAATAAAAACACAGTCCTCTGTGCAGTGCGCTTTTCCGACCCCTTCCCCGCCCGCAGCCTTTGTGCATCCCCATGCAAGCGGGGGCCACCGAAGCACCTGATACGGGCGCCGCCGAAAGCAGCAGCGCAGCAGACGTCGATGACGGCAACGGGACAGGGGAGAGGATGGAGAGGACGGTGCCACTGCCAAGAGACCAGCAGGACAGGTCCAGCAACCAGCAGCAGCAGCAGCAGCAGCAGCAGCAGCACGCGTCCCTATCGCCATCCGGAGTGCTCGGTGAGTCCCAAAGACACACGACGATACGAGAGCAGCGTCCTGCGAGCGTGCAGCGGAGACGCGAGGGAGATGTGCATCGGTGTTCTTTTTGCACGATAAAGGGAAAAGAAAAGATGTGTCCGAAAGACATCGGGATGTGCGTGGACAATACGGTGCAGTCCCTGGTGCTTCGTAGACTTCACCGAAAGACTCCCAGGGAGAAATAAGTGGATCGCCTGTGATTGGGTTTTGATGTCGGTGCGTCTTTCTTTTCCCCGCTATGGATGGTGCGCATTACGATTCAGACAGGCCCAGGAGGCTGAAGGCTTCAGGGGTCCACAGGTGCACTACATGCAGTAGCCATATGCTTCGGAGGTTTTGGACTTTGACGAGAGTAAAGATTGTGTTGCAGCCTCACGTGTCAGTCGGTGTCCGTTTTGTCTCTGTGTTGCAGACAAGAGAGATATTTCAGAGATGAGTAAGCAAAATATGGCTTTCGTGAATCATTTTGGAACTGCAGTTTGATGATTATTTAGCACATTTCATTACCTACACGAGGTTCATCAGGGATTTATGTTAGGAGCTTTGAGATTACCCAGGGCCTCCTTTGAATGTCCACTGTTTCTGGCAAGAGTAGAAACTCGAGCAGAGGTCTCTTAACTTTTACCTCTGAGCCACGTCACTGCAGTTGTTGCCCTAAATGTAATACTATGCTAGCTTTTGGGGGGAAATCTAAACCATATGTATGTGGCCCAGTAAATGTGATAAGACCTAAAATAAAATTACATTTTCATGCTCTTTTACTTCGGTATAAACAATGTAACTGCGGTTATATGCATTGGGGTTGGGGTTCAGCTAAGCTCTAAAGAATGGATCATTATTTTGTAAATTATCACATTAGTGTGGCCTATAAGGACTGCTTTCTATGCGAGCCACGATGCAAAACCCTTGTAGGGAAACAACATTTTTGTTAGTGCAAACTTTTTATGAGGAGCCATCTATCTTCCCACATGGTAAAACCAGTGTAGTTCTGCCAACTGTGAGACATGAAGTGGGATGTACTATGTGGGTGGGCATGACCTGTATCAAGAACAACATTTCAACTCTATGCTACTTTGATAACAGTAAGCCTATTTATTGTGTAAATTCATGCATTCACTTCCTTTATCATGTCAGCGTTGATATTTCTTCCCAATATTAAAAATGAATAGTTAATGACTGTTCAGTTCATAGGCATCTGTTGAAAGTTGAGATATGAGTTAAATTAGGTTGTCAAAACATAATAATGTTGATAATTTGATCAATATAATTTATCTCCAGTCTCAAGTGAGTGACATGCCCGTCAATATCCACAACAAGAGGTCTGACTGAAATAGTTTTGTATCATTAAACACATTGTGTTAATAATGAAGATCTATTTTTTTTAAATCCATTGATCCCCTAGCCCTGTTAAGATCGACGGTGTCCTCGTCCATGGAGCTTACCACAACGCGTTACATGAGAGAGAGTGTATAAGAACTGGGCCGCATCTTTCTAGTTCTGTCTGAGTTGGCATGCTGGTCTAGAGAAGAAGAATATAACAGAGAGACATGCTGAAAGTAGGTGATGTGAAACTGCAGAATGTGAAATCCTCATCGCAGACACGTACTGAGAGAGCGTCACTCAGTGAACAATAACGAGATCGGTCAGTCACTGAGTCTTCATTTTTCCGAGTGTGACTCGAGAGTTTAATTTCAAAACAAGAACCGACGTGTGAAAGACAGAGAGGCAGTGAAATGGTGACTTCGGCGCTCACGCCGTGCTGCGGGATCGCACTGCCCGCTTTTTTTTGCCTACATGTGATCGTTTTAGAGTCAGTCTTGATAAGCGAGTAGGCTCATGGCTGTTTGCGCACCACTCAGTTTACAGGTCATCTACTTCTTTAGAGCGTTTGCTAAAAGCACAGTCAACTTTCAAGTTGGGTGGACAATTGCTTTTGACATTTCTGTCCCTCTTTGTCACAGCTTGAAATCTCCATGACGGAGCGAAATATTGGAAAATATGGGTGCATCAGTGAACGAGTGCCAGAGCAATCGGAATGACCGGACATCTGTGTCCTTAATCACCCTCATGAAAAACATCCCCATCTGTCTGTCCTTGTGTCTCCCTGACATCCTATCCTTAATTCTCTGTAATGATTTTAGACTTTGTTAACTCCTGCTGCTCTTTTCCTTTTCAGATAAACTGTTTGGGAAGCGCTTCCTGCAGGCCAGACATTACATCATGTCTCGTAAATCCTGGCTTAAGATGGTGCCCACTGAAAACTGTGACATCCTAATGACTTTCCCAGGTACAATAAGCTCAGCTGTATACAACATGACAGGCTACTTATAACATGTTGCACACAAACACTTCAGTGGGCTTTATCTATTTATCTAAACACAGGGTAAGCTGTTTTTTTTTCTAACTCATGTAAAAATGTGTCAACACATGTGTTTTCAGCATCGCACAAATTCAGTAGCAAAACAACATGTATACCTTTGCTTAGGTGTAATCTGCTCAGCGGTAGTATGTTAGGAACTGAAATGTCGGTGAGCACCAACCCGCAGCTTCTTGTGCCAGGGCTTCACCCTCTTTATGCAGCAGCAAACTCGTCGTTGCCCTCCTTTGGCAGACGTGCTTGCAAGAACCTGGGAGGAATTCAATTGAGCAAAATCAAACAAACAGCCGTCTGAGAATATGTATTTCGATGGCTACTCGTCAAACTCAGGATAAAACAAAAGTTGTGTCTCCCTCCAGATTCCATCGATGACCACACTCTGCTGTGGCTCCTGAACCAGATCCGCGTTGGAATCCCACAAGTCAGCATTCAGCTTCGGCAGCACAAACACACCCAGGCGCACGCCTTCTTCATCACAACAACGTTCGAAAAGTAAGACTGAGACTCAAAAACTTGAGCGAGACATTTTATCTCCGAGCGGCTGATGAGTTCTGTCACCTGATTTCAGGGTTAATAGTTAGTTATTATTTGGCCACGTTGTATTTAACTGCCTACACACGGTGTTTGTTCGCAGTTTGTTCTGTGCATATTCTCCGTCAAACATCTACACAGTGTTAGTGCTCCCTCCGGTCTAATCTAATCTAATCATCCTCAGCCTGCTGCGGGGAGCGGAGCAGATGGGGGTGCACAAGGCCGTCAAACCGCAGTTTGGTGGCGGGATGCGGCGCTTTTCCTGCGAGGAAGACAACATCTACGAGAACATAGAGAGCGAGCTCTGCTTTTTCACCTCACAGGTTAGAGCTCAGAACCCGGAACGCTGTGAGCTGAATTTGGAGCTCTTTGTCAATCAGAAGAACGATGATTTGGGTGTGCTATTAGAGATTCCTTTTGTCTGTCTTTGGCTCGAAATGTTATGACCTATCTCCTCATAACTGTGGTGTTTTCAGGAGCGGCAGGGCATTATAAAGTATTGGCTGGACAACCTGCGTGCCAAACAGGGGGAGGTGCTTCACAACATTCACTTCCTGGAGGGACAGCCAATCAGTATGCTGTCATTTGCTATGATTCATGATGCCCTTTTTATCAGTACTCTGTTCCTTGGATACCATGTGAAAGTTTCACAAAGTTTCCTCTTTAGTTCCAGAGCTGGAAGCTCGTGGGGTTATCCATCAAATGTTTCCTCTCCATGAGCAGAGGATCCTCAACCAGCTGATGACCTCTTGGGTCCAGGCTGTGTGTGAAAGGCAGCCACTGGGTGGGAAATACCAACATTAAATAAAATGAACAATACGGAATATTGATGAATTAATGCTGTAAAAATAGTTTTAGCTTGTTGTCAAAGATTCCTCTTCTCAGAGTGTCAATGTTGCCGATTTACAATTCAATTTGCTTTGCAGATGATATCTGTGACTACTTCGGAGTGAAGATTGGCATGTATTTTGCCTGGCTGGGTTTCTACACCAACTCCATGCTTTACCCTGCTGTCATTGGCTTTCTGCTCTGGATACTGGCAGAAGCGGACCAGGTACTTAAAACCTCTTCCGTGTTAAAATCTTCCTCTTATTGCAATTTCCATGTTGCTGTCGGTTCTCAAGCATTCTGTATTACTTGTGTGCTTTGAAATTATATACAGAGGTTGTAGAACAATTTGAAGCAACACAAAAGCCTACACAGCCAGTGTCGTACCGGCTTTGGTTAGCTGAGGGCTGCACGGCGTAATCAAAGTCTCACGTGTTCCATGAGGGTCTTTTAACTCTCCCATGCTCGCTCACAGACCAGCCAGGACATCTGCTGCGTGGTCTTTGCCCTCTTCAACGTTGTGTGGGCAACGCTGTTTCTGGAGCGCTGGAAGAGGCGAGAGGCGGAGCTGGCCTACAGGTGGGGCACCCTGGACACCCCCGCAGAGTCTTTGGAGGAGCCCAGGCCGCAGTTCAGGGTGAGGATTGTTACGGAGGTTTGAGCGGGTGCCAACGGAGCAGGAGACTTCTCGCGCAGCAACCGCCCCCGTTCACGACAGCCAAACCCTTTCGTTTCAAATCCACTGATCCAAAAAAGGTCCTTGTGGAGTTGTGTTGCGTCTCACTCGGGTTGCGCGGTTTATCAGTGAGCGCTTTCACAACTCTGCAGGGACGGAATGGCACAGAATACCAAAAAATGTCACCGCTGTGGCTACATGAGGAGTGCGTCCTCTGAGACAGAGGGGACAAGAGCCTCTGTCCCACACCGCCTGACCATGAGGGAGGAGCGAACGACGTCAGGTGGAGCGGATGTAGAACGTTTTGCACCAAAATCAGATGGATCAAACCTTTTTGTTAATTTAGTCTGAACTAGGTGCACCTCTTAATACAAGTTATAAAGATAGAAACAATTTTGATTAAGGAAATACGCACCAGAAAATGAGGAAATGTTATGATTTCCCATTTATTTTCCAGCAGAGATTATTGCAATCATGTTGGAATAAGTCTTTCCTCTGCTTTCTCTGCAGGGAGTGAAGCGCTGCAGTCCCGTGACGGGCTGTGAGGAGTTCTACTATCCGCCCTGGAAGAGAGCTCTGTTCAGATGGCTGGTCAGCCTGCCCATCTGCCTCCTCTGTCTCTGCTTTGTCTTCCTGGCGATGCTGCTCTGCCTGGAACTGCAGGTTTAAACGGATAACACGGACACCCAGTTCAAAGACAACAAATTGAGATGATAGTCTATGAATGCATCTAAATAAATGCTTCTTAGGCAATCCAACACAAATAGTTAAACAGAAAAAATATGGTTAACACTGTACACTTAAGATCCATAATAACATGACAGTCTAGAATCCTATCATTTTTACAAACAGGTTACATAAAGCAAGATCAAAAAGTAATACATCTCGGGAGTAAATATAAATGAGGAGGACTTTTAGATATTTATCTCTCTTCTAATGCAGGAGGTGGTGATGAAGATTCAGGAGCTACCTGGTATCACGCGGTTCATTCCTAAGATACTACTGGCTGTGACTGTGACCATATGTGATGAAGTGTATAAGAAGATCGCCTACTGGCTTAATGACATGGGTAAGAGAATCAAAATGAACTCTCACAATGCTGAAAATAGTATCTCTGTGATGTATTGTAAAATTCTAACTTTAGTTAAAATTAGACATTTATCCATAATTGTACCGTAGGATAGGCATGTATGAATATGTTTTACGCTGCATTTTTAAGAGAACTGATGTAGGAGGCTTTTGGCCATGAGCTTCCTGTCTTTCAAAGGATCTATAAGAGATCTAATAACAGCTTTTCTACATTGACAAATGCTTCTCTTTTATTTCTCAATCCAGAGAACTATAGACTTCAGAGTGCCTATGAGAATAATCTCATCATCAAGATGGTTTTCGTAAGCACTGCATTCTTCTCTTTTTGTGGTAGATAATAGAAAATTAATCTTTACTGCTTTTTGCGTAATGTTTTCTGCTTGTGTTACAGTTTGAATTCATCAATTCTTACCTTAGCCTTTTCTACATCGCATTCTACCTCAAGGACATGGAGCGGCTTAAGGAGGTAACAACATCTTTTTCCAGTATCAGAAACGGAGACAAAATACTGGTCATTTTAAGGAGCAATTGACAAATAAGACCCCTTAGTTACAGTTGCTAGGTCGGCCTGCTTTTCAATTTCTGACGGCTCTGTCGGTCCGAACGGGGGGGGGGGGGGGGGGGGGGGGGGGGTCTGACAGTCCGGCCGGCGAAGGGTTGACGTTGGCTGGCGTAACTATGTAAGGCAGTCACACCTGCCTTACATAGGTACTGCAGGAGGGTTTCTAAACCTGACAGGTTGCTAAGCTAACCCGGCTGACTAATAAAAGAACAGTTAGTCACCATTAAAAAAGGGAATTTTATTACTTATTACTTATTACGCTTTATCGTGTGAGATGCTGTTAATGTCCTGAGGTCGTGTCAGTTCCATTTCTTCCTGCCGTCAGGCTGAATATCTACATTATAAGTGCTTGCTAGACAGTGGGAGAGCGTGCGTTGGCAGTACAGTAACAGGAGCATGTCCTACCCTTCACAGATGCTAGCCACTCTGCTGATCTTCCGCCAGTTCCTGCAGAACATCAAAGAGGTCCTGCAGCCGTATCTCTACGAGCAAAACAAGCTGGGCGTCTTAACGCCCAAAGTGCTCTGGGAGCTACTCCAAACCATCGTCCTGAAGTACGGCCGTCTGGCCCTGGGGAAAGCCCAAGCCTCAATGACCGCCTATTCCTTCCTGGGTCCCAGAGGGATCCCTGTCCGTCACACGGCTAACGGTAACCCAGAGCCCAAGAGGAGAGGGGATCTGAAAGCCGGATTCAGGCTGACCGAAGAAGAATGGGATATGAGTGACGGTAATCTAAAGCAGCGTAAAGTCAGCTTCACGGAGAAAGTCGACTACCAGGATGTCGCGACGGAAACGCAGGCAGTGGATCGCAGGTTCTTGGAGGACAGTCCCACCATGGTCGAGGAAGGGATGGATCCCTCCAGTATGTTTGACAGTTGCGATGAGGACAGCGATTGTGAATCGTCGGCTCAGGTATGTGATCTGGTTTTTCTTATGATTTTTTTTTCAGCTGTGCTGCTTTGGCTTCTATGTATACACTCAGGGATTTTTTTTAACCTTTTCAGAAATTAAGAAAAGCACAATTTACAGTTAAATTGTCCATAATGTCCATGGTGATTGATTCGTCCAGGAAGTCCACTGAGAGATCAAATTGAAACTAAGTTTAAAAGCTGCAGAATTTTAAAGTGTCACACGGGGAAGTATTGCAGACCCAGCATTGTGTCTCTGTGTCCTCTCCAAAGGAATCAGACTCTCTCTGTCAAAGAAGAAGGAACGTTGGTGAAAGGAAGGAGACTAAGAAGTCATGGATTGACCCACCAGAAGAACCCAAAACCGTCAGTCTGACCCAGGCTGAAATTGAGACCTGTATGCAGACATATGAGGTGGGACTGTATGAGGCAAACTCATTTTTTCAAACCTTTTTGCATCATCTATATCCAATGTCCACTGAAATACCAAAACCTTTTCATGATATACTGTATGACTCCAACAGGACACCCTTCAGGACTACCAGGAAATGTTTATCCAGTTTGGCTACGTGGTGCTCTTCTCCTCTGCGTTTCCACTGGCGGCCATGTGTGCTCTTGTCAACAACATCATTGAGATCCGCAGCGACGCCCTGAAGCTCTGCACCGGCCTTCAGAGACCTTTTGGACAGAGGGTGGAGAACATCGGACAGTGGCAGGTCAGTGTGTTTCGCTCCATCACAGGAGAGCCCTGCAGGCTGCATTGTACGTAGTAGCGGTATCTGGTAGCTTCAGCGATTTCTCTCTCCCGCTCCCTTTGTCAACAACAGACGGCAATGGAGGCCATGGGCTTAATAGCTATTATAGTTAACTGTTACCTGATTGGCCAGTGTGGGCAGCTACAGCGTCTCTTCCCATGGCTGAGTCCTGAGATGACCGTCATCTCCATCGTCCTACTGGAGGTATGCACTGCACCGTGTACGGTAAACACAGTTTTCTAAGGAGATTTTAAGAACTTTAAGAGAGGACTTGAGTCCCAGAACTGCATGTTTTTTTTAAATATTCCAAAAGGAGTGCAAATACGCATGGCCTTTTTTTGGTGACTTTGAACCTAAAGTATACGTTTTTGTATATGTATGAGACGTGTTGTTTGGTCTGTAAATGAATATATATAAATATATATATAATTCATACAAGAATAAGAAATGTGGTGCTAACTCTGAGCCTGTCCTTTTATGGTCTCGGTGGTTTCCAGCACTTTGCAATCCTCCTAAAGTACATCATCCATGTTGCCAT
Organism: Apeltes quadracus; assembly: GCA_021346845.1. NCBI lineage: Eukaryota > Metazoa > Chordata > Actinopteri > Perciformes > Gasterosteidae > Apeltes > Apeltes quadracus. Next base: position 8,982,366 of record CM037919.1, read on the forward strand.
CCCTGATATCCCTGGCTGGGTAGCAGAAGAGATGGCCAAGCTAGAGTACCGACGAAGGGAAGCTTTCAAGGTATAGTTGTATCATAGCTTGAAAGACCTTCGGGAAAACTTAAGGCTTGCTGATGGCTGCACTCATTTTATCTCATATTTCTATATACGTACCCCTTCGTGACTCTCGGGCTCGTGGTGTGCATTGTCCAAAAATGTACACAAGTACAGCTCTTTTCTGACTCCATAAGAATGATTTATGTGTTCAACGATGTTTGTCTGTACCGTGTTATCAGTTGCACTTGTCATGATGGTGTCTTAGATACTTATTTTCTGGATAGAAAAACACAAATAGAGTTGTTATCGCTAGCAATGCTACCTCACATGATATAATCTTGTAAGTTATATTCATAGGCAGTCCTCTCCTTCCTTTGGTCCTTTACTTTTCTTTGTCTTTCTGCCTATGGCTTTCTCTCCCATATTCCGGGTCTTTTATTTTCAAAATGCCTCCCCATTTAGAAGCACGAGCAGCAGGCCCAGCAGCACTTCCAACAGCAGCTCAGACGCAGACGTGAGGAGGAGGAGCTCCAGCGTCAGGCCGAGCTGCAATCCGAGGCCCGCCAGGAGAGCGAGCACAGGGCAGATGCCCAGCACCAGCACCACCACGACAAAGCACTCGGGGGAAAGCCCAAGAGACCCAGCTCACTGCTGGGAAACAACAACGTCATGAAGCTGAAGCAGATCATCCCTCTCCAGGGAAAGTTTTCCTCCGGCAACTCGCGCTCACCGGCGCAGTCGCCGACAGGAGGCGAGGCGAAGCTCCCGGGATTTCTGAAGTTCCTAAAGTCGCCCGAGGGGAAAAAAGAGTCGGCAGCGGCAGCGGGAGTGCCCGGCCCATCGACGGCCTCTTCTGTTCCCACCAGTGGCCAGGAGAGATCACAGTCCCCCAACAGGACATTCAGTCCAGGAAAGCTGTTCAGTTTCAGCAAATCAGAGGGGACGGTGGTGTGCGCCAACGGGACACCACCGCCGCTGCCCCAGGCCGCTAACACTCAGGCCAACAGGGGAGACGTAAGCACCAGCCTGGATGAATTGCCCTCAAATGAGGCAGAGAAAGGAGAATTAAGACAATTGACTGATTTAGAAAACTCAAGGAGTTAATAATAATAATAATAATAATAGCATTATACAAACATTCAGAGCAACACCTGTACGGCAGCATGACAGTCACCAGGACGAGACTTAAGGTCAGCAAGCGTTAGACTTTCGCTTTGAATGCAAATGACTTCACACACTTATTACTCGGTGTTGATTATCTAGCTTCCATGTAAAATATGTACAGTGAGTGTAACTCCTTGAACGGGGCTTGAGTGACATTTAATTGAGGTTAAAATATTGCATGATTGACTAGTTTTCAACAGCACCAGACTAGAACGTAATGATGTGAGGGGTCTTTTTTTTTAAAAACAGGACTTAAACACGAATGAGCCCTTTTATCAAAGTACATGAACACCAGCTTCCCGTACCAGGTTTATTTCTCATTCTTAAGCCTCTATTGAATGCATGTTGCATCATGTGCATGGATTACATGTCCAGCATTTTTCAGTCGTGAAGCGCTTCCGAAGCCATCGTATTCCTTCCGCAATAGGTCAAATTATATTCACTGTGACCATTAAAAATATTCTATTTTTCTTAACTTTGATTTTCTATGAATTATTTTACTACATACATTTTAGAATGTTCTAGAGAATTCTATGATGCAAATAAATCCCACATGATTAAACATCCTTCAAGAGACACACATTGGCTGATTCTGTTTATGGGGTAAATTAAAAAGATATGTTATTAAAAATATATTTAATTTGATTTAAACTGAATTGCCTTTTCATATATACACAACTGTTTCTGGTTTAAACTCCTATTTAAAAGCATTATTGTATTCTAATTACATCAGTAGCCAACCAATATCCACATATACTCCAAATCTTCAAAGAGCAAAATGTAACAAAAGTAAAAATTACTAGACTCAATTGTCGATCACGACAGACATTATTGAATGTGTTCCTAACAGAATGGTAAATAAATGAGTCTTTATCATGCACAAAAGTGTAAATCTGCAAAAAAAACAGGCAGAATTGACTAAACTCTGGCTTTAATTCCATCAATTTTAAGAACAAAGTGTCTTAACAAAATACCATATTGCTATCCTGGTGAAGGAAATAATTCTGAGTGAGTCATTGTCTGGTTACCTGATAGCAGGGTCACAACAGCCACAATGTAGATGCTGTGTAAACTGTACAAATACACGACCTTGAGAGCTGCTAACAGACTTTAGTCGTGCTGTACAGAGCGTGTAAATCCAAACATTTGCTTTGTCACTCAAAAGAGAAACCTATGCAAGTAGATATGAACTGCACATATATATCAATGATTGACAGCAGTTCTTACAAGCTGCCTACCCAGCAGCACAGCTATATTTAAATTTTAAGCATACATGAAGTCATCAACTCTTCCATAAAATCTTGTGCAAAAATTGTAGCCACAAAGATACACACACAGCTCATAAAGGGGTTGTCTCTCAAACTACCGAGCATCGTACTTAGAATATGGCTACACAATCTACCATTCTTACTGTACAGAAACCGTTTGCATCCTTCAGCATGGCTGTATTGGCTTGAATATGTCTTTAAAGACATGCCTACTTCCATTCAACTCCATCATGGTTCACTACTTAACCTGAAACAACAACGTGAACCAAGTGGCTCCCTCTAAGACAGTTAAAAACACACTACTACGAAAGGCCATAAATCATGAGAAATCCAGAACATCTTACCTGTCCGTAACAAACCCTGAATGGATGAATACATTGTAGAAACTAACAATGCCATTTATCACACAAATGATGAGCAACGGTAATAGTTTATGGACCGATGGAGTTACAGAATTCCAAACAAAAAACTAATATAGTAGAAGCAACAACAGATGGTAAACCACTTAGGCTTTCATTAATATATGTAAATCCATGAATAAATATAGATGAAAACCCTCCCCAAAAGGAGATACATATTTAAAAAGAAAGTTGTGGGTGCTAAAGTGAAGGGATATCAGAAGGAATGAAGAATCGGGGGGGTAGATGTTATTTTCAAACCACAAAAGACTAAGTTAAAAGTTTCTTGGAATACAAGAAAATACCAGGTAAAATTAGTAAATCAAAAGGATGTTGGTTGAAGAGGAATTATTTCATGCTGGGTGTGGTCTGTAAAGTATCGATCCCTACGTGCTTCAGTGCCACGGCCTGGTTGGCAAACATATATCCTTCCACTGCGTTTGCATTTTCTTTATTAAGTCAGTCTCTGCTAGGAGCGAATCCACTGCACGGCCGTTCACGAATCCTCATTCAGCTCCCGACTGTCTGTTCTGGCAATTTTGCGTGGAGGTGCCGTGTTCTCCACTTCTCCTTGTTCCTGTTCTCGTTTTTTCGCTGAATTCTGATGAAATAAAACGAAACGAAACACTGAACATTTTATGGTCGTAAGAAATGAACTTGGCACCAACTTTCTCCCAAATTACTTTAATTATTCATTAAGACAAACAAACAAACCTTTTTGTCCCATTGTTGATGAAGGTATCGCAAAAGGATGTTAGTCTTCTCTGTGACAATGACTGAGGGGAGAAAAGAAAAACAGTATAAAAAGGGAGACAGAAATTACAAAAAAGGTGAGTCTGGTTAAAATCAGCTGTTCTCTTAAGAGAACAATAACCTAAACAAGTTGGCTAATGACTCGACTGTCAACCTGCAACTGAAGGTGATTTCCCACAATGCAAGCCTGAAACGGATGTGACTAGACACCACTAATCTACTATATGTCATCCATGTTGATAGAATGTGGGATGTAGTTACCCCATTATGAAAGATCTGTGCACTTACCCTGTTCAGATGGATATTCCCGTGTTGGAAGATACACAGAAGGTCGACGGTTCTGTAACAATGGTTCCATGTTGGTTAGATTGCTCTCAGACAGCAAGTGACAAGAACTTTTTTTTTAATGAATTCAACGACACCTACAGCATCATTGTCTCCAAGCATTTCTGTAATAAACAAAGACAACTCACTGACGCTTTACATAGAGAGTCCGCGTGGAACCTGCTGAAGTTAGTTTTGTTGTAGACTGGCAGTCCTTTCAGGAAATCGGTCTGTGAGCAGAACAGAAGAAAGAAAATGTGAAAAAAAAACACCTGCGGGTTGTAAGTCCAACTAACGTTACCCAAGCTGTAGCCTTAAGTTAGGTCACATGTAACGTTACCATTAAATAGCAGCGATATGACAAAGTATTTACGGTACATCCTGTTTTTTAATGCTTTTGAAGAAATACGTCTTTTGAAGCCGGTAAGAAGCAACGATATAAACCATGTGAACAGTATGAAATCGGGAGGTGAAACAAACGTTACCTTCTCCATTTCTGTCCGAGTCACGCTCTTATCTCGTTAGCTGGAGTGAAAACGAGCAGACGTGCCTTAGCTAAGCGAGGTAACGTTAGCTACTAAGCCCTGTTGTTTTGTCGTCGCTAAGATACCGCTAAGTTAAAGCTCGACAGCTTCTTACGACTTCTACAAAACCTAATCTATGTAATAGACTTCGGTACAATGGCATAATGCCGCTTCAATTTGCCGGGGATTTCCACTCTTGTATCTGTAATTACAACTAAACTAAAAATGAACGTCATGTGGATGCTAACTTGCTACCAGTTCACGACTCCATCTTTGTTGTTTAGTCTGCTGGTGGGCGGTGACTTTCCCGGGATTTAAGGCACCCCATTGGTTGAACGGTAGTGGACGCGTGGAGAGACTGAAAAAGCAAGGCACTAATAGGCTGAGAAGGGATGATGTAACAGACCAAGCCCCCAAAACGAGCTAGTGGTATTGGCACGAACGATGAAGACACAAGTACTTTCTACACGCATGGCCTCCATCTTCATTATGTATTTATGTCTCTGCATGCTTTTGCTTCTCTCAGTTATGAGTTGAGTAAATGGACCAGCTTCAGTAAATATACTGATTTAATAATAATCAACAGCAGCAAACTAACCCAAAATCTAGAGCTCAATATTGTATTGTTTACATGCAATAAAGGACTGCATATGTGGACATCAATGGTATAGATGTGGGAAAATGAATAGAATGTAAAATATTTCTTGCTGGTTTGTGTTATTCTGGCATAAAACATGAACAATAAATGCCTCCACTTGTAGTCTTGTTTGATTCATAGGTCTTCACAGCTATCATTTTCAACTAGTGCCACTAGCAAAACTGGGTTACTCTACTTGATATTGGAGAGGGCCTCGATGACCAGGCATTAGAGGTCAAAACATTCATCTTCTTAGGAAAACTGACTGATTAGCCCAACCAGGAATGGAAGTACTATGTTAAAATTCTGCGGGGGAAGATTTTTTATCATTTAATGCTAAAAACAACTAAGAAGAAATTGCACTTGAAAGACATTTCCCTCTTTAAATCAAATACCTTCACGCAATTAAACATATCCATAGATTTGATTTAATAAGTACATCAACAAGCTTTATAAATTCACTTGATGAAACTAAAATCTTCTTCTTTCCAAATGCAAACGCCAATTGTTTGTTGAAGGCTAGTTTATTAAAGCAGAAAAACCAAACCCGACCAACGCTCAGTACAGTATATTATAACCAGTGAATCCAACATACAATGTTTGCAGAGCAACCCAAGCAACGGCTGAACCAATGTCTGTTTTCTGAAAGTTTCAGGGTTTCCAACAATGTACTTCAGTGCGAGAGTGACTTCCGCCCCTTTAACATGCGCCGCAGAACCACTTCGATGCCACCTTGTGAGCTCATCCTCTTGATCCAGCCGTGGGTCCTCTTGCGTTTAATGTTCTTCGGCTGATATTCTGTGCCCCTCTTCTTGGTCCGCACCTGCTGGTATTGCCACGGAAGCTGTTGGAACACTCCTCCACCCTCTGCTTGTGAAGAAAGTGGCCCACATCTGGAAATCTGAGGTCCTGCAGCTGCTCTGGGCACAAACCAGTTGCTGAACATTCGAAGGTGAGAATTGCCTGTTAGTGCAACGTTTCCTGCAAGAATGCTGTTGACAAATTAAAAAAAACACAAGTTATTCATTAATGGGAGCATTGCAGCACAAATACAACATTGTACCCCAATAATGGTGTTGATGAGGTGTGGTTTCATGCACGGATCCCATGCCTCGATGTGCCGTTAGCTCAGAATAGTGTTGATTTGAAAGTATCTGTATAAATGTTATCTCCCACTAAGCCACGATTTAATTAATTAGTTATTACCTAACTAAATATGACGTTATGTTACTATTGCCCGACTGATTTGAGTAGTCCTGCTGCTAATGCACTGCTAAGCTAGCTCGCCTGTTAGCATCGTTAATAAACATCATCGTCATCATCCAGCACAACAAACAAACAACGTTACCTAGTGGAATTGCGTATTCCGCCCAGTCGGGAAAAGGACGCCCGTACGAGGTTCATCTTTAGATATTTATACAGTTGACGGAGACATGGAACCGTTGAATGTCACAGGCCTGCCAGCTTCCTGCGAATATGAAGCAAGATGATTGGATTGGAGTTTTCAGCCAATTGGAAGGCTTGTTGCTGGATGAGGTGTATTTTAATGCCCTGCGTAGCATTTTTCAGGTCAAACTATTCGACGAATGGTTCACTAGCCATGATAAAGACTGCTTTAACACCCAGGGTTGGATGTTATAGTTTCTAAAAGACGGAGGATACTAAATTAGATCTTTGCATTTGTTAATAGTCTGATAGGACTCGCTCCTGCAAAACCTACCCGCGGAATTCATTAGGAAATGTTATTTGAATTTGTTGAAATAGAATTAGTCAGTACAGACAGGGTGCGATTTGTGGGGGGGGGGGGGGGTATCCCCCCCTCTGCTAAATTTTTTTATCTCCGGGGGATGCAAGGATTTCCCCCCCTGATAGCGATGAATGCAACTTAAACTCTTGAAATCTAACGATCTTAAGTGTCAGTACATCAGAGTAGTTATTCAGTAGCCTTCTGGCAGACGGCGCATATTTCTGAACATCATCGAACACAAAAACATTGTAACATTTTAGTGCGAGTGTTGCGCCGAAATCTGTGACCCGTCAGGAATTGTGACCCTAGAGGGCGCTGTTTCACATCGTCTGCTCGTGCGTGCTAGAAATGGAGGGTGAAGAAGAGCGCCTAAGCAAACTGGGTAAACAGGAATGTACTGTTAGGAAAAGAAAGAACTGAATATTTAATGGACCAGTACTAAGTTGTCAAAATGTGTGACCCCACTGTAACTGCTTAATAAAGGAGTTAAACTTCAAAATATTGTTTGGGGTAGTTATGTCATCTCTTCACACAAATGTGGACACATGTTTTCTTATTTGGAGTCATCACAGAGCCTGTATCTCAGAGATCACCCTATCTGACCAGTATGAGCCGTTAGAATGTGTGACCCCACTGTAACTTCTGAATGAATGAGTCAAACTTCATAATATTTTCTGTAAAAACAAAACATCCCCCCCCCCCTGCTTTGTCAAACGCACCCCCCCCCCCATATATCTTCGACTGTAACAATTATTACCGTGTTATTGCAAGTGCAGTCTTCCCAAATAGGTGGATAACAACAACCTGCAACTATGTTAGAATTAAATCCCTGTCAGTGCAGAAGTCCCAAAACACCAGCTTCTTTTTTTGCACCCCATCCATACCTTAGATAGGTTATACTCACAAATGTTTAAAATGTTATGTTTGTATATGTTATTTCAATTCACAATAAGCATGAGCATAAAATACATGCAGATCCCTGGTTGGGCTAATCTTCTTTTGACTAATGGTTAAAATGTGTTTACTGATGCCTCATAGGCTATGTGGCATGTTAATAATAATGTCTTTTTGAGACATGTTCCCATATTTAAACATAAATTAGTTATGTTTAAAGTAAGTATTTTTTACACCGTAATACGATAACATACGACGTTGTGTGCTCAAGCTCTCCGCCCCGTAAACGTCACAGCCTGACAGCCCGTGACAGGCACGAGCCTGTCCCACTAGCCCAATGCATGAGGTCAAGGGGAACAGAGGGAGGCACATCTGTTCTTCCCATCTAAAAGATATTCTCTCCCGTCAACTGTCATCACAAATATTCCGATTTAAAGTATATTTTGATGCAACAGGTGTAGAATCTTCCATGATGGATTGTACGTGTTCCTCTAGAAGACAGATCAGCGGGACTCATTCTGCATGACCAAAAGCGCGAGCGCACAGGCGCAGAGGTGCGCGCACGGTTCAGGATTCCCGTGTCAGCCTTGGCAACAAGGACAAAACCGTCTCCTATTGGCCGCCTCTCGCTTTTTGGTTGTTTGCTATTCGCCCCCCTCGCTGCCACTCAGAAGCCAACATGCCCAAAGTCTGCTGCAGATACAAGGGCGGCGGGGCTGGTGGGAGTGCGCAGTGGATGCCGAGGGACACAAGCATCGTTTGTTATCATTATCAGTATCTTATTTAGATGCAGTCACCGCACTTTAATGGATTCCTGCTTTGTCATCAACCGAAGCCCCTTCGTGTGCTGTGATAGTCTCATGACGCCAATAAGGAGCTTTTAATATTTTTGCAACATCTCTAATGCGGACAAATTGTTGCAACAGATGCAACGTTTTCTCAGTTCAGTTTTGTCGCCATTCGTCTTTCGGTGCAGACGTCTAATCACCCTAAATCAGCAGTAATTCTGCAGGTAAGGAGTCCATTTTTATTGCATAATGTTCATCAATTCAAATAATGTTCATGGCACATATCTGCAAAGGCTGCGTGCATGAATTATGTGACAGATCAACATAACAGCCTACATGCATCAATTAGAACCCTCTTTGCCAGACTGCACCTTGATTTGAAATATGGTTTTACTTGTGATGCATTCATTATTGTGAATAACCCACAAAACATAACAAAGGTGAATATCACATTTTTGTACCGTAATACAGCACCCACTGCGGTTTTTGGTTTCATATTCATTGGCTTAATTTGTTTACTTCTTAGGCTTATCCAGCTCTCAAAGCAAAAGCACATTGGCGCATCCAGCCTTTTAAACCAAAAATAATGTGATAACGGTCCACCTTGTAAAATAATAATACGCATTGTTATATGTGCAGCTGTCATGTCGGAGTGCGCCTTTGGCTACTGTACCGTGTGTTGTGAAGAAAGAGCTGTACACTGCGTACCAAATGTGTGTAACTTCAAGACTAGGCAACCTATATTCTGCAATGCAGACAAAATGAATCGCATGAATGAGTAACCTTCAGCTTCTACGACTTTATTGGGTTTGTGATCTGAATAAATACATGTTATACTCCCCCATAATCAAATGTTGTTAATGGATGTCGATCTGGAGGAGAATCCCTGATTTAGATGACGGGGCTGTTTGTCCCCGCTGCTGATGTTTTTTTGTGTTAATGATGTTGTGGCAACAGGGTTTTCCAAACTGCTAAACACGGTCAGGGGATGTCCCTGCTAAATTGATAGAATACAGACCATTATCATGAACAACCACCTTTTAAAACTTTTCCTCAGGGGACAGTTTTTGCTCTAACGTACTACTCGAAGCTGATGTGGTTCAACTGAAATGACAGAATTAGCCTGTCAGTTAACATTTCATTAGTCCCAGGGTGTAAATGAATAGCGTTTGAGTTCTGACCTTCAGACCTCCCTGCCACCAACAACGACACCACGCACACACAAGCACAGACACCCGCACACATGAGTTCCACTGTGCTTAGATAAACCAGCTCCATCTTCTTCTCACTGTACTGTAGACATCTGACGTGCCAAACATTCCAAAATTCATTAATATGAGAATGTATTCCCCCTATCAATGTGAAATGATTATGTATTTATGGGATTTATTGCCTGAAAAGGCCTAGATGGTATTCATTCTTAAAGGGAAACATGGGAGCCATGATGTAAACTACAGGTCTGCTAAAAGCAGCAATGTGTAATATGCCTTGAAGACAGTGAGGTGCAATAACAGTCCTCTGTCTCACCCTGTTTTAACCAGGATACCAGAACGCCACTCTGTTTCCTTGAGATAACCAGCCTGTGTAGCTTATGATGGATGAAAACTAATGATGCATTACTTGAAAAACTGCCAAAATGCCTTTTAAACTGCAGCTGAGAAATACAAATAGTTTTCCCCTCCCCCTCCATTGGAATACATTTAACTTGGGGAACTGCCATCATGCTGTTATGAGACATACTGTTCACAAGGCCTGTACAGACATGTCTTGTCACTTGTGTTTTATATATATATATATATATATATATATATATATATATATACAGTATATATTTATCTTGCTTCTGACCATGTGAAAAGAGTTATTAATAGCAAACGTCTAAGTAGGCAGATTCATGCTCTGTGCTCCTTGACATTGAAACTGTAGTACAAGTATCGTTTTAGGTTGTCTGTTTATAAGCTCGGAATCCATGAATGCTGCTTTGTCAGGTGAGTGTGTTAGTGGAGCTCGGCAACGCCTGTTTGGCTGTTTTTCAACTGGCTTCAGTATTTTGAATTCGCAAGCCGTGTTGATTCCATTCTGGCTGTGTTATATGATATGATGAAGAAGACCTTTTCATTCTAACTGCGTTGCTAGGAAACAGCTTGTGTCCAATTGTGTAGGAATCATACCAGGAGTTAATTTGTTCCTGCTGAGCTGTTCTCATTCACCGCAAAGGAAAATAATGGAAATTAACTAATTAAAACGCTCATAATGAAATAGCAAAAAAGCCAGACAAGGTTTCATAAACCTACACAATTTTTTATTGTTCTGAAAAATATCTGAAAAGAATTATCTGAGTAACAATCTGCTTTGTTGTGTCTGTGTGATGTCGTTTATGCAGGGAAGCATCATGCTGACCAGCATCACCGAAGGTATACTGTGTTGCCTGACTGGGAAGGTTGCCGGACTGGTCTTGTCCCTGGAGTCCACAGAACCCTCTGATGGTTTTGAGTTTGTGGAGGTGAAACCTGGCAGAGTCCTGCGAGTGCGGCACATCGTTCCTGAGCGTCAGCCGGTAGTAACCGAGGGGCAAGTTGCAGGCAACGAAAATAAGGATACTGATGATGATGATGATGCTGATGCTGATGACGGTGGCTATCCTCAGGATTGTAACAAGAGCAACACCAGCACCAGCGTCCACTGCAAGAGGAAGATCACAGTCTACCGAAATGGCCAGCTGGTGATTGAGAATCTCGGTGATGTGTTGCACTCTGAGATCTTGCAGTGTCGGGACGGGGATCTGGAGCCTTGCAGCACTGTAGAGGTGGAGCTGGCTGACTACAAAGAAATGCCTTCTTCTCCAGACCCCAAACCTGTTACACCTCAAGTTCCTCCACCTCTTGGGGAACAGAAACCTGCCCCTCCTCCGCGCCGCCGCCGCCGCAAGCCCAAGCGCACGGTGCAGATCGACTCAAAGAGGGTGATCTCAAGCTGCAAAGGGACGCACTCGGACGTGGCGCTGTTTTTTGTGCACGGAGTGGGCGGTTCTCTGGACATTTGGGGAAGCCAACTGGACTTCTTCTCTCGGCTGGGCTATGAGGTCATCGCGCCCGACCTGGCGGGGCATGGAGCCAGCACTGCCCCACAGATTGCAGCAGCTTATACTTTTTATGCTCTTGCGGAAGACCTTCGTGCCATCTTTAAGAGATATGCTCGCAAGCGCAACATTCTCATTGGACACTCCTACGGGTGAGGATTTGATGTTGTTTTAGTTCCAAAACGTCCACCACATTGATCTATCTAGTAGAAATGAACATGCTGCCGTTAACATCCTATACGAATCGCATTGTATGTCTTCCAGGGTTTCATTTTGCACCTTCCTGGCACATGAATATCCTGATCTGGTCCATAAGGTGGTGATGATCAATGGAGGGGGTCCCACAGCTCTGGAGCCCAGCCTGTGTTCCATCTTCCAGCTGCCATCGTGTGTCCTGCACTGTCTGTCACCTTGTCTGGCCTGGAGCTTCCTTAAGTAATATTTGCATTGACATGATGACAAAATTGACACCAATGACACACCTAGTAACATCCCTCATTGCTGAAAGAAATAAACAGAGCAACCTACGTTAACTTCTTTCTCCTCTATTTTCCTGTCCTTCAGAGCTGGATTTGCCCGTCAGGGTACCAAAGAAAAGCAGCTGTTGAAGCAGGGCAATGCCTTCAATGTGTCTCCGTTCGTCCTGCGAGCCATGATGAGTGGCCAGTACTGGCCTGAGGGGGACGAGGTCTACCATGCCGAGCTCACTGTGCCCATCCTTCTGGTTCATGGCATGTGTGACAAGTTTGTGCCCATGGATGAAGACCAGCGCATGGCAGAGGTAAAGTACATATCCATACGGTAACGAGGGCGGATTTATCATGTGAATTGCCGTATCTGCGCTGTAATGTCACCTGTTGTATTCATGTGCCTTCATTTTGGCTCCCCTTTTAGATCCTTCTGTTTGCATTCCTAAAAGTCATTGAGGAGGGAAGTCACATGGTCATGATGGAGTGCCCTGACACTGTCAACACCCTCCTCCATGAGTTCTTTCTATGGGAGCCCGACATGTCCAGAAAAGACAGCATCAAGACAGCCACAGCTCTCACTGACACTCCGCACACACTCAAAGTGAATAAGCCTGTGGAAAAATAACCAACGAGGAGTCTAGTTTTATTACACAACCAAGCAGAAGGCCTTTTGTGGCTGGTGTTCTTAGGGCTGCTACCAGGCTGAGAGCTGTTATAAACAGGGCCTCATCTTTAGGGTGCAAAAGGCCACTGGTGCTGCAAGATAAAGCAGGATATAGGTGTTGTGCCAACACGAGAATGATACGACAGACATAAAGATTGGAAGAATGGATGCAAGTACAGTCAGTTTCTGCTTCGCTTTTTGATACAAGATCTGCAAAATGACCCAATAACCGGAGGACTACGTCCATTTGTGATGTGTGTTTGAAATGTATTCTCTCCCGTCAGTAACGCAGCAACTGCCATCACAAGTATTCCGATTTAAATTATATTTTGATGCACCAGGTGTAGAATTTGACATGATGGAATACACATGTGTTCCTCTATGTAGATAATCAGCAGGACTCTTTTTTTAATCATTTCACTCATTCTGCCCGACCAAAAGCTCAACCACACACGTAAAGAGGCGCGCGCACGGTTCACAAGGACAAAAACGTCTCCCATGGGCCACATTGGGTGGGATTTCCTCAACTTTAAATATTCTGTAAAGTACCGCAGAGCTTCTGTTCAACCTATACCAAATGTTTAGTAACTTATCGTTGAGCCCATCTTACATCTGCTTTCAGTGGGAAACTGTCAAAATGAGGAATTGCAGATGTGATTGCTGATTTGCCAGCACAGTGAAGGACAGCTTACAGTAAAAAGTGTTGATAATAATAATTTATTATCAAATACAGACTGAGTGAGAGAGGGTCATGTGTTAAAATATTAAATAAATACTGAAAATATCATTAATAATGTCACCACATGCACATACAACTGCGTCATGAACAGAAATATATATATATATATATATAATGCAATCCAGGGTTATGATGACCACATTTATACAAGGTGATGTCTACAACATTTTAAACAGGAAGACTCACGATCACAACTATTGTCAATAACAGTTGTTCATCTATTTCCAAATAACATCAATATATTTTCTGCATATTGAACAATATAAAATCTAAATCCAAAAAGATACGTGTGTCTTGCTAAGCACAATGTTACCAATTCATTGTTTTACTGTTGCATGAAAATTAAGTCATATTTAATGAGAGAGATTAATGTGAAATGGATGCCAAAACGTTCTCCCCTTTTATTTTGACAACCACTTCTTCGATGTTATGTAATATCCTAAGAACACAAAGGCTGCGTTTAAGTTTGCAATATGTAAAGGAAGGAGGATTTGGTCAGACAGTGCAATATATTTTCATATTGAAAAATTCCTTGTGCACTTCTCTTTAATTAAATGACTGTTCCTTTTAATGTAAGTATTATTTTGCTTTTATTTTGAAAAAGTAGCAACTGCCATTACAAATTGTGGCTGTGTTGACCGCTTGAAGCAGCTGAGATTGTTACCCTACAACTCTTCAGTCAATTCTGTTTATCTCATGGTATCAGACAAAAATAATGAGCTCAACATTATGCTCAATAAAAATAATTCACTGATGTGCTGCTGTCTCCTAGTGGGACAGTTAGTTTCAAGGCAAGGCAAGTTGCACATTCCAACAACAAGGTAATCAAATGTGCGATAAAACCCCAAAAGGCAACAAAACATGGGGCAAAAGAAAAATCTATTCTTTGCTGTTATGAGAAGCAGAAGAAGTAGATTTTAGACTTGGATGTCCAAAGCTTACAATTAAATATGAGTTAGCCAAAGCAAGTGCCCTAAAAAGAGGGGGATTTGTACTGACCATGCTGGTCTATATATGCATTTTGACAGGATGCTGATGCAACATTACTGGTCTTATGCAACTGGAATAAAATAGAGAGGAATAGAATAGAAATAAACTGACTTGGCATCTCAACATTATATATTCCCTGTGGACTTTCCAAAAAACAACACGTGCTGCTGATGCAATGTACTGTATGTTTTTTTGATGTAAAAGGTCAGTGTAACTGTATGGACAACAGGGTGCACACGTACTTCCTCTTATGCTAAAAGTGTGCATATACAAATGCTCAGTGCTCATATGTGCTATATCTTGTGGTTAACAAAATGTGTCATTGTTATTGTTGCATTTATTTATGGACTTCATAATATATGCACTGCCTGAATGTTGATGCATATAACGTTATATATCAATAAAGTTGAATTCAGTCTATGTGCATTTCTGTCGTAAATAAAACAGATCTTCACAGTCTACAGGTGGTGTTTTTTTCTTTTTTGCTTCTGCTTGTTAGATGTATCAACATAATCTCAGAATTTTGTTTAAAAAGAAGTACACCCAACATTGACTATATTAGCATTATCACATCAACATTCCGGATTGTGTAATAAATATAAGTCCTATCCTCATAGCAGTATACTTAACTTAATCAATTCCCACTAACTTGTATAGCTCCATTGTCGAAATATAATTTATTTGAAGCTTGTAAAATACACATAAACCATTACCTTGTTATCAGTAAGATTACATGGGTTAGTTGAAACAACTAATTAATCGAATTTGTTTAAACAACAACAACAACAACAAATAATCATTCCTAATTCCATGGACTTTTGGTTGGACCATATAATTTCCTTAACATTATAAAATCGCCCTCCCGTATATCGTTTAAGTGTGCAAACACAGACAATATGTTGGTTACTTACGTTCATATTTACTGTATTAAAAATGGAAACTACCGTTATAATCCATCCAGAGACGCTCTGCGATGGCAGAGCAGGCCTCCTATTGGCTGAGCGTAATGCGTGTTGTGGTAAACACAATCCGGGATGCGTGTGCATGCGCAGACGTGGTAATGGAGGATAGTGATCTATTCACACGGGGTTTAGATTGCAAGCTCTCTTCTTTCTCGTATGCCGGTAACTGCTCTTTCTATTAATTACGAGATATTCACAACGCAAAGGAATACGGTCTTAGTCAAAAGAGAGGCGGTGGTAAGTATTTGCATGCTTACATGTTACATTACATGTAGTTACATTATGGCTGGTTGTTAGCTTCTTAACTCACAATGCTAATCTCAATGCTAAACTAGCCGGAACTGCTCGACGGCTAATGTCGATGCTAGCGGTTGGGTTTAGACTATTTCCTGGAATTAATACCGCAGGCTTGACAACTGGTAGTTTTAGTTTATGCATTGTCGGTTTAGGTCAACTTAAATGCTTGCTGGGTTTCGTTTGTATCCATTAAACAGCTCCGCTCTATGACCTAAGGCGACGCCAACGCTAGGTCATGCAAGTTTGCAAATGTTAAACCACTCGAATGAGCTTGGAAGTATGCAGCGCAGCCTGGGTTTTTATTACAGGAAATAGTCCGATTCATTCAGGGTATTAACATGAAGTGGCTAGCTAGTTGGATATCTAATGAATATCACTCTCCCCTTTTTAGGACACGTTTAAAACAATAGGAAAGTACCCCTCCGCGTGCAGTAGTGTACGTTCATTTTGATGATTGTGTTATTTACGGTACCAGAACTAACGTTAAACGGGACAGGAATACTAGTCAACACCGTATGCTATCAGATTAGCTAACGCTAGGCTATATTAACTGTACATTCGTTGTAGGAATTAGCCCATGTTGCTTAAGCAAGTTAGCAAACAAGCTAGCGGGGCTGGCTAGGCTTCAACTGTGGGGCCGGATTAAAGAGACGGAGGTTCCACCAATCAGGGACTGTTATAGTTTTTTTTTTTCTCTTCCCCCCCCCAACCTGCAAGCCAGCTGGTCCCCCTCGTGAAGGTACCACAATTATTCAAGACAGTAGATGCATATTAACAATAATAACTATAGAATACAATCATTTCATTGCCGTGGCAAGTCTGTGGCAAGCGAGCGGCACTATTTTGAGAAGATGCCACAGTGATTACTTTTCCTCGTTTTCAAAATGAGTGGACTCTTTTACATGTAATAACTGCAATAACACTTTACGGTCATTCACCACAAGCGGATATTATTGGGAGTTTTTTTCAAAACGTTTTTTGGCCTCTAAACAATGGTACATTTCGTTAAGTGGTTACGAATGTTGTCATTTTAAATTCTCAAATGCAAGTGTGCAAATACCGTCACTCTCCTTCTGCTTGGCTCTGCGATGTTATTGAGCAGTTAAAGTCGTAGGTTTAAGTGATAACAGCAAGTGTTGGACCTTCTGAAAAATATGCAATGCTTTAACATCATAGCTAGTTTATTTGCTGTTTTAATTATCAAACAGAACATATGAATTAGATATTATTAAATTTAGCTATTAATGGCAAAGGCCAAATAAGAACACATCTAGTTAGATTCTGTGGTATAAAACCGATAATGATTGAAGATGCACTTACTCGGCATATCACAACATTAATTTATAATCTCCTCATTCACTATTTCCAGGAGCTGCCATTGAGTTTTGGGATGGCGTCTGGTGTGATTTCCCAAAACAATGGTTCTAAGGGGATCATGACTTTTTACCCCACCCCGGAGGAATTCAAGAACTTCAGCCGTTACATTGCATATGTGGAGTCCCAAGGAGCACACAAAGCAGGCCTGGCAAAAGTAAGAACTAATACCCTGGATGTGCTCACAGACTATTTCAAATACAATGTTTTTAGAATCATTTTTTGTTGGCAGTAATACTCTTTCCCTCTCCAAGATTGTTCCACCAAAGGAATGGAAGCCCAGAAGCTCTTATGACGATATAGACGATTTGGTGATCCCAGCACCCATTCAGCAGGTTGTGACGGGCCAGTCGGGCCTTTTCACACAATACAACATTCAGAAGAAGTCCATGACCGTGAGAGAGTTTCGCAAGATGGCCAACAGTGACAAGTGAGAATTTCCGAAATAGAAAAACCTTTCTTTGGAGTTTTTTATGGTTATTTCATTGTTTGGTATTAATTGACCATTTCTTTTTTTAGGTTCTGTAGTCCACATTATGATGACTTTGAAGAGCTGGAAAGAAAGTATTGGAAGAACGTGACATTTAACCCTCCCATATACGGGGCCGATGTGAATGGATCTCTATATGGCCCTGTGAGTTGACTTTCTTGGATGCCGTTGCTGCAGTTAATATTATCGATCACTGTCCGTGAACTGATATATTGGGATGGTTCATCACCACTTCAAATCCCATCTCCCTATTTTGTGTTTTCTCATCCACTTCTGCAGGATGTTAAAGAATGGAACATTTGCCACCTGGACACTATTTTGGATACTGTGGAAAGTGAAAGCGGAATCACTATTGAGGGGGTTAATACACCCTACTTGTATTTTGGCATGTGGAAGACCACCTTTGCTTGGCACACTGAGGACATGGACCTCTACAGTATCAACTACCTGCACTTTGGAGAGCCCAAATCGTGGTACGGACACAAAATATTGTTATAAAATTGTTTTGACAAGCTTGCATAATTTCATATTGATTTTCCTCTCCTGATATTATCTATCAAAACTTTGCATGTGTGCTCTTGGATCTGGATGTCGATATTAGATTCTGATTTAGATTCAACTTGTCGTTGTCATTGGTCAGTGCACAGAGTACAGTTACTGGGGCCACAAAATGCAGTTTAGCATCTGACCAGAAGTGCAAAGAAAGCCGTATGTTGCAATCTTCTTTTTCCCACACGGTAATGGGTGTCATGTACAGAAGTACTACCAAAGTTATGGATAAGCGTAAGAAGTGGCGCCGTTGATGCAGAGGAGGAAAGTGTGGTGGGATTTTTGGTTAGAAGTTTGGTAATTTGGGGCTGATGATGCAAATTTCGGATTTGTAGCTATTTGTAGCTCAGGGAAATTCTCAATATTAGGACGTTGGTTAAGTGGTCATCTAGAGGAGAGGAGCTCGTTTTTGACTTGAATCATGATTTGAAGTGATGTATACAGTTGGTTAGGGTACATGGGAGTTTTGAGTTGGAAGTCAACAGTTAATTCCAGTATGAGAATGTTCTGAGTCATGTGACATAATACGCTGCCCATATTCCCAACCTCAACAAAACCGTAAGCAATTGTCATTGACACCTTTTCCTCAGTGATTCATCAACTAGCTTTAGTCGTAGAGTCTCACTTTGTTAAAACGTTGAGATGAATGCTGCATCTCTGGTCCAAAGTGTTCACCGAGCAAAATCTGATTCTCACCAACTGGGAAGAACAAGAAGCAAAACACTAACGTTGGCTGCCGGTCAGAATGAATCCGTATTTAGCTGCTCGCGCTCAGCCGCCAACAACAAGCTTTCCATATCGTATTATCTGACGCCATGCTTGATTGTGTACACATAAAGTTTATTGTGCCTAAGCAGACTAATTTGAATGTGCGTAGGTACTGTGTTCCTCCAGAGCATGGGAAACGATTGGAGCGCTTGGCTAAAGGTAAGTGACCAAAACAATGGAATCAGTCAATGTGTGGAAAGTCTGTTTACTATTGTGCACTCTAACATCCCTCTGCTCCCATTCTAGGATTCTTTCCTGGTAGTTCCCAAAATTGTGAGGCTTTTCTAAGGCACAAGATGACTCTCCTCTCTCCCTCCATACTTAAGAAGTATGGCATTCCGTTTGAAAAGGTAGGAGGCAGTTCATTTGTTTGAGGTCTTTTTCTTCATCCACCCGAACATGGCCAAAGTTTAAACTGCTGTGATTAACAAAACTATGTTACCTCTTCTGAAGATTACTCAGGAAGCCGGGGAGTTCATGGTAACTTTCCCCTATGCCTATCATGCTGGTTTCAATCACGGTTTCAACTGTGCCGAATCCACCAACTTCGCCACCGAGAGATGGATCGAATACGGGAAGCAAGCAGTTTTGGTGAGGACTGTGGCGGCAGGCAAAAACAAACCCCAAATAATTTGTATCCAATGTTTACCCGCTCGTAAGACTGTAAACGTGAACCGCATCATCGACTCTACGCTTATAGATTACATCTGTTTTCTTCTTCTTGCTCCTCTTCCCTCTAGTGCTCATGCCGTCGAGACATGGTGAAAATTTCTATGGATGTATTTGTGAAGAAGTTCCAGCCAGATCGCTATGAGCAGTGGCTAGCGGGGCGAGATGTGTTGCCTATAGACCACACGCGGCCCACTCCAGAGGCAAAGGAGTTCCTGGGGGAGTCCTTTAATGACACCGGTAACGCCGCGGCGAGTTGTGGGGATAATGGCGAGCGTAAGAGGTGGGTAATTTGCTCCAGATATGAATGTGCTTGTGTGCGTTAGGTATTCTATTGGTCCTGGTAATCTCGAGCTGTTTTGGGAACACCCGTCGGCATGTCGGTCAATGGAAATTGAAAGTGAATAGAGACAACCATCCCTGGGACTTTGTCCGAGTGAAGTACTTCCTGTAGAATATATAAAATGGCTTAATATCAGTTACTATTGGCTTAAAGATCCCGGGACAGCAGAGGAAACCAATACTGATTATTCTAAACCAAACAAATCACAGCTTAATAATAATCAGAGAATTACTGGAGCTTGCTAATGCCCCTCTTCTTGGAATGCCCTGCTCAATACTCAAATACAGTTTTACCCCTTACAGACAAAATTAGCTTGTAATATGAAGGGGTTTTTTTATGCAAAAAAAAAACGTTCTTCTCTTCAGGCCAGAAGAAGGTTTTCCAGGGGAGTTGAAGTTGTTCGGCACTGAAACAACTGGGCTCTGTTTCCTTTCTCTTTGTTTCTCATTAGCACACAAAGGATAGAGACCAAGAGACACCGAGTCTGTCTGGAGGTGCCCGACGAGGTTGTTCCCAAAGATGAAGAGGAGGACGGTGCAGAGCAGTACGGAAAGCGTCCCAGGCTAATCCTCATACCTCCACGTGCTACGGCACAAGATGGCAAGAGAAATAAAGGCATTATCACTTTTGCATTACACCTAAATTTCCAGATTGTTTACCTAAAATTACTTTTTAAGTTTAATGAAAGTGCATTTTTCACCACCACTTTCTTAACAGATGTCTCCGATTCAATTTACAGGCCCACCAAAGTTGGTTGTCACACCAAACAAGCTCACCCTATTGGATCCATTTCACAGGAGCCTAAACCAAAGTAACTGTGATGTAGGCCGCCCTCCACATTATACCAAGACGCGCGCACCTGCCATCTCGTCTCAGTCACTGCCCAGAAACCGATATTTATCCGTTTCAGCAACACCTTCCTGGACTGAAGCCACTGCTCAGCCTGCCCGCAAAATGGGGGTGGCCAGCCTGCTCTTCCACAGAACTTTGAGTTCAAAAGATGCTCTTCAGGTGCACAGTTACACTATGGAGAAGAAGCAGCAGCAGCAGCAGCATTCTCACACACAGCTGCAGGTGCACAGCTATGCTCGAGAGCATCAACCCCGTCACCTGCAGCACAAAAGCTGTACTTCATCACACGCACAGGTTCAGCCGTCGCTTCAGACAGAACGCAAGGCCAACCTCACCATCGAAGCACCACATCATTCGGAGGCTGAGGGTCTTGTTGAGTCGGGACAAAAGGAGGAGAAACCGCAAATAACAATGCCCGCGGAGACTACGGCTGAAGTAAGGAAGCCAGAAGTTGAGCCCACAAGCAACACTGCTGCCGCGTGGACCGAAAAGCATCTCGAGGAGACGGCCGGAACGGCGATGGACGCAAAGAACAAGCGAAAGGTCGGTTTCTTTACTTTGACCCATTGCAAAGAGGAAGAAGTGAAATGTGTTTGACGGATTCCACTAACACAACAATTCTTTGTGGTCTAAGGCCATGTCCACACGGACACTGGTATTTTTAGAACCGTGATTTTTTTTTTTTCGCGGTTCGGGCCTTCCGTCTACACGAAAACGCAGTTTCAGGTCACTGAAAACGAACATTTTTGAAAACTCCAGGCCAGGGTGAGCATTTTCAGAAACGCCTGTTGCACTGTTGTCGTGTGGACAGTATAACCGGGGTTTTTGCCTTGCGATGTCAGAGTGTGCTCCGTTGTCCGCTGTGTTTGACGTCAGATTGTGCGCCGCTGACTACTTTGTTGACGATTCTGTGCAATGGCAGAGGTGTGGCATGCTCAGCGCTTGATAGCGTGTTTTTGCGTTTTCATGTGGACGGAGATTTATTTTAAACCGAGCATGTGTGGACGGGTTGTTGTTTTTTTAAACGCAGGAGGAAAAGCTCCGGTTATAAAAATACCCGTGTCCGTGTGGACATGGCCTAACAGCAAATCAGTTATTATTACCAAGTCCGCCTCAATATGTAATATGTCATTCATGCTGTTCAAACTACAGAGTAACCAGTCCTACATTGTGGATAGTGGCATTGTTGTCCTGAATAAGACCATTCCTAACGAGAGACCCATATGTGATGAGGTGGAGGTGATCCCTCACACCCACGTAAGTAGTTATCTGTGACCAAATTCTCGAAGGGATGCATGCATCCAAATGTAGATCTTGAAATGCCAGTACGGGGCCCCTAATATGTCAAACAATGTTTTTTAATCCAACCGATGTTTATTGCAACGAGTGAAGTGCCATCCCTGTGTTCCTCCAGCAGGTGTCAGGAGAGCAGTCCTGCTGCATGCCAGTGGTGGAGAAGCTGCAGGCCCAGCTGTGCAAGCTGCCTCGCCACCACCCTCTCATCAGGGAGGTGCACAGTGATAATGGTAGGTAGTGCTTCATATGCATAATGTGGTAGTGTGTCGTGTGGAGCCTGTTTGCTTAACATTTATATTTACCATAAAAATGTAATTTCTACACATTTTATTCTATATCCATTTATCGTGCCTGGAATTCTTATGCGTCCACCACCTTCCGTCATAGACACTTACGCCTCTCTCCTTAATCCCATCATCCTGTCCGTAGAAGAGTTTATTAATGAGGAGTTTGATCAAGAGGAGAAGGAAGAGTGGGCAAAGCCATTAACACAGCTGTGGCAGTGTCGCCCATACAACCCTGAGGCAGAGAGAGAGTACAACAAGAGGCTGGGCCAGCAGGCACCCTACTGCTCCATCTGCCTGCTCTTCTACACCTTCCATCAGGTGAAAAGCTTGTTTATATTTCTCTACTTGTTTTGCATCTAGATTGAAGATTATTTTGATTTGATTTTACACTTGACAATAGGTTATCAATAGTATGCATCCGATTATCATATAACAATCCTCTCGATTTGTATTTCTCCCCTCCAGTCTGAGTCCAGTAGTGGGAGTTCCAGCATGATGTTGGTGAACCGTCCGGGCGGACGTCAGTGGTCCAAGCCACTCATCCCTGAAATGTGTTTCAACACCCAATCCGGCAAGACGAACGACAACGGCGAGGGACAGCTGTCTAACCCCCATGTAGCCGAGGACGGGACCAGCCGGCTGGTCAGCTGTGCTCAGTGCTGCGTCCGCGTACATACAAGTACGTCCCTTTCCTGTGACAACTTGATTTTATTTTTTGTTATTTATACATAATTATTCTGGCAGCAGCACTGAGAGATTTGACAATGGATTCTCTCATACAGTGTTTGAATTTAATTCAAGAAAATATTGAATTTCACAATCAAGTTTTGATTACGTATTATTTTAATTAATTTATCTATTCCCCACCACTGTTCCACTTTTCTATAATGGCTCGATTCTTCTTTAGCCTGATCCAGTATTTACTACAACCCACCCCCCATCCCAACTATGTTAAAAAAACAGCCCCATATAATGATAGTGGCCGCGCTGTGGTATGTAAGTGGGTATGTAAGTAGGTATGTAAATGCTTGACATGTTCTGTTGTTGTTCAGGCTGCTATGGGGTACCTGGCGATGACGGTGAACTTGACGACTGGCTGTGCACCCGTTGTGAGGCTGATGCCACCACCGAGGTCTGTTGGTTTACGGCTACTTTTAGTAGACGATTGTTTATATTAAATGTTCTAACTTCAAGGGAGTTTCTGTGCCTGATACTACTGAAATAGATTCAGATGTTACAACATGTGGAAGTTGTCAGTCAACAGCAGGGTTTTAAGAAAGTCCGGTGCAGGACGTCCCTGACAGCAGCCAACCCAGGTTTACTTTGCCTTTTCTTGTGTTCCAGTAGAGCAGGCTAGGAATAATATAGACTAGCGCATCGTATAGCCTGACATCAGGATTAAAGTGTGATGAAGATAAAACTGTCAGTTGCCAGAGTTTTGTAATTTTTCATAATAAATTGTTTTATGTTTGTATTCCTCCAGGACTGCTGTCTGTGTTCTTTGAGGGGCGGAGCTCTGCAGAGAGCCAACAATGACAAGTAAGAAGAAAAGCGCATACATTTTTTATTTTCATGAACTAAAAAAATCACACATCTAGAGTAGTGTTGGTTATCAGAGTCCATAATCTATAAAATTGGTTGCAAATTTTAAAGGTGCAATGTCCGAATGTATACAGGATTTATTGGATTGTTTCAATCAAACCACCATTTCCAATGCAATAAATTATTTAATGCTCTAGTTTTAAAACTTTTTTCTGTTTATTCTGATAATTCTAGTTTTTATGGCGATACTCTTTTGTATTCAGTTTAAGAATTTAAAACTCTGGCTGGTGTGAGTATTTAAAGAACCTGAAGCGCATCCCTGTGTAACAGGCTTATTTCAATACATTTATTACAACTAGCTTAAGTGTTTTGATTGATTTATAACTTCAGGCAGTTTAACCACTTTAAAGGCTCGTTCTACTGTCTGAAATTGTATTAATATGTGCATGTGCGAGCTGGCCAACTTCCCTTAGGTATACAATAATTCGGTTGAACATAATTTGATATCCTCCAAATAGCTTTTTATGTTTGTTTTAATGAATTTAGTAGCAGGAAGAGTGCACTCAGTGGACCGTAGTTGATTCAGTTGATCTAGAGAGAACGTGCAGATTGTGTTCTCCAATAAGTCTCCCTGATGTTTGCCCCCTCACACAGGTGGGTTCATGTGCTGTGTGCCATCACCGTGCTGGAAGCTCGCTTCGTGAACATTACTGAGCGAGGCCCAGTGGACCTCTCTGCGATCCCCCTGCCTCGGTTCAAACTGGTAAGACTCCACACTGTCACTTGTCCGCCCATCCAAGCCCCAAGTGACTTGGATGAGAATTCCGGTTTTGCAGCTGTAGGCATAGATGTAGTACCAGATGATTCAACATGCCAGTCCTAACTTGAGTTCCGCTGCCGCTTTTTGTCCTTCAAAATGGTTCTGGAGTACTTTTTAGTACGTATATTCAGTGACGGACAACAAATGCGGTTCATGTGGTTGCTAAGAATCTCACTATCGTCACAATGTCTATGTCCCTATTAACTGCTAAATGAGTCAGCTTCATTTTTCCAGGCAGTTTCTACCGATCTACAGCTTGGATTCTTGGTAAAGACTGTGGTACTCTGATGGCATCTGCTTGTGGTTCTCACTGAGGTCAAGAAACTTACTGTGAAACTGCTGCAAAGCCTCGTCGGGCTTCTTTCACTTCTCTTCTCAATTTGCCGCCTGCATGCCTTCGAATTATGGATAATGTTTCAACTGTAAGGGAGTCTGCCCACATATGATAAATATATTTCTTCATGTAAAATTCCATGAATCTACTCCAGGGTTTTAAGCGAAAACTTACTTTTCTCACAATGGTTGGCCTTGTCTCCATTGTTGTAGGTCTTTATTTCTATAGCTTTTCTTCTAAATAAGTACTCATGATGTCATAACCCTGTCAACTTAACAGGAAGTTGTTTAATATCCTCCAGTTTGTGTCTGGGCCTTCTATTTTTTTTCTTTCCTCTCATCATCCTCCCTTGGCTTGTTTCCTTTCTCCCCCTTTCCTTCCCCTGCACTTCCTTTGCTGGAACATGCCACCTGTAACCTTTCCTCTCGACCGCTATTCCTCAACCACGCTGTTCTTTGTCTGGTAGAAGTGTGCGTACTGCAGGAAACGAATGAAGAGGGAGGTGAAGGGCTGCTGTGTCCAGTGCTCCCACGGGCGCTGCTCAACGGCATTTCACCCCACCTGCGCCCAGGCAGCGGGAATGATCATGAACCCAGATGACTGGCCGTTCACAGTCTTCATCACCTGCCACAGACACAAAGGGACCCGACATGCCAGAGGTAACCTGGCTGTATAGTAATGAATCTGCGATGTATATTGAACCAGGAAGTGTAGCGCAGTATGATTTATATTGTACAGGTGCAAATATTTTGTTAATCATTATAGACAAATCACTGCAGGGTTATCTTTATCACTCATGCGGTTTATTATCCCATGCACCTCCTTATCGCTCCTGTTGACGTTATCACCCTGGTGATCGGCTCAAATATTAACTCTGTTTGTTCCCCCTCAGCGCAACAAGGTGCCGATGCGTGAGCTGGCAGTTGGGCAGAGGGTGATCTGCAAATACAAAAATGGGCGATACTACCAGAGCGAGGTGGTGGAGCTGACCACAGCCACCTTCTACGAAGTTGTGTTCGACGATGGCTCTTACAGCAACAACCTCTTCCCGGAGGACATCCAGGTGAATACAGTAGCTGTAAAGAATAAAGATGCTATGGGAGGACACTCTGTGAGCTTTTAACAACATTTATAAGCTTGTATGACACAAGTCGTGTCACAGTAGATTTGCAAACTAATGCAAAAACTTGACTTTTCGCTCTATTTTCAGAACCGGGACTGCGCCCGGCTCGGCCCCCCCTACTGAAGGAGATGCAGTTCAAGTGCGATGGACAGACGGGTTGATATATGGAGCGAAGTTTTCAACGTCGCACTCCATCCCCATGTACCTGGTAAACCCCCTTTCCTGTCTCACTGAACAGACTGTGTCCAATGAACCCCAAGTATTACACAAGCTATTTAAAGCAACATTTGTAAAGATAAATTGTGTTTGTACATTCAGGTGGAGTTTGAGGATGGATCCCAAATCACTGTCAAGCGAGAAGACATCTACACTCTCGATGAGAACCTTCCCAAGAGGGTCAAGTCTCGCATGGTATCGTACAACCGCCATTCCATCAGAAGGCCTCTGTATCTCTTATTATTAAAGGCACTGCGTTATGACATGTGCCCGCTGTGGCCTCTAATGTTCAATGCACTCCTTTCTCCCTCGCAGTCGGTGGCGTCAGACATGCGCTTTGAGATCTTCTCTCAGAGCAACGTCAAACAGAACTCCAAAAGGCAGCGGGTCATCAACTCTCGATACCGGGAGGACTACATCGAGCCGGTCATTTACCGAGCCATCATGGAGTGACGTCCGTTTCTCTCTCCTCCTCAGCCTCGCCAGCCCACTGCAGAGGGATGCAGCTCCACATCTTGGTTCTTTGTCTGGCCTTGGCTCCTCTTCCTCCTTTTCCACTGCCTGTCAGGCTGCATATTTATAAACTACGGCTGGGACTTTAAATTACTTTTCTGTGCATTACATAATCTTTAAATGTGTGTTTCCCATTGCACACTGTAGGTAATGGTTTCTTACTCCAGTTTATTTAGTTTTTCTTTTGTTTTCCCTCAGGTAGAAGCAATCAATGCATTATTCATTATGGAATCAGTTGGATTATCTAATTGCTGAAAGTATTTTATATTTTTTAGCACCACATTGAGCAGCTGTAAAGGAAATTGACACATTAAATAATAGGAAATGTATCTCATTTTAAGACATTTCTTCTATAAATTGCGCATGACCTACTGACTTGTCTTTATTTTCATAATTTATCATATTTTGTTGGAGTGATGGAAAAGAATGTATAATTTAAAGGCAGCGTCAACTTTTTAAGTTTAACAAAGGCAGGACTGTAAACTGAGCCAATCAGCTGTTGACTAAAACAATTATTTGATTTAATCTAGAACTGTTAAATTGTTACCCCAAAGAAAGGAAATAATATCTCATGTTCACCTTTTACTCGTACTGTACTCATTAATAATGCAATGCCATTGATAGAGTGATATGTATTGCTTCTTATTGGTGTGTCAACTACTGTGAAGCTGGTAGAAAACCTCTTTGGACGGCCCAAGCCTTACATTTCAAAGGGCCAAACATACTTTATTTTTTGTAAAGCCTAAGGATTATTATAAATACTTTTATTTGTGCGAGTGCATTGAGAAAGAGAACAAAGCTATTTTTGTCATGTCCTTCTCAGAATCTGTAGCAAACCTAAGATGTATTTATATTTATTACAATGATAGGTTTTCAGACTTCCTGTTAAAAGTTTTAAAACTAGCCTTCACTGTATTGCGATAGAAGGATCCCCGCCCCTCCCTTAACAAAAAGCACTTATCTTACCTCCTGCCTCAGGTGGTTTACATGTTGTTGGAACATTGCCTCCACTAGATTATTTTGTGTTTTTGATAAAAGCTAGCTGTAGAGGTGAACATTGTGAACAGGTTCTAGTTTGATCACAAATAAATGCGAATAAGTGGGTCATTTTAAGAAGTGTCCTCTGAGTCCTTTGTATCTGCCAGTGGGCTCTGGGGAGATGTGTGCAGACACGCTTCAGCCCCACTCTCTTCAGACGTGTCTGGCTCGGCTTTTGGACAAAGGCCAAGGCGGCATCAGATCTGTACTGACCTTACTGTTTGAGTACGTTTAGGAAAGAAATAACCAAAAATGTACTTTCTCTACACGTTCCGCAGACCCGAGCGCTGAGATTCAGGCAGTGTTTCGATCACACTTTATCAACAGGATGTCTTCTGCCTCTCGCTCTCTGTTTTTGAACTGGTGGTGTTGGATGTCTCTGCCAGAGAGCATGCAGCTGTGTCAAAGCAGCACCGCTGGAATTTTACTCGATTGATGCCTCTAGGTTATCATACGTCAAGAGACTCGATTCAAATTCAACCAAAATATGTAAACTTGTTTAATCTAGTAGATGGCACGACAATACTTGGTTGGTTGCTCATGAAAATAGGATTTTGTAGTTACGGCTGTTGTGGGGAGAGAAACGCATTCCATTAAAAGCAAAACACATTTTCAAAGCTGTGAGAAGAGTCGTCACCACAGCAGGTCTGCTTCACGGCAGATGTGTTGGCCTCATCAGTTTGACCGTACAGAAAAACCACAGTTCTATAATGATAATGCCGATCTTCCTACTGAAATGCGTAAACCCTTTACACACAGCATAACGAAAGGAGGAATAGTTTTACATTCACGTGAGCAGGTGATTTTCTGACTGCAATAAGTTACCGGGGGACACTAGGTTATCAATTAGGTTCTTTTGTGCCTTGATAATGCAAATAGTTATAGAGGGATTCCAGTAGCTGGACTATTTGAAACTTCCATGAAATGCCCTCTGAGGGAATTTTTGGACCATCTGCCTTTAAGGAAATACCCACAGATTGCAATTTCAACTTCCCGTGACGTAAACGGCAACCGTATGACCTTAAAATGAAGCTGCGGTTTTGTCAAAAGAGGTTTCATGTGGTCACAGGCTGGTATGGTGATAAATTAGAGCCAACATCCTGCCAGCTTTCATCCGTGCCGTTGTTTTTCCTCTCACTCTTACTTCCTCCGATGCAAAAACTACGCCTAAGTGACGCTTAAGTGAGTCATTGGTTGCTGATTGTGGTTACAGACTGATTGTGGTTACAGACTGATGCTGGTTGACCAGCTGTACTTCTCTTTGCATAGCGAGGTTGGTCGGTCTATTGGTTGGCAGACGGCTAGAATTGGATGGATTGCCATGAAATGTATAAACAAACTTTTGTGACCCGCCTACTACTTTTCCTTAAGTGGCACCCTAACTGTAATCCTTTGATAATATTTAGATATCTCCAGCAACCACTGGATGCATTCTCTGTGAAATTGTACATCTAATATTGGATGAATTGTCAGTGTGAGTTGTGATCAGGTCAAACTTTTCACACACACATATTTTCTTTTACTACCAAAGACTTTTACTCCATAAGCCTCAACTGTACAATTGTTTTACTCTTTCTGGATTAACTTGTAACAAAATATGCGCAACACATTGTGGCGGCACGAGAACTGACGAAAACGAACCACCGACAACGCCACCCTAGGAATTTCCCTCAGAGGATGATATTAAGATGTCACGGTTTGGTCCTGCCTTATTGCGTAGTTTTATGTTTCTGGTGGGCCTGGGGTAATCGTCTGTGTGTCGATGATTGTTTCCAGCAGTGTCAAATCACCTGCAACTCCTGTGAATCTGTCGTCCCTTGTTGCGTCATGGTCTTCTGTAGAGAGTGTCTTAGTCTGGTGTTTTTCGTTCCCGTTCCTGATCCCCGATCCTGATCCCCGATCCTGATCCCCGATCCTGATCCCCGATCCTGATCCCCGATCCTGATCCCCAATCCTGACCTTCGTTTGTGTCTACCTGTTTTTTTTGGAGTTTTGTTTTTTTTACTATTAAAAGTCCCATCCTGAGTTTGAAACCCTGCGCCTGCGTCTCCCTCCTTCCGGTCCGCACCTCCTCGACGGCGTCCCTTTTTGACAATTGATATATTTAAAGGTCACACAAGTCAGTATACAAAAGTTCAACTCCGACCGCTACAAGGTCAAGCACACAGGCCTCAGAAGGTCGACCCGTGTGGGTTCTCTCCTGGGTTTCCGGCTTCTTCCCACAGTCCTTCGTTGATTGATTACCGTGAGCTGCCAGTAGGCTTAATTGTTGTTATTGTGTGGAATGTTGTCTGCCTCTATCTTTTGGCCCTCTTATAGTCTGGTAACATGATACGGGTTTTTCCGGGCCTTGCCCCGATGTCTGCTGTATTGGATGGACGGATTGAAATGATTCATTATTTAGTCAAAACTTTGACCTAATAACTGCACACGTCTGACATTACCATCTTCATTTGTTGCCTTTTTTGTTGTGTGGAATTTTATGTTACCGTGTAAAGAATTGTGAATCTAAAAAAATAAGATCAAGTTAATAAATATATGAGTTTATCCAAAACTCTGCGGACCAAATAACTATAAATCACATAAGTGACTTCTAGGAAATGCAAAGCCATGGAACACAATGATTTCCAGTGATACAACTAAACACATACACCTTGTTGTATAAAATACATTTTTCTACTATCAGCAGGTGCCGTTGGAGCTTGAGTTGAAACAAAGTGCTACTCTGTGGTTGAGTAAGTTGTTTGGAGTTTGGAGTTGGTGGAGCCCAAACCGTAGCTAAAAGCGCTGGGCATGTTGGATTTGCATTCATGAGGAGACGGGTCACCCAACACTAAATTA
Source organism: Apeltes quadracus (assembly GCA_021346845.1). NCBI lineage: Eukaryota > Metazoa > Chordata > Actinopteri > Perciformes > Gasterosteidae > Apeltes > Apeltes quadracus. Next base: position 9,013,164 of record CM037919.1, read on the forward strand.
ATTCTTGTATTTTGTACCTTCTGAATGTTTATAAAAACAGGCACTGTATTAGAACTGGACTTTGTCGTCTCGAGGTCACCCATGATTGTGGACAGCCGTTGCGAAGCATAGATTGGTCGTACAGCAGTGACTTTCAGGTAATATGGTCTTATTTTCACACTAGTGTTAATAATTAAAAAAAAGCAGTTAATATATTACTGTTGTAGTTAAATCACAGATTTCTCTCACTGCTTTCCCTGATGAATGTTCCTTATTTGTTTGTGGATTGTGGATATTATTTTTCGGATTGCCGATATCTTCTGTGCTTGTACGTGCACTTATGTAAACGCTTCCAACATCAGACAAAGGCACCTATTGTTTTACCTATTGTTTCACACATTAATTCATGGCTTACGAATCGTGGCTGCTTACAGCTTGGATGCAAGCCCACTGTCATGGTTACGTAGCTATAAACTTTGAACACTTGGAGGCAGGTCAGTGCAAACAGGAATTACTATCAACCTCGGTCACTCCTTTGCATTTGGGGCGAATAATGGTTGCTTTTGGTCTGACTCAAATGCTTTTACAGCCGCAGTAATCAACATAGCAAATGGTATTAAAAGGTCAGTCAAGAGGTTTTGAGAACTTCCTCAATGTCTTGCAGACTCATTTCTCAGTTTTGAAATTTCCACAGAGGGCAAACAATAAGTAATCCAGATGATGAAAATCATTGATTTGGCATGCCCAATAACATATGCAGGGTCTATAACAAGAGCTGCAGTCAAGTCAAGTCAGAGCCCAAAACTTGACTCGAGGCTTTAACGCTTGCATTTTCTACAGAGACATCAAACATGCACTGTGTGCATGTGCACACATACTAGGATCTGGAAGTGTGTGTGTGTCTGTGTGTGTGTGCGCGCGCGCAGGCGTTCGCTGGTGGAGACAGAGAGTCTGGTTTGAGAGTGGGAACGCGTGAGTTGATAACCCGCATCATCGGAAAACTGCTTCCGTTTCAGACTCTGTTGCTAAAAGAGCGACACAGCATATTTCAGATATATTTTACTGCGTTTCTTCTTCTTTTCTGGCTTCATTAATAGCATATTTCTTCCTGCAGTTGCTCACTGCTTGTGATGGTGAAATCAGAGCTTATGTAGGAATGATCTATTTGCTTTCTGTACAAACTGTGTTGTGCTTCTATATATATATGTGGTAAGGCGCTATACTTCTTTCTTTCTAGTGGGACCTACTGTTGTTGCTACCCCATGATGCCGCAGAATGTGGCAATAAGCCTTTAGGTTGCCCCAGGCTTTACTTTATCACATGAGTGATCACGCCCATAATCGTCTTAGCAATCTTTTGTCTGCAAACTTGCAAGCTTTCCTTTCCCCCGGTCTCGCAATATATTGAGTGATAATATTCTTTCTACAAAATGAAGATGGTTGGAGAAAAAGACTGTTCTTAATGGATGATGAAATCCACCCGAATGCACATGTGGCCTGTATAACCCAGTTCGTTGGTCTCATGCGAGTTCTGACTTGGTGGTAGATCATGATAAGCCAAATGCTATGTTTGCTTTAACAAACATACAGCTCTTTGCTCTCAGCTTTCCTTTTTATCAAAGAATGAGCAGAAGTTAATTGTGTCCTCAGCTTTACGCATTGAAATTATCATTCAAGAGCTTGATTGGTTCAATTTACTTAGACAAATATAGCATTCATTTGTTCAAAGGATTAAAATTCACAGAGAACATCGGTCACAATACACTCTTATTTACACATGTGCACTATGGTTGCTAACCTCTGGTCCAAAGGCCGAATCAATGTCCTCATTTTGTCCAAATTCCGGAAACCTCCTAAACTAAACAGCCAGATAGAAGTTATTTTCTTCAGTTTTAAAGAATAACAGACCAAAAAGACCATTTGTTAGCAACCATCGGTACTGCTTTTGTGTGATTGGCACACTGCTGCATATTTTTCTGTCGTCCCAAATCTGCCTGTTATTGATTAACTCATGTTTGCAGTGAGGGCTAAAAGGAGAGTGGCCACATACATTTGCACGTTTGGCATTCCTGTCTCTTTGGGACAGTCTGCTCTTTGTGATCATTTCTTCTGCCATTCACTGGTCTGTTTGATAGTAATACTCTGGATTAAGGACCGGACAGCCACAGCTTGAAAGGTAATGCGTTTCTTCGTTAGGGAAAATGTAAGGTCATGAACGTCAGGGGCAGAAATCGCCAGGATTGTCATTGGTCAAAAAAAAATAATCAAATGGGTCACACAAATTAATATCTAACGCATGATATCCGTGTTGAATGAAGAGCCTCAAGCCATATCCTCAGCACAGAGGCATTGCTTGGCTGAACACACACCTACCGAGTCTTATCAGACATGGCGAGGGGTGAAAACGTTATAGAGGCCCAAATAATATACCATCCAAAAACGATATATGCAGCTCTGGAGATGTCATGGTTGTTTTTCTGTTTGTGGGAATGTTTGTTTTTAAGATACCGTATTTGCATGGACATAAATAGAGGCTTGAATCAGAAACAGGAATTACTAATTGGCCAGGTATGTTTTGCATGCTGGAGATAAGCTCAATAAAGAACTGGAGGAAGGTAGAACGCTGCTGTATCAGCTGAGTTTGAGCAAGTGGTCGAATTTATAGAATTTGATTAATCCTCAACTTTTAAATATTTAAAAAACTTGATCTGTTGATTCCTTGCTATATAACCCTGCTTTCTTGAGTTTACTTGATTGGAATAGACGCATTACTTGTGTTCAATGAAGACATGTATGGGCGAGAGATTGAATTGTTTTAACACAAGGAAGGTAAACAGACAAAGAGACAAAATAATGTGAATGAAATCTCTTCCAGGAGATACTGAAAACTATCGATACCATTCGATCAATATATTTTTAGCATTGTCTCTTATTGCGCTAGATGACCATTGCTCCTTCATTCCATTTGGGGTAATTGCGCTCATGTCTGTATGCTCTACACGGATATGAGTCTTTTTTTTTTTTTACTTTTGGCCTCACAGCCACACAGCTGCGGTGTAACATCAATTTCTGTGTGTAAATAAACCGTAATACGCAGCTACGTTTATCAATTCTACACACCCAGTCTCTGTATGGGATCTAGTACCCATTAGCATGTTTATTTCCTGGGGCCAGCCCGATAAAGCAAACACCAAGGGTGTACAACATTACTGCACCGCGGTTCACTATCGAGTAGGTTGGAGGGTTGACGTGTTAAATGCAAAAGTAAAATCGTAATGTTGTTAACAGCTGTGGTGCCGAGAGGGAGAACCACGTGAGAGAAAGAAGACAAAAGTGTTTTTAACCGTGTCACGCTGGAGGAGATTCCCCGCGTGAATGTGACTGAAAAACGCTCTCGCTGTTCCAGAAAGCTGCGGCTGCTGATAACGATGGTGTTAACGGAGGGGCTGGGGCTTTTTTTAGTGCCTTTCTTGTTGTGAACTAGAGCTGATGAAGGAGGGAAAGGGAAACACGCAGTCAGAGCGCAGGACACGGATTTCATCACGATGGCTCGGAGAGGAGGAACAACTCGGTCGTTTGATCGACCGGTGCCTTATTTAAACTAAGACGCACATTGTTTCTCACTGGGGAGGAAAAGAAAAGGTAATGTATGAGATTACGTCGGTCAAATAGACGGCAGTGGGGACGCTGCTACGCCGTCGACAACGATGGTGGTGGTTGATGTTGGCCAACCGGTGGTCCACGGTCCCTCTTAAACTACGCCGGATTACCTCAGCATTGTTCCAGTGAGCCTTCGGCGCACGTCGGTGTCGTTTCATGTGCACATGTATCTCGCACGGCGGCACTTTTTGGGGCCACGTATGGCGCCTTTTCAAGCTGGTACCTGACCTGTGTGTCCGACCACAACGTTTTCTAACCGTAGGTGGTGTTCTACGCCGTCGGCCTGCCGACCCTGATCAAGGCGAAACATCCCACTCTGCCAACGTAGCGCCGTTAGCATAGCGACGGCAAAGCTAACATAACGGTTTACGGCTAACTAACTGCTGTCTGCTCGCAGTTCCTTTCTCTACGTGTATTTAACCTTTTTTTCGGGGGGGTAAATGTCGTTACGTATCCGACGTTATTATGGTCGGCATACGTTTGTATTACAGTTTTGAGTGGAAGCGTAGTTTACGATAAACCTCCAGGTGGTTTTAAATATGCGTTGGAGAGGCAAAGGAGACGTTAACGTAACTAAGTTTTAGCTTTGAGCTTTGGTGGAACCTCAACGTCCCCCGTTTTTGCAACTTTGCGGCTCTTCGCCTTTGGTGTCCGTTACTGAGAGCTAACGTTAGTTTGGCGATAACGCAACACGTTAGTCCGACGAACCCCTGTCTCGAATGAAACGCCATTGCGACGGTGCATGAGGAAGCCGTTTGATGTTGTGTTCGAAAGCCGCTGCCTCCCGTGGCGTTGGTGTGGTGAAGTTCAGACGCTTTTAAGTTATTCGGGGACGTTTTCTTTCTGCTGCCAGCGTTACGTCTTTAAAACCAACGTCAAATGCGTAACGTTAGTCTTGGGCGGTCTTCGTTAGCAAGAACGCTAGTGCATTGAGTAAGTGACGTTACAGTAAATACTGTTACATTTATTCCACAGGTGTTTACTTTTCATTCGGTCGGTTTCAACGTTTCAATGTTGAATGAAGGCTGTAGAGCAGGCTGCAATAACGGAAACATCTGGGACTGAAAGCAGTTGCACAGGACTGAATTGCAATCGATGAGAGTAGTGGTTGTGCTGTTGGGAAACATGTAGATTGGGAAGTGATCTGCATAAACTGAATCAACCACAAAGAAGCATCGAGCCCGTTATCTTAAAGCTGTCATACTCTTCACCGTTGAGGGTGAGGTTTCCTGTAAGCCGCTGGTAACATTACCGTTTTGTAAACAGCCATTTTTAAAAGATGCTTAAAGCAAGTAGGATGTAGGACTACATCATGATTGTTGTTTAACGAAACGAAATTAACAGAAAAAATCTTCTCTACTCTTGTTATTACACATGTTTATCAGGATTCAATTTAAATGTTTTTCCATTTTCTTTTTTTGCATTGCCTCCATATGCAATGGTGTGTACAGTATACACACAGGATGACATTTCCAATTCAACCTGGCTGGAGTCCAAAAACATCCATACTTTCGTCACATTTACCTAGATTATATTCATCTAATTTTATATTCACTCTAATCCACTCTGTGAATGTGTGTGTGTGTGTGTGTTCTCCTTTGCTCAAACTGTTTTTATCACCTTTATGGTGTTTCTGTGCTGCCAACAGATTTGTCTTTGTTAATACTATGTCCCTGTACCCTTTTGTTTTTTCAGGGATGCCCTGGATGGTGCCATGTGAATGACTGACGACCATGAAGCCAACTCGCAAGCTGATGTTCGTCCTGTGCCCCATGCTGGTGCTCGGCTTTATTTACTACTCCTCTGGGAAGCTACATCTACACGTTTGGGGCCAGAAGCCTCGTAAGTCACCTCTCCAGACTGACTGTCATCATTGAGAAAATGTGTTTGACAACTGTCCATGTTTTGCCTCTCCGTGCAGACTCCCAAGTAACTGTCTGCCCCTCTGTCTCTTTGCTGAAGTATGTCAAGTTGTGTGTTGGTTTCTTTAAACCTATGTATCAAGCGGCCACTGTTCGTAGCTCCATATCCACCACTGAAAACCTGCCGATGATGGTTGTCTCACAAATGGAATGCTATTGACGGTTTCAGTAGGAGTACCTCGGACTTGACCAAGGAGATGAAAGCCGTTTCTTACTCTCTTTTAGGCAGCAATAGAGCACTTATTTTCCTGTCTGCTTTTGTAGATTGGAGGATATGGCATTTCTAGATGTCAACACATGATGTGGATGTGACGATGCAACCATCGATGCTATCGTTTGGGTTTGCATTATCAGCTATAACCACCATAGAGAGAAGTGTGGAGGTGCCGAGAGCTAACCGGCAGTGCATGCTTACATGTACTTACGGCAAAAACGTACAGAATGTTAAATACAGCGCCTTCTGCAAAATATGCATGATATAATGTTGGCTGTTGCTAAGAATCATTGTGATCTCCTTGTAATGTTGTGTATCCTGAGAACGGTTGTAAATTGTATACGTTATAGATATTTCTTTAAGCAATGTATTTGAACCAACGCATGATGATGGTAATGCTTATTTAGGGAAGGGCCTGCTTCCCTGAAGCAGCTCTTGACATCCAGCAGAGGGGGCCAGAAGATTTCTGAGAACATATTTGTATATCTTCTGGGACATTTACATGCAGAGATATGTGCCAGATGGTTTCTCAGAAGAAGTAGTGATTTGATGTCTGTAATAAATGCTAAGACGCCAGTGTTCAGATAGCATAAAAACTAAAATACTATGATTTTTTTCGTTTGGCAATGTGTGCTTTATAGCCTGACGGTTGTCCTAAAATTAGATTAAAAAAATATTAAGTATATTAAACAGTATTGCAATCTATTGAACAGCAACTGCGTATCATGGCAGGTATGAAATTGGCAGAATCCCGTCAATACAAAGTCCTACTTTAGTTTCTTTTTGTAATCCTTGCCCTAACCATTTTGGATTAGCCTGACATAGCAGCGAGCCCGATGCTTTCAGGGGCACTGATTTCCCAAAGGCTTGCATGTGTTGCAAAAATGCGCAACACGGATATTGAGTGTTGGGTTTGGGGTTGGCATTATGGTGATTCGTGATGGCGTTTTGAAACCATGGCTGATTTCATTGGTAAAAATGAGCTCCAATCGGACAGGTTTTTGGGCACTTTTACGTGACGCTAAATGTGATAATAATGTCTAATTATCCAAAAAAAGGTCATGAGGAAATGTATTGATGCTGAAATGGCAAATGGGCGTCTCAAGCTTAAAACAAGGTCTCTGTTTAACAAGGCTCTCGTTTTTTTTTTTTTGCGTCTCCTTTCAGTTTTTCTACATTTTGCCTAAAGAGCTAGCCTCCGTAGTGGCAAAGGGAAAATGCTTTCAACCTTGAACGTGATTGAAATAATATGCAGTTTATTTTAGTAAGTCCGGGACACCCTCTGGTGTGCACAGAGCAAAAAGAGTGAAGTTTAAATTTTTCCTGACTAAAGGAGATGAGCTTCAAATGTTGTCTTTCTGCTTCACTGTGGAGCCGGCTGTTTTGCTCTATCCCAGTCCAGAGAGCCAGAGAAGCATGCTGATGGTCTCTCCTGCCCTCTGCCCGGGTCGGCTAAGCTATGCCGTCGCACTGAGAGGATCAAATCTGGATGATCTCTCTGCCTCATTCTTGACTTGTAGACTCAGTCACCGACAAACGGAACACATAGAGGCTTATGTCCCGCTCATCGTAGACATCTAATGTATGTTTTTTTTTTTTTTTTTTTTGCTGTCGGTCTCCTCGCTGCAGGATGCACTGGTACGAGATGGTGTGGCGCCTGCCTCTGTGGGCTGTGTTTAACCAGCAGCTGTATGTAGATCCACCTGATGGCTTGTGCCCTGTCCCTTTGTAATGTATCCAGACTTGTTAACGTTGCATGAGGCCACTGACGATGTGTGCTTGACTCCTGTTTCCTGTATTATCTGTTTGTTTCTGCCAACAGCCAGATGCATCTGGTGCATAATTTCCCATTCTACAAGCATCTTATTTTCTATTATGATTCATTACGGTTCACGCCCCAGCTTCCTGCAGTGCAGTCGCTCATAGTTTGCTCTCTTGCTAGTGACAGGAACGTCTCTCTGAGGCGTTAAATAACACATGAAGTAAGCACCTGCAGGATATGAAACGGAAGTGTTCCACCAGCAATGCTGCTAACATTTAGGCCACAACCACCCATGCTCTTAATTTCCCCCCCATAATTGCTTTTCTTAAATAAAACGCAGCTCTGTTCATAAAAATGTGGTTATTATGAAATTTTCATTTTCATTTTGAAAATTGTCATTTTGTTTATTGATACTCTAACAATGTACGCCTTTTTTTAAAGATGCACGTTTCCTATTCCAAGTAAAACTTTAGCTGCTTGATTAGCAGCGAGGTCTACAGGAGCGTGCTCTAAATATTCCTGACCAAGCTTGAGTTTCAACATGAGGGTTTTCCTTGCCTCGGGGTCGTCACTGATACACCTATACAGTTTTGGCTGAAAGCGAGCTGGATGCTCACTAACTGGAATTTGATCAGCCAGAAGCCCTCGCACGGAGACACCCTGGTGCCTGCAGCGTGTTGTAAAGGAACACCGTCCTGATGCAGTGTTTTCGGTCAAATCAGCATTTTTGTGTTCTGTCAATAAAGAGGGCTTTGGGGTTTTGTTGAGCTCAATTTCAGCGTTTGGCTGCAACAACATTGCAACTTCCTTTCAAATGTTTTGAAAGAATTGAGGGCGACATTTTCTTAAACCTGTGTTGGTTTTTGTCTGACGCTAAGCTAATATATTCCTTATTACGCTCTACAGTTTTATCTATTGGGCAAAAAACAATTCAGATGATCTGAAAGCAGATGTTGATGGGGAAATGTGGAGAAGTTGTCAAGATCTTTGAGCATAATAAACACATCTTGAAGGAGGTTCAGACCAAGTCACTGCTGTAGGACTGCAATAAGTCATTTATTTGATTTTTCCCAAACGTTGGTATATGGCATTACTGTTGTGGTGAGCTCGGGAGGATCAGCATTGAAATGTTGATGTTTTGTCTCTTTCAATCTACGTGTGTGTATTTGTGCGTATCGGTGGTCTGTGTCTTTACTCACTAACTGATGGGAAACCTTTAACACGACTTTAATTGGTTATTTGTTTGGCTAACCGCTGCACAGTGATGATCTTTGTTCAGTGTCTTAACCCCCTTTTGTTTTCAGAAAGTGATGCAGAAGAGACAACTGTTGTCCTGACTAAAGGGTCTGAAGCGAAAAGAATCACAGGTTAGAGGCACTGAGACCCTTTTATACTGGGTGACTGTCAAGCGGGTGACTTTACACCGAGGTGTTGCACTTTTGTTTTTCCTGGAACTTGCATCTCTGCTAACTGAACAATGAAAGCTTTCCGTTTCGACCACTTTCTTCTACCTATCATTATTCTTTGGTTTCACTACCAGACATTTTTGTGCGCATCCACTCCTTCAGCTCTTGCAGGCAACTATCAATGTATTTCTGCCATGATCACCTCAAAACATAATTTGGGCTTTCTGCAGTTAATCTTTCACCTCCATTGGGCTTCCTGTCTTTGACAAAAAAGGACCACACTCTTAGCTTTAATCCCCTTAGGTTAAATTATAATTCTAACTTCTCTTCCTTCCCGTCTTCCTACTCTGAAATGTCTGACATCTGCAGTTGGCATCATTTTCAAGCCCAATGCTGTCCTGACAGACTGACTTCAAAAGGTGCTAACTGACCATTTTGTGTTTCAGAGTTGGAAACGGACATCACCGTGGGACGAGTAGTAGGTTCAGGTACATCTGCAGCCCCACCAACAGAACCACGTACCCATCATCTTTTGTTGTACCTCTAGGATTACAATGACAGAACCTTTCTTTGAAACACTGCGTTACTTCAGCAGCAAGGTTTCAGGTGACAAGTTAACAGTGTTCAAAGAAAATAATTGGCCAACTTTGTCAGTCAGATGTGCTACTCTTATTGACGAGTAAAGGTTTTTTTTTTATTTTTTTTATTTCATATCCGTGACAACTGCTGAGGAATTCTACCTCTGCCCAGTCACTTCCTTCACATGAAGCTGTAGTGTGATACAACAGTGCCCTCTGTAGTCTCGCCTCAGTAACCAATGGTTAGCAAGTGAAGCAGTCTGCAGGAGATTTGTTGCATAATACTGTAAAGTTCCACAGAGCAGCATTAGTCTTACTGGTAGGACCCTGCCGCTTTAATTTCTCGCAAGCTGCTTCTTCGATTTTGCCCGTTTGCTGCTTTAAGCTTCTCAACAGAAACATAATGCGCACGCACACACACACACACACACACACACGTACACTTACTCACACACGTACACTTACTCACACAGCCGCTCATCTCCGCTGCCATGGCCATGTCCCCATCCTCCAGGGCAATGCTTGGATCCTTCCCTAACCAGCTGTCACGCTTTCTCATTGTTCTTTTTGTTTATCTTTCTCCTCCAACTGTTTTGTGAAGACAAGATCCGCCACCACAGGAGTAATACCGCGCTCTCCCTACTTCCAACTCAGGCTCATTGTCATGAAAAATACTCCATTTTACTTGTATGAATTGATACAACTGTTTGCTGTAGACTCAGTACGTATCAGTATAGATTATATGGGATGGATTCTCAAATTAATTCAGACTCATTTCTTCATATATATTTACCTCTGTGCGTCTTTGTCTTCTACTTCAACGCTTCACCTATGCTCCCCCTATAGGTGATCTGACTTTTTTTTTTCTAACTTTATTTTAAAATCAACAGATTGTTTTGGCTGGCTTCCTCCTAACCTTGCTTGTTTGTCAAAATCCTTAATTCTAATGTTTCTTTTTCTTTTACATTTGCCATTTTGTTTTCCCTGTGAACGAGGCACCGGTTGGTTACAACTACAGCCAATGAGCTGATAGTACTGTTGATTGTACATCAGTTCAACTAATAATCCAATTATCTTTTTATTTATGCTTTTTATATCTGGGTAGTAATTTCGATATCTGCTCTTGTTTTTTGTTTTCAGTGTATGATCAGCAGGGCTTTCTGCTGCAGCTGGACACAAAACTGTGAGTTCAAGTTTATCTAGTAAACACTTTTGGCGGTTATCATCATGTTCAGCGTGGAATATGTCCGTTACATTTGTTATATTTGGAACCGCTGAATTCCAAGTTCGACCCCATTTGTTTACATTTGTTTATTAGCGTGTTCGGATGAATACTTATTCATACAGGTTTGGATTGATCAATTGGGAAACATGAAAACATAAACCTTCGACCAATTCATCTTACTTGATTTTTGTTAAATAAACTCATTGCATCTATATAGCGATCTAACCAAAACCTGGTGACAAGTGTGTAGATAACGTTGGTGGTCTGATGTGCTCTGTGGTTTCCCCTTTATCCCATAGCGGCTGGGATTTGTCAGGGTGAGAACATGCTACGCTGAGTCATTACGCAGCTCTCTTTGTGTCAGCGTGTCTGTTGATATGTGTACAATTCCCTCAATTGGTTTGACACTCTTGCTCTAAACTGCCATGATAAGGCCACGTTGGCCCTCCCATTTTATATATCCCGGTCATCAGCAGCCTGGCTCTCTCAGGGCACGTCTGTCCACACTCTGTGCACAGTAAGCACTACGTCAGTACACACTTCAAGCAGGTTTTCACATGGGTTCAGTTTATGTAATACGGCTCCTTCAATTATATATTTAGTGTTAATATTTACTCTGTTGGACCACGTGCGGTACAGTAGTGCAATTTATCTGATGGAAAAGTGGCCCCTAGTTTTCATTTCCAACAAATCAATTCTTCAAGCCGATTTTAAGGATACGCTAAAGGTGAACAGCATTGTATTATGTATACATTTTAAATTATATTAGTGCTGATGTACCAACCCAACTGCAAACTCAAGGTTTTGGGCCTCATGTGGACCTTGGATTGGGGCCCTGCCCTGTCTCCATGTTTATTTGCATTAGATTTATGTATTCATCAGGTTATTGATGGCCATGCTAGTAACCGGGAGGTTCTTGTTTTACCTCTGCCAGTGTGATTATTTGAACAAGGCGCCTCTGATTTGTCTCGTCACACACGGGTGATCTGCTGAGTTGTTGTTGAGCTCTCCAACTTCCTAAGCAACCCGTTTTTGTCAGGCAAATTGTTTGATGTTCACAGTGTTTGAGGCTTGAAAATGGGTCAGTGATCACAATGTATCTGCTTTTTCTTTTTTAATCTACAGGCCCCCGGAGTTGGCGTACAAGTATGGCAACATCAGCGAAGGAGTGTGCAAGCCAGGATATGCAGCAGCCAAGATGACCGCCATCTATCCGAAGTGAGAAGGATTCTTCTTTCTTAGAGTTGTACACAACAGCATGGAGAGGCATTGGATTCGGGCAGAACTTCACATGCACAATCATAAATTTCACAAACAAATCGCTTTACTGGATGTCAGCAGGACAAAAGTTAAAACTGTCACCCAGGCATACCAAGACGCATGATGTCACCCCTCAAGCCAACTTGGCCTTGAGGGTTTTAGGTCGGAAACAGAGAAGCTGTACATTCTCCTTCAATCTTCCCTAGTTTTTATCATGTTTCTATAATCTTCTCCCCCATCACAGAACACTCACTGTGTCCTTGTGATCCCCTTGTGTTCGACAAAAGAACCATTGTCATAGAGTACAAGGTCTCCCATCTTTCTACTATCGCATCCTAAAGCCTTCAAGGCTTTTTTCTATGAACGACACCAAGCAACTTCCTGTCCTGACTCATCATGAGCGTCCTGGTACCAAGCCCACACAATCCTCAAATCCTCCACGGCCCTCTGTGGTGTTGTTGGCGAAGTCGATTTTTCTATATGCCAATCTCTGCTTGATCTATGGGGCATTGTCCCAGCAGCATTTCCTCAAAGAGCGAGGCAAATTACGGCATCGCTGAACAATAGCCAATGACACGTAAACGCAGCACTCAAGCTAGTTATGAGACAAATCCGATAACCTATTCTAAAGAAAAGGTTCGAACCTCATTGGGCTATTGTCTGAGCACGCAGTTGGAATAAAAGCTTTGGAAAATTCACCATACCAACTTAATTCTAAATTCCAGTACATTTTAAAAATCTTTTAAACTTTGTTCTAATGAAATCAAATATTTATGGATATCTTTCACTTTTTTTGTTTACTTTCTCTCTCTGCTGGTAATCAATCTTCCCAACCACTGTGCTTAAAATAAGATGCTCTCAAAGTATTGAAGGGAGGATAACCAAACCATATGGCATATGATGTATTGAATAAATTGACAAACTAACTCCAAACAACAATCAGCAGCGGTAAATCGCAGCGCTGCTTAACAAGACAAAGTAGTTTTGTGGAAGGGTCCTCCATCTATCTGAGGGCCTGAGTGCTACAATGTCCTACCTCCTAATGACTTCCTCTAATCAGCCGCACGTGTCGGATCAAAGTTCTGTACACCACAAAGCCCCAGCGGGAGCCCAATGATTACTACCACCTCAACACAGGTCAAGGACCACAATTAATGCCGCACTTTGTGCAAGTTTGTATACACGTGTGTTAGTGTATGGTTGAACCAACACAACCGAGCAGTTTGTGATTTATGACGTCCTGTCTGAAAAGAAGTTAACCAATTAACATCTTGTTTGTTAACTCGGCTCGCGTCATGTCTTCTTTGCAAAAGCAAACCAATTTAAAAGTGCTTGTTAGCGTTTTGTTTGAATAGGTGTGGCCTACAGCTCAGCTGTTAGAGAAAACCTACTTAACCTCTAGCCATGAGGTCCTCTCAGGGCTCTCCTTCTAATCATCTCCTGCTTCCTCCATGTTTGTCTTCTCTGAAGCCTCTTGCCCTGCACAATCTGATTTATTTTCAAACCTCCCTCTGCCCCCCTCTTAGCCAAAACGCTTTGCATTGAAGCCCTAAATCAAGTGTTGGCAGTGAACTTGAAGCGGCACGGTTATGAAAATATTGCCAGTGAGAGATGGATCCAGCAAAGGAAATGAGCACAATGCGTCCTTGCCCGTTGGCTGTTTTCGGAGCCCTCACTTTTTATTTAACAACAAGCAGCCCCCTGTCTCTCTGCTTTGTCAGGATGTCAGTGACTGACTGTCGGTCAGGGCTCAGTGATTAGCAATGGTCCCGTGTTATTAATAGCCCCCCCTGGCCTCAGGAGTCTTATCTTTGATGAATCTCCATTTGCTTTGGCAGGAGGGAAGTCTCTGAGTTTGTGTGTCCACGTGTGCCCCTGTCAGAGGAGTGAAGACATAACTGACCCTCTTCTCATGTCCTCTTGCTGCTTTAAACCTGGAGGATAATGGGGGAATCAAAGACCGATTAGGGTGCTTGGAAGAGGTTTGAGCTAACCGGAAAGCCTCCCAATAATGTCTGCCATGTTTGGTCATTGTGCTTCAGAGCACATATTTCTTGTGCACCCCAAGGCAGTGTTGTGGGAACAGGCTATCCAAGATTCCCGCCTGCGAAACGTGTGTGTGTCTGTGTGTGTGTGTCTCCTCTCCTGATTCCTCTGCTAGACACTGAAGTCTGTTTGCTGTGGGAGCCATAATTTATGGTTAGTGAGAAGAGAAAAACCTGTGTGTGTGTGAGAGAGATAGACACACACCTATCCGCCGCCCCTTGGCAAGATGTAATGGTCATGTTGCTGGTGGTCTGGTTTTTGCTAATCTCTGTCTTCTTGCACAAACAAAATAATACACACCAGCTGAAATATGGATCTCTGCAAGGCGCCTAGCATTGTCTCGCGTGCGAGTGCGTGTGCGCGTACACGCCCCTTGATTAATTATTTTAGGTGTGACACGGAAACACATGGAGCTCCACGAATGGTAACGTCAGAAAAGGAGACAAGAAGAGCGGCTCTCCAGTCCCTCCACCCCTGTTTGACAGCAGGTCATAAAAACACACATTCATCGTGGAGCCACACGAGCCGAAGTGGCACGTAGCTCAGCACTCGGGGTCGAGGAAATTGCTTCTTTTGATTCTAGAGCTGCAATGAATCAAAGCGCCACACATTCATACAGGGAAACATCAGGAAGAGGAAATGCAGTGCATAGAGGATTAAAAACACTTGTCACAGACGTGTTTCAATGACAAACTCTCAACAACTTTCAATGTGAAAGAGTGTCTTGCTTCAAATACTTTTCAGAAGTGAGGCTTTTTCGCACAAACTCTGTACACACAGATTCAGTTAATTTGAGGAAAAGCATTCAGTTATGCACTGTAGCCGCTTTCTGTCTCGCTGCATGCCTCTTTTATTGCCCACTTAGTTTTTAGCTGCCTAGCTATGTTATGAGCAGTCTTTGCTATGAAGCCTTTAGAAGAGGAGGAGGTGGTGATGCTGTTACATTAATGCCAATAGAACAAGTGTTTTCGAAAAAAAAGAAAAACTAAAATAATTTCTTTCTCTCCTGTTTCTTTCCTGTTGCAGGTTCATGAAACCAGCTCCCATGTTTCTTGATCGGAACTTTAAACGTCTAGCAAAAGTTGGCAACTACTTGCCTCCATTTGGATTCAAAACGCAAGGTAAGACCAGTTGATTTGATCTGTTGCCTTCCACAAGTGACATCTTCTGTACATTTCTTCAATGTAGTCAAGGACAGTGTACATAAAGACATGAATACTACTCGCAGTTTTCATCTGTGCAGGCATGCTTTTATTAAAGCTTACATGTTCTTGGTGCGGATGTGTCTGCGGGCTTGAAATGAGGATAAGAAGCTCACATCACATGTTAAACTCGTCTCACAATATTGGCTATTGGCAGTCTTGGTTTCCATTTGAGACTTGGGTCAAAAGGGGGATGATGATGAAGTCCCTTAAGGTTCCTGGTTGGCAAAATGATGGTTTTAAAATTGTTTACTGGTTAATGTGCTTACTGTAATCGACGACTTCAATGGGTTTTTAGCCTCGACCTCTGGATCAACCCTCTTAGTGTACCTCATCGTAGCTCGGAATGCTTGGAAATACTGTCGTCTTGGCCTTGTGTGTTTGTCGCATCAATAACTTGATTAGTGATGTTCATTTTGTTGTGTGATTATTTCTATTTTGGTACCAGGGAACATGTGTGTCTCCCAACACTACAACCTGAATGTTTCCCCTCACAATGCTTGTACTTGTTACGTGACCTTAACACATTCTGGCACGTCAGATATCAAACTAGAACACAATTGCATGGGAAGTGAAGAGATAACATTAAGCTGCCTTCAGTGACCTGCTCTGTCACATATTTTCCAATGTTTAAAAGCAGAAGGTACAGTCAATGTTGCCTTTTGTCCTCTGGCAGGTTCTCCGCTGTCATACGAACACACACAGTTGCCATCAAAAGAGCACTCCCTGTGTGAGTGTTACACCTGGTTTCTGTTTTCGCAATGGACTGCAATGGCAGTCGTGTTTCCTTTTTAGGGGTACTCATGTGGAGAGATGATACGTGTGGATCTTGAATAGAACACCACAAAGGATTTCAAATTGGGACCATGGAGTGGTGGTGGATGAGTCTTTGGCACACATCAAACACAGTAGAGAACAGTGAAGCAGTGTTTATCAAGTCTAAAAGAAACCAAATAGTGTTAAGTAAAAGCTTATATTCCGCATGAATTGGCTTTGGATAAAAGCGTCAGCTAAATGACACGTAATCTAAAATATAATTTAAACTGTATGTAAAGTGAAATATAAACCTATTCACAGTGATTATAAAACATGTATAACATCCTATTATTATATGGTTGCCTTGAGAGATTGGGCTAACTGAAAGAGCCGGTCTTACATCATTTCCTTTTGCGGGCGGCCTATGACAGATATTCACATTCATTTTGTGTAGTCTGCACAGCACTCAATAAATGTTAATGCCTGAAATATTGTTGGATCAACATATGCAGACCTACAAAGCTCTGCTTCAGCCACATGATTCCACTGATGATGTAGTTCACGACTCGATCTTTGTAACGCGAGACAAGAGTAGGTAAGAGTAGAATGTTAAAATGTTGTCAATAAGGAGTCTTACCAAATCACAATAAGGTTGTTCACGCATGTTATATCGCAGGTCAGAAGGTGGATCTTTAGGACTAAAAGTGAAGTTGAGGAGAGCCATCGGTTTTCACTGCACTTTGTTTTAATCTTTCTTGCGCACACACATACACACACAAAAATACAGTGTTGTGCAACTTCAAATATAATTAGGACGAGCATGATTCAGCCAAAAGGAGCATGGCAAACTGATGGCAACAGATTTTCAGTCTTCGACAATGGCTGTTGGATCAAAATCCTTACTAAGGGGAAGGCCTAAATGCTGCTCATCATATGATTTGTATTATTGTTTAGACTACATGCCTCCCAACAATGCGTCTGTGTCTCTTTTACATGACACATCCCACTTTCCTCAATCCTACCAGGAAAGATTTTTGTAATTTTAAGAGTTCCTTGTTGGACTAACGTCGGAACCTACATCTATTTGTCTTCAGCTCCACCACGAGACATACTTTGCTGAAATGTTTACACCGAGTACTTATAATAATTAGCTTCCACGTCGTCCTCTGGAAGCGGGTCCTGCACATTGTGATTTTTCACTTCTCACCCGCTTGGATCCAGGTGTGGTCCTCGGCCTTGTGTTTATGCTGCTCGGGGTGATGCTTGACGCCAGACATCGACACCCCATCTAAACAATGGGCTGTTGCTCTGCTCGCCTCTTCTCAACAGGTTAATCATTAGGGTCGTTAGCCATGGTGAATGGGGCTGTAATACGTCTTACAAACTGATGTGAGGCCCCAGTCTAAAAGTCCCAGTCTCGCTCTCTTGCTCTCCGTTTCAGTCTCATTTTTGCTGTTTCTCTTGGACCCTTTCTTAAGAGTATTTGCACTGTGGCCATTATTTTAAGTGAAGTACAGAGAACAAAGATAATGCCTCTCATTTTTTATTTTTTTTTGCAATGTAACGGAGCAGGCACTTTTTCAGGTGGAACGCCAACAAAGCAAAGCTGATTAACTGCCATCATTAAATCCATGTAGTCCTTCCATTGTCCTCCCGCATTACTGCTAATGTAATGTGGTACAAGGATTGAGACGGCTGTAGTGGAAAAAACCTGCACATTTAGAAGGCCATGTCCGAAAGACACACGAGAGGCCAAAAAATGGTTCGGGGAGGAGAGAAGTGTATGTAAAATCTAATGAAGGGAGCGTGACTCTAGCAGAATGCCCCTCGGAACATGGCAAGAATGTGTGCTATGGCTAAACATCCCCGTTTCTCACCCTGCAATCAGAGGGGTGCCGGCCACGCAGGGAGACGAGCTCCACATCGCTCACTTAACCAGGAGAATGTGCTTGTTTGAAAACAGCATTCCTTTCTGAGTGCTTTTATGGGAGAGTTTCTACATACACACGCATACCATCCTGAACCCTCTACGTCCGTTTCCCCCAGATTCACTCCTCAAGAACACAACAGCTTTTTTGCCTCCATAATCCCATCGGGGCTGTTCCCGAGTGCTGATTGGTCGCTGCTTATCTGTGACTGAATAAACGGAGAGAGGTG
This sequence comes from Apeltes quadracus, assembly GCA_021346845.1. Classification (NCBI taxonomy): domain Eukaryota; kingdom Metazoa; phylum Chordata; class Actinopteri; order Perciformes; family Gasterosteidae; genus Apeltes; species Apeltes quadracus. Next base: position 9,031,330 of record CM037919.1, read on the forward strand.
TTCCCTTCTCCCAACTGTCTTCAGACCACCTAGATTGCTTTTTTCTCTAGTGGTATGTCAAAGCCCTCGGCCGTTTGTTATCCTTTTTAAAGGAGCAATAAGTTAATTTTAAAATTGTCATTATTAGCTGACATCCTCTCATCCGTGATTTTCCACGGCTCCAGTTGCCAAGAAGGCGATTATCCACCCCTGTGTGGGTATGTATAAAACGAATGCTGTGGGAAATGAAGTAACCTGCACAAGTATTTACAATCAGACATGCAGTCCACATGATAACTTAATGCAATCTTCATTGTCCCCTCATACGCTTTTTTTTTTTCTTCTGTGGTTTGTCCCTGCAGAGAGAGTCATAGACAGCATTTTGAGTGCAACAAAGAACTATGGACTTGGAGAGGCGCTCGACAGGTAATTGTTGCTACTCACCCAAATCAACGTTTGTTCCTTGTCTTGTCAATCACTTCTTGATGTCACTAACTGACCCTCACGTCATGCAGTCTCAGCTGTAAAAGATGCGTCATTGTGGGCAACGGCGGAATCCTGTTCAACAAGTCTCTGGGCTCCCGAATAGATGACTACGATGTCATAGTGAGGTGAGATGAAAGTCTATAAAGTGTACAATAAACATGAAAAAAAAGCGGTATCAACAGGAAGGAAGCCATACTGTTGTTGGCGTTTTAATACATCCTTTTTAAAGAACAGCTGATTTAAAGTGCATAATCATGGATGGCGGATCTTCCCATCTTTCTGCTTAACTGTACCGACACATTTTTCTTAAAACATAATTTTACTAATTCTTTTTGTGCTGGCAGGTTGAATGAAGCTCCAGTAAGAGGGTACAGCAAAGACGTGGGCACCAAAACCACCATTAGGATTACCTATCCAGAGGGAGCTATCCAGAAGCCTGACAACTATGAAAAAGATTCACTATTTGTCTTTTCTGCCTTCAAACCACTGGATTTGAAGTGGCTCAGACAGATGGTCTTCAAGGAGAAAGTGGTAAGAATACTTTTAATATCATTTAAGGAATGAAAGTGAAAGTCTTGAACCTATAAAAACCCCCACCCAACCTGTGAAGATATGGGAATGGCTCCTCACAGGATTTTCGTGTGGGTTTCATCCTGCTCTCTTTCCAATTAAGGATTTGTTCCCATTGTGCTGGTCCTTCACGCACTGCGCGCGCCAGCTGGAAAGCAGATGGGTTACTGTCTATGGGGTAAATCTAGGAAGTAAAACAGAAGAGATAACGCTAGCCTACCAAAGTTGTCCTTTTACTTATTTTTAACAGAACTTGTGTAAGAATTATTCTGTTTTAATTGTTTAGATCCATATGGGGTCGATCCTTTTTCAGCTGTCTCCACTATGATTGATTTACCTCCCAGCAAATTCTTTGTGGGCCTGTATGATTGTTCATAGTGAAATATCATTTGACCTCTTAATCGCAAGAATGACAGAGATGGCTTTTCCTTGTCTTTCGAAGGACAGATGGCAGGCAGTATTTAATGACCATCCTTCTTTATGCATCAACACCAAGAGGCTCTCATGAGCAGCGTCTTTTGTAGCTTAGATTATTTTGAGTCCATCCAACTCTAGGACAGTGGGAGTACTTGGTAAAAGCTCTCCTTACGTGTGTGTGTGTGTGTGTGTGTGTGTGTGTGTGTGTGTGTGTGTATGTATAAATATATATATATAATATGTATATATATATAAAATGTTCATTCAAAGACTGCTAGCTAATTGCCTCTGCACTGTGTTACTGAGCATTACTTTATCTAAAGAGTGTATGTGTTTTCTCAGGCACTTCAATGTCCCAGAAATATAATGTGAAACCTGCTTCATTATCCAGCACAGCTGTGGGTTTTTTTTTTTTTTTTTTTTTTTTTTTTTTTTTACAAGGTGACATTTATCAAAATCATACGAGTAAGGGGGGGAGAAGAGAGACACAAAGCGGAAAGAACAAATCCATTATACTAGGAGATGGAAAGGGCACACAATGTCAAGCTGAAACTAAGTGACGGTGTGAAGTTGGATTAGAGGTTCAGAGAATGGAGGAAAGCTAGATGGAAAGGATAAAGTAAAATAGGGTGAAGGGATAATAAGCTCGGGAAAAGAAAATGAGCAGTGCAAAGGAATGGTAAAGTAAAAAGAGGAAAACTTATTTCTGGCCCCTTCAGCCTTTGATTAGGGCCCAGACCTTTCTGGCGTGTCAGGAGAGGACACTGAAAATGGCTGCTTGGGATAATTGATCTGGCATCCAAATCGGCCCTTTTCTGATCTGCTGAGGAGAGAAGAATGTTTCTCATAAGTCTGAAATCTGCGTTCGTCCAGCTGATGATATTAGAAGCAGACTGATGCCTCTATTTTTGAGGTAATTATGTTCCAGACAATACTAGTCAGCATGGCTTGTGAGAGTAGTACCAAACACACTTTTAGATATGCAGCAGCAAAATCCTCTCAAGCCCTTTGCTTTATATCCATTTTTAGTCCTTCCCACAGGGAGACCTAATGTAACTTGGCTATGCTTTCCTTGGGGAGCTTTTACTTGTCCTGATCCAGCTGGGGATTTTCTTTGTGTCAACCTGCACACACACAGCTGCGAGGGATGTGAAACCTTTTCACTCTCCTCCCCCTGAACGAAAGTGTTTCCTTCAGCTCCTCTTTTAAAAGGTTAGTGGGCGGTACAAGGTTGTTGTGCAGCCGCAAGTGACTCATCCAGTAAGTTGTGAGAGTGCTCGACTATCCTGCTCTATTGTGCGTTTTTTTTTCTCCCAATGCCTACGGCGCAGTCTTGGATGGTCAAACACGACACAAATCAGAGAAAACTTGACCTTGTCCTCATCAGCTCGCCCGCTGAATGTGTCTTACATTTTAGATCAGTGAAGCCCTCTGTTTCATACACAATTACTACACTGCAGCATCAAAGGGCTTCCAACTTCCCTAATCCCTCATTACCACGAGTATACGTGATTACAACCCGGCTTTGTCACTGTGCTGTGAGGTCCGACGCACGCAGCAGCCCGCCTGATTGCCCAGTTGCATGCTGTTTACAAAGGTGCTCAAACACCATTTTCACGAATTGTCCATATTCCCGTTTTTACCTTTTGTACGTCTTTCTCGCTTTTTGCCCGCATGCACGGCGTGCACACACAGCCACAGTTGTTTGTATATGTGGGGATATTTTCAAACAGAGCCGGCTAAGGATATACAGCCGGTGGTAAACACCGGTTCCAAGGTGGAGTGTGCTCTATCTTTGCTGTTTGTTTACAGCAGCTCTCTGCTCTCTGCAGGCCACAGAGGTCAATGATGGATGGAGACCGTTTGAGGAAGCAATTGCTTCTCCTTTTTAATAGAAATACAGCCATGGGTCCAGACATATCAAATAATTGCAGAGAAGCTAATATTTTCTAAACATTTCACATCTTTTAGGCAATGAAAAAAATTAGGCAAAGAAAAATGATCATGATGTTACTCAACATTGATGAAAAATTCCCAAATAATCTTGTATGTTGTTTTGAAGCGTTTCCAATGAGGTGCTTCACGTTTTATAGACATATAAGTTTGAACTCTTATTGATGAGACCGTAGGATAGAAATAACAGCTATACGTCTCAATATTTAAACCCAAACATCTGTGCAGAAGCCCAAAGTAGCATGCATACATGTGTTCATAAACATTTACGTACTTGTAAACATGGGTTTTGAACACGATCCAAGTGACTAACATAGGCTCCGGAGGTCACTGATTACCATGAGTGTTGCGTTTCCCAAAGGAGTCACCTACCTATCATATAATGGCCAACACTGCGACCTGTACTCCGGCTTCCTGTCACTTGTGTGTTCTGATGTCGGCAATTAAGCCTTAATGCAAGTTAAAGGAACGAAAATGTGTCACCAGAGGGATTAATTGGTTTGAGTCAGATGCCAGTGAGACTTGGTTGAACATACAAGTCTTCAGGGTCACAATGCTGTCAAAGGTTGGCAATGTTTTAAAGTTGGCCGCATGGGAGTGTCGGCACGTGGGTTTCACACACTGGATGAACTTAAGACCAGGAAAAGACAAACCAGCCCGACCTCAATAAGAGCAGAGGTCTTGGTATGTGTCAAGAAAAGCAAAGCCTATAAAATGACCAAAGCTGTAAAGAATGTTACCTCTAGTATTTTGGAAACTCCAATACCCCGATGCCCCTCTCAGCGTTTCCCAGCTAATTCCAGCATTCTCCCTGAAATGTTTCCTCTTCAGTAGAGCACTTATGTGGTGAGACGCTGCCACTTGTAAACTCAAAGGTCTAACATGTACACTGTGCTAATGACCTCCAGAACAACCTTAATTGTGATCGTCGGCTGTTTTAGGCTGGCATTTCTGTTTTTTTTTTTTTTTTAAACTGCTGTAAAGTCTACCTTCTCGAATCCAGTCCACCTCGTTGGAGTCATCCTCTCACCGAACATCGAACATGAGCGAACATCACACAGCCAGATAGTTTAATCGTATGATAGCTGCCCCTCAAGGAAGGAAGGAAGGACGGAAGGACGGAAGGATGGCCGGCCATCTGTATTATTCCAGCCGTATTAGGATATTTCCCTGGAGAACATGAGAATAGGTCTTCACTTTGAAATCGGCCATTTACTATATCTGAGGACAATACTGTCTGTCTTTTACATGTGACCGACTGTTTGTTTACACCGACGAGCTCTAAAGCCACCTGCAGTGGTCCGTGGATGTGAGAAATTCTGTGTTGTGCTTCACATTTCCTTTTTTATTTATAAACTTTATAGAATCTTTAGTAGTTTTGTAGATGGCATTTAATGCCGTCTATTCTAATGCTTTTTCAGATTGCTCTACTTTTTTCCATCCCAGCGTTCATGTCATTATTGTTCTTGCTCTTTACTACATCTCCTAGTCTACATCTCTCTTTTCCATCGGTTTGATCCCTCACTTACGGTCTTGTCCTCGCCCGGTGACATTGTCTCGCTCTGGTCCTATGCTTTCGGCTCTCTAGGTGATGGTTTGTGTGGCTGGTATTTCCTACAGCTGTGAAATCACAAAACAAATATACTTAGCCCTCGCAAAGCTTCTGTTAGCTGACGACACTGGCGGTGCTTTCATGGTATTAGTGTCCTTTCACTGGTGCATTAACCGAATGTTGCATCAACTGTAGTTTGTAAGCAAAGCAATGGAGTGGATATTTTCTATGTTACTCACGCGCTTCACATTTCCAAAGTTTTCCTCAGTTTGAGGTTTGAAATGGTGTTTTATAACGTTGTTTTGCAATGATTTAATGGCATCTGATAGGAGAACCAGTGCTGCCAACTGTTAGATACACCCCTAGTCCTAATAATCACATAACGCTCATTTCCAGCTTCCAGAGATTATCTCACATTTTTCATGCAAGCTAAATTTGGATGGAAAATAATGTCAACACAAGTAAAATTACGCCTCAGCTGACTTTCCTCTAACTGGGTGATGTCGACCTCTCTGCGGTATATCTCCTCGCATTGCAAACAATTAACTCTCCCAGGTCATGGTTGTTTTAACAGGTGCTTTATTGGAGCCTCGCTCACTCACTTAAATCTAATAATCCAGACTAATTTATCCATAAAGCTGTCGTAGGAGAAGGGAAACAGCCATTTCCTCTCTCCATAGCCCACTGACAGCCCAAACACCAAAGGTGTGCGTGTGTGTGTGTGTATTTTTAGGGCTTGGTGAGTACCACACTCGGAAGCTTCCTGTTCTCTTATGGTCAAATGCCGGTGGATCAAAAGTGTTTCTCTTGACTCGCTACACACTCCTGTAGAGCCTGGCGGTCAGTCCGTAGTGTCGGCCACATCCTGTTCCCCGGAGGTTATTTGCTTTGAGTCCTACATGTTGTTTAACAGCCGTTTGACAAAAAAGTTCACCTTTTGCTCATAATGTACCCGTTTGTACCACATTTATTCAACGAGCTCCCACCTTGACACTCCACAGCTCCTCTGAAGTAGTTTGAGAGCTAAATGAGGATGTAGTGTTATCATTAACTTTCCCTTCGGGTGGAGGTTGGAGTTGGTGACCTTTTTAATGTAAGCAACTTCCCACATTCCTAAAGTCATAACAGCACCCCCAACCGCCTCCCTCCTGACAGGCCTGAAACTTACATATTCATCGCTCCTACATTTCTCCAAACCACCTGTACTCTGAAGATCTTCAAAGAGATCCCCGCCCTGTGGCATCGTCGTCTACCTACATGTCGGGTCACTGCCGTGTAAAGTGAGGTGTGTGTCATTCGCTTCTCTCCTCCCTAGAATAAAGAAGCAGAAAAAATGCATCACCCTCTTTTATTCGGCGTACACATCCAAACGGCGCGGCTAAATAGATTCCTGGCAAACACAAGCTGTGTTGACAGGAGAGATGAGCCACTGCTCCTGTCGCAGCTTGCCGAAGGCACAGAGCCGGGCCCGCGTTCAAAAAGCCGACAAAGCCGGCAGACTTGTTGCTACTGCCTCTGCCAACACACACCAACACACGCACGCACACCTGACGCAATATCTGCATCAAAGGCGGCCGTGTTGATCCTTTTACTATTTGAACAGGTGATTTCCATTTACATCTGCTGACTGTTTTGGCTTCTTGCCTTCTAGGAAGTCAACCTGTCAGGAGAGTCGCTCACACACTGCTAGTGGGTAGCACCTTCATTTAGTTATTGGACACATTTGTAGGAGCATCATTGAGATGCTACACTTTTCAAGGGGTACCAGTTTTATGTTTAGTTCGAAATATTTGGTGGCTGTTCTGGTGCTTTCAGCAGAGATGCATAATAATATTGTAATGCCTCCCGACGGCCTGTCTCTCAGATAGTGATTGTTGTGTAAATAAGACCGGAGGTGTGCCAGAACACCCTCAGGTCTTGGTGTGATTTGAACAATTTCCCTTTTTTAAATGCCACCATAAACGGATGGATGTTGAATGGAGACAACAGCAGCAAATACTTAACGTGATGGGAGGTGCCACGCATTCGCTAGGAGCGTCTCCCCCAATGCTGATGAAAAGCTGATCCTTTTCCCCCAATGTGCAGCATTGCATGTGTCAGAAATGACCAGCCTGGCAACGGATTTGCCTCTTGTATATTGTATTCACTTTCAGTTTATTTCCGTTAAATTAAGACTGCAAGAGGTGTCCTGGGTTGAAACCCGCCCACCACCTTTCCTGTTAGAGACCACATTCCAAAGACATGCAGGATCGGCTAATTGGTGTCTCAAAAATTGCTCTGTGCATGTGAGAGTAAGTGGTTGTGTGTCTTTATGTCTCCCTGTAATGACTGGTAAGCAATCGAGGGGGCACCCAGTTTCCCGCCCGATGCCAGCTGCGATTGACACCAATTGTCGGCTCCCCTCTAAGGATAAGCCGTATATAAGGTGGCTGGATGGGTGGAAAACTTATTTTTTGTTGTAATAAATAATTACAACATATATATTTGATTCCGCAAGCTCATTAAAAGATGAAATAAAGATTATTCTTTTTTTCAATTTAAAAGTGGCACTCCTGGGGAAAAGTATCAGATGTAGGTTGGGATGCATTTGTAACGTGTTATATTAATCAGTCCCCCACATTTCCACTACGACAAATGGAACCTCTAAAAGCGGGACTGTGAAGCGGCCGGCACTCCGGGGCAACTTCCTCTCCCCCTCCTCTCCCCCCCTCCCCCACTGCTTGATTCTACCAGGAGCCGTAATTACCGATGTCCTGCAAACCCCTCAACCTGACTTCATTCAAGGCCCAAAGCCGTTTCCTTAATCAATGCTAGTAGGGGTCTGGCTTCTGGTTGGCTTCTGTGTTTTATGTCAGTGTTACAGAAGATGATCTCACTTTGATGTTGGGTTTGTAAATTGCCGTATGCTGTCCGCCGTGAAGGCTTCATGTGAATGTTAGTTTTGCGTTTTATGCACATGACTCGGGCGAAAAACACCCGACTAAATCTAATTTCCTTTTCCCGCCCTTATGTTGCTGTCCACATCCCTGCCGACACGTCAGAGGGGTACGGAGGGGTTTTGGAAGTCGGTGGCTCGTTATGTTCCTCGGGAGCCGACAGAGATGAGAATCCTCAATCCCTACTTCATCCAGGAGGCCGCCTTCCAGTTCATTGGCCTGCCCTTCAACAATGGCCTCATGGGCAAAGGGGTAAGACGCATACAGGCATCAATGCCACAAAGTCTTGAAAAGGAAATGCAGAATTTAGATTTTCTAGGATGTGCCCTTTTATCTGTGTTTCTAAAGAAAAGGAGAATGGAAGGAATTTTAAAATAGAAAACACTTCCTGAGTTTTGCAGAACTCTAGTTCTATTGTTGTTGTTCATTTGAAGTTGATGCTTTGCTCGTGGAAAACGTTCACGTCGACCCGAGAAGCCAGAACCCAAACCAGTTGTTGACCAGCAACTGGAGTACAATGCAGTCCAATATAAAGATGGTGTGTTTATCCATGTATTATTAAGTTGGTGTTTTTTTTGGAAAATAAGAAGGAATATTGTTGGAGAAAAGTGTATTACCGTAGCGATGCCCTCTGGGGCCGCCAGAACACCCCTGCATGAACTCCACGTAACATGTGTTCAACATGTGGGCATCTGGCGTGTGTGTTGGCCATTTGTGTTTGGGTGTTTTGTAGTGATGTCTCACACAACACTTGCTCGGGGGTTGTATGATTTGGCACATTCTTTCCCCAGAACACTTTCCTGTCCCTCTCGTGACCATCATAGTTTATGTTTGTGGAAATTAATGAGGAGGCCTATTTGTTATCCTAGTGTTTATGTTTAGTGTGTTTGTGAATGTGTATGTAAATGAATCTGTATTAGAAGACGCAGTAGGGGGCTGGCCAGCTGCTGGAACAGCTCCACCTACCCTGAGGGCTGCAAATCAGGCTAATGATTTAAATGGGGCCTCCCTCTGCTCTTTCTTCTGCACCCACTTTTTTTTTCCAACATACACACTACCACCCCCCCCCCCCCAGATCTCTGGCTGCCCCTCGGCGGTTAGGAAGCACAGTTCAACCCCGTAGATCGCGGTGTCGTAGCAGGGGTCCCGTAACAGGTAATCACCAAGTGCTCAAAACCAGTTAGCCGCGGTGGAGCAGAACAAAGACAGAGGCACAAAGGAGGCAGGGGGGGTTGGTCAGCAGATACATGAGAGGGATCAGGACATGTGTCTCTGAACTTGTGTCAGAAATCATGTCAGCTTTTGAAATTGTCTGAAAATGACACTGCACTTGCTTTTGTCAACTTGAATACCTCCAGTGGTATAAATCCTTCTTTTGATGTGTCAACAAATGTTCCTTGTAGGGTTTTTGCCTCTGAATGTCGAATAGCCTGTACCTCTGTTTTTCTCCCCCAACTAAAGAACATTCCGACTTTGGGAACAGTTGCCATAACGATGGCACTGCATAACTGCGACGAGGTGGCTGTGGCTGGTTTCGGCTACGACATGATGAAGCCGCATGCGCCTCTGCACTACTACGAGTCGGTCAAGATGTCTGCCATTAAAGAGGTGAGTGCACGAGCACGGCGCTGTCTGGTGTGTTTTCATGGTGGCAAGAAATCTTGGTTTTGTTCTAAAAAGTTGGCACATTTGAAAGTTGGCAAGTTGACCACAGCTCCTGTGGAGGCGAGGGAGGGGACAGGTGAACTGGCCTACAGCCAAACTGCAATCACTACAAAGCCTTTGCGGTTTAGTTGTTCGGTTCAATTCATCCAACGACAATTGATAAGCAGTTGAAACATTGTGGCGTTCCACTAAAATGTTTCTCCTGCTCATCAGCTCCTTGTTTTCTTTTTTAAAGGGGTACTTTAAATATGAATTTATTGGCAGGCTCGTTGGTGCTGTTAATACTGTGAAGCTGGGAGGAAAAGTGTCTGCTTAAGCTAAATGTAATAGTGGTACCCACCGCTGTAGTTTGTGCATAATGGGCATGTAACAGTATCAGAAGCATTTTGGCAATGCTTGCGTATCACCACGGCTTTGTTTATTGTACACCTGCAAACGTACTAACCAGAAACTAAATGATAAACTAAAACTTTAACAAAATTGAAGTGAGTAAATTAGAGTTAACGGTACAAAAGTGTAGGTGTAAAATAAGTGCATTTATTTGTTAATTAGTGGGGTTTGAATGAAGAACATGAACACAGAATACAGCAAATTCTGGACTTAATGAAATAAAAACTACAACAGAGGAATGAAATCTGGTCTCCCCCAGACTGAAGTGGCACTGGTCTTCCATCATTCTCTGTGTCCACATGTCCTGCATGACGGATCTCCTTCCCCTCCATCGGTCAAGTCTTCCTCTTGGTGTTTACACCGAAACTCGGACGCGGAATCAAAGATGTCGCCTGTGTGCTGACGCGTGTAAACCATGAGCTCAGTATGATGATGACGCCTTTCTAAACCTTTTTGGCATTCGTTATTATCATCATCAACATTGTCATCAGCCACACATGGCTAATAATGGAAACACTTTTTGTTTGGAACGCTCTGGGGCCACTTGAGCATATAGAACCGTATTCTATTATCTTGGTATTGTTTTACTGCGTCAGAGAAGGAGCTAGTTTCCAATGTGGACAGATGCTTTAAAGCTCCACGGACACTTTAATTAGATAAGAAACGCATGATGAAATGTCACCAGCCCTGTTAAAGAGTGTGGTGCTACTGAGGTCATCTGGTGTTGCAGAATGTGGTGCTCCATTTTTCTAGATTCTGTTAACTTATAAGTGATCAAACATGAAGACAAATTTATTAAGTTAAAACTACCATGATCAATACCTTTTTTTATTTATTTATTTTTTATTTTTGTTTTTGTATATATCAACAATGGATCAAAAATATTACTTGTACGTGACTGAGGCTGCTCCTCAATTCAGTCCACTGCTCGGCTCCAAAAGCAGAAAGACTGGTGGAACGTAATGGAGCATTTATCAGCTGATGTAGCAAATATTCCCCCCGGATGTTGAAGAAAACTGGATAAGTGAAGAGGCGAGAGAAACGACTCCACTAACTGAAGTGGAGATAATGTGCTATTGTGGACGGTGACCGTAATTAACAAGCAGAAGCATTAAGACAAAACAAACTAAGGCCCAATTAGCTCCCCATCTGACGTCTCCTCGTCCTCCTACAACTAAGGAGACTGCTGGTGCTGCATTAACTACAGAACAAATTGGGAAACGACTTCATTTTGGATGTCCGTTCGCAGGCCAGTGAGCTCGTTAGCGAGCCGCGTGTAACCTGGGAGGGTCAACAACGCACAGTCTGGATGCTAAACACGTTCTGTCCTGCACTTGTAAGCCAACCAGCGCTCACTTTTTAGGTGTCTCTGAGCCCAAGCCAGCTCAGCTGTCAAACAAATGGATTTCCAATAATAATTTAAATAGAACTTAACATGTTTTGACTGCAAAAATGCATTTCAGAGGGACTGAGGATATTACAGCCCTGTTTCTTACATTAACGTTGAATGTAATTGTGGCTGATTGTTTGATCCTTTTGTCCAACTGGGAATCGTACCACGTATTGTGATACGAGGTCCGATGCAGTCAGCCCTAGCGTTTTTGCTCTTGAGCCGGATGGCTCATAGGCAGCTGCAGGGAAAACCCTCTATGTATCCACCGTTTTTTTCTTTTTCTTTTTCTCCTTCATATTCCTACATCCACCCTTTGCCTCCTTATTTTGCTCTCAGGATGTTCCTCTGTCTCTGCATCCCAAAGCAGGAACCACCGGCTCTTGTTACATTTCGCCTTACTCGGTCGGTCTGATTGCTCATATTTATGCACTCATGAACACCCACAGACGCTACGAGAAGGAAATCCTAAACCTACAGGTTCTAGTGCCTTTAGGAGAAGTTCTGCTGAATGCAATAATCATTGGGGTATGTTATTGTGTCTCAAGGACTTTTTTTTTCTTCCAATTTTCCCACAGTCATGGACACACAACATATCCAAGGAGAAGGAGTTCCTTCGTAAGCTGGTGAAGGCCAACATCATCACAGACCTGACCAACGGCATCTGAGTTTACAGTCTCCCTCTGCCTTCCCCAAAGGACCACAAAACAGGAAACCGTGGAAACGGGTCGACTGCAGGTGGCCTGAACGCTGTCTGGGTTTTTCATATTAAAGGAGATTATAAAAAAAAATCAAAAAGAATACAGTCCTAGGAGGGTTTCTGTGGAGTGATGCACACCTGTGCCTTCTGAACCGAACAGTCCTGCAAAGTTAAAGCAGGGAGCGGAGAGGGTGGACTGGATCTGCCCGAAGTACCGCGTGAAGGCATCGTAAAGCGTAGAGGAGACATGTTGGCGTACTGGCGTCAGGATTCAGCTCGACCCACTAACTAACTCGATGAAGGCACAGAAGAGAAGGCTGTTAGCGGGAGTATTCGCAGTGCCAAACGTACCTCGTACACGGGAGAGGCTGTCTTCCGCCTTTTGCTGCCTGAATGTATCCACTCTCTTCAGTGTAAATATCAGATGTTTTTACTGTGCTTTTCGCACAGCTGCAGCAGCACCTCTCCCCCTGTCAATTTAATATATATATATTTTTTTTTAAAGCAAAGATCCAAAATAACCCAATGGCCGGGCCAGGTAACGGGCGATATATCAGTAAGGCTCACCAGCGAAACAAGGGTGGTGTCACTTTGACACACTAAAAGTTTGATGTATTGATTTCTTTTTCTTAAGGCCTTTGTCTACAAGAAAGCAAAGAGCAGGTTATTTCGGCTTCACTCAGACCGGCAGTGTCCCCAACGTGTCTGTTCATATCGCATGAGAGCTAGATGGAAAACATCAGGCTTTCCAAGAGGCTCAATGCATCAAATAGCAGTGAAATGCTCATCAGAAGAACGTATATATTTATTATTTTGGTCATTTTAGTCATCACTTCATCAGACAAACGTGTCCGGATCAAGGAGAGCTGACTCTGTGCGTCCATCCCTCCAATCTCCCATTGCTGCAGATTTTTTTTTGTTCTTCAGTAAATGGTGTAATCTTGGCGAATGGAATCATTTTATATATATATATATATATTTGGTTTAAGGCACATTTTATTGTTATTGTACGTCTCACCGTTGTTGTCACAGACAGGCAACTTTCTGTTGCAAAAAAAGTTAGTGTTTTCTTTTAATTTCACCGCCGTGTGTGTCCTCCGAGTTGGCATCATCTTCAAGTTACTGGTGGATGCAGTGTTCCTAAAACCAAATGACACAGCTGAGTCAATGAATTCTGTATTAAACCTCATTAGACTGCAGCACTACACTTGTGTGCTGCGTGTATTTCTTTAAATGGAGAGGATCTACGTGGTGTTCCCGTGCTCACCGGGCCTTTTGCACTTTGCAGAGAAAGATGCATAGAAAAGTTCAGTATTATTCATTTAAACGTTTTTGATTTAACGCCCCCAAAGAAAAATGTTCGTAAACGAATGAATGCGATCATCTTTATATGGTGACGGTGCATTTTAAAACTGCTTTACCGCGGCAGGTTTTGTTTTGCAGTTTTTGTCAGTTGACAATTCAAAAAGGTTTTCACCCATTTCATGTTCCTACTTCTTCTGAAATGCATATTTACTGTACATTGTCCACACAAGTTCCCTTTTAATACTCTCAATCTGTCCGTTGCTGCTGTTGCATCAGTTACATTGGGCCACATGTTCCTGATCTAGATTACTTTTCACCAACATGGATTGTGCAGGTGTCCCACCTTCCCTCTTAGGAACGGCTCCAGGGAGTCTCAAGGGAGGGATCAGTTTTTTTGTTGAGGGCAAAGGGACACGGGACAGCCGACCATTGCACCATCGAGAGGCGCTCTCAGTGCCTTACATCACTTGAAGACTAGCGAGGGGTTTAACGTGAGAAAGTAGCGGCAGCTGATGACGAATGTAGACTCTGCGCCGGGTCAGGACTGCTCACATCTCATTTCTCTCACATGGGACCAGCGCATTTCATATCCGAGCTGTGTGTGTGTGTATATAAATATATATAATATTATATACAGCATAAGAAGACTTGAGGCCTCATGCTGGTGGTTGTGCGGTTTAGCTCATGAACTACATAATCAAGTTTCCTTTTTTTTCATGTTTTTCTTTGGCCATGGTTGCCACAAACATTGCTGGTCAGGTTTTTTTTTCATGGTACATATCACTTTACTCGCCATAAATAGCACGGTGAAAACCGTTGTTGGTCTGACTGATAAATTGAGTGGCACAAGGCACAATGAGTTGGGCTGCCTTCCTCTACAGCTACAATTTCAATTTGATTATTTTTTTTAATCAGACTCTGGTGAGCCCCCGTTGCCTTTTATGGAAGTGAAATGCCACATCACTGGATCCGCTCTTTAATGCTTGAATCTTAGTGCATCCTTGAATGCAAGGAGACTTCAAAACTGGTCCCTGCTAAGTGCTGCTGGGCCACATCACTATAATGCATCGTTATCTAGCAAAAAGGCTTGATTTATAGTGCTCCAAAATCATTTTCAAGCATGGACTGTCTGGAAATCAATCAAAAGTCCCCTAGTATGTTTTAGTCATTACTTTGGCAAAATATGTGTATTCGGTGGGATAAAACATGCCAAACCATCAGTATCGCATTTAAAGCTTTGTGACTAAGCACACCCTCAGTTCTGTTTATTTTCTTTTTCTGGGTTATGAAGTTGTAAGCATGCTGGAGGAGTTCAAAGGGATTGGACCCAAATCGCCTGAGCTTCATAACCTGCTCATGTTAAAGCAGAATGTATTTGCTTTTGTCATTCATATTTATGAGCATTTTTTTTTACTTTACATTCCACCATCAAAGGAAGTTATTGTGACCAAAAGTGTGTCTGTTTTATTTTTTTCTATACAGTTATGAATGGCTTTCTGTAACTCAATAAATACGTTTGTAATGGATATTTGCCCGTGCATGTGGTTTCTATCTTTTGACACTTTTTTGTATCTACATATTTCTGTACACTAAATGTTCAGTATTTATAGTAAATCCTACCTGCAGAGCCAAAGGACATCTTTTTTCAATCCTCCATCTACCAGACTTCCTCCCTAATGTCCTTTTTTTCCTCCTGTGTGTTTATGATGGTCCCACTTTGTGTCCTTCCCCCACTGTCTTTTCTTCCAAGCTCACCTCACCCACTCCATCCTTGTTTTTTTTTCTACATTTCTTTCTCTTCACCTGTTTAACTCGGGGCTGAACTTGTTTCATTGCTGTAGACGAGAGGGACCCATTTATGACCTGTGTTGAGGACACACACACACACACACACACAGGCTAGTCAGCTGCAGCGGTGAATCTCTCACTCTCACACATCATAAAATCGTGCACCAGAGGAGGCTTGCTGAGGAGGAGAACGAGCCGGCCGTCCAGCTGTGGCTGCTGTAAGTCCGTGTATGTGAGGAGGAGGAGGAGGAGGAGGAGACGCTGAAGGCCCTTAAAGCGCCGCGTGACTCTCCCATCGTGCTGTTAACGGGGTTCCAGAAACGCATGGCCCCTCCCTTAAGTCACGCCTCGCCGATCACCCGAACTCTTTTGCTCGGGCTGCTTTGACTCCACGGGTTTGCTGACCTCCACAGGGCGGGGTCGCAGGCTCGCTCCCTCGCAGCAGGGGGATATTTGCCACCTGGGATATCCCGGCGCAGCTGGACCGGCCGACCGGTTGGTCCTTACAGCAGAATGAGCACGCCTGCGCCTCTTCAGCTCGCCGGCCTTTTATTCCCTGCGACAGGTTTCCCGCCCCGCCTCCTCTCGGTAGGATTGGAGCGGAGGGGCCGCGACCTCCGAGGCCTGAAATTTAAACTCGTAAAAAAAAAAGAGTTTGAACACAGAGGGAAAACGCCCATTGAGGCACGTATTTGTTTTCCCTGTGTTTACTTATTGTTGGGTCAGCCGACATGAAGGGAAACAACATTCCCTTCTTTACACCGCGTCCCCCATTCTGTCAGCGTACCTTTGTCTACTTGTGACACACCTGCTGGCACCTGTAGCGCTAAAGGGCTTTGATCTCGTCCCTTCGCTCTCTCAGGTCGTTCAACAATCACTGCTAATGAATATCGATAGTTTCATAATGACTCCTGTTCGAGAGATCGCAGTAAATCGTTTAAAGATAACGACATGTCGCTGTCGGTGTTTTTCCGATGGTCCTTCCCGCCTCAGATGGAAACTCGCTCGCACGGCTCAGAGGCACGAAGCAGGTGCGAAACATCTGCAAGTTGGAAAACACGTCTGAGTCAGCTGTGTGGCCTTTAGGAGGAAGGTCGAGTAGGAGGACATACAAAGACATTTTCTTGACAACATTGGCAAAATGCCTTTTAAAACAACGGCAATAACATTTAGCCAATTGACCATTTTAATGTCTGGAACTATTCTATTAGTGTGTCCAAACTTGTAACTAAATTACATTTATAGATTGATATATTATTTTTATTTGATTATCTCTATAGTCCAGAAATGTGCCAAATTGATATAAAACAGATTAATATAGACTCCAGCATCTTGGCCCTTTAATGGCTGTCAATGTGCGTAAGTCACGTGATCTTCATAAGTAAACACAGCTGAACTTCTTCAGCCGATCTGCCACTAAAGAGTAAGGTTTCTTTGTCAGGCGCTGTTTGAATATTAATTTGGGTTTGAACTTGCTTGCGCTTGACAACTGGGCAAAGGCCATCTTCTGATGAAGGTCATGGGGCAGGACTGAAGGCTCGTAGCAGCGCCTATGATTACCTTTTACGAGGTTTTAGAAGTGTAACGTAACACGCTTGTATAAGTATTGATTTATATCAAGAAAGGCAGAAAATTGTCTCATTGGAAAAGCTGCATCCAGTGATTCTCTGACTTTAACTGAGGCGTCACGATGAGTCATGAGTTTGACTCAGGCATCTCCTTTATGTCGCGTTTCAATGAATTGTATGAACTGTTTATCTGCCACCATCATCAGGCCAAATGCTCGTCATCCTTAGCTTTGGGTTTTTCATTTGCCACACATTTAGCTTAGCCTAGTTTTTCCTCCGTTTAGCCCCACAGAGCCACGATGGCCGTGGACTCTTAGTCCTGTTGCTTAACGCCAAACTCCTCACAATCTGATCAGTCAACTTATCCTTAAAACGAGGCCGAAGACCGAGAGACACAATGTTGTGTATTCTGCTCAGTCTCCATCCACCCACATAATAACGCCTCTAATCAAGCCATGTGCCGACACTTTGCTTTATGATTTGTTTGTACGAACGCCTGCTGGAACGCGGCTCGGAAATGCTCTGATGAAATGTAAATTACAGCAGATTTATACGCGGTTCATTCACTTGTTTGAGCTAATATGGAAACACGTTGTTATGGAGGTCACTGTTTTGCAGCTAGAGTATGACTGTGTCCCACAAATTTGGCTTTGTTTTACAGATTTAGCCTGAGGGCTGCAGACTGCAGTGTGCTGCATGAGGGGAGCTCCCACTAGAAAAGTGAAAACAAACTTTTAAAAACTGCAACCGGCCCAAGAAAGGAAAAGCACCTTCAGGTGCAGGGAGCAGAGAAAAGATGCACTTTGACTCGACCTCCAGAAGAAACCAGAGAAACAGATTTTGAAATACCTTTTAATCACATCTGGAAAAGTTACTCCTTTCTGTCTCACCCTTCTTCTATTAGCATCACCACCAGAAATCAAAACCACCCCCCTATTCCCTGGAAACAGCACAGCACAGCACAAACAAACAAACAAACAAACAAACGATACACATAGAAACACGTTTTATCTTGCTGTTGAAGAATTTCCTCAGAAATCCAGATGTGTATTCTAACAAGCCAATCGAATGCTCCACAACAGCCGCCATGTTGAGGCAAATCTGTTTGTGTGTGTGTGTGTGTGTGTGTGTGTGTGTGTGTGTGCGAGCTGGAGATACTGTATACGTGTGTTGTGCTTGCACGGGGTTTAACTGTGGTTGTACAGACCTTGTCATGCTGCAAATCCCTCTCACAATGCCAAACAAGTTCATCGCCATTGCTCACAATGATGGATGATGTAGACACACTTGTTAAATTTGTGGCCTTGTTCGCAGCGAGGAGCCGGCGACTCAAACTCTGCCTGCCGACTGCCAGTTCACTCAGTGATTCATTTCACTGGGGGACATTTTTCTCCCTGGAGATTTACTGTCAGATTTTGGGCAACCGACGCTTTTTGGCAGCCGAGTCACTTTGATGTGTGTGATAATGTGCGTTTAAGGAGCGTATATAAATCATGTTCCCGGGTAATAAGAAGGGAGAACAAGTTCTACCAAGCTTTCTTTCACACATACCGGACCTCAACCGGTCCACAAATATGACATCTTTAGGATCCTGGCAGGTCTCTCTTCCCTCATGTTGTTATCGAGCTCCTCCTTATTGTTTGACGGTACATTCCTGCATGTCATGCACCTCAGCTGTGTGCATTGGTTGCCTTGTTGCTCTCTATTAATAGCGCCGAGACAGAGACCAGGGATCCTCCCTGCATTTGTCTCCGCCTCGGCGTGAAGAGTGGGCCCGGAGAAGAACGCCGAGGAGCTGTTTACCCAGCCTTTGTGCTCGCCGGGCCTCAGTGTTTGCCCTGCAGGGAGTGCCTCAGCCGGAGGGCCTTTCCGTGAAACCGAGGGTAGGTGGGAGGAGTGGGACGGTATAGGACAAAACGAGACAAACCTGCAAAGTGGAGGCCTGAATGGTAGCCAGAGGTCCGTAGGTTTTTACAGGAGAGACCTTCACTCACTTCCAGTGCTCGCTTTGCCGATCCTTCAAGTGCGACAGCAGGTGACACGTTCTGGTAAAGAGGTCGCGAAGCAGGGCAGGAGGGTGGGGGTGGAGGGGCCTACAGGTGAGAGTGATAAATCAATCATACATCGACCTACAGGCCCGAAAGGCCAGTGGCCACCTGGACCAGAGCCTCTGTTTGAAGTCAGGAATCAGGAACATTTATTGCCAAAGTATGTTGGACATATGAGGAATTTGACATGGCGGGCGGTGCAGAGCATTGGACAATGAGACGATGGACAACAAGACAAATAACGCTGTGGCTGAACAAGTGGCATGTTCATACTTGGGCCTATTGATGGAAAGCCAATTAATAACGAAACCCAAAACAAACCAACCAATGACAAAATGATACAAATTGGCCACAATGACACACAGGCTTCCTCTGTTGTTGTTTTGTGTCTCTTTCAGTCCGTACCCAGTGGGGGGCATTGTCTCATGATGCCTGTGTGTCCATCCTTACCTGCACTGTGTGCGCGCACCGACAGCGGAAATAAAGAGGAACGCTGGATATTTATGAGTCAGGGAATGTAAACACTGAAGGACGGATTACCACCGTGTTCCTGCCACCGGATCGCGTTTCCAGAAAAAGATCCACGACCGTCCTATCCCCTCTCTTCCTCCCTCCGTCCCTCCCTCCTCCTGCAGGGCAGGAACAAAAAGACATTTGAGCTATGTCGATGGGGAAGACAAATCACAGCACTTTGATCAGCGGCCGCCGCGCTCCGGTTTCACCAAGTGTCTGACAGGCGGAGCGGCGCGCCGTGTTTACGCACAGCCTGCCGTCCCGCGAGCCACTGCGGACTGGCCTAGTAGACTCCCGAGAGGACACCGCGCAACCGGACCCCTGAGACCACAGTAAGAGAGTTTAAGAGAAACGGAAAACAAAGGAGAAGTTTGTTTGGAGACGCGTTTGTTTTAAAGAAACGTTTTCCTTCCGACGGAGCAGCGCAGTTTTCTCCCAGTTTGGACTTAACGTTCCAGCTGGCGCGTAAAAGCAGAAGGAAACCAGACTTTTCTGTCCTAAATCGGGTCACCGTGCGCGACGTGCGATGGCTGTATCGACCTCGACGCCTTAACGTGACGCGGAACACGCTGTGGGACATTTCCCGCGGTGTTATTTACTCATTAACCACAGGAGCTGTTTTGGGGCAAGACCGAACAGGTTACTGGAGGGAGGAAGAGGGGAGTCATGCCTGAAAAACTGGCTTCATTTCATTAAACGATGGTTAGACGTGAGTAAGACAGCACGTGAGGACACACATTTCACCCGTATGAGTGTTTGAATGAATCTCCTCGCCGTGTTTCAGTGTGTGTGTCACCGCAAACAAATTACCTGCCTGGCTTTTATTCACTCGTGTATTCCCTTTATTCCCTGCTGTCGTTTGACATGATTGAATCCGTGTGCCACATGTCCATCTTAACAGACATTTGGTCTCGTATTTCTTTCTTGACGCATATATTTAAACATTAAAAACACGTTTGAGACAACTTAATTCGCTTTCAGTGGAGTTAGGTTTCAGGATTTTCCTGAAAAACATAAGAGGTAATTGATTTATTCAAACATTTGTATTTGACATCTTTGGGACTTTTGGTATAAATGTCTCTATTATCCGTTATTACCTGGAGAGATGGATAACATGACTTCAGCTCGCAGCTCTGTGTATTCACCCCCCCTCTCCTATTTGTCCAGGCTGCTGAGACCCTCCGCGCAACACTGACAGGAGACGGGCCGGTGGGGGGGAGGGAGGGAGGGAGGGGGAAGGATTTTGGCCGCATAAAAAAAAAAAAAACCCGAGGAGGAGGCGCCTCTTGCGTTGAAGCAGAACCGCTTTAGATGGATTCTTCATGTTTGCTTCAGCCGCAGTGGAGACAGCCTGCTGTGAACACTCACGAGCCGTGACATCCGGGCGTCCGACATGGCACACCGCGGCGCATGGATAGCCCACAACATGAGCTGCGCCCAGCGGGGAAGGAGCGGCTCTCCTGTCCCGTCCGGCACGCACTTGGAGAGGGTTGCGCGCGGGGAAGCTGGTAAGGCGCCCTTATAGGTTCTTTTGAACTGTCTATTTGGATTTAAAACCCGTTTAGAGGATTATTGTTGGAGATCTTTATGTGTGGCTGTCAAAGCGGACCTGCGTCCTTCTTGTCTTCTGTGTTTGCTGTGACAACACTGAAACGGCTGTTTGATCAGTGATTTCCTTTCACATCAGCGGCTTTTTTTTTTTGCTGAGCACCAAAACCTCCCTGCACGCACCTGCCAGCTGTTCTATTCCCCCTCTGACTCTGGGTGTCATTATGTGACCCGCACCGGGTTTAGACATCATTTTGGAGCGTTTCTGGAATGCAGTGATTGGAGGAGGATGGTGGAGCAGAGCGTTGTCAGTAGTTTATGAAGTGAACTTGTGTTCGTAAGAGGCCGGGAGGTGGCTCTGAATTGTGGAAAACAAGAAATCAAAGTGTGTGTGTGTGTGCGCGCGTGTGTGTGCGCGTGCTCTTATGGATGAGGAGGAAATGGTGGCAGTCAGGAAGTCTTCCAGTGTGACCCTCCTCTGTGGTGGGCTGCACATCTAAATATCAAAGGTCTGGACACACACACACACACACACACGCATACACACACACACACACACACACACACACACACACACACACACACATTCTGCTGCGTCCATCCCCCTCCCCCTCTGAGGGGATCAGGCGCAGATCAAGTCGTTTAAGCTTCAGGTGTTTTGACGTGCTTGAAGTCGAACACTCTCAGTCGCAGATGAAACTTTTGATTTGGGAACAAATCAAAACAAGGATGATCCTGAACTCTGGGGTTTTATCTTTGGTACCCGGAGCTCCAGTTTCTCTGTCCCCAAATGTGCAATTCACCCTCAACAAGATGTAAATGAAAGTGCACGATCCATCGTTGGACTTTCATGCTTCCTCTCTGACTCAATGGCCGACTGAGTCACCTCCATATAATGTCCGAGGACGGCGGGCCTCTGATCTTCAGAGTTGAATCATGCTTTTAAACTCTCATCCTCTCAATGTGTTTGCGGGGGAGGGCTTTGGCATCTCCCGGGACCTGTCACACACCCCCAACAGGCGTCCCCCACTCAATGGCTCTGAAATGGGTGAAAACATGTGGTGAAACAAGTTTGTTTCTCTTCACCGGTGTCGTTCAAAATCGCCCGTTGGTTCTCAGGCCGAACACGAGAGCTTGGCCTCTGCTTGGGGCATCTCGCGCTCCCCCGCCACGCCTTTCACTTCCTCCAGTCAAAGGTCACAGGGTCAGCGGCCCCTGCCGAGCGTCGGGTCCGGCGGGCCGCCGTGTTCTCCTCGCCAGCAGCCTCCTGATGTGTGGTCTGGTTTGTTTGAACTGGCATGTGGTTTCATGTGGGCCAGCGTGCTGTTTGTTAACTCTTTCTTGCTCTCGTGATGTTCTGTGGTTGCCGGTCGGACACATGGAGAGTTGGTGGACCCACTAGTGTTTGGAAATGACAGAATAAGTAACCGCACAACCTCTCATTCACAGACGCGTCCTCGTAAAGGTGTTTGGTTGGAAACATGCTGCTTGTCCTACTCGCCCTGTGGTCTTCATTACACACTAAGCTTTCAAATATGACTTGCATGTGCTTCCCTAAAGACTTTGAGCCATATTAATAATAAAACCCCGAAGATTGCATCTTTCTCGTCAAATTTGCCAAGAAAAACACAATACCTCACCTTGCAACCGAGGGGGATTGAATTCGGGGGGAAATTAAGAATCTACCAACAAATTCAGTTACTTTTAGAAATCATGAAATAGTCCAAAAAGAATAAAGAACAATATTTAGAACCAAATACTGTTGCATATCTTGGCTGACCTTGAATTTATTGATTTGAGAAGGAATCTTTTTGCTTTTCATGATGTGAGGGAAAATCACTGTGGGTTTTATGTTTGCATCGCAGTTTACTGCACCACTCAGTTCAAAGTGCAACTTTAAGCTGCGTCACATTGAACTTAACTCAAGCCATTTTTGCAATACCGTCACTTACTTTGACTATAAAAGAAAAAAGAAGCAACAAAGACAAAAGAAGCATCTCTAAAGAAGCGGCAGAAACGGAGGCAGAAACGAAATGAACGGTCTCGTTTTAACGGCGTCATCAAACAGGGTGACACGTTTCAACTCTGCAAGTGTATTTCTTTTATCATGCGGCAGTAAAAGGAGGTCACGGTCTCTAAGAGAGAGACGTGTGCGCTGCGCAGGGAGCCTCGGTGTGTAACGTTACTCTGGTTGTTTTGTCCGAGCACTAATGGAGAGAGTGCAATGAGAGAGATTGATTATGCAACCTGAAGGGCCACAGGGCAACTCCAATCTGGAAGCGCTTAGAGTCCGCAGCCAACCGCCGTGATTCCTTTAGGTCAAATTGGAGGAGGCATGATCTGACAAAAAGGAATTTCAATTTGTTAGATGTATGTCTTCAGACGAATGTCTCATGCTACTTATGTTTTCTAGGTCCTCGCATTTTGTGGCGGAGGACAATCTTGTGTAAGTACACGAAGGGAATTATTCTCTCTGATCTCGAATTGTTTTGTTGTCGTTAAGCATTTTGGCTTCTTCAAGTTCAAAGCAGCAGTTAATACTTTTTTGGAGCCGCTGATGAAACATAAAGCGAACTCCTGTCCTTATCGCAAAATCTCCCTCCTTGATACAAACTTTTCTCAAAACGCACAAGAATGTTAACTGGCACAGCTCTGTGTTTGTGTCTGTGGGAGTCTTTTTCAATACAATAAGCTGTATTCTTCTGAAATTAGCAGGTCAGATTCATTAATCATAGCGTCTGAGGGCTGCTTTGAACTATCAGGCCAGGTCATTAAACGCAGCCTGTCTGGGGCGCGAGCGGGCGACACGGAAACACTTTGGAGAGCGCTGGTTCACCCACAAGACACACTAATAATGACCAGTGTGTGTGTGTGTGTGTGTGTCACAGATGGCCACGTTTCTGAGTTCCATACTCTCGGCCCAGTGTGGGCTTAATTTGGAGAAATAACAACATAAGATGGGAGCAGGAAAAGGTCGTGAGGGTGGGAGAGGCGACTTTTAATGTGTGACTGTGTCGGCCTGTAACAGGGTTTTCTATAAAAAGGGAGGAGTTCTGTGTGTGTGTTTGCCTGCGTGCATGTCTGCACAAAGCCAATACGTTGAGGCTATTTCAGTTCCAGAAAGTGTGTTGAAAAGAAAGACTGGGTGAGACCGAGAGGCCGAGAGGCAGATTCTTTCTGTGCCTGACGTGTGGTTTCTGTCCCTCTATCTTCATCCCGTTCCATTTCTTTCCCTCTGTCGTCTCCGCAACCTTTTAACTGCCGTCGCTTTCGCAAACACCGGAAAAGTGAAATCCTACAACCTGACCGGCGCTCTAACGCGGATAAAGTGTGTTCCCATTTAAGGTGAGGCTCACCCAAGCGCTCTCCCTTTCAAAACCAACTTAATCAGGCAGGAATTTGGGTTATTAGGGTCAGGGACGCTGGGGGGAAACCGCCACGGCGAGAAAGCTCCAGACGGCGAGGACCCAGATGTGTCGCATCAGGAGACTATCTTCATCTCCGCACTCATGGGAAAACTGATCTGTCTAATCCGGCTGATTGTGTCACGAGACTCTTAAATCAATTGTACTGTGGGTTTCTTCGTGGATAATTAGCGCTAACTGCGCGTTAGCTGAAGTTTCCACTGTCCCTGTAAGCGTAATCGCGTGGAGGCCTTTGGGGAAGGTACAGCTGATGCGGAAAATGAACAGCAGGTTCATTACAATTCGTACTGCAAACAGTGATGCAAAAGATGCTCAAATCCTCGGCGCGGAGCCAAGAGGGGAACTCCAGAGTTGGGTCATAGCTCTCTGAGAGTTTGTCTCTACAAGTGACCCCCTGCACTTCAGATGTGGTGCTTTGAGACATTGTTAATATAAACATGAGGATTAGCGCAAGTTTAAAACTAATTCCGGAACCACAGGAATTGACCATTTAAGGAGAAATAAAGGCATTACCAGGTCTACCATTTTTTTTTTTGCAATTTTGCTATATAAAGGAGATGAGCACATTAACGTCATAACCATCAATACATTAACAGGTTACAAGGACTCCAAGCTAACGTCATACATGGTGGAGGACTGACTGTAGATCAGTTTCACTTCTATTTGAAATATTATGTTGATGGTTGAATGCCTATAGTACCTCTACCGACAACAGTGACCGCTTTTATTTGGCAAATCAACCAAAGTATAAAATCAGGAATGTATTCACAAATACGTCCTGTTATATATATATATATATGTATATTTTGTGCTGTGAACGCTGTTGCATCCTCAGCCCTGTGACGGTTTGTCCATAGCAGCTCCGCGTTGAGAACTTCTTTCCTGAGACGATGACAGCAGCTCGTTCTCTCTCTCTCTCTCCTTGTCCCTCCTTTCCCTCTGGTTGCAGTGATAATGGCATCAGGGATGCAGCTCGGGGTAAATTTGCTGGACACAGACGACACTTTAATGCCCTGTGGAAACTCATATTTCACAGAGCTTGTTGTGACCCGCTGATTCCGCGATTTGATGACCCGCCGTGATTCACCAAAGCAACTTCTGGCAACTTAAACTTGTTACCCACTGAAATGGCTTCCTTTATCCCCCTAAACAACGATGCACACTTACAGAGCTCATCTCTTCAGTGTGGTGAGGATGAAGGATCAGCCGAGTAAATCACTGATCCCATGGGTTTATCATACTGCCATCAATAGGTTTGCCACTGATAGGTACTTTTATGAGGTCGAGGTGGGAGGGAATGCATGAAATATCTTTTGCCTTCCGTTTGCTGGTGCAGCAAAATAATATTTGGTACGTGTCTTACATCTGCATGTATTTACTTTCTTTGTTTGACTACATGAGAGCAACCAGCTGTGAGCACATCATAGACATCTTATCATGTGATGAAGCTCATGTGCTGAACATGTTAGTCATTTGGAGGCGTCTGTCTGATGAGGTTCAATATTCACTCTCCTTTTGCTCTATTTTGGTCTTCACCCCGGGGGGAAATATCTGGGTCCTTAGCTGCTAAATGCTCCATTGTGTTCCTCATCTAGTTTCAATGGCTGTTGGAAACGGCCGCTAGCTGCAGCACGGAAACAGTCGGATGAGAGTGGTGAGAGGAAAGCAGAACGACGTGCTTGGAGACATTGAAACGTGCCATGAAGCCGAGGGGGAACCGTAGCGTTAGGTGACCTTTCTCCATCTTTCCCATTTCTGTGTTTAAAAAGCGTTCATGATTGATGACTCATACTTTTAAAATCATGAAATACTACAATTTGAATCAATCATTTAGATTTACAATATTATAAATCGTTCAATCCTCACATTTCGAAAACTGTATTTTTACACAATGTTGCTTGCTAAATTAGTAAACGTTTAATGATAAAAAAAAATGTTCTGGAGTCTCTTGCAGTGTAGGATTCATCGTCTGTGGATTTCAAGGCATCCGTCCAACAGTTGAGATATTTCCGTCTGGACCAGACCGTCATTAATAGATGGAGTCAAACTCACCTCTGTTACTCTAATAATAATACTAATCTGTCAGACACCCTGCTCCTGACAGATTATTCCTCTGCATGTTTTCTGTCTCATACTGGCCTGAATGAAGCTCAGACGCCTTCAGGCGCTGACGTCGTCAGTCAGTTAATAAAACCTCCTGGTGGGAGAAACAAGAGGAGTGAAGTCATACAGATTCATTCCTCTCTTCACCTTCCTCCTGGCTGTGCGGTGTCCGCACATACGATTGGTCATCTCCCCCAGTGTGCGATGCGTGTGTTGCTTTAGAGAATGTGACAAAGATGTTTCTCTTGTTTCTTTTTTTTGAGAAAGGATTACGAGAAAAAGGAAGCAGAATAAGTAGCAACTGGACAGAACAAAGCAGATGTGTGCACATATGTGGATGTTTGGGTGGGGGGCCTCCCCACCTATCTGAAGCGAGGCGTGGGACCTGCTCTCTGTTTCTCATTTCGCCGGCGCTCTGCGGTTTAAAAGCAGTGACAGGCCTCACAGTGGAAACTGGCACTAACGAGCAATTACATCCTGCCTGCCTGCCAGGGATTATGGGATTACAGACTGACCGGCCTTCAGTCCGCGCTCTCCTGCGGCACTCTCATTTGGTCATTCCCTCGCTTCCCTTTGTTCACCTTATCTCTGCTTCTAGACCGTTCAATGGTTCATTATCTTTTTCTCATTTTTCTGTCCTATGGACAATGACCAATTTTCTACTTTTTTATTCTGCTTTCTTGTATCATATGATTAAGAAAATTGTATCATCAAATTTTTCCATCACCCCTACTTAAGTTTTTTCTCCTGACTTTGTAGCGGTATCGCAAGGTTAAGGTGTGCCTTCCTTAACTGCTGGAGAATTACTTTTTATTTGAAAGATGGACATTTAACAAGAGCAAAATACATTTGATCTGTACGAAGCTTTGAATGAATCATTCTGGAGATGACGAATAGAAGGAGAGTGTGGGTTCAAGAGAAAGTGCAGCACAACCTGTTCCCTTAACGCCACATTAATGCCTAAAACAGTCTACTAGGAGCAGTGCAAAGAATGTGCCTCTTTCTCACGCACACGGATAAAAGACTTCAACAGGTCGGCATTGGATGAGTTGGGGCGACACCCTGAACGGACCGATGTCAATGGAACTGCGCAGGCGAGATTAAAGCAAAGTTGCACCACACGTTCCCCCCGCTGCTCTGGACGCATATATATGCAGCGCTGTGGGGCTCGTGTAAGTAAAGCAGATATCATCACGCTCTGTGGGACCTCCGCAGGTTTCTCCGTGTCTGGTAGTGATCAGACGGCTCTCCCGGTGTTCTGCCTTTTTCTCTCCTGCATCTCCTCTTACACTGCAGGTGTCTTTTATTGAGCCAGAGGTGATTTAGTCTGCTCTTGTTTTTCTGCAATCAGGCGCCGCAGTAGTGACAGGTTAAAGCTGCAGGTCAGATTATTTCACACACACACACACACACATGCGCTCACGCCGGAGAACAGAGTGTGTCTCTAATAGGAGGCCATTAGTAGACGAAAAAAAACCCCGCTGCTGAGCTTGGAGTTTTCTTTCTTTCACTCTGAATGTATTCATTTTGTATTACAAAGTGAGAGGTTTATGGAGGCTTTGTGCACTATAGGGGGGAATTAGCTTCAGCTGAGGCTAACTCATTGGTTAGAGTTATACACGTACTTCTGTGGCGTTCTCAATGCTCACGATTACGTGGCACAATGCTATTAACAACTTTTCGGGTCGTATTTTTAGTCAGGTGAATATCATATTTTCTGACCTCCAAATCCAGATCCTTCGGTTTACCGCACATTTTGTACACACAAACAAATGTGTTTATTCATGCACTAAAAGCAGAGTCAAACTAAATAATATCTAAGTAATTATTTGAATTGTGTTGAAAGCCAAGGACTAATTGCTGGTCAATGTTGAAAACTGGGACACATCATTTTTTTTCGGACATTTGTAGGGCCTCGGGGATCCCGGTTTGAAACAGATGCGTTACAGGACAAACTATAAAGACTCTTCAAGCAGTTCGGAGTGGCCTTATAAACTCTGGGAATAGTAGCCGGCTCTGGCTTTACGGGTTGTACTTGCTTCAGGGAGACTTTCCCACTTAACGAACTGTGAACAACTGAAAGACTGAGGACGTGGATATGCAAATGGCAAGAAAACCAAGGGCTTTAATCAGCCAGACCAGAAAGAAACACATGCTTGGCCTTTCTAAACAGCATCATAGAAACGCGCATAAACAACGTTGGACCTGAAACTGTGCACACGCCACCATCAGCAGTCTGGTGTCAGTCTGGAGCTCTTCAGGACCACGGTGCCGCTCCTCCTCTCCGGCCCTCGACTTCCTCATCCCAGAAGAGGCTGGAGGCGTCGGACTATAAACAGCTCCAGAGTGCAGGCGTGAAATGAACCAGCAGACAGGCCCGCGTAGACTCCCAGCTCGCTGGCTAAACACTCCCAGCTGGGGTGTTAGGGAGTCAGAATGGCACCTCTACTTAGGCCCGGCCGGGACCTTTATTCTTCTATCGCGGCTCTCACACTGCTGGTTTTAAATCAGCCCAGAGACGGAGGGCGATGGAGGGCTGAGGAGTCGGCACAGTGTGGTTTTAGGTTGCAGTGGATGGCGTGCACTCTGTCTGTATAGCTGATTTATGCTCACCTTTTCTCCCCCTCTCCCTCTCCCCCCTCCTCAGCGTCTGTGACTTTGTTCCAGCTCGACTGGATCGCTTCAGCTGCAACCGGCGGGGTTGTAAAAGGTCTTATCGGAACCAGTGATCTGTAACCTTTTGTCAGTCTTCCATTACATACAAACAGAACTGCTAGGAATGTTTGTGATTGTAATATAAACATGGTACGCTACATATCGCAGAGATCTTCAAATATATGCTTGAATAAGTTACCGCACAGTGTTGCTGTAGTTCAGCGCAAAGGTTGTACAAAGCTTTGGAGAGCTGATAGATGTGGTTTCAGAGATGAACCATGAAAGTCATTTGAAAGAGTGATTCATTGCAAAGGTAAAGAGCACAGACATCAGTGCGGGATTGGTGTGAGTTGATTGTTGAGCAAGCGAGCCAACCTCATTTGTGTAGCAAAAGTACTTCACAGGAGAAAGAAAAGAAAAGAAAAAAACAGGGAGTAACAGAAGCAGCCGAGACAGGATGATGTTGGTAAATTTTAGAAGAGGCTGAAAGAAGGTGGGATTTTTAAAGTTTGTAAAGACAGGACTGAATTTGGCTTCTCTGAGAAAGATGAGTTGATTCAGTCAATTAATTAATATGAACTGCATCAAGAGGTATTTAAGGATTAGTTGAACAAAACCAGCCGTTTGAAGTTTATTTGTTGAGAAAATGTGATGAGCATTGCTCTTATCCAGTGTTTCCCAAGCCTGGTGTCAGATCGCCACGAGCATGAGGGGCCCACATGCTGGATGTTTCAGTCATAAGGACGCAGGCCACCACGTTGACCCGGGCTGAGGTAACAAACTTCGGATGGATTGCGATGTAATTTTGTACGGGTGTTCGTTGTGTCCACACAATGTATCCAAATTACTTCGGTGATCAGCTGACCTTTTCTTTAGCAATAACCGTAACTTAGCTGATGCAAGTTTGATGACAAATATAAAGTCACTTTTGCTGAGCTTCACATTTGTGTGGGAGGTGTGTGCGGGGGGAGGGCGGCAAAACTCCCTCTGATGACCCGGGGGTGTCACGGGGTGTGAGGTTGCTCCGCAGCGAGCGTGATCCTCAAAGCTGCACGTACTATATATAAACATCTGCCTCCGTGACACTTCTTATCACCTGCCCTGCATCGGTGTGTTTCTTTTTTTTCTCCGGGACCTCCGCGAAGTGCTCTCGCCATGCCTGCCCCCTGCCCCCGCTTGTGCCTCTGCCACAGGAATAACCCTGAAGAATGCCTTTGACAACTGTATATCGCAGATGCTGCCTTTTGTTGCCGCAGCAGCGCCGTTTGCATGCATGTATGAACCGGCAAGCCGCCACCAGCCACGCAAGCTGGCAGCAAACACTGGTCCTGTACTGAAGCGGCAACAAACACGGCGGCCTCGTGCATTGAAGTGTGATTCGTGTGACGTGTTGGCTCACTCTTGGGCCCACAGGGTTGTTTTTGTTTAGTTTTTTCTACAGTATCTGGAAAATTGTGAAAGTGTTGACATCATGTTGCCCGCATGTTGTGCTTTTAGTTTATGTTAAGCCTTTCAAAGGGAGTTCTGGGAGGAGCCGAGTTGACAGAGGGAACCCTTGTTCCTGTTCTTACATTCCTCCTCCTCTTTCTCTACAGGTGGGACCAGATGGAGGGTTCGGAGGAAGGATAGACAGGAGATTTCCTCTGTAATGTCAGCAAAGGCCAAGGTATGTGTAGCTTCCTGTGCTCTGAATCTCATCTCCATCTCTCACTCCCTCCTCTTGTTCTGCCTCGTAATGAAATCCCCATCTCCGCATACAACCTAGCCTGATCCTTTTTCATTTCCACTTAGACCACCATAAACCAGAAGATGGGTTATGTGAAGGTATAAATTGTTAATGAAATCCATCCTCACAAGGCTCAGCACTAAGCTTTCCATAAAACCATGTCATCATTGAAGCTTTCATTGCTAAATTCTAAGCCAGTGGAGGAAACGTGATCCAGGGTGGAAAGAAATAATTTGACTTTAGTATCACTGAAGAGTAAGTAGTGAGATTTCCTTGAATAGGCTTAAGACAAAGGACGGCTGTCGCTTGTATGAAAAGCAACACTTTCCGTTTTTTTTATCTGTTTTTATATCTGTAATGATCTCTGTCAGTTTTTTCTTTGTAAGAAGAAGAAGAGAGCTGTTAGCCACCTGAACTACAGTGTACAAAAATAAAAAAAAGCTAGCCCGGCTCTGTTGAAATGTGTATAAAACTACAACTACCAGCACCTCCATAGCTCTGTAGTTAACGTGCTATATCTTGTTTACTAGGCAGTAGAACTGTTGTTCTGCTGCCTAGTAAACAAGCTGCCCAGCAGAACTGTTGTTCTGCTGCCTAGTACAATTCATCTTAAATAATCCGCTTAAAGCGTCTCAATTGCAGCAGTGCCCCGATGGGAATCCTTTGCTTCATTGACTCAAGAATCCCTCCTTCTACCAGCTCACATGTGACTTCTGTCCCCGTAGGTGCTGCTCTGGGTGCTGCTCTCTTTGCTGCCTCTAGTGGAAGGAGCTCATATGACAGCTGGCTTGGCTGGCGTGGGATCAGACTCGGGTCAGGCTGTGGGCTCGCCTGCAGGCCAGGAGGAGAGAGGACTTCCTGTGACGCTGCCAGAGGTGGTGAAGGACGAAGAGCAGGAGGACAAAGGCGAACCTCACTCTACTTGGCACACTCTATATGGTACTGACCATCCTGATCCCGAAGTGTAATTTACAGCCCATCTCCTTTACCAGACAGTATTAGAGTGGAAAGATGGTATAAACCCGAGGAAGCGCTCTGTATTTCAATCATTGAAATATATTGTCATCAGATTTAAAGGGTGACGAGTCTCCGTGAGTCTAAACGTAAAAGGGATATTGGAGATTTTGATGGAAAGTTTGCACGTTATTGCACAAAATGTTCTCTCCTACCACTCCTCTTTTCTCTCCATTTCAGACCCCTTTGTACTAGACGAGGTAGACGACCATCCCACTCGTCGCTGGGCGGGGCGCTCTCCCCGCTCCTCTGACCCCTCAGAACCTCGACCCAAAGGACCACCAAAGAAAAAGAAAAAGAGGAAGAAGAAAGAAAAGGAGGAAGAGGAAGAGACAGGAATGAACAGGAACGGTAAAGGAATAAGCAGGCG
The DNA here is from genome assembly GCA_021346845.1 of Apeltes quadracus. Lineage (NCBI taxonomy): Eukaryota > Metazoa > Chordata > Actinopteri > Perciformes > Gasterosteidae > Apeltes > Apeltes quadracus. Next base: position 9,063,431 of record CM037919.1, read on the forward strand.
GCCCCAGCAAAGCAGCAGGGACTGCCGCGTGGAGAAGAAAGAGATGAAGGTCCGGGACCTGGGCCTGGGGTACGACTCGGATGAGATCGTCCTCTTCAAGTTCTGCGTCGGCTCCTGCCAAACCTCCAGAACAAACTACGACGTGGCACTGAAGGCGCTGCTGAAGAACGGCTCGCTGCCCCGACGCACCGCCCGCAAGGTCAGCGGCCACCCCTGCTGCCGGCCCGAACGCTACGAGCCGGTTTCCTTCATGGACGCTCAGACCACGTGGAGGACTATCCAGTTGTTATCAGCAGCCAGCTGCATGTGTATGGGCTGACGACAAGGACGAGGGAGAAGGTGACTGGGAGGGGTGTCCCCCATCCTGAGCGAAGGGGAGTCGAGAGGCTCGGGGTGAGGAAGGCCTGGGTGCATGGAAGAGCCGGAACACACACACACAGCCAGGAAGTGACAAAGGCTGCGTGTTTGCTTCCTGTGGTGAACCTCCTGTTGAGGAGAACGATGTGTGGGTGCAGCCGGACATTTGAGGTCAAAGGTCAAAATCCGAGAGTGAGGGGGCAGTCGTCAGGGAATCACACCCCGGATTTATTGTGACCCCGTCTTCCAAGAGTTAATCGTTTTCAGCTGGAAGCAGGACAATCCCGACCGGTTAACATGACTGTTCTTCCTCAGATGGACAGCCGAGGCGGAAGCTCAAGAGATGACGCAAACAAATGGACTATCACTGCCTTCATATTCTGACAAAAAAAAGACTGGTAAGATGTTCACTATTACTCACAGTGGCATCGCCTCCTAGCAATATCCTTTTTGTCACATAAAAACCAGAACACTTCATTATATTGTTTCTGGGTTCAGGTGAACTCAGGCAAATGGATGCCATGCATCTTCATGTATTACTGTACAAAAGTAACATATATTTATTTCTGATAAATTATTTATTTATTATAACTTCATATGAGAGCTGTTTTATTAACTCTATATTGTAGATACATATATATTTATTGCAGAGATTTTCATTTGATGTTACTTCTAATTGCATGCAGTATGTACGTTTTTTTTAAAGGTGCATTTCCACATTCACCCAACACCTCATAAACCTGGACCCAAGCGATGATTCTGGGCAGATTTTGTTTCAAATGCAATATACTTTTCTGAAATGAATTCATTATATGAAATAAAATCCAAAATTCTGCAATTCTGCAATTCTGCAAACCAAGACACTTTAAAGAAGAGAAAGAAAAAACCTACACAATAGATCACACTAACTGTCGTTGAAATGATGTGCCGTTACCTAATGCCTGTTGTTCAAGAGCGCCTGTGTCTGACCTCAGGTTAATGAAAGCAGTCAGTCTCAGCTGAGAAGAACAAAATTCACACTGCAGGACTTCAACATGTCTCATCGTAAAGTGGTGATTTTCATTCATTTAAACACTCTGTATGTCACATTATTATTATTATTATTATATAAAGTTGTCTTTATTTTTGTATGGCATTATCCTCTAAGAGAATAAAGTTTTTTAATATACATCTTGTTATCACTGTTTGAAGTTTAATAAGGACTTATTGTGTCGCAGACAGTAATGCGTCATTAAACTATGTCAATACATTTTTTATTTGTGCCCAGGGTGAACTCAAAGCCTCATAACCATCGTTAACGCCAGAATTTGCTTTGAAGCGCTTCTCTTGCTCCTGAACTTTATTTCTCTGCACAGATCCACCAACACATCAAACAAGCACCACAAGTCGTACAGCTTACAACTACAGTATTTCTCGTTCTTCTTTTAAAAAAGGTGATTGGTTCACATTGGCTGTTATCAAAACATTCTAGGAAATGTGCACAATGAAAACGTTTCAAATGGTCTACATTCAGTTTTCCCTGCATCATGCAAAACAGAGTAAATTAGCAGAAGTTTTTATAAAAGTATGAAATCCAATGTATCAACAACACATAATGAATATATAAATATATTATGAATGGCACATATCGATTCATACATCAAACTCTTTTGAGTGTCACAACCTTTATTTGTACCCATGGGGTATAATTATAGATTTGTCTTTCCTATATTTCCATGTTTGGAAATGAATCACGTGTCATCTGGAATGTCTGCTTTTCTGCTACTGCCCCATTGTGAACAGAGAACCCCAATACGGATAGAAGCCCCCGGACTTACGGAGCAGCGACGCCCCTGTGAGAGAAGCTCTTCCCCGGGCAGCGGTTCAAACCGTAACGTGTTTCATTAAATGCGTGTGTTTGTGAAATAATGAGCGCCTACGAGCCTATTCAGCACAAGTTGAGTAAGAATTTGTAACGTCTAATATGGTTTTGCAGTTGGTAACATATGGTATTCCTATTAATTGTCATTTGTGACTGATGAGGCCCTTAGGTTGTAATACAAACATTTAAAGAGATCCCGTGTGGACTTTATCGCTGGCATCGTTGATTTTACTCACAGTATTTTAAGCAGCTGTTGACAGTGAACGTCTGTCTATCAAAGGCATCTCGCTGACTGACATGAACTCGGGGTGCTGAACGTGCAAGTGACAACGTCCACGTTTCTAACGTCCGCAGACAGGAGCGGCGCAGCGCTGCGTCTTGGAGACGACTTGGCTGCCACCTCCTGTTGGGAACCAGCCGCTGCTGCTGCTGCTTCCTCCTCTTCGCACCCGAGGACCGCGGTCGCCTCCACGCTGAACGGGTGGAAGTCGAGCCGGGCTGTGTCGTACTCCCACGCTTCCCTCATCACAAAGTCTGTGAAAGATTTATTCTTGATGGACAAGCGGTGTTCCATGTCGTTCCTATAGCAGGCTGTGCGCAATGACGCGTAGCTGGTGTCGTTGCTGTGTAGTGACGGAGGGGAGTGTTGACCTCCCACCCAGCCGACGTTGTCACCGCGGCCGTCTTTAACGCGGACCACTGTCCTCTTCAGCTTCTCGCAGCCTTTTAGTAGTAGGTTCTTCCTGCACAAAATGTACACCCAGGGGTCTAATATGGGGTTGAATGAGGCGAAGCGGATCGCCAACATGTCGCCGCGGTAGTCAGGCTTCCCCCCAGCAGAGATGTACGCAGGGTCGTACAGCTGATTCACGAAGATTCGCACCTGTCGGATACAAAAATGGACATAGAAGGTTTAAGGCAGGTGTTTTGATAACATAGAAGAGTGCAGTAATTAAAAGTATTTTGCGCGTAGAATGTTAAAATATCGTAATAGACGAAGTTGTAATAAAGTAAACCGTTGTCCTTACAACTAAAGGTATGGAGCAGACCAGGAACACGATGGTCATTAAGATCAGAAGCCAGAACATTTGAATCTCCGCCGCTGAGGTGACCGACGGCAGCCTGGGAAAGCGGCGACGTGATCCTCCCTGCTCGCAGGACTCGGTCCTGACTATCCCTGTGGTCTGGTTCATCCCCACCAACGACTTGCACACCGCCAAATTACACAAAACTGTAACTGCGATCAGAACCAGCATCACGCCGCCGTACAATAAGGAGTAGCAAGCCCCAAGTGGATCCATCGCCCTCCAGTCCAGAAAGCACCAAGTCCCTGGAAAGTGCCTGACGTGCTGCCCGAAGCCCAAACTGGGCATGATGCACAGTAAAACGTTAGCCAGGTACGTAACCAGGAGCGCAAAGCGCGCCATTGTCCGGTCTATGTGCTGGGAGTAGAAATACGCATGGTTTATGGCCATGTATCGTTCCACGGCCATGGCGCACAGGATTGACATCCCAGCTGAGCCGAAGAAAAGCATGGAGAAGGAGAAGAAGTGGCAGAGCAGCACTCCTCCTGGCCAGCGGTTGGCCACATACGTGGCGATCACCACCGGGCTGGTGAAGCATGTTCCCAACAGATCCGTGATGGCCATGCCACAGACCAGCGTGTAGAAAGTGGTTTCCTTCTGCTCCTTTTTGGAGATACAAAGCACAACGATGGCGATGATGTTTCCCAGGACACCCACGGCAAACATCGTGGCTGAAGTAACGAGAGACTTGGACTCCAGTCGGAGCGCAGGGAACACACTTTGGTTATGAGTGAGAGAGAGAGGTGACAGTGACTCCGATACATTCGTGTCCAGTTCTCCAAAGGCAAAAGTGTCGTTGATCATAATGAAAACGCAAACTGTACGAAGGTTTAAGTGAAAGAACTTGCATCAGGTCGCAGTGCTTCTTCTGTTTAGTTTGCAGCTGTGGTTTTTTCCCTCCCGGTGCGCCCACACGAAGGTGCGGCTCGTTGTGGTGACATCGGTCATGATGCGGGTATTTAAGCAGTGTGCTGATGTCAGGAGAGTGACGCGCGGGCTGTTAGGTCAGAGACCTTCCTAGAATGCAACATGCTGTTGCGGTGTGCAATAGGATAACTTTAAGTGTAATTCAATATGCTGGATTAAAATAAATGGACCATACTGTGCACGATTAAAGACCGCGCGTCATGAATCCAATCTTCAGGACCACGGTCAGCGCCTTCAGCACAATCAGCACCACAAATTGATAAAGCCTCACAAGCCTCACAAGATGACTCTTGTGGACAAACAGACTGAAGCTAATTAGATGTATTTCTCTACAGCCACAAGCCTTCATGGCTTTTTTATTTGGTCACAGATAAAAGTATCTTTGAGACTTTAGCACAGGCCTAAGAGAGAAAACATCAAAAAGGATTTTTGTCAGCTGCTTAATTTAAATCCATATGAGCTATTTTAAATGATTCCAAATCAACCCAAAAGTAAAGTAGAAAGTCATGATTGTCACTTGGTGCCTTTCACGCATTGTCTGTGTAGAATAGAACAGCTCTGCTTACAGCCGAGATCTCGGCTTCTGACAAGGACAAAACACTTCAAAAGTGATGCTTTGTTTACAGTAAATATCTCAGCTCCCGCAGGTTTATTTCAAGTGTTGCATAATTTATATTTACAGGTTATGTTGAGGAAGGAGTGGCTGGATTGGCGTTTTGTATTTTGCTATACGTTTTTCATACGCTCTAGACTTTATTATGCCTTCCCTTCACTTTCGTTCCTTTGCAATCATACATTTTGAATATCTCTATGGTTCATTGACTATATTATAATTTCACAAGTAATGCAAATGAATAACTCAGTAATACTCAGATGAAGGTGCACGGTGTGCAGGGAATCCTCAGCATTGAAGGCTTCCTAACCGGTGCTTCTTAAACAGAGATCAGGACAGATTAAAAGGTTCGCGATACCTCATGTTTGCATTGTGATAATCTGCCCTTGAGTGTTTCAACAACGTCATTTTTAGGTTGCTGTGAGTGAATGTGTGAATGTGAGCACATGTTGGCAGGTTGCAGCTTTACTGTAAGAAGCGTTTTATTAGTAGTAGTTACATCTTTCACTACACACACACACACATAGATACACACGCACACCCAAACACGCCTACACACACCCTGGAGCACCGGTTCATGAGAGGTAAAAAGTAATTCACTTTACAAACGCAGAGAAAGAGCCTTATCATCCACCACAATCTACCGGTGGTTGATGGTTCAAAATGTTCTCTGTAGGGCAATCGAATCAATTTCAGAAAACATACAAAGTTGATTTAATGAAAAAACACCAAAAACACATTACTACTTTGCAGTTAAATATTTTTTACAGCAATCCTATTTTTTCACCCTCACAGGCAATTCAGGATATATACAGTATACACAGTGCTTATATATGCACTGTATGTCAGTCGATTGCCTGCTTCAGCCTTCACAGGCTTGGGGCAAAGCCCATGTTGCCTGAACCTGCTGGCTATGATGTATGTCACACAATGTTTTTATTTAATCAAAATTGAGTGAAGTGCCTTTCAGACCCGCCTTCTGTGGGCAATCTCAGCGGAGATCGAACTCGTAGGTGGGGCAATGCCCCATTGCCCTCGATGACCAGCTGCCTTAGATAGAGCTTATTCTCACTGTGTATGATGAATTCTTTCATTTTCTCGAATTAGATTTTCTGCCATTGCAGCTGTTTCTGTGAAGGTGTTTCGTCTGTGCCCTCATTGATGTAATAACCGCAAGCATGCAGACGTCAGTGGCTCTGATGCCGATAATACTTTCTCTCTGTGCACACACACACCACCTGGGGGACTCATGGCCCAACACACTGCACAGACATGGAATGAGTTTTATAAGGTTTACAGTGGTGTGTTTTTATGTGTGTGTGTGTGTGTGTGTGTGTGTGTGTGCATGTATGTGGTTGTACGTAAATGTGCATGTGTCATTGGTGTCTCGCCCTGGATATAAGCTCTATGGGGATTCCCAATTTAAATGTCAGGACTTAAACCTCTTCTCAGAGCCCCTAATCGAGTGTCCCTGGAAGGAGGCTGAAGAGACAGATTAATTAGGCCGGCTGTGAAAGGAGGAGTGTGCTACTTGTGGAATCCACACAGGCCGGTTCATTTGAGTCAATGGTTTGATGGGCCATCTCAGTTCTCACTGACAATAACACGCAAGCGATTAGGAGGATTTTCACTGCTTATTAGGTATCGATTCCCTGTCTTGGGGGAAGCATCGTAGTCAGGTATTGATCCGTATTTGCAACCAAAAAGTGCATTATGGGCTTACAGCTGACGTTCAAGTAAAGCATTTCATTTGGTTTCGTTTTTTTTTTTATATAAGGTGATCTGTTGTCCATAGTAAACGGTTTCCACCAAAACCTGAAAAACGCAATCAACAGGTTCTGTTGCTTGTTTGATGAGTCTGCAGACGAGTGTAAAGGGAAATCTTTGGGAAATATGCTTTATAGGCTTCCAAGATGTACATGAAACATTTTATTTTTTTCCATATCTAGAATGGTATATATAGCACAGTAATTACAAGAAAAACAATTCAATATAAAATCATTTTATTTTGTATAGCCTCAAGTTACAAATTTGCCCCAGAGGTCTTTACAGTCTGTACACATGCGACATCCTCTGTCCCAAAACCCTCAAATCGGCACAGGAAAAATTCCCCAATGGAAGGGCTTTTTATTTTTGGGAAAAAGGTAAGCAACCTTAGGGAGAACGTCAATGGAGGGATCCCAGACTACAATTGTTATGATGGTGCAAGAGAGAGGACCCAAATGCAGAGAACGGTGCAGTCTTTTAATGAACACAGGGTAGCCAAGGCAAAAACGGAACAAAGAACGCACTGGGCGATGTCTCAACTGAAGGTCACAAAAGGAAACTGAAGAAGATGGCACTTGGCTGGCGACGGGGGATCCCGGCGAGTGCAACAGGTGAGGGAAACTCACCAGCCCGCAGACAGCTCACGTCAGGCCAGCAGCTGTGAGAGACAGAGGCTTTAAACAGAAGCAAATGCGGACAACGACGTCCCAGAAGCGAGACAGGGCGAAAAACCAGGTAGTATGCTTCCAGGTGCGTGTGCATCGGTAATACTGCGGCAAGGAACTGAGGGAAGAGACAGGTAAGAAGTAGAGAGTCTAATTAGGGAAAGCGGGAGCAGGTGAGAGGAAGGGAAGGTGATGAGAGATGGGAAGCAGCTGGGAGTGAAGTGTGTGTGTGTGTGTGTGTGTGTGTGTGTGTGTGTGTGTGCGTGTGTGTGTGTGTGTGTGTGTGTGTGTGTGTGTGTGTGCGTGTAAAGGGAGAAGGAGGACAGGAGGACACCCGTTTCATGACAACAATGGATGTCATGTTTACAGAATGAACATGTATAATACATTCAATTACATGTATAATACATTTCTGATTCAAATAGGAATCAGAAATGATTCAAATAACTGCGAGTAGCAAGGCAGGTGTACGGCACGACCACTGCAGGGAACACAACCACCTCCAGATAGAACCACCTCCAAATAGAACCAGCATCAGATAGAACCACCTCCAAATAGAACCAGCATCAGATAGAACCACCTCCAAATAGAACCACCATCAGCAGCAGGAGTCAGGACCAGGGTCCAATGTCAAGCACTCTCTTTTTGTTAACCAATCCACGTGGTTTTGTTTCTTAAACCTGACTCACTGTGTTGGTGGAAGTTTATTTCAGTTAGACACCTTTACGGGCAGTTTTCGACACATATGACACAAACCTGATTTGAATGTGTTTAGGAGATTTTGTTTCTTTTCCACTAAGCCTTTTCCCCCTGTTTGTGCTCTTTATGCTAAGCAAAGTTAATTGTCTCCTGGCAGTATCGCTCTTATCGTCTTACTCTCTGGTATTCCAAACTATTTCATAATGACTAAGACTGCTGTGTGGTAGTTCCTTCGTTTTTTTTCATCAAGTATGTGATCTTAAAGTGCCCATATTTTGATTATTTTTCAACAAGTTAAAATAGGTCTTTAAGTTCCAGAAAACATGTTTCTGAAGTTGTTTTCTGGAAATAGCTTGTAGGAAACGATTGTTACCTCCCTCTACTCCCCTCTGTTTCAGCCCGTTTTAGAGTGTGCTGTTTTCTGCTGCTACATTTTCATGATTGGGCCACAGCTTGTAGAATCTGCGGTAGCGGTCGGCTGACGGGAAATGGGGTGTAGCGGCGCCGGCTGTGATTGGAAAACGGGACTGGAGGGGGTGGGACTATGCAAATATCTAGGTTTGTGACGTAACAAACCTAGGAGATTTTGAACAGTTCATTCAGAGGGTGAAGACGGGATCAATTCAGAAACCTGTAACTAACTCCAAACAGCATGGATGGATTTTCTTCTAAGTTTGTATGCGTGTGGAAGCACCAGAGACACACAATAACACCCAAATCCTAGAAAAAGTGAGTTTTCCATAATATGGGCCCTTTAAAGTAATTTATCTTCCCAAACTATAGAGCTGAGAATATAATGAGTGCCACAGATGAATCTGAAGCAGATGTCCTCTGACATGTGTGAGCTGTGAGAGGATTAACATCAATTATATTTACGCCTGGAAGATTTATCTCCAGTTAACAAACAAGAATAGATCGAGAAATGTGCTAGATTTCTGCAACAGCTAAGATTATTTCAAATAAAAGCCCACAAGGGGAATAAGAAGCGATGGATAAAACAAAGTTGAAAAGGCTCCTTCATGTGTCTCTGTGATATAGTGACATGCTGCATCTCCTGAGGGCTCCATATTGACGTCAGGTTTCCTCCCTGGGAGTCACGCCAGCGATGCCTGAGCTCCCTGCGCTGCATATTGATGGTGATGGCTTTGCTGTCTCTTGTCGTCACACCACCCGGTGCTGACGCAGACCACACACTGTTGCGATGTCAGCCCCCAGCTTCATTTTAGATGTCTACTTCCACCACTGCTGCATCTCCGCACTGCCTTTCAATCTGCTGCAGCCTGCCAAGCTCATTACACCGTGGAGCTCGTTTACTCTCTCTGCTGCCATTCTGGTGCCTTCTCTTCTCTGCTCATTGCCCAATTAAGTATTGGCACCGCTAGCTTCCTTCACACTTGAGTATTGAACTCACTGATGTTTGAGTTGTGTATAAGTGTGTAAATGTGATATATTATCATTGATAGATCCCTATGGTCTTGTACTTTATATGGAAAACAAAAAATATAGCCACTGTAATCTCGCTAACTGTAACATTAAAGGTTTTGAGTTATTTTCCAGCAACATTTACATAAAAATCGTAAGCCATCCGCGCTAATGGTTCAACACACAGGGTTTTCAGTTTTCACATCATGTGTCAGGGGACAGATATTTCATGACACATTGAGATCAGCTCAGGTAACATAGAAGCCTTTTTAAAGATCTTTTGCCAGTGAGAGGAGGAAATTACATTATGCAAATTCTATTTCAGTTCAATAAAATAAATCGGTTAATTAAACCTAACACTTGAAAGATGGATTTCATACCTCTGTGAAGTACGAAGTCAAATCATCTTTCAATGTGTGTAACGGAAACAATATCATAATTTTTATACGGGCATATCAGCACTATGTTGTGGGAAATTAATGAAACTAGAGACAAAATACACACACACACAAAGCCACAGATCAAAGACTGTGAGGTCAGTAATGCAGTGGGCAGTGTGTGGGATGGCGGCATGGAAAGGCAACAGCATCCATCATGCGATGAATCGCATATTGCAGAGTTTGAGGCTACAACAGTAGAACTTTAGAGCAAAAGAAGAAGTGCCTGTTGACTTCGAGGTGTTTGTGTTCTTCACCCTGTGGGTTTAACACTCATCAATTCTGTGGAAGTCATCCTCCCACAGGACGAAGTAACAAACACTGGTGGCAATCTACTCATCTGACCCAGCAGAGACATATAAATGGGCAAACTACTTGGCCAGCTCACTGACAGGCCGACTCTTCTCCTTCCTGCAGAGTAGATACGCCCGGATGGTATTACACAGAACTCCTAATTGGACGTAAAGGATGTGAGCTGAATCACTTTTAAAGGCAATTAAAAATAATTAGACATGTGTGAAACAGAGTCGATAGCGACAGAGATATCGTGCCACGGGAAGACAATAAATGAGAAATGAGTTTGGTGCTCATTTGCCATCATTGTCATCGCCACCAAAATAGCAGCTTTACCTCACTAATTGAATTACTTGAACTGTGAGAAACATTAGTGACAGAAAACAAACACAGTATGTTGCTGCAGTTGTTCTAAATACAATATTTTATATTTTTATTGTAATGTTTGACATATAAAACTATTCCTCTGCCATTGTGTTGGTCTGCTCTGCGGCAGCACCTGGCACCTTAATAGCTGATAAACATGAATATCCCTCCCATCAGTCATCAGTATTTCATCAAGTTACAAAGAAAAAACCGATGCCACAAGACTCATGTCAACTCTAAAAGCTTAAATTGGATGTTCTGCGTGAAACTAAACTGGCCATTCAATGTCTTCTTCCAACTTTAGAGTTATATTATTATTGAGAGATAATACAGTGTTGTTCTAAGATATGCATCGCAATAATAGGAGTCAGCAGTCATCATAGGAGCTTTGTCATATTTAATTTTTTTTACCACAAGGAAAAAATGAAATAATGAGACTTTTATCACAGTAGATCTTGCCTTTCAATGGCAATGGCATTATGGGTTGATCAAAAGATATATTTTTTATTTTAAGAGAGTGTTGAAACAAAATGAAGAAATTATAAATTCATGGTATTGTCATTTGCATTTTGACATTTTTCAGATGGGCATTACGGTTATGTCACTTCCTTAAGTTCTTTTCTTCTTTCACTCTCACTATTTGAGTTTTCCTTTGGCAATAATCTTCGGTCCTGTCGGTGTGCGTGAGCTTGGTCTCCTTTGCACCCTCTTCTTCAGAAACACAGTTGGTATATAAAATGTATAAACGTCGAAAACGATTTTTTAATTTGCAAAGATGTCCCATTCTGGTGACCTCTCGTCCTTCCATTCTTTATCTTGTAGCTTCCCTCACAAGGCCTAATTGCCAGAGATGGTCCTAGATGTACGTGAAGGATTCGTTTATTACTTTCGCACGGCTTAATGTCACAGTCTGCATGAGGCTTCTCAGCAGAGCGACTCATGAACCATATTGTTCCTGATCTGAAATAATGAGCCACCATTCTTCTGAGGGCTCGTCTTCATGGAACCATTATGCCTAAAAATATTGTAGCATGCAGGGGCAATAATTATCGTTATTATAATAGGTTATTAGTTCATACTTTACATGCTCAGATATTTTACCCTTATTCACGCTGACCGTATCAATATATTCTATTTGGGATATTATCCAGAAAAGGCAATAGTAGGAGGCAGAGGTAGAGGTCCTATGAAATGCTTAAATACTCACCATTATATTGGTTATTATTTTTAGGATTGCAAAATCAACACATAAAATCAACATAAAAACACAAAGCCATGAAAACAATGGGAGAACAAAAGTATATACACAATAGTGGCTGTTTTCAATAATAACTAATAATAATAATAAAAAACAATAATAACGTTTGTGCGGGTTGTTTAGATGACAATAACATCCTAATCAGCATCATAGCAGTTTTTATAGCAACATTAATGCAGTATATTTGATATACAGTATAATATCTATCATGCATTTACCAGGTACTGAAAATAATTCAATGAAACACTCACTTCCACGAGCAATTCAAAATGAATCCACCACTGCAGCACTGGGTTTGCAGCTGCTCTTTCCCAGCAGAGAAGAGAAAAGTTGATCAAGAAACAACTTGTGCAAATATTGTATAACACTACGTGTGCGAGGACGGAATACAACCTTCATCATCACATGAAAGAAAGACCAGTAGACAAACTCCGTTCACTGAAAGGAAAAATGATCCGGCTCAGAAGAATATCAAGAGCACAACATCAACTACAACAAATACAGAAAAAATATTGATCTTGTAAGTCAGTACTATTTGGATGGTATCATATCATTACATCACGATCACGTCACCAATAAGGTCACTGCAGGATTGTAGGAAGAACATTTTTTCCACTGAATGATGACAGTACTGAGAGTCCTTTGTCCTATTGCTGTAGAGAAACACTCACACCTTCTCTCAAACATGAACACTATAATGAAAATATGTTTTTATGCATTTTACTGCTGAAAGGGTCTGTGGACTCCACATTCATTCATAAGAACATGGTTTATTTATTAAGCTTTTAAAAATCCCTTCCTGAGAAGCACATTAGATGGATCTTTCCATTTTTCAATATTACTACAACAACACGGCAGATGTTTATTTGATGTTTTTGTGGAATACAGAGTATTAAAAGTTGTTGTGGTTATGTAAGGGATTAGCATTTGGGCTGCAATATCTGCGGGAAACATCAAAGCTTATTGTTTACTATCAATGTACCTTCTGTTTACATCATTAAAGCACAGGGAACCTAAAACCCACATGTTGGATGCCGCAGCCCGCAGGGGAAAAAAACACCTTGGATTAAGTCAAATGTTAACCAATGTAGCTGTTGGCAAGGACGCCCTGACGCAGACTAGTGTTGCTTTTCATAACAGGGATCCTCGTGAATCACCTCTATCTCCTCTAGAAGAATACTGATTTTGCCGACGAGCTATACTACGCACTTTGTTGTGCGTAATACTGACTCAAAAGACCTGTGTTGGTTTGTCATCATCTCACCTGTCACAGTTTATTGGACCCCTCAATCCGAACCGTTTTTGGCCCATTTTACATAATGAATAATTATAATCACAACTGAATGGAAACATCAAAGCTGCAAACCTTAGACTAATGACTTCAAACTTTTGACTTTTCATTAAAATGTACAGGACCAAAATGCCCTTGCCTGACACCGTGCTTAGCTAATCAGAACTCAATTAATCCGGAGTTTGGCTTTGACGTTTTTCTTAAACATTAAACTGTGACATTTTTCTTTCATCTCTCTCCAGTGGCCGTTTGTCCAAGTCTCCACAGGGATCACCGTCACTCACTCTATCACTCAGAGAGGGCAGACATTTAAAAAACTCATCATGTGGGTTATACCCAACATGTCGACAGTTGGATTTCACAGTGAGGGTGAAATACAAATTAAAAACTACCTCTATTATTTCATAAACTAACCCAAACAATTATTTGCGTTGAAATGATTTGGAAATAGCGCCTTCATTGTGGTAAGGTTTGCTATTTCCGAAGAGCCATGTGCATCTTACACAAACTGACGTCGTCGGTCATAACCCCTGTGATTGGTTAGTTCAGCCACGAAGGCGGCCCTTCTTCTTCTTCCATTGGGTGCGCTGTTAAATCTCCTCTCCTGATTGGCCCTGAGCACCGCTCAGCCATTGGCTGAAGGGACGCAGCGACAGTTTGAAAGTCGATGCTCACGGTCCCACAGCGAGAGCTTGCTGGAAGAAAGGAAGAAAGACGAATATTAGGAAGTATTCAGTATTAAAGTAATAAGGTAAGAGCTGAAGAAGACGTTTTCCAGATGTTACATATATTTTTGCCATTACACTTCCTTTAAAGTTTAAACGTTCGTCTGCTCACGGAGTTGTGATTCAACAGTATCGGTGGTCTGTGTTGATTAAATGAAGCACAGCTGTGGTGACGCTGCATCAAGCAGCGCACCAACACCTCGGGGTTTACTGTGTCCTGCACAATGTTTAAGGCTGCATCTGAAAATGCTCGAATGTGACCTCTTTGCTTTGGCAGAAGGCTTCTGCCATGTTGGGACAGGAGGACGGTGCGCAGCTGGAGTGCTGCGTCACGGTGGAGCAGCTGAGCTCCTCCGGCCAGGCCACCCGCAGGCAGCTCATCCGAAAAGCCTCGGTTATTCTGGGCCGGAATGAGTTCAACTGAGATCATCCTCCGGGTCCACGACGGGAAGATCCCGCAAAATTACCGCCTGAAAGAGTTCAAGCTTTTTACCAAGTTCGCCAGGGAGGGGAAGTGCACCGTGAAACTGCTCCCTGAGAACGTCCAAGTGCTCCTCTCCAACTGCCCCCCCGACCGCTTGAACCTCTTCCTGAAAACGCTGAGCATCAAGCACCAGGCCCGGCTGAGCAGCAAGCAGATGACCGACCGAGAGAAGCTCAAAGCCGGTCTGCCCCGCAGCTTTGAAGCCATCAGCCCGCTGCAGCAGAAGGACATCCAGAAGGTCAATGAGCTGCGGAGCAACGCAGCGTCCAAAGGGCCTGACAGACCGCACCAACAGGACCACCGCAGCAGGAACAGGACAGCAGGTCAAAAGGTCAAGGTGTGACACCAACTTCAGCCCAGTGAGTGGAACATCTCCATCACGCACACACACACACACACACACACACCTTTGTATTAATCTGCAGCAGACTACAGCACCAAACGCTTCCCTCCTACATGCATTGCGAGCTATCTTGTAGCTCATCCGTTGCATGTGTTTGTTTCAGTCGAAGGCCAACCCCAGCAAAAAGCCCATCCTGTCTCTGCCCTCACGCAAGCTGAGTAAAGAACAGGCCACTGTCCTCACTGCTGTGCTGAGTGGCAGGAACGTCTTCTTTACCGGAAGTGCAGGTCAGTTTTTGATGATGTATTAAACTACATTTCCCAAACTCATGCTTGCTGCTGCACTTTTGCATACTGTTAATTATTTGCATTATTATTAAAGTTTAACTATCTTTTTTCCCCGCAAGAGAATCCTATGTGACTCTCGTGTATGCCATTGATGCTTTTTTATTTCTGCAAACTAAGAAGTAGTTTTTTATAGTAATTTTTTTTAATTTGTGTTTTTCAGGTACAGGAAAGTCGTTCTTATTAAAGAGAATCATGGGATCTCTTCCTCCAAAAAGCACATTTGCCACAGCCAGCACAGGAGTGGCTGCATCTCACATCGGAGGAACAACATTACACAACTTTGCTGGTAAGTTGTTGTGTCTCAGAGGAGATGAAATACAGCAAGAGAAACACAAATCTTTCCCTGTAAGTCACACGCAATTGGTGAGATACGCACATGTTTTATTTTTAAGTTCATGTACGTCATCCAAACAATTGGTAAACCTTCCGGTTTCAATAAGCCTATCCTGACATTAGGCTAGAGCTCGGCATGAGGCTGAATCCTCATCAATATGCAGGTGAGAACGCGATTGATTGTTATTTGATTAATCTTTTCCGATTTATTAACAAGCCAATTCTTCAGAGCTTAATTGCCATCAAAAAAGTTCAGTACAAAGAAATTCAGTGTGGAATGATGCTGAAAATCATTAAATCCTCACACCTGAAAATCTGGAACAGGACTTTCAAAAATGTCTGACTCAAATAACAGGAAAGTGAACAACAACTTTGTTGTGTTAACTCTCTAACGATGTCAGCAATGTCTGCCTCTTCAGATTTATGAGTCTTTTTAATATTAAACGCAAGGCAGTGTCTGGTGTCTCGCCACATTAATGAATGTCCCTTAATTAAATCTCAATATACAGTAGAGGTGTTTTTTTGTGGGGGGGGGGGTTGTTTCCTCTGGTGTTTTTTGACCCTCTGCGTTCTGCCTCCTCTGGTGCTCTCTGCAGGCATCGGGTCCGGCTCTGCCCCCCTGGAGCAGTGCATCGAGCTGGCCCAGAGGCCCGGGGTGCTGCAGCACTGGACCAGCTGTAGACACCTCATCATCGACGAGGTCTCAATGGTGGAGGCCCAGTTCTTCGACAAGCTGGAGTCTGTGGCGAGGTGAGACGACTGTGTCTTTATAGTAACGCTTTAATGTTACAGGTGTTTTCTTTTCGGAGAGCGTTGACATGTGTTCGGCTTCGGTCTGTGTTATTCTCTATTCTAAGTGGCTCTAGCTATTGAATTAAATGTATAGTTGCATCAGTATAAAATCGTTTTGTAGTTTTTTTTTTATATATTATATTTCTAAACCAAGAATGCGCCAATGCAAAATACTGATATTTTGTATGCCAAGCTTTCAATTGCATGTTGTAAAATTCTGATCTGATGGTAGAGACTGCTAACCATAGAACTCAATAATACAACCGACTGGTGTCGTTCATTCTTGACATTTTTACATCTCATTCACGTTGTGGTGTTCAACTGTGTTTATTTACTGTTACACTTTCAGGATGAGGAATTCTAACCCACAAACGGTGGCTAATGATTCCAAATAGCTTAATTAATTGTCATTGAAGAAGCTCTAAATTGAAACCAAGTCGAGCCACAATATAAAAGTGATTTCACTGTGTTCACCCTCACTGCACTCTCACAGGTCGGTGAGGAGGTCAACTGAGCCGTTCGGGGGCATCCAGCTGATCGTCTGCGGAGACTTCCTCCAGCTGCCTCCCGTTTCTAAGGGAAAGGAAAAGGCCGGCTTCTGCTTCCAGGTACAACCTGTGTATCAAAGAACTGCCCTGTTTATCATTACTGTAGTAACCCTGTGTCCAGTAAGCTAAAAGGATGGGACAAGGCAGAAGTTGGATGTCATGTAGGCAACAAGAAATGTATAGTTTTATAGCGTGACCATAAATGGGACAAAATAATGACTTTATTATTTATTTATAGTGAATTTATCAGAACTTTCGAGTTGTTTTAAGGGAGTTTCATTTTTGTGTGTGATTGTCAGAATGACTTGGGTTGATATTTGTTCTAGGGTGTTCCACAAGCTTGCAGCTCTCCTACACACTTTGCTTACTTCCTGAATTATGTATTGTATTATGAAACCTTTTACCGTCCTACAGGCCAGGAGTTGGCGTAAAGTCATCCAGGTCAACATTGAGCTGATGGAAGTACGGCGGCAAACTGACGCGTCCTTCATCTCCCTCCTGCAGGCAGTGAGGGTGGGCAGGTGATGTAATGGGCAGTTTTTTTGCTTGCTTGGTTTACAGCTAATGGGATTTCAGTGCGCATCCATTATCACTAAATGTACCGTTTCATTTGTTTACGTGCATAATGCAAAGGCTTTTACAGCATTAAGTATTCCTAATGGAGAACTTGTTTTTACTTTTACATCGTTCAGGGTGACTGAGGACGTCACCGCTCGGCTGATGGACAGCGCGTACCACCGCATTGAGAGGGACGGCATCCTGGCGACCAGGTTGTGCACACACAAGGACGATGTGGAGCTCACAAACGAGAACAAGCTCCAGCAGCTGCCAGGTCTGACGTGCTCTCTTTTTCTTTCTTTCTTTTTTTTTTAAATGAAGTTTTCCTTTTCAACTTGATCAGGTGTTATTTTGTACGGCTCGAATCCAAGGACAAATTGAACTGGTTTCTAAAGATATTTTCACTCACAGCCAGACGCCAGTTATTTTATGCTGGGTTCATTTGTAAGCGATGACTGCATCAGGCAATTGGAAGCAGAATGTTTTACCCAGTGAGGGGAAAACTTTCTGCTACTTTTTTTAATTGGGTAATTAAAGCAACATGTTTTTGGTTTCCCAATCAGATGTTGTTTATTAGAAGTTTACCAATTATGAATTTGTCCTCGTACCCCAGGGACGGCGCGTGTCTTTGAAGCACTGGACAGCGACCCAGCACTGGTGAAGACCATAGACGCCCACAGCCCCGTCAGCAGACTGGTCCAACTCAAAGTAGGGGCTCAGGTGAGCCCGTGTGTGTTCACGCCTCATTGGACTTTTCTTATCGCTTTGAGCAAAGACAGAGTTTTGAAATGGAAGTCTTGTTCTTTTTAAGGTCATGCTGACGAAGAACCTTGATGTCGCTCGAGGTCTAGTGAACGGAGCGCGAGGGGTTGTGTTGGCTTTTGAGTCTGGAAAACATGGTTGGCATTTTTATTTTTTTTTTTATCTTCCGAAATATTGCCTCAGAAAATCCAGAATTTATTGATGTGCCAGAATGGCAAATGTCCTTTTTATGAAAATACAGATTATTTCTGCATTTCCCTGTTTCCTCAGGACTCCCACGTGTGCATTTCCTCTGTGGTGCCACGGAGGTGCTAAAACCTGAGCGATGGGTGTTTAAGTCTGGTGGTGGCCTCCACCTGAGTCGACAGCAGCTGCCGCTTAAACTGGCCTGGGCCATCTCCATCCACAAGAGCCAGGTGAGAAACGCTCCACTCGCGGCCCTGTGGGGGTTTTAACGCAACTCGTTTGAGTGTTTCCCATGGGCAGAGGTGTCAAGGAAGAAGTACACCCACAATTTCTACTTATATCTATACTTGACTTAATTTATTGTTCAGACAATTTTTTACTTCCCTAACATTGTCACGCAAATATCTGTACTTTCTACTCGTTTTTAAAAATGGCCCCGTTTTAATTTAGGCCTTTTTTCTGGCTTCAAAAACATGCACACAAAAAACCTATCCAGATAAATCGCGCCCTCTGGACAGAGTGAGTTTGATGGTTGGATGAGAAGTTTATAAACGTGAACCAGTCCGACACCCTTTTGGTTTCCTCTGCGATCTCAGTTGGATTTTTAGCGACATGGACCCGCCTCCTTCTCCTCATGCAAACTCCATGTAACGGTAAATGAGTATCTTCATGACCGTGGGTTTGCCGTAAACGTCTTTTCTAACTTTATTGAGAATTGCGCAACACAGCGACTTAAAGTGTGTGTGTGTGTCACAGGATCTAAAGGCACCTTCGCATCATATTGTAACGGACATGTTCTGTCAGCGAATGTTACACATTAAGATCTTGTCTGTAAACTTTTTTTTTTTTCCCCATACATTACTTTTATACTTTAAGTAAAATGCAGAAGTCCTTTTTTAAACCCTACACTTCTACTTGAGTGAGAACGGAAAGTGGTTAGTGGCCCGGTCAAACGCTGTGCAACCAAATAAGCTGCAACTCTGTAATCCCGATCAGTCATTTGCCACCAACTCGCACAAGAAACTGACCTCTGACTGCAATTGTTTTAGAGGAAAAGGTTTCCTCCAGGTAATGGAAACCTATTTTTCATGACCAATGTGTACTCTAGGGCGGAGGAGCTTAACCACGAGGGAAATAACAATAATAATAATATAGATGAAATCCCAAACCTGGAGCTCTTCAGAGGAAAAGAGTGAACATTAAATAAATACAATAATTTCATAATTGCGATGCCCATGTTGCTTTGAATCTGTTTCGGTCACGTCTTCCGTCAAATAATTGAATCTACAATGCATTTTTATTTTAGGGAATGACACTGGACTGTGTGGAGATCTCTCTAGCTCGTGTGTTCGAGAGTGGTCAGGCTTACGTAGCCTTGTCTCGAGCTCAAAGCCTGCAAGGTCTGCGGGTGATGGACTTTGACCCCCGCGTGGTCCGGGCAGATCCAAACGTTCTACTCTTCTACAAGAAACTGAGGAAAGAGAGATTGCTGCTGCAGGTGAGTGAGCAGCTTCTCCTGTCCAGACTGTTGACGGTGTTTGTTGAGAACTCTGCTTTCATGAAATGTGCTGAAACCCTTGGTGAGGGGTTGGGGTGAAATCATCTGCTGAGACTCTATGCACCGTGTGCATGGCATAAAGTGTGTGTTTTTCTTTTTTTTTTTTCCTCTTTAGACAATTTAGCCTTCCAAAATGAAGGCACCCACATCACAATTGCTGTCTACCTCCATGGTTATTTCTGCAGCACTTAAGTTAGACTGCCACCAGCTGGTCAT
Source organism: Apeltes quadracus (assembly GCA_021346845.1). Taxonomy (NCBI): domain Eukaryota; kingdom Metazoa; phylum Chordata; class Actinopteri; order Perciformes; family Gasterosteidae; genus Apeltes; species Apeltes quadracus. The sequence continues at coordinate 9,083,325 of CM037919.1, forward strand.
TTGCTTTATTTAAGAGCTTGTTTTAATGCCTTTTTAATTGAATATCTTGATCATGTATTTTAATGTTTGTCTCCTTTTAACTTATTTCTAGAGGGAACATTAAAACATTTTTAAAACCTTTGTGTGCATTGCTATAAATTATTAGCATATAATGTAGGAGGCAGCATATCTACAAGGAATAATCACGCAGGTGTCTAAGACTGCATATCAATGGAAAGAGTAACTATCATTTGATACAACAAAATTAAGGAAATGGACTTGAGTAAATAACCTATAGTTTGAGAATAGCCTATTTTGCGAAACCAAATGAAATGAGTACTTTTCACACTGTCGGGAATTTTTTTTATGGGAGTGTTACAATGACACCACTCAAGACACTGGATACCAGAGAAAATGTTTATTTTCCCATCGGGGCAATAAATCTGTAGCCTAACCTGAGTAGAAACACACATTGTCAGAGCAGCATGTTTGCATTGCATGTGAACTGACCAGTGACAATGATGAGTCCTTTTCTTTTAGTACTGACTTGTTTTACCATCTGCACAACAATGCATGGTATACAGAAATTGTTTAGTCCAGGAAACTAAACCCATTATACATTGATACACAGGAAACGGGCAATCTTGATTATTTTACAATTTTTGGCCGAGCTTGAGCTGCAGGTGGAGTTGGCCAGGAAGGTTATTTCACGTTATTGAATAGCTTGTGTGAAACCTGAGGAAGAACATAATCAGCATGTTATGGGAGGAGGAGGAGAAGGAGGGTGGTCTAGGTCTAGTCATACTTACACAATGATCCCGTGCATGCAGGAAGTCAAAAAATTCTTCAGTGCATTCTTCAGCAGTGTTGGATTTGGAGCCAACTCTGGTTTCACAGGCCTCCAGACGCTCTTTCGCGTGCACACAGTGTTCAGTCTGTTCACACTTTGCACGCAACGTTTCTAGAGGATCCTGAGGGGGACAAATGTATAATATGGAAAATTGAGTCAATATTCTTACTATACACATACAATTAGAATCGTACCCTAGGATTCTGGTATTCCTGGGTTAAGAACTTAAGTTATTACTACCGCAATACAGAATTTTCTACACGTTGCTTACCAACCTAAATATCACTTTATTCCATGGTGGCCCCATGTAACCCTGCTTAATTTTAAGGTTAAGGTTTCTTTGCACATTTATGTCCTTAAAAGATTCTTTTTTGCGTTATTTTAGTTGTGTCCTTGCTTTGAATGTTATTGCCAGTTTTGGATTAGCAGGTGAGTTCTTGGGTTAACCTGACAGATTATCAATATCGATCCATGAACAACAAACTTACCACCATGTCTTCTTCCTCCTCTTCCTCCTCCTCCTCAGCTGGCGCATCTTCCTGATAGTCGAGGACATTAGTAGGATGAACAGTTTGGTCTAAACATTTTTTTTTTTTTGAAAGTACATGGTCTTTATTACAATTAACATTTACCCCAAATAATACAATTAAAATCAAACGCATAGCTTAGATTCTCATACATAATTTAGTCACTGGACTGAAGGTTTAACCGTGTTGGAACTAGAGACACCAATCATAGCACGAAATCTCTAAAAACTATAACTCGGGTGAAGTTTGTGTTACAAATCAAGTAACAGTGTCCCCATCATTCATCTTCAAACGTCATTCGTTTCACCGAAGTGACCAGAGTCGATACAGATCGTATCGTTCTATTTTCCAGTACCTCATCCTCGGGGTCGCCGTATGCGAGCATCTTTCGCTCAAAGCCCATGATTACGGCAGTGGAAATATCCAAAAATCCAGAGGACAGATGACTCGTAAACTTCACCGCTTTGAGTCGAGGTCGTTCAGGAGGAAGAAGCGAGGCGAAGGATATCCGGGTGTTTCCCTAGAACGCTTCTTATTGGTTGAAGGGTGTTACTGGAGTTGCTCTAATCCAATCAGGCTGCATATTCTTCTTCTTTTGATTTTAATGTCAGTTGGCAAACATCTGACGGGTGCGCTACCGCTGCCACTAATCTAGTGTGTGGACAAAGCATAGCCTCGCTATTACAACAAATAAACAAATCAATATAATACTCTACCCAATGAAAGGAAACGAATGAAATTACTAAACACGGTTAAAATTACTGACTAATGGTTTGTGTAAAACCAGCTGATCGCAAAATCACGGCCAGCGGAACCTTTACTTTAGTGAGCGTAGCGATGACGGACCAGAAAAAGGGTTGCACGGAAAGATGGCGCTGTTCATGGACACAAGATTGTTACTGAATAAAGTGAAAGGTTTAAGATTTTTCACGCCAAGACGACATCGAGTAAAGGCAAAATGGGTATGTTATCAAAGGAGTAATAGACACAATAGAAGTGCCTTTCAAAGTGTCGAATTGTCGAATCAATTTCCTTCATCAGAGGTTCATTTCTTTCCGGTTTGGTTCTGTCTGTAATGTCGGTATGCAACATTTAAAATAGATCAAATAAATGTATCGATAGCATAGTGAATTGAATGCAATAGAGCTGGGAAAAAACGTTAACCTTTTGAAACTAAAATTTATAATATATTCTGGTGTCCCAAGGGCTTCTGTAGCTTCTGTATCTATATCCTATAATGACATTTTTATAAACATATATAACATTGTACAGTAGGATAGCATTTAAATAGAACATCAAAGCAAATCTGTATTTTGACCTCTCTGCTTTTGGACAGGCGTCCACACCTACCAAGCATCCTCCCACCAGTCTGTCTCTGCAGCACTTTGATGCCACCTACAGCGCCCAGCTGGGGCAGTTGTGGCCATCGGTCAGAGCCGCTATGCTGTCAGAGAGGAAGTACGGAGCCCTGGTCAATAATTTTTCCCACGATGCTATTCTGGCAGAATTGGAAGCCCAGGGATGTAGAAACATCCTCAGTGATACAGATACAAAAGGTAGGTGTGATTTATCCAAGGCTCAATCTGCTTTTAAGCTATATTAAGCATGAAGATGTCCAGGGTGCATCTTATTTGGATCGGTTTTAATAGAAACATCCACATTTTTTTTAATAGGAGCTTTAAGTTTTAATTTAATAAAAAAAAAGCTCAGATTGCCACAATGAATGAAATAAGAAAAATACTTATACACATTTTTCCTAACTGCTAAAAGCTTTTTTTAAGCACGATATCCTCCCTCATGTGATACATTTTGTGTTATTCATTGTTTCTGCAGCTCACCCATGTTTGGGACAAGAATCTGAGGTTGTGGCCAATGTGGAATACAGTGGTGTTTCCATATCTGAGACATCCGACATCGATGGTCACCAGCTATCGGCCCTACAACTCAGTCCTCACATCAGGTGCTTAGTGTTTCCAAGAGGAGATATCACAAGATTCAAACCCGCTAGGTGAGTTTGTTTGGTGTTTTTGTTTACATATTAAATTCACAAATGCAAGTGGGTTGAACATTTAGAAAACTGTGTTCGTCTGCAGATGAAACAAGAATATTTGCCACTATAAGAACCACATTTTAATTTTGTACTCCATGTTTTTCATTCCTTGTCCTTTGTCCTCTAAAGACCAGACGTTTGTGGGTTGTTGGGTTACTATCTGATGGACGCAGCGTCTGTACTGCCTTGTCTCGCACTGAATGTCCGAGAAGGTCACAATGTGCTTGACCTCTGTGCTGCTCCAGGAGGCAAGACCCTGGCTTTACTTCAGACCCAGTCTGTTGGTAAGAAGGATGCTCACATGCTTTTTGTTTTCCTCACTTAATGCTGTTCTTGGGTTCTTAGTTAACTCCCCATCAACTCCATAAAAGGTTTTTTGTGCGTAAATGACGCCTCGGTGTCTCGGACGTTACGACTGAGAAAAGTCCTCAACAGCTACATTCCCAAGTCACTTTTAACTGACCAGAATCTGCGCATCACCTCCTTTGACGGCACCGAGTGGGGGGATTTCGAAAGGAACACTTTTGACAGAGTAAGCTATTTATTTCTAATGACATGGCCAGTGAGTGAAATCCATACCACAGCTTTGTCCAGACCCTCTCTTCTATTTGGTCTTCAGGTACTTGTTGACGTCCCCTGCACCACAGACAGACATTCACTAATGCAGGACGAAAACAATATATTCAGTAAGAGCAGGACCGGTGAGAGAAGAAGACTCCCTCAGCTGCAGCTGGAGCTACTGATGTAAATCTGGTGAAAATATTGGGTGGTTGTACTTATGAAATTACATTTTGTCACATGGTAAAGCTGGTTGACGTGATTATTTTTTATGAAGTGAACAAACCCTTCCACCTCTCTACAGGGCGGGAATCGCAGCAGCTTGTCCAGGTGGGGAGATTCTTTACTCCACCTGCACACTTTCTCAAATCCAGAACCAGAGTGTGGTAGAACAGGCGATCTACTTGGCTCGAGAGAAGCACTGCATCAATCTGCAGGTCAGTCAAACACACACACACACAGTTTCACTATCAATGAGATACCGCACATTAATAGACTCAGTCACTCAACTCAATGATTGCGGTAGATAAACTTTCATTAAGGTTCTGAATTCTAGAATATCAGGATTATGGCCACAGTAACCCAATTACAAATAATAATTTGACCTTTTCGTTTTCTTTTTTTCCCCCCATTGGTCCTGATTGAAACTACATTCAGGTTGTTGATCTGCAACCTCTCACACACATGCTCAGGAAAACCTTTCACTTCGCTCCTCACCTCCAGCTCGGTGAGCTGGTCATCCCCCACTTAGCAGCAAACTTCGGACCCATCTACATCTGCAAGCTAAGGAGGCTCACATAGACCGCAACAGCTTTGCCTATAAGCTTGTGGACTTGTGAATGACTTTGTTACGGTTTTATGGACAAAGGATGAGCCGAGCTGTGGCTGTTGGAGGACCATAGACGGACAATTTTTCTTTTGAAACACTTGAACTACAGTCTGGTAAATGGGACAAATAAAACACAGAATCCATGATATTATCATCGTGTAGTACATTGAACTGCAGTATTTTATTTGCTTCTCAAACAGCATAAAGATTTAATTCAATTTGTGGGATTATTTGTTTTTAGTTAAATTAAAACTGATTTGGTCAATGTTTTTTCAGAGTCAACCAGCTGTCTTTTTAATTGTAGCTTTACTTTTTCACCTGTAGGTGGCAACAGCAGCTCACCATTAAAACTATCCCATGCACACTAGAAGACCTTATAGGCATGTCTGTTAAGGTTATATGTTGACAAAAGCTCCAGAATGCATATCCTTAGACTTCCCATTATGGAAACACACATTTGCATCAGAATTACCTGCTCTCTTTGAGCCCCAAATGAAAATGGTATTGTCTTGTTCCATGGATATTCATGGGGTTTGATGGCTTTGTCTAATAATACGATACGCGGGTATATGGAGGAAGGACATTATGAACAGGCAGGTAATGACTTGTTTGACCATTTGGTTTCTCACATCTGAATCTGTAAAACTTTCATTATTTTATCTGGATTGACTCTGCTTTGCGTTGACATCACTCAGAGTTGAAATGTTTCCTCTTATCACCGCATAATGTGAGCAGAGAGGCGCTTCTCTTTTCATCACACCACCGATGACCCTTTATGTTATCCTGGCCAGGCAATGTAGCGTGAAAAGGGTGTGTGTGTGTGTGTGTGTGTGTGTGCCTAACGAGTCCACCATCCACACCCCTCTATCATTAAGCTGCTCCAAGTGCAGGAGCCGACTCCCATCCCCGTGCAGGGACGGACGGCAGCCATGCGGCTCCCAGATGAACATTAAAGAGGCAGCAGAGAGCTAAAATGGGACATTTCGTCCTGTTTTGCCCCTCTGCTTTTCTGTTCCACAGATGAGTGCAGATAATTTTCTGTGCGATTGTGAGTGATTACTGTATTACTGCGGTAAAAGGGGGATGTATCTGGGAATGCGAAGGGAATTAATGACACATAAAAACTATTTTTGTATTGACTGCTTTCGTCTCCAGGGCCTTGAATGCCTCCTTGTGATTACCTAAACGTATTGTAAATATGTGTTTCCTGTGCGCTCTTACATAAATTTACATGTTTTAACACTCTGGAGACGGCAGACTGTTAGAGATGAGTTACTCTCTATTCTGCCTATAGACTTGCCTTGCTGTCTCTTTATTATTGAATAAGCCAATGAGCCATTGTGAATTTGTGTCCCTGTGTGTAAGCCTGTGTTAGGGAAACCTTTTGTTTGTATTAAAAAGATGAATATTATGGATTTAAATACACAACTCATGCTCCTGTTGTGTTTTCAAATACAATTTCCCTGTGGCTTTTTTGTCAATAAACATGCAAAACACCGTAATAGCGCTATTTATTCACTATACAAGCTTCTACTGAATGAAGGATCTTGTATTCTTGTACCCGCCTCCATATATTAAAACGTGCAACTATACCGCAGGTTGTCCGACGGCAGCAGCAGGGACGACCAACTGAACCTATAACCTCTGCATTGTCTGAAGGAGTTGACTACTTTCCACAATTGGAATAACGGATTTGATTTTGTTTCCTCAGCGCTGACATTGCAGGGGTTCATATCAAAGTGTCTTTGTTGCAGTCGGACGTCAGACGTGGAGATCAGACGTGTGTCCCGGTTGGCGGTGGGAGACGGGATCTTCCCAGTGGGGGGTCTCGGTCGCAGATGCACCGAGTGGGCCGAGCCCAGCGGGACGGTGCGGCACCACGGGGCAGATATAAAATGTTCTACAGCCTTTTTTTGTGGACAATGTTCCAAAGAAAGGAGCCTGCTTCATTCAGCGCGGCTGTAATGATCAGACCTTCCTGCTTGTGTGTCTGTGCGTCATGGCGGGTTACTGGAGTCCTCCACAAGCTACTCGCTAGAAGGCTGTGAGAACTTCCCAAAGCAGTGTTCGTTATATACTTGAATTACTCCTAATTACTTTGTCTGTCAGTTCCCTGTAAATTTAAGTGTTTTCTTTTAAAAATCTTATTTCCGTCTTGGGGGATACTATCTAGTGACAAAGGCCTGAGAAGATAAAGGGCATCACATATTGTAGCCTAGTCTTGCTTTTATGTAACTTTTACAGAACTCAGATATATTTACACACTTTTTGTTGCAGTCAATTGCTAAACGTGTCCTCTGATAACTTCAGACAGCCTTTTAAGGTACCTCAAACCAGCTTTGAAGATGAGCTATGAAGTCAACATGCGATCTGCGCATTCCCCGATAGAGTGCGTACTCCGTGATCGGGCTGAGAGCGCTGCTGTTTGGCTCCGTGAAGCCCGCATTGGAAATGCAACCGTAGGTTCAGGCTGCAGCCAGATTAAGAAGAGGGAGAATGGGGGTTTTCTTCTCCCTAAGAAGATTATCCAGGGAGGGGCGAGATGGCAGTAAGAGTGTTTAAGAAAAAAAGGACATGAACAAAATGGAAGATGAAGTGGAACTAAAGGGGGGACACACAGTTTAGCCACCTGTTGTCCAAAGATTGATATAACTCCTTTTGCAGTTTCTATTTATAACCGTATCTCTGCCCCATCCGTTATCAAACACATTTTGATTAAAGTCGGCGGTTAGGAGGTCAAAAAAAGGGCAAGGATTGTTGCCGTTCAACCCTCAAGCATCATGAGTGAGTTTTATTCATTAAGTTCTCAAGCAAGTTTTTGCTTTTTTTGCATGTAAATGTGCAGCTGTGAGCCTCTTTGTATTGTGCGTCCCTCTCGCTCAAGTTTCTGCTGGTGGTTTCCTGGAGGGCTTTGATGTGTATCTGAGAAATGCACTATTAGAGGGATTTCCCTGGACCTGACAGCTTAGAGAATATGCAGTGAAATGGCAATGCCAGTGGGCTAAAAGAATGCTGGAAACCGGATTAGGATCATATTCTGGCAGACCCTGTCACCTCCTCAATGGGCCACGGTTTCTAATGCTGCCACTTCTCATTCTTGCCATGGTTAAAACCTTTAAGAGAACCATGGAGAGGAGGGGAGAAAAAGACCACTGATTGAATGGTACACTGTGATTTTTGTGTGGGACTTGCTCCGAAGGGGCGGGAGGAGGGAGGAGGGAGGAGAGAGGAGGAAGGAGGAAGGAGGGGGAGAAAGCGAGTCTAAGCAGGAGGTGAAGCATACTGGTGGGCCTATGTAAATCAGACCACAGACATGGCTTCTTTTAAACTAAAACAAAATGAACTCTGCAATATTACTGTGTATATTTGATTTTTTTAATGAAAAGTTGGGAGAACTAAAGTCCAGCTGTCGGTGACGGTGCTGGGTTCATATACCTTCACAGTGCTGGCATGATGTTTTCCTTTGAGATCTAAACCCACTCACACACAAATATACACATGTCATCACTTGCTTAAAGGGAAGTGGATGGAGATACTCTGTGCCTATAAATAGGTGATTATGGCGGTAAAGTGGTAAATCTACAGCCCTGAGTGTTAGAGATGGAAGCACCTGATCCAGCATCAAGGGCTCAACACACTTGACCCTGCAGCAGTACAATCTAGCAATCCCTGTTTAGCCCCCAGGGTACAAGTGTGGTGCGTGTGCGTGTGCGTGTGTGGGGGGGTGGTGTTAAGGAAAGAGAACATTTGGAACATGAGTATTCCCTAGAGCCCCATGGGAGGAAATTCTGCCACAGATTCCTACACCTGCATAACAAGGAGGCTTCACTTCTGCTGCACTACAACGAGTCACATGACCAGAACGCCCTTGGCTGAGGACACAACACGTGGTGTAATAAAACACAACATGGTTAGGGTGCGGCGTTACATTCACATTAATGCTGCTAATCTGGTGAGATTAACCGCTCATCGTGTCCTTTATAATGTTTGGGGGGGGTGGAGGGTATCCGTGCGGCAGGCGAGGTGCAGTTATTTACACACTGAAGGTGGGGAATATGTTAAAGGTCAACGCAAGTTTACCGCAGTAGGAAGAGCAAGGGCGCAGGTTGTATGTTGGAAGCCTGACTGCCCCGCGTGTGTGTGTGTGTGTGTGTGTGCGTGTGTGTGGGGGTGGGGGAGCAGGCCTGGGGTTAGGGTCCGTGCATTTTGACAAACCATGCTGTTAAAGATATAATAGCCGCATAATCACCGCCGCAGGCCGTCATTCTTCAGGATAATGGCCTGCTTATTCATTGGGGATGGTTTATGTCTCCATGCGGCTTTTTTATTTTTCACTACTCCTTTCCTCGTGGACATCTGCATGCAAATCTCATTCATTTTATCTACGCTTTAAAAAAAAAAAAAAATCTGTTAATTTCCCTCTTTGTCCTAGCCTTGTTTCCTCTCACCATTATGCCTTTTTTTGCCTTTAACGTAAAACCGGCTATATTCAGCTTCTACTTTACCTTTTTGAAAGAGTAAATGTTTGTTCAGGCAATACGTTTCACAGTTTGTGTATACTCATTTCCTTTTATTTCAGGTGCATCTGTACAGCACCCATGTCAGCATTTGCTTATTACCTCAAACTGTATAAATATGCAGCACAGATTTTCATTATGATACTTATAAAGATCTCCAAGCAATGTTTTTATTAGCAATTATTTTACAACAATACTAGTTCAAGTCTACATTGTTAGGGAGAGATAAAGGAAACAACACTGCTGATGGTCCACTCACTCTCTTCTCAACCATTATAAATGATCTATCGATGGAGCAGTTTGACAGAGACAGCAGGGTCATTAGAATAATAACAACAGAACTCAAATACAGTCGAAACAGCAGGACACAGAGGACTCAGGTCAATTCATTGAAATCTGTTCACTTTCTTTGATTTTTTTTCTGTCTGGATCTACAAATCTACATTTGTTACACAGACAGCCGGGTGAGTGGGGGTGCGGGGGTACAGGGCTGCCGGTGTGCTCAGTCAATAGAATCTTACACTTTGACAGCTAAAGGAATTTTATCTCAGAGTCCATTATCAATTATACAACATATTAAGAACTTTACAATTACATTACCAGTAAACATTAATAGATAGACTTTTTATATTTTACATATTAAAATAATGTGCATTTTTTTCATATGAAGACATCGGCTTCCAAAACACAATAACAGAAAACATCACGTGTGTAATTTTCCTCAAGTGCTATCAGTCAGTCCGACTTTCGGGGGGAAAGCTGCATGTTTCCCCAAGAGAATATTAAGGCGAGAATAAACGTTGACAAAATATGGATCAGTACATTTTTTTTTTTTTTTTATTCAAATAAATTTCTTCAACCCATGGTAAAGGGAATAGTGTTGCTAACCTAATGGGCCCTTTCCTCGTTCTTAAATGGTATGCATGTTCATAATTTCATTTGCACGAGCTCCTTCAGCCCGGGGCAAAATGTAATTAAAGGCTTAGAGAATTTAGTCAGTCGTTTTCTCATTATCCAGCCAGCCTCTGTACAAACTGTTATATTACTGGCCATTAAACTGGTAAATTAGTCACTTTTAATTATGCTATTAAGGACCACATGGCTTGAAGTTTATTTTTTTATTTATGTTATGTTATGTAGTACATGCTATGTACATAACCACGGTGCTTAATTAAAAGGTCAGCGGGCCCGTGACACAAAGGGTGGTACGTTCTCTCCCCGGAACAACCAGTCCAATTCCTTCAAAAGTGCCTCATTCATTCACATTATTATTTGCATTGTCTTTGAAACAGAGTGCATCAATCATCCACTGTGTAAATTAGAGATTATGGTTGACTTTTTTAATGTTTCTTTGAAGGTGCATTGCTGTGTGTCTGTTGGAAACATCATCAGTAGAGTCAGGAATACTTGAACCGTCCTCTGAGTTGTGAAGTTCATTTGATCCTTTTCGTTATTCTAACAATGTTCGAATTCTTTTCTCTTTTCCCGAGGTCACACTTTTGGATCTTGAGCTGTAACTGAAGCTAAGTGAAGTCAAACCAGCAGTTTGAAGGTTGCGCCGGCTTTCAAAAAGCTGTTAAATGTTCTAGGTCCAGTGTATGGTGGGATGTCTTATGTTCAGACAGCTGCATGTCCCGTCCCCATGCACGCGCCTGTGAAAGGGTAACTATGCGACCGGGTTCCATCCATACGATCTGATTCTCAGTTAGACATGGTGTCCAGTCCCAGCGAGGCGGCGTGCTGCTTAGCCCTCAGACGGAGGTTCTCGATGCTTGTGGTCTTGCTGTTGTGGCTGGTGAGGCCGCCTGCAGCCGACGCCTGCAGCAGCGGGCTGCTCCACACCTGCTGAGCGTGATGGGACAGGGACTGGTAGTAGGACTGGCAGGGCAGAGAGCCCAGCGGCGCGGGGGGCATGTTGACATTCATTCCCAGGTAGGGGAGTGAAGACGGGGCAGAGAGGTCAAAGGCAGGGTAGTGCACCAGGTTGTTGGTGGCGGCCATGTGCTGGCGGAACTGCTCCTGCAGACGGAACAAGCTGAGAGGGGAGGAAGAGTAAGAATGGCCCTGGGAGAGAGGACCACTGCCGGAGGAGGACGGGGTCAGTGACGGGGAGACCAGGGGAGAGTCTGCAAAGAGAGAAGAGGGGATTCAGGTACAGTCAGTCGCTGATGATCACAGGGCACAAAGGTGAGGCCATGAAACAGGTTTGTGAAGGAACCTGTGAAGGTTTTTTTTTTTTTTTACCTGGTTTCGGGCTGAGTCTTTTGCAGCCTGGAGAAAAGTCCTCAGGAGTCACTGCTCTCTCACACTTTGTCCCGTCTCTCTGAGATTTACTCTCGTCCTCCTTATCTGTGGCATTGTCCTCCGTCGCCGACTCGCTCCCGGAGTGTTCTGCTGACGTGACGTTCAGCTCCACATCCAGCGGCACGGGATGGACTGCGGGACCGTCTGTCTCCAGAGTGGAAGAGGAGGAAGAGGAGGAGGAAGAAGGAGGCAGCTGGGTGTCGGGAAGGATTGTTGTGGACGGAGTCGCGTCCTCCTTCTCGCTTCCTCCTTCCCCAGAAGCCTCCTTCTGCTTCTGAAGCTGCTCCTTCTGGAGACTGCGCTGCTTCTTACGGAATTTGGCCCTGCGGTTTTTGAACCAAACCTGATGGCAGAGACGAGAAGATGCCGGGTTACAAGGAGAAGAGATACAATGTGGATGGATTAACACTTTAAATGATTGAGTTTGTGCCAAATAAAACTCCTAAAACGTTCATGTTATCACAATAAGTTTCAGCAGTAGAAGTTTAATTGGATCACTTGTCTTGTTTCGAAATAGTTACCTCCCCAAAATCAAAGGCCATCCCCATGTATTTAGGTTGATACTGTACAAACTAAATGTGGTCCGTAGGCATGCAAGTACACAAAGAGTATGAGGGGTGTGGCCATAAAACCCAGATTGAGGTCCTCGAATACGTTGACTAACACACCACCATATTCATGTTTTTTATACTGCATAGTACAAACATACCTGCACGCGGGCCTCCGGCAGGTTGGTGCACATGGCCAGCCGCTCCCTCATCACCACATCTGGGTAGTGGGTCTTCTGGAAAGTCTTCTCCAGCGCCTCCAGCTGCTGTGCGGTGAAAGCCGTGCGACTGCGGCGCTGTTTGCGGTGCTGAGAGCCGTAGCGAGCCTCCAGGATGATGTCTTGAAATGCGCAGCCGTTGGAGAGGAAGCACACATGGCAAGTTTATTTAACTATATGGTAAGAAATGACACCTTACTCCATGCAGCACGAATTATACGCTCAGGAAAAACACTACACAAGTGAGTGTGTGTGTGTGTGTGTGTGTGTGTGTGTGTGTGTGTGTGTGTGTGTGTGTGTGTGAGCGTGCATTTAATTACCTGCCAGTCTCTCTGCCAGTGTGAGCGCGTGCACGGACGGCCGGTAGTCGGGTGCGTGCTGCGCCTGTTGCGCAGCCTGCTGGTGCAGGTTGTACATGGCGCTGAGGGAGTTCATGGCGTGCAGAGAGTAGCCGTTCACCCCGTAGTGCTGCATGGTGAGAGGTCGCTACCTGCGGAACGGAGCGCAGGGTGTGATTTTCAAAGGAAGGAAGCAGCGTGCTGCTATTAAAGGGCCTTAAAAAAAAACATGTTCAGAGCACGTGATCACTGGGCGGGGAAATCACATTGAGATGCTGAATATTATAATTAATGTATTATTAGCCCGAATCGCAGGTCCTCAGGCTGAAGGGACAATAGATGTTTAATGTGCTCACTCAGACAAAAGTGTTATCTATTAACATCCAATTATCGCTGTGTTCAATCCATTAATTATACAAAAGACGTTTAATTGGGGTAATTATCGCTCGTTCCCATAATGAACCGTGACGGATGCCTTAGTTATGAAATTGTTGTCGTTTCTGTAGAGAAACCAAATCCCGACTGGAAACGTTGCTTTGACGGATCAAGTCGTTGGTGAAACGTGTTGGAAAATTAAATAAAAAAAATGACCGGTCTCGTTGACAAAATCTGCAACTGGAAAGCATGATTATTTTTTAACAGGCTACTATTTGCTATCGAGTGCTGTTTTTCGGACTGACTTTTTCACTTTCAAATTCCTGCAACACTTAACTTTAAACTTCCGAGATTATAATTAATTATATAAAATGCATCCTTGAAACTTGCAGCTTCTATTATTACGAAGATGTCTATTAATTGAAGTAAAGCATCCGTAGCAATTTCCCAAACAACATGTTTTACTTCTCCTTCATCACGGAGTTTTTACATGAGGGGCGTATTAGCAGGGAGGAGGCTGACAGGAGGGGAATCTCTGAGCCCCAAACAGTTATTATAACTATTACAGATACACAGGGAAAATGAATAAATATTTTCCTGTATGACAGGTACGGTATCAAGAGATGGCGTGAAGTGATCGAGCGGCTGTCTCTAAACGTCTATGACGACGTCATTATTTCAGTCCTCTAGATTTTGTTTTAGGACGTTACATTTGAATAGTTGACGATGCTTTGTTTGTGTTGGCCTTTATCCAGTTGACAGTTGTATTTTGAGTATATTTCTGTTTTAATCGTTTATATTATTATTAGTCTATATTTGTAGTAATTTCAAACTTAATTGATGATTCAACCAAGGTCATACTGTTTTAACAGTATTACAGGTTGAAATCTTGACTTGGTAATTTATGTAACAATAGAATGTTCATTTCGCTATGATGCATCCATTATAACCAATTCTATTACCACAAATAATAATAATTCTTTATAAATATTATTAATGTTTTCATAGACGCATTAAGCCATTTTAAACTAATAGGGAAAATTGGTCAGAAAAAAAGAGCGTGTGCGCGTGTACATGTGAGCGCGCGCGTGTGTGTTTGTGTGTGTACGTGTGTGTTTGTGCGTGTGTCTGTGTGATGCCCGCAGTGCCCATTCCCAGCCTATTAAGTGGCCGCGGCGGCTGATGAATGTGATCAGAGGCCAGTGGGGAATAGTTTAATTCGTCGGCACAGAAGGTGCTTCGCTAAACATTTACTTTACTCCCCCAAGTATTTGAGTTGAATGGGCCCTCCTCCCCCCCTCTCCTTGCCCTCTCTGGCGGCCTCTTATCCCATCGGCCCGGGGCAACGTTTTGGCTGAGATGTATGGCCTCTCTGCGGGTAAAAATATGCATGTTGATCCCCATTTGGCTCCCCGTCTAATGGAAGTGCAAATAGGTTTCGACTGCGAGGCCCTTCATTTATCATCAGCGCTGACACCGACCCGCGCACCACGGCACTGGCTGGTTAGCTCCGGGTTGAAGGTCTGCGCGTGTGGGCAAGTGTGCGTGTTTTGTATAGTAGATCAACGATTTTTTTTCGATTTCTTTTTTTATTCTATTTCTGTGTCGCAGGAAGTGAATGTGTAATTGGACATTTAGCCGCTTATTGGACTAAATGTGGTGGATTGACTGCGGCGTCTGCAACATGCAACATGTCTTCCGAATGTTTGGCTCACAGGCTTGTCTACTTTACAAGCCGTTGATATTTACCACCACACCTCTAGTCTGTATCTGTCCGTGTCAAATGAAGCACAATAGCTCATCGCTGAGCCCGTCAGTGCTGTTATTATCATTCATAAGCCTCTGCGCTGCTGGCGATGCTTCGATTATCAAACCGTCATTATGTAAATTGGCATGTACGGTGCAAGTCTTTGATCCGACTAAATTAGGAAAAATGTTATTTGCGACCAGCCCTCAGGGGCCCGAGTCGACCTGCCGATCTGCTCTTTGCCGGGTCACAGTGCAGCTGTCAGAGGGCGGCGGACGAGTCTTTACATTTTCTCGGAGCTGAAAAGTATTTTCTGTGCAGACGTGTGATTGCAATTTAAAGGTATTTCGTTTTATCTAATATTTAAAGCATTTGAAAAACACAATGACAGGTCGACATTACTTTTAGTATATAATAAGACTGTACACAAGACTTAACCAGAATATTTTATGGAAAAGAAAGATATTAAAAAAAACTTAAATAAAAACTCTAAATACGAAGCACTTTGGTGTAATTCCCTTTTTTAGGTTAAATTCCAAAGAAGAGTGTGATGTTTTTATTGTCATGTTCATGTCATCATTGCGCACGTGCACAAAGCAGGTGCTCGTTAAGGGTTAGCCATCTTATGTCAGTGGCATATCATTTGTAAGTGGTACCGTTATGAGATTCAGCGCACGTGAGTTAATATTTCGAGTTTCGTAATGAAACTTAAAAATAACAGATTTATTATGAACGCATTTCTAGATTTCAAACTGGAACTTTCATCTTTACTGAAACACACACACGATAGCCTACACGTCTTTCAGGTTCAGAGGCACTGCTGGCTGTTAAGTATACGCCTAATACTTCAACATAAATCATTATTGAACACCTTGTTTCAACGTGTTGGAAATGCGGAATAAAAAAGATGTACATGCAAAAGTTGCTACCTCTTGTAGAGACCGTCGTCTTCCTCTTCCACACAGACAATCCTCAAGTTGCAGGTGTCCCTTCGGCTCCTGCGGCTGCTTCGCGCTTCGTCCCGCAGAGAGATACACAAGTCCTCCGGTGTGTCGCGTCCGAGCTGCAGCGGCTCTCGTGTCTGCGAGCGAGTCCTCCCGTCTGGCGCAGAAGTGTGAAGCCGCTATCTGCTGCTGCGCGAGCGCCCGGTGGACGGATTTTAAGGACGGCTCGGCGGGGGTCGAGCTGGCTTCCTATTGGCTCTCCGTGCTGTCAGTCAAGGAAATGAGCTCGCTGGTCGTTCAGCGACAGACCGCTGGTGTTATTTTCAAATGTGATCAATTTGAGCACATCGTGTCGGCTAAATCCTTGTGTGTCAGTCTACGTGCTTGTTTTATTGGCAACGATAAACATCGCCGTGTGTGAAGATTGAAGCTTTTCAATGAACCGATTCGTGATATGTGGTGGTTTCATTTGTTTTCTTTAAAATCGGCTGCAACTTTTGGAATTATTTTACACACTTTAAACAAGTGGGTAAATTAGTGTTTCTATATGCTTTAATAATGGAAACACGTTAACAACCCATTTCAAAGATGTTCTCCTTTTTTGAAATCTACACCGACTGCTTGTACACTTGGACGATGCATCCAATTCCTTTAGTTTTTGTGAGCGAAAAATGCCACCAATGTTCGGTTTGTTTGCTTTTCGGCTTCTTGCCCCATGCAGGGAGAGAGAGAGAGAGAGAGAGAGAGAGAGAGAGAGAGAGAGAGAGAGAGAGAGAGAGAGAGAGAGAGAGAGAGAGAGAGAGAGAGAGAGAGAGAGAGAGAGAGAGAGAGAGAGAGAGAGAGAGAGAGAGAGAGAGAGAGAGAGAGAGAGAGAGAGAGAGAGAGAGAGAGAGAGAGAGAGAGAGAGAGAGAGAGAGAGAGAGAGAGAGAGAGCTTTTAGAGAGATGGCTAATAGATGCCAGGGCGCTGCCTTTAGACTCTGCCCCGGCCTGGAAGGATTTGGGATGGGATAGGGAAGACAAGAAACCCTGTCTTAAAACGACTGCGGGTAAGAGGATTAGGGCAATAATGCCCTTCTCTTCTTGAAGGGTTTTTAGAGAAGATTTTTTCTCCCGGAGAAAAACCGTTTAGGTAGGGAATTAAGGGCATCGCAAAGGTAGCCTTTTAATGTAAAGCGTGCACATTTTTGGGGAGATTTTTTGGGAAAGTGCTCGGTCTATAACGCATTTTTTTGTTTTTATCTCTGACCGTGGTTCTCAACGGGAATACATCTGAACAGTAGACAAAAGGTTATATGGAGAGAATAGAGAATATTCATTTGCACGCGTTTTGACGCATTTAAAGAAAATGGTATGACGTTAATTGATTTTATTCAGAACGCTCAAGAAATGCACGAAAATAAATAAATTAACATTATTGTAACTTCTTTATACGAAACCAAACAACAACGTGAGTCCTTTGCTGTTATTACCGATTATTCGATGTTTTCATTTTCTTAGACTTTACAAAAAAATGAAACAATGCATTTTAGATTTTACGTGGTGAGTGTTTACTTAAGTACACGTTTATTACGGACTTATTGTAATAATGTAATCGTATTATTATTAATAACAATAATAATGATATTGTGTCTAGCTGCCTGGTTTAAATGCTGTCAAAATATGATTATAATGATCTTTCCATTTAAATCTGTTTGTTTTTAACCATCTAAACTTTTTTTTCACACTCATGCGCTTCAAAGTCTTTTCTCATCGCCTGGAAAAAAAAAAACCCGTGTGCCTCTTTGGTTTCTGTAGCCTTGGTAGGCTCACCCGGTTTTTCTCCGAGGTCTGAGAAAGAAAGAGGATTAACTTGTGAACCAATGGAAATAAGAACTTAAACGGGAGGTAAATCTGGCCACTGTCTCTTTGTGAGGACCGTCTCTAAAGCAATTAAAGCGAGAAAGAGTTTCTTCTCAGCGCCTCTCCCCTAAAGCTCCTTAGAGCGACGAGAGCTGTCCAGCGCATCTGAAGGGTTTAAACCCCCAAAACAGCTCCCCTTACCTCTGTACGTAGCCATGCACTGCTGAATATAAGGTGGGTAAACAATGACCTCCGCTTGACAAACAACCAAAAGACAACATAAAGTAAACTGGTCCAGGATATCTCTGCGGTTTCTTCACTGATTTCATGCCTTTACCCCTTTTGAAAACCATCATCACTCTTATTGAATCAATCACACAGAAATCCAAAGAGAACTTTCTCCCGTTGTCTTATTTGATAGAGATATACGAAGAGCAAAACCATCTTTAATGCCGGGGAAATCTGCTCACTAAGAGCTAATTAATACGCTTAATGATATTTCTGCAACTTCATGAATACATTACGACTGCAATCCAGCAAGCCTCGGCCACCCTGCACCATTCAAGGGTATTTCAGCATCTGTTCATCCCAGGGCAATTAATCATTTTGATGTGTAGTTTAAAATCGACTTCTTGCGGAGACCTTTTTTGACAAGAATAACAAAGCAATTTGCCAGGAGCCACTTCTTAGACATGTTATTAGCAGCACTCCAGCAGTAAGACCCGCATTCCTATTTATTTGAGAAAAAAAAGTGAGATTTATGAATTTTAAAAGGCAGCAACAGTTTTCTGCTTTAATGTCGCCACCACGCCTCTGAATCCTCATGAAATCCCTTCGATTGGTGACAAGATCTCAGGATCTCCTCTGCAAATCCCTCCTCTAAAAGTTTCAACCTGTCAATTTCCTCTAAAAGCTGCATAATTCCTCTTTTTTCCTCTCCATCCATCCCCTTCTCTCTTTCTTCTTGCCCTCCTTTCTCCCTTGTCTCTGTCCTTCTGTCTCGTTTCTTTTCCTTGCCTTCTCTCCTCTCTCTTGCTCTCTCTGGCCCGGATCCCTCTGCACAAGGGGCCCCATTGTATAGTCCTAATCCAGAGGCAACACAGCTTTAGGGACATGCAGGGATAAAAGGCCCATTAAGCCCACAACTTTATGGGGGCAAATCGCTCCTTAATCCTTCGCTTTATCTAAACAAAAGCACCTCTGCCTTAATCCACCTATGTGTTGAAAAAAAAGACGAAAAACTGGAGTGTCAGAGAATGAGAAAGGAAAAGAGAGGGAGAGAGAGAGAGAGAGAGAGAGAGAGAGAGAGAGAGAGGGAGAAAAAAATCCCACACTGAACGATTGAACTATAAAGATCAGGGAGGGTCTATATAAGTTTCCTGGAGGAGGTAAGTAACACTGACAAGCTTTCACCTGCACGGAGGAACTTTCACATGGACTTATTATAACTGCTGCACCACTGGAATCAAGCTGGTTCCAACAGGACTAATGTCAATACTTTTACCTCATAACTACACACACATAATACAATACAGTATATGGAAGGCAATATAGTAAAGTTTTCAAACAGAGCTCTGTTCTGACTGCGGGAAGAGAATTTTAGGTGTTGGGGCCACGTCCACCTGAATGTGTTTCCAGTATTCAGCATGTCCTGATTAACCTATTAGCACATATTTTAGGGTCTCAAAGATGTATCCCGTTAACAATTTCCTCAAGGCCTAATATTTTATATAACATTCAATAGCTGTCATTAACCAAAAAAAAGAAAGATGTTTTCCTTCACCTTTCAGTTGGACAGTCAGTCCCTTTGTCTCTATGGGACGGATTTGTGGTTTTTAACAAATATTCTAAGGTTGTCCAATTATCCTCATCACTACAGAAAAGCCCACCTACCGGTTTTATAACAGTCAAAAATCCACAAGTGTTACAGGTTTAAAGCTGTATTTAGACATTGCTTGACTCAGGTGTGGCCTTACCGCTTATGACCTGTGCTAACATTGACACAAGGTGTGGCCATCTTCCCCCAGATTAAAGTTAAAGAAATGGGTTCTTGAGGCCAAATCTTAACAACTAGGACAAAGCTTAAGCTCTGCAGTGGAGCAGGAATCCCTTTGCTGTAACATCTGTCTTTACTACAATCCCACTGCGTCTGCTCCACTGTGTGGACAAGTCCACCTTAATCTGGTGCTGGAGGTTTAGCCGACTGTGAGCTCCAGTCTGACGGCTTTAGTCAGATCTGAAGGATAGGTGCTGATACTGATACCTGCTGCATTAAGGACACATCAACATCCGTGGATTTCTCGTCAGCACTGGAAATGTCGAGAACCTCAATGATTTTTGAATTTTAATAAACTGCATTATACCGACACAAAATGTTGATCGGTGTAAATGCGTTGAGTGTGAAGTTATGCTGATTGGTTCTAGCTGCGATCTCCCGCGTGGAACAGCCTTTTTTTAAATATAATTGAATTGAGAGCTTTTCGGAATGAAACGCTCCCCCAATCTGTCAAAGGTGTCACTTATGCTTTCAGTATGGCTCCCCTCACGTTGTCTTCATTAACGCTCCCAATTACCGCCCCCTCTCCGGCTCCCTTCCTCCCTAATAGAGCTAACAGAGTTAATGAAGCAAATAGTTGGGACAATTTAGTCGTTAGAGACAATTAGGACAATCCAATGCAATCCAACTCAGGCCGGGAGACGAGCGGAGCAGTTCCCTCCGAACCGAGCACATGAAGTCCTCTGCAGTCACCCAGCACAGAGAGAGAGCCTTCTACTGGATTCAAGGGATTCTCAGCAGTTGGCTGGAGGCATCTCTGCTTCCTCGGCGCAGAGATTACACCTGGCCTCAGGAGGGAGGGAAATGTTTCCCAAAGAGGCAGGCGGCAGACGCAGAGGCAGCCCGCATGCATCCCGCCACAATAAAGTATAAATCCTCCTATAGGGTATTACAGGAATGAACATAAGGGATTGTGCCATTGTTCCCCCGTAATCTGGCTTTAAACTCCTTGTTTTACAAATGGTCCTCTTTAAAAAGCTTTTTATTTGTGTGTGGGTCTTTTTTTCCCCACTCGTTTCATCCTGAATTAACCTGCTGTTTCCTCATCAGCCGTGCTTTGTTCTTGTGCACTTCAGATTTGGAGGTATAGCCAGTCTACGTGTTTCGAATTCCCAGGTAATTTTTGAGTGTTTAATAGAAAGCTGCTCTACTCTCCTTCTCAATGTCTTGTGTGGTGTGCATCATATTCCTTTTACCTGTGTAAACGTGTTCCTAATTTGCCGTGTTACCAATATGGACTATTCCCAACGCACACGTGTACAGTTCTCTAAATGATTGAAAACGGCGTACTAAACACCTTTGCCCTGCAGATGAGTAAAGCAGCATTAATGTTTCAAACGATCAAACATCCGGTACCACTTGAATGCACCATAACTTATGGCTTAATTCATGACCTTATAAGTGGTTATAAACTGTCATTAGCTCTTTCTGGTACAAATGCAATTGTGAGTATTCCAAATCCATTAATATGTGCTTTTTAATCAAGCATGAAGACTTTGTGAATAAATATAACATTTCATGTTTAAACAGTTTGCACAATACAAGTATCGGGGAGGTGGATCATTTCCAGCAACATCAATTTTGAATTTGAATTTATCAATAGCTTAGTACATAAAGCATTAGTAAATCACCGTATTAATGATTGTTGTATTCTTGTAAGCACAGCAGTGGGGCTCAACGAATGGAAATGTCATCCAGCCATTCATTGTCTCCAGAAGATCCATCCTGAAGACGCTTGATTCCCTGTTATCTTCATATGGCACCATCATCAGGTTAAAACTGGAATATGTTGCATTGCTGTTCCTAGTAGAGCAGCTGGTGTGATGCCTATTCTTGTTATCGTTTAGCGAGCAGTTGAGATGGACAGGTAACATCAGAGAGCGACAGTGACCATATTTAGCCAGAATTTAACTTCGATCTTCGTCATTTTAGATCTGAAGGCCACAACAAACCCTAATACATTTTTTTTAGTGATTGTCCATGAAACTTGCTGCTTGCTTGAAACATTCAAGGTATCTGGACAGGCACTTAAACAAAAGAAGCTCTTCAATTTATTATTAAGATAAGTTAGTTGTTGTGATTGAGACTTTGGAAGCTGACTGATATGAAAATGATTTATAAAATATCAATGGCTCGCTCCAGTCGAGCCCCTTTCAACACAAATAGAAAGTTGTAGTTTGGTGATCTTGTTATATTTAATAAGACTGAACAGAGGCGTTGTGCATGCAGAAATGCATTTGTGTGTTTCTTGTTTCAAGATCGCTCCTTCTCTCTTTTTCGCAAACTCACACACACACACAGTCAATATTATATTGATTTACATGAATGTCTTGGGACCCCACTGCCTGCCTAAACTATTAACTTTAACCAATGCCTCTAAAATCCACCCCAATTGACTGGTGTTGTAATCTGAAACGTGTTTACACACACACACACACACACACACACACACACACACACTGACGGATTGGGGTCTCGTTCCAGCCAGTTGTCCTCAGGTCGTCTCTTAACTCAATCTCTTCCAACGTGTATTTCTTCATCGTGCTGCTTGTTTGAGCCTCAGAGCCCCTCCTCCACCCCCCTCCACCCTCCTCCGTCTCCTCCTGCTCTCTCCGTTGCCTCTGAAAGGAACCTTGCTGGGCCCAACCGCCTGTCTAACGAGCTGGGCAGGACGGTCACAGTGGGGTATGTGATTGTGTGTGTCAGTGTGTTTACACTTGCTTTTATGTGCTTTCAGTCAGGCTTTAGTGTTTTTCAGGGCGTCTGAAAACCCACTTTAGGCCGTATTTGTGGTTTTTCACAAACACAAACGCAAACACACACAGACGCACACACACGCAGACACATGTCAGTGATCCTCCAGTCCTTTTTAACAGCGGGGAGGAGGTGGAGCGGGAGGCTAATGGATATGTTTGTTTACCTATTTGTCCTTGACATGATCAATTGATCAGCAGGCTAATTCACTGCCACCATGGGCTCATTACATTTCCATTTAAATAGCAAATGGATTTTTTTTCGATGCTTCATCCTCCTTTTCTCACATCTATTTCTGTTGTGGTGTGAATGTACAGTGGAGGTATTTGCCCGTTGTCATGGACCTCGAACCCTGCACAACGTGCTGCCTGAGCTCGCTTATGGTTATTGGTGAACATGCGGCGGCTGGATTCGAACTGTCGAATTTGTTTAGGAAGGTTCCTAATTGAGTGAAATGATCGTGGCGCCATGATGAATCAAGCTGTTTGAATTCTCTAATACTCAGAAAAGGAGCTCCAATGCTTCCTGACTTAGGTCCTTTAGCAAAGGAACAACTGGACCATCCTTTATAGAAGGAAAGGAGACATTTCCGTCCCACAATTCCTTGCGGCGACAATATTTAAATAGTGTTGTTTCATTTAACCGTTTGATTGAATAGCGAACATGACCAAGAAACCAAAGAAAACAAGAAGCTTAGTAAAAGTGGAGTCGGATTCCTTATTACTGCGGTTTTCTTTTCATAATAAGTGTGAGCTAATTCCTGGCCAGTAAACCTGTGAGTATGTGTTGCCGGGAAGATTCCAGTGAACAATCACTGATGTGGCATTTAAACAGTGGGGAAGGAGAAGCCACCTTGAGCAGGAGATCAACGTTATTGCTGTTGAGGTTCCCGTAAAGTTGTCGTGCTGCATTTTGAATACATTTAAATATCTATTCCAGACTTTTGGACAATGTGGGATAAAAAGTACATTTTAAATAACATTTTAACTGATCATTTTTTAATAATAAGGTTGTGCTCATGCCAAGAGTTCGATGAGAAGATACCACTCTTTTATTTATTGACATACCTTGGTAAGCATGAAGACAGACATCACCAGACAGCTGTAGCTTTCTTATTTACCCAAGCCACTGAACAAGAAAGCAAATAAGCATATTTTACAATATGTGAAACTATTTTTTTTATGTATTTCTATTATCCTGAAAAATATTTTTGTTCTGTGCTGTGGTTTTATTAAAGGTGAGAATCAACAGATGGACAAAAGGATGGATGGAGGGACAGATGAAAGGGTCTTTATCACATCTCATGGGATTCATTGGTTTCATTGGCTCGTTGGCCGTAACAGGCTTTATATGATGACTCCTCAACCCTGTCAGATTCCACCATGATCCAAACAATCGCGCACATTCATCACCATCACAATACACACCCACCCACACACACACACACACACACACACTCGTACGTAGCTCAAATCAATGGTCCTATTTTGATCTCTGACAACACTGACACGTACACCCACGAGGCCTTTGGTCACTTCGTTTCTCTTGACCACACCATATAACACGCACATACACACACACACACACACACACACACACACACACACACACACACAAACGTACAAGCACTTTTTCCCCTCTCTCACTCCTTCCTTCCCCTGACACACTTGTCAAGGACCTCGTTGACCCCTGACCCCGCCCCACTTGGCAGCGTTATTGATTTTTTTTCAGCCGACCCTCTGAATCTGGGATGAGGAGGAGTGGGAGCGGGGTAATTAGTCACTGTACGGGTTTGAGGGAAGGGACGCTGAGGATGTAGGGGAACAATCAATGCTCATGGCTGAGCTTGCAGCAGAATAAACTGTCAGTCAGGGTGAAAATCAAAAGGGCTCGAGGCGAGACGTGGGAGCAACACTGATGGGTGTGAAAGGGGGGAAGAGAGGGGAGACAGAGGAGGGGTGGTTTCTTAACAACTTGGTCATGTTTTGAGTTGGTGAAATATAAAAAATATAGTGTCATAATTACATTGTGCACTTTATCAGATAAAGAAGTACTGAATGACCCACAAAGCACGGCTTTATAATTGTTTTTACAAAAACAATGTTCTATTAAGAAACTAAACTCCCTCACATGCTTGATTCCATCCTCTTACCATCTGACAGATTCATTATTATATCAATAAAAAAAATGCAAAAAAAAGATCCAAACATTTAATTCTGTATATTTTTTACCCCTTGAAGCTTAACTGCTATCAAACCAAATGTTAGATTTGCAGGGTGATAAAGCCATACTAGCCACAAAGTATCAAATTTAGAACGTTTTTTATTCACCAAAGAATACTTTAAATACTGCACAAAAACAACCTTCATTCATTAGAGTATTTGTTGTGGTAGAATGTGCTGCCTTTCAGCTCCCTCATTTACCAACAGCATGCCTTCATCTTTTATATTTGTCACTCATATTTCAAAGACTGGGCGGTATCTGAGCATTTAGAGATTTAGAGAGTCATATTATCAGCAGGATGACATGTCACATCCCTTTGTCGTTGTTTCTTGCAAGTAGCACACAGATGCATCACATTGCCGTTCTTTTTATATGTGTGTGCTCGCTTTTATGAGCAAGAGATGTTCGTGCATCTGTGGGTTCGTCTTGCAATAATCCATTCTTGGTCCTCCACCACCACGACCACCTACTTATAGACCAGGTTATGGATTTTACCGCAGTGTTTGGAGGTGCCACACATAGACGTAATCTTTTCTTTCTTATTTAATTTCCCACTATCCTCTCAGCTGATTCTCCCCCTCTCACTTTAGATGCAGCTGAGAGACTGATTTGGCTTCTGTAATCCCCCCCCACCCCCCCCTTCTCTATTGGAGAAACCTCGAAATATCGTAAAGAGGTTATTTAATCCGTAATTGATTGAGTGGCTCCTCACCAAAACCAAGATACTTCAAAGTGTCTGAATTAAGAAGGGAGGGGTGTGAGGCGTCTGCTGCCTGGGTCGAGCCGCTGAGCCTCTTTGGCTGGCAAATGAGAGCTGAGTCTGATCCCGTGGTGGAAGCTAATTGGCTGAAGCAAAGACACATTCGTCAGAGGAACATTTAGATGAGGCTCCTCAGCTCCTGCAGAATGGATTCCCGGCTACAACTTGGTCCACTGAGAAGTTTTTTAAGCTACTGACTTTGAGCCTTTTCCAGCTAAGTTTCAATGCCATTATCGGTGTCACTTGCCAAAGATATTCCTATAAAAGGACTAAAATATGCTTAGTTGCTTTATGGCTTTGAATTCAATGGGAAAAAATACCAATTGTTTTTTCTAACTCACCTGAAAAGGGGAAGAATAGCTCCCCAAATGTAAGAAAATCCCATTAGTAAGCAGATGGGATTCAAAATGTGTCTATTATTGACCACAGGTACATTTGATGCTGCAGATTTCTGGATGTGTCGTCGACCCCCGTTGCCTGCATAGTCAATTCAGCTATCAGGTTAAGCATTAAGATCCCAATTGATCAGTTATGAGTCTGAAATAGGCCTAAAAGAGAGAAGATGAGATGGGCTGTTTCCATTTGTATCTTTTCACCCCAAATCACCCATCTCCATCTAATTTCTATCTCCATTTTCTCTCTTTCAATCCTCTCTTCCCCCTTTTCCTTTCTCTTCTTCTCATCCCTTTGTCACTCCATCACCCCGTTCCTCACTATCAGTCCTGACCCAATGCTGATCTTAATCCTCTTACCTCACGGCTCCATTTCCCACTTCAGCCACTTTTGCAAAGAAAGAGGGGCTCCTCTCCCCTTTCTCAAACCCCCAAAGCTGAGTCCTTCAATCCCTCCTAAATATAGATCCCCCCAAACCACTGCCAAATATACCTTTTCCTGGTGTATATCATTTCATTTTCAATCAAATGTGGATGTTTCCAAATCTAAGGGGGCAACGAGGCTTTGGAGGGGAGTGGGTAAATTTATTCGTACCCCTTTTCTTCTTTCGAGCCTTCATCCAAATGGAAAATGGCGTAAATCAGTTCCCAGGCGGGTGTGGCCGAGCTGTGGGATTATCTCCTGTTTTGTGTTGTTTTTAATCCTTAAATGCCACTTCTGCACCCATCACTGCTGATAGGGAAATGCAAATCCATCCCCCAAACTGCTCATTTGCTTCTTAGTAATTTACCGGGTCATCGTTAGTAACATAAGTGAACAAGAAGTCATCCTTCAGGCCATTTATTTATTTATTCAAAACATTTTTAATGTGCTGCAATTCACCATGTCTTGCTTCCTTTCTGTCTATGATGTCTTATTTGTCTCTCCACTTTTTCCTATCTAATTTACTTTTATTCTCTCTCAAGGGAGAGATTAGGCCCTAATCCCCAATGGCCCCGTGGTTAATTGATATGGTTTAACTATTACAAGGCGCTGGGTGGTTCCAGACTGCTACCTCAGAGAGCGCCGCACCCTCCGCTGAGAACCACGACCTTCCCTTGTGGAAGGGGGCGTCCAACCCTCATCTTGCCCCCCCGATTCAATCCCTCTTTCCTCCCTTTTCTCTGCCTGATTTTCCCATCTATGTCTTTCTTTCCCTGACTTGTTGTGCTTCACCTTTTCCACTTTGTCCTCCCTTCTATTCTCCCCCGACGCCCTTCCTTCTCGCTCCCAGGGGTCACAAGTCAGAAGCACTTATGTGATGTGTCCTCAAGTCCTAAAGATCCTTCTGAAGACTGAATGAAGCATTGAAGGCCTGTGTATATCATCAGAATCATGGTTATATAATGGAAATAAAATCAGCACATTAAAGGTTTCCCCTTCATCCCTCTTTCCAACTTCTCTGTTCACCAGTGCAGTAAAAAAAATCACCATGACACGAAACCTTTCTGTGTGGAGTAGTCAGTTTAAGGAATCTTTGAATGATGATCTGAAAATCACTTTCTTAAAGGATTTTATGATTTTGTCTGGTAATATTAAAAAGGTCAAAGCATTATGTCATAGCTGAGCTCAGGGGCTATTCTTTATAAGACTAATTATAGAATTATTATTATATAGTTCTATTACTGCTTTGGAGACTGTCTGGTGGCTTATGGTCACATCTCATAGTGGAAAATCCCAGGATTTCACAGCATTTACCACAACTAATCCAGCGATTAGTCCGTAACTCTCATGCTCATACTCTTAAAATGTTGTTAGTACAACAGCAAGGTTTGAAAATCCAATGAGTCACACTAATACGTTTCATACGTTTTTTTCACACTTTCTGCATTTTTGTTAAAGTTTGTTAATTTAAGAAAAAGCCTGAATGTCATTATTTGTATTTGATGGCTTTTCCAAGCATTTATTCAGCGCTGTTTATTAATTGTTTGGTTACTCCGTCTAATTTGAGTGTGTATGAGTTTGTGGTGAAGAAAAGCTTTTATTGCTCATGTGCATCCCTCTGGCCCCAAACCCGGGAAGAGTGTGTTGACTCTATTATCAGTCCAGTGCTGAAATGTTACACCCCGACTACAAATACACAACATGAACTTCCTCTAAGCACATCTCTCTCTTCTTCTCTTCCTTTTTCCTGCGTCTCTCACTTTGCACATAATCATTCTCTGGCATTCACAGACTCACACATGTCCACCTCTCACAAACGAATCCCTCCCCTTCCTCGTCATATTTCTCAGGCTGATGGAACATTCTGCCCAGGTCCGAAAAACATGACAAAAAGAGGGCCACACTGTCGCTCTGGGCTTCAGCATGTATTCGTGATGTGATCATTTCCCAACCTGCTTGTGTGCTTTAATCTTCGGCTCAGATCACAACATCCTTCTCTCAGCTTTCAAAGCGAGACACCAGAGGCTGAAACATTGTTGTTTCCTTCCAGCACTGATCAATTTTCTAATTTTGGGTCTTTTCTTCAGACTTGGAATGAAAACATGAAAAAATCTACATTTAGGTGTTTATTTGACTTCGCTTTGTCTAATTGCATCTTAAAATGAATCATCAATTCACTGTGTGTGTGTGTGTGTGTGTGTGTGTGTGTGTGTGTGTGAGTGTGTGTGTGTGTGTGCGTGTGTGTGTGTGTGTGTGTCAGCTCAGCACTCGTCTGTCTGTTCCCTGGTGAGCTCTGTGTTGAGGGAACATGTCGTCAGAGGGATTGAGGTGTTTGGGTTTGTCAATGAGGGAGGGATGAGAGGTATCAAAGTATGTGTGTGTGTGTGTGTGCGTGTGTGTGTGTGTGTGTGTGTGTGTGTGTATTCAGGGTTATGTGTGTGCGTTGCCCCTCCGTTTACCTTTTGGCTCAACTTAATGTCTGCGTTCACTCATCTTTCTTCTCCTGCCTCTCCTCCTCCTGCCCTGCTCCTCGCAGCCCCCATAAGTCGCTGAGGTATTTCCACAGCAGTGTGTCAGTGTTAATATTTACTCTGATCTCATGGCCGGACCGACGAGCTCCTTCTTGTTACGCGGCGTGCACCTCTTAGAACTCGCCGGCTATGTTTACAACACAAAAAGGACTAAATTAGATTCTTATTGGTCTCGTAAAATAACAAAAATAAGCAAAGGTGGCTTCTGACAAACTAAAAGCAAAACTTAGCAAATATATTGACTGCTTAAGAAATGATGGAATAGAAAAAAGAAAAGCACACTGCACCAAACCAATTAAGTGAGTTTTGCTGTTCCTTTTTGTTTTATACTTCAATATCTTCATTATTTAGCCATTTCTTTCACATGCATGCATGTGCTTCCCTGTGCAATAGTATGTGTGATGTTGGAGTGTTTATCTTTTCAAAGCGGCGTCACCATGGAGCTGAGTTGCCTCGGTCAAACCTCTGGGTCACTGGGTCGTGAACCGTGGGTAAACTAAACAACAAGCTGCTGCCTCCCAGCAGGAGAAAGAGGCCCAGTCTGTTCAGCCGATCAGCTGCAGATCAACTATAATGCCACGTTGAGCAGAAGGCCTCGTCGCACAACTCGCTTGCTCGTCGAAAATAAAAACAAACATCTCAGTCGTTGCAACGTGTGCTGAGGATTAGAAATCTTGTTTTTACGCCTCATCGACATGTATTTTCATTTATTTTAGTCAACAGCAGCGTGGAATGAGGGATGTAGAGAACGGGTTGTCGTCCAAGCTTCCGCGCTCTTTGTTGGCGTAGCAGGGCCGGCCGTGTGTTCTTCCCGTCAGTGCACGTGCCTCGCAGGTCAGCTCACGGACAGCGTTGCTGCAGAAGCTTCTAGCCCCCCCCCCCCCCCCCCCCCCCCCCCCCCCGCCCTCCGGCTTCCGCAGCGCTGCGTTGGCTCTTTGAGCGCGTTGGCCGTGGTTTGTGCCGTTCGTGCCGTCAGCACCGATAGCTGCGAGCCGCTGAGACGTGGAGATGCAATCAGAACTGCCAGTCTGAAATAACGCACCTTTGAAAGCCCTTCAGACCTTCGGTCTCTCCCGTTTTTATTGTTTGCTCTGCTGCAACAGAAGACCAGCAGACTTTTAATTGCCCCCTGGCAACAATTTGACAGTCGATAGAGCAACGACCCTCATTAAACACCTATTTCACTTCCATTTGGTTTCAACCGAAAAAAAACAAAAACAATCAGCAGAGTCTGACTTTTGATTGAGAACAATGATGATTTAGTTAAACTGAAAATCCAATGCCTCCCTCCCTCAGCCCTGCGATCAGCACTGAAAAACACCTTATCCAGTCGATCCTACAGAAAAAGAAAGGGGGGGGGAGAGAAAAGCTGGCTCCTTTTCTTTATCCCCAAAGCAGGATAACAGCCCGCGTTAGGGGAATATCCACGCCTGCCAATTCCAGTAATGGCCTCTAATTCCAAATTAATTCAGTCTAAATGAACTGTCAGAGGGAGATTGATTTCTTGGAGCTGCTGTCTTGATGAGGGCTGTCGTGGGAGGGGGTGATTAGGCGCTGAGGCCTGCGTTGCTCTCCTGCAGCCTGCGGCTCTGAGGCTGGAATTTTTTTAATCTTTTTTTTTTTTTTTTTTAGAGCTGGACCTTAGCGGTGGCAACACCAGCTTTTCCGGGGATGACAGGTAAGGGGGCATACGGGCACTCGGGGACGACGCCCACTGAGTAGGTGGAAAGTTAATCTAACTGATAGGACAGTGTCCCGCCGAGGGAAGGTCGCTCCACAAATAGTGTGTGACTTTTGCAGAAATGCCCACAAAGGCCAACTTATTTGCATTATTTTTGCAGTCACGTCACGGTGTTCCATATTTCATTTTGTATAAATTCAATTGCAACCTCCTCCACACCCAAAAAGTTGCTTGAGTTGCTTTCAGGCTTTTGCTATGACGACAACCTTATTAATAGGCTCTCTTCAGAGTTAATTAGCTGTGGAAACGAGGCCAGGGGCCCCGGCGTTTCCACCCAGAGGACTTTGCTATCCCCGCTGATTCTTGTGCTAGGCTAATTATTTCCCAATAACCTTACTTACTGGCCATGCTCCCTCCTCTGGGCCTGAGCCTAACAAGCGTCGCCCTGCGACTTGAGAGGCTGTTCTGCTTGGAAGTTTTTAGCCACCTGCCTCGCTGCATTGCTCGCCACCGCAGAGATGATTTGCTCCTCTTCCTCCCTCCGAGAGGAAGGTCGGAGGCTCTCGGATGCGTGAGGATGGTGGCTTTCTAAAGGCGCTGCTGTTTGATGTCGAAAATTAAATTCCCTCAAATTCGCCATTAACGCTATTACTTAAAGTATTGGACACACTCCTAAGTATCCCAATGGCATTATGTCTGCTGTCATTAATTTTGCCCTCTCTTGAAGCTCTCCCTGCAAATATCAATATTGAAAACTCTAAATAGTTAACCTTATTACCCTGGCTGTTTATTTTTGACTGTTTATTTACTTTCTTATTCATTTATTTATTTATTTCCTCTCCCACAGCCAAAGCAGAACAGTCTGTTCTCACATACCGCACATATGAATAAATATGGGCCACATACATATTCCGAGGGGTGCAAAGCTGTTTATCATGCAAAGAGGGAACATCAGAGGCTAAGAGGGGAGGTGGCTAAAATTGGCTGAGCCATTAGAATAGATATTAGAATATATTAGAATATTGGAAATTAAATGTGAACTTGTGATCCATTGACATACTTGAAGATGAAAGGAGGGAAACACTTTAAAGACCAACATGATAACAGCTACCGTAGAAAATAGCATTTTCCAGGTGAGATAATTACTGAAGAGTAGCATCACCATTTGAACAGTCCTTTATAAAGTCGGTCTGTAATCCATAACAGTTTTTTTTCTGGCCCTTTACTGTGCAGTTGTTCTATTAATTACTGCATGTGTTTGTTTCTACAGGAGTGTTTTTCTCTTTGCGCCGTACTGCATTAATCCCCCTTTAAAGCTGTCCCATTACAATCCTCACTAAGCACACAGCCTGAGGCCGCTGCTCAGAAGCTGCACTGTACATACACTAAAGCACGGCACCCACTAATGGTCAGAGAAACATGTTTTTCTTCTTCATTGATACTCATAACAGATTAAAAGCGAGGCTTCTTCATAATAACTGAAGGATGCATGACGCGTATCTTTGGTAAATTGGTTGTTTGGCAGACTCGTCATGCAGCCAGCTTAAAGTGATATTAATTCCCAGAATAACACGAGTAAAGAGATGTTTGTCGATGAAGAAAAATATCTGCCTTAGATTAGTTGAGATAATAATTTATTGTTCTTGTAATCTTTCAGCACTGCAAATATTTCCATCAGATCAAGCACAAAGTGAGTCAAATGCCTTCTTGAGGTTTTAGTGAAAGACAGATCACATAGAAAAACAGATTCAGATTAATAGTATCAGCACACAAATTCTAAAATCTCCAAAAGAATCTGACTGTGATATTCCGTGTCCACCTTTGATTGATCGTGGCGTTTTCTTTTGAAACCCATTGGAAATGTAGCTCCATAATGTTTAAAGCAGATTCATAACGTCATCATGTGAAAGTTAACCATTTAGTGGTAGTATTCCTTTTTTAAATCTGCACTCAAAATGTATAGTTTTCATAAAAATCTACAGGATTAACATCCGAAGTAAACTACAGAAATATGCAGTATATCATCCTTCACAACGTTGCAGGGACAAGGCCGTTTCTTTTGCCCGTAGCTTCTATGACTGGTTTTCTCAGTACTCTTACTGGGTGAAATGAGAACTGATATATTGATTTGATTATCAAATCAACTGAAATGGAAAAAATATGAATATTAGGTTTTGGCAATAACGGCACGTATAATTTACAAAAATCTCACACTTCATAATTGTTATTTATTAGATTTAAGCATAATTAGCTCCTAAATTCTTAGAATTAAAAAATCTCGCTCAGAAAATAAGTATTTATAGTTCTCTATTAAAAGGCAAAATATATATTTTTTTAAGTCTGCATGAAAAAGTAAAAGGAACAAATTCGAAAGATTGAAAATGAAGGCAAAATCTCAGAATAAAATAAACATGACACCTGAATTCCCTTGTGTTCTTTTCGTAGTTTATAATCTATTTCTACCGAAAGTTTCCTTTTGTCCTCCCATAGTGCACCTGGGGCCATAATAGGACCTCATTTCCCTGATGGAGCTCCGCTCTGCCTGACACCACTGTCCACACACTCGTTAACAACTTTACTCCTCCGGTTGCCCCCGGCGATCCACTGGATGGATAGAAGGGCCCGACGTCTCCTTGTCTAACTCTCACTCTGTCTCTCCCTACATCATTTTGCTTCCCCCCCTCCCCCCTCAACCTCCTTCACCCTCTCCTCTCACAGCGCTGAACTATTACAGCACACAGCAATGCTTCAGCGTCCTCTCCTCTTCCTCATTCGTTCACCGTCTCAGCGCTATTCTGCTCTAAGCCCACTCTGTGATCAATACACAGTGGGGCTTTCTGACTGCATACATCCGAGTTCATGGCAGCTTAGCCTATCAATACTAGTTAAATTCTCCTTATGGCCCCCAAACAAGCTGCTGCATTATTTAACAGGCGTGCGGTCAATTGCACATTATCTACACAACATTAAGAGGTAAATGGTGTTTGTGTGGAATCCGTCTCACAGTGGCCGTTGAGCGATGGGGCTACTAGAATCTTTGTCACACTGGACAGTCGATACGCCGGGTTTAGTCTCTGAATCCAATGTGCAGATCTCCTTGTCTGTGTTTAGCTTCTATGACATTTTCCTAATTCAGAGAACGACAGTGCAACAAAAAGGATGTCAGAGCTCACAGAAAGAAAACAGCCACAACATGCTGTTTCCAACTGCAGGTCCAACAAAACAGTTTTTTGGCATCTCAGTTTCCTCTGTTCCCCCCCCAAGCGCCCACACTAATTGTAACAACCTTGTTCAATCCAAAGCAGCAACACAACCACGTGTAGGTGTAATGTACTTCTAGATGTAGAAAAGAATGGGCTTCAATAAAAGCCGAGTCTCATTTGGCGTGGAAATGTTTTCCCATCTCTTGAGTTGAAAGGGGAAATATTCATTAAGGAATAAATCAAATGAGCCGTGACTGCGCGAAGGTTGCAGTGGAAATTCAATTTGTATTCATAAGCAGCCACAAGCAGGAAGGTGATAATTCAGAGGAGTTGGGTTACTGTAGCTGTTTGTTACTTGTTATTTAAAAGACCTGTGTGTGTGTGTGTGTGTGTGTGTGTGTGTGTGTGTGTGTGTGCGCGTGTGGTCATGCGTAGATTCCTGTGTGTTATTGTGTCTATGTATTTATGTGTGTATTTTTGTACTTGACTTCTTACAAAAATAATGATGCTGGGTTACTTATGATAATAAGTACTTATGATAATAAGTAACTGTTTAAACTCTAAACTTAATCACACTAAACAACCGCCACAGAAAATGTTCTTTCATAAATGTGATGATGATTTATTTTGCAGACGTCATTATTAAAAACTAGTGTATAACGGGTGTGATTCAAATTCCTTCACATGTAAAGTTAATAGGTCTTGTGCTTTTCCTGAAAATTAAGTCTGCAGTCATCTCCTAAAAAGGTATGCAATATATTGTCAGGTTTAATCTTTACCTGCTGTGGATTAATGTCCATGTCAGTGTCAATTTGCCGTAGAAGGAAACATTAGGAAGTTTGTTTTTTGATAACAGCAACCAGCAAAGGCCTTAAACTGACCAAAGCTTCCACCAGTATGCCTCCATGACCCAAAAGCGGTCCTTCCAATAATCATCACTTATCCCTCGCCGTCCTGCAAACAGCCCTGCGCGCTTAATAGACTCAGAAGTTAAGATATTTACAATGCCCATGTGTCACATACTCACACTCTAGATGGGCTTAGCAGACACAATATATCCTTCATATTCTAGTG
Organism: Apeltes quadracus; assembly: GCA_021346845.1. Taxonomy (NCBI): domain Eukaryota; kingdom Metazoa; phylum Chordata; class Actinopteri; order Perciformes; family Gasterosteidae; genus Apeltes; species Apeltes quadracus. The sequence continues at coordinate 9,118,048 of CM037919.1, forward strand.
CATGAATGAACAACACATACTTATTATACGCACTAATCACTCTGCGTCCTCTAATCGTGTCAGATGGCCTCATTGCGACTAAGTACCTCAAGTTGGAGCTCAGCTAACCACAAACAAACTGTCTTTTCTTTTGGCAAAAAAACAACAAGAGCAGAAAATGAACTCAGACCAGAGAGGGGCTTCAGTTCATAAAGTTGTTACCAATAGTCTTTGGTGATCTGTAGTATAAATGTGTGTTTTTGTTGGTGACAACACATGTCTGATCATATGTGAGGGGTGAGTGTAGGAAAAATGTATAAATAACCCTAAAAAAAACTTTCACATGGTACTTAATTCTGTCTGCAAATCCAACCGTACCGAACGACAATGTCCACATCCATGTAGTCAAAACGCACATGAAACCAAAGGGCCGAAGCACTGGTTGGTGCACATCTCCTCTTTTACACTTAGCCGCTCTTCTTCAAGCTAAACCTTCCTCACAGACAGATGGAGCCTCTGTATTCAGAAAGTAAACCATAATAATAAAAGAACAACAAACATATTTAGAGCACAGACAAAAAGGAGTGGAGATGAGAGATGGAAAGAGGATGAGTTCTCCGCTGTGTTAGAGACCCCGCCAAAATCCATTACCTAAGTGTTCTTTATCTTTTCCATATGCTTTTGTTGTCTAATCTATCTCTGCAAATCCTGGATTCAGAAAACAAACAAATGGATCAGCCGCCGCCGCTCGCTGCCACGAAGCGCGCCGCCGCAGCACTCCCCAGAGGCCAGGGGCAGAAGTGCAGGGCGACGTGCACAAAGTGTAGGGATGGACGGGGTGGATAAGTGAGAGGGTGTTGAAGATAATCAGAGACAGCAGCTGGAGCAATTCGAGGACAGGAGACAAAGTTGCTAACTCTTCTTTCTGCTCTGTCGGATCCTCTGCTTTGGCCTTCGCATCCTTGATCCTCTCAGCTTTTACTCCCCCCACCCCTCATCCCCCTCCCCTCCGCACTGCTCCCTTCTTTTAAGGAGGATTGGATTTTATTCCAGACAATCCACCCCAGTTCAGGAAGTGGAACGAGAGGGACTCAGGGAAATGCGGGATCATGGACGGACTTCCGAGGGGGGAAATCGTATCACAATAGTGCTGGAACTCTTATCAGATTTAAGTGAAGGGGTTTGTGGTTTGTAAAGCCAGGAGCTCGGGCTCAGTGGTAAACTTCTACATCGGTGGGGGTGTAACGGGTGCAATGCACTGATTATTGAAATTAGTTTGAGCCTTAAGGAAGCGAGAGAGAGAGGAAAACACGCAGGCCCGTCCTGCGTCACTAGGCCTCTGCGGCAACCTGATTAGTGCTTACCTGAGAGAAGATGCAAACTGATCTGCTGCATGCAGACTCCATTCAAACAACTGTGATGTCAGATGAGAGTCAGTGGAACTCTACCTCTGTGTGTGTTGAATGGAGCACGTGCGTGGGAGCAATTAGCTTAGCATGAAATCTGGAAGTACGGAAAAACAGCCTCTCTGAACTGATATTATGTCAGGACAGAACTTCAGAAGCCACCGCTCAAGTATTCACATCCTTGCCAGGAGTTTATTGAGAAGTCCTATATCACTTTCCCCTTGATATGAATCTACGCAGTATGGAAGTTGGTTATGTAATAATGCAACAAAATCTGCCTTCCGTTACTCTCTAAGACTTGATAATGTTTAGTTTGAAAAAATAAACTAGAGCTATGGCTTTAATGCACAAACATCAGATAAAAGAAAGGTCCTTAAATGTATTTACAATCAATGCCTGAATAGAACCCGTTTTAAGCATATGTCTAAACTGAGCCTGGAGCACGCCGAGCGAAATGAATCGCTGGAGCACAGCTACACAGCCATAGACTTCTGTCACGCTCCGACCCTCCTGCAGCCCCCCGTCAAGCTGTAGGCTAAACTAGCAAGTGATCAGTCCCAGTCATTAAGCCCAGCAGCAGCAGCATGCTGTGTGAACAAACATCCCTAATCACAGCCTCTTAAAGACTCCTAATGAGTCTCTGCTAATTAGGCCTCTCACTCCGAGTCAATTCTTTCTCTCTCTGCCCCACTCTGTTAGCCCAGCCTCATTTGTCTGCTATAGATTAGTGAATGGAAGGGGCCAGTGTGTGTGTGTGTGTGTGTGTGTGTGTGTGTGTGTGTGTGTGTGTGTGTGTGTGTGTGTGTGTGTGTGTGTGTGTGTGTGTGTGTGTGTGTGTGTGTGCGTGAGATTGGTCCAAATCAGGTCATTGAAAATCATCAGTAGTTAAAGCGCAGGTTCAGGATGGAAAGAAAGCCAACCATGATTAAAGTATTTCCCTCAATTTTCCATCCAAAAATGTCAGCTCTAGTATCTGTTCATGTCTGCTGATAAATAAAAGCTCCTCCAGTTCTTTGCTCGGTTACAATAACTGAAGTATCCAATAGCTTTGTCGCCACAACATCTTCAAGATGTTTTTCAGTTCCCTAACTATGCTGTTGAGAACAACAACCAAACGGCTTAAAATACAATCAGTTGAAGCTGTTAGAAAGACATTTGTGATAGATAGTTAATTAATATTTGTTAAAATGATTGCCAGACATTTTGTTTTGCATCAGAGTGTGTTACTTTAGTGTTGCTTTACTTGTTTCCATTTTCAAAGGGCTAAACAAGGTCATCCGTCCCAAACCCCTGTTCTCACGTTCAGACCGAACAATAGAAATCCTGGCCAGGAGTCACTACAAGAGAGACCTCATCGTCTGCCAACTACACACATGTGTGTGTGTGTGTGTGTGTGTGTGTGTGTGTGTGTGTGTGTGTGTGAGAGAGAGAGAGGTCTCAGAGGACGTTTGGAGATGAATGTGATGTATCACTGACCACACACTCAACTTTTCCCTGTCTGCTTTTTGTTCCATGTGTGTCCTTTTCTTTTTTCTTTTTTGTCTTGAAATCTCTGTCTCTACTTTTGGATTAAATGGCTCGGCCTTTGCTGAACAAGTGCCCAAAACACAAACTCCCTCACAGGGTCTAAAGGCAACACCTACAGGCAGATGGACGAGGTTCTGTGAATCAACACCTCATAGCGAGGCAATCAATCAAACCGCAGACTGCTGAGCTGGTATCAAATCAATCCAATCACTGTTTGTGCTTTGGTGGTAGGCAGCGGGTTGTCAGGTCAGTGCAGACTCACAGTTATTCAAACCGTTCAGCAGCTGCAAGGCTGAGGAATTATCCATGATGTTGTAATCCGGTTGGATTGGAGACGGGAATGTTTTGCGACGGCCTGCATTTGAAATAAGTTTAACAGAAGAAGCCGTTTATCAAGCAGAGAGGTAATGAAGCTGCAGACTTGATTTGTATTATCCAATTTCCTTTTTAGGCCGTGAGAATTAGTCTCTGTCTCTTGCGAGTCATTGGGCTACTACAGAGTCCAACTACATACATGACATAAAGAAGAGGAAAGGCCTGTAAAGGGATATTGAGGAAGATGAAGGATAGCCTCTGTTTGTTGCTCTTCTTCCCCTCCATAGACTCGTCAGGTACCAGTAACCACGGGTGTCGACGAACAAGCCAAGCCACGGCCTTTTATGGAGTATGAATGGTTGTAAAGGCATTTTACCGTGTTAACATTGATGAGTGAGTTGCCGAACCAAAACAAATTCCTTCCGGCAGCTCTGAAAACACACACACACACACACACACAGTGAAGGAAGGGGGTAATGGCTTGTTGGACGCGTAGAGGGCCGGGGCCTGCAGGCCGCTCACAGACATGGCTCACACAGTATCGATCCGCTCAGAGCTAAGTGCGGCCCGCGGCGCTTCATCCCGCCTCGCTTCACCTCCCCCTCCCTCTGTTCCTGATCCTGTAAAGTTATAACTGTACTCATGTCAGCCGGGTAATCATCATTGATCTGCTGCTGCTGACGGTGATGAATTCCATGGTTGGTCAACTGGCTGATCTGTGATCTGTTGTGCCCCCCCCCCCCGACCAGACTTCGCCTCATTGCTGATGGACACTTGTTGCCATGAGCTGGACGGAGGGATGCGGTTGAGGAAAGAGCGTATAACACAACACAACATCATCATTAGCTAAACATGTCATTTGTGAATGCTTTGAAATCTCAACACAATTAGTAATTTCCTATTCTTTTCTAACTTAAAAGCAATCAATAGAATACTCCCCGTGGTTAAAATCATTACCCCCAAAAGACATCAGCTAAAAATAAATTGCAATCAAGTCATCGTTCCTTGAAAGATGTTATTTATTTTGATAATTTACACTCTACGGTGTCACTTCGTCATGAATAATTACATGACAGTCTATCAATGACATAGCAGAAAAATACCTGTTTTAACTGTGTGAATTTGTGCTGTCTGAATTTATACAAACACAAAAACTACTTATAAACTAACTTATAAAATGAAAAGTAAAACCGTGTTGAGAATCCCAGTCGTGTGGTATCAAGTGATTCACTGGCATCATAGAGCATTGTGATGTTTTCATCCCACTTACCTGCTGGCACACTCCAGCAGCCAGTTCATCGTCACAGAAAAAGGTCTAGATGGTGTCACTTCATAACAAATTAGGCGGACAGAGCAACAGGGCAGCAGATTGGTACATTCATCACAGGAGAAATAGATCATGTCACTGTCGTCCGTTCTGCGGAGGCCTATCGGGTGCTGCTGTGGGCCTCTGCGGACGGGACCAACCAGACACTAAATCAAACACAACTGTAGGAAATGAGGCCTTCATGACAAGTAATACGTTTTATTGAGTGGATGATGAGTGTGTTTGAAACACATCAGAACGGTCTCAGTGTGGCGCACTTTGCATTATATATATATATATATATTGGAATATTATAACGGAATATTATAAGTTCTTCCTCCCGATCGATCACCCAGGTGAGCAGGAAGATATCAGCGTTTATCCAGTCACTTGCTGGACTGAAACCTCCTGAAACCTCCTCTTTCAGTTTCAAATCCTTCAGTTTCAAATCTTTCAATTTCAAATCTTTCAGTTACAAATCTTTCAATTTCAAATCCTTCAGTTACAAATCCTTCATTTCTAATCTGGTTTTTAAAATCTTTCAGTTGGTTTGAGCATTTAAGAAAAACAGCATTCGCAAATCAAGTCCATTACGGAGGGAGTGTAATTGCGCGTGTCTCAATGTTCCTATATCCTTTTGTAAAACGCCACTGATAAACTCCCTTTTTGTAACCTCTGCAGGGTTCAGTGGCCACGTTCAATGACTGTGAGAGAGGAGGAGACAGGGAGAGGACGAGCGACAGGCAATCATTTCTCTGCGCGAGCGGCAGAGCGGGCAGGCGAGCAGATGAAAGCCCATTTTCCTCTGATTAAGTCGTCTGAAAATATTCCATTTGTCAGTGCCACCGCGGCTGAGACAGGCCCCGGCCGGCACAGCCAGCCGACTGTATCTGTTGACTATGTAGCCGCCGCGATTTACATCGCTCACTGACAACATCATCATTTCCTCCTTTAATGTCCTCCCTCACTCCTGTCCGTGCCTCCCTCCCATCCGTCCATCCCTCCACCGCCGTCACTGCTATTCTTCCCTTCATCCCACCCTCCCTGCCCCCCCTCACGGCCCATCCACATCCCACCACCCTCCCCCCCGCCCCCCCCAACAGCCTATTTTAGTTTGATCTGCCCTCATTGCAAGGTTGACTGCTACCAAAGAGGGGAGAGCAAAGTGGGACCAGGCTCTGTCTTCGTCACAGTCATTTTCAATGTCAGAAATTTCAATTTCCAATCTTTCTGCTCCCCCCTCCGCCCCCTGTTCTCTCCCCCCCCCCCCCCCCCCCCCCCCCCCTCCCTTCTCTCGTGGCATATACCCATCATGGGAATTCGTCAATTCTGTTTCTCTGTCTTTCCCTCTCGTTCATTCTGACTCCCTCTCTCCAAACACCTATTGGCTATTATCCTGTCTCATGTCTTCCCCAGACTTCTGCCACACAGAATGCAATTTCCCCCGGTCGCATCCGTGATGAGATCCAAATGAAAGATCATTAATATTTTGTTCAAAAAGAAATGGAGTTGTGTCTCCTATTTTAAATATTGTCATTTTCCCTCACCGGGCTCGTCTGCCACCGCGATGCTCTTTCGCACCTCCAACACATTAGGGGGATGCAGATGATCACATTTTTTTCCTGTTATTGCACCCACTCTCCGGGATGAATGTGTACGTGTTGGCTTGTAATGGAGGTGGAAAACCCGACAGGCATGGAAAAAGATATTTGCCCTTTGTCTCTTCAGCAGGTCCTTAACACGGAGACACTGACAGAAGCAGATGAAGCAGCTGTGAGTGTTGTTGTGTCAGGAAAGACAGAGTGGCGCCATTACGGCAGCCCGGCCCGATCCCACTGGCATAAAGAGAGTAACTGTTTATTTATTGAGGCTATTGATGAGCAGGGTGGGCTTTGTTAGTTATGTCAAACAGAAAGACACGCAGGGTTTTGCTTGTACCTTCACAGCGCACAGACACACTAGAAACATTCGTTGTGTAGGAATCAGTGAAGAAGGGTTGTGTACACATGCTTCGCATAGTCATTTGTCTTCATTTGCTGAATGAACGTCAATTACTGGGGGGGTCAAGGTTAAAATAATTGTGTCAATACTTTAGCAGTAGGTTACTGCTATAGGTGACGGACCCTAAAACAGGTTGGAGACAAGAAAGAAGTTCTTCTTTCTCTGCTTTTGTTCACAAAGACGGTCCGAGAAACACGCGAGCTTTCCAGCGTCAGCGGACAGCGAGGCCAGCTGTGTGGAAGCTTCACGTTTGCTTTGCTGCGAGATACTCGGGTGACTCGGGTGCTTCAGGTGTCATTAACCGTGAGCATAATGGCGCTTTAAAAGACAGACGAGTACAAATTAACGAGCAAAGAATACGCCTGATATTACAGATACAATAATGGTTTTGATGGAAAATGTGCACCTCAGGAAAATGAAACAATAAAGTTGTGAAATGTAATTTGGGAATTAATCAGCATCCATTAGCCTGCAGGGTCTTTCCTCCCTCTCTCTCTCTCCCTCTCTCTCTCTCTCTCTCTCTCTTTCTCGCGCTTAATGTCGCCTCTCTCATGGAGACATGGAGTGTAGCCCGCTCACTGCTCACCCAAGCGTTTCCCATTTGCCTGCTGTCTCGCCAGCTCGCTCTCTAACCAAACTTTACCTCCTACCTGATACTCTCCCCCTGCCTCCCCCCCTCCCTCCCTCTCTCCTGCTGCTCATTAGCATTACATTAGAAATCATTTGCATGGACTCTGGTTCTGATTTAATTCAATACGCTCTGTTTTGTGATATCCTTTTTCAAAATCCAAATACTTTGTTGCTTTCTTTCTTTTTTTTTTACTGCTTTTTTTACTTAGTGAAAAGTGTTTCACGCTGACACAAACTTTATTTTACAAACTTTGTGAATGTAAAATTTGAATTTAATGTGACATGTGTTTTATTGTTAGCATTTGTTAGCGAGACAGCAATGAAGCTTACGCAGTGAAACATCACTAGAAGGACAAGCTGTGTGTACTTATGAGGACAATACATAAGTAAAGTCACTCGTTCTGTCAACGAAGCTTGAAAGCGGTTGAATTCATTTCAATCTCTGGGCTGGAAAGACACAGTAATTAGCCAGGTAGGCGGAGCGCGGCGGGGTCACGCTCAGGCAATTAAGGAAGTGGCAGCCCATCCAACACAGTGACAGGCTGAGGCCTCACACACACACACACAGTCATAGAAATGCCAACATATACACGCACAACCAGTACCCTTGCATTTTTTTTTAAATAAAAGTAATCCATTAGCCACCTGATTAACATAAGAGCACTGGAACTGTGTCATCCACTCACAGATACAATTTCCAAACAAATAGTTGTATTGCAGGTGTTAATTTAAGAAAGGTTGCTCCACGATGACCTGACGTCGGTGATTACGCATCTTCGCAGTGTGTGGAGTTGAACTTTGTTTTTGGGCAACATTGCCTGGGTGCATATGCAACTGTTACCTGAGGGCGAGGGTGCAAAGACATGCTAAAGCCTCAGTGAAGACACGGCTCTGCTCTTAGAACCTGTGGACGTATCCAATGTGTCCTCCAGAGATGCAGCAGGGACGTCATCAACGGAATTAGTGAGGATAAGTGAGTAATAAGGAAGTTCATATTTTCTAAAAGAGTAACAACTATAAGTAAACGTGTTATACTTGCTGAGTAACTTGCACAAACTGCTCAGTTACACTGGGAGGAAATTTCTTCATATTTGACACTTTGTCCACTTGGAGGTTGTTGCGACCTCAGAAAGCACGTTTTCGGCTACAACTCAAGAGTTAATAAGCTCACAATGTGTCTCATTGGATAAAATGATTAAGAAATGACATTTTGGACCGATATGGTAGTAAACTTCAACATCAGCTGCGAGTCAGTAATCCTCATTAACCCTCAAAGAATATTGTTACATGTAATATGTGTCATGATGAGCTGTCTAGCTTTTTATTGTTTAACTAATAATTTCAAAGTATCCCTGGGCATGTAGAATCATCAACGGGTTTGTTTTCTGACAGCTGATTAAGAAAATGTTATAAAAGTGTGTGTGTGTGTGTGTGTGTGTGTGTGTGTGTGTGTGTGTGTGTGTGAGTCTGCATAGAGGTCAGTACAGAGTGCGGGTGATTCCGCTGTTCCTGTGCACCTTGATAAACTGACATCAGCTGAATAGTGAAATGATATTCCGAGATTTCAAATGAAATCACTCCACATTTCCCTTTCAAACACCTGCTCCTGCATCCGTTCACCTAGACGCACACACACACACACACACACACACACACACACACACACACACACACACATCACACAGTCACACATGGAACGCTCTGTTTGGATGTGATGCAACACTTTTGCACAACGCTCATCTGTGCAGTCGAGTGTTTGTGACATTTGTCGGGCGAAGGGTGCTTTCTCCCTTTGTCTCTCACCTTTGCATTGCCACCCCAGCACCAAACTCTTAATGTGGTGTGTGTGTATGTGTGTGTGTGTGTGTGTGTGTGTGTGTGTGTATGTGTATGTGTAGGGGGGGTGAGGAGGAGGGATACGGTGTCCGGCAGTTATAAATGGCCATCATTTCCCAAACCACTCTGTTCTCCATTGTGGAGCGCATGTCGCCGCAGGGTGCGAGGGAAGCGATGTGATGTGTGTGAGTGTGTGTGGGAGGATGTAAAGGTGTGTGAGGGGGTAATAGAAGAAGGGGCTGGAAGTCCCAGAGGGGAATTGTGACATCAGGGAGTAACGGAGACGCACCAGTAGGTCTGGAAATCTGCACTGAAATCAGTGTGCACAGTGACAATTATCTAAATGTAAAGATAACTGCACACGTTATTCAAAACATTGCCCAACTCGTGACCTGATTTCGCCACATTTAAAGATAATAACCAAAGAATGTATCAGATTCAGGCTTAAAAACGAGTTTAAAAAAGGAAGGTTTAACCCCCCCAAAACAAAGCTTTTTTTCTTCAAGAAGGCTGATTACACGAATGCTGCATTGAGCTACTGAAGCAAGAGGAACAAAACGCTGTGACTTTAGCTGTCACGCTACCATCATTTCAGGCTGACTTGTACTTGAGCAGGTCCTGGATCAGTCTTTGTCGTGAGGCTTGACACGCGACGCTCACTCTGGCTGACCTTTGAAACGCGGCAGCTATGTAGCTACAACTGCACGGCAGCATAATTAATATACATAATAGTATAGGTCATATTAGCTTTTTCCCTTTACTCGTGTGTTTGCTTTGTTGTGAGAGTTACTGTACCGCCGCTTTCAGCAGTTATTGCGAAATAGGCCCTCTTCTTAGCATTTCTTTTTTCATTACTTCGAACCAAATATTCAATTCAATTCTATGCTTTTCATTTCCATTACATTATTTTGCTTATTTTACTTAATAACTACCTTAGTTTTCACGTACTGTGTCTGTATATCGCTGAATTATGACGTATGACGTATAATGTTGACCTTACTTGGCAGAGGTTGGAAGAACATTCTGAGGGGTTTTTTCTTCATCTTAAAATAATTTCCTTGCTAAATATGTTTGGCCAGTGTTGAGCCATTATGTCGACTTCATTAAAAGTGGGACTTTCCATAATGCTGCAGAAGCCATTTTTGGTGCCAGCTAAATCTAAGGATATCATTTTCTTTTGTTTTATTCTTATATCCCTCTTCCCCATCTCCATTGCTTCAAGCATTGTATACTAATTTCTATAACTTAAGAATCCTTTTTTAATGTGCTTTCTTTTGGCCAGGATTTAAAACTGCTAATAACATTTGGCTGCTTTTCCCCTGTGAGTTTGTATCATCCTCTTTTCTCTTTAAGGAGCGGTTCCGTCACACCAACTATAGAGATCCTTTCAATAGTGTTACTGTGAATTTCTTCAACAACTAAACATTCATAACCCACTGAGGTTCCTACTATTTATCTCATTTCCCCAGTGTCCCTCTAGACCAGTCCGACTCAAACAGCATGACGGGACCTCAGCGCTTTTCTTCTTGTTTGCAGAAATGTCATAAACGCTCCATCTTTCCCTCCTTAAAAGGGGTTAGAAAGTGAAAAACAGCAGTGGGACACTGAGAATGTGTGCGATACATTGCAAACCTCTTCCACACGTCCCTTTTTCAACCAGAGGCCCGATATGGTTTCTGTACAAGAGACAGGTGGGGGGAAAGAGAGGGCCGGCTGAGGACGGGGGCCGGCTGCTGTTTGACGGGAGGCCTTTCTAAATCCCACACTCATCCATCATTAGTGGCATTTGGGCACTCAGAAGGCCTGATAACAGCCTTTTGCATTTTCATAGCGCTCTGCTTACTGGATGCGATCGGGGAGCGAGGGTGAGAGAGGTGTGGGATCAGGGGCACAAGCATTCATCCCCCCCATATCCCCCCCCAACTCCTCATCATCCCACTCTCACTTCTTCAAGGCCGCTTCTCTTGTCTTCCTTCCACATTTTGGGAAAAATCATTCTCTGAATTGGAAAAGAGCCTCTGGGGCCACAGGCGCAGGGTCCCGTTTTTTTTTTTGCCTTGGATAATTGACTCCGGTTGCTTGGTAATTCATTGCTTGCATATGCCAGATAATTCATCAGGAGAGGAGAAGCTGCCGACCTCACAACCTTGCATGCCACAACGCCCCACACATCCGGAACACACACACTCACACACAATTCATATGTTAACATCTCTCACATCTCAACCTCCCATTGCTAAATCGCATATATGCACGCACACGTACACAACACACACTCGGCCCCAGAAGAGCCAGGAGCCTGAAATGAGAGAAGGGAGCAAGCGGCAAGTTAGCGGATGAAAAAGCTGAGATGATAGATGGGGCACATTGTGGTTTTATGAATGAATTGTACCTCCCAAATACTTTGAGCAGCGGAGACTGTCAGCCTGCATCTATACTAATCTGGGGGTAAAATATAGCTGTTACCACATTAAAGGGGGGCAGCAAAGAACAGGCCCCAGAATTAATTGAGCAATCAGGCCATTAAAGAGAAACATCGCGCTGAGCTCTATTTCTGATGGAGCAACATTTATCACTGCTGACCAAAAATCTGCTTCCATTTCTGTGGGGTTTTTCCTTCCTTTCCTTCTTGCTTTCTCTAACATGGCCCCATCTTCAAACAGATTAGGATTATTGTGACAAGACAAAGGTATCTTTTGTCTTTTGCCGTAGCCGTGTCAGTGCCTGCTGCATTTATCACGGTTGTCAGAGTCTTGGGGCTTTCAGCTTGCCCACCTTGTCCCATTTTTCTCCCAGCGGTGGGTCCATGTTAAATTTGCAAAGAAAAGTACATTATCAGAGAATGTCCCCTGATACATTCTAGGCCTGTCAAATTCATGAGCATTTGTTTGCATTTTTTTTAACTTCAGTTTTATGTTTATCACGGGAATCTCGACAAAATGGGATTCAGTTTCTTCCTCAAAGCTGCTGTGCCGTCTGAACATATTTTGGTAGATGCTGGTGTTATATTTGCACAGTCATAATTCAAATATGACGTCAAGGTCAACTGACAGATTAAAAAAATATGTACTTTACTTTGGAGTCAGAAAGAAATAACATTCATCACAGCTTAATATTAAATGATAGCGTCCTCCTCTGGAACGTTAGGATAAAATGGTGATCCTTTTAGACTTCTTTTTAGAGGAGAAATCCACATTTCTTATTACTGATGCATTACAGAATTGTAAGGTATTTTTTCCCATTATAATATATATTCTCATTTTAGTCATTGCAAGCTAAATGTTGCCACAGTATGTTGGACATTTGACATGGCGGAGGATGCATTCGACAGTAAAACAAATAAACACATTGCATTAAATATAACATATTCAATTTAAAATATAGAAAAATATAAAATAACATATAACTATAATATAATAAAGTGCACAAGCAAACAGGTAACCATATTCTAAGTGTAGTGTATGGTGCGACGTATAGAGCAAGGTCCGATCTCGGGTAATTGCTGTCTTTGTAGATATTTGAAGTGCGTAGCAACGCCAGCTGAAACTCTCTGGAACTGTTAATGGTGCGCTGAACAGTTCATCGCGGTATCAGGCATGCTTTAGTATTTCAAAGTACTGAGACGCACTGGACGTTTGTAATTGTTTCCAAGACTGGTTCTCTTGTCCCACAGTGAAAGCTGGATCTAGAATGTGTGTCCCTTTGTGTTACAGGTGCACCTTTGTAAAGTAGATTTTTGGAGAATAATTCATTACATTCCAAATAAGATGTTCCAGTGCTTTTAAGCCACTTATTTTTCACAAAGATGCCGCGTATGGCCTTTTATTTAACCCTCAAAAAGTTTAAATATCTATGCATGTGCTTCTGCTCACTAGGATGAATCAACCTGTTTTGATGCACCTTCAAGCCAAATAAACCCCTCTGATAAAACCCACTAAACCTGTAATGTGATGATAATACATAATAAAATGAGTCTCTGCTGCTGACAGGTCAGTTGCATTTGTTGATCTAATCTGATATCTATCACCCTCTGCTGGACAAATCTGAGAACTGTGAAGGCGGCAGATGATTCTTTAATATTCTGGTGATTTATAAAGGATGGTAAAAGAATCTCTTTCAACCTACTTAAACTTAAAATGTCATATCACCAGAGCAATGACTTCCAATCGTCCCAGTCACCTGACTACTAGATCCACCTGTTCCCTGGTTTCTGTCGCCCAAATAATGGAAAGCGTATAGTATGTGGAGAGCCGAAGCAGAAGCACAGGAGACAAAGGGATTAAGAAATAAATGTCCTAAAGACCAAAATAAGAAACATGGAACACATGAGCACAAACAACATCACAGCCAACATCCACCACTTACACTCGGAGGACGACAAAGAGGAGTCACACTACAGTACATTTTACAAAGAGGTTTTTCAAGGCGTCTTTTTACTCTGAATGAAGATTTTTTTTTAATGAAATCTTTAGTGATGAATTAGATTGCATAGTTTTTTTCAAACTTCAAAGATGTTCTTCCCACTGCTTTCATTTCAAGACAATTTAATCCTCCAGCCCCGACATTTCTGCTTTTTGTTACTTTTAATTATACATTTATTACTATTCACCCCGGATGTTGTGAGAGTATTTATTCTTTATCACTTAAACAAAAAATAATCTTAATATCATTGTGATATTGTATTATTTTTTTTATTTAAAAACCTATGTTATGACTTTTTTCAACACACTATACTATCATATTTTTCCACTTCTTTTGACATTTGTCTTTTATGTGAATGTTTTTTACCTTACTTTTTTCTTAACGCATTCTTTTTTTATGATGACATGCAAAATGTGATGTATTAACCATTGCATAGAAACTTGTGGCGGTCTAATGTATATGACTATAAATTCCTTTAGACTGAATCATTAGTCTGTAGACTGTGAAAGACGTAAAAGGATGCAGCTACATTGAAATGCTTAATTGACTCTTAATCAGCTGCATACACTAACACCAACTGTTGTGGAAAGTAAATGCAAAAGCCAAGTGTTCAATATACTGACTAAATATAAATACAATGTGATTTGATGAATTAAATGTAAGAACATATGCTGATTTTTTTTTTAGAGACCATGGGATGGTTTAAATTTGGTAAAGTAGTCAAATATGAGTCTGGCTGTCAGAGGAAGCAGGGAGACGTGGGGGGAAAGGGCTCCTGTGAGGTGTGCTGCTGCTGCCCCCTACTGGAGGCAGAAGGCCATCATCTGACACATTAAGCTAAATATGTAAATTGAATCCGGTTCAAAAAGAAGTCTACCTAATAAACATGAACACAGTTAACACAGAAATACTCGATAAATGTAAAGAACTATATTTTTTGCAAAAGAGCAAAATAATCTGACCCAAAAAGTGAGTGTGCTCAATCAATTTAGAAATCAAAATATCTTATTATTATTATTATTATTCATATTTTTAGGATTTAATTATTGCTAAGCTTTAATGTGAGGCAGCATTACATTTAAATACTTGAGTACAAGTACCTCCAAATCCTACTCATGTACAGTACTCGAGTAAATGTACTGAGTTTATTTCCACCTCTCACAGCCTGCTGGGTACAATGTGCTGGGTGGTCCTTTTCTGTTTGACTTCAGCCACCAAGAGGCAGCATAACATCCCATAAGAGCCAGTGCCTGACATCATTTCACCAGCCTGAGACGTCTCTCTGCATGAGTTAACTACTCTGAATCCATCTAGCCTGGTGTCTAAATAATTGATTAATTAATAAATAGACAATTTTCATAACTGATTAGTTAGTCATGCAGTTTTTGGTCTCTTTGGTCTATCCAGCTAAGTTATGTTTATTTTTGGGGTAATATCATTCTAAGCAGAATTGGAACTGCCATGGGAACTGTGTGGCATTTGTTTTACTTGCTTTATGGTATTATACAAACCAAGTGATTGATTGACTCAGCAAGATAACTTTTGGTTCATTAGAAAAAACAACATAATCATTTTACTCCTGTACTAATCACTGAGATGTAACTTTCCCTCACCCATATGAAAAACATTGTTTGCTTTAAAGCCGTGCAAAAGTTGTATTTACATCACATTGACAGAATGAACTACAACAAAACTTCCATGTAGATTTTTTCACCAGTTACTGAAGATGCAGAGATCTTTATAAACCTAAAATGCTATTGAAAATCACATACAAATGGAATAACGTGTTGTGCCAGGTTTCTTCATACGGGCAAGTGTTTATGTTAAGATGCTGGTGTTTCATCTCCAGACACAAGACACTATCAGACCGCAGAAAGGGTCCCGTATCTTGACCACCAGCTCCGGAAGTGCTAATAAAAATAAGTTTTGAACAAACTTTGATGTAGTTTAGTTAATACGACTCTTATTTGAAAGCATACGAGATAGTGTTTCATGCAGGAATGATGAATGATTCAATTTGCCGGTAGGGGGTGCTGATGTGCAGAGGGGGGGGGTTCTGCAACAAGTTGTTCACTCATTGCTTCGTCTAAAGTTCTGCAAATGCAAACATGCATTCGCTTCCCAGTGATGTAGAATCCTGTGAGTGTCCTGTGCTTTACGATGAATTCATCATCACAGGTGTGCATCATAACCTTAAAGAGGCTAGTGAGTGCTGCGGTACGTTTTTTTTTATTTTGTTTGACTGTATTTCGAGGCTTGCAGGCAGCTGCAGTTTACGTAGCAACCAGTAACCACGGGGCGGGAAGAAGGACACGCCGGTTGCTGTGCGTCGGTCCAATCACACACAGGCCGCGAGGGGATGCGACCAATGATGTGAGCCATGCAAATGAACCTCTTGACTTGTCCAGTGCGGCTCTTAATGTGAAGCTGCCAGATTCATCTCTCAGTCGCAGCGCAGTGTGTGAGTTCTATCGGGAAGAGACCAGACTAACTCGCCTGTGCATACTACTCGGCTGTGAAGTGCATTTGGATTTGATGTACAACATGACATTTGAAGAACTAAGTGGGGACTTTTCTCAAGAAAGGTACATTTTTGCATTATAATTTATTCTTACACGCAGTTTTTTTTGCAGAAATAGTTTGCGTGCAGCAACAATACGTGTCTAACTGTATTAATGCACGATAAAGACCGGACTTTTTAGTCGTTTAACTTTGACTAAAAGCCTCTTTGACTCATCGGTGAACTAACTGACCTGAGACCGCGGCGCGAGACGTTCTCCCCCGTTAGATGACTAGCGGTGGCGAACTCACCGCGGAGCTGCTTAAAGGTGGACGACAAGTTTCGTGATAACTGACGTGACGGGTTTCGGTGTCCCGGTTTGCTCCCTCGCCCTCCTCTCCGGCTGTCAACACGATTTTCACTCCGTATTGTTGACAACATTTGCCTTTTCTCCCCCCCTACGTGGCGAAGTCAGCCTGCGCACGTCTGTCAGTTGCGTTTTGAGGTGACCGGCTTGCTAGCTAGCTAGCTAGCGGCTAACGTTAGCCTGAGGGGAACTTTTTTTAATTACTTTTTTTTAACGATGTTAATGACAGACTGTTTGCCTCCGTGTTGCAGAATGGATTCAGTGGCGACAGCTTTGGAAGAAGTCCTCACCTCCGCGTTGCCGCAAGGCAGCATTACCATCGGGGTGTACGAGGCTGCCAAATCCCTCAATGTGTAAGTACGAGGTTACACACCCGGTGCACGTTGACCGGCGTCTCTCTGGGATATGAACCAGTAGCGTTTCTATCCAAAGCCCAACTGATGGGTCGGTTTTCTTCCTCCCCACAGGGACCCTGACAATGTGGTTTTGTGCATCTTGGCCACTGATGACGAAGATGTGAAAGATGTGGCCCTGCAGATCCACTTCACCCTCATTCAAGCTTTTTGCTGTGAGAACAACATCAACATCCTGAGAGTGAACAACACCCGGCGCCTGGCAGAGATACTGGGGGGGGGAGCAGCAGGGAAGCCGAGTGGGGGGGAACCCATGGACCTGCACTGCGTCCTGGTCACTGTAAGGATGCTTTCTCATCGATCAATTGCAACATCGTAGTTTCGTAGTCGTAGTGTTGGGTCCTACACATGAATGAAAGTCATACTCGTGGAGGAACGTGTTAGTATGACGCCTACCTCATATGACTTCCTAGGAAATACCTTCTGCACGCACACAGGCACTTTTTGTCTTATGATAGCATATACATGAAAATACATGCAATGAGATGATTAAATATCCTTTATTTCCATTTTCAGAGCCCACATTCTACGTCATGGAAGGACCCAGCTTTGAGCAAAGTGAACCGATTCTGCAGAGAAAGCCGGTGTATGGACCAGTGGGTGCCCATCATCAACCTGCCCGAACGATGAACTTTAATCTGCAAAAACCTGTGAAAGGACTTGTATCTGCAAAGTTAGAGTGGTGTGAACCCTGATGGACACTTGACCACCCAGAGATCAAAATTCCAAAGCACTCCTTGCGGGGAAAGAAATATTTGGAGGTAAAGGAAGACCCCGCTGTCTACCTGGGATCTGTTTAAAGGAGGGGAAACAAGAGGCATGGGATGGTTTTCCACTTGGGACAGGATTGTTTGACGTCGGATCTGTCAGCCAAGATGAGATGCGAGGCACTCCACCTCGTCACGGGGTGGAAATTCAAAAGAAATGTGATGCCAGACGCTCTACAGAAGGATTCTATCATGTTCGTTTGGTAAAGCCTCTGTGAGGAGTCAGAGAAGTGGGGAGAAACCAGAAATTGGAACTGTTGAGTGGACCAAAGCCTCGGCCTCTCTCTGCAGAAACAAGGCACTTGTTGAAACACTGGACCTTTTGCAATTTTACCTATTTGATTCAAATTGTTAATGTTGACGTTGCTATTGTAAAAATTTCAAAAGGGAAGGGCTATATCCAGTGAAGACATTCTGTGTATTTAGTGTTCTCTATGCCAGCTGTTTTTTCTTGCCAAAAGTAAGATAATAATTTTGTTACCATTTAAGTTATTCCTAAAGATATTTAAGTGTATTTATGTTTTTTTTTTACCTTAAATATTTGCAAAATCTGAATACATATGCATTGCTGTCAATAAAAAGTATTTTTTGCAAGCCAGACCTGCATGTTTCTTTTTTTTTCTATTTCTGGAAATTTTTACTAAAGCCGAGCTGAATTGTGACCTTTTTATCAGCGGCGTTTACAAAGAGTCACGCTCCGATCACAGGGGTCACGTTGCCCTCTGTGGCCTCAGAGTCGTTTCTGAGCTGGAGAGAACAATGATCCTCGGCGCTCTCTCTGCGCAGGCTTCTGCCTCGCTCAGCAGGAACACGTTCATTCATCGACACGGGTTCCCTTTTCAACCAATTCTCAGTGATTTGTTGGGCAGTTTAGTTTTCCGTGACATCTGCACACATGCCACACACAATATGGACACATGCTACCTGTGGTTTCACATGTGGCATTGCACTCAGGAGCTGCGCGAGAAACAAAGGCCCTTTAGGTGTTTTCATACTTTCTGAACCCCCCTGGATCTCAGGGCCAGAATTTTTGCAGCTGACTGCCGAGCACATGACTGGAGCCACAGTACATGCAACTACTTGAAACGCTGGCAGTTGCATGCAATACTGTGCAAGGCAGTCTCAACTGCTTTACTCCCCCGCTGCTTTTTTCACACACAGGCATGCGGAGGTGATCTCGCTCCAGTTGAATGTCGGTGACGTCACCGAGTTGTTGTAAGGCAGGCGATCCCCTATGAAAGTGCAGAGTCATGATCACGAGTAGAGGAAAGGCGGCGGGCTGTCCTTGAGTTGCACAACCAAATTTAGCTGGTCATGTGGAAAATTCCATGGGACAATGTTTAATATGGTCAAGTTAAATGTTTAATGCCGCCATCATTTATTTAACTTTGCTTGATTTGGGCGTGTTTTTTTTGGTGTGCTCTGGTTTCCCCCGAAGACTTAAAGGCATTGCTATTGAAACATTTATTTCCGTGGCCATGCTACAGTCGTTTTAAACACACCCAGATTTATTCTGTATACAATACCAGGTGCGTGGCCTTGTGTAATACACTGACATTCCCAATGAAGTCTTAGAGCAAAGAATAACCGCTGGATGGTAGTTTGAATAAACCAAATACATAACTACATGATATAACTGACCAACAAGCTACTCGCTCTTGGTGGTTTCAGTTGGCACGAGTTAAAGGTTGTCTGGCGTGTGACTGCAGGGTGGGACGCTGAATTATGTCATCTGGTATTGTTGTTACCAAACGGAAAAGGATATTTTAAGGAGCAGTGCAGGGCAGATTGAAGTGTTAGTGTGCCACGTAATTTACTGCTGACCTGCGAGTTAAGGTTCAGGTAAAGCATTATCTGTCTTTCTAATGTACAGCAGGATACATATAGAAATGTATTGCATGCTAAAGATGAAGAGCACAGAGAAAGTAATGCTGGTGCCAGGAAAAGTAAACGCCAGGTTAAGATAGTAGTATTGCAGGGATAAATGTATACCATCAAATTCAAGTAGTACTGTGTACAACAATTCTGATTAAATAAGATCTCCATTACTAAGCTTCTAATCAAGGCATCAAACCTGTAACTCCATTATTTTGGTGTAGTTACAAATTGTAAAGCCTTCAAATTTCGATCCAAAATGTGCAAGAAATCTAAATATTTACATAAACATCTATTTAAAACTGAGCTGAACATCATTGTAGAAATATAATCCACCTTCCATTAATGGGTTTTAGTTCATACAGTATGACGGTATAAATACTACAAGGGGAAAATATTTGGTACTAAGTTCAGGTAAAAGTAAGAACATGGGTGTAAGTGAATAAAGTCAGCAGGGAGATTGGTAGGACTGGAGACTGCCACACGTAATGGAGTTACATATTCTCTACTCTGTAGGGTTGAATCTGCACTCATGGCAAATACTCAAGTTAAGTACAAGTACATCAAAGCTCCACTGGACGAGCAAACACTCGACGCCACTGATCACGGGTGGACGGTATGAATAAGTTATTATGACTCTGGGAATCCACTTGGCAGTTGAAATGGGCTCCGGCCGGCGCTCGCCGTCTATGTGGACAGCTGAGGCAAAGCGGTGCCACTGCTGTCGGCCCACATACTCCACCCGCCGCCCTCACCCGCCCCTCCCCTCCCCTTCCTCTCCCCCTCATCAGCACATTCCAACACACTGACACTGTAACTGCCAAGGCAGAATTCCAGTGAGGCACATGGTCAGCGATGCGCCTCCTCTGTGGTTCTCACATCGCTGCACGATGACAAAGTGGGACCGCTGTTGTGACCGTAGCTCGATTCGTTCCTGTGTTTCTTTGGCATTGGGTGAAGCTGTGATGCTTGTCTGCACAATGCTAATGCACCGGGATTTTCCTGCAGTGACATCTGATCCTTCGGGGGGGAAACGGAACAATCAGGGAGAAAACAACGAGGGAAAGTCCTTGGGATTGAATAAAGTGCAACAGTCGTCACGTCGAATTCAGTATTCCTGTAGTTGTTCCAATAGGTGGGGTGACAGTGAGTATTATCCCCTTGGCATTTCGGCATTGTGTGGAGAGGAAACAAGCAGCTGGCAAGAAACAAGGTCAGGGAGACACAAGAGGCCACCAACGGACTCGGGGCAAGCAGACATTTTCCTAAAATAGATATTCTCTCTGAGAGCGGAAATCAGTCTTTCTATATTTAGCCCTCATGCTTGGTTCCTGACGTGGCGAGAGGCCGGACTTCTGTCCTATCCTGAGGGAGATATAAATGAACGACCAATGAGATGAAGTGGGTCCAGCTCAAATGTGGGAAGGTCTCTCACTCCATAGGAACAGCAAACAATACTAAAATCAGGTTTACACTGAACAGTGAACATGTGAAAACACCTAGAATGGATGAAGATAGCAGAAGTCACCATTAGTCCAGATCTTTTGACTGCAGCAGAACACATCTTTATTGAGATATTATTACAGTACTGTACTTTAGGAATGCTTCACTTTATTAATCTTAGTTAAGTCTTCATACAAAGGTTGGTATTTTAATAAAGACATTATCAAAACGCAGAACCTGACAGTTAAGGTATCAGTGGAACAACGAGGAGTTGCTGAATGGACAGAAATCGTGGCAGTAGTAATCTGATACAGGGTGATTGAGACAATCATTTAATACAACTGAATAACAACACAAGATTTTGTTGATTTGAAGATCTGAAAGTGCAACAACACCAAAGCTGCTGAACAAAAGGAGCACCAGTTCAGTGAAACCCAATTTACTTCTTTGTTTTGCTTGACGCACGTAGAGAGAAACAGATGGCACGATATAGTTACAATTCATGATCATCTCAAGATAAAAACGTTAGAACCATAGAAACTCATTTGTATTTGTGTTTAAAGAAAGCACTGCCAGTAGGAGTGTGCTTCATGCATCGCGAGGCAAAAATAAGTAAGGCTTCAGAGTGTAAGAAACTTCCAATTTATACTATTAATTCTGTTTTTTCGTTACATTTACTGAATCACAACATGAAGTACGAAGATTTAAGACCCCCAAGGGAACGAACGTTTAATTCTAATTTAAAAAACCAAAACATGGAGAGGTTGATTCTGAGGAGAGTGGTTCTCTCATTGAGGAACACTACCGTTTGCACCCGAACCAAACGCACTTCAGGAGAACGGCACCCACGTCTCTAAGACACTAAGACACTTGTGACGAGGTGGTAAGCGTGGCTCACAGTATTGTGCAACACTTGCTGACGTGCTTTATGTCTTATGTGTCCCAAAAATTCACAGAAATTCTTCGGAAGTAATGGCTACAAATAGTCCCGCGGACCACTGAACTCACTGACCGACAACACTGCTCAAAATGAGTAAAATATTTGTGGGAAGTCCGACGCCACCTGATAAGAGCCACTATCATCCACTTTAAAAAGGCAACAAGGACTGAATGGAAACTTTGGCCCGAATGAATCTGTTTACTTAAGGCAAACCAGAGCGACGGTAACAGACGCTCCCCCAGTGGCAGCACACACACAGCAGGAAGGACCCAATATGTCACTGTGTTGCTACAACATTCAGAACATAACATTCTGTACCTGATGCATCAGCAACTCGTGCGGCCAAAGTCTTAAGAGTTAGTGGTCAGAGCTCAAAAGCAGAGCCTTCTTGTTTCTGAGGAAAGTCCGGGGTTGAAACGGCCGACTTGATAACAGAACAGTGGAACACATGGCAATGATACGATCACAGTCCACCCCTTACTCCTCCCAACCAAGAGAGCGCAGCAACATTAATAAGCACAGAAAGAAACACATGGCTGCTGAGTGGCGTCTACTACAATATGGTGCAGGGTTTTTTGTCCTTGAAGGGATTGTCTGAGTTGGGGATGCCCATGAGGAGCGGGTCATTCCGGGCGTGCTCGCTGCAGTAGTTCATAAGGTCCGCAGAGGCCTTGGAGACCTAAAGAAACAGTGGAAGACAGTTTCTACATTGTTCGTTGCCATAAAGAAGTCCTTATTTTTTTTCTCAGTTTTCAGTTGTAAAGTATACATCATATTGTTTCTTTCAAGAAAAAAGGTGAAATTGATCAGCGAAAAGTGAAATTTAAGAGAGGAAAAGAGGAGGGGGAGGTTTGGATTTGGTTTATTGTGGCACTTTACCTTTATCCTCTCAAAGCCCGCCTCTATTCTCAGCTGCTGCACCGTGCGCCGAGCGTTGGAGAGGTTATTGGAGCTCTGAGCCTTCGAAGACATCCTGGGCAATGCAACACTGCAACGACGAAGAGAAAGACGCTTTAGCACGCCGTGTTGTGTGTTAAGCAAAGATGCAATCAAGCTTAAGGACGACCCCATGGCTTTGGTGTGCATTTAATACGTTTTTCCGATCAAGTGGCAGACAGTCAATTAAATAAAGTGTTAACTTGGCTAATTAAAAATGCACTTTACAGCAGATCCCACCGGCTGCGATGATGACAGCGGCCTGAGCGTGTAACACTTTCTTTGCAGTCCAAGAGGGAAGCATTCTGAGGTGATTCCACTCCCCACTAATCATTAACAGGCTGAATGTGAACAAGCCCTGACACATTCTGCAGCGCTCTGCATCCAGTGACCCCCTCCGCAGTCTTACTTCCACTTATTGTCATTCGTCGGAGTTTCTCATAAAACACGCATTTCCTTTAAAAAGGTTTTAACATACATGCACCATCTTGTGACTCAACATACTTCTTTTTTTCTTCTTCTCAGGAACTGGAGGCTTCAAGTACAGTTTGTCAAAAGTATATTGTGATAATCACAAGAAAACATTCACATTCAAGGTTCATTTCTGTTATTGAAATGAGATTAGAAAAGGAATAGTTAGATCTAGTTTCAACTGCTTATTGTCAATATGTCTGTTCGGATATTAAACAATAATACAGTAACTTTAATATGTAAATCATTCATGTTATACATGTAAAGTGGTCGGTATGCGGCCGGTCACAGTAACTGTAAACAAAAAGGATAACAGGAACGAGCATTCACCTTTTATAGTCAACTTTTTAAAAGGCAAACAAAAGATAAAATTTGACTTTTTTATGTTGAACCCCTCAGCATCTCGTTGTCCCGTCATATTTCCATCTAAAGATAAGTAGCCACTGCATAGGAAACGCAGCCAGAGAAGACTCAAAGAGGTCAAATGCTACTGATAACAGGATAGTGAGACATGAAGGGGGCACGCAGCACTGCATGCTGTACAGCGCCAAGCCAGCAAAACCTCCCCAGGAAACATGCTCAGCTTAGTCATAAAGGTGAGGCCCGACGGCGGGAGATGGCAAAACAAACCCTTTTATCCACATGATGACTGAGGGCTTTCCACAGCGCGGAGGAGACCATTTTTAGTGAAATTTGTGACAATATTGGATTCAGACACATCTATGCACAACATCTCAAAAGGTTTTTCCGAGCAGCAGTGGTAGGAACTAGAACTTCCTGGTGCCGCCGGGCAAATCGGATTGCATTGTTCACAAATTGGGCAATATCTAAATACAATTCAGAAGCTGCTGGTGCAATAAAGCTATGACTAAAGAGATAACATGAGAAATGCAAACAGTTCTCACACGGCAGGGCTGCAGTGAGTTCCGCCTGCGAGAGCCGCTTCTCACAAAGACATAAAACCCAATAACCTCTGACTTGAATCCAAGGGGGGCGCAAGATACGGGATGGTGCTAACAGCGCTAACAGAGCAAACATGTGATTCCACCACATCTCCGCGGGACAGAGCCAAGCGGACTTTGGTCAGAGGAGAATAGCTGGGAGCAGCTTGGTGGACGGGACAAGACCGTTCAGTATTCAAGGCATGTAACCCAATGGATGCTCTGCCATCATCAACAGGGAG
Source organism: Apeltes quadracus (assembly GCA_021346845.1). NCBI lineage: Eukaryota > Metazoa > Chordata > Actinopteri > Perciformes > Gasterosteidae > Apeltes > Apeltes quadracus. Next base: position 9,142,365 of record CM037919.1, read on the forward strand.
ACTGTCGAGGAACCACGACAACATGCAACCTTTGTTAGCGAAATAGCTCGCTGACGCCTTCGGGTGCCACCTGCACACAAGAAAGTAAACCCCCCCCCAAAAATGAAACCTCCACAGTTGAAATTAAAGATGAAATTTAAAGACAGGATTTATAGTCTACTGGCGCCAAATGACTGCATCAGTTCAAGCATCATGTGGTGTTGAAGGAGGAGGCAGCGGAATCAGGAGGAGGCACTTAAATCCCACAAGCACTCAGAAGTGATTCTTGCAGGCAAACCATCCCCACTGAGTCACCTCAGTCTCACTGTGGAGCCCCTGTGATGTGATGCCAGCTACTACCAGCAGCACCGGTCTGACTGAAACTCTATGGGAGGGCCCCCTACTGCATGCATGCGTGTGTCTGTGTGTGTGTGTGTGTGTGTGTGTGTGAGAGAGTGGGGCATTAAACATCACCACGCACATATATGAGCACGAAAACGGTACCTCCAGGGATCAGAAAGACACCACCTCTTTTACACACAGACGCAGAGGAGCCGGGACCACCTACTGCACACATCAGCCCCCACGCGCCGCTGTACCTTGCACACACACACACACACACACAAATCCCACTCGCGCACATGCGATTCATTAGCCCGGCGTTCAAAGTGCAGAGAACAGGGAGCCTCTATGAGTCGGCGGCGTTACCGGCAGCACTCAAGAGATGAAATAGTGCACGTGGCGTTACGCGGCTACTGCCCCGCCGCTCAGACTCAAAGGGAGCTCTTAAACTCGCTGCTGACTAATACAAACATCGCCTATTAAAGGCTCAAAGAAGAGACAGCCCTGTCAACTGTACAGTATGTGTGGTCCCCTCTGAGGGCCTGAAGCTTTTCAGATGGGGGAGGCTTTTGTCACAGAGCAGCACCACTGGGAATTAACTGTCCTCGGCTAAAGTATTGGTGGATGCACGTAAGACTTGATATGAGGTGACGAGAGGTCAGCTAATATCACATGCAAAGCATTCCGTGTGATTCACCCCCAAATTACAGGTCTGCCATTTTGTATTTCTCTCTTCTGCGGCTTGTAAGATTGCAAAAGCACAGCTCATGTTCCGTTTTTAGGGGGATTTGAATAGACGCTGTTGGGTTTGCTGCCGCCAACTTTATTAACTAACTAAAATTTGGAGAGTTTCTTGGGTTAAAGTCATTTAGACGAAGGCCCACATCTCCCAAATCTCAATAACGTGTCTCTCATGTAACCCCCCGCCCCCGCCCATCCCTTCCCTCTGCAAGCCTCACTTCCCCAGTCTGCAGAATAAAAGTAGCCTTCTCATAAACTCTGGTCGCCAGTCAGCACTTTTTCCAGCTGAATGTAAAAAAAACAAGAAAAAAAAACCTCTCCACACCTAAAGCAGGCCTCACACTGGAGTCCGTTGGGGAGTACGGACCAACGTCGCCGTGCTTTACTATAAACACGGGCCCCTATCGCTGTATCGCTGAGCAAAGTGGGATAGTGTTCATGATCCTGCTGGGCGGGAGGGTCTGTGAAAGAGAAGAAGGGAGAGGCCGGGACTCGGAGGAGATGCTGTGGGCATTTGTTCACGCGGGGAGACGACCCAGTGACATCACTACTTTCCCACCACGGGTCGCTTTGGCCCGGGTTCCTCTGGCGGCCCGCGTCTTCTAGTTGACACTCAAAATATCACAATGATTTGCAGCAGCCGTAGAGACAGGAAGGGACTTCAGAAAGTGGCAATACAAGTAATTTACAGTTTAAAGTGGCGCTGAAACAAGTATTCAATAGAAACAGACTGATTTGATCAACTTGTTCATTTGATCAAAAATGCAAATGATTTGCTGGCTCATGGAGGATTTACTGAGTATCTTAACCTGTGATGGCATGTGTTGAAATAGAAATAAACCAGGTGATCAACACCGCAGCCCTCTAGATAAAGCAATGCATCAGCTGACTGCGAGGAACAGCTGAGAGACGCACAAAACTAGATCTTGTGATTCAAAGGGAACTACAGAAAGACCCGGAGTTGCAGCACCGCCCAAAGGCTGCGGGTATGGCCGCTGAGATAAGTGAAGAGGACCCCACCCAGGCCACACGGCTGCTCTCTAAGTACACAGGGAATGCTGGGAAATGAATTGTCTCCTATGCTGCTCTGCAAGACTGCTCCACTGTGATTGGCTGAAGGGTGGTCATTATCCCGGTGTGCGCAAGGGTTTCCAGGAAAAGCTGCAGAACTTTGCGAGGGCTAATGGAAAGATGTCTAGATTACACGTGTGGCCCTACAAATAACCGTGTGTTTCTTCTGTGGCACCATGAAAACGGTTTAAGCAACACTTAAAAAAAGCCCAGTACAGCAAGGTCTCAGAACCTGGCAAACTGCGCCATCCGGTCAGTTCTGTGGGTCGACAGGATAAATAAACAAAACAATCGAGCATACTGTAACAAAGACACAGTGTCTAGACAGAAGACTAGACCGGACTCATTTCCGCGGAGTCTCTAAATCCTAAATTCACGCGCAATTACTTGAGGCTCATTCCTGTGCAAATAAACTATGAATGATTCCTTGTTGAAAACACAGACTAAATGGCTGACAGGTTATTCTGCAGGCATTGCAAGTTAACCTTCATTTTATGAAGCCAATTCATATGGAGAAAATAAAAAAAACACTGGACGTTAAGTTAGATGAGATCCAGCACATCTACGATAGAGCGAGCCGGGTGAGCAGGTCCAGCGAGCTAATCCGTGTCCTCGAACACAACGCTACTAAGAACAAGACTGACAGCACATGGTGGCTGTTACTGAGAAGTTGCAACATGTGTGCAGGGACTCGGACATAAAGCCTGACATAATGACAGATAACAGTGATAAGGAGAAGGGCGGGGGGGGGGGGGCAAGCAACACTAGGTAAGGATTAAGCGGAAGCGAGAAAACAATCCCTTATATTTTCCCACCGCTAAAACAACGGGCAAAAATATTCTGTCCTTGGCACTTGTCGCTTCTCTCTTAACTGTTGACAGTTGCGTGGTGAAATTTGGCCCCTGAAGGTTTTCGTGGGACATTTCAAGCCAACACTGTCAGCCATCCTGCCATTGTTCACGATGGCAAATGATCCGTTGTGTAATCCTAACTGTGGGTGTCGTGTGGTTTTAATGTTATAGGGAATAAGTGCAGTGCAGCCAAGTGAAGGTCTAATGAATACCTGCCTGCTAATGCTACTGTGCATCAGCGACCCTTGACAGGTGAGAACGAAGTGACATGACTAACATCAACGCAGCAAACGATTTCGTTGAGCCTACGAGAGAGCCTTCTCGCTTCTTTCTCAGCTCGGCTTCATAGATGCACCTGCACTGGTCCTGTGTGATGTAAATGGTCTGATGAATGGCGTGAGGGTGACCTGGTAGCTGTGCATGCTCCAAAGACACGCAACCCTGCATTTCAGGCTGTAACGGAACCCCAATGATACATTGATCCATTTATTCAAGAACCATTGCAAGTTAATCCGTGTAGTAACTCATGCAGGCACTACGGGGCTCCATTAAAGGCGCTTAACTGATAACTGCGAGGTCTGCAGTGCCCCTGGTGACCTTGTACATAAACTTACTCTCCCTTCCTTTTCCATCTGCCCTTCGATGAGGCATGAAATACGCCCAAAACACATAGAAATGCGCTACGTCACAAGGGACTCAGTCACACGTCTACAACGCATGAGGCACCACGAGACGCATAAGAGAACGAGAAACTGCAGGAGTACAAAGAAAAAACGAAACCGAGAACAAAAGGGGGACAGGAATTACTGGAAAATGTTTTTCCTTTCCATTGATGCAACCGTCATCAGAGCTCGTCGCATTCCTTCAACAGTAAGGAGGGAGAGGAAGGGGGAGGCGGGTGAGGGAGTGCAATAAGCCAGTTATGTAAAAGCCCGGGAGGGATGTTGACGCTCAATGAGTATTAGGACACAGCTGGCCTCACGTGCAGCATGCCGGACGCCACGGAGCGACACAGAAGCAGTGCCGCGGCGGTATCATTAGCGCATGCACTAAAAATAGCCAACAGGTCTGTGTTGTTTCTGGGCCACGGCGCAGCAGGTTTTGGGGCTAAAAACTACCCCGACGGTAGCAAAGTGTTTTGTGAAAGCGACAGCTGGGTGTCGTCCATATTAGCAGCAACAAGGTCCCTGCAGTATTCAGCGAGGTGCCGGTGGGACTCTAGTTCCTCAGTAACGGGCCATTATCAAGCCCAGAGCAGCCCAAAACAAACAGAGGCCTTTGGCAGATAATGCCCTTCAGACGTCACTGCAGACGCACACAGGGTGCCATGCAGGAGGCACAGGCGACCAGGGCATAGGGAAGCTGCCAGGCAGCATCTCTCTGCTCCAGGCCTGCCCTCGGAAAACCAACACCATTGTTGTCCAAAAAAAAAAAAAAAACTGAACAAAAGAAAGCTTAGTGCGAGCCGAGTGGAGTTTGCTGGAAATGGATGCAGGGGAAGGAATGAATGGCGGGGCAGAATGCTGTAGAAAAAAAGACGTGTGCTTGCTACGGAGACTGAGATAAGACTTTCTGTGTGTGTGTGTGTGTGTGTGTGTGTGTGTGTGTGAGAGAGCGAGTTCTGCAGCTGCGTGTGTATGTTGCATTTGGTCTCATGCCAAGAATCCGCCGCCGCCGACAGCAGCGCCGTAAAATTTAAAGCTATTGTGAGGGCCCGGCCTTTTTGCCTCACGTCTCTGAAAGCTACTATTCATGACGGAGGCAGCGAGATGCAATACAAAGGCTCTCCATCCCTCACCCAACACTGCCCTGCCTATATGGAACAATCAACAAATGCATTCAGTCGTTCCAGCCTCCACCCCTGAGCGGGTCCAACTTCACGGTCCTACCGGAGCAAAAGGTGGCACGGAGAAGGCCAAGAGGTGTGTGGATGTTGCCGGTCGGCCACCGTACGGCCCCTCCTACCCGCTGCAGCGCCGGCAGGAGGAGTTAAACGACAGCGTGCAGGGATGGAAAAATGGATAATGGCTCAGACGTCACACGGCTCATCGACGTAAACAACGTAAAAGGTCGTAAAAGGAGAGTTTGTTTTACGAGTGAAGAGGAAATGTGATTAGTCAGCATGTGACATAAATAGGGAGAGGGTGTGTGTGCATATGTGGGGGAAAGGGCAAGTGTCTGTGTCCAAGTGTTAAAGTTCATCTAGTGGATATTTGCATGCACCTCCTACAATAAGAAGGTATACACATATTTATTGTTTGAAGCAGGTCTTACTTTCCTTGGATGATTAACATCTTTGTCTGCGGGATCTGCTTATTGTGTTTAACGTTATTCCGTGACATCATCGGATCCCTTCCTGCAATGGTCTAAGAACAGGCTTTGCACGGCAAAGCTGCAGTGAGATGAAAGAAGATGTGACGATAAATACCTCACTTCACACATCAGTCATCTGTGAAATCAATGGTAGCTACCAAATCCTGTTGAACCGGACGACGGGATTAGTGGCAGAAAAGTGCATTCTGCTTGATTTCAGGGGAGGGAGAGCGATGATTCCTATATCATCAAAAAAGTTCAACACAAATTATTCAGTAGAATCTTGGCTTTTCTGCAAGTAGTTGCGGGTCTTTAATGATTCATCAATCGATTGTCTCTTTTTTTGCATGAGTTCCAATAGAACACAGCTCTCTCTAGCCTAGCATATATAATAAATGCAGCTACATGACAACGTTGTGTCAATGTGGAGGTATAGGTGTGCATATGTAGATTAGTATTTCATTAACTTTAGTTTACTGCCTGTACAGGTTTTACAGTATCATATTTAAGTCATTTGTTTTTATTAATAATGGTCAGTCATTTTTCATAAATAACCATGAATGAAAATCAGTCCACATAAAAAAAAGTCCATATTTGAGAGCGCTATCTGTTGCATGACACACAAACGTTTTGACGTGACCTCATTAAAACAGTGGATATTTAATATACGTGTGTCGCTCTGACAGTGAAACGTGTTTGTCTGTAAACTACTGACCTTGCAGGTCAGAGTTCAACGCACCAGAGTGGGTATCGTTTTCTCTCCCATGTCTGAGCAGCCGTTTCGCGGACCGCTGTGTCATCTGTGCACTGAACTCAGATAAGGGAAAGATGTGAAGTGTAGATAAGAGAAGGGAAACCTGACACAGCTTAAAGTCAGTTCAAATCGTCTAAGAGTCATAAACCGACCGTCACACAGAGCAACTGATATTGGGGGTTAGAATAATAGACATAAATTGACAAAAAGCCTTTGAAATGTGCAAAAGTGCCTTTTGCCAAACGACTCCAAAACATCGGAGGACCACAGGAAGCGTCCGACGACTTCAGGAGTGATTTGTCGTCGTTATGTTCAGCCCTGGCCACAAACGGTTCAGGACTCAATGATCCACAGTATCTAATACGGCACATTCCTCAACAAACAAGGACAAGAAGGACAGACATGAGACTACCGCGCGAGAGCACACGAGACAGACTGTATGGGAAGGGACCCGTGCATGAACACACACACACACACACATCTGAAATAAGCGCTGCTGATCTGACTCATCGGAGTCTTTTGCGACGTAGAAATGAAAGCTTTGCGTCTGATAAGGATGCAGCGGGGGTGTCGTAAAGACATAAGAAATTAGAATAACTACAGTCGAGGACAAAAGGCTCTTCTGTGGGCAGAAGGAGCCGGCGATCGACCAATCCGCCCGACTCCAGAGGACGATAGTAGAGAAGGTGAAATGACACCAGCTCTTCAGCTACATGATTTCACATTTGGGGTTTTGGTTCCAGATTTGTTAAAGATCAAAACTTTTTTAGATGGATTTGACGTCTTACGAATACTTATTATTTTGAGAGAAAAGACCCTATTAAAAAAAAATAATCAACGTTGCTTAAATATTCATATGCAAAACACACTCATAAAGGCAACAACAAAAATGTTTTATAATCCCCTGCGTTTGTTGACTCTACCGTTTCAATGCCAACAACAACTTGAAAACATTCCTGCAGTGAGGAATATTTCTGGAGTCAGGCGGTAAGAAGCTTTTAGTATTAAGGTGTGCCGACTGGAACACTGGTAAACTGGTAAAGAAAATTGATTAATTCATGACTGCATTCTTACAAGGCCAGGTGACTGATTTTTTGCCAAGTCAGTTGCCGTGGTGATCGTCGAGCACTGAAGAGCGACACGTGGCCCAGACCAGATTCAAAGATTCAAAACATTAAAACATTTAAAAAATTATTATAAAATTAAAGATTATATAATATCATATTCAATTTCATATTGACTCTTATCCAGATGGGTAAAATAAAATGAGTTTACCATTAATTGTGTTATTCTAACTAAAGTTAAAAAACTGTTTGCATGTAAGCACATGTTTTCACGTGCATGAACAGAAGTTCCTCAAATAAAAAAATGAAATCACTGCATGAAATCCCCCAAAAGAACGCGGAGAATAGTCGGTATCCTGATAATCAAAAGTACCTTTCGTTGCAAAGAGCTTGCAAAAAGGGAAAGTGGACCTAAAACTCCTGTTACATCTTGCATCAATTGAAAAAAATATCAAATTAGAGCAGTCAGATCAAATGAGTGTAATCACCACACGGCCTAGGACAGGTGTGAAAGTTGAATTTATTAGTTAAAAGAACAGAGGCTCTCAGAGAGACGCATTGACTTACACACAGCCAGATTGACTTACAAGCCCCCACAAACACGAACACACACACACACACACACACACACACACACACACACACACACACACACACGGGTCCGAGAGACAATTAATCAGAAGCCACATGAATGAATGGCTGCTCCTCCCTCTGATCATCTAGTTTCAAAGACATGTCGGGGGGAGGAAGAGGCTCACTCTGTGGGTCACACTGAGGCCACTTCCTCTGCAGCCCACCCTGAATCCCTCCTCCTCCTCCTCCTCCTTCTCCTACCTTTACTTCCCCTCCCTTCATGCTCTATCCATTTCTCACCACAAGAAGGTCAACTCCGGGGTCACACGGTCCACTTCTCTCACTCAAGGACAAGTAGTTGCAAAAAAAAGTTACTGTGCACGGTCAAACCTTCGGAAACAAAGGTTAAAAGACGCCTGACCCGACAGCCTACTCTGTGAAGCGGAGCCGTGGACATATAGGGAAGTGTGTGCATCGAGATGTTATCATGGTTTTTCTCCAGATCCAGAGAATGATTTCTCCTGGTAGGAATGTATTTGTCCACACAATAAGACGTGTGTCTACGTCTCCAACGAGGAGCCATGCAGAGAGAACATTGCCTCTTTGTCACAGCGCAGAGAGGTAACAGCACAAGGAGCCACTGTACGAGAACCATCCCTGGACAAGACGTGAAACCAGAACACGGCAAAGCGACGTAAATCTCGTCCAGACAAAAGCCTCCGAGCGTCTGCCATGTGACTCAAATTGATAAAAAAGTGTGAATGAGGCACCTGGTCTGCAGTGACCGAGGACACAGGAGACAGGCCGGGATTGTGCGTCTCTTGGGTTTCTGCATGTTTGAAACACACTAACACACTGTGGAATGGGACAAAAAATTTGCCCCCCCCCACAGAGGGCTTTGAGGCAACTAGAAAAAAAGGAACAAAAGGGGGGTGGGGGGGTTTGTGTCTCCCCCCTCACAGACACTTGTGGATGCGAGCCCCCTTGTCCACAGGTGTCGAGCTCTTTTTCAGAGTCCCGAAGGAGGGAGCACACATACGGGCCTTTGTTTGGGATGCCAGCAAACTTCCCCATGGACTCATAAAGGGTGCTAAAGTCATGAAAGAATCCGTCAAAGTGACACTGTTTCTCCAGCCTCACACACACACACACACACACACTCTGAATTTGCATGCTGAATCCACTAGAAGTGATATGAAAGAGTCAATTGTGATTGGAGCCTCTAAGATTACATTGCATGCATCTGCTGCATTTTTAACTTTCCTACAGACTCTACAAACATGCCGACTGAACTCGGGACTTTAACACATTCAGGTTACTTATTGACACAGTCAGGTGAAGTCAGAACCGTTGCTATTCTTCCTCACCTGTCTGACAGGAAGCCGTTTTATGCCGGCTCAAGCCCCTCCCCCCCTTCCCAGCAGGACGTGCCCATATTTGGGCTTACGAAATACTCTGTACAGTCAGAGGAAATAACATGTCGGTTGTGTCCTCACAAAAGGTGTGTCTTCCTGTGAGTGGACAGCAAAGGCCTTTGCCCAATCCGAACATAAAAGAACGTTAGAAGACTCTTAACTTTGTAGTAGCAGCCTTCATCTATTCACTATACATCACAAAACTAATAAATGTCAGTCAAAATTAAATAGGACAGGTTTGTGGATTACTTAATACTGAAATGGAACAGCTTCAGTACTAAAATATTTTTGATATTGTTTCAAGCTGCAGTGCTTGATAATATGTAATTTTAGCATAAATCCCATTAAGGAAATATGATAATTTCCTTAATCATCTCGGCCCAGTGAGTGTCAATGACACTCTGCTTGTGTTGGTTACACGGATGCCCTTCCAGTAACTAGCCTAGACAGTAACATGATACACAGGGGTGCACACGCACTATCTGAGGTGTCTGACAGCACAAAAAACTGACTCACGCTGCAGGTGCAACACACACACACACACACACACACACACACACACACACACACACCACGCTCTCTCTTTGCAGGAAAATACCTTTTTCAAAATCATATGTTCCATCTCTCAGAGATTGACAAGACAATTAAAAAGGCAATTTGAGTCCCCTGGCAGTGCAAAACGTACAGATGGTGTGTATGTGTGAGAGAAAGCACCATGTCACATTTTGGCCTTGTGAAAGAGGCCGGAGCCAGTCAGACAGCACCACCATGTGGCAGAAGTAAGTTACTGCATGACTGCTACATAGTTGTTCTATGACACACAATATACTGCTACATTATATTTAGTGTTTTGCTGTATTCCGCCTCATGCTGGTGTACAACTTGCTATTATTCCTAAAATACATGAAACACAAAACAGGCCCCTTGCTGAATATACCAAAGACATATCACAGAGCACCAGTCTTTCCTCTTTACTACATGGGGGGGAAGTTACTTCAAACTACGTAAAACATTTAAAAGTCTACACACGGGTCTCAAAGCAGAACCCACAAATTGGCCTGAGGATCAGTGAGAGACACTGGTTATTTGTTCCTACAGATAGCTGCTGGGCTTTTTGACAGCGGCAAAGATCATCCCCTCCTGTGACATTAGCACCACATCGCGCATGCCGAGCCCCCTCCGGAGGGGGTTTCTCCCAGAGGAGTTGGCTGGAGGCGTTGGGGACAAAGAACGCATATTGTTCCTTAATCCTCGGCTGTTAGTTTGAAGCCGAAGAGCAGAAAGGCAACAGAGGAATGTACCTGTGTGTGGCAGGTTAAAGTAATATTACGAGTGTGAATGCTGATTCGCTGATATTGCGGGACGGTTTGTCTGTTTAGAGACATTACAAAAAAGCACAGATGATTCATTTTTGGACTGGGATTTTTTTTTGTTGAAATCGTTGATTTGTTCAGCAATCTTATGTTGTATCATATCAATATATCAGCAGCCGCTAATTTACCCACACATCTGTTGCAAACCCTCTTTGCTACTGCCCAACGACATCTCGGCAGAAGGACAACTGCACTGCGTCCACCTTGGACAGAGTTTACACTGCAAACACATCTACCTTATCTGCTTCCTTCCCTATGTCCAGAGTCGAGGATGAATAGACGTGCACAGCGCATGCGACATAAACAAAAAAATACATGTTTTTTTAAAAGTTGTCTCTGTGTTTTTTTTCCTCTTTGAGTCTGATTTTACGTATTATTCTGTGATGCAAAGCTTTTCTTTCACACCTATTATGTTATTCGTATTATGCAAGCACAATTATATTATGTTTTGTAAAGAAACATACAATTAATTATTTAGTTACATCAAGTTATTTTATGGCGTATCACAAAACGCACCACTAAAACATGCATTGTGATTGGTTGATGTAGTAAAACAATTAGTAAAGTGAATGATGCATACTGCTTTGTACTCTGTTCTTGTGAAACCTCAAAAAAAGGAGATCCAGCTACTGCAACAACAAAAGAGGAGACTTGAGTTAAAAAGCTTGTTCACATCATAATATGTTCTTTTATCGCATTTACGATTGCTCCAAACGCTTATTTTAAATTAGAGGGGCATTTGTGTTTGTTGGTTAGCTCATAGCATGTTTTTCCCAGGAAGGCTCTCGGCGCTAATGTTGTTATGTTTACTGACAACAGTTGTTTGCCTATATCATAAATCAAATTGCTGTAACAGATCGGCCTGTATTGCACTTTTTGGCCGTTAGATGGCGTTGTGTGCACGTGAAGCCTTTTTGAAGTTTTAACACTTCAATGCAAGTCTTCATATACAACAGTTTGTCATTACTTTTTTTTAATGTTGTTTTACACAAAGAAAAACAAAGCGCATCACAACGGCTATACAGATATTTTTTACGTTTTACCTCATTTGAAAGAATTACACACAAACACCCAATCATGACGTGTGGCATATTTTAAACTGGAAAGTCAACTCTCAGTATGTGGAGGATGAAACAAGGAGCAGGTCTGTGGATGTTGTGTGGCTCATAAAGCAGAATAAAAAAACATAACAAAACAAAACCCAGAGCCACAGCGATGAATCACAATCATAACGTCTCAACATGGTTTCAGGAATGAGCAGAATTTAGTTCTGTTACACGGCCGTCGTCTCCGATCAGAGACGGTTTCTATGACAACACTTCCTGCTTGGTGTAAATCTATATGTAAGCAGCTTCCGGGCCTTTTTTTCTCAGTCTGTAGTGAAAAAACAAAGCAAACACTATCTTGCTAAATATTCCTGATTTAGAGAAGATATGTTCCTGAGTTAGTGTATTTTTAATGAAATGCCGAAAGATGGGTGTGGCTGTGTACTCGCGATGTCACCAGGGCTCCTCTCAGTAAATGTGCTCCTGGGTGGGGTGGAATTCAAGCAAACACTAAAGGCTCAGTCTTGTGACCACCAACACACACTATGCAGAGCATGCACAGACACACACCAACACGCACACACCGACATGTATGAACTATAGAGGTGTGTCGTTTATTAATAATAATGAAGATGATGTCTCTAATGGTGGCAAATTAAAGATTGAATACATGAAAGTGATTCATAACTTGAAAACATAATGCTGCATTCCTCCCTCATTAGTTTATTACCTGTAACACTAGCTCTAGGAAGCTGGTAAAGGAAACAAGGAAACAGTAAAAGGATAAATAGGTTGTCAAACAGTGGGATACCTTGAACTTCTGATCAACTAAATTGATTCATTGACTTTTTGTTTTAGCTCTAAAAGCTAAACTGCATTCTCAAAACACTGCTATGAACAAACAGAAAATGGTCAATGTAGTTGCATGACATTCATTTTAGGATTGCAAACTTGGTGTTTATTAATCTGATGTTTAGTTTTCTAAATTAACCTATTTTCTTGTCAAATGTAGAACATTACCTCTAAAATTAAAAATACATTACTACAGTGACAAAATAGCTGTTGATTAACTACTCGACTAATTACTTCAAAGTCAAACAATATGCATGATATAAAAAATATGCATGAGAGAAATATCTGTGTTTTGATGAGTGTGTAGTAACCACAACACACAAAACAGTAAAACTCTGTGAATGTTCTCTTTGATGAGGCAGAGAAAAAGCACTTCAGTCTAGAAACCTTCACACCGGGATCCTTTAGTACAGCGTCTGTGTGTTCAACAAAGTATGTGAACCACTCAGCTGTGTAAGGAAGTAGTAAGTTCACCAAAAAAAACTAGGTACGTACACACACAGACACTAATTGATACTTCATCAAACTGTCTGTGATGAATCCACAGACAGTGGATCCTCTATGAGGAAACGGAGCCTTCCCGACAAACTATCTGTCGTCAGCAGAGCGAGTCGGGCCGCATTCCGCTTCCAGAGCGGCCTGTTAGCTCTTACCGCATCGGTTACGGCTGCGTGTGCCGTCTCCCACATGATCCCAACAGATCACCCTTTGTTTAATAAATTAAACCCCAAACGGAGACACGGGTAGGAGATTTGAAATCCGTCGCCCTGCTTCAATCCCAAACTGTACAGGGAGTCCCCTAAGCCCTTCTTTTTTGTATCTAATCCTTACATTGAGGGATTGTTCTAACCCATCTCCACCACAGAGTTACTAATCAATTTACATGCATCACACGCCACGTTAAATCCTGCCAGCCATCCGAGGGGGGGGGGGAGGGGGAGAGTGGCGTTTAGTAGGATTTCACCGGACAGGCTCAAGAGCACGACAAACGGCACCTGGAGGTCATCGCCTGCATTTTCCAGAGACACTGTTGTCTGATTTCAGACACACTGGTCAACTCGGTGATGGGTCTGCACCAAAGCAAGCGTATCGCTTTTACCTGCGACACCACCTGTGTGTGGACGAGGAGCACGCGCACACGCACGCACAAGTATTGCACCGTGAACCAGCAAGCAGGTGCTTTCATGACAAATCACTGCAACCAACGTTTTTCCCACCTGAACCGTTTCAATTCTGAGGCCCTGTCAGTCATTATAAAACTTGAATGAATGAATGAAGGCAGGAAGAGTGTGTGAGTGAGAGTGAGAGAAAGAGAGAGTGCTCGTGCTCCTCGGCTTCCAGTGTGTGGTTGGACCCACTCACATGGGCGTCGAGAGGCGGCTTCGGTGGCGGTGAATGGGGTGCTAATGAGTTGTCCTTATCAATGGCCGGTCTGTGTTCTGTACTCCTAATGGCCAGGGGGGGGGGGGGGACATCAACTCCGCGTAAACATCTCAGCCACCTCCCCTGGTGTGTGGCCTCACTTCAATCACCATTAATCCAATCGGTTCGCGTTGGACTACACTGGCATCACCTATTGCATAATCGACGGCTGTGAAGAAAGCGGCTGCTTTTGGTTTCAGAAAAAAAGTGTTTGGGTATTTTTTTCATATTCTGGAATAATCTATTGCCATCCAAAACCAAGTCGTTGTGTGGCGAACAGAGTGGGCGGGGCCCGTGGGGAATAATCACGTCAGAAGGCCGTGACAGCACAGTGCCGAGTAACCCTTGAGCCCCAAACCATCACCTGTTGAATCCCACATTCGGGGAACAACAAGCCTCGCATGTGACGTCACTGGAGTGGCAGATGTGCGCATCGAGTTGGCTGTAGAGTGGCCGCGGCGTTGCGCAAACGGATGAAGATTGTGAAAGCGGACAGCGCGACTTCGTTCTGATGCGAGAGCAGATTGGGGCCAACTGTTGCCTCGGTGTGTGTCTGCACATGGCGGTCTTACCTGTCGGGTCGAGCCGTGTCTCCTTTTCTCTGAAGCTCAAAGCCGCGTCCGTCAACAGACTGGGAGGAGACTCTTCGCCTCTGCGGTGTCGCTCACGGCACAATATCGCAACTACCCTAAATGTGTTTGGCCTTACACCGTTAAAACATATGACTTGATTTTTTTTAATGCAGCTTTTCGTGGACCTCACCGGCGAGTTCCGACCTGCCGAGTCGTGACGCTTCCCCTTTCCGCTGGCGGTTGGTGTCGATGTTTAAATTTTTGGTTGACTTTTTCCTTCCCAGTACGACCAGTCTGGCCCCCCTCTTCGCCACGAGAACAGCCGAGTTCAGTCGAGAAGAGCGGGGCGGACCGACCGAGACGCTGGCGGATGTTCGCGAGAGTCAAGGTGACATTCTACTTCCGCGTTGGATTTTCAAAATAAAACATCCGCTGAGGAATCGCAACGGCGCTAGTTGAAAAGAAATGGGAGGGTCGACTGCAAATTATCTCGTTTTACATGAATAATTGGCAAACTTTGCATTGGCTTAGCGTGTCCCCACATCAATGCATTATGTGACTGGATTATTATTCCGTAATTTATAATCTATTAGGGGTGAACATACTGACGTCCTGCATCAACTCATGAAATATCCCTCATTCCGAATGTAACATCTAAAAACCATCAACGCTTCCCGTCTAGCGTAGCTTTACTGCACAAACAAATGAAGGCAGGTTTGTTGTGGTTCTGCAATACGCCATGCAGAGGCGCACTTTCCCTAACGTACAAGTTTACGTGTCCATATCCACGCAGACAGTATTTGCACCCAACTATTTTAAGTTAATCTTTTAAAAATAATAAAATAAGGTTACCATAAAAAGGTACTGTTAAAGACTACAAATAAGCAGTTATATAAATATAATCTATAGCAAACACTGACAATACACAAGGATATTAAGAAAAAGGTTTTATTTAACTTAGAAAAAAACATTTATAATGGGCTACACCTTACTTCAAACATTGATCGAGCTTGATGCATACATTTCATGAAGTGGAAAATAAGCACTTTATAAAAAATAGGTATCTACATTGTAACATAAACGACTGTATGCATTCCCAACATTCCCAAGTGGCTGTGGTCCGAACATTTCCTCCATGACATAAAAAAATGATCACCACCACTTTAAAGATTGACAGCAGTACTAAACATAATCTTTTTTTTTTTTTTTTTTAAATGGAAAAATATGGTGACATTGACAAAGCCTTGACTCACAATAGAACAGGTAATTAGTCAAAAAGTCAATAAAAACAAACCCACGCAATCTTTGCATCGTTTTTAAACTTCCAGATCTTAACAAATTATCATGTTTAACCGCTCTACACTAATCTCCTTTATTTTGGTGTCAAAAGCATTGTGCCAAGTGGTGACACTTTCCCTTTCCGCTGACGGTTGGTGTTGATGTTGACATTTTTGCATTGTGCAAGATTTACACACAGTATGAAATGTAAAAAAAGTATTCCACTATGAAATGAAAAAGGACTGATTGAAGTGTTAATATTCAGTCTTCGACTTCGACTTCAAATGCACAACTGCGATCAGGGTACCTAGTAACAAGTTACATAGGTGGGGTTTTTTTGCTGGAAGAGGGAAAGGAAAATGTGGGACGGGTAAATTGCATACAAACCAGGTTGTTTGTAGCCAAAAGACGCGCGCGGGAGGGAGGGGAACGTTGGAGCAGTAGGTAACAGAGGGGAGTCCTAACATCGGCGTGACGTCTACTCCTGGGCCTCTTTGCCAGTCATTTTGTAGATCTCAGTGGGGCCATCGACATGAGTGATGGTAGTAGTTAGCTGGATGTCCTCTCCGCTGTTTGCTCCAGTATCTCCTGCGTGCATATACACGACACATCAGCACAAAAATCAGCAGATATTCTTTTGTTTGACGCCATTGTCGTGCACATTTCCTGCCATTGCGGTTTGAAACTGACTCGAGAGCTCAGATCAAATAAAGCAACAGAGACACTTGGAGAAAGGCGGCCCTTCCTTCACCCCGTTTGTTTGATGCAAATCGGGGAACACTTCCATAATCTCAGACCTTATTTTGTTCGCTCCCTGTGTAAATGACATCAGGAGATGGATGGATGGTTTAGATTACTTCCCCAGCTCTGCAGACTACCCCCACCCCGTCCTCACTGTTCCCTCCCTCTCTGTCTGGAAGGAAGCCTGGTGTCCATTAGAATCACCCGCTCGGGCCAAAGAGACCCCTCTTTCCCGAGGGAACCTGGGTCCTTCTGAATGACCTCCCTCCAAAAACAAACTTTGGATGAATAGGCAGCTTTACAGCAGAGGACAGACACTGCATCAGAATGAAGTGAGCTCCTGGGACACTTGCGACATTTCCCTAGTAATTTTAATTAACAGAACAGGATTTTTTTTTAGGGTTTTGCAACCATAAAAAACATCTACAAGAGACACTGGATCCATCTTAAACATTTAGAAAGTTAGAACATGTAGTCACCCGTGATGCACTGACCACTCGACTGGTCGTCACCATATCGCTTGTGAGACGGTGCGTAGAGGAACATGATGGCGAAGACGTACAGGTTCCACATGCCGTAGATGCCGGTGAAGAAGGCACTGTTCACCTCCACTGTGTGCTCTCCCCAGTGCCAGTGGCCCTCATTCACCTGGACACACGCACACAAAAAGACACAATGCATCATATGTTTTGGCACAATAGCAAAATAGCTTCTGCAGCCACTGTGAAATTCAACAATGTCACCAATCAGCCGCCAAATAGTTCCATTGATGGTGTTCCGAGTGATTTCATTGTGGCACTCACCTGACTGATGATGAAGAAGATGACAGTCATAGCGGCACAGGTCAGAGTGACCAGCATGAGGAACTTGAACCTGAAAATCAGTCCCTGAAAGGAAATAAGGCGGACAAGTAAGTACCTCAACAGTTCGTAAGATGTACATATCAACTGGTAAGATGCAAGAAGAAAACACCAACCTCGTAGTGCAGCCGTCTGGCCTTGGACATGGCGGGCAGGGACGTCCTTTTACCGCTGATGTTGCGGAAGACTTGAAAAACCATGAAGCAGAGGAAGAGAAAGTAGAGACAGGCACAGATCCCTGCCACAATGATGAACGCCATCTGAGGAAACGCCAGTCAAGGAAACGTAGGAATAACGGCCTCCTTATCAGGAGATACGGAAGACTGAATGGCTTCGTTTGCAATACAGACTCCATGGAAATAAGGTAGACTTTGTGTACTGGAAGGCAGGCTTAGCCTCATAAGCTCCAGAACGTGGTGTTGCATACATATCGCAGACTGCCAACTGTCTTGATCAAAGCACTGAGAGTCAGTAGCGCTACGTCGCTTTTTCCTTTTGGTGCGACGCAAAAGCAAGAGAAGGGGGAGCTGTGGGAGTTTGGCAGCTGTTTGTGACGAGGTAAGCGGATGAATCTTGCATTGCTCTGCTCAGAAAGCAAAGCAAACACACGGGTATACGCATATAAACACAGCGTACCGGTGCCCCAGGCAATACTTCCACATATGGCATTACTGAATTATTTCCCATCTTATTAGTCTGGAGAACAGTTTCCAGCCCCCAGCCAACTAGAAGAATGCATCAGACATGAAGAACAAGGAGCAAGGTGGTTAGTTAGAGCAAAGAGAACCTGAACGAAGAAACAAACATGACATGTTCACTCTTATTACCATCATATCTGTCAGACAAGTGGTTTGCAGGAGAGTTCTTAGTTTAAAAAATAAAAAATAAAAGATACAGCCAGCTCAGTTCCTACATCTGACGCCCAGATGCTGTAGAAGGGGTTGGTCAGCTGGACTCCTCTGGAGGCACAAAACAGAAACACAGTCAAGTGTCACCTTCATGTGTCCACATTTCATCACAAAAAACACACGATGTCCACCAACTAAGCATGAAAACAGAACAGATATGACGGATTAAAGTCATTAAAATAAGGCGTGTCGTACTGATACTGTGGTATAAGAAGTCTCTTGTTCCCAACAAGAAACAAACGATTAGAATAAATCCGGTCTCACCTCTCGCACATGTCGAAGATAAAGAGGCAGAAGGAGCCGAACACAATGGGTCCGACCTGCTTCCAGTAAATTGAGAAACGGTTCCTCTCCGTCTGGTCCTGAGAGAAAAAAGGGACAGAACACGCGGGTTGGATCTACGATCATTGGTCCTTTGTGATCACGCCGTAGAGAACGTTCATGTCGAAGCGGCTGCGGTGCACAGTACCATGAGGTGCTCCCCGCAGAAGATGATCCAGAAGGAGAGCAGCATGGAGTAGAAGATGCCCTGCCGGATGTCCCCGAAGAGCAACATCCAGGTCCAATCGAAGCCAACAGAGAACCACTCCACTGGGATGTTGATGAACGTCATGGAGATACCCAGAGCCAGGATTACTCTGAGGGAGCAGAAACAGGGTCACAACTATACTCCAGCACCATAGTCAGGAAGGTTTAAACCATGTTTAAATATGTCTGCTGATTGTTGCCATTGAATTCATTATTTTAAAAAAAAGTTTTCTTTGATTGGCTACGTAATAAGCGTATTAAACAGAAACCATCTTCAACCCTTTAGGGAAAACACGTAGCTATTAACGAGTGTTTAAAAGGGTCGGCAGATAATTTTTAGTCATTTTAATTTACACATTAAAATCGGGAGTACACCTTTTACGCTGACACAATGTTTCTGCTGAAGCAAGCTCATTTGGTGCAAGGACATTATTGATTAGATGAAAGTGTTTCCCCCACTGATCTTTTTAATTGTACATAATTTACCACTTTTCCAAAGTCACTCATTATTACAGCCAAACTCACTCAACCTTTGAAATCCAGACAGACATTCAGAGGTAATTAAATAAGTCTGCATGAGTTGAGAACAATCGGCATACAGAGAGGCGGAACAGAGCGTCTGCAGCAGGTCCCTGCATGCCAGCAGTAGATGAAAAGGGTGATCGGAAACAGACAGTTAAAAGAGGCCAAAGCAGAGCTACGGCCGGGGGGGGTATCAGCGATAAAGGGAACCTCAAAACAACAACAAATGTTTCCTGCAAATGCTGTGGGTGCTAGAAGAAAAGACTCCCAGTGCAGACGGGCGTGAGCCGATTGCAGAGTCAACAGAGTGAAACCACATTGGGCCGGTATGCAGGGAATGTGTCCTGAGCACCACCGACGGAGAGCCCGCCTCCATCTGTGGGAGTGGAATGAGCTTGCAATGGAAAAAAATAAATAAATCTGGGAGGTTGGGGGAAAAAAAAAGAAAAAAAAAGAAATGGGCCACCGCAACGAAGAATTCCAATACGATGTTGCCATGTGTTAGGAAGGTTTAATCAATGTTTGTGAACACGAGTTACTCTTTGCAGGTCAGAAACCAGAGAAAGTCTCAAATTGTGTTTGCGTCCTGTAGCTAAGGGTGGACGGACATGAACATAAAACCAGCTGCAGCTGCTATTGAAAAGGAGTCTGGAGCTGCTCTGTGGACAATGCAAGCTGCTATACTTTTACTAGTAAACATGTCACAGAAATCAAACACTTGACACACTAGAAGGGAAATATTCCACAACACAAATGTACACTTCTCCCAAAACATGTTCTACAGAGCAGCTCCAGAGCCTATGAATAACACACAAATTAGACTTTTAGCCCTGTGGGCATTGGATTTGGGAGAAAGTTGTTCACGTTTATGAACCCTTGTGGCCTGTATCGGATCATATGAAGTACATGTATGAATTCTGAAAGTGGGCGTAGTTCTGTTTGAGGTCTTCCGTAGATG
Organism: Apeltes quadracus; assembly: GCA_021346845.1. NCBI lineage: Eukaryota > Metazoa > Chordata > Actinopteri > Perciformes > Gasterosteidae > Apeltes > Apeltes quadracus. Next base: position 9,162,528 of record CM037919.1, read on the forward strand.
CGTTCCACCCTGGGCGAGCCGTTTCCTGGGCCTTGCCATTGTGCATGCCTAACTCACGTCACACACCTGAACACAGCCATCCGAAACATTACTGCAAATACAGAGGGAAGGCGAGAAAGACTTTGACCGTGTGCGTCTGTGTGCTTTTTGACGCGTTTCCCTGCTTCGCCAGGCACTTCCTGCAGTTACCGATCCGTCTGCCCAGCATGGCAGGGGGTTAAACAAGCACAGGGCCGGTAAACACACTTTTTCCACGGCACAGGGATTAAACTAAACTAGCTTAAGCCGTGAGGGGGTTTGATGGAATTCTCCATCTGGAATGTTTTTAGTGAGAGTTACATTGTTTGGGAGATATTGGCCTGGAAAGGCCTTCTTTCTCTTAATAATTGAACTAGATGAACTTTGCTCTTCTTAAAATGAGGGAGCGGCCTTACTTCTCCAGCAGCACGGGAGGTCTCCTCATGAGGGTGATCCGTCTCCAGTACCAGATCATGATGATGAGGATGCTGGGTGTGAGGAACGTCTTCATGGCAAACCAAACTTTGGTGAAGCCTCCATTCTGGTGGATGCTCTTGAAGAAGAAATAATCATAATAATAATAATAGGAGTAAACTATTTGTGCTTAGTATGGTAATCCATTTGCCAACCAGAGCTGACCCCACATCACTCAATGCCTTATTTGGGGGCAGGGGAGGAAAAGGACCCACGAGGACTGGTTTTACACTGAGCAGTGTAGCAATGAGCTTCAAATACACGTCCCAATCAAAAAAGCCAACTTACAACGAGACGAATGTCTTTGATTTCTCCGATCCCGACGTTGACCTTCTTCCGCTCATTGACAGGCAGCCGGATGTTGAGAAGGTAGTACTTATGGGGCACGCTGCCGAGCTCCATGAACGGGAGCGTGTCACAGTCGTAGTAACGTCCCTCATTCTCAAAGGTCTGGGATAAACACAGCAACACACCACATCTGCTTTATACCACAGACATCTAAAGATAACAGATGGTGCCGTAAAGCCGTCTCAACGAGGTGTCTGACAGTCGAGACAGAGACCACTAATCAGCTGGAAGAACAGGCTCAAGTGTCCAGCAACGGCTTCAAAAGCGCCATTAACTCCATCCCATAAATACAGAGTTCATGAAAGTGAGAAACGTTTAGAACTCCTGGTAATAAACGCACAAAAGAACCGTCATAAAAGCTGCTAATTCTAGTGTTTCAATACAGCCTGTACGTCTGCAGTAAGTCATTCCTGGTATTCCAATGAGGCTTCATGTTAAGGCAGCGTGATATACACACCTTGGCAGCAGTGAAGTTGCAGCTGAGCTTCCTCTGTTCAAAAGAGTGAGCCATCTCGGTCCAATCGCTGACAGTGTCGTCTCTGTAGAACAGGCTCACGTCGATGGTGGCCATCGCTCCGTCCTCTGGAGAAAAACAAAAAAAACAAACACAGAAGTCCACTGTAAGATCAGTAAATTCACTAGAAATTAAATTGTTAAAAGACGTCAAGATTCCTTATGTCAAAGAGGGCAAAATCATTAGAAATTCATGAAATATTTACTTGATTAATACCAACAATCCTTTTGCCAACGGTAAACAAAAATAACATTTTTAAAAAAATCCAAGCTGCGCAGTGCTTATTATAGTTCCTCCCTGCACAACTGTGCTGGCTGTTATTATCCCAGCGACTGGATGAAATTAAGCCCTGAGGACAGACAGCCACGGCCTTTTAACTGTGACACCAGCAAAGTGACAACACTGCATTGACATGGAGATTCCTCCTCCGCCACCCCCACACCCCCATTATAGCCTGAAAGGGTTCTCTTCATTTACAAGTGCCATGCTAGAGTTGCACATGCTAATACAGCAGCGTGGAGGTTGATCATTAAATTCATTTAAATTATTGAGAAGCTTCATGACTGCCGTTCTAATTCATTTAAGAACGCTGGGAGGTTGTTTTGTTAAAAGAAAAAGAAAAAAAAACTTCTTCATACGAGGTTGAATCCTGTCACCCAGAAGGAGATTCAAAGGATTACTTCTCTGCATGTAAACATATTCAGTGATTCAGTCTGCTCTCCGCGGTGGCTCAAACCTATGTTACTTCCCACTAGATACAAACTTCAACAAGACCTTGAGCTGGCCTCCAACAGCCCAGACCGGTGAATCCAACAAAAACATCCAAAGCCAAGCTATTAAAAGTGCATCTTTAGATCACATTACAAAGCCAAGTGTTCTCTCCTCCAGCCCTCCAGAGTGCCTCTTGTGACGTTATGAAACAAGCTGGAATGAAGAGAAAGAAACTCAGTGGCCTGGGCTTTGAGGGGAAAAAAAAAGGAAGAGGAGGAAGGGAGGGGGGACCAGATGAGAACTGGCAGCCGACAGTCTCTGTAATGCCCTCCCCTCTGCCATTGGTCGAGACGGACGCCCTCGAATGTCAGCTCGCCTTATGCGTACATTCCACTCCAGTCCAGTGGCCATCGCCACGGAAACTAAGCCTCCTCAACAGCTGTGTTATTGCTGGAGCCCGGCCAAAGGGTGCTCGGCGCTGTGGTGGGGAGGAGTGGGGCGGGTGGGTGGCGTAGTTAGTAAGGCCGAACGTCTTCGCTGGTACTCGCGTTGTTCCGCAGATCGGGTAGTCAGGGAAGAGACGGCCTTGTGTTCATGGTCGTGCAGCTGCAGATCATAATCTGCAAACCTTTGGCACGGAGAGGCTCCTTCTGACGCCAATTTATTAATAACTGAGGGCCTTATCTCTTTTGACGTGTTTTTTAATAATAATTTAATTGTTTTGGACGCCATTATACGCAGCTAAATTAATCTTATAAAATGTATAAGATGGCTAGCCACACATTTTCCTAACAATCATGTAGCCTACTATAGTAGTGATAAAGGGCAAGAATGTAGATTTGTGACCCTGTTCCGCTGCTTCACTGCTCCATGAATCCAGTACGTGACGCCCTACGACAGTCGTCGGGAGGCTGAGCTGTACTGAATGCGATCTGCAGAGTTCTCCTTTCTCGCACACCTCGTCACAGGAGGAAACGGGTGAATGGGTTCAAAACGGTTAGAAAATTGCAGGTTTAAAAATGGGAATCCCGCTGCTGCAGCAGTAGCTCCGCTCTGTGCACACTTGTTCTCCCACCTCACGTAGCTCGGAGAGATCTAAAAATGAGTCTGTGGCGTCTGGCAGAAAGACCTGTCTGTTGTCAGGCTGATTCACCGACTCCTCCGCCAGGCAGTAAACAACCCACCACCACCACCACCACCACCCAATTTCCACCGAGGCCAAGAATGTGAGCAAGCAAACGATGCTGATGACTAGACGGCCGCTGAAACATAAACGGTTTCGACAAGCCAGGCCACACAAAAAAAAAAATGCAGCAGACACTTCAGAACCTTTTGTTCTGTGAATTGATAACGTTGGTTCGCGAGTTAGTTGACTTCTTAGTCGCATATACATTGGAAGCCAAAAGATTCAAAACTTCTACCCGAGGCGCTCCGGTGATCCTCGTACGAGTCTCTCCTCGTCCTCTCAAGACACGGCCCTCATCCAGTTACTAGACATTTACACAGATATCTGAATAAAACAGGGTATATGTGCTCTTCATTAAAACTCCTATACTGTCTTGATTTTAAAAAGTGTAGATCATTAAATTGCAGGTGTTGGGGTTGGATAATAAGACATTTCATTTGTTTAGAGGGACCCAATAAGAGGTAGATCCAAATTAAATGTCTCCTCCCCCCCTTTTATAATCGCCCCAAAAAAGGTGTCTGAAAAGCCATCAAAGGGTCTTTAGAGAAGAAACCGCAGGGCACCCATCATGGTCCGCTGTCTCCCAGAGTAACAGAAATCAAATCTACTGATTAACACACATTTCTGGGGGGTTTCCTCAAGCATTGGGTTATTATAGGAACACAAAGACAAAATCCCACCACGGCGTCTCACGGTGCGATGTAGTCTAAAAGGCCTCTGCACTTGAAATGTGCAATAGGTTTGGAAGGGACACTAGATGTGAACGTTTCGTAGGCAAGCCAGGCCATCAAGCACTTGTGCAAATATTTGCCATCAGATTGAGAAATCTAGAAAGAAAAACAGAAGAATTAAATATTGACACAACGTGGGGAAAAGGAAATTGACGCTGAAAAAGTGCAGTAAAATAACCTGCAACTTGCGCGAGACTCAATTGACTTTCAGCTCAAGATTGTCACCGGACCAAGTCACACGCAACAGGATGCAAAGCCTCCTACGCGTCCCCATTAAGCTTGAGCCTCCACCACGTCTTGGAATCCGTGTCATGGGGGGGAGAAACACGAGCAGCGCTGCACCCGCCCTCTTTGGAATCGCGTGGGAAAGCCTCGGTTCTCACCTATCTGGTTGTACATCTTGAACGCGATGTCAAACTGCAGGATGACCAGCATGAACTGGAACCAGGGGCTCATCTCCATGTTGGCCGGCGGAATGTGGACCGCAAACACAATGTTGTTGGCCTCGATCTTCTTGGCCATGGCTTCGTCGAAGTTCCGGATCTTTTCGCATTGGTCGGGACCCCAAGGCACGAACAATTTGGTTTCAGGTCGATGTTTGGTCTTGTCCACGCACTTGGTGGCCAGGTACTGCACCGGCTGGGTGGTGCTTGGAGCTGGTGAGACAAATACAGAGTGGGAGAGATGTTAGATGAGGTGTCACGTTGATGTGCTGCAGCAAAGTGTTCCGAGCTCCTGCCGGGCCAAATTTCCCATCAAACTAATAAAATCACACAAAACACTTTGGCAATTACTTCTCACGCGGTTTAGAAAATGCCTGGTAGCGAAGCTCTCCTGCTCTGTGAAGTGACGAAGAGGGAACATTCGCGAAAGCTCTCAGACAGCGATTACACCGTTTACGCATCGAGATTCATGAGCTCAACAGGCCTCGGGGTTTGCAGCCTCTATGGAGGATTTTTTAGGGCACGGATGTGAACAACATATGAAGTTAACTTCCTACTCTAAATATCATGTTGCGCAAATTATGTAAAACAATTAGCATGTCCGTTGAGCCTGTTGGACTGTGATATACTGATTCTGTGAGGTCAGGTACAACAAACAGAGGGTCAAGTCACTTCTAGAAATGCGTTTTACCCTACATGGAGAAAAGCCTGCAGCGCCGTTGAAAAAAGAAAAACCTAAAACATTTCAAGCTATAATTTAAAAGCAGATTGAGATGTAGAGCCCAAAAATCTAACAAAGAATTGAACTGACCAACGTCAATCTCGCCACGAAAGCAAAAAGGATTAGTTCGAGATGATATGGAAAGTGCTGCAAGCCCATAACAACTGTTAACCGCTACATAATAAGGGCCATCGCACAACATGCAGCCGCCCTGATGTTGGTCACTTCAACAAGAATACAGAAACCAACCGGGCCGAATCTCAGACACAAGGGTCATAAGAAGAACATCCGAGCTGTAACCCTACAGACTTGTTACAAGAAGATGATTTGATGTGATCATTTTTTTTTAAGTCCTCGTGTCCAACCCAATGGCGGTAGGAGTAATTTGAAGATGCATGTGCAGATGCTTCCAATTTGTTTGATCAAATTACCGGGGAATTAAGAGGAGAACTGCGGCCCTGGTCTACCAAGCTAAAACGCATCTATGAAGGACTCCATGAGCGGTTGCTGCGGTCCAGGGCGCTTGTGGGAAGTATTCTGACTCATGGTTGGGAACATGAAAGCAGTGCACATGCGAAGACTCGCAATTTAACTCAGGTACTTTTTAGCTATATTTAGGATAGAGAAAACTATGAATACGAAATGAATCAAGACATCGAATTATATCGGTTTGCAACTGAGAACCAAGGGGCGGACACCACCAAAGGTTAACACGCCCTTTGACTGATGTAACCTACACGCACAAACAAACACACACGTAAAACCCAACCAAGACCATCGTCAATGGGCCGTCAGACGCAAGTCTGTTAACCGATGCGCAACGATAAAACTAAAAGAGGACACATTAGGGACAAAGAAGACAAAGCAAACGGAATTAAGCCCAGTTATCCATCCGCCCCCCCTTTGCAGTTTAATTGTCTAGAGACCCTGCAAGTCCAGCATCACACCGGCTCCTCAAGGCACTGCGTCCACAAAGAAGGCCTGCTGACCCCATGCCGTGTTCCCGGGATTGTGGGGAAACAAGGAGGGGGGGAGAAAGAAAGAAAGAAAAAAAAAGAAAAAGACCCTTTCAACTCAATTACCCCTGCCGGCCCCGCCACCGCGCAAACACAAAGGACTCCGGCTTCATTAAAACCATCTCTGCCCGGAACCAACCAAACAGGCTAATTTATCACCAGCTCCCAGGGACACGCAGGACACACGGACTGGTGTTTAGGGAGGTTTTCCACATTCAGCTCAAAAGGGAAGGGAGAAAAAAAAAACATCTCTCACATGGACTCATTTTCTATAAAAAATGTGTGTGCGTGTGCGTGTAGCTGTTGTGCGTGTCTGTGAGTGGGTGGATCTGAAGAAACTTGACAGCAACTCCAATACAGTCCTTCAGGCGAAACACAACTTCGACAGCTGTTTGCACACACTCTGTGTGTGTGTGTGTGTGTGTGTGTGTGTGTGTGTGTGTCTGTCTCAATGCAAATGCGACCACGGGGGAAAGAGGAAGGAAACACGAATGTTCCGCCTGCAGAGCGACGGGGATTTGGGGAGAAGGAGAGACTTCAAACGGGAAGGAGTGAAAGAAAGGTGGAGATGCTGCCGGGGGGGGGGAGACACAGCAGACAGTCATTATACATGAGAGGTGGGGGTGAGGAGGAAGAGGGGGAGGGGGAGGTAAGAAGAGAGAGAGAAAGGGGAGGGAGAAGGGGGGGGGGGGGGCTTGGAGTTTGTATTAAAAAGTGGAAAAACAAACATGAAAAAAGGTTAGAAGTATTTTAATGAATTCCGGTGTAACGTGTTTCCAAGTATCCACGAATGCGGCACGCTGCGTGGAATTTAGCCCCGAAACACAAAGCCAGCGTTCGGAGGTACGCGGGCTGCACCTTGACACAAAGCAGTGATTTATTTTTACCTGGAGGTGTATCGTTCGTGAAGTGAGTCGTGTGAGCACGACTCGGTTTAAAACGCAGCTCTCCGTGAGCGAACAACACAACTTCAAACTTCACGCACAGTTTACGCACGACAACGTTCGCATTGACGCACAAAGACGGAGGTTCGCTCCAAACGGTGCGATGAAAGGGAGGCGTAAAACTTACCAATCAAACCGCCGACCATGAAGGCAGCCGCCTGAAACAAAAGCAGAATAACTCCCACTATCACCAACTTTTTGGTGCTCATATTTTCAATAATAGCTCCCGTCATCGTGAAAAAAAAGAATCGCTCCGAGAGAGAGAAACAAATAATATTGTGTCGTGGGGGTAAAAAAAAAAAGTGGGACGAAAATGTTGCATCCACGTCCAGTAAGAAAGGTAAACTGGGCCTCCTCCTCTTCCTCCGCCGCTCTGCTCCTCCTGCCTTTCAACTTCGGAAGGAGGAAAAGAAAAAATGCAGGAATCACATGACCGACTGGCACTCAGCTTTATCCCCGAGCAGCGCGCAGCGGACCGGGGAGGGATGCGCGCGGCGCCGGCGCATTGCTGTGGAGGCTGGTAATGCAATGCAGGTTACCGTGTCATCGGATGCCCATTTTAACGCCCCCGTTCAGTGTCTCCCGGGGGGCTATTTAAAGGGCTGTTTCAAGGTGTTCCCTTCTTGTGTTTATTGCCGTCGAGGACCCGTCAACATATTGTCTTTTCAGAAACTCAAAGTAAGATTGAAAAAATAATCGGTGTTATTAATACTATTCTGCACGAGCCATCCAACAGAGTAGTATTTAGGGAGGATTTTTTCCTTTACACGTGGGGGAAAACAAATCTAACGTTATGAATCCGTTTTTTCATCATGTCATATGATGAGTGAGGTTAGAGGCCACTCTGTAACTTCAACTCAAACTGGGGTCAAAACTGTGCAACATAAAATGTCTCAGATCACAGTATTGTGAACGTATTATTTGTTAATGCTCTCTGCTGTTTCTTCTCTAAGAAACTGTGTATCCTCAATGACCTGAATGAAATTAGATATTAGATCGACTTGTCTTGGTGATTGATGTGCAACGTTAAATATATAACACATAAATATGCTATTTGCTTATAACTGCAACGAGATCCAGCGCCGTCTGCCAGAGAGAAGAGAGACTTAGTGAAAGCTGGCTTATAACCCTTCTGACAGTGTTTTTATTTAAATTATAAATCCTAATGGTTTAGGATCAATCTGATTCCATTTCTCAGTAGCCTAGAAAATGATCAAATAGAAACACACAGGTTTGACATTTTGGGAGTTTTATTTAAAGCCATGAATGTGAGCATTTCAGGGTCAAGCAAAACACACCGCTTTACGCTGTTTAACACTCACAGGCACAGAATAGTACGGTACATCATTCCAGTAACAACGATGAAACGCAACTCATGTAAACGCAGCGTAGTAAAGGAGTGAACTGTTCCTGACGTTCTGACGAGCTCATGGTGAAAAACAAGCCTGAGACGGGCAAGAAAGGAAAGCATGAAGCTGTTTTTTGGAGTGAAAGAGCGCAGAGAGGAACACAGGATCTCCAGCTGTCTAAAATGGCTTCTTTTCCGATTTCATTGTCTTATCAGGGGTTTGGATAAAGCTATGCTATTGGATGCATCAGTTCAATGAACCGCTATAAATTAAAGATATCGTTGCAACCAGAAGTCATTTGACTACGGATGTGATTTATTATTATGAAGGAATGTGCTGCACCGTGACCAAGGCACAGAGGCAGCCCTTCAAACTAACAGCAACATCGCTTTTGGCACTTGGGACTGGAGTTAAGATACAATGAATTGCAGTAGGAGATGCTGTGCAGCCAAGGAGTCTGACTGGTGGAAAAAGGCATTCGGTTTTATGCTTGGAAGCGGGCACGGATTCTGTCCAATGGATCCATCTCCCACATCTTGGGATCCCAGGCCTGGAACCAGCCGGTGAAGGTTGGAGGCTCTGCTCCCTGCTTGATGGTGGTGATGGGAAGTCCTTTGCGACCAGACGGGTCCGACTCCACGTACTCTTTGGCTGCATGGCAGGAAGGAGACAAAGGGAGTCAGATACGGACAAAGATTCAATGACAGCAAGTGAGAAAACAGTCGTAATATTAGTCTCACAGAACAACTTTACAAACAACGGACTATGAATACAGAAAGAATAAGAGGATGAAAAAAGATTGTCACTATGATCATCTCTAATATGAGGCATAGACGGCTTTCACAGTGTTTAAATGAAAACATTGATCAGTGGATGTATGTAAACGCTAAAAGCTATTATACTTCTTTTTTTAACTCTCCTTATTAATATAACCTTATGTATTGTCTGTTTCTGGACGGCTGGAAAAAATGTACACAGGAAGACTGACTGCCCTGAAAGTATCTGGGATTGGTAAACATATAACATATTTGAATTACGACACAGGGCACCACCCCTCATTGTGACACCTACCCTGAAAGGATGATTTAAAAATGGCATGGGGCATTTTCCCAACAGATTTTGAAAATACTACTGTAACCAAACCCAACAGCTATGATTCCACAGCGCTTCCATAGTGTCTGAAACAAGACCTGTGTCGACCACATGTTTCTTTCTCGAGGGTAAAAGCGACAAACCTATTTTGGGAGCTCCTGTCTTTTCCTCGTCATTAGCGTCGTTGCCAACCCAAAGGAAGATCTGCAGGGAAAGGGAACACCAGAGCTTTAAGAGTATTTAAGCCTTTGTGAGGTCTCTAAATTCCCAAAGGGCATTTTGCACATAAAATGTGTCTGAGGACGGCAGAGAGCTCATCTCACCTGATCCCAGGTATCCAGGAGCATGACGTCATCGATGGCCAGATCTGATTGGTTGAAGTCCCCTGGTATTTCTTCAACCTGATGGACCGATCGGATTAAAATTCACTCCCATTTCGTGTAGATTGTGAGTATTAACTATTTCATATTATTAAATTAAAATAGCTGTTTTAATGGCTAAATCAAATGAAGTGTTTCACGTCCGTAGCGCAAAAACAAATTGTACTCTTATTGTTTCACTCACAATAAGTCTTCCAGTTTTGTTGGAGCAGCCAAACAGACGCGGGGCCTTGACCGTGTTCTGCAGACTCTTGGAGGTCTGATACTCCTTCTTGCCACCAAGAGCATCCCAGAAATCCGCTGAGAGGGAAGGAAATACAATATTTGAACTACAAACTCCAACAAAGAAAGATGCTGCTGCAATTTGGACCAGTGGCAAGTCAATTACAAGATGCAGTAAGATCAATCAGTCACTGGGTCAATAACTTGTTACAAAAAGCGACATCTGCATGACAACAAAAAAAGGATGTGGGGTCAAAATGAGTCCAAACATGTATCTTTATTCCAGTTTATATTCATGGGTGGTTTATGTATATATACTGTATATTCAGAGGATCTATTTGCAACCGAGTCGTACGGCTTGCTGTTTACATGCAGCCAAGTGGAAAATGTTATTTTATTCCGCAATAGTTAGCTAGCACAAGGCCTTTTGGAAGATTAGTAGTAGTAGTAGTAGTAGTAGCAGTTGTACTATCAAAAGTGGCTGAGTATTCATAGGGAGTACATTGTGGTAGACGATCGACTGGGCCTGGGTACAAACAGCTCTGTCGGCCTCTAACACCTGGGCGCTAATAGCGTCGGCCTGAAGTAAAGAAGCTATTATTACATACAATAGTCTAATGTTGGTCTTCGGAGGGCACCTACCTGGCTCGCTGCCCTCGGACACAGATTTGGCATTTCCACCCAGGAACGTCACCACGTGCTTGGAAGCCTTCATCTCCTCGTCGCTGGCGCCCACTCCCCGCCACACATACAAGGCGCTCGGGGACTTCAGCACAAACACGTCGTTGGTGTTCAGATTGGAAGAGCAGACCTTGACCTGAGGGAACACACGGGGATTGGAAGAGGAGTTGGAAGGGAAAGTGGAGGATGGAACAACACAGGCGAACACAGGCCGGCGGACGGCTCACCTCCACGGCGCGGGTGGCGTGGGAAGAGCTCTGGCGGATGTGGAAGAGGCGAGTGGTGCCGGTGCTTGACTGTCCGCCTTTGCGCGAGGTGCCGCCGCTGTGGATGATCATGGGTTTTCCCTGGAAGAGACTCATCAAGTGCGGAGGCTCCTGACCCTGAGTCACCCTCACCTGTGATCAGAACATTTAACAGTGTCATCATGAGGAACGGTGGCTTTCATCACTGTTCTGGTTTAGCCTATGCATGATAGAACACAGAGGAACAGAATGGACATAGTGGGATCATGTTTTGTCAGCATATTCAGTGTATTCAGCATATAACAGTCTGTGTGATTATCATATTTTGTCAATGTATGAACTAAATTAATCGTTGAAAACATTCAATGCAATACTTTTTAAAATGTAATTTTGTCTCTTCTTTCATTCGAATAATGTCCGAATTATGTAAAAATTGTTATTGTCATGTGCATATGCTAAGGCAGTACATTTTAGTTGGTGATGTGGCAGAAGTTCTATTGGTGATGAAGATGTTGTTCATCTTGAAGTTATTATGTGGATAGCATAGAAGTGCAGTATTGTGATATCAAAATATGAACATTGAAGAGACACTGCCCTCTGCTGGTTATTTGTGGACCAGTTTTTTGGTCTTGATCTGCTGTGGTTAATTACATGTATTACATTAAATTACATGTCATTTAGCTGACGCTTTTACCCAAAGCGAGTTTCAGTAAGTGCATTTCAACCATAAGGATACAAACTCAGAAGAACAAAAAACAGAAAAAGGCAATTTCAATAAACCGATTTACAACTTGCTATAGATAAGAGCCATTATAAGTACAATTGAAGTGCTACAATTTGTGAGTGTTTTAAATCAAGCTTTGGTCTGAAGAGGTGTGTCTTTAGTTTGTTTTAGTTTGTTTTCTTCAGGAAGATGTAAAAATGCTTGTTAAGACTCTCTGCAGTCCTGATGTCATCAGAAAGCTCGTTCCACCATTTATGAACAAGGACAGCAAAGAGTCTAATAAATTTGTATAATAGATTTAAACATCTGAACCCTTAATAGCCCTTCATGTCTGTTTCTCCAAAGTGCTGCTTTTGTGAGGTAGCCAGAAAAAATAATGCAATAAGCACCTTCCACTCCTTTTATTTAGCCATTTGGGTGCCCTAAGCACAAATGTCCCCCCCCCCCCCCCCCCAACCAACCAACCAACCAACCAACAACCACCACCAAAAAAGGAATAACTCCAAGACTGCTTTCTATCATCTTAGAACTATTTCTAAAGTTAGACGCTTTATGTCACAGTCAGACTCTGAAAAGCTTGTTCATGCTTTTGTTACCAGTAGAATTGATTACTGCAATGCAACTTTTGCTGAACAACAAAGAAAGTGTAAATAAACTCCAAATTGTTCAGAATGCTGCAGTCTTAACCAAGACCAAAAGGTTTAAGCACATCACTCTTGTCTTAGTCTCACTACACTGGCTTCCAGTAAAACAGATAATTGATTTTAAAATACTATTATTATACTATTATATATCATATTTTTAAGGCTTTGCTCCTCCTTATGTGGTTGACATGCTGACTAAATACACTCTGGTGAGATCCCTTAGATCATCATGTAACAAAGCTCTCACTATACCCAAAATCAACTGTAAACTAGCTTATGGTTCTTTCAGTCACTGTGGTCCTTTGCTCTGGAGCGCTTTACCAGTGGAACTGATGTCCATCACAACACTGTCTTCTTTTAAAATTAGACTTAAGACACATCTTTTTTCACAAGCTTTTAGTTAGATTCCGGTCAGTTGTTTTTATATTTTCTTTTTATACTGACAGCATTATTTTGTACGTTCCGTAGCCCAGGACCAGCTATTTAAGCGCGGAGCTGCTGTGAATGATGACCTATTGCTTTTGTATTGGTTTTGCATATTAACAGGTTTTAGAGATATTTTATTTGTTACCTATACTAGTAGCCTTCTGTGGTGATTTTTCACGTCCCAGATTTTTTGATGCCCCCCCAGGCACTTGGTGCCCTACGCGCAGTGCGTGATGTGCGTGTGCGGAGCGCCGGCGCTGTATTCAGGCTCACTCTTCTAATTAACATGCCTCAGGAATGTACAGAACTTTCATGTCAAGGTGCGTCATGTCAAGGTGCATCAAGCTCTCACCTGAACTGGGGATCCTCCCATTGAGTCATCGAGCTTCACCGTGAGGAATGCCGAAGCGGCCAGTTCGTCCTGTGTGCACTTCAGGCCCTGCCTTTAAGAGGAACACACACACATTCATGTTTTCCTGGTATCAGGGACGTTCTCAGATCGGGCGTGGTGGGAAAGTGTGTTCATGCTCAACAGCAGCATGTACACACAAGCACTACATGGGCGGATACATGGATCTCGGTTTTTACCCACCAGGTGTAAATGATGTGTTGCTCGCGGCCACTAGGCCTGTAGCTGTAGAGGATGAGGTAACAGTCTCCGCCGTAGAAGTGTCCGTAGGCTGAGGGATCCACAGGAACCTTATCGCCCTCAACACGCCAAATCTGGAAGCCAAACCACAACCATTTTCTTTCCTCGACCTCACCCCATCGTTTTATCAGATTCTTTTACTCGTTGCCTTTTCAACACACTCGTACCTGGATCTTTCCCTTTCCATCATCCACCATGCCGTGCTGGGCCGCCATGGCCTTGTTGGAGTGCAGGCTGGAGGCATCGAAAGGCACCTTGTCCACCTTTGCAATGCGTCCAATGGTGTAGGCCTTACTGGGGCCCGTGGTCTGGTCTTTGTCCCTCCAGTCACTGAAGAACTGCTTGAACAAAGTCGTCTCAGCTCCTGCAGGAAGTACTTGGATCTGTAAGAAAAAGATTGTTTTTATTATATAATAACATAAGTTCCAAACAGTCACTTTCTATTAACAATGTGGAAAACGCGTTTCTGCTCTTCTGGCAGACATGTTTGTTTGCGCGTGGGTGCAAATCTCAGCTCTACCTGTGTCTTTTTGGAGTACCCCTTGTCTTTGATGAACTGCTGGCCCACGGACATGGCGGCTTGACGCTCCGCACTGTTGGCCTTGGGACCTGGTTGAAGACGTCACAGAATGAGAAAGACATCATTACTTCAAGAGCTTATCTTTCTAATGAGCTACTTAATGAATATTATTCTTCAAGTGTAGAGAGCGAGGAGAGCCAAGGCTCCTTTGCGGTTGTGCTATTGAGTCTGTAAATCTGCGGGCACCTTTCCAGACAAAGATGTTGTTGTCCACGCCGTTGTCCAGGATGAAGCACTCTTCGGGGGCCAACATGGCCTGTTTGAAAGGACTGGAAGGAGCCACGGCCGACACCTTCATCGAGCCAGAGTTGTCCGAGATCTGCAAAGCAGAGGGACAGTGTCAGCTACCAGCTCTGCTCTCAACGTGCAGAGAAGTGAGGATGTGTTTCCTCAACAGCCCCAAAGCTGCTTCTTTTTGGGAAATGCACATTCCTAAAGTCTAATTTGTAATAGTCAAATGTAGACGTGTCGGCCTACAAACATATTCATTTAACGCAGTCCTCAAAATTACTCAAAAATCCATGAATATATGAAGAGCTACGATATTCAAGTATGGATTTTCAGTGCCAGCAAAAATGCTGTCGACTACTTTTCAAATCCTTCTTTTGTTAAAGATCCCTCTTTAGTGTGGGTCATGAAATCTAATTTCAAAACCAGAAATGACATGACATATGCAGTATAGTATTCCACATGCCCATACATATACCCCATATTTACACATATATATATATATATAAAAAGCCCAGTAATGAAAAAGATGGAATAAAGGGTTTGGACTTACGTTACTCACCATGTAGAGGGCCCCCTTCTTTCTGTTGGAGGTGTCCACCTTGTCGTCATCCGGAGTACTGGGTGCAATGTCGGGTTTTGGCCCCAGAGCCTCCAAATCCACAGGAATTTATTATTGTTCTCTTCTTGTTCTCATAATTATCTCTCGTGCAACAATTAACAATTGCGATCTATACCCCAATAAACACCCGTTGAAATTTGTTTTGTTGTTTCGTTAGCAGCTCCTCTCAAATTAAAAACAATCTTGATAACTTTGTGTGTGTGTGTCCCTCCTTCATGTCTCACTTTCATTATGCCAGGAATTTACTCCCTCTCTCTGTAAAGGACGTGTTTACGATCCCGCCGTGGCACAGAGTTGGCACGGGAGCAGCGCATTACAAAGGACAGCACTGTGTCCACTCGTTCCCACGGTGACTAATCACAGGCCGGCAGTAAAGCGCATCATTAATGCTTACAGTTTCGTGTCACAAGTAATCAGCTTTGAAGTGAAATATTGTGTGTGGCGCAGATATGCCAGGAGAGAGAGTGAGTGTGTGTGTGTGTGTGTGTGTGTGTCACCTCTATGATTGCTGCCGGCTCGTCCCCCTCCTCCACCATGTGCAGCTTTGCCCTGCCGTTTCTCTCATTATCTCTGATGTCGATGCCGACCCCGGAGGCCTTCAGCCTCTCGAATCGGTTACTCTCACTGCCACACCACTGATAGACGTCCTGCACGAGAAGGAAAGACAGGAAACAGACGAGTTGTTAGTAATAATTACACACGGCCAAACTCAAACCAATGAAACCCATCTCACCTTGCCCAGGTCAACAATGAAGCAGTCGCCCTTGTTGAAGCTGGCCCAGGACATATCAACCTCCGTTGCTCTGATGGCCCTGCGACCCTTGATGTGCAGCAGGCGCTTCACGTTCATGTCATTTGTCACCACATGCTGAAAACCTGAGGCCACGCCCCCTTTCTGTGACAACAAATAATTACTCAAGTCAGGTTGAGGTTGAGGGTAACATTTTTACATGAAAGAACAAAGTGAAAGGAAGACAACAGACCCAATTTCACATCATGTGCACATTTTCAAGGAACCAGGTTGTGAACACAGAGGTTTTCTTGAGACCCAAACAGAACATTGAGGGTGGAATCATATTGAACAAAACACTGAAAAAACTTCAGAACACAAAAGGCTGTAAAGTGTGAGATTAGCATTTCCTGTAAATCACAGCTACCAAAGGCGGTAGGCCTTATCAAAAGGCAAAAATGAAGATGAAAAAATGATATGATGCCTACTTCTGGAAAAAGAGGATCTTTTGTCTGTTCTGTTCAGGGGTGTGTACCAGGGAGGCGAGATAATCCGCCGTCCTTAGTGAAGCTATTAAAAAAATCAGGTTCGTAATGCATGCAAATGATTCACTGCAGAACAGCAGCAACGGAAACTACAAGAGAAAAGGCAATGGGACGTCTTTGATACTTCAGATCAACCACTGCCACTTTATGGGAAAAATCCTTACAAGCCTAAACCTTCTGTTTAGCATTTACCCACCAAGACACACAGTGTTCTTACTATGTGGACGAGTTTATTCTTTAAAAAAAAAAAACACATTAATGCTGTTTGTCTTTCTCAAGAGAGATGCAGTAAAAGTACCTGGTAACAATGCGAGCTCTGTTAATTCTGATGACGGGGTTGTTTCCTAACAGTGGACCAGTCCGTCGCTCTAGTTCTGCAGAACGTTGTGTGTCTGTGTTCCTCCACATGTGCACAGCAAAGTTTCCACCCTCAAACTTTGCAAAAGCAGTAAACAAGACGTTGGGCTAATTATATCCAACTGCAGCCAGAAGGAGGTTTTGATGGTTTTTCATGTCGATGTGAAACAGATGGCTGGTTAAAAAGTGGCCCATTTGTGTTTCTCAAAATGTCCTCCTTCTAACAGGGTGGTTGCTTTCGTGAGTCAGACAGGGCAGCCGCGCCCTGACAATGGAAGAAGGAGGAATGTTGGGCTCTTTGAACTTCAGACTCATCACCTTCCCTGTTTGCCAAGGTTTATTAAATGGCGGCAATCATTAAGCCAAGTAAACATGTATATAGTCCAGAGACAGATTGTTGCTTTCGATTTTCAAACTTGCAGTGCAGCCACTTAATTGCTCATTTGCCACTTGCCTTGCCTTGTTTTTGAGATTGCAAAAACTACCAGTCCTAACCCGTCTTTGCTGAAGCTCACCTGGTACTTGATTCCTGACTTGAAGTATCCCAGAAAGGTGTTGGACTCAGAGTTCTGCAGCTCCCTGTACTGCACCGGCCCACCACCCAGGAAGTCGTCCAGCTGCGTGGAAAAGATGGCAACGGCTCCACTTTCATCCTGTGAGCACTCGTCCCCTGCAGGAAAGACACGTTCGTATTGAAATCGATTTTCACCCAGCTTTCTTCCCCACTTTACTTGCATCACGTGGGGGCTCAAGAGTGGAGCTGGTCATGGGAGCATTCAGTTATTTTACATTAGCACAGCAAAGTGCAGCCCTTAAGTTTCTGCAGCGACCCAGCGGGACCTCTGAGTCAGCGCGCTGAATCACATCGACCACATCTGCAGCGAAACCACAGCCTATCCTGCTGTTACTGTCAGATGGCACGCAACACAGCGACTCCATGATTCTCCGTGACTAACATGGACCCCAGACAGAGAGTTTCATTATGTTCCCGTGTTATTTCTACTTCAAGGTCTTACAGAGAGTTGCAATGGCGGCAGAGTGTTGGTGTGTTTTTTTCCTCCTCTGTAAAAGACCTGAACTGAGCGTTGGATGAGAGCAGGCGTCACAGCGAGGGAGCTTTTGCAGAGTGTAAATTCACAAACTGGTATGATTTACCAGCCCACAAGGTTTAAGTTCTGAGACCAGATGTCTAATCTAATCTAGAGCCACAAAATGTTTCACTTGCTCAGTTTGTCTCGTAATACCTAGAATGTAGTGTGACTATGTACATACAAAGCGTTCCCGGTTTAGAGACAGTTCCTCTTTAAATTGATAGTTCATAACTAAATTCAATGAGGAAGTGATTATAATGGTGCACTTTATGGTACCAAGCAATATTATTTTCATGAGCACATTGCAGTAAAATGACTTCTGCTAGCAAAGCTACAGCTGAATACTATTGTGACTCAAGACAATGAACAGGACTAGATTCATTCCTGGAAGTTAAAGTAGGGATTATTGACATGCTGCACATGTCGAGTCTATGTCTTACCCAGCCACATGTGTATGTTGTACGAAGGGGCTGAGGTGGTGAAGAGCAGCAGGTAGGCGTCCCCCGTGTAGAAGCTGCCGTGCAGGGCCTTCGGAACAGGCTTCAGGTCCAAGTTCTCGATGCGCCACACCTGCAGCCCCGGCTGCTTCCCTGCATCCACAAACTCCTTATGGGAAACCATGATGGCTCTGAGAATAAAAAGGTTGGACAAGAGACGAGGGGGATGAGAGTAAATATGGAAATCAAAGAGAGCCCAGACGGGCATGGAGAAAGAATAGGAGAGTTTTTAATATTTTTGCCTCGCAAAACAGTTGTTGCAAATGGACTTTGAAATGGAAATGGGAAATGAAAGAGACAGAAATGAACAGTGGTTGTAAACCCATGATTTATGTTGATAGGAGGCCTTGCTTAGTCTCAACCAAACAAACCATTTCCTAAAACTTTAGTCATGTACGCTCGTGTCACATTTGTTAACTATTCATATATGAACATAAGTGGCTGGGGACTTCTCACATAAATACATTTAAATCAGACTATTTTCTTTTTTTTTTAGTTTGAACATAATTTGGAGGATTCAATAAAGTAACTTGTGAGCTGAATGTTGTACTGTTTTTATCACTAAACCGTTAAAGCAGTCAAAGAAAGTTGGATTTAACAGATATACACATAGGATAATAACAATAGTGAGAGATTATGCAGGTTTACGGTCTCGATTAAGAGTCAGATTACAAATGGAGTTGGCAGCAGCAGGATTATTATTGCGGTGAGTCTGACGTCCACTGTGAGGTATGAGGGGCCGTTTAGGACTTAACCATTGAGACACTCACGACTGAAACACTCACACATAGACACTCTAAACCTATGCATGCGCATATATAAAACATTACACGTACATATGAGAAACACACATGCATACAACTTCTGTGTCATACACACATACATATGTAATGCTTACATGCATACAAGTGAAACATTTCTACGTATCTATCTGAAACACTAACACTGAGGCACTATATATAGGCCTATAGTTGAACACTTATACATGCCTAACAGAATCTCCTGCATAAACGGCCCCGACTCGCTCACTTCCTGTAAGCCACCTACTGCACTGTAAGCACACACTACACCTGCTCATTGTGCTCGGCGTGTTATTTACAGGTATTAAAGGATTAAATCACACCAACTATAGACAAACCCAACATGCTCATCACCGCCTCAATGAGCGCTGTTATTGTTGGGTTTGTTCAGCTGTGTGTGTTGAATGAGCGGCTCAGGCTTCAGTGCAGAGAGAAAACACCCAGTGGACATCCTGGTGAGGCTGATCAGTAAACGCTGCATCGCGAGCAGAGCTGCGCATCGCT
The DNA here is from genome assembly GCA_021346845.1 of Apeltes quadracus. NCBI lineage: Eukaryota > Metazoa > Chordata > Actinopteri > Perciformes > Gasterosteidae > Apeltes > Apeltes quadracus. The sequence continues at coordinate 9,182,000 of CM037919.1, forward strand.
TTAGATCTGACGCTGGTGCGACTAAACACACAACACAGCAGGTCTGTGGTGATGAGTGTCTGCTGGGGAAAAGCCTCCCTAATGAGTTACTTCATCCAATCTGCTGACCGCTCACACTGGAGGGGAGGTGTGTTGGTTTGTTTCTTTATAATTAGGTCTTTTGGAAAGTGCGTCTTTCAATCCATAAAAGCAGAAGAGGAAGGATTCGCTGTTTGCGAAACTGCGTTTTATTTCCTTCCTTTATCTTTTGCATCATTTTGCACCGCTACTTCCTGCACTTATTTCGCATGTTTGTGCGCTGCGTTTCCCTTACGAGTTTCAAACAGGAAATCAAAGAGTATTTCCCCTATTATGAGCGATGCAATGCGTATAGCCTGTGAGGCCATATTATACACCGAAAACCTTCTGGTGCGCGCTCTGATTCCTGCGCAGCTTTTGCGGTCGGCTGTGACTCAGACGCGCAAACGGAATGAAGACTTTCCACATCTGGAAAGTCGCTTCCAAACGTTACAATCGTAAAGTGAACCATTCACACAAGATCAAAACTATGTGATCATCAAACCATCGAACAACACCGACCGGTGCCTCGATATTGCGTGAAATGGGAATTCTGCACGATTTCAAAAGGCATGTCACGTAAATCAAAGTCCAGAAAGTCACAAAAAGATGCATTCAAAAGCGAACTCACGGCTTTCAAGACGAATCGCAGAGGAGAGAGAGGAGAAGAACCGCTGGAGGAGGCAGCAGACGTGGGAGTGGGCTGAGAGCGCAGCGTCTCTATGTGTGAGTGTTTAGAGGGGAGGAGGAGGAGGAGGAGGAGGAGGAGGAGGAGGAGGAAGAGGAGGAGGAGGAGGAGGGAGAGCTGTTCGTGGGTCTGTCTGACGAGCACCGATTGGACGACATGCACGCAGAGCACTTCCCTCCAAGAGGCATTTAAACAGAGCTGTCATAGTGAGGGAGCACTTTTTCACTTTTTAAACCCAAACCTTTCAGGGGTTTTGTGAACTTGGCTCTGCGCGCATTGTTGTGTTTACTGTGCAGATTGTAAAGGGGTTCTGATAAGGTGGAACAAAGTCCATGAAGTCATATTTCTTCATGAAACCACAGTTGAATCAACAGTGTGTCGTTTTATCTCTGGCTCAAAGGACTTATGTCGCTGAAAAATAACATTTAATGTGCTGTATTGCTGAACCAGCAGGATTTAAAACAGAAAAACAAGGGAAACTATGTCACTGTAGCAGCACAGAAAACTAGTTTAGTAAAGATGAAGCTTTTAGGCACCACAAGCACCATCAAGCTAAATATTGACTCTGACTGGCAGTCCCATTACACACACTAAACACATATCCAAGAGAGCTCGGTCATTTGACACCACGCTGCACAGAATCTCCAGAGAAAATCCCTGTTCAGCTACGAAGACTTGCCCGACCCCTGCACTTCAGCACTTCACTCCCTTCACACTGTGCTTATGTGCACAGATGCTTTAGCATGACAGGGGACGAGAAACATGGCTGTTTATAAACGAATATTTAGTACAAATGACAACACATTTTGCAGAAACCAAACCATAGACAGGCAGGAGCTTAGTGCCACATCGAGGGAATAAAATGTTGTTATTATATGTTTTCCTATTAAACAGTCAAGATTAGTTTCCAGTTCACAACTTTAAATCTCATTTGACTTGAGAATTCGGACTATTCAAAAGGTTTTCCTCTCTGTTTTGGTTTGGTGATGAGTGCTGGTTTTCAAATCTTCATTACACTGTTAAATGTTTCCGTTAATTTACACCCAAATTTCAACATGATTCACCTGTTATTTTTAATAACTGCACCTTACTGTAAAATAATGAAAATAATGGTAACCCTGCTGCCAGTTATTTCCTGTTATTTAACAGGGATATAATTAACAGTGTGCTGTTTCAAAAAAGGACACGGCCAACGCTGATCAGAGTTTTAGTACATTTAGCTGATTTAAAAGGCAGTGGGTTTGGAGGATACACACACCACTTCTTCATCAAACTGTTTCCACACAACATTTCATGATGACGCTTTTTTAAAACGGTAAAAAAGAAAGAATCGTCTTCTCTATTGTCTGATGTTTGTGTTGATGCGTTTTCTGTTTGCACAGTAATCAACATAATTAAATAAGGTTGGACTGAAAGCTAAATGCAACAGTAAAAAGAGGAAACCTCTTTCTTGTTCCGATCGAAAGCTCATCTCATTCTTCAAACGCAGTTATCTCAGACCGCTTCATTTCCTCCTTCCGTTTCTCTGTGTAACTGAGTTTTTTATAAAACAGATCTATTCTTTGACATGCGTATAGAAGCTCCACCAAGACTGTGAACACGCTTGTGTATCGGTCAACGCCTGTGCAAGACTGCAGTTGAGTAAGTCTCATCAAACAGGACGTGACATGTGCTGGTGAACAAATGGCTGGCGGCCCGGAACCCATTGTGCCGCACGCCAACAGCTGACTGATGCACATCCTCAGCCACAATACAGACAGACCAAAATGGATTAGACCCTCATGGTCTGAGGCTTACGCTGCTATACGCCATACTAGCTCACTGATGCAGAAATGTTCGCCATTTTTTTAGGGAAACATTAGGATACGATGTTCATATGAAATGACCAAACAACATGGTGTTGTTTTTGACTGCATTCCCTCAATGTGTCAAAATGTGTTTAACAAAGTAAAGGAATAGCTCGACATCTGTGAAGAATATACTCAGCCGACTTAGATTAGTCCCAACAGTTATATCAGACGAGTAATATTCTCATTAGCTTATAGCTTAGCATTAACAATGGACACAGGTGGAGACAAGATTAGTTTGGATTTCAAACTAATAATAGGAAAAGACTCCAGCAACTTGCTGTTGGACTTTGTTACTTTGAGACGCAGCCAGGTTAGTTATCTAACCTTGCTTCCTGCATTCATGCTAAGTGAAGCTAACTTTCCAGCAGCTTCATATTTAGGCCACTGAACAGAGGGATATTTTCTACAGAGCATATCATTCCACTTCCAAAAATGTTGAACTAGTTCTTCATATGAATTTGAGAAAATCTATCAACTTCATTAACACATTCCAAATTAGTGCTTGACCAAGACAACACTTCACAGATTTCAGTAAAGCGTCTTCTAATGTTTGGTATCAGTTCAAATACTCAGGAAAGGATACCTGACCACAGTGTGGGACGGAAATGTAGCTGTTATTGCTGTTATCTTGCCACTTGTTACAGAAAGTGTCCCCAACAAAGACGCGATTAACACACAGACACAGACGGTCCACAATGTCACAAAAACACAAATATCTCCCACCTTGGGTTAAAGAACGGTCACTAGGATACCCGCTCCCTCCGCATCTGTGAAAAGGCTCAGTTTAATGAGGGAGAGGATAAAGCCAGTCTGCTGCGCCCTGGTGATTGTGGAGGGCTGCGAGGGGAGATACCAGTGACCTTTCATCAATGCCATCAATGTTGTTTTTCAAGAGACTTCGACCAATTTGTATATAGAGCTCTGCTTCTTCTCCGGAATTTCCAGCTTCGTGAAATTGTCATCGTGCTGTAAAACACCTGCAAACACTATAAGCAATTTAGGCAGGGAGATCCATCTCAAGAGTTCCTGGAGAAGTGGGCAGCAGATAAGACCGACACAGTTCCTCGATGTCTGGTACATAAAGGCATTTGAATGCTGAGAGGGAAGTTAGAAGGAGCATAAATACAGATGACCTGTAATGTCACATTGACCTGTTTTTGCTACCCTGAGTGAGGACAAAAAAAAAACAACCTCCCATTTTGTTATATTAATTAAAAATTACAGCAGTGGCTGGAGCAAGACGAGTCAAATCGTTTGGCACCGAGGCACAAAATAAACAGGCCATCAAACTCTACTGGGCCTGAACCCGACGCGGCGAAGCAGCATAACCCACAAAGCCAACATCCTGATGTTACCTGACAGCAAACAAGGATCTAGTTGCTTTCTTTGTGCCATTATTACTTTATGGAGCAGAGCATCGTCTCAATAAACACTCCCACCCGTGCGTGCATTGACAGATGTGGTTTACTCGTGTGCCAGATAGCCGACAGCTCTAGTGGGTGTGCACCAGAGTGGTTGGCATCTACCTAATCTAACCCACCGGCACACACACATCCGCCTCGAGTTTCTGAAACAGCAACTGGTGTGCTCTCTTGGTTTTTTTGCAAGCCATGCAAGGCCCCGTTAAGTTTAAACTTCCTCACATTCAATTTATTTAAAATCAACGGTGAGTCATGTGTGTTTACTGTTGGAAGATGTTTTCAGATCCTTCACATAAGACAAAGTATGGCGACAATGGGAAAAATAAAAAATAAAACTAGAAAAGTAAAGCAATAGCTTTTATTTCCTTAAAAGAAAATCCCTGGCGGAACGATGAGAAGGTTGAGACAACTCTGTTTATTAAATACGAAACAACCAGCAGCTGGAACCGACGACCAACGACTGGAAATCGAGGGAAGGAACTCGCTCTACCCAAAATCTGCCGACAACAACCTCTGGAGATAATAAGTTAAGACTTTATATTATGTTGCTTGAATCTGTGTAAAGTGTATGAAACATGTGTGACGCTGGATCTCGGCTGGAAGCAGCGACTGAGTCGCTGTCCTGAGTCACATTTCTGTAACAATATATCAACTATAAATGTGAAGGCACTGTGAAGGTGGATTATTAGATGGTGGATTATTTGAATTGTTGTTGAAATCAATCCCACGGTGAGAGCCGTGTTAATTGAGGAACAACACGTAGGCTGGTCAGATAACGAGAAGTGAAACACGGACATCATCAAGTGGACGATTCCCGTCAACCTTTCGAACCCCTCCTTTATGCGTCATTTTATTTTTCATTAGAAACATGAGACATCACAATATACATACGCCTCCACCCGGACTGAAGCCTAGTCAGTTATTATTTTTTATATTTGTATAACAATAAGTCTCCTAAGTCCAGGGCCTTTTGTTTTATTAGAAAAGAGCTAACTCTGCTATTTTATGTTCCCCTTTTATTACATTAAATTTATTGAGTCTATATATTCAACAATTAGTTCATGTACTTGTTGTACTCTTATTTATCTATGCAATTTTTTTGTATGGAGTTGGAAGCATCCTCAACCTTTTTTTTTAAATTCTAGTCAGAGGGAAAGTTCTGTTGAACACAGTAATAATCTGATCAAAACCAGCTGGCTCTACGAACAAACACGTACATGTCGTGGGGACTAACTTTGCGTAGAGGAACTAGAGCAGTTATTTTTTGCAACATACCACAAAGACAACCACATCCCCTTAAGTAAAATGGTTGACAGAAAAAAAATCAAAAAAAAGAAGACAGAATATCCCAAATGAAAAGGCCTAAATACTAAAACGGCCGGTCGCTGCAGCTCAAGGTTTCTGTTACTGCATGGAAGTTTGCATTTTAAATGTTCCACCTCCACTACATTAGTGTAGGACAGGCAGGTTTGTGTCACATAGCAGTCTTTGTCTCCATGGGCAACACACACACGCACACACACACACACACACACACACACACACACAGACACAGACACAGTCATAAACCGAAACCAATCACAGGCAAACAGGTTAAACCTAAAATGGCTGCTGAACGTGTGGTGAGGAAATGCAAGTATGAACAGCCCCCCTCGAATGTAGGGAGGAAATCACCGCGTCATTTAAAGGAGGTCCAAACAAACACTACACATGACCGGCAGCAAGCGGCCAAACCTCAGCGCTGGATTGGTGACGGCAATAAGTAACTCTTACACGGAGGGACATTTCTTTGACTGAAGCCCTTAAAACTCCAAAAAGAAATAGTCTCTTAACACCGATACGTGTGAAACTTCTGAGGACCCGAGTCATCAGCTTTCAGTGTGAAAGATAATCTTCCTTGGGCTGATTAATATGGTTGTCAGAGTCAGAATGAATGATGTGTTTCACAAACAGTATTTAGCTTTTCAAACAACTCAACATAATTCATTCGATACATCTTTAAATCTTTGTTTACTCATTCAAATATTCTTCCCAGGATAATTCTACAGAGCGCAAACATGTCTGATGATGTGGTTGAATAAGCTACGTGTTATTACCAGCGTGCGTCTGTATTAGACGCCGCATGACTCCCTCCAAGGCCCTGTGCCACAAATTATTATTGTGGACAGGAAGAGGCCAGTTGTTCTGGTAACATGACCCCACAGTCACCAACCAGCAGCATGCAAACATCCAAACAGACGTTAGTGAAAGCATGGCTCGACAAAAACGTGGTCCCAGAAAAAGACAAAAGTACTTTAATAAAAACTGTTTATTACATTTACTTATTCAAAATATATACAACAACTCATAAATATTGGTTAAGACGAGATTCAACATGAAATGCTACATTCATGCTGCATAAATCAACATGACAGCAGGTTATTTACAGACTGGAAAGTAGTGGTCATGTAAACTTATTTAATACTTATTTTCCCTGACGCACGATATTGCAGCTTGGTTTCAATAATTGGTTATAAAGCAACGGGACAGAAAGTCAGAGATGCAAAGGAATGTACACATCATGTACCCTGAGGTTTAACACCTATGTGAAAAGCTCCTCTCTTCGCCGACGTCTCCTTGGCAACACAGCTTCATGTCTCCTCGACGTCCCTCTGAAAATCAAGACACAAACGTCATAATCTATGGAAGATGTACATATGTGTTACACGTTCATTTATAGATCAGGGAACATGACGTACGTATTATCGATTAGCGTCTCACGATTTCAAGTTAGAAGTTACTGTGAAACCTGTCAAAGTTAGTGGAGCCAATTTAGAAAAAACAAGTTGTAAAATGTATTAAGTGAATTACTCTCGATTCATCATTTAGTCTTAGAAATAGTGATTAATAGCCACAATAATGAAAAACAAGGTCTCCAAAGCCAAATTTTGAGCCAAAACAAACTTTGAGATGAGGGGACCGGACAAGATACTCGAGCCGTCCATTTTACAGGTTTTAGGAACGGCCCCTGCAGCACACTTCTGATTAACGGACTTCATCGCTGTGGGGCCGGTCGTTACCTGGAGAGTGAGCACGCGTCCCGTCTGCGACAACCCCGTGGCGTTCCATAAAGCAGGATCCTCCTGCATGGCCAACGTCTGATTAACAAACCTCAGCATCCCCGTGAGGGAACTCATGTCCACCTCCTCCTCCTGACCCACCAGGGTGCACACGGACTCCCTCCTCGACTCGCTGTCCTGCACGGAGGCGGCTTCCGTGTCGAGGTTGACGTGCTCTCTCTTCTCCACCATGTACGTGAGGGGGTTGAAGGAGAGCTCAGGTGTTGCTGTGGCCTCCGTGTCGTTGAGACCCTGCCAGCTGTGGTCTGCGGCTCCTGAGAGGGAGCTGGTGGAGGGGGAGGATGACTCCCACGGGCTCCTGCCCAAAGCCTCCTTGAGTGTGGCCTTTAGGCTCTGAGAGAGTTCCAGAGAGGAATCTGTACCGCTTCCCTGCAGCCACTCACATGTCCGCTGGCTCTCGCTTTGGTTGGAATGATGAGAAGGGGAGACGGGCTGAAGGTATGAGTGGGTCGGAGGGGAGAGGGGGCGAGTCAACCGAGCGTGTACAGAAGAAGGGAGGGTTGTTTGCAGCTTGTGGGGGGCAGCGGGGGGCAGGTGAGCAGAGGAGGAGCTCTCCGGAGAGTGGGTGAACGTGTGCGGAGCAGACAGGGAGGCCGTGTGAGCGTACAGATGGTTGCGGTCAGCAGCTCGCTCCAGGCAGGAGATCCTGGCTTGAAGACGGGTCGCTTCGGACTCCTGAAGAAGGACGAGAACAAACACTTTATAGTTTTGGGAAAAGACACACTTTCACGATGCAATTTCTCCTCAGACTCTAAGAACGGCACCTTGATGAGCAGGGACTCGTTGGACATCTCCATGGATTTCTTGGAGGCCTGTAGGCGAGTCTGGAGCTGGCCGACCTGCACGTTGGCTTGAACCAACTGGTTGCTGAGCTTCTCCAGCTGCGAGTGGAGGTGACTGTTCTGGGCTCTGGTCTGGTCACACAGAATCTTGCTCTGCTCCAGCTGGGCTTTACTCTGAAGGAGCTGCGTCCGGCTCTGGTCTCTCTGTGTTTGGAGGTGACCGGCTTGGTTGCGGGTGCGACTTAACTGCGCCTTAGTTTGCTCCAGTTGGGTTTGGGCTTCCTCCAGTTGGTCCTGGCTCTGCTGAAGTTTAGCTGCAAGCTGCTCCTGGGAGGACAGCATGGTGGAGGAGATCTGCTCAGAGACTTTGAGGAGCTGTCCGCGAGTCTGCTGTAGGGACTCCAGCTGGAGGGAAACAGGGAGGAGAAGTGACAGGTTTGGCTTTAATGAGGTATACCTTGATCGCCTGCTCCGGTACAAATATGATCAACTACCCTTTAATGTAAGCGAGTAAAATAATCCCAGAGTTTGTTACAGAACAAACAAACCACTTTTTAGACTCTTCTCAACTAAAACTTGTCTAGTTGTGTCCATTTCAATGGAATGATTTGATACATCAGATGGAGGAAGACAACACCAGCCTAGTGGCCTCAGGGGGCTCTGTACCTCCTTGCTGTGCTGCTCCTTCTCCAAGTCCAGCTCCAGCTCCAGAGAGGTGACCATGCTCTGCAGCTCGGCCTCCAACTGCAACCAGCGGGCCTCCTTCAGAGCGAGCTCCTCCTCCACCCCGTCCAGCCTGACCTCCTGCAAAGACACACACACACACACACACATCAATGGTAGCAGTAACTCAGCAGATGAAGTGAGGCGGAATGTCAGGTTTTTTTTTACGTATTCCTTCTTATATTTTAACTGGCTTTACCTTCTCTTTGACCTGCAGCTTGGTGGCGTCCAACTCTCTGGTCAAAGCCTCACAGTGACGTTGAGTTTCTTCAAGTTCTTGCAGTGAAGTGTGAAGTTTTTGCTGACAAACACCCAGCCTGCTGGTCGAGCTCCTAGATAGATAGAAGTAAGAAAATTAAGATTGGTTTGCCGTAAATTTCTGAAAACAGACAATAAACTTAATCTTTGTAAAATCGGGTACTGTGTCGCTGACGGCGTTTCATATTATAGTCTTCATTAGATCTCATAGTAAAGCTGATACTACAAACTAAGTCTGAATCAATTGATGGAGTATATCTTTAAAAAGAATACATATTTGTTTATCTTCCATTAAGTTAAATCATTATAAGCCATTGAGTGATTCAAAGAGTGTGAACATTTATCCTAAACGTTGTCCTCATGTGGTTCTCAGTGGTTTCCTTTTAATGTTTTTTTTCATAGCTTCACACACAAACTGGCTGCAGTTTAGATGTGAACCAAAGGTTACACGTCCAAAACCAAGTGCAGTACAACCAATGGGGTTCCTCCTCTTCCTCTTCTCTAAAGACATTGACATATGCGTTTGCTCTAAATCATCAGTCAAACCAAAAAGAAAGAAAAAAGAATCGAAACCATCTCCAAATACATTTTGACCGAGTTGGTAAACCATTTGCTCACGTGTTGCCCTTTGCTTCTGTCTGTGAGCTCTTGCTCTGCGTCTCTCAGCTCGCTCTCTCTGGCCTGCAGCTTCTGCTGCAAAGAATCCACCTTCCTCTCCATCTCCTGCTTGTGGTCTCTGATGGCCACTTCCAGGTGACCCAGCTGAGCATGACGGGGATTCAATTAAAATTAAAGTAAAAACGACAAAAAAAAACACGCATACACACAAAAACAAACATGAGTGGACAAACTAGAGCTATAAATACACTGTGTGTGTGTGTTGTACCAGCTGTGCTCGCTTTTGGAGCTCCCCCTGTCTTTCCTTCAGTGCATTATCCATGTCTAAGACCTCGTGAGTTCTCTCTTCCAACTCCCTCTGCGTATCACTGTGAAGCCACACACACAGACACACACACACACACACACACACACACACACACACACACATTTCATTATTTTATCAGTTACCAAGCTAATTAACTTCATGATATGAGGTTTGCTTTGAGTACTCCACACAGATTGAGCTGAACCCCTTTAGTGCCTCTTTGTGTGTAAAAGTTCTTGAGACTTTTCGTGGATCTTAAATCATGACAATATGGGGGGTTTTTTTATGCTATACTAAGCATCTTCGTGTGTTTTAAGAAAACACTTCCATTGTTCTTGAGTGCTTGACTTACAACAGCTGCACACTCGAACAACTACAAACATACAACTTGTACCTTGAATAAGCCAGGGAAGTGAATTCAAAATAAGAAATTTATATTAATAACCAACATTTCCTGAATGAATTTATCAAAGATCGGCCAAATCCCTTGGAGGATCTTATCTGAGCAACAGCAGGTTATCTCTACATTATATTTCCCATGAGGGGGAATAACCTCACCTAAGTTGGACAGTGAGTTTTTCCACCGAGGCTTGCCGCTCATCTGCGATTGCTTGGGTGGTTTGGAGAACATCTCTGAGTTCCCGTAGTTGCTCCAGAGTCTCGGCCGACTCTCTCTGAACCGCCTGTAGCTGCCCCTCCAGCACCTGGGCCCGCTGGGCACAGTTGAGCCTGTCGGCCTCGCAGCCATGTAGCTTCTCCCCCAGATCCATTACTGGGAGGAAAAAGAAGCAAAATACAGAAAGTTAAGCCATCAAATGAAAGATCACACAAAGCGCCAAGATAAAGAGTTTGAAAGCGGAGCAGAGCAATGAGTAGCTCTGCTATATATACCGTGTAGTTTTCTTTCCAGTACGGTAAACCGGGTCCGAATATCTTACCGGTATGTCGTACCGGACAGTACCGGCTTACTTTCACCTTTGCTTGACGGAGGTATATATATATATATATATAAAAAAAGGGGAGGGAAATCTCCCACACTGCACTGATGCTGTGCCACCTACACGTGTCGCTCTTGCTGTCGAGCTGCCTCTTTGTGGTCTGCAAGCGTTCGTCCAAGCGGCTGATATGAGAAGTCTTGTCGTTGACATCCTTCCTCAAACGCTGCAGCTCTGAATCTTTTGACACCAGCTCCCCGTGACACTTTGCCATCTCTGATGTCAGGTGGCTGCAGAAAGAACAAAGAGTAAAAACACAACCAGTACATTTGATACAGTTATGAAAAGTCGAAAATTGGTTTTCAGAAAAGGTGTTGCAATAAAGGGAAGGGATACTAAAGAAAGAATACACATTTGCTTGAAACAGCACACACAGGGCGTTGTTGTTGCAGCATGGGGCATGAATCATCTCCACTTCCTTACCTCCACGTTAGCAAGGCTCTCATCATAGAGTTAGAAAGAAGGCCTGTGTACACAGGCCTTAAAATGGCAACTATCAACAGAGCTTTGGAAATGCCCCAAAGGCAAAACTAACAAGCAGCACTGCGAGTGAAATTACTCTAAATGTCTCAAAGAAGTAGGATCCCCAATCATTTAAACGCATTAATTGGTTGTAGGGGAGTGAAGGGAGCTTCAAGCATACAGACATATAGGATGTGGTATATTCATATGATTATCTCTGGTGCAGGTTGAGCACAGCAGGCTGCTTTTCCAAACGTTAGAAAATAGACACCAAAATACTATGAAATTGTGAACCAAAGTCATTTTAAAATATTTGGCAACAATTGTAATATCTAAATGACTATTTTATATCACTGGTGAAATCGTTTATGCTTTAAAATAGTAATGAGTGAACCTTTCATTAACTCCAGTTATATATTAATTGGTCTACGATCGTACCTGACAGACTCGGACAGTTGTTTGTTCTGCTGGTTCATCTCCTGTAGGCTCTGACCCTTCTCCCGGCTGTCCCGCTCTCTGTTCCTTACTTCCCCCTGCAGAGCGGCCCGAGCTCGTTCCAGCTGCTGCTCCAGACTGGAAACCTGCGGACGGAGACACACAAACAAACACAAACACAAACACACACACACACACACACACACACACACACACACTTCTTTTAGTTTGTTAAGAAACTGTTGTACTTCCCAAACCACTGTGCTCAGTCTGAGGTTTTTCCATGACATCATATGGAAAATATAAACACAGCCTTCTTTGTTAGTGTCACATGGTATTTTAACAGTGTCCAACTCACCTGTTTCTGCAGCTGGCTCTGACTTTCCTCCAGTTCAGAGATGTGAGCCGTGCTCTCGGTCAGCATGGTCTGCTGCAGCTGGAGGGAAAGCTGCAGCTGCAGGTTCTGCTCACTGGAGGTCTGACAAACCAGATTGGCCCCTTGGAGCTTCTCCTGTAGAGAAGACACCTGAGGAGGGAGGAACACGGAGGAGGATCATTTAAAAATACGGGTCTCGAAGCTTGAGACACTGCCTTTGTATGGAACACTGCACCTTGTATTTGCTCGTCTGCAGCTCACTCTCATAGTTCTTTTTCATCTCGTCCATCTGCTGCAGGTATGAGCTGAGCTCCTCTCTGCACGTCGACAGAGACGACTGAAGTTCGCTAACCTGATGTGCAAACAGAGGTCATGGACATATTATGGTGGAATGCCGCCGGATCTTTTCGCACAGTTCAATCCACTTTGTTTGCTTTTTTTTCCCCGTAGTGTCCCAACCTTGGTAGCAGACTGAGCCGCCTGCTGTGTGAAGCTCTCCAGCAACACCTCGTTGTGTCTCACTTCGTCCTGCCGCTGCTGAAATGCCAACAAAATACAAACAGCATCCACCAGCATTAAATCAGAAATGTTGTGCCTTCGACTTAAGACTGAAATTCACGTTGCTGTGCTTTCACCAATGAGAGTAAAAAAAAAATCCTAACTGTTAGAAGTGTCCTGACCTGTGCGAGTTGGTCGAGGGAGCTCTGCAGCAGAAGAGCTGCGTCCTGAGCCTCGCCCCGCTCCCTGTGGACAGAGCTCAGCTCCTGTTCCATCGCTAACATCCGAGACCGAGCCTCCTCAACAGTCTGCTGACACTGCAGAAGAGAGAAGATACTGTTGCTTACTGAAGGTCAAGGTCACAGACAGTATTTCCAGTGCGTGAGACAGAGACGCGGCTGCAGGTCACCGTTTCCATTCTGTGCTGTTGCTCCGTGAGTTGCTGGGATTGGGACTTTTTACACTTGTCCAAAGACTGCTGGTACTCTCTTTGTTTTTTGGTCATCAGCGACTGGTAATGCTGAAGGCTGCTGCTTTTCTCCTGTTATTACCAAAAAAATGTAATAACATGAAGTAGATTAAACAATTAAGAGTATCAACAGTGTTTTATTATAACACACTTGCATTATAAGCCACGACTCGAGTCACTGATGGCTAAATTATGAAGGGAATGGAATGTCTGGGTGTGTGGGATAGTGGATTAGCAGTGTTTTGAAAATACTGACATCATGTTTATAATACTGCTGTAATAACATTGTGTAAACCACCCAGTCCGACTTTTCATTTATTTCTGTTCTCGCTTTTTTACAACTACAGCTATAGCTTAAGACTTTCTACCTCCACCACCAGTAGAATGGTGTAGGGAGAATCTAGTAATCACACAAGGGTGGGTGTTGTACCAGTAGTTGTTTCTCCAGCTCAGTGTTCGTCAGTGCGGCCTGACTGTAGGCCGAGCTTTTCTCCTGTAACTGTTTCTCCAGCGAAGCCACACGAGCACTTTTTCTTTTCAACTGAAGCGAAACAGAGACACAAACAGCACAGTTGAGCAATTCGTTGACTAATTTATACAAGTTTTTTAAAAGTAAGAAATGATGAAAGGGGGTTGGAACATTACTTCTTTCTCTGTGTCAGTGGCTTGGCTGACTTTGTCCAGCAGCTCCGTGTGGAGGCTCTGATAGTGGGAGGCTCTCTGGCTCATAGAGTCCTGCAGCGAGGAGATCTCCTCCTGACTTCTGCTCAAACGCTCCTGAAGACGCTGGACCAGGCCGTCCTGTTTGGCCCGCTCAGTCTCCATGGACTGGAGCACACGCAGCAGCTGCTGGTAGCCTTCCCCTGCAAGGTTGGGCGACGTAAAGAGAGATGTTAAATCGTACAATAGAGGAAAGTATGCACTTTATGGTTCAGTCATTCTAAGGGCATTTTATACTTTGCTCTATCAATAAATACATGACTGTGTTGTTTATTTTAAATACAATATTTATTTCCTTTTATTTAATGAAATACTGATATTAATTTGTAATTATTAAAAAAGGCGTGGAAACATACAAGATGTTTTATTTGCTTAGTATTTGGTGACAAAATTGAATCCATCTATTCTAACAATCCAAATAAAAGCAAAAAGGAAGCGGGGCAAAAAACTAGTGTTAACAAAATAATCCAAAAGAAATCCTTGAGGGGTAGAAATATTCTCTTTTAATAGACAGATTACACAGAATAGGATCAAGAGACGTTGGTCAGCATACCTGGCTTTAGCTTCAATAGGTGTGCCGTTCCTAAATAGTTCACTGGGGGCAACATGCAGGGCCTGACGCAAAGTGTCCCCACTGCACCCTGAAATGAGAAACAACGGTGAAGGTACATACATATGGAAACTTGTGTGGGACAATTACTGCGACGACACCAAAACCAGGTTTGGGCAAACAAATCCTCAGGTCAAACATTGATATCAAAAACCTTGTGAGATGAGAACACTAAGAACAATGTGATTGTGTGTGTGTGTGTGTGTGTGTGTGTGTATATATATATATATATATTCCACTCCACCTCTCGTAGATGCAGCAGGGACAGTATGGCCTCCAGGCTGGAGAGCTCCGCCTGGCTCTGCTCAGCCTCTCCCTGGCTCTGGGACACTTTCTGGTCCTGACTACGGGTCAGCGCGCTCAGATTCTCCAGCTCCTTTCGCAGAGAAGCCAGCTCCCTGATCTCTGCGCCACGCTGCATCAGCTGTTGTTCAAAATGAACCACCTTTTGTCCGGCTTCCTCCAGCTGAGCCTGGAGACCAGCAGCACACTTGACCTCCTCCTTCAGCTGGCTAGGAGAAATCCTCAAATTCATTTCCGTTGCACAAAGAAAACAAGGTACAGCACAAACGATGATGAACTTATCCCACGTACCCAATTGTTTGGCTCATTTCAACCTTCCCTTTCTCCAGCTTTGTGCACTTCATTTGCAAATCTTCTTTTTCTCTGTCACAGTCAACAAGACTCTCTTTAAGTTTGCTCTCGCTCTCCATCACCTTAAAAAACATTTAAAAGCATGTTTTGAGGGAAAGAACGTGCAACAAAGAAGGAGTTAAAATATAAATACCTAAATAATAGACTCATTCAAATCGATCAAATATACCTTTGTGAGTTTAATAGAAATGGTAGCCTTATATTCATTGAAGGCTTCTTTGAGTTTTTCTGCATTTTGTAGTGCTTGGTTTCTTTGTTGCTCAGCCCTGAAAGGGAGGAGGCAGTACATACAAAATAAAGCATATTAATGATATTAATACAGACAATATTTAATTGCTTTTTTGAACTCAAGGTCAGTGAAATCTCTTCATCAAAAATATGGATGTACAAAGGTCATGGTAGCAGATCATTCATAAGCAACTGTTACCACACCGTTTGCACAGGGCCGTCTTGTTCTCCAACTCTTCCCTGAGCGCGCTCAGCTCCTCGGTGAGAGACGCCACCAAAACGTCCCCATGAGCTGCTGCTTCCTGGCTGCAGTCGGCCCTCAGCTGTGCAGTCCTTTGAAACAAAGGTGGGGACGGTTGCAATGACATTAATGCTCGGGTCACACAGAAGTTACATGAATATCAGAATCTACAGTAGTCTGTGTTGGAATCAAAAGGGTTACTTTAGTTCTGTGGCTTGAGTCTCCAGCTTTGTTTGAAGCTGACGGATCTGCTCACTCATAACTGCCACCCCGTTTTTCCCCCCTATCCAGGAGTCTTGGATGTGGACCTAAAACAAAAAAACACATACAGAGCATTTATCCGCTTCAGATTATTTGATATCCGCAAAACACTGAAGAAATTAGCAGCACACAGGTCGAAACACAAGATACAGCACTTTTATTCAACCGAATCCTCTGTGCAGGGACGATGGTCTTACCTGCGACTTGGAGGTGGCCAATCCATAGTGCATTGCATCCAGGTCGCCGATAAGCTGCTCATCCTGCGTGGTCAGACAGGCGTTCTCCTGACGCACGCAGCCCCCTTTCCTCCTCGAAGAGTAGGACTCCATCATAAGTGACCTGCGCTTCAATGAGGCAGGTTGAATAGGAAGGGAGAACACGGATGTGAATAGGAGGTTTTTGAATGTATGGTAATGGGTGTGTAGTGGCTTGTTTATTCACCTTTAGGTTATCAGACACGTATTTGACAGATGTAAACACAACCTGCAGATGTGGTTTGATTTATTTTCCCACAAATGTATGCAAAAGTATGTCCAACTGACCATAGGTCCATAAAAACATACTCGAGGTAAACTTTAGAGGAGGATAAGGGGATCAGGTGCAGCATCATACAAACTGTCCTCGTCTGACCTCTGTAACGTACAGGTCAAGTCTGCATCACAGTAAGTAGTGTTAACTCTTAGCTATAGCTGCTCACAGTATGACGGTCACGTATTATGTTGTGCTCACCTCAAATTCTGTCCTCAAACTGATCACATCTTCGGTTAATCTCCCCTCGCTGTCAAACATTAGCGGGATGAGGAGTAACGTTCATTGCTGACTTCGGCGTCTTTAACGTTACTTGAAGTCTACATTCAGTTACTCAAGCAACACGTCCAACGTGTGCGTATGTTCGGAAATGTAACGACCATGAACAACTAATGGCTCAACATTATCCCCTTACGGTTTAAACATCTACCATAGCTACCGTTAAGTTCGTAGCGCAAAACAAGTAGCAGCTAGCTTAGCCACGCTAAACGTAAACAATGAGGATCGCTAATCCAACAGGTGGGTTCACGTTATCGTTCTAATTCAATTCAATGAATCAACCAAACCACCGGGAAGGCAACGAAAGAAATATTAAAATGTTCTTGTCCTAGGGCTATAAAGCACAACTATGCGTCTAAAACTTAAATCTTAGAAGTTACCGGTGTAGGCTAAGTTGTCAGAACGTTTGTATTTGTAGGCCCCGCCTACATCCCCAAATCGTGTTTCGTGATTGGATAAACTGAAGCTACGCGTGACATGATTGATGGACGTGGTTGTCAGTAACAAGAGCCACAACGGTCGCTTTGGTTGATGAGCATCTTGTGTTGGGAAGTCAAGCAATTTATCATCAATTACCCAACGCATTAGTTAAAAAAAATCGACTTTTATTCATCCTCTAACTAAACAGGCTCAGGAGCAAAACACGTCAACATATGTTATGTATAAAACTGTATTATATGAATCTCAGGGGACAAAGCAGACGGTACACGTTTGTTCTTTGGCTAGGTAAGCCAGTGGTAACAGCATGTAGGCTGAGCCACTGGCTGACCACAGAGGATCTTTACACCAACTACATCTGTACAATGAAGAGGTATCCATGTCAAAAAGCTCTGTCAGTTCCAACAAAAAAAATAGAAAACATCTGTAAAAAAAGAGACAGCCAGACTGAATGATTTACCTCATGCAATGAAATACAGCATTTTAGTTTTCCAGTGAGTGGCATTTCAGACTCTGATTTAACCAGCAAGTGTGGCAGAAAAAAATGAACTAGTTATTTTGCTCATAATAAAAAAGCTTACATACATACGTTTCAAAGTCAAATTGAGCACCCAATATGAAAATACTGACCAACAACAATGAGTGAATAACATATCTAAATCTCCAAAAGCTGTAAATGCAGGCTTATGAAATACAGTAAAGTTGTTTTTTTTTTTTTACATATCCTGAGTGAGTACACTACAACATACATGACTGTAAAAGGAAAGATTCAAGCCCACACAAAGAATTTAAAAGACGAGTCAAATAAAAATGCTCAAGCTCAGCTTTTTCAAGTCGTATGTTCAATAATGACTGAACAGAAACAAAAAAGTTTAGTTTAAAAAAAAAAGTTCCATAAAGATTTCAGACTGAGGTCATTAATTAAGGTTAATTAATTTCAAATAACTTTCTTTTTTAAAAAGGTTAAATAATTTTGACTATGGTGGACAATGCAGGCCATTTAGAAGCTATGAAAATGTCCTCTTTTTTTTTAGCTTCTAAAGGGTTGTACATTTAAATTATACTTAATTTGGAGAAGGTTATTTATCAGAATCCAACATTAAAATGTCAATCGGGAGCTATGACCAAAACAAAAAGAGGTTTACAGAACTTTACCATCAAAATGCTGCCAGATAGTTTAAGAATTTCAAATTATCTGATCAAATCTAAAACTTGTTATGTAGAACCGATAAGTAAACACAAATGCTTAACAGAAAAAAGGACTAATGGGGAAAAGTAATACAATTTAGTATAATTTTATGTAAAACAAAAAAACCTGCAGGAGCACCAGCTCTTTTTTGAGTTCAACAGAAGGATCTCAGCCAAAGAAACCAATATTTACTCATAGCTGCGAATAGAGATGGGGACACATTTTTAAATAGACATATATACTAATATACATTAGCATATATTTATTGTACTACTAAATTAGTAAGAAAATAAATGTAGCAAAACCTAATTAGCCATTGCAGTAGTTAAATCAATTTTCTTTAAAAAGGTGTCCCTCTCTCTTATCCACCACGATTTAACATTTAATGTGCGACCAACCACATTCTGTTTTTTTATACTTAACTGGTCTGGAAATGAAAAGCATATTACTGGATAAAAATGAAGTACATAATGGTTCACTGCGAGCCTACAGATGCAGTGCATTTGTGTACAAGTGTATCTGAAAAAGCAGATTAGCTGTAAACATTCAAAGAAAATAATGAAAGTAAAAAGCAGAACAGCACAAATATGGTGTGGTATTCCAACAATGCCTTGTCTCGATCAAAGAATTGAAATCATTATAACATATCAGGAAAATACATTAATATAAATGTGCACTGAACCAGTAGGCTTTGCAGTAAAGCTTAGCATGAAA
Organism: Apeltes quadracus; assembly: GCA_021346845.1. Classification (NCBI taxonomy): domain Eukaryota; kingdom Metazoa; phylum Chordata; class Actinopteri; order Perciformes; family Gasterosteidae; genus Apeltes; species Apeltes quadracus. The sequence goes on from CM037919.1 coordinate 9,200,920, forward strand.
ATGTTGCTCTTGTTCAAAACGCAACAAAAAAGCATATAGCAATTAATGCTCTGAATACAGGTTGTGAACACACGTCCTTAGCGCAGCCAGAACCTCGGGTGCTGGTTAAAAAGTTAGAAATAACGCCGACAATGACAAACTTAGGAGGCAGTGACTCCCTCCCACTCCACCAGGTACTGCACCTTGCCGTCAAGAGTGACCCTTCGTGCCAGGACTCTGTACTTCTCCCCGCAAGCCAGCCGCCCCGCTGCTCCAAAATAGCTGCTGATGGAGCTCTTGAGGTGGGAGAGCTGGGTGTTGGGGTCCATGCCGTGAACTATATCTGTGGACTGGAGTCTTGGCAGGGGGCTCATCATCTCCGTAGCCGAGGGGTTTGGGTCTGCATGGCTAGGTGGGAGGACCTCTTGGCAGGGGGGCTGCGGGGCCCGCCGTGGGCGCCCACGTTTCCTCTTCAAGGGTGGAGCGGAAACAGGCATGATGCAGGCAGTCGTTCGCGTCTTGCTGGAGCTGCAGCTAGTGTGTTTGAGAGGAAAAGAGGAAGTAAAAAAAAAAAAAAAATACATTCAACAAAAGTTGAAATTTGGAAAAACGAGACAAAGGTCTAAAAAATGGCTTCATGATGAATGAATGTTAAAATGCAGCCATTCATTCTTCAATAGCGGTTGAATCTTCTGTCTAGACTCAAGTCGCAGATCAAATCGAAAGGCCAACACACGGATAGAGCCCTCAATAGTGCTGTTTAATGTGTTAAATGTTGCAATTGATAAGCAGGCATACCTGGACGGTCTTGAAATGCTGGTTGAGGTAGTTTCTGTGCTGCTCAGGGCTCCTATGGACTCCACATCTGAAGTTGACAGCAGAGACCGCTCCCTCCTGGTGTTGTGGGAATGGTAAATTAAGATTACCACAACACAAAAGAAAAAGTTACTTACAGCTAGCAAGTTAATAAGTAGATCATTTATTCAAAAGTGTATAATAAGGATTTGATTATTTTCTCTTGCATCAAAGTAGATTAACCATATTCGAGTCTTAGAACAAGCAAGCACTTTGTAGAGGTCACCATGGACTCTTGGGAGGAATTGTAAATAAATACCGTTGTTTATTGCCGTCATATGAGTACCATAGCTTCACCACTACACAAGGGAACACAAGTGTTTAGGAATATAAATGCTGCACTACAGAAGCTCGCTTACTTGACGGCGGTTAAGTGATCCAATGTGTCGGGCTCTAGTGGCAGAGGCCTCCTTAAATTCTGTCAAAGACGAGAAAACAGTGGTTACATATCTCAGTGGGTTTCCTTTTAACCTTACCTTTACAGACCCACCCCCTCAACAACTACACACAGCCCACGCCCACTAAGACAAACACACACCCACCCACACCCGACCAAACACCTGGGATAAGCGTTCACTGCATTGTGGCTTAGTCTCCAGAGGACGGGCTCCTTGTTTCCTCTTTTTCTTCTGCTCTGTGCCATTGGTTACAGACCTGCAAGCACGAGAGCAACAATAACATGTCACCGCACTGCCACATGGTGTGACACGTGTGCGTCAATAACAGTAATTGTAGTAACGGACAAAACATCACTTTCCTCTTTATGTGCAGTTAGTCCACCACAACCGTTTCGTATTCAAGACCGTATAATGGAAGACAGAGCTCGGACACCCAAAATTTGAAAAAATAATTTGACTGCAGAATGTCAGATTAAAGTTTTCCCATCGTACCTCATGCCAGGCGGAGTCTTGTCGGACTTGCATCCTTTAATGTTGATCTCATGTGAAGCCCTCTCCATCCCTCTACCGGATGGCTCATGAGCGTTTGGTGGAGCAGGAGGGAAACGAATCCTCAGGCTAAACAAATGTTTCTTTTTTTTAACCTCCTTCCCTGACTTGAATCTAGAAGGACCGTACGAAAAAGACTTAGGCAAGACAGCCAGGTTTTAAGCCATCCACGTGAATGATTATGCGGAGAGAAAACAGCTTACATGCTACTGTTGTTGTTCAGTGCTTCCAGAACCCTTCCATAACGCTGGGATCTGGGAGTGTTAGTGAGCTGCAGACACAGGCGGCAAATAGGAAATACAGGGTGAGAGAACACAAACAACAACAAAAAACGTCAAATACATGGTTTCAAACATCAATTGGGCAGTCAGGGTGGATACAAAACTAAACGTGCAACAAGTTTCCAAATAAAAATAATAATACAAAATATATATACATATTGATATTGAATGAAATAGTGAATGAGTCTTAATTTGTCTTATTACTAAAATATTGGAATAACCTGTTTTGGTGGATTGTTTTGTCATGCTTTGTTGTAAATACATGTGACTGGTTCAACAGTAGTAAGACGACACAGAAGACCGAGGTAGAAAATGCAAGGTCCCCAACTGGTCTCGTGTAACTTCATAAATAGTGTCCATACCTCCCCCAGCTGCAGAAGCTCCCAGTTATCATTGATGTAAGACATCAGAAGCATCTCTGAATCAAAGTACATCTTCTTGTGGATCACACTCAAGTTGTACAGACTCAGGTGTGTGACATTTTCCCTGAAACATTTTAGTAAAAGTTGCGTTTTATTCCCTTGGTCTAAAATGTTGAGAAAAAGCAGCGATGGAGAAGAGATGATCAGGCAAGTGAAGTTTAAAAACAAGACAATGAGAAAATGGAACTTAAATCATAGCCCTGTGTCAATTGCATCAAGAGGGCACATTGTATTTTAAAAAGCACTAGTCGGGGGATAAGGTTATCACATCGTTGTTTATTTGATCAAATAATACGGTTATTAAGCAAGAATATCTGCGACAAATCTCGAGCTTCACTTACCATGTGAGAGGCAGTCGGCTGAGGTACTCTGGCCCACCATTGCAAACGGAACAAATAAACAGATAAAACCTGGAGTTGTAAACACAAAAAAAGTGTCAGATATAAAATCATTTCAGGGCCTGGTGCTTCATGGTTTCTGAAAGGAAGTGTTACACAACCACAAGATAATCTGTCCCGAAATACATAAAAACAACAAAGGATAGAACAATTTGCATTGAATTACTTCCCTTAGGTAGACTAGCCAGCGTTTTTTTTTAAGGTTGATCAGAATAATTTAAACCAATACAATTTTGTATCACGAGTAAGAATATGAAACAAACAAACATAGTGCCATTTGCACCTGTCTCCGTAGAACATGGGTATCTCTAAGCAATGGAGACATGCCTCATGGAACCACTGCAGACACCCGTTACACTGCAGCATCTTCAGGTACCAACTTCAAGCACAGAGAAAGAGTTGTTAACCGCACCGGGACAACGAGGTATATGGAAAGACATACTCTGATGCATGTTTAAAAGTATGCAACGTGTTACTCACTCTCCTGGGCCGCCACAGTAGCAGTAGCACTGCTGGGTGTTCGTCTCGTGGGCTTGGTCCCAAACCAGCTCGTCCAGAGCGTATGGGAGCGAGAGGTGGAGTCCTGTGTGCTTCTCCTGCAGCTCCCGCTCCACAAAGCCCTCAGCAGATGCTCCCCCCATGTTTGCAGACTCCCTCTGTACACCAGACAGACAATGCATTGACCATCTTCTACTCTATTAGAGTCTCAAATTTTCATTTTGCTTTACATTTAAAAGCAGCGCAAATAATGCACCTGCTGCTTACATAAATAATTTATTGAACAACTTGTGCATTCAAATAAAAGCTTACTGAACTTAAAACAAAAGCTGTACCTTAGGTCTACAAGTGAGCTCACAATCCGAGCAGAGCCACTTGTCATCAGAGTCAATGACAGAGGCATCGATGGTGGGGGAGTGGCAGAGCTGATGGTAGCCTAAAAGATATAACCACAGGTTAGAGGAAAATAGGTTGTGCCCCTAATGACACTATTTCATAATTACTATTTCTTATTTTAAAAAATCTCGCCAAAAAGCAGACAAATTTGCAGGTATGAAATGGTAAATGAACAAAGAATGGATGCGTTCGGAAACTTGTGGAAAATTGGACACAAAATAACTTTTTTTTTTAGCGAAAGGCATAAAAGACTATGACAGTACCTTTTCCACACTTGTCACAAATGACTATTTCATTGGGTTCATCTGATGTTTCATCTTGACATATGGAGCACACAATGTCGTCCTCATCTTCTTCGTTATCCTCTTCATCATCTTCATCCCCTGGAATGGAAAAGACTAGTTGTGACCGAATGAAGGCTCTGAGCACCCAGTGTTTTCAGGCTGTCAAAAACGGGGCAACTACAGGGACGTCTTCAATTAAAAGCAATTCCTACTGTAATTTATCCATATTGATCAGAGCACCGTTTCTTTAGACACATTCTATCACTTCTAGCTATTACTCTTCATAGTACTGGGGCTTAATAGAAGAAACCTAGTACCATGCTAATGTTCCTTTACATCTGTAACTTTAACCTAGTGACGTCAGTGTGTAACAGACAACTTTATACAACACTGCAGCAAGGTGAGAACTTAAACCACTGAAGGTCAACAGAAAACAAGGCTTTTAACCGTTTGCATACAAATAGTACGTCTCTCAGAATACCGTGAATTGGAAATGGATCCACAGATAAAAACAAATTCATGCAACATGTAAATGATTGAAGTTTAACAAATTACCCGTCTGGATATCCTTCCAAAGAACCCAAGACTTTGATCGATCCTCAAAAACCACAAAGCATTGCTGCTTCTCCCGATTTATCTGGAGAGAAAAAGAAAAATCCTAAAATTTTCTTAAAGCTACTGTTTTTTTAAACCAAAATAAACGTGTGGGCACTTGACTTTTGACTCTAAACCAGTGAGATAGAAAAATAAATGAAATGCTTTGTGTCATACCTGCCTAATTTGGGAGGATTTTGCAAGTTAGTGCATCTTCTGAACAAAACTGATAAGCATAATATAACCAAGCATATTCCAAAACAGCTAATACTGGAGTATGTACTGTGGTATAAAAATATAAAATCGATTTTAGTACCATAAAGGTACTTTTCCCCTTACTAACCTTGGTGATTGTCCCCAAGTAGAACAAGCCATCTGACCACCGCGCCAAGACGTCCTGTCCTTCTGTGAACCTGTCAGACATGCTGTCCTCTCCATACTCGCCCCTAGCAGACAGGCTTGTTGGGGACAAGGACACAGCCTGCTGCTGCCGCTGGGGGAGAGCCCTGTGATGGACAGACAGGTGATCTACATCCCCCGAGGCTCTGTAAAGGGGGCCAGAGAGCGAAGAATTTACAAATGTAATGGTAAAATATAATGATGCCATAATGTTTTATTAGATTAATGTCTAAAGCTAATCATGACTTTAATTCTGAGAAACTTCCACGACACCAGATGTGTGGGAACTATCAGAGCAGAAGAATCTCAGAGCACCTCTTCTCTTTGGTCCCATTTGTTATGCATAATATAGCTGCGTGGAGGAAGGAGACCGTGTGAATTTCTCCGGCGTGGTGCTAAATGTAATCAGATGAGGTCTGGGACCTCTTACCTGTCTCCATCCATTTAGCATAACCAAACCAAGGTGTTAACCCTGTCGCTCTCAAACATTAAGGAGAAGCTTGCCACTGTCTGTCAATGTATAGCTGTTGTAGACTTCTTCCTTGCAGGAAATAAATGGAAAATACAACTTTGATTCACAAGAGACTTTATAATCGATTCCCGATTGCATGAAAAAAAAACTTCCACAACCAATGATAACAGATGATATTTTTTCAGTATTTTCAGGAAATGTGTCTGCATGTGCAATTCCCAGTAAATGTGCTGATCACAGTGTGCAACCGATGTCAACAACCAATAATAAATGCATACCAGTATAGATATATGATATTATTACGCAACCAATTTGGATTAAATTCTACAGTGTATGTGTAATTGTTATGGAAAATAAAAACCACCTGAACACGAAATACATGCTTTTTACCCTACAAACAGGTGATTATACTTTTAATTAACGTTAATGCTAATTGGTAATGAACCTAAACCACGTAGGCAGCAATATTGCTACAGGACAATGCTAAAGAGCTTTTTATAAAGGCAACGGTTAGACACAACTGCATGCTAAGTGACAATTACATTAAATAGTACAGGTCAGTTGTGTCTTAACGATGAAATACTTTATATTATTGACGTCTGCTAAGAAACACTATCTTAACTCATTAATCAGAAAAGTTAATACTTTTTTTTCCATTTCCCTTTAGCAAATGTCCAATATTCCCTTTGTTCGGATAATGAGTGAACATGAGCGATACACGCCACTAGAAACCACAAAAGAATGAAAAAGAGAAAACGTTGGATAAGAACTGCATTGTAAAATAAAATAGAAAGTAGCTAGCACCCAGGCTGGATTGTTAGCATGAACAATGCGCACGCAAAGCTTTAAACTCCGGAAAGGTCGCTGACCGCCGGACCCACCCCCCTCACAGGAAGAAAACATGATGACAACCATACCTCATTCGGTCCCCTCAGCTTCTATAATGACTCGCACGACAAAATAACTAAATATCACAGGGCGGTGTTATCCCGCTTCTTCTGTAGTTGGGCTTTATTTCAAAAGCATATCACGGAAACTTGCGCGGCTGGAGCTTCGTTAGAAGATAACAAACGGCTCATTTCCCCCCAGCACGTTCGCCATTTTGGTTTCCCGCTGGTGCACGGATGCATTGTGGGAAGCGTTTAAACGCCCACTGCTCTTCGCTGGAGGGTCCGCTAACACGCTAACTTTTTTTTATTTCAAACATTTGAAAATGTAGGCATGGCATTTATAAAACAGGGCATAACCGCGCCCCCTAGCAATGGGTGCTTTTTGGGAGTCGGACGGTGCTTTTTGTTGTTGTTTTTGTTATCGATATTCATTTTGGTGTGGATTCGAGTAAAAACTAACCTTATATTCAGATTGACCTCAAATTGATTTGAAAAACAACCTTTATTTTTTACATTAAGATAAGCTACTCATAACTTTCAGCAAGGTAGTGTTTGATAAACGTATGCCAATAATGGACACTTAGCAAAACTCATATGGTGTTGACGGTCCATATTTCTTTGGTTATGACCGGAAGTTCTGAATGCTTTGATTGTGAAATACGTACCGGAAGTTACTCGTTTCCTCACGTTTGCTTGCTTTACCTGGTGTTACCGTTTTATTATCTTGTTACGTTGAGCTGCAGCCGCAATGACTCGCTGATGTCAGCGCGTGGGGGAATTCACGGCAAGGCATACTTCTTCAATCTGGTTGACAATCGGAAAAACGGAAAGTGAAAACGTTTATCTGCAGACGATCAGGTTGCGCCTGCGCCGTTGCGTCCCACCAAGGCCAGCTTGATGTATGTTGCTTTGCTTGGAAAAGCAGCAGCTCCTGTAAAGAGCAGAGTCTCGGGCAAAGTGGATCAGACCAATTCACAAGGACAAGACGACCCGACAGTCCAAAGGCCGTGGTGCACAGTGGGGCCCGACACCGGTAAAATGCGCCCATTTCTGCCCGTTCTGTGAACGAACACTAGTCGTTTTTAAGTGGAAGAAGCTCCTCGCGATGTTTCGGATGATCTCCCACAGCCAGGGCCACGTATTGAGATGATCTATTTTTTGCGATGGCGAAGAGTCTGTTTTCACGGGCCTGGGTGAAAAAGTCTTTCTACTTCCAGGTAAAACCACTGCTCAATAATTTTTGGTGGGAATGTCTTGTGCCTGTGCGTAAACTGGTCGTCGTGGTGACACATCAGGCTGACAGCTGGCAGCACGTTCAGGGCGGTTCTGATGGATGCCGTGGGCTTATTACCACATTACCTGAGGAATGTGGCTGCTGATGAAAGATTAAGCTGTTGGTCATTTTGCTGATCCAGAGCAGAGCTCCGGCCGAGAATGTGGATAATAATAATTTCAAGTTTTTCTCTCCTTTCAGATGTGACTGAAAAGCTGCTAAGAATTCCGAGCTCACTGTTCTTTCACGACCTCTGATAGTGGCAGAGAAGCAGTAATTCTTTTGGTGGGATTATTCGGTTGAACTGTCTTATGTACAGGTGGCTTATTGCTAGTAACAACTCCCAGAACTGATGAGCTTACAAAAGAGGATCAGAATAGAGGTTTGCTTTTGCTTTGAATAAACACTTTTTATGCGGCCTCCTGCGCTGGTTATTTCACCCAAATCAGCTGCAATCAGGCAACATTTGAACCTATAACTGGAACACTGTGTGCCCTAGGTTGTTTTTTTCAGTCCTGGCGCCATCTTTATACATAGAAAAAGCAAGCAAACTACATTTTTTGTGTTTATCTAGTTGTGTAGTTATTTTGTTTAGCTTTTGTGCCTGTCTTGGTGAGTTTATTCATTGAGAGAGACCGTTTTGGATACATGTGTGTGCATTTTGTTGAGCTTAGCACTGAGCTTACTTTAACAAAGCGCACTAAAGTGACATTCAATCTCTAAAACCCCATTTAAAGGAGTTTTAAACGTTATATTACGTGAGGTTCTGTTGGGCCTCTTCAACACCAACACCCTGTTTTCGCGACTTCACCCTGGTGAGATAGTTTTTCATTGTGCGATGGCATCAACCACCTACTGTGCAGTGGTCTGCCGACACCTCGACCTCAGACAGGAAACGCTTGCTCCTGACGAGTTCCAGAAAGGACGTAGAAGAGAGAAAGACGCTGGCCAAACTATCATGGTCGTGGGCAATACCTCCCAATCCCCAGGTGACACGCTGAGGACAGCTGATCGTTATCCGTATCTTGCATCAGCTGCCAAACTGTAGATTAATTATTTACAGTTTTACTGTGCACTTTACAGACATTCACTACAGTGCATTTGTATGTCACACCAATGTATTATGTTTTGTATATAAGACGCAGCATTCAACAGCGTTTCGGACACCTCGTCCCCTGTGTGAGAACGAATCAGTTCAACCCATGTGATCTTGGTAAATAAAAACAACTCGCTCGGTTTCAAGGAAAGGAGACTGTGTAAAAGGATAAAGCTCATTGTTGCTCCGGTTTCAGCCTCTCCGAGGCTGCGTCATGTGTTTGCACGGACCCGCTGAGACGCAGCGCCACACAGGCGAGGTGCACAAGCCTTTTCTCATCACAAATGTTTGGGTTTTCATGCAACTAGATTTTGATATATTCATACACAGCAGAACGCGTGCGTTCGGACGGTGTGGGGTGTCCTTGATTTTTACTCCCCTGATAACTCTGTTCCCTCCCTGGAGGACCGTTGTCCGCTTGTCTCTCTCAGAGCAGAGTTAAAGAAACCGACGCAGTGGGGCCAGAGAGGCTGCAGCGCGGATGCCTTCTGCTCTGCGGCCGTTTTGACAATTCTGTGGAATTGTTGCCAGGAATCTTCTGGTTTGCAGTCCGGAAGTGAAAGTGATTTTGAGTGAACACCTTTTTGTGAAACTGTTTCTGAATTGAGAGGAACAGCACTCTGCCAAAGCATACACATCATAAGCCGTTGCTGCCATGTGATCTGAGTGAGAATTAAAACCCTCTATTCTGTTGCAGTTGTAGTCCGTGAAATAAAAACTCACTGCGGTTGTTTTCTTGTAAAAGAGGCCCAACTGTGGCTGCTCCACCGTGTCGATGACTGCATAAGAAAGATCAAATCAAATATCAATCTATGTAATATAATATTGATTCTCATTGCTGTAGATGTTCTGTAATCTTTTTTATTTCACCAATGAAGCCTTTCCTTAGGAGTAAATAATTATGTGTTGAAATTGTCTGTGAACAATAAGTCACAGGCTGAATGCACTTGAACAATGTCACGGAAACAGCAGCAGCTGTGTCCAAACAAACCCTGTGGGACATGTGATGTGTGCATCCTGTGACACAGCCAGTTAGATTAGGTCCAGCCAGTTAGGTCCAGTGTCACATGCACACAGCATGTGACACTGGACCTGCTCCATCCGCAGCTCCACGTTACCTATTTGCCGCTTAATGAGCTATTGTCACGAGACGCTCCCGTGCTGTCACCATGGCAACATTATGTGATCAGGTGGGATTAGGGAATACACGACAGGCTTGAATCTCTGTGTCCACATCATTTGTTTGTCCAAGCTGAGCACCAACTTCAACATTTGAACAATTGCGTAAGGATGAATTTGGATGTATCCGTTACTAACGCTTAAGCCAGGCGTGTTTTCAGAGTTTCTTATTCCTGCCCTCCGTAGGCTCGGGTCTCCTTCGTACGGGTGAAGTACCTGTTCCTCACATGGCTGACTGTGCTGGTTGGGAGCTGGGTGCTCTACGTGCAGTACTCTGCCTACACAGAGCTGTGCCGAGGACACGAGTGCAAGAACGCCATTGTGAGTAATCACGTTGTTTGTTTTGACCGTGTTGTAATTGTATGCGATCATGGCTGCGTGAGGAACACCCAGCTTCAGTAATTAAAACAAGTACGCCAAGAGATAAAAAACGGTTTCTGTGTGGCAAATAAAGTGTGTTGCAAATACTTCTGGTGCTGTTAATGGATGAGTGTAACTATAAAGACGCTCTACATTTTCTGTCTTTTTTCAAGTGTGATAACTACAGGAAGGGAATTATCGATGGGTCAGCCTGCAGCAGTCTGTGTGACAAAGACACGCTCTACATGAGCCGCTGTCTGTCAACGCTGCCCAATAACCAAGTAGGGAAAACCACATTTGACTTTGGGTAAAAGTTGAGATTCTATCAGCGGCCGTTTTGATTTCGTTTTGATTTTGAGTCGTTTGTTTGGCATTCTGTACGCAAGGTGTACACGGGAAGCTGGGGAGACAACGATGGGACCATCCGCTGTAAATTGGGGGAGGTGACGCACTACGAGCTGGGCGAGGAGCCGGAGCCGCGGAGAGAAGCCCCCGTGTTCGACAAGCCCACCAGAGGCACATCAGTGGAGAAGTTCAGAGAGATGGTCTTAAATCACCTCAAGGTAAAGGAGTTTGAACATTCGAGCCTACGGGCACGATGGATTTAAAGCCTGGAAATGGCCCCTTTTAAGTCTCTGTCCTGCTTTTTCCATCAGTCCAAGCTGGGAGAGCAGGCCAATCTCGCCGGGCTCGTCGGCCAGATCCTCTCCGTCGCCGATGGCAACAAAGACGGACGAGTGTCGCTGCCGGAAGCTCGTTCCACGTGGGCCCTCCTGCAGATGGATGAGGTACAACGACAAGCCGCTTGCACCCGTTGCATGAACTGGGTCGCCGTCCTTGTTCGAGACGCTCCGGTGTGACATGGCAACAAGCCAACATGAAATCGCTCGAGCTGTTTGGGGAGATAACGTCGTGTCTTTTTGCTTTTTCGAGGTGCTGCTGGGTCTGCTGCTCCAGGACCGTGGACACACCCCTCGCCTCCTTGGCTACTGCGGGGACCTGTACATGACGGAGCGCGTCCCCTACGGGCCCCTGTACGGCCTGTCTCTGCCCTGGCCGCTGGCTGAGTGGGTGCCGAGCGGCGTGCAGCGCACCGCGGACCAGTGGTTCACCCCCTCGTGGCCCCGGAAGGCCAAGATCTCCATGGGCCTCCTGGAGCTGGTGGAGGACCTCTTCCACGGCACCTACGGCAGCTTCCTGATCTGCGACTTCGGCGCGGCGCACTTCGGCTACACCGACCGGCACGAGCTCCGCCTGACGAACGCCCGCGCGGTGGTCCCCGAGCACGCGTTCAGACGCACCATGCGGGCGCTGAGGTGCGAGGCCGACGGCGACTGCGTGTACGGGGTCGACTGTCAGACGTCCTGCGACGCGGCGGAGAAACGGTGCAGGGAGGAGCCGCTGCGGCCAAACTTGGCGAAGGCGTGCGGCGCGCTGAAGGACTACCTCCTGCGCGGGGCGCCGTCGGGCCTGAGGGAGGAGCTGGAGAGGCAGCTCTACGCCTGCATGGCTCTGAAGGGAAACGCCGGACAGATGAACATGGAGCACTCGCTCATTCTCAACAACTTGAAAGCTCTGCTGTGGCGACAGATCTCACACACTAAAGACTCGTGACGAGGCCTCCTACACACGGGGGCGGAGTAGTAGAGATGCTGGGATTAAGGAGCTGCAGCGTACTCTGTTTTTGGCACTTAGCGCTGGTGAATTCATTAGAGAAGTTTACTGCTGATGACGGACTTGTGAAACTGAACTGAGAAACCACGTTGCTGTATTTTCACAAATCATTCAGATGCGTTTGAGATTTAGTTGCTCAAAACTGAAAGTAGGTGCAGGGCACTATTTTAAGACGGGCTCCTTGATATGATCGTAGTTGATTCTGCAGTTGGAGTGGTACTTGTTGCTGTCTGTTGCACTCAGTCCAAAACCCATTGGTGCCTACTGAGGGTAAACGTCCTACAGAACAAGCCACACAATTTCTGCTTTCGGGTCCTGTAGTTTTTAGAAAAGGTTACTCAAACAGGAGTGGATGGTACAAATCCTTTTTTGCTGCATATTAATGCACATTTGGTAAACTAATATACACTAAACAAGTGTACATGGAAATGTTCCCTTTGTCACTCATATGCTTATTGGTGGTGGTATTTGGCTGTATTCCACAAGCTTGTGTCTTAATGTAGTTGTACGGTAAACAATATAAATTGACTTAATTTGGTTTATGAATGTTATCCTGTATTTGATGTGCTGTATCACATTCTTTGGATTGTCTCAGTGCCATAGAGATCCAGCTGAAATCACTTACGATTGTCCACCACAGTGAACACAAGAGTTTCTCAACTCCTGTGGTCGTACTTGAATGCTGTACATTTTACATGTCATTGTCGAGTTGACAACCTGAACTGGATTGATTGACTGCGATGTACAAAACGAGTTACCTATTGAAGACCAGCATGATTTTGCACAATTAAACTTCACCAACTACTCCAATTCTTTGATATACAATATACCACACCGGGAGCATTGAAGTATAACAGGGTTAGAAATAGTGCGACACACAACTTCCAAAAACTATTGAGACAAAAAGATTGAGTTTGGAATAAATTTATTTGTCTGTGGTGAGTGTTGTTGCAGCAGAGCGCCTAACCGTCCCCTGCCTCTTGTTCTTGTGCTCTTAAGAAGCTGGCTTTTTTCTGGGCGACGCGGTCCTTCCTTTGTGCCAGAGATAACTTGGCGCGATTCCACCTGGCCGGAAAGAGACACAACCGCAGCTCCATTAACATTCAGCACACCAGAGGGAAGGATCGGCTCAGCCCTGGGAGTTTCCCCAGTAAAGATTAAATACTGAAGTCTTTAAAAAGTATAATTTGAAGCAGGTATTTTACGAGTTATCTTTACAATTCTCCAAAAGAAAATTCCCATCTTATATTGACTCAAGTTGCATCACCAACTAAAAAGAAAAATAGGCATTTAAGGAAACAACCCACCTCTTCTTCTTGATGTCTTTTGTGGGTTTCTTTACGTGGGCTGGGTTTGCTCTGATGGCCGAGTGTGCTTTTTTGTACATTTCCTCAACCTGACAAAAAAAAAAAAAAACATAAGTTAAATCGGCAAGTGCAGGGCGTTACATCACACCTAAACAATGGTTCTCGCTTCTCTCAGCCCCGTCTTGAAAGGACAGTAGACATCAGCTAATGCAAATGAAGGACCAACTACATTTTGCTCAGCAGGCTTTGTATCATCATCAAGAAGCAGAGAACCAGCAGTCAAATATTTGATGAACACATGCGGTTACAAGTACTGTGTACAAACACATCCGCAGTGGAGCGGTGAAACGCCCGGGTTCTGAGAAGTAATAACCACTTCAACAGGTTTGAAGGTTAAAAGAATCCAACTACATGGCTCGTGTTCAACATTTAGTTACCGAAATTCATGACTGCACTCTAGTGGTCAAAGTATGCAACAATTGTGCACCTAAAAACAAACTTTTATAACGTCTACTGCAATGCATTACTAATTTGTAAAACTACACATTATTTGGTATATATGGGCAATAAAATAACATGGGTGAAACAGGCATTTAACAGGACTTTAAGAAGGTTTAAAATCCTTTATACATTTCTTTACTACTTCAAGGAGTGGTGATGTGCATCAAATTGAAATTTACTGTTAAAGTTGGTTCTATGTTTGTGCAGGAGGGGCCTTCATCTTACTGCGTCTGGCGTGACTCCGTTCTTGATGAAGCGGGAGAACTGTTTCTTGTAGGCGTCCTCGTCCTCCTCCATCAGGTACGACATGTAGTCGGCCACGTTCATACCCATGATGTGTTTCCGATGCACATCCGCACTGAAGTCTTTGCTCTCTGTGTCGTAGCCGGGGAATCGTTTAAGACTAGATAAAAAAGAAAGGAAAAACCTGACAACAGAGCTCATTACACACAACCATTTCCTTGAATGACTTTCTACTGTAATGCAACAAACAATAAAATGGCCGACGCTTGATTTGGTTCGCGATGCTTCCCTCAGCCCCGTCTTGAAAGGACAGTAGACATCAGCTAATGCAAATGAAGGACCAACTACATTTTGCTCAGCAAACTTTTTATCATCATTGAGAAGCAAGGAGAACCAGCCATAACCAAAAACTGGACCAGTCGGAAGGAATATCGGCTTTATGCAAGAAAAAAAGAGAAAAGGTACAATATCAGCCAAAAGAAAATGGCGGTATTCGTACCTGTGGGGAATTGCCAGTCCTCCGTCTACTGCCCCCTTCAGCGCTCCGAACACCTTGTTGCCTGTGGTGGTTCTGGTGAGGCCCGCATCCAGGTAACAGGTGAAGGCACTCGGCTGTCCGTCAATGCTCTCCACGTTGAACTCATCTCCCAGTCACCTCCACCTGGCCCTCGTACACCTGGTCCATGCCGAACTTGTGCAGCAGCTTGAGAAAAGGTAGGTGCAAGAGAGGTGAGAAATTACACAAAAAATCTGGCTGTAGAAAATCCTCCTGCGAGCACAAATGTCACTATTCTACATCCACGTGCAGACACTTGTTTCGGTTCGCTTCTCTCAGCCCCGTCTTGAAAGGACAGTAGACATCAGCTAATGCAAATGAAGGACCAACTACATTTTGCTCAGCAAACTTTTTATCATCACCAAGAAGCAGAGAACCAGGAACAAACTGGACCAGTTTTGACAACTGGTCAAGAACCAACAACTAACTGACTCATGCAACAGACACTTTATTCTGTATTCAAGTGCTGAGATCAGCAGCTATCCGTGTGTGTGTGTGTGTGTGTGTGTGTGCACGCTTACCCTGCGGGCCAGCAGCAGTCCGGTGCAGTAGGCCGCAGCGTAGTTGGTGAGGCCTACTGCGATGCCATAATTGGGGAGCTCGTGAGAGTAGGCAGCACACACGATTTGGTCTCCTTCGATCTTTGCATAGGCAATCTGGAGAGCAACAGACAACAAAAACCGGGTTATTTGGGTGGCATTTTACAATGAGACAGAGGCGATTGACCCGCAGTCACTGACCTGGCAGCAGATGTCCCGGTTGGACAGCCGGACGATCATGCGGTACTTTGGCGTGTTGTACTTGTTTTTGTCCTGCACGACCAGGCGCTTTCGGGCGAAGAAGTCGGTTTTTCCCTCTATGGAAGAGACAAGTCATTGATCAAAGTCCAAGCCGCGCGGTGCACGATCGCAAGCGGCCAATGTCGAGACAATATTCACTCACCTCGTCTCCTCCTGAATTTGACTTGGTACCTCCTGAAGTAGGCCTTGTTTTTCACCACTTTGACGAAACCCTGAGAGGACAAGTAGAGTCAAGCCGTTAGCACGCAAACTATAACCGCACGAAAAGGAGTGTCAAGCGAACGTAATTAACGTCCAGGGTTTTAAGCGTCACGTGTAACTCTTGATTTTGCAGCTGCGGTTTCGTCCGCCATGGAGGCGCCACGCTGGAGCACAGCGGCTCACCGGCGCAGGACGAAAGAACAGCCGCGAACATCCACGAACATCTGACCCCTAAACGCAGTCCAAACTAGTTTCCCGCCATCAAAAACACGTCTACACATCAAGACCGCCTGCACGAGACGTTTATTTTAAATTATAACTCACCATATTTGAGCAGATTTTCACTCCTCTTCCTCTTCCTCAGACGCGTCTCTGTACAGCGGAAGTGCTGCAGCGGTGGCGTGTGTGCGGCAGAAGGCCCTGTGAGCAGAGTGCGCCTCCTGCCGCCCCGGAGGGCCGCATTGCCGCAAGCAACAGCGCCCCCTGGCGCCCCGGAGTATCACGTGCAGGGGCCAACAGGGGGCATCAGCGACACACGCGCACAAAAAATAACTATTCTAAATAACGAAACACTTTTGTTGGTCTTCAATGATCTACGTTGAGCCTATTTCTGTACTAAGTCCTTCCACTTAATAATGATAGCAGGAGAAATAAAATGACAAACTGCATGTTTTATACAAGAAATGCTGCGGAAATCATTGTACAGAATGGTTACATGTTCACAGACCACTGAGCCGATGATGTGTCATCCTTCCATGTTGTGAAATACAGCTATTCAAAAAAAACAGTGATGATTTTGACCGGAAAGGCTTAAATGAGGAAATCGCTGAGGCTTGGGGTTGATTTTAAATCCCAAAAGATACGCAATATGCGACTTTTGAATCAGATAATCTGAGGCTGTCTGAGTTAAACAGAAAGTACCTTGCTTGACATTGTAACTTAGCTTAAATGAACTTCACCATCAATTTGTCCTGTATGTAAAATGTACAAATAAATAGTCCTACACAGTTTGTGAAACCATCCGCTAGGTTTGAGAAAAATGACTCAAGGCCCTTTGACCTCTGCTGGTATGGTAACGCGCACCTGGGTGTTAGCGCTTGATTTAGTATCAGCACTTAAATAAATATTTATCTCTTACTTAGTCCTGATGTTCGCTGAAGTAAAGGGCTGCACAGTTTCTGTCACAAAAACAGATTTGATTATAAGAATTGGAGGTAAGCCTTCTATAAGCCTCATTGTTGTTAAATTGCAAAACCCTGCTAGTATGGAAATAAATATTCATTGATCATGTTTGTTCAAGTAGGGATTTCAGTTTTAAATATTAGATACGACCACTACGTTTCTTATCTATTATTTCAACATCCATTCAGCATACTTCTACATATATTAGCATGAACGGTTGTGATACTGCATAGCAGTATGACTGATACACTGACGGCACATCTCCACTGAGCTGGTATTCATCCAAATTTAGTAAGAGCGACATGACTGATAATAAGTGTAAAAGCAATGTGTTTTGCACTGTAGATTCACCTATTTCCAAACACAAAACTGGGTTTGCTGCTGATCTGCCTGTTGAACTTAAAGTTGTTGGAATACATATTTGGACACATTTGGGCGGAGGCTTACAGTTCCCAATTTCAATAATAATAACTGTCTGCTTCCCATTAACCTACAGCCATAGTGGTATCCATTCAACTCTCATGAAGAAAGCAAGTTTGTGTATTTCCCAAAAATACATTTTGAGTAGCATCAATATTATTCACTAAAAATGGTTCTTGACGGCCTTATTTTAAAGGTTTATTTGTGTGGGACCAATGGCGCATTAGGCGACATTTCATTGACCCATTACAATTCTCTGACTTTGGTCAAATAAAGATCAACTGTCCACATCGCACGTTGTTTTTTTTTTTTTTTTCAAACCCCTAAACAGTGCCTACGAAACGACGAACGTACGTGAGTCCGCTCGCTCTATCGAGAACCGCTGAAAAAAAAAGGAACTATGATCTTCTGCTTTTCTGTTCGAGCAGCGACAGATAATATCCAACACTGTCATTCTCGGTGCAGATGTTCTCGGTATTAGATAAGAAGCGCCCAAGTCACTCTTGTGGACAGCTTTTTTGTAGCCTCTTCACGCTCGGTTTCTGCAGAACTGATTTCACAATCAAGAGAAGAAACTGCCCAGTCATTCGTTTGCAGCAGCGACCGGCGGTCCATAATTGAGATTCACACTTAGAGCCGAGGGCGGGGTGGGCGTACATTAGTGTAAAACTGCTCGGGCATCTCAATTTTAGGTGCAGTTTCTCAACCGTAACTACAATATCCTGCTGTCTGTTGCTTATAATTAAGGAATAACAACAAAGGAAAGTGGACGTTTCGGTGGACTAACAAACGCCTTAAAAGAAGTCACACGTCAACGTGTTAACTGGCACACAACTGATAAGAAGACTGCGCTTGACAGTTGACAAGCGACACACTGTTGTATTTCCTGTCACTTTCTCGCAGCTGATTGCACATATTTTCACGTGCTTGTTGAGACATTGTAAAGATCAGCCACCATCTAGTCGTAAGTCCAAAACAGTACAGTCAAACAAGGGTGATTACATCTCAAGGCCCAATGGTTTTCAGCATTAGAATGATTATTATAGACAACACAGTGAAAGTTCTTCGTACTGGATCACAAACGGCGGCACAGCACTGTATACTCAGCAAAAAAACAAATCACTTCTGCAGAAAGATAAAATGAGTTCTGCTAACTTAACGGTTGGTAAAATATCAGAGGAACAGCAGAGATGGTGTGACACGTACTCTGTGAAAAGGCCCAAACTTTTTTCTCCATTTACCACAGTGATAAGTGTTCTTACACAACATGCAAAAAATTTAAAAGAGCAGAGTTTTCTGTGTAAAAATATATCGAAGACACAGAAAACAGATTTGAGAAAATCAGCTAAAATAAACTGACACTTAAAAAAAAATACATCTAGACACCACATTATTTAATAGCCAATTTATCAGGTTCATGTATCTAGCTGAAACTAACAGGTTATCAAAACACCCAACAAGGCACAACAACACATAATACACACACACACACACACACACACACAAACAGGCCGTTGAACTGTGACCTTTCAAACGGCCCCTTCACCCCGCAACACAGAGACACACAATGACCAGGAAGCACCGAGCAGGTTTCTTCACATCCACACACCAACGTCCCCCGATGAGATTCTCGGTATTTGAGAGGGAAATTTACAACCAGAAACGGGCCTGTTACAAACAAGGGGAGCTGCTGATCACAGTGATGGATGACGCATGTGATTTGTGGAGTGTTTACAGCATAAATCTAAGCATCTGTTTAGTGCAACGTGAGAGTTTCTTTTCAGTGGTTCTTACGAGTTTTCCTTCCCACCTTCAACGTGTTTTTTCTCCTTATATCGTAACCATGCTGACCTCTCGTAAATGTTTAAGGACATCTACGGTCATAAAGAAATAATCAGTTAAGTCTGCATAATAATCTTAACTTGAATCTAATAAAAGTAACACAAGTAATCACCCCCAGCGGGGCGAAAACGATCCGAAGAGAGAGAGCAAGTGAGAAAAACAAGACGTTTGTGGAACTCCTGTGTGAAAGAAGAACTGTCTCGCGGTCAGCAGCGTCCAGTAAATCATTGGTTGTGTTCACACTCTGTGCCTATCTGGCGCCTGCAGTTGTGGTCAGCAGAGAGCTCAGGAGGTTCGGACCGGGGAGGCACGCAGTTGAACACGAGGAAAGGAGTAACGTCAGATTGTAGCTGGAGGAAAAGGGATGGAGATAGTTGAAAAGAGAGAGAGAGGAGGGGGAGGGGGGGTTGTTGCACTGTGGTTAGCGTTCTGGAGCCAAAGGAACCTGTGAGGGGATGAGATAGCATGATGTGGTTTTCATTGAGATGCCTGAGTGGAGGTGCAGAGGTGAACGCTGGGGCTGAGAGCCTGAGACTAAACAAGCAAAACCAGCAAAAGTCAGTTTAGCCACAATAAACCATCATGTCATGTACCCAAGACATGCAGCACAGTCAAATGTACTTTTTCTCTCTTTGTACGATATGAAAGATAACTGATTCCAATTATTCTGAGAAGTCCTAATTCGTAGTTTAAAACTGCAAAAAAGTTCACAGAATGTCTTTTTTTGTATATTTTGACCTATGACAACTGAATCGGTTTTAGTTCCACTTCTCAACAGTCTGACTCAGAGAGTATTTTAGTTTAAAGGGACAAAATAACACTATATATGTCTACAAATTCATACGTTCAAATTCATGCGAGTTCAAACACACACTCCTGGGGGTTTTGCTGCTGCCTGGTCCAGGACCAGCGGCTCACGCTTGAGTAAGCAAACTTCAGCGAGACATTGTTTTCTAACAGCGGCACAGGCAAAGAAAAAGATCGAGTCAGTGAACTGGTTTTCCTTGCGCTATACGGTCTGCATCCTTCTGCCCTGACTGTCACACACACACACACGGCCTCGGCAGCAGCTATTCAGCAGTCCGCCTTAAAACCGGATTGCATTGGGTCAAAATCAAGGCAACACTTTGACAGGCTAATTTTGTGCATTATATATGCACCTCTCGTCAACATTCACATGCATGTGATATGAAAGCTGCAGCCTCGGATGTATTTGAAACTGCGAGGAGTCGTCTCAGTCTGTCATCGCGAGGGCCAAAGGTTGAACCTGAGAAAATAACCGCACGGCTCTGCAGCACAAGTCCTTATTTAACCTTTGACGAGAAAAGAAAAGCAAAAATACAAGAAACCCCCCCCCCCCAAACCCCCATCCTCCCTCCTCTGCTGCCCTGGCTGTGATCACTGCGATTGGGCTTCTATTTCAATCACATACTTTCTATAAACCTAGAAGAGTGAGAATCAAGGCCTTTGAGGGAGGAGGTGATTGGGCGATGGGGGTTACACAGAGGCTGCGGCAAAAGCGTCTGCTCAACTCTGCATTTGGTTTCCTGTTCTGACTCAGTGTGTTGGTGTCTGAGTTTAAACATACTGACTCTGTGTCTCTCTCACTTTTTTGATCAAAAAGCTGCCAGTGGCAATTACAAACAGGGCTTCATTATAACATACCAATTCACAGCACTCCTTTAAATATCTGGTTGAATGTGGTTGAGGCTATAAAGCTGTTGGTTATTTATCTATGCACCTAATGATCTGCTGCAGAAACTGTGAACGAAAAAATAAGCGTGTCTTTTCTGTCTGGTGTGAATTAATTGTTGTCTGCTCATTTGTAGGTGGGAATTCAATATTACAGCACGTTTTCCGTTTTTGACCATCATCTCTAAAAATAGATGGCTTGTTGCGAAGAATCTGCTCAACTGGATCGTTGAACAATGCAAATAGCCAGAGATGTACAGTTATGAATCAGTGTTTTTGTTTGACTCTCTGACAAACATCAAAATGATTCGCTATAGAGGAGGAAGGGGAGTGTGAATACGTGCGTCTTAATGCGGCCCAGGGGGTTTTGTGGTGCGTCTCTGCAGTTTGCGACGGGTATTTTAACATTCAGACTAAACTTGCTGGACCGCGCGCGCGCGCGTGTGTGTGTGTGTGTGTGTGTGTGTGTGTGTGTGTGTGTGTGTGTGTGTGTGTGTGTTTGTGTCTTCGCAGCAGGGATCCATCGCCTTCCTGCAGTGTCAGGGCTGCGTGAGTATGTGACATGTGTTTCAGCTTCGTGCCTCGGCTATCTGCTTTGCTTACAGGTCACCAACTTGTTGCAGCTGCATCAAACAAACTCTGTTCCCACATCAGAGGGAAAAAAAATCGATACCTCTTTGCTTTGGTCCGACCTTGAATTGAGCCCGAATCGTCGCTATGATTTCAGTCTGACGGATTGAAAACTCTGGTTTCGATTTATAGTATTTTCACTGTTCCTGTTGGCACGTATATGTCTCCAGCATGTATTTCAGGCAGCCTAATTGGGACTGCGTATTGGCCGCAGGGGGTTTTAATGATGTGAAACAATATGACTGGAGTCTGGTAAACTGAAGTAGTGTAACTGTAAGCGGATATTCTGCTCCCCACCGGCAGGCTGTTGTGCAGAGCGGCCGTGCGCGTCTCATTAACAGGATCACGTTACAACGAGTCAAACAAATAGGTCATTATCCATCACAGCCTGCTCTGCCTGCGTGGACCCAAACACACGTTTTTATTTCTGATCGCATTCAAATGATCGTTACTGGTTTAATCATCCAGCTGAGACCTAAAATGATCAGTTTTCATAATATGTCAAATTAATTTTGAGATTAATAAAAATATTGCAACAGACGCAACAAACGCACGATATCATTGTCAGATTGTATATCTTTATTTCTTCTCATGCTTAAGTGTAGATGTATCAAAACAGCAGTCTCCGTTATTTCATTATCATAATACATTGAGAAAATACAATTATATTCTAAACCAGAGTTAACCCTCTTTGTGACAGCTACGCGATTCAGCCTCCAGCAGTAACTACGCCATTAAAGACACACAATCCTCTTCCATCCTATATACTGTGATCCTTTGGGGGTCGTAGGAGGGAGGGGGCCGGGCGGGGGTTGTAGCCCCGCTACCGCTGACACCTGGTAAACGATACGGCCTCTCTGCACATGCGTAATGGCTTGCCAAAAATCCCAACACCGTCTCTACTGTCAACCGACAGAGTTTCAATCTGTCCGGAGATAAAGTCAGAGCGGCGTGGAGCCCAGACGAGTGAGTTGGAGGATTTTAGACCAAAGCACAACCAAAATACTTGGAAAACATGCCGAGGTCTTTCCTGGTGAAGAGTAAAAGGGCCCACAGCTACCACCAGCCCCGGTACTTGGACGAAGACTTCAGCAGACTGGACACTATTCTGGCTAACGTGTGCGCAGGTAGGTTTTCTTCTGCGTAATTACGCACGACAATTGTTGGATAACTCAAGACGTTAATCCTATCGTATCCGACCAAATTAGTTCCTCATCCAAATTGGAATATTTGCCCCTTAGTTGCTGTCAGTAGGTTTCTGATCTCTGTTTTGATGCCGTTAGAGACGGAATCTCAGGCGGAGTTTGAGTCCAACTCGGAGTCTCAGGAGGATGGGAGCGCCGGAACTGACAGAACGACCGGCGGGTCCAGGCTGCTGTCCCGGGGCTCGCTCTCCTCCAGCCCCCCGCTGAGCTGCACCGGCAGTGAGCGTCACCGATCCTCCGACTGTGATTTCTGGCGTCCCCCGTCTCCATCCTCCTCACCAGGTCGGTTGTCTTTTAGATTTCATGTTTTCATAAGTGCCAGTGGAGTATCATACGATTCAGCAATTTTGGGTATTTGAATTGTGAGGGTATTACTATTAGACAAGTTTATATATATTTGGTTGTCAACAGTTGCCATCAGCTGAAAAATATGTTAAACGTTCTCAGTACTTTTACGAGCAATGTGTTTAAATTACACGAATAAAAACCCGGATGAAACACATCAATAGTCTACATTGGAAAGTCGAAATAACATCTGGATATAATGTTCATTGATGTGACTAATTGTTCATGGTTTGAGTTACTGATCTCATTGAGATACATTGTAATTGCGGCTTTTTGCCGTGTTGTCAAAAGTTGCCAATAAGTGTGTCGCTGGTCATTTACGGCAAATTCCACATCTTAAAATACGTTATGAGCTTCGTCAGATTGCAAATCAGAAAGAAAATCCCCTCACACTAAATCCGAATCCACTTCCAGATTCAGATAAATCAACTCCCTCAGCGGACGACGGCCACCACTTCAACCTCCCCATCTTCCCTTACTCCTGGGCAGCGTACTCCGGCACTGCGCGGAGGCATCTCGTCCAGGGGCCATATTCCCGTCACCCGCAGGGCCACAGGGAGCCGCAACCGCCCGTCGGCATCTACGCCGCAGAGGACAGCGGCGCCGAGCCGCTTTACGCACAGCGGGGCCCGGTTGCCGGATCATACAAGGACTTTTCTTCAACGTCCCACCAAATCTGCAGGATGCGCGATGCGGACGAGCTGTATGTGGATGTAAAGCAGGAGTCCCGCGATGCGGAGATCAAGACAGAAAACGAGTTTATTTGCTCTAACGTCGAGTCAAGTGGATCCTATAAGTGCATCAAGTGTTGCAAGGTAAGTTTGCTAATATTTAGTGCGACAAACACGATACTTGTTTTCATTTTGTTTCAAATGACGGTGTTATGTTTAGCGAGCAGGAAACAACATTATGCCCCATTAAGCGCCAATTCACTGAAGACATAAACGTCTTATTATTATTTCCACATTGTGACATCAGGGCAAATGTCTGTCTATTTTCCAAAGGTATTCTCCACGCCTCACGGGTTGGAGGTTCACGTGCGGCGCTCTCACAGCGGGACGCGGCCGTTTGAGTGTGTGATTTGTGGGAAAACTTTCGGACACGCAGTGAGCCTGGAGCAGCACACAGCGGTTCACTCGCAGGTATCGCAATACTCATACGGCTCACAGTGTGGACTCAAACGATTTAAACACAGTTACTGTTCTGTCCTTCGATGTAAACGTGAGGTTTACCACACTGACATTTGAAATACGTTACAGGAAAGGAGCTTCAGCTGTAAAATCTGCAAAAAAAGCTTCAAGCGCTCATCCACGCTGTCCACGCACCTGCTCATCCATTCGGACACGCGCCCTTATCCGTGCCAGTACTGCGGGAAGAGGTTCCACCAAAAGTCAGACATGAAAAAACACACCTTCATCCACACAGGTCAGACACCGCGCGTAATGTCATCGATGTCAACCAAACAGAACGCGCGTAAAGTGTCTCGCCGTGCGTAATGCGTAAAACATGCTCCTGACGTATGTCAAACTGTTTACGGCTGCAGGTGAGAAGCCGCACAAGTGTCAGGTGTGCGGGAAGGCCTTCAGTCAGAGCTCCAACCTCATCACGCACAGCAGGAAACACACCGGCTTCAAGCCTTTCGGCTGCGACCTCTGCGGGAAAGGTTTCCAGAGGAAGGTGGACCTGAGGAGACACAAGGAGACGCAACACGGACTCAAATGAGCAGCCTTCGATGCTTTAGCAGGAAATCTTGTGTTATTGTATTGTGACTAATCATAGTCGTGTTTTATTTTATTGTATTGGTTGTTGCATTGGCCTAATCTTCCCCTGAATGTAGTGAATTATTTAGTTTGAAATTGTATGGTTGATTTAATCGAAATAAAAGTGTATTTATTGTGTTTTTATCTTTATATTTTTTATTGAAGCACAGCCTTTGTAAGCTTACATCAAGTTTATTAATAATAATAATTACCACTAAAAATGATCTAATGCTCGCTCTCGTTTTAATTTATTCAATATTGACATAGTATACACATTAACATTTTGAAGCGCCAGTTGTCTGTTTCTTTCAGAATTGACAGGCCATCGAATACTGTCTCTGTAATTATTTATTTCCTAAATATAGGACAACATTTATCATAATTTACGAATTGAAGTTTTAGGTTAAAAACGTTTTAATAACCATTCTTTGCCTCAGTCCACTGACTGTAAGTACGTTGTGAAAAACGAGAAGCTGCGTTAAGCCTTGCAGGCAATCAATCACGTCCCGTGACAAAGTTATACCTCCAATACCAAATAGGAAAACGTTTTGCTGCGTGCGCCACCTGGTCAAAACCAATATTTTCAGACACACACATTGTTAACATACCCATATAATAAATTACCTTATGGTGTCATAAACCGCCTTGTGAAGGAAGTCTGCTGAAATAGCGTCACTTCTATTACAGAAACTCCTCCAGCACCACAAGAACAGTGTGTCCACATGGCGTTTTCACTGGGTGTGATTTATTTGGCCTTGCAGAGGTTAAACATCCTGCTCCAAAACTTCAAGGATCTGATTTGCACACATCTCACCAGATTGTGTATTGTAAAGCATCGCTACACAATACAGACAGCAAAACATCTCGTAGACCAGCGATAATAAGTCAAAGGCTTTACTGAAGTATTGAAAATAATGTAAAAAATGTCACATATTATATATTATGTCATTAGATTATTATTTGGCATTCAAATTAAAAGTGCATGATTTTATTATTCATTACTTGATAAATTGAGAATTTGGTTAGTCAAAACAATCGAGACCAAGTTGTCACCAACCCAATGTTTGTTTTGTCAAACTAACAGTCCAAACAGGCATCATAACGAGTGAATTAAAAGGATTAAACGGTATAGCAGCAAATGCTCATGTTTGAGAATCTGGAACAATGAAAGTTTTCATTCATATTTGCATTTAAAAAGTTATAGAATAATTTGTTCTCGATCCAATGTACTTCGTTACACACCAACTAAGCAGACTGTCCTTCTGTACCTCAGATGAAGAGTCAACACATTTAAAAGGAAATAAGCTTCTGTTTCAAAAGTTATAACAAAACTTTTATTTGTGGAAAAAAACCAACATAATGGAATTACATTCAGTCAGTGATCTTGAATGGAAACTTGTTATTCACATACGTGTGTGTGTGTGTGTCAGTGTGTCAGTGTGTCAGGGCTTTGAACAGCTGGACTACGTTCAGAAGGTCCTGCTCCTGCAGACCGAGCTCCTCCATCAGTGTGTTCAAATACTTGGCTGACGTTGTCGTCTCCAAAGCTTCTCGTACCAGCGGAGACACCTCCGACAACCTGAAAACACAAAACACACACCTCGCCAATTTGAGTGTTAATATTCCCACGGAAAAAGCACATCAGCACAGATCAGCACCCCCACAAACACCCCCAAACTCTTCCACCTGATCTCTGTCACCTCCCTGACCCCGTCCCTCCCTCCCTCACCGCTCCTCTTCTACCTGTCCCGTCTACCTGCGTGGAGGTGCACTGCTGGTTAATCTCCGGTTCACCGGCGGGTTTAGTGTTGCAGAGGGTGGAGGGGGGAGCATCCATTATTCAGCCGGCCTGAACAATGGCAGCCAGACGAGCTCCACAGCTGCCACGCAGCAGATAGATAAGGCAGCACGACAAATTATTCATGGTGGAGAAATGGTAGGACGGAGACGCTTGAAGTTAAATGGGAACTAATGAAATCATGGAGTAGCAGTGGGACGCAGAGGGACTCAAATGCCGACGCAGATGATTAAACACGGATACAATATAACTCAGCTGAAGAGATGGGGCTTCCTTTGGGCCGTTTAGAATACAGGTTAAATTAATTAGTTGGATTGAAATCTTTTATACATTTCAAACCTTCAATGAGGTCAAAGCCTCTTTTTCTTCTCAGCTATTAGTCAAAAAACAATTCATCACCAGATTATTATAGAAATGTAGCAGTGTTTATAAAGGGTATGCATTCAACATCCATTTGTTTCTAACCAGTATTCCGTTCAACCCAAACTACCCAACTATTCACAGATTTTTAAACACAACATAATTCAGTTTGTCCACAAATCAAACGTGTATCTCACCATGTTATGTAATAATTTTCAGGAGAGCCTTTAAGTCACGAGGCTCCCTTGACTTAAGAGTTATAGATTTGTGTTCATTCCTGCCCTTCAAGCTGCACAACACGTACTGCATTCTTTTGTTAAGGTCCAGAAACCTCACAATGAAAATTATGGCATTGATGCAAACCAACCTTATGGCCACCGAGGGAGTCATAAATCAAAGTCCACCCGGCATCAGGTGAAAGTTTTCCCAGGCGGGGCAAATTCAAGTGCCTTTCTTGGATGTATGAACCATGTGTGTGTCCGTGTGTGTGTTTAACTTGGACAGGACTGCCTGTGTGCGCCTTCTATCCTGATCACGGATCTGGAGGGGGGGCAATCAGGAGGAGATAAGGCGAGAGGCGTCGGTGTGTACTTAGGCGGGGAGCAGCACGGAACTGTCCATGAACTGCCAGCAGCACGAACACACACACACACACACACACACCATATGGCATGGGATAAAGCAATGCCTCACCACGTTGCATATGGTCAAGAGCAGCATCAAGCTGTAAACTATAAAGTTAATCCAATTCACAGTTCTTTGTTATTTTCTTCTTTCAATGAAGAAAAGAAACCAAATTTGCAGCTTTGATTTAAGTCAAAAGCAAATTTGAGCACATTACTGAAGTCAGCTTTAGTTCCAATGTGTGAATTTGTTTTATTTTTTAAAAGTTAAAAGAACATATATATTGCATAGATATGAGTGGCGTTTATGTCAGTTTAGTTCATAACACTTTTGTTAAAGTCCAAATTTTGTACTGAAACACAAATCGATGCACACTCCCCGGCAGCGAGGAACAGCGTTACAGCAGTTTGCTGACTGGGTGCATTTCCTCGGAGACAATGGCCCCTGATTTCCTCGTCATATATTGCGTTATCTCTCCTCTACAACCAAAGAGCAGACTTTCCAGCTGTCACGCTGCGTCCCTCTTAAGACCGAAGGTACACATTCCCACACAGACACGAGCGCACAACAACTTACAGATGGAGAAGCAAGACTGCTAAGAGGGTCCACTCTGTAGCTCTGTGGATGATGTTGGTGTTAGTGAACCTGTGGATTAAGAATAGACAAAAAAAACACAACAGGTCAGTCCAAACTAAAAGATAATTAGTGGGAATGCTTCAACAGCATTCCAACTTATGTTATTCGATTTTATTTATTATTATTATTATTCCGTACGTTTTTTGGCTCTGCGTAACTTCTGCATACTTTCAGCTATTAAAACCATTCAACCCTTCAAATGTTCAGCTCTTTCAGCTAATGATGGGACTTTTTCAACTTTTTTTCTACTATTTATACTTTTTTAAATATTAAGCTTTTTAACACTTTTTTTTAACACTAAAGTCAATGAGAGCAAGCTTCAAATGCTTCAAATCCTCTTCTGCTGCAAAATGTATCTCCTCCTACATTTTTTAACCTACAGACATGGTTTAAACTTTAAACTGTTCACAACATATTCAGCTATTTGGGGTCTACTTTTAATTTGGATATCTATTATACTTTTTTCATAATCAATGATTATGTTTCACTAGTTTTTCAGTCCTTTTCTGAGTTTAACATGGGTGTGTGTGTGCACCTCTAGAGTGAGAATATGCAAATTTAGAGTGTGCGGCTGCGTGAGAATCGGGTAAAAAAAATATGGATCTTTTGCACTCACGACCACAATGTTACATTTAAAAGCTTCATTTTTGCACAGAATGATGCCGTGCTTGTGCTGGTCGGAATGATGTGGGAATGGAATCCCAGCGTTCTTTACTTTTTGCCTGAGGGGCTCGAGAGTGAGACAAAGTCTGTCTCAAGCCCCATTGACTGCAATACAAAACTGGTGAAGAACTTAACAGAAAAAGCCAGAGAGTACACGTTTTTGAAACTGCTTTAAAAGCCATATTATGAACCCTTGAGACATAAAAGTATATATGTATGCGTTCGGTAGAGTCTTGGGACTGTCACCGTGCAGTTATTTTTTTAATTCCCATAATAGTTTTGCTCTAGCGGCAATTTGTTTGAGGCGTGGATTCTGTGTAAATCTGTGTCCTTCTGATCAGCTCGTGCAGCTGCGGTCGTTGCCACGGCTACTCAGACACCTGCACTCTTACTCTCACAGTCACATGACAGCCCCTCCCCTCTCTACTCCTTCAATCACTCACTGTCTGTCTCTCTGCCTCGCTCTGTCTTTTTCTTTCTCCCATCCACATATTAATAACTTAGAATTTCTGCTGATTGTAATATGACAACTACTGCTTAGGGTACTACAAATACTACTATGACTAATAGTATTAGTAGTAGTACTAGTATTATCAGCTCTAGTACTAAAACTTGTAGTTTTTCTACTGCTATTGATACTATAACTACTTTTACTTCTGTATTTTTAGCCGTCTTTTGAAATTCGTATTTAGCTTCTGCTATGTATATTTTCAGCCGTGTATGTATTTTCAGCAATTCTTTGTACTTCACTTAAGCCTTTTCATCCATATATTGTCATCAAATCTATTGAAATGTATTTATTTCATTACTTTTCACATCTCATCTCAGCTAAATTGATGCTTTTTCGTTCTATGCAGTGTATCTTACTTTTTAATTAAATTCAAACTTATTAAACCGATTTCCACTTTTTCAACTACTCTCACTACTTCAAATTCTTCTTATAGCTTTAAGCTATTCAACCAGTTTAGCTTTAGCAATTCAGCATTCCCACGCATTTTCCACAGGAAATGCATTTTCTAGTGTCAAGTAATATTCATTTAAACACAGAATATATATGAAGGGCTCAAACGACAGGTGCCTAGAAATGTCAAGATTGTGATAAGTAAACTAGAGCAACAGAATGTGCACAAGTCCGGACCGACCACCACAAACACCGGCTGCAATAGTGCCGTGATGTATGCGTCGGTGACAGCGCTGTGTATATTCTTTGGTTTTCGGCCTCTTGTCAGCCGGGCCTCTGACAGCAGAAAAGAGAATTGCTGGAAGCTGGAGCCTGGAGGTGTAACTCACTACACAGTGATTTAATAGCACTTCTGTTGACAACATCCGAGCCGGCCAATAGGAACCCGGAGTACGTCTATGGCAGGAAATGCTCAGTTTTGGTACAAGTTTGAAAGATTTCTTGCACAAACCGCTATGCTGACTACTGGATAAAATGGTTAATCAAATATCCACGAGGTAACAAATGTCACATTAAAATGAAGTTGCTGCTTCAGATTCAGCGTCCTGGTATTGTGCACGCTGGGTCACTGTCACAGCGTATTTAATTAGCGGGGAGCCATTGCTGACATTGTTGTTGTTATTACCACTCTACCCGCTTTACCCGTTGTGCAAAAAAGCACAAGTATAGTTCAGTGATTATGGTTTTTCATTTCTAAATGTCATGAAGACACTGGTAAAAAGTACAGTGAAATGCAAAACTGATACTGATAATACATCAGCATTTATATGTCAGAAGAGCATACGGAAACAAATACCATTAAAATACCTCTGTAACCATGTAATATGTAGGTATTGAAACGAAAGCATGTAAACACAATATAGACAAAACTCCTGTTGTTCAGCTACGCTCATCCTGCTGTGAAAAAAAGTTCACAGAGGATTGATTTTTCATTTTTCGTGCCTTCCAGTAAGAGGCACCAGAGTTCTTCATCAAATCTACCCACAATGAAGTGGATTTCAAAGAGACAGTTACACGTAAGAATAAAAGTATGTGTAAGTTCTAGTTTCACTTACATCTCAATAAGTTCAAGTAGGCAAAATGTTGGAATTATTTTATCATTATAGCCATCTAAATTGAGAATATAGCCTACATATGAAATATATTATAGTGCAACAGGATCTCTGCAACTCTTGAGTAGAAGCAAGCATCTCGCATATTGGCAATTATAAAGTTCTCATGGATGTAACACAACGTCTCTACAAACATTTAGAAATCTAGCTGAAGTGAAGCAATACATTGGAATTCTGTTGCATGCAGAATATCGTCTCCAGTACTGTATATTTCAATGTGTTGATCTGACCCATGGAGCCCTGTCATCATATTTTGTGTGTTCCAATATCCATACTACAGACAGTGTGTGTGTGTGTGTGTGTGTGTGTGTGTGTGTAACCTTTTGCAGGCAGACCTGCAAAGAAGAGTATGTGTTTACTGCACTGACCTGAATGTCCTGACCAGCTTATTCAGGTCAGTGGAGAAGTCACTTATCTTGAGACCCAGAGGACCGACAATGTTTCTGAGACTGCAACGCAACACAGAGACAAGAGGATGGGAGACAAAAACAGACAAACACAACAGAAATGGGAGCTTTTCATCAGATCCAACCAACGCCAAATCAGTCAAATTTGTCTTTAACTTTGTTTACTACTAGTTGTCCCTTTTATGGCATATTAAGAACAGTCACATTTTGAGTGAAGGGAGGTGGAGAGTCTAACTACAGCTGTACAAAAACGTTTTTTAAAAGAGTGCTGGATTATTAACAAAAAAATGTGTGTTATTAGAAAGACGTAAATACTAAATTATATTATGAAACCAACATTAAGTCCTGTACCTGCACGAGACTTTCAGAGTGCATCACACATTTTAATAAAACACACTCAGTTAATGCACACAGCTGGAAGAGACACACACACACACGCACACACACACACACCTACCAGCTGGTGAGCTTCTCCACTGTGATTTGTTTCTGGATGACGTGCTGAGCGTGAGAGTCAACAGGCGGCAGCGCTGGGTCCTTGGTGCTCTGGTCCTGGTGAGGCAACAAACAAGATGCATTTGATGTCAGTACATTGACACACTTTACTCTGATTGTTACAACTTTGTTAATGCCCATCCTCTTTTGCCTTCACTCACTCTGCTGCCGTGCGGCTCCTCCACTTCCTCGGGAAGAACCTGATAAAACTCCCTGACTCGTAGCTCCAGCTGCTGGGTCTCTTCCTGCAGCACACAGTAGTCTGGAGCTGCAGCAGATGGTCTCTTCTGCTCTCCAGCACCGACCTCTGCTGCATCCTCACAGTTCACCTCATCCTCCAGATCGTCTTCATCCAGCTCCTCCTCCTCCTCCTCCTGCCCCGCCGCTTTTTCTTCTTTAACATCGGCAATAGGCGAGCGTAGCGAATAGTCGGCACCGTACAGGAACTTCAGGGTCTCGTCCGTGCTCCAGTCCTTTAAAGTTCTTCTCAGGCACTCGAGGAGATTCAGCCGGAGGGAGTCGGGTTTGTCCGTGTGGTTTTTGAGTAATTCTTGCAGGCCTGCTGCCCCCCTCCTGCTCATACCCACCTCGGTGATGTTAATGCCTGGCTTGCTGGTCAGTGCCACGTTGTGGCCGTCCACATTCATGTTGTTTAGTTTTGAACTACGCCGACCTGTGCCTTCTGTCGCGCTGTTTGGGTCTTTACTTGGTGGAGAGGTGAGTAGATGTGTGTCTTCTGTTTGTTTGTTGTCCGCTGATGAATCAACAGGCTTCAGAGCACTATGAGGCACTGTTTCAGATAAATTGCACAAATTAAGCTTTGCTGTAGCCTTTTCCACACTGTGATCGTCAAGGAGGCCTTTCTTCTCTGGCACCTGTTCTCTATTAAGATTATCTGGGTTTAATGAGTGCAGCCTTTTTTCAGCATCAGTTCCAACTTCCGTTTCACAAGACAAAGATTCCAGACTATTCTCACCGTCCCAAATTTTTCCCTCCACGTTGGCGCCTCGATTTTGATGACCCTCAAGTTCCTCTTCATTGCCGTCCCTCCTTTGTTTCTTTTTCATCTCTATTTTCCCACGATCACTTTTCTCTTCTGTATCTGTAAGTTTAGTTAGGTCGCCCCAGTGCACCCTGGGTCCCTGCCGTGGGGAAACCACACTGGAGACAAAATCCTGCTCCTGTTCAATGTCGCTGTTTTCACTGTGGCTGAGCCCGTCTGCAGCAGCAGCATCCAGCGGATGAGGCTCCAGGGGTTGAGCAGCAAAAGGGTTCTCGACGTCCTCCTCTTGGAGACCCTTCGCCAACAGCATCACCTCCTCACCAGATATTCCGCTGGACACACATGGGGTACACTTAATTTGGCTATCCATTCATTTTCTAACCCATAATACATTTAGAACATCCAACGTGAGATGTATTCATTAATTAGTTGAATCAGTTGAGATACACAATGTAAAACACCCATAAAACAAAAATACATACCCATCTCCTTTCTTCATCAATTTGATTTCTGGAGGACTGTCATTGGGACAGAAAGTAAACTCAGTTTTAACATGTATTTATTGATCACTTCCTGTGATTTAGGACAGAGATGAGAACACACACACACACACACACACACACACACACACACACACACACACACAGACACAGACACAGACACACATACATACCTCTCATGAAGCCTGAGCCAGAGCGGTGTAGTCGGGATTTGCAGCTCAAACTCTTTGGAGGCTTTGTAGCAGAAATTACTACAAAAACACTTTTTACAAGAGAGGTATGCAAATATGTTACCGTTGAATCTAATTTACATGCATATATAGTTTTGTTCATGGATCTATTTGTTGCTCTTCTTACCTTGCGCTCTGTGATGTCATACACCTTGTTGGTCTTAGTAGAAATCTTATACTTTTGAGTGGGTATCTGTAAAATGAGCAGTGGCACCCGGTCGGATTAAAAGCATGATACAGAAGGAATACAATGACACGTATAACTTACATTTAACTTTTATGAAAGGCTCTTACCTTGCCCAGTTTCTTTGAACATACGGGATAACCACACAGTTTAGCTATGGATCGCTCCTCTATAGTGTCTCTGTAATTAGCAGGAAGAATAAACCATGCCTGTGAAGAAATGACACAATAAGAGGAGATTCTTAGCTTTATCTTTTAACAAGATTAACAATTGAATGCTTGTTACTTATTCTAGTAAAACAAAAGCAAAATGTGACATGCTATACAATTTAGGAATGAGCCTTGGTTTATGATATTCTGCAAACGTGACCTCAGATGAGACATACACAGTCAACCAGGAAGTCTCCATCCACACGGTCCTCCAGGAGACGCTCCACTACCTTCAGGGCTCGTTTCTCCAGCTCCATCTTCTCCCGTAACGTCTCCCTCACCGCCTCCCTCCTAACACATGGAGAAGTGTGGTTATTTGTTAACATGTATACTTTCTATTTAAGTCAATTAAAGGGAATATGCTACTACCAAACCACAGTCTTTGCAAGCGTACAACGAAATAATTTCACACCTTTTTGCTTCTTCTTTGGCGGGGTGTGATTGGTCGCTTTTCCCACCTGTTATACAAACAACCAAATGTATAATAATAGGACTGTGCATTGTTCACCAAATAAGATGCCAGTCCAAGACAACTTCCCTAATCACCTGTTTACGAGTGTACCATTGAAATACGTGTTAACTAGTTCATGTTGTGCTGCAAATATTTTAAGAAAACATAATATTAGTAATAGACAACGTGTTGTTTTAATGGGAATTGACCTTTTTTAGTGGGTTTAGTGGAGTTTCCGCTCCTTCTTCTATTCTCGGCCTCCATGTTGTCTCTGTCGTCAGCAGTTTCCACTTTGACCTATGACGTAACAGTACGCGAGTCTACGGCGAGCCCAAATGGACAAAATAGACGTTAAGATCCGTCTCATCAGGTTGCGTTAGCGTGGTAGTTTATCACCGAGCTGTTTGGGACATGTAGTTCGCTGAGGTGGATGTTTACACTATTGTTGACCTGTTTATCGGGTGTATTCATTCGGTGACAGTTTGTGCTCGTGTCTGAATAGCTAAGGTAGCACATCGAAAGGTTTGTTTGTCAGTCTGTTAACGGCTAAGCTAGTTCTTGGTTATCATGAGACGTGGTGTGCATCGTTTTGATATGAAGTGTCCTGTTTGTTTTAGGGGGACTTCAGAGTGAAGATATACCTGAAAACAGCAGAGATGGCGCTGGAGCAGCTCAGCGATGTGGTCCAGAGATGTGTGAGTGACTCGTGGGTTCATTTTTATTTTTTTTGCCTCAAGAATAACCATCAACTTGCTGCAGTGAAATGTTGCCCCTCTTCCCCACAGCAAGCCCTCTCTGACGACAGCTATACCGCCCGGGACCATGACGTGTTCTCGACATCCGGGCGGACTTGCATCGAGGAGGGAAACAGTGCACAGGTCCTCAGTATTGTCCTGGATGAAAAGAATCAGGTGCTCCCAGCTGACCATTGTTTCACCACGCAGACTGTGCGCGTTGTGCACACTGCACCGCATGAACACGCGTCTGTCCCTCCTCCTGCAGGACATGGTGAGATGTATGGGTTGGACTCTGCTCCCTCCCATCATCCAGGTTCTGCTGAAGAAACGGGATGAGAAGCTTTCTCCGTGCCTCGCCATTTTCAGCCACTTGCTACAGGTTTATTTTTCTCAACCGTTTACAAAACAACCATTGGATTGTAACGCATAAGATATTACACCCGTTACGATCTGCTGACCTCAACGTTTTTTATAGACGCGTACAGTCTTGTATGTTAAGATGAAATGGTTCTTTTAAGGGTTAGTTGTGGTTCTCCAGACCTGCAGACCCAAAGAGCTGCTGATCGGCTTGTTGGAGCAGCTGGAGCACGACGACCCTGACACCATCGCAGAGAGCCTTCACCTGCTATTGAACCCTCTACAGAAAGGTACATCATTAATATCTCGTCCAGTATAATCGCATCACATGTGGACTTCAGTTAAGTCGTTTCTATTTGGTCTGTGCTTTCCTCTCAGTGTTGCTGTGTCTGGGCAGCCGTAAGGCGTCGTCAGTGGGCATGACCCTGTCCTCCGTGCTGGACCAGCTGGCCAAACTGCCTCTACCTCACACCAAGGAGCAAGAGGAGGACGACGTCTTCTCCCTTTGTCGCTGTTGCACCGATCTGATAGATTTTGTTGAGCCTTTTGTCCACGAAACCAGGCAAAGCCTCCTGAGCTCGGAGAACACAAACAAGAAGGCGGGTGAGAAGGGCGGGGAGCAAGAGGACGAGCTGCAGACAGAACTGTTAAAGTTGTGAGGGAGACATTTTACACCTTTTACACCTGACACTTCACACCTGCAGTACGAACTCCAAAGCATTAGTGCCACGCATGACTCCCTTTTTGTTTTCATGTCCTGCAGCTCTATGAAGACTCTGAGTCACCCTCTGCTGGAGTTACAACTCAGGGATCCCGACACACTTGCCGTGTCTCCCCTCAGGGATTTTGCCACAGAGATTTTGGTACGCCAAATACATCCTGCGTAATAATCTGGGAACCCTGTAACTTTAATGTAAACGTCATGAAGGGTCCTGCCAATTTGACTGGTTTGTACAGTGATCACGATTTTCACGGGCCGATGCCGGACTCCCATTCGTGCAGATTAACCCCGTCCCATGTGATAGTAATTTTGAGTTTGTTGTCTTTGTGTGTTGCTGTACAGAACACCCTCAGTGCCATCGGAGAGTCCCTCAGCGGCCTTGTGTTCCAGCCTCTGTTAAAGAGAAAACAGGTTGCAGGCTTTCTGGAGGAGGAGGTGCGATATCCCAAGGAGTCTTTGGCAAGCCTGGCTCACCTGGTGTTTGTCCACCACCTGGCCGTGGATACATTCCCCAGCGTTTTTAGGTAAAATAGAGGCTAGTACCCATTATCATAAAGCACTGATAAACTGCGTGTTTGCCGTTATCTTTAGCGTCAGTCAACCACTTGTTTAAATGTTATTCAGAGTGGAAATGCATCGTTACGCTCTCTGTGTTTACAGTTCTGTGTTCTGTCTTCGGTGTAACATGGAGCACGTTTGCCTCCTCTTGTCCAGGTGACTACACAACAATATTTGATCTGTTGTGTGAGTGTTGATGTCAGTTGTCTTTCATATAACAACATCTATAATGTGTATATATATTATATTTAAAATTCAGATGGATATTGTCAATTGAAAACTTGTTTTAAAAGCACAAACATATTTGTTGTGTTCATATAGCCACTACTCACACACACATCATTCTCAAATATATACATAATCTGCCTTACAGAATATATGGGATCTTCCCATTTGGCATGTGTTGTGTGATGAGTAGAACCCATCACAAATGATTTAAAATATATTCTATTGACAGAACTGAGGAGTCGAGGATACAGAAAGGACTGGTAAGTCCATCTGAAACATTTCATTAAACATTTACAACACGGTGTGGTTTTGCTTTGTAGTTTCCAGATATTTGTCATCAGGTTGTTTAGTGATCATAGTCACGAGTGAAAATGCGAGTTCTCCTTCACACAGGAGCTGTATGAGAAGAGTCTGGTGCGCTTGGAGGATGGCAGCCTGCCTGCTGATCTGCTGCAGATCAAAACCTTCCTCACAGTCCCTCAGGTGACCACAGTTCAGCACACGCAGCTGCTGGGATTCTCACAGACCGATCTAATCATGAAGAGTTATTGATTTCACATTTTTGTTTTTCCAGAACTTGGTGAAGGTCATGACGATGTGTCCTCAACATGATTTGGTAAGCTTAACAGTAGTAGTAGTCTATTATTGGTCGGCAATTTTGCGCTTAGTTCTAGGCTAAAAAAAGCAAAGTTAGCTCCTACGTTGGATGTATTGTGATGTTGAAATTAACATAAGAGCTTTTGAGATATTGGCTTCTTGTTCAACAGAGAACCAGAGGCCTAAAGGTGTTGCAGCTGAGCATCGATAAGTTCGACACCGAAGCAAAATACAACTTTTTCCAGTAAGTTTCTTTTATCTTTTATTTAAAGTTTTTTTCTTCAGATTTGTCTCTTTCTCTTCCACCCTCCAGCATAGTGACTTTTAGTCTTGTTTCAGGTACATGCTGAAAACCAGTCGTCACTCAGGAGTTGAAGGCTACATCATCAAAAACATCAAGAATCAGATCGATGCTGCCCTTCAGGTGGGATGTTATTTTTATCTCCTGGAGGTTGTTTGCTTTGTTGCTTTTTATCTGTTTTGATGCATTAAGAGCTTTATGAGTGGCGTGTACAGTGAATGTCTGTCAGTGTGTCCTCAGTCAGGGAACGGTAACGTCTGGTTTGAGGGATCTCTGCTGCTGCCTTTGCTGCGGAAAGTTCTCAGTCTGCCAGACGGCCCAGAGACCGACCTCCTGCAGTACCTGGACAGGTCAGTACGCAATGAACACCCCATTTATCTCTTTTCTGTCCCCCTCATCCACCTCCCTGAGACCTGTCCCAGCACGCAGTGGGGCGAGAGGCAGGGTACATGTAACCAGTCTGAGGACTGACGCCTAAAAATAAAAAAAACAAAGTGAGCTTCCTTCTCTTGGCAGCAGGAGAAGGATCGATGTGCGTCGCCTAAAGGTGAAGTGTGTTGGTGACGCAAATAAACAAACGGTTCTTTGGTTCTGCAATACTGCAGGAAGATGGTAGTCTGCTCCGTAAAGAGGAGCCCCTCCATATGTACATATCAATGTTTCAATTTTTAGTTTCAGGCCATTTGAAACAAATTGAAGCCAACTTTCTGAATGCTTCCCACTTTAACTTTTTAATAAAATATGGCATAGATAGATAAGCTAAAATGTTTATGGTATGAAGCATTGACATTCTTCATAATGAAGTTGTATGAAAACATGATGAAACTAGTAATAGTAGTTAAGTATTAAACTTTACATGATTCAACTGGTATTTCATCATGTAAAAGATTAGAAATGACTCTGTGACCCTAACTTTTTCTTTTTCTGGAGCTTTTTTCAAACTATTAAAGGCTCTTATTTGAAAAAATATGCAAATGTGAGTGAGTGAACCTCGATGCAGCATTGTTTTATCGAAGCTCTGTTTTGTGTGGTTTGACACAGAGTCATGGAGTCTCTGAACCTGCTGCGTTACCTCGTCATCAGAGACAAAGTGACGGACAACCAGGTGAGCGATCCGGTGAACCTCAGGGGAGACAATAAACGGCAACACTGACTCATTTACCGCAATTAAATTACCAGCCGTTCTCTCAAGTGTTGGGAGGAACAACGTAGCATCCACCCACCTGTTTCTGATTTGCATAGCGGCCATTTAACTGCACTCACACTGGGTTTTCTGCTTCTGCATGGATCTTGCAGACGGGGATCTGGACAGAACTGTACAAGATAGAAGACACGTTCCTGAAGCCGCTGCGCATCGGAGTGAACATGTCGAGAGCTCACTACGAGAGAGAGCTCCACGACACTCGGGAGTCCAAGAGGGGCAAAGCTAAAGGTCAGAACCTTCCTTTTCTTATCCGAACCGACACTTTTCATTTCCTCCTCACTCAAAGCAATCGTTTACTTTTTGCTGATTTGAAACACTCGAATAATGTGAAAAACCCACGAATGTCTTTTTCCACAGAGGAGTCTAGGATTTCTGTGTCCGTCGGAAGCGAGAAGCTGCCGAACATGACGTCAGAGTCCCAAATTCAGGTCGGTGACTTTCACGTCCACATGAGTGCTGATCGTGTATTTGTGCGTCACCGCTGGCTGACGAGCCGATTGATTTTTCTAATGTGTTCAGGCTCTGCACTCGGCCCTGCACACCTTTGACATGATCGAGAGCGTGTTGGTGCGAATAGAAGAACTCACCGGGGTGAAAGAACATCTTTAAACCACAAGTTTAAATACCACAGGTCTTCAACACCTTCTACGGTTTTGTTTTTTTGTAAAAAAAAATGAATAAAATGGTGTTTTGAATTAATCAGTTTGTCAGTTTTGTTTGCTGGTTAGTTTAAAATGTTTCAGAATCTATCAAATATCCTAAAAATCTCTGCAAAGTTTGTACTGCTTCTGTAATAAATTCAAACTCCTGTTTGTGACATTTGCTGTGGAAAAAACGATGAAGTTGTGGCTTTAAGTTGGATATGAATATTACATTACATGTCATTTAGCTGACGCTTTTATCCAAAGCAACTTACAATAATTGCATTTCAACCACAGGGGTACAAACTCAAAGAACATTACTATATTGCATCTGATGTGACTGCAGAGTACTTTGACTTTCAATGCTTTGTTGACTGAATTTAAGTTTAAGAAATGCCCTACCTGCATAATAATTACATTAGCAATAAGTCATCCAATACAGTGAAAGATACTTCATACTGAAAATTAATTTATTAAAACGGCCAAACTTGAATGAGGAAGACTTTACGTTCACCACTTTATAAATTAACCATTCTAAAAAAGACAATAGTAGCATTCATACTCAAATTAAAATGCACCTTTATAACACTGAAATGAGCTTAAGGCAGCGTTGACAATAGTGATTATCTGTACTTTTCCTGTCCAGAATAACAATATGAGAACGCCGGACATCACACCAGCCTGCAGTTATAACAAGACTCCTTAGAAGTTATTTTTTTCTTCACTTGTACCCTGAGATATAAAAGTAGGGTAGAAATAAAAACACAAAATGATCACACAGTGTAAAGCTGTAAATAGCTGATCCAGGTCTTCACGACCGGTCAGTTCTAATACAAAACTGTCATAAAAAAGCCTGTTAAATGCCTCAAGTCAATAGTCTTCCAGTCCGGGTGTTGGCTAACCATGCCCATCAGAGCCCTTCAACGCTTCCATGCTCAATGTACTTGAATGAATGGTAACTATTAAGTGTAACAATGCTCTGTCTTTGCATCATTCAGTTCATTGACGTTTAACCACAGACGCCGTGTCACAGGTCTTTGAATAGCGGGTGCTGCACAGCCTGAGCGGCTGTGATCCGGGTGGCAGGGTTGAGGTCCAGCAGCCGGTCCAGCAGTTTGTAGGCCTCATCGGGAACTCGGTCCCAGCCCTGCTCGTCTTGCTTCACCTTGCAGTCTTTCCTTTCAGCGGCCTCCGGGTCCCCCGAGTGCTCCCCGTGGTGTGGGGGAAGAGTGCAGCAGGACGGAGGACTTTCACCACCTTCATCTATGTGTTGCTTCGATGCTCCTTGAGGGGGGGCGTGTGTGGGCGTATCATCTTGCATCCTGTGATGACCTGGCACGGCGGAGTCTTTGTTGGCTTCGCGAGGCGGTGTGACTCCATCGTCCGGGGACGTCTTCCGTCCTCTCAGCGTCTCGCACAGCGTCCTGAGGTCCTGCCGCGGCAGCACCCGGCTGGACGCGACTGCTTTACCTGAATGAAGTTAATCCCAAAAACAGGTTAATTAATCTGCACACAGCCTTGTGTGCATCACCAGGTCGAGGTTCAGTTCTCCTACATCCGTACAGTGACGGTCTGCTGTTGATCATATAGCGGAATATGAATACACACCAAAGGTCTTGGCAGCTTTGATGGTCTCTCTGGAGCCTCGTATGCTCATGATCTGAGTGAGGGCGATCAAGTCATCGCTGGCTTTGAAAAACGGGTAGCGCCCACTGAGCAGCGACAGCAGGATCACACCAGCTGACCACACATCGATGGCTGCAGGACACAAGGACGAGACGGGAGCGGATGCAACATTAGTAACAAATGCATGCGTCCGGCCAGGAAATGCAGCCAACTGAAGTTGCAAATCATTAAAGAATAGACAGATATGGATCCAATGATCAGCCAACAGTTTTTGCATATTTCTGTCATCCCTCAATACTTTTTTAATGGTGAACATTTTCGAACCTTTAGATGTTGTGTACTTCTTTAATTTACTTCAACTTGCGCCTTCGACAATCAATCAAATCAATCATAACAAGTCATGGTTTGAGGTACAGACCTGTTCCTTGG
This sequence comes from Apeltes quadracus, assembly GCA_021346845.1. Taxonomy (NCBI): domain Eukaryota; kingdom Metazoa; phylum Chordata; class Actinopteri; order Perciformes; family Gasterosteidae; genus Apeltes; species Apeltes quadracus. Next base: position 9,242,633 of record CM037919.1, read on the forward strand.
TTGGGACACTTTGTGAGGACTTCTGGTGCTCTGAAGCCCGGCGTTCCGGCTCTAGGAGCCACCTGCTGCTTCCTATATTAACAAAAACAAGTCACATGATAGCAAAAACTAAAATAAGTTCCATTCACACTTATCATAAAGAATTATTGTACATATGGTGTCTGTTGATCTGTCTCCGTTACCTGGACATGCAGATGTTGCAGACACGGTCAGTCAGGTAGCAGCTGCAGGTGAGGCCCTGCTGTACGGCCCTCTGAGGCCTCTGACTGAGGCTCTGGGTCCTGGCCGGCAGCGGGACTCGGTTGGCTGAAGACGGCCTACGGCCGGCCGGGTCCTCTGTTCTGCTGAGTTTTACCATCTGGACCAGAAACAGTAGATATCATTACACATGGTACCAATCAAAAAGGTTTTTCATTCAGAGCAAATGTTTATTTGTCTTTTCAAAAATGTGATTGATGCCTTGCTTGCCTCTGGCTTCATTGTCACTTGTTTGGCAGTGGACGGAGTTCGAGTGCAGCTGTTCAAGTTCCTCTCCCCAAACACAGGACGTGGCACTTTCCGTAGCCTTACCAGATCCTAGAGAAAACCAACATGGATGGAAGAATTTAGCTTAAGCCCAATACAGCAGCAAGGTGAGAAGAAAAACACACGCTTTGATAAAACCATACAAGAGTCGTAACCAAATAAAGTGTAATACCACTAAACGTTTTTTCAGTTTTCACTGGACAAAGAACAGACCCACAAACACCAATAAATGTGAAGTGGACACCTTTGTGTGCTTTGTGCGAGAGGTGCTGCCGGTGGTTGTGACCGAGCGCGCTTTTTTAACCAGTGCCTTCTGAGTGGCTGAGGAGGATGCGGTGGTGGATGAAGAAGACGAGGAAGGTTGTAAGTTTGTGGACTGCTGTGCAGGAAAAGGCAGGACAGCCGAGGCTGCAATGGCGGTTTTGGGGATCAGTCTTGGTGGTGCTTTGCTCCGCTGTGTGGGGTCTTGGTTCCCTGTGGACCCTCCACCTTTTTGCGATGCCCTCTGCCTCACTACCTTCAGCATTTCAATTTGAGTGTCCGCTGTACCCTGAGCCAGGCCGAAGTCCACTAGTGCGTACCTACAGAGACCCACAACCAATTTCAATTAATGAATAACTTTACACAACAAACAAGTGAGGATCTTCTTGTTATGTATTAAATAAAAAGAAATGCAAAAAACGGGTGAATGGTAAAACCATCCTTTATTACTGAAAGATGCCATTACTCACATTCTGCTGTTCCTGTTATAGAGGAAATTGTTTGGTTTGATGTCTCTGTGAATGATACCAAACTGGTGGATGTGCCTCAGGGCCGTCAACAGGTGATAGATGTACAGACGGACTTCTTCAAAGCTCAGAGAGCCAATAATGTCCTGATGAATAAATGTTTTTAAATTACTTTTCAGCAAACAAGGACCACGTCAAGGATTTATGTTATGAGTATTACATTCCAGATTGTATCATTACAAAGATGTGTTGTGCGGTAGCCACTTTAGAAGAAACTAATGTGTAACATTACCACGATAGCTTTATGCTCCATATAGGGCATGACGATCACTACGTGGTCCTCCTTCCTAAAGCAATACGTCACACCTATCACATTCTCTCTGCCTCTGAAAAGACAAAAAAGGACTTTAAATCTGTTGAACGTGTGACTTCTCTGTGACATGTCCCTCTTGATCAGTTACTTTAACCATCATATGATTAAACATAAATGTACAATGTGCCACACAAGATATCAGCGTATTGGTGCTTGTAACACACATCTCCCGGAACAAACAAATTTGCCGCAGCATAAATGTATCCTTTAACAAAATAGAATCAACACTTTTGATACAACAGTTCTTTGAATTTAAATTGTGTGAGAACACAACTATGACATATACAATGAATGCAAACACTGTAGGAAGTCTGTACATCTCTAACTACAGCAAGTACAGTAGTTTTCAAAATACTATGAATTAGCTATTCAGTGTTTTAAAAGGTAGCTTCACTTTCATAAAACCCACAACAGTCCCGGACTCACCCGGCAACAGTGAGACACTGAAGCTCGGCCGCGATACGGGCCGGATGGCTGGTTGGGATGAGGTGCTTCAGGGCGAACATCTCTCTCCTCCCATCCAGCATCTGAGCCTCTCCCAGGTACACCGAGCTGAACGTACCTTCACAGAAACATGGCGTGAACACTTCAAGTCTTCTGCGCCACTAAAACCGTATCAGTCTCTGGGAAAAAAGATCATCTTAAGCGCATACTTGCAAACACCAAAAAGGTGTCTGTGAATTTAGTACCTTCTCCAATCTTGTCAGTTATGCGGAAAACTTTGGCCAGCTCAGGGACGGCTTTGTAGAGGACCCCGATTTCTATTTCCACATCACCTGGAACAAATGAGGAGTAAATGTACACAGTGCCACAGTTGCACAACACACTTTTTGCATCCAGCTTACTCACTCGTTCACGTGCACACAAAATATCTGCACGAGTTACCGGTTGTCGTAACAAAACATGAAGAATTAAACTATTTTACGGGCCTACATGTTACAACGTGAAGTCGTTTAAGATGATAGTTTTATTGTATTCTTAATAAAACAACAAAAAAAAGTAACAAGTTGCTAAAATCAAAATGTAAAATCGACACAGTAAACATGACAGTAAATATAATAAGACCTCGTTCAACTCAAATATTAACGTTACCCCAGAACTTTTGTATGCTGTGTTTTTGTATTGTTGTGTTTTTATGTCATAAAGGTCCAACTTACTTGAGACTTTGCTCCTCCTGGGACCTCTCTCTGATTGAATCTCTGTGCTGATTCCTTCGGCGCAGACAGGAAACAACTCCATCTAAGACATTAATTATGAGACTGGCAATTTAACTGGGGGAACTGTACACGTTTCCAATAACGTAAGTGTCATATTCATCAACAATGAAGGAAGTCGAGGTTGATATTTTATTGACTTTACATGGCGTCCTGTCCGCCACGTATGGAACTAACGTTAGCATGCTACTGTGCGCTAACGTCTCTCCAGCTCACGTCAGCACAAAAAGACCCAAAACAAAAAGACACTCACCGCTTCAGTTGGCTGTAAAGTGCAGTAACGTTAGTTCTTAAACAACAATGTCTTAAAAATAACACATAGTTCTGAGCTAATGTTGCATCGACCGCCACATAGCATTGCCGATATAACTCGGAACTGTGGCTGAATACAAGTTTGTTTAGCCTTTCAGACTTTTTCCGCCAACAAACTCGGCGCTAAAATTACGTCACTTGAAATCTCGCGTTACATCGGCAAAAGTCACGCGAGATCAAAGTCTACAGGAAGGAGGGTGTATAGAGGTTGAATATAGTTTTGACATTTTGGACTCAAATATATTTTTTTAATCTTCACTGGTATATATCTTTGATGTCCACTGTATTATATTTTTTCGGTTGCAGGTTTTATATTTTCAGACTTTTGACCCTGACGTGGCGTAAGGGGCGGGGCATCAACTGGGAATCATGAGTGATAAGGCTGATGATTAAAACACAAACGACACCCCTCCGTAACCGTAGTGATGCAGACAACCAGTCAGAACCCCAATCAACCATCATTTTAGGAATACGGACGGGTTTGCGAGCTGGACCAGTCACATTGATCTTAATGTGCAGCTGCCTATGAGACGAGTACGCAGCGGCCGTCTGCAAAGCGACATGATTTTATTCAAAAAAAATTGAGTTGAGTCAAAACTAAATTCAACCAGAAATTATTTTTCGTCCACTTATTTTGATTTTGATTAGTGTTCAACCACAAAACTTAAACTTTCAGTTTCACATCTGTTTTTTAAATGAACAACTTTTGACCTGGATTTGGCTCCATAAAGGGTGTGAATGAATCAGATTATCAGGTTCAGTAACTAAAGTGTAAAGGCTGCAGTCCTAAATCTACTCCACAGTACTACCGCACTGAAAGAATACACTGAGAATAGTGGGTGTGCAAACTAACTTCCAAGACTCAGGCTTTAAAGACTTTAACCATTAGGTGGACTGCCAGTCTGCACCTTTACTCGTAGTTTACCAACTTATTTGAGTAGACGGTGTGTATTTGTAACATTGGAACATTTGCCTTTTTTTTATATCAAACACATTACAACATACCCTTAAAATATGTTCTTCGTGATGAACATCCCCATCAAAGGACGCCGATTTGCTTATTCAAACACGGCTATAAACCGCTCTCATTAATTCAAAACACCAAAGATACATCACAAAGCTATATCTCATTAAACTACAACCTCTTGTTGATTCACTCCCAAAGACTGATTCATTCAATCAACAGACTTTATTAATAAATAAACAAATACAGAAATTACCATAGTAACAATTAGAACTAACAGTAGAAACACTCAAAATCTGTTTCATTTACAATATGAACGTACAGAAAGCTCACCAGTTAACACAATATGAACAACGATCAAAAAAACTCTGTGATGATGACCTATTCAGTTAGACAATCTAAAATATCCCATCAAATATCCCAAGGAAAGCTTCCTCTTCTTTGCATTTAATGCTGTGAATAGTGTGTAAAAGAGATTTTTAGGTTAGTCAGGAGAAAGACTGTACATTGAAAATGATTATAATGATTATATGAATGACAATGAATCATAATTGCAGCATTGCTGTTATAATTCAACTTAAAATAACCTTCCGCTGATGGCTGAGCTGGCGTTGGATGGTACGCTCACTGTTGAGAAGAAATTAAACCCTCTGGGACGTGGGACCTTGTGTGCCTCAGTCTGCTTTTGGAGAAATTCTGGTGCTTTGCCAGGGATCTCCTCTCTGAAAGGTCTTGATCTCTGCAAAAGGAAGAACGGGAGGGCAATGTCAGATATGCAAATTTGAGCTTGAAAGAAGCTTTGACTTACCTCAAACCCGGGACTCTGTAACCATTTGACTAATATTACATTAACCAGATATAGTCCTTGCTGCTCATGTTATTTGTTGACATCTAAATAAATCCCAGGAGATAAGAGATGCACCATCTACAACTTGAAAGGCCCTTTTTGTAACCGCCATTTGAAATGTCGTTGCAAGGTGTGATTCTAATAATAACATTAATTATACCCCTGCTTGGTATTGTGCACGCTGGATCACTACAATGACTGGAACATACTTCATTAAACAGGAGCCTAATTGATTGAATCAATTACACTGTACGGTTGTGTCTATTGGGTGAAGACAATGAAAAAAGTAAGATGTTAACACACGCACACACAGACCTTTTCATTCAAGCCGAATGTGCTTCTGTTCAGAGGTCTGACAGTAACCAGCGAGGGTCCTTGATCTCTGACTTCAGGTAAAACAGACCTAAAAACAAACAAATATTTTGATATATATATATATATATATATATATATATATATATATATATATATATATATATATATATATATATATATTTTGACTAAACTATAAAATACTTTTTGAGAGGAGATTTGATTTTTTTCACACGTTGCTTGATTCTTGTTCTTACACTTTAATTGAAGATGTTTTGGGCCTTACCTTAGTGGTGTTCTGGCTGTGGTTACACAGGGTTTGGCTTGTGAGTGATCGAGGAGCACCGGCGCAGATGAAGCAGCAAAGCCTGCACATGAAAAACAAAGGTGAGCTAATAAAAATCCTAACAAAGATTGACAAACGATCCCACGTAACCACGCTTTGAGTGGAGCATATTTGACTTCTCTTGACCTGGCATGTTGTAGCCGACACACTGACGGACTTCAGGTTGAGCGCCGGTTGGACACAAGGCCAATGACGTCTCACTGGCGTGCACCAAGTTCTCGTCATCAAAGTCGTCCCACTCGTTTCCAAGGTCGAAGCTGACCGTCGGTATTTGTGTGGAAGAAGCGTGAGGGCCCTGGTTTGTCACGGCAGTCCCAGCTGGTTGTTTGGATCCGGCTTAGAAGCGATTTCTGGTTGTGACAAACACTGACTCCTGGGTTCATCCACACGGAGGAAGCTAAATGCAGATGTATCAATAAAAAAAATGAATACACAATCAAATGCTGCTGCACTTTCAACCTTCTTAGATTCAATCTGAAAAAATATTAAACTGCCATGAAGAAAGTTCATCTCCATCCATCCAAACTTCAATCATGGATTTAGTTTCATCAAATTACATTTTGTCTGGGATAGGGTCAAAGAATAACTACTAACTATTACTTTGCTGTCAATGAAAATTCAAAAACGCGTTACCGATAGGTCACTGAAATGAGCTGATAACAACGACTAAGAGCTATTGAAACTGATTTAGTGCAGACAGAATAATAATTTCTAGTTAATGTGCTTAAACACTGCAAACAACCAATAAGGTGTCTTGTAATGAGTTTGACTTACATTTTTTATCAATAGTCTGATGTTGAGCATGAGATGCAGCCGGTGCCTGTACACGCTCCTCCATCATCCCGGTGGTGTCCTCGAGGTAGTCTTCATAATCTGAGTGCAATATACCGAAACATTAGTCACAGATCCTGTGATTGTTTAATCCTACAATGTTGGGCAATGTGTCTTTAATTTGTTTACTACCGTCAACAAGGTTCGGATGGACGATGTCTGGCTCTATCTGGTCTCCTGTCAGATCCACAATATCAACATGTGGTTCCAGTGAAGCTTCCCAGTGACTTCCTTCGTACCTTCAAATACATTAGGATATGAATACAATACAGGGTCACAACTGTTACACACACTTTCTCAGAATCGAATGTGCAGCAGTTGTTGAGGATCTTGTTGTAATATTTGCACAGAGGATCAAAGTCTAAAATGTCAGTGTGACTACCAGGAAGCTGTAGGAAGCCTCTCTTTGGGTTTGTAGGAAAACTCCTGCATGTCAACAGAAACAGACTCCTCACTCATTTTTATCTGAGGAAATAAAGCAAAACACAAACACGGATTTGTTGAGTTTAGTAACACAGAAAAAGAGTTTTAATGGACTTACAAGCAAATAAGAAAAGACGCTTTTTAAGTTTGTTACAAAAAATAGTTATTACTCCTTATAAGTAAATATTACATTTGTCAAGAACAAGTTCGCATCTATGGTATTTGTTAAATGTATATAGTTTAACAGTATTCTTATATGTTAATAATATAATAGCTGTTCATGTGTAACAATTATGTCACATATATGGTGCTGTGGCGTTTGGTATATATGTTTCAATCTTCACCAGTGGTGAATTAGCAGAGCTTTTTTTTAAAGAATGTTTTTTGGAGAATAAAATCAGTGCACTTTGCATTTCATCCTGGGTGAGGGTTAGAAAAGTTCGGCCTTATAATAATCACAGACTACATTAAGTTGTGATTCTCTGTGATGGCTGTAATGTTGAGTGAATATTATGTAATGTTCGACAGACTTCACAAATCACGTATGTGTCCTTCCTCACCTTCAGCCGTTTGACAGGAGTCTGTGAAAGTGTGTCACACCGGTTCCTTAGGTCTTTCAAATAGGAAGAGAAACTGGACTCCTGATTTGCTGACCTCTTCCGTGACACAGCCACACCTACTTTACCTTGAGGAAAAAAGGGAAGAGAATCTTGACTGCCAAACAAAACAAAGCACAGGTGCACAGTAAGAGACGTACACGGTGAAAGACGAGCAACGGTACTCACAGCAGTCGTGACCACAGAGATCCTTATTCTTGCAGTAGTGGTTGCATTGCCTCTTATTACCTGAATCTGGTAACACAGTTGTCACATTCAATGAGATAAAATAATACATTTCTCAAATATCCACCTGCCTTTGAAAACATACAGAGCAGATATACACCATTTCATATTTCAGCCACAACAAAATCATCAGTGAAACAGTGTAGTGCCTTGGTCTGTAGCAGATGTGGCGTTTTCCCTGTGACCTGCAGCCTGATCTGAAGAATGTGGTTTCAGCATGGCGTGCTGAGGTCTCTGTCCCGTCGGATCAAAAGGTTTGTTGGAAAGAATTTCATTTCCAAACTTTCTGGCTCCAGAGTAGTAGACGTTGAACTTCTGCTGGATGTCCAGGCCCACTGTGGGAGAGAAAAACCCAAATAATTAGTAAATGCACTTCCATGCACTTCAAAGTATTGATAGGCAGTCAAGTTCAAGAGTCTGAAGGCAGCACTTTCAAAGACAAGTTCTAGATTAAATAGTAAATCCATAGGGTTTTTTTTTAGAATTTGACAGAAAAATTTGAACTTGACAGAAAAGAGCCGCAATATTACTTCCATTTAAAACGCCTTATTTGGCTTGACACACTTGTTTCTCAGGTATAATCAAATACCACGAAAAATTGTGCACCAGGCATGGGCAATTGTTCAACATATAAATAAAGAACTTTGCAACTGAACAACCAAAAATACCTTTATTCCCTTCTATATTATGGTTGCTACATATTGTGGATACATCTCCATGTTAAAAGTGAAGGCATTTCCATGTCTCACCATATTGTGAGCTGATGAGATTGACACTGATCTCCTCTCCTTGCGAGGGCTTCGCCACCTCAATCTTCTTTGACCAGCTGCCACGCTTCAGCAGGACCGAGTCCCTGGAAACAAACAAGAGCTCGCAGAGGTGAAATTCAATACACTGTATTTCCTTAAACCAGGTTCTGTCTTGAGGGAATGAAGACCACACAACAGCTGTTAGAGCCCGGGCACCACTTTTGTTTTCCTCACGTGAGTTTCTGTAGGAAGACCACAGCGTTGTCAGAGTTTCCGATAATCAGAGAGATGTAGTGGTCGTCAGGAGCCGTTCTCCTGGACAGCAGCTGAGTTTGATTTTTTAGGTTTACCTTCACCACAATCTCTGCCGTGGCACAGCTGTACCTCGGAAGCTACGAAATATAAAGACAACTTTAAAGAGAACTATTAAGAGTAAAAGTGCTATCACACGTAACCTCGCAATAACCGATACTTTTGCCCTTTGCTAACAAAAATATGTCACCTGCTCCAAAGTTACTTCATACTTCGGGAGATTTGTGGCAGATTCTTTGATTTGGTTTCCAAATGGTGGATGTCTGTTGACAATCTGAAAAAAATAAAGTTAGAAATCTTATGCAAGTAACAGTAATTCTTTAAAAGTGGCATCATGGCATCAACATATTGCTGAACATCTGGTTGTGCCGCGTTGTGATTACAGTTTAAGAAACAGAGCCTGGGGTCCACATTCAGCACATACAGTGGTAAATCAAATGATTTAGACCTTAAAAAGTGCCTTCGTGTTTTTCATGAAAATTACACTGACTGACCAGCTCAAGCTCTCTGGCATTGATTTGCTCTATTTTGCTGAAAGTGGTGAGTCCAGCGTTCACCATGGCAGTGGACAGCGTCTGGCCTGAAAAACAGTGTGTGTTAAGTGGTGCTATTTAGCACAAGACTGCATGTTATCGGTTCATCCATTGTCTATCAGCTTGCATGGAGATGGATCATTTCAATACTATATATTTACATTGCCTGGCCACAATATGCCGTAGTAGGCTGATATTTATCTACCTATCTTTTCCAGCTGTTTGGAGACGTAGAACGAGTTTTCCCAAAGCTTGGCTCTGAAGCACTTAGCCAGGATCAGGGAGTTAAGCACAGCGGAGAAACCAATCTGAGAACGGTGACTCAGAAACTCTGACAAGCCTAATTGGGATGAAAATACAATTTGTGTTTTAAAAATGTCATAATAAAACAGAGAGCACTTTGTTTATGCGTTGTTCTGGATTTATCCAACATACATTTGCTGATGCGCATCCCGTTCCTAAAGATCTTGGCCGTGTCCTGCGTAAGTCCAAACTCTTGAATAGAGATGGATCCCAACTGAGCCTGAATCAAGCTGCAAACAAGGTTAAACACACATGCAGTAAAACCTTTGGTGCATAGTCCATAAGAACTCATGATATCGATTTGATAACAGCATTATTATACAAGTGTTTCTTTAACAGGGAGAACGCTGAATGAATACACCTACCAGTTCACTTTCATCTGACTGGTTTTGATTTTTCCCTGAATGGGAAACCTGGGGAAATACAGAAACATTACTTTCACAAGTGGTTGTGTCTACATGTACCATTAAGCTTTTGAAAGCCGGGGTTATGATACAACATATGCACGGTCAACACTATCTAAAGGAGTTTGACCTGATAGTGACCCTGTTCTTGTCCCTGTTCAAGGTGTTCAGGGGCCTCTTCTCGTTCATTCGCAACTGAATGTCGCTGAACTCTCTGCTCTTCGACACCAACTCAATCTGTGCATCCAATACCAAATGTCACCACACGGGCCAATCGAATAACACGGGCCAATGTTTGGGAAACCTACCAGGTCAGACAGGCTCTCGGTGCCGGTCGCTTTGCTGAACTGTGTCATGGTTTCGAATGCAACACAATACCTGGCCATTAATCTGCCACCTTCTGCAGGGAACCAAGGCAAACTCTTTAACAGTAGGAAGGCTCAGTTAAAAAGAAAGAGTGTAGATAAAAGTGCAGATGTCATCTGCACTTTTAAAGACATTAAACCAGCACAAGTAAAGACATTAAACTAGTGAGGCAGTTAAACGGGTTCTTCTCTCTACCTGTTGGTTTGATGTTGATTTCCTCGTCCATGTCGATCAGACCAATGGAGGACAGAGAGTTGAGGTTCTTCAGACACAGTTCTGTGAGAGAAAAAATGCAAATCACTTAAAGTAAGGCCGCAATCTCCAGGTCTGAAAAGTGAAGGCGATGCGTACGGCCTTAGACTTAAACTCTTTCTAATGGCCATCGGAGGGAGAATCTTCTCATTGTAAAAGAAGTCTGAGTGTGTCTATGAGGAAATTACACTACTTACAAAGAAATTACAAGAAGTCTCTGGTTCCAATCGCTAGAATACAGGGTGATTTTGTAATTTAAGGTCCCATGGAGTAAAATAAACAATACAGCACGTTTTGCTTCAGGCTACCTTTGTGATTCACACGTCGATACCACAGTGTTTTACATTCGGGGAGTTACATCACGGTGACTTTGACCACTTCTTACATACAGTCTCTGCTTCACATGGAGTAAAAAACGTTTTGGGCCCACCTTGCAGTTTTGCTTCGATTCCATATCTGTCCAAGTTGGCGGGAAAACCTGAAGTTGGACATTAAGGCACAAGGACTGTTTTTTACCCACAGCCATGAAAAGAAGAGGGGCATTTATTCTAAAATGGTTTGCTGTGTGCTGGTTTGGAGCGCTGACCGTAGTGTGTGGGGTTCTTGAGGGCTCGGATGTACAGGAAGGTGGAGCGTATCCAGTCCAAAGCCATGTTGACATCCCTGATGGTTTGGAGAACAATCTCAGCATTCAGGTGCTCCACCAGGTGACTGTGTAAGCTGCGGAGAAGAGGAATACTGTTACCTCGTGTAGTAGTGTAATAATGTATGTGAGAGCCAGAGGAAGACAAGCTGATGGAGAGAAGAAGATGAATGTCGAGTGACTGAGCTGTAACACCTGCTCTCAATAATCTCCACCCCATTCATAAGTTTCATGTACTTGTCTTTGGTTTGGATCTTGGTCATGATCACTGCAGTCGCTGAGGTGTCAAACTAGAGGAAGAAAAAAATGAAATCGTATTAAGTTTGTTCATCATTCCAAAACTTGCCGTTGTTTCTATATTTCTCACGCCATTTAGAGCATTTCAAAAGATTATATTTCCATAGGAGAAAACATATATTCCACACACCAAAGAGTAGTGCAGCTACCCTTTCCTCCTTGTGCTGAGGCGGGTAATAAAAATAACAAAGTATTTTATTGTTATTCTGCCATTACTTGTGGTCTTCCAGCTCGGCCAATCATCTGCAGCAAGTCAGATTCGCTGTACTCCTCACAGGAGCCCGCCACATACTGCATGGTAGACTTGATCACTACCAGATGAGCTGGCAGGTTCACCCCCATGGCCAGAGTCCTGGTGGTGACTAGAGATTTAAAAATGAGACCAAAAGCACAGATTTAGTGCCCATGAAATGCAATATCAACTCAATTTAAAACACTACAGTACAACTGGGTCAGGCGATACGGGCTGGAAAATGATGAACATTGCTACTGGCATAAAACATACCAGAATGAGTCTGCAATTTGTATTTTGCTTGAACAGGCCGGTCCAAAGCTCGCTGGTGTCTCATAGGTTACGGGTGTAATACAGAACGACTCATTCAATGTAACCTGTGATACTTGTCTTTCTTGTTCACGTTTGCACATCACAACGACAACACCTGAACATGTTGCACACGTGTATAATCACGTAATGATGTACAACAAGATAAAACTGTACTAACGACAAAGTCTCACAGAGGACAGGCAGGTCTCCCTGAGTGAAGGCCTCTTCTATCAACTTCCTATCCGACAAGTCAACTCCCGCATGGTGATAACCGACTCCTAACACCACCAGATCTAGACCACAAACACAACACCAAATAATGATATACAGTCGACACCTAGATGATCAAATGAACATGTACTTTCTTACTAGGGCTGGAACTGGTTGAAAAAGGTTCAAAGTGTGTATCTCTCACCTCTCAGTTTTGAATCCAGAATAGAGTTAGCATATTTCGTCAGCCTTAACAAATTACAAGTAACAAAAAGTCAAGATCAAGATTTTAATTAAATGTACTACACTGAAGAACAACACAATGTTTGAAGAATTAGACATGTGACAACATGTCATGTGTAACTGAGGCATACCTCTGCTTGTGCTCAATGCTCATCATAAAGCGAGCATCCTTGGCCAGAACTGTAGCTGCCTGCTGGACTCCTTTCCTTGTAGAGCAAAACTACAGAATGAAAAAGTTATTATTATTAAACGTGGACAACAAATTCCAAGTGAATATGATGAGTTTGTAAAGACAATACAGGTCATACACCTTACTAACTTACACATAATACATATAAATAATTATTTTATTATATAAATCCATTGTAAATAATTGTACACCCACCACCAGTGCAGGCTTCTGGTCAGAGTACGTTTGTATGATGTTGGCCATCTTGTAATTCAGCAAAAGGTCAAACTTAAACTCTGTCTGGTTCGGGGTCGGGGGGAATCCCAGCACCACCTTCCTCAGCTTCACGGGACGGTAGCTCTCGTCCATGTCCAGATACGTGGCAGGACCACTCTCATCAGACAGCCAGTCGGCGATCTAACAGCATAACGCAGCAGATGAAACGACAGCCGGATTATTAACTGAGGCAGGAGATACGGTACAAAAAACAGAAATGAGCCTTGAATGTCAAAGAGCAGTGCTCAGTCAAGTACCCGTCTGAATTTCTTGCTATTTTTATGTTTTTCCAATGTAATTACGTTAGGATGGCAATCAACCAATCTATCTTCAAATCGTATCAGTCAGAGAGACTTGGCCACTGCCTTTTGAATTCCTTGCATAAACACATTACTGCTGTGCTCCTAAGCCACGTACGTCAGAGGTGTTTGGTATGGTGGCTGATACAGCCACAAACCTCATAGAGAGGCCAGTCTCTGGGTTCTGTGCTGTTCTGTATGCGTGCACAGCCTTCATCCTGCTCACTACGACTTCCAGTGTGGCACCGCGAGTCGCATCCTTCACCACGTGCACCTGGAACCACAAAATGGGCTATCTTACAGTTGACTTTATGAATATGTTTAAGGTGAAAGAGGTATGTCCGTTCTGTTTAGAAGAGCTACATAGACAAGTTGTAGTCACTCTTAACATTGGCCAAATATTTTTTTAAAGATCTCTGAACAAAATATCGGACCTCATCGATAAGGAAGAGCCTGACTAGCTGCAGGATACAATTATCCTTCCATTTTCTTGTCATGCTGTCCCATTTTTCCTGTCAAAAAAGCAATACAACATTACGTATTCGTATGCAATTCCAATCACAATGTCAGTTGTGATTCTAATGTTTTGCATTTCTTTAATTAAGACGCAGTTTATTATCACACCGGCGTTGTCAGGATGATGTGGGAGTCCTGAATCTCAAAGAAGTCATCGATCGCTGTGTCACCGGTCAGTTCCTTACAGGTCAGCCCCAGAGGACCGAACTTCTTCTTCCAGCTCTCATAGCACTGACTGCAGAGAGCCTTGATGGGGGCCACTGGTAAAAACAGTGATACGGTCAGACACGCCCTAAATCTTTAACGAAATCAAGTAATCTAATCCGGAAATAATACACTTGGCAAGTGAAATAAAAGCTATTCAAAGGCCGAGTGTATGATTACAATCAGATGTCTTGTGTTGAAACATTGCAACTCTTCACTTACTTTGTTAAAGCTGTGACTCACTGGGGATAGAATTCCTGCCCCGTGCTTTGTTACAGCACAAGCTTTATTCGCATTGTCAACACGTATAAACAGTCATTTTGACCGTCATTTTTACGTTGGGGTTTTTGAGCGAAAAAATAAAATATGTTCATAGGAGTCTTAAGAGCTAAGAAAAAACTTGTTCTAAACTTTCTAGATAGGAAACGTTTCATCTTATAGTGAAAATGGAAATTTAGACATAATTGTGAATATAAATATTACCGTCAGACCAAATCTAATCAGACTGGAGCTATATTTATATATTAATAGGTTAAACATGCATAATATGCTTACTATAGACAGCTTTGACATCATTCCAGGGCTCTGATGACTGCATTAAAAGACAAATGATTGCCAGCTCAAACAGCACTGTTTTACCAGATCCAGTAGGAGCACATGCAACAAAGTTCTTACTCGTGTAAAGAACCTGTGTGAATAAACAAAATAAATACAATCACAGTTACCAGGTTATAACAAGGAAGTGGAAACTATCAAGCCACTTATAATCCTCAACATTATGTCAACAAAGGGCTTTCAAATAATGCTTACATCATCCAGTGCTTTGGACTGAACATAGTTGAAAAAGGGGAACTCGTTGAAGACAGATCTGAACTTAGCTGCTGTTTTAGCATGGATAAGTAAATAAGCCCACATTACTTGTGAAATTGCATTCCAAACACTTTAGCCCAGTTCAAACATAGAATGTTGTCTGAAATGTTGAAGTTGTGTTAACAGCAAAAAGGATACGGATTTCAGAAACTGGTCTCAAAACCCCCGAACCAGAGGAACCTAAAATGTACAAAATCAACACATAACATACCTTTCACTTTCAGTCACACTCTCAATGATTCCACCGTGACATTGATTTGAAATGTTTGACATTTTTGTAGGGTATAGAATTAAGGGATATAAAATGTTTCCAGAATGCAAGTCAAATGTCAGAAGAGTGTCAACAAAATGTGGTTGGTTACAAGGGTTCTACTGTTACTGCCCCAGTTATACCGATTTACAATCCACCACCTAGTGACCACTATGTTGCATTGCAATAGAACGGTCAACGAGGACAGCTCACCTCTTTTCACCGTATCACCCAAACACAATGTGGCAGCTGATGCACATTAGCCGCATCTCTTTACAGAATCTATGCAAGTGTCATTTGGTAAACCAGTGAAGACTATGAGTACAGCGCCGGTCTGTGATTGTGTCAATGCAGTGCCGCACCTCGTATGCAAAGCGGCTGAGGCGTCATGGGTGGAACGAAGGCTCTCTTTGTGCCGTCGTCCTGCATCTCAGCATTTGCCGTCGTGTGCGGGGGTCGGCCCCTCGCTGCAGATGAGCCCAAAGGAGGGGGTGGGAAGGGGGGCTTGGGGGAGAGAAGGGAAGCTGCCTGGCTAACTGTCGCCCGTGGCGGCTGAAGAGGAGGCACTGTCACCATGGCAACCGCGCTGAGAAAAGTTTGAGGTCTGGATGCTGTCTGGCTTTGGCTGCTGCTGCTGCTGCTGCTGCTGCTGCTGCTTCTGAGATCATCTATGTTTGACGAGTCACCTCCAGTGTTCAACATCTGAACCTTGAACAAACTGTTTTGGGGGAGAGGGGAGGACACGGAGGTAGATGACGAGGAAGGTAGAATGAGAGAGGGAAAACAATTAGGCTTATTTGAAGAACCAGCATGTGGGGGATGGTTTACAATCTTTTAATATTGCCATTCACATGAGTAAAAAAATGTTAACTAAGCATGTCAATTCCAACATACTGAGGGATTAAAAAGTCATATTTTTTGAGACCCAAAAACTGGAAACATGCATTTTATGCCACATCCGCCTCCAAGGAGAGAAATATCATTGTAGACCCGCTGTGTAGAGCTGGAAGGCCACATATTAATATTTGGCTTTTGAAATTAACTTGTAACTGCCCAGATGCGGATATTTATCCTCAGGTTTCACCAAACGTACAAAATGGGACATATGTGTCGTCTTGACAAATAACTGCCACTTGCCTTTTCCGTAGAGGTGGGCTTTTGCTTTGCTCCAGAGACAAACACCTCCTGCTGATGACTGGATGACCAGAGTGCTGCGGGGTTTCATCTCTACTTCTGCCACTCTGACAGGAACCTCGGGAATAATCCCTAAACCCGTCACCTCCCCAAAGGCTGGTGCTGGTGCTATTGCCGCCACTTTGAGTATGCTTAATCTCATTCTCGTCATTGTTATAAGAGTGGGTATTATTGATTTTCGATGGTAAAACCATAAAAGAATCTGATCCTTTCGAAGGAGGCAGGAATGCATTGAGTCCCTGTGAGAAACCTGTGAGTGAGAGATCAAAACCAGGATCCTGTTGGGTTGACGCAAGCAGCGAAAAATTGG
Organism: Apeltes quadracus; assembly: GCA_021346845.1. Lineage (NCBI taxonomy): Eukaryota > Metazoa > Chordata > Actinopteri > Perciformes > Gasterosteidae > Apeltes > Apeltes quadracus. The sequence goes on from CM037919.1 coordinate 9,259,294, forward strand.
GAATGCTTTCAAGCCTATTGAAGCGTTCAAATGTTAGTGAGTCACTCAGTTACATTTAGTAGTTCCTTTACAGGCCAAAGACTGAGGAGTTTACTCAAATCAAGAGGATTCACACTAATCGAGAGCACAACCTACTGTATTGTGTAGACAAAGACTCTGCCTCCTTCTGCACTTCCTGAGTGGCTGGAACTTGAGAAAGGGACGGAGGCAGGTCCAGCTGCCATTTGCTGACCTCCTGGTGCAGTGGCTTTCTGCCAAATACAATCCACAGGCAAAAAAGGCATTAATGTAGCGGTGAGCGAGATGAAGGCATGATGTGGGTCATCTCAGTCACTCACACTTTGTGGACAATGGGTTTCTCAAAAAACAATTTGTCCAAGGACAAGGTGCAGTCATCAGTGTCCAACATCTTGTATGGTTGTGCAGGCGCTCAAAATGCAAAGTGGGGCAATCTCAATCAATCACTATGGATCTTGGGTTGGGACATCTGAAGAACAAATGAAGGATACCAAGTGAGTTCTGTGAAAGGAAAAAGCTACTGCAGCTGCAAGATTAGAGGCACTTTCCTCTAGGTTTGTTTTGGCCTGCTGCATAAAATATAGTTAAACGTTACCACATTTTTAACATATTCTAACGAGCAAAAATCAAACGTCCAAATGATTTGTCAGTTATATTATAATAAGCATTAACAAGCTAGGTAGTGTCTAACTATTTACAGAAATTAAATTATCACTATGTTGTAGTATACCACACACTACATTACATTTTTGACAAGACAATTATGGTAATGTATATTTTGTTTTTCATATTACCATGATTAGCCATATACCTGCTGAGTCACCTTGAGCATTTAACACACCGTTAGCTAACGCTACATGTAATGTTAATTACAATAGAAAGGAAACCTCTTAGTAGCCAGCTGCTAAACACAAAAAAAAATGTCTTTTACGTTTAACATAACGCTAGTTACTTTATTATCTAATAACATTTCTGGCCTAAAAGAGTGGGGGGAACTAGCTTTGTTAGCTAGTGAACAACTGGCTAAAGTTAGCATTCAATTATGAATATATTTTAACTAATGGCTGTCAGTTAGCTCCATAGTGTTACATCAGTTTAACCAAGGACCCTGTAAAAGTTATATTTCCTGCCGATGAACGAAACGGTACCTGTTACATTGGACGCATAAATATTAAAACTGTGTAGTTAAGTACGAGCCTTGACCAATCATATTGCAATGTTGGCGCGAGACTGAACTCATTATTAACAAGTGTATTAATTCGCATATTTAAAGTAACAGTAACAGTGCTGTATCTGCACTATTATTAAAAAGATTGGAGCTAAATGTTTGGATCAAAATGTAAGTAGGCCAAGTATAAAAGATGTTTAATGTAAATTAGAGTATGTGTTCAAATATAATGTGCTTTCTGGCTAAAACACACTAGGCTGTGATTTTGCACCGGCGGACGACCGGCTTCGAAAACAACAAAGACCTGTGCGAAGACAACAATCATGGGGGCATAGTGGCAACATCTCTCCTGTGTTGGCATACACTTTCCGTATGTGCGACAGTGGCAAGTTCACGTGGCCAAACTAAACATTTACTTAAAAAACAACTAGTAACTATAGTTCCAATTTATGGGATCAATTAATACGGCGATTAACCGCCGTCAACCAGAAAAAAAATCTCCTACTCAAAGGAGATGGTCATTAACTCAGTTTTTTTATGCCTCCTATCTGGAATGAACCATTTAAAATAATTTAGGGGGACATGGCGCCGAATCGTAAAATGATGTCACGATATCATACGAAATCAATAACTTGCGTAAACTATTACCTATATATGTATTCTAAAAGCGTTTAACAATCAAATGCAATGATCAAGGGAAGTATTTGTTTTGTTACGGTAAAGCCAATTGTGTGTACGTTCACCCATGCAAAATAAATGATCTGTCCCACACCAGACTACCACGGAAAATGGCGACTGTGAAATAGATGGAAGACGAAAGTAAAAAATGATTCAATGCAGCGTTTAATTTGTGCCCTGTCTTCATCCGCACCACTCGGAGGTAACGTTTGATTGTTCTTCGTCATTATGTCGATGTCGGTGTAACGAGTAGCGAGGGGCGATTGTCATTAGCTGTTGTTTCGCCTCAGGAATAGGTTTTGCTATGGAACAGTCTTGTGGAATGGTCCGCAGCTCCAGCAAGCAGCATCCAACAACACAGCGTGACATAAACGCCGAAGACACACAACGTTGCCCTTACGGAGCATGTTGTAAATGATCGCAAATGTGCTGCATGTAGAAGCGTTTTGAAACACATATCCCAGCTACTGCGGTTTGGTGTAACTGAAGTACAGTGTTGAAAGTTTTAACTGTCGAAATCGACAACAGCACATCAAAAAGCCACTGACGAGGTTCATTGCAGTTTTGTTGCTGCTTTGTAAGTGTTGACGTTGGAAACACCTTTCTCTGCCACAGGAGCATTCACTTGGTATGACACTTTTATTGCCCTTCAAATCGAAGACCACTCACTGTTACGACCTTGTAGTGTTGTACATGCCTACAATTAATCATCTCAGGCGTGACAATTATTATTTTCATCCCTACTTATTTTGTATTCAATGAATGCTTATTGAGTATGGAAGAACATTGATGTCCTTGTAAGTAACTAGATAATATAGTTCTACGTCAAAAGAGCACAAGCTATTCACTAAGAACTACCTATTGGGAACTATAACTCACAAGTAACATTGAATATTGGACTTCTAAAATCCCAAATATGCCTGTTATGCCTCTGGCATATGTCTAAGCATGCTAAAAGTTTTTATTGTAAGCGTAATTAGTTTTAATAGTAAGCAGCATGAGCAGTGCTGACGGAAAGCGTAGCCCCATTCACGCTGAGAACCTGCAATACTGTTGTCAAGAATATCCGACATAAAACCAAATGTCAGCAGTACAATGCGATGCACCCGTGGTTCGTGGGCGCAAAAGAGGTGGGACATATAACACAAAAGTGTTTACACAGAATCGGGCTGAGCTCTGTGACTACCTCGGCTGCTGGCCCAGCGGCAGAACAACCCCATCGCTCCATTCCGCCTTTTGTACCAGAATGGCACGGCCGAATAGCGGTGCAACCTTCCCAGCCTTGCACAGGCTCCAGGCCATTGGTTGGGACGGGTTCGGGCGGTTGCCGACGTATGATCAAAGTGAGATGGGGTTAATTTGGGTTCATAGTTGCCTCCAACCTTGCATCCGGTTCTCTTTATGCATCCATATGCTGGACATATGGACATTACTCCACTATATTGCAAACATTGCCCTTTTGTAGCCAATTTACTTTTTACCAACTGTCCAAACCAAAATGCTTTAGTTTACTGTGACACATAGCAAAGGAAAGCAACATATTGTCACAATTTAGTAGGCATCTATGGCGGGACTTGTAGAAATTACCACATAATCATAAATAAAGTTTATCCTGATGGTAATGTTAAAGTTTCATAGCAGACTTGCAGTCTGGTACAAACTACGGTGGAGGTGTTTTACATTCAAATGGGTTTTACCCAGTTAGGTGGTAGAATGAACTAAGAAAAAGCCATAGCAATCTAACTATTAGATTTTAAGATATATTAGGAGCAAAATATACATTTCCAGGTGACAATTTAGTGCCATGAAGTATCAAAGTTGTGGTGAATTTCCACACGGTCCCGTTGAGCGACTCGAGCGACAATTTCCGGTAACGTGAATGCTTCGTAACATGAATGCAATTTTTCTTCTGTTTATCTCACAATTATTGCGAAATAAATGCGCCTCCAGTTTTACAATCCTGAAGCCGTCCAGCCAAGGCGGTAACTTAATGTTTGAAATGTTTAGAACATCAAAAAGCAACAACGGTTGGTTTTGTAGTCGAACACTTGTGGTTGAGGAGTATCTAAGAAGGATGTACCTTTCTTTTTCAGGCCATGGCAGCTGAAATGTCATGTCTGACAGGTGTTGATGAAGACGACAAAGATGCAGATCCTGAGATCAATGCCCTCACGCTCCTGCAAGAGCCCGTGAGAATGGCACAAGATTCAGCCTGTTGCACAGATTCTTTTGGGAAAACGTCTTTGAAACGAAACAGTGTTCTAGATGCTCTGTCAAACACCGATATGTTGTCTCCGGTTGGCCTGGGAAATGGACCTTCTTCTCACCAGGCCACACAAGCCCATGAACTCAACATCTCCACAGAGAAAGAGGAGGCAAAAAGCATCACCCCATTAAAAACTGTGCAGGAAATCGATACTGCAGGAATTTGGGGTTTTGATGAAGATTCACCTGATAACTCATTGGATAATTTCAGTAGTGCCAGTGACCTTCATTGGGACCCTCACAAAGAGTTTATGCAGTTTCTGTGGGAGAACCACGGCGATTCACCCGGCGAGGAGTCAAAAGATGAAGTCCCTTCTCCCGACCACCAAAGGAGAAGGAAACGGAAAATGGACATGGTTGTTATGGTGGATCCCTCAGAAAACCTTTACCCCGATTTGAGCCACCAGCCATCTGAGGAATTGTCTGATCCTGAAGACCAAGTAGAATCCATTCCTGTCAGGAAAGTCAGAAAGTCAAAAAAGTTCTCCAACTCACAGTCGTCCCCAACAGGGAAAGTTTCCACATATCCCAATGGAACTGTAAAGGCCATCCAGGAAATTCTTTACAACGCACCTGCAAGAAATTCACACGAGAACAGTATAGGTCATGGGCTTTCCCCATTGAAGGGGAGGCTCACCGTGAATTCCCATTCAGAGGATAAGCCATCATGTTATCCCTGCTCAAAATGTAAGCTCATTTTCAAGAAAGAGTACCATTTGCATTGCCATATGAAGTCTCATGTTGACTCTCCAAATATCTCGCCAAAGCCTTTTATATGCAGAGAATGTGGACAGTCCTTTAGGCAAAGCTTTATGCTTATCGAGCACATGTCCATCCACAACGATAAAATGGCCAGACTTTCCGAGGAGATCAAAAGCGTGAATGACGATAAGAAGAAGGTGGGCAAAAAGAAGCTATTCTGCCCTCAGTGCACATTTGTGACAAACTGCCCAAACACATTTGTTCAACATGCAAAAACACACGAGAAGGACAAGAGAAAGTTTAGATGTGACAAATGTAGCTTCAGGACAATGACTGAGACGGATCTTAGGAGACACAACATTATGCAGCATACTGTTATTACTGCTGCAAAGGAAATCCAGAATGATGACTCTGAAATCTTCTCCTGTCACATTTGTTCTTATAGAGCTATTAGCGAAGTTGTTTTTAAGAATCACCTTCTGCGCCGCCATCAGAAAACGTTCGAAGAAAACGAAGCTGAACAGTGTAGTGAGAAAAGCCCACAACCGTCAAAGGAGCCGCACGTGCCGACCGCTAAAACTTCTGTTGAAGATGCAGAGATTACATCTAAAATCTCCATTAAAAATCAGATCCCCTCCAAAAGAGCTTGTTCACCTGGTGACTCCAGTGACATTTCAGACTTATTCAAAAATAGCAAGGTCAAGAGAGGTCTCAAGTCTCAATTAACAGAGTCGAAGCTGGACAAATCCATAAATGTTCTCCTGTCCCGACAAAGGCACGGGAAGAAAACCCCGGAACGATGGAAGGGTGGCAATAATCTCCAAACATTTGTTCAGGATTCCAAAGGTGACAACGATCGCCCGGATCAGTTGCCAGGAACTTTGACTATCAAGGTTGAAGACTCAGCCTCTCCCCCAAATGGCCATAGAATGACGTCCAATGCCGCCGAGATAGACCAGTCCCCAGTCAGAAAGTCCCCGTCAAAAAGAAAGATGTCCACCCCATATCGCAACACCTCTGACCAAGACTCATGCTTCATCCTGCCAAAACATCTGCCAAGTCCCAAGAAAATGAACCAAGAAGATGAAAACGAAGAAGGGGAGGAAGAGGAGCAGGAAGAAGAAGAGGTGGAGTCACACTGTAAAGAAAAAGACATTTTCCAGTTCAGCGATACAGATGCAGACGCTGACCTTTTTGACGATGGTATCAAGAAAGAAAAACAAAGCATAATATATACCTATAGCAGAAGAATGTCAATGAGAGGTGCGCTGCAGGCGTCTAAAAGGCTCTTCGAGAAAATAAAGACCGAAGAGCCAGACCAAACCGACCCTGAAATCAAAGAAGAATGCATTGAAACGGAAATCTTCCAAGAGGCCATTGACCCCCACCAAACGCCGCTGAGCGACAACTTCGCCGAGGAGTTTGATTTGGAGTTGGACTCCGACGGCAAGAGCTGTCCATACTGTCCGGCGGTCTTTGAATCTGGCGTTGGATTGTCCAATCATGTTCGGGGGCATCTCCACCGGGTCGGACTGAGCTACAACGCGCGGCATGCCGTTTCTCCCGAGCAGGTGGCGTCTCAGGACAGAAGGCCACGAATTCGCCGAAAGATGTCGTCATTCCGGAGATTGAAAAAAGGTAACGATTTTGAAACGTGGCATCGCTCCTAAAAATAGTTGTAAAGAACTTCAGATTTGTCCACTTTTACCCAATGTACTTACCATAGTGTGTTGTACTCGTATTGTTAATTTTTTTTGTGGTATTTTTATTCTTCCTTCAGTTTTGCAGCTGGAGTCAGAACCTGAGACCGTGAAGAGCATTCACTCATGTCCCCTGTGTGGGGACTCATTCGATAACAGGACCGGACAGTCCAACCACATACGCGGCCATCTCAAAAAGCTTGGTAAAAGCTTTGCAACAAAAAACAAATCCCCATTGTGTTTACTCCGGGAGTTGATGCGCGACAAGAAGGAGTTCCAGCGGGCTCTTCAGATTCTGGGAAAGAGACGGAACCATTTCCAATATGGTGCATCACCAAAGGTGTCAAATGAAGATCGTTTCGCGTCGTTGCCCGTCGGAATCCCAAAAGGCGACTCCTTTCCCAGCGGTTGCTCCGACCCCAGACCGCTGATGTCCACGTTCTCTTTAGTGGAAATGGAATCAGAAAAAAGGCCGCTGGACACTAAGTTGGACGTCAAAAACCCTCTCTCGGAAACGACTGCCTTGATAGGAATTCTGAAGAAGAGGAAGTGTCAGGAAGACGGCAGACTAAAAGGGGCTTCCCAGATGTCAAGAAACCTGTTGTCAGTTTCTTTAAACAGTGAGCACAGTTCAGGATCCAGAGTTGGTTCTTCAATGCCAAAGTCGGTCTGCGGTAAGTAACTTCCTCAACCGGAATTTTGATTAATTAAGTCCATAAGAATCCAGTACTCCTCTTGATATTATTTATTGTCAGTAAAATGTGCTGAATATTAAAAATGTGTTCGGCGTCCAGTGGTTTTAAACGTTACTGTAGCTTTTGTATGTGCCAATGTAGGTCATGCTGATTTTAAATGTAGCTCAGCCGAGCAAATATTGGCAAGTCAATGTATTGGTCACTACTGTGTATAGACTAGGTTATCAGTAATCTAGTAATAAATAATAAGTAATCCAGTAGTAAGTAAAAAATAAGACATGTATTACTTCATCCTTACTGCAAAAGACATCCGCTCGTAAAGATGCTTTTGAAAGCTTGTGAGAGGTAATCAAAACGGTCTCATTATGTGGGCTAATCTAATTAATACTAACCCTAACCAAAAAAGCAGAAATTATGCACCCATAGTTTGTTAGAGGAAACACACAATATTGAAATACAAGATTGAAAAAAACATTTATCCTAAAATGTGTGACTTTAATAAATTGTAAACTTGCTAAACACGGGGACGAATGAGCATGACCTTATTTTTTCATTTCACCTATTGGTTTCTCTTGTCCATGTCTTTTTTTGTCTTTTTACAGAGAAAGGTGAATTCAACAGGAAGATGTGCGTCCACTGTAATGCAACTTTCCACAGTGGAGTTAGCTTGTCTAACCACCTCCGGGCTTACACAAAACGAAAAAGGAATGCCCTCATTGAGGGAAGCAGTAAGTGTCAACAGCAAACGCTTATATTAAAGACAATGCAAACATTAAATCCAGGAGAATATTAGTTGTGGTATGATTATACACAAGCAGTTCTTTGGATTGTTCAGTACGTGCCGGCGTTGATGCGTGACCATTGCTCCTCCGCAAATTAAAACTTGTTGGTCTAGTTGTGCAGAAGTTAATGTTCCCTCCATCTTCCTGACGATCCTGATCCTGATAGTGGTGTATCTGGCTTAGTTATGTGTTCCACTTCACACATTTGTTAATATTTGGTAGGTGAGAAAACCAGCGACGGTTATCATAGTTGTTGCTTCACCAGTGACTCGACCAATTGAAACTAATACGGTACCTGAACTTGAACGTTCTACCAAGAAACTTCTAGAAATACAGATTTTTTTTGTAAGACGGAACTTAACAGGGTTCTTCCAATAGTAAGACCCACGAGAGCAGTCCAGCAGCTGTAGTTACATTATTATTGTAGCAAAGGCATTCACATAAGTCAGTCCATCCTTCTGCTGGTTTAAGTTGCTGATTCTGTCTTGATAAATATAATTGATAAATGAAACGCTGTTGGTCAGCAGAGATCTAGGACTGATTCTTCAAGAAAGCTTTAGCTAAAGCTGTTCGTGGGGGGCGATACCACAAGAGGTTGTCATGTCCAAATTATAGTTATAATTAGTGTACCAGTGGTTATTTGTGTCCTCCCCAAGGTAGAGATCCAGAAGGGCGTCAGCAAGTACAATACTCATGGCAGAAAGCTTTCAGGAACTACTTCTCCTCTAGTCATGGATCCTCACCACTATATCTTGGGTCAAGTGTCACAGCTCCACTGTCCTGGGCCATACAGAAGAGACACACACCATTCATGAGTGTGAATGAAGGGATAGCTAATGAGGTCAAGACATCCATAAAAAACTGTGCTGACATCGCAAAGGTACCACTGTAAAGTAATAAAGTGAATTCCTTGCTTGCAGCATTCGACTGTAAAGCAAGGAGGCAACGCTCAAGGCCTGGCTCAAAGAAGAAGACCCCGCCCTTACCACAAACTCCAGAGGAAATGTACAGGCTCACCTGCAGGTAATGCTTGTATTTCCTAATAGTAAATGAATATAGCATTTAGATCTTTGCATGGTATAGTATTGCATCTGCTGCCCATCAGCACTTCAACAGTGATTTTTGCACAGTTGCCAGGGGTAACCACGTTTGGAGCGATGTCAAATGTTTGTTGTGGTTTGCTTCTGTTGTCAAATCACTTTATTTGTAAAACAAGAACTGGCCAGATGACTAAGAGTCTATTGTCATGGATGTCCCCTCGAAAAGGTTGCAAACGGGAGTGAACTAATACGTCACAAACAATCATTGTGATGACTTTGCATGGCAAACAAAGGCTGAACTAATACTGGAAAAACTAAATCCAAACAAAGCTAGCTGGACAGCAGAGGTCCAGTAAAAAAAAAAATTGTTTGCTTGATTTTTATAGTAATTTGACAAACACCAAATTTAGCAAACTAACCTCAGCACATTAATAGTAGTTGTCTTCATATTAAAAGACTCATTTGTTTGATATAGTTTTCCAAAAAAATCGTTTAATCTGACCTTGGTGAAATTCAGATTTTTGCTGTCCTTTTAAAAACTTCCGTTGTGTTCACCAATGCAAGCATTAGAATCATAACGATATGGAAATGTGTTAGTGTCATAGGTATTTGATCATAAATATTTATATTATATTTAAATGTTCACTTGATGGTAGGTGAAATATTAAGGGATCACCAAAGTTATTGCAATGAATCCGGATGGTGGATGTGACTGTCTGTAGCGGTTTTCACGGCATCCAATCGTCTTTAAGTCTGGATCCAGTGGGTAAAGACCAGTACTCGCAGCCTAGACACGCTGCTAGCACGGCTACAACGTTCCAGCGTGGTCGTCTATTATTTTTTGTCTCCTCTTTCCTTAACAGGTTCTGTGACCTCGTCTTCCAGGGTCCCTTGTCGGTCCAAGAGGACTGGATCAAACACTTACAGAGACACATTATGAACACTAGCGTCCCTCGCACTGGGCTAAGCATGGTAGAGGTCACCTTGCTGCCCGCGGACCCCCCGACCCTCAAAACTGACCAAGACAGCTCGCTGACTAACCACACATGGTGCTTCATGAAGCCAATGGCGATCTTTTTAGGGTTCACTGACCTGTATGTTTATGTACATTAGATGTTACTTCACTTTCTTTTGTCCACTAAAATACTGGCCAAAAGTACAATATTGCTCAGTGATTCAGTTATTGAGCATGTTGGACAGTTGAAAAACTTTAATTATTTTGGACTTTAGTATTTTGGTTTCTACATGGTCAATTTTTTGGAAATACAATTCCAAATGGACGGACTGTTTATGTTTTAATGCAGTGTGGAATCCATTTCTAACGAAGACAACTTTTACCTCAGATTTATCATGGTTTGAGTCAGTTTTGTCGGCATTTGTGTGCACCCCTCTTCTGTATCAATATTCACATTTAATACATAGAATAATGTTTCTTTTGTATTGCGACACATTTAAATCCAAGCCCGCAGCCTGTTTTCAGGCCGGAGTTGATGAGATAAATTTGAATGAAAAAGATGGCACCCGAAAGCTCACAATTAGAATTTACTGGAATCAAGAGTGGGAAAAGTGCCCTACTGTGCAAGAACAAAAGAAAAATGTCTGAAAACTTGTTATACATAGAAGGTGTTTTTATAGTATTTCAATAACTGAATTGTTTCTAATACAAAATTAAAACTGATGGTTAAGAAAAATACATTTCAGCACAGCCAGTGTTGACAAAGCCCTTCACACATGTCACCTATATTTAATGTTTAGAATATACTGGTTTTCAAATTATTTTATTTTCAATGTACTATATCACAGATACAATGCTTAAAACATGTGTTCTAAATAAAAAAAAACAAGTTGCCCTTTTTTTTTAATCATTTCATCAATTCAGAAACTAAACTGACCAAAATGTGAGGACATGCGCGTCCATGACTATTATAAAAATATGGGAAATTGTGGACTGCTTGTACAAAGATACAAGAAAATCCATATTGTGTAAAAGAAACCTGTTCTAAAGTCCTCCGTTTTAATCAGACAAGTCCTGATTGACGGAGTAAACCGGCATTCTGAGTGACGTACTGTACATCAGCATTTATTCGGTGTAAACTGTATTTTCAGTCGTCCGTACTTCCATCATTCAAATGGGCTGCCACCCTGAAAGAAAAGAACAATCTGTATAAGTAGCCTTGATGAGAACTAAACTGGTGCTACCAATATGATTTCAGGAGTACCCAGGCTCAAAAGCAACGCATTACTTAACGACTCAGTCAGTGATCTTAATAAAATACAGTCATTCAAAAGGGAAAACAAACGTCCTAATACTATTCCAGCCAATTAGAGACATGGCGGCCTGCATCACACAAAGAGATGTGGGTTAATAACTTAAAAAAATAATGTCATCTAAATTTTATTCTTTTTTTAGTAAATTAAAAAAATGCTTCCATTTTTGAATGCATTAGCCACATAAATAGGGGAGGAAATGCAAAATGTATCCCATCAGTATCTTGTATTCAAATGGATTGAAAATGATAAATGCGTTCCCTCCGTTCTCCTATGCTCAACTCCTCTTGAAAAATACCTTGAGAAAGTGTTCAAACTGAGGTCTCAGCTCCTTCATCATGGTTTCTGCTTTGTCGAGGCAAGAACGTCTCTGCTGCACATAAAACTCCTGCAGGAAATCCATCAGTGTCATAATCATCCACTTTTGAAGTCATCCCTTCTAGGGCCAATGTTGAATAAACGTATGATCACAAACAATACCAATGAATAACGTTTGATGCTCCTTTACAGTGGCGTTACCTGTATGTTGCTGAGGTGTTCCTGAGAAGTAATGTGGGTCTGGACCAAGGATGCAGATGTTGATACAAAGATACTGCAAGCTGCACAGTGGAACATTTCAATCTTCGTCATGTGGTCGTTTTCCTGCAGAGCTTAAGAAACAAAGTTTCAGCCTGTAGTTTTTTTGTCTCTGATAGAAAAATACGGTGCATCTTTCACAGTTCTTAAAGACAGTCACCTTGAAGTGCACCATCCTCTATGGCTCGGCTGCACCGATGGCTTTTATACTGCATGACTTCCTATACACATAAAAAAAAACTTCCATCACCATCCACACACCTGTTTCAGCACGGGATGCACAGTATTTAACCATACTTTGTATTGTGGTACCTGTAGGAAGGCTATAACCAGATCATCATAATTTTTTTGCTGCTGGATGTGCTCCAAGGTGTCCCAGTGACTCTTGCTCTCCAAATGATCGTCCAGCTCTCCACCATTGGCTAACTCAACTTGACAAAGGTCACAAGTGATGGGACTCCTTGAAGAAAAACATTAAGTGCAGAACATGAAAGGGACTATGATATACCCCGCTGCTAGGACTGACTTGGGCTTCTGCGAAAACTAGCAGTGAAGAGCTGCACAATTTCAGCCCAATTGTATAAGAGGACAATATGAAACATGGTTGTCGTCGTTGTTGCTATGCAGCCAGTCTGAGTGGGATGTGAATACGCTACACATAACATTTTAAATGATCACGCATCGTGTCTTTGGTTCTTACTTGTCCATTACTATGTTTATGTTCCTGTTTCTTAAATCCTTGGTGGAAGGGGAGACTTGGTCCCGTTCTGTAAAATAATATAGACATAATTATTAGCCTCACAAAGGAAATACACGTATATTAAAACCAAAAGTACTGATTTACTCATACAAAAGAACATTAATTGGTTTAAAAATACTCAAAAATTGATGAAATAAGAATCCATGAAATGGTTCCCCTATATTTTTTTTTTTTAACTTCTACAACTATGATGTATTTGAAATGGTGACATACAAAACCAATGTACCTGTTCTCAGGTATTTCAACTGTTGATAGTCCTGCTGTAACCTGGCCATGTTCATCTACAAAAGAGACAATGGGCTTTAATCTGTATTGTGTGTTATCCCTGTAAATAAATATCTAATAAACCCTTGCAAATTAGTATTACCGGTAATCTCACAATTGAATAAAACAATAGAAAAAAAATGTTTTTTTTATTCCAGAAAAATAATTTTTAAAATTGGTCTTTTTGGTGATACCGCTCTTTTGTACTCTGGGAGTATTATCCTCACCTCCCCGTTGGTCATCGGTCCTCCATACATTTCAGGAAACATTTGGGCGGAGGAGGCGTGAATAAGCCTGCTGGGGCTACAAACCCTGTGGTCTAAAGGTCTGCTTATGGACTCATAGCTCAGTCGTTCTGGCAGGCTGGTACTTGGACTGACACTTTGAAGTGGTCTGGATTCAGGTTCAAAGTCACTTCTGTCGAGGGATTGGTGTACTGACTCGGAGAAGCTTGATCCCCAGCAACGTTTTTTACCAAAGCCTCTACTTGAAGACTGAGTGCTCGCCGTAATCCTCATTAGGTGGGGATTCGTCGTGGTTTTGGGCATTTGGCATCCCCTGCTCGGAGTCTGACAAGTCTTGGTCGTAAGGATCATACATTTCAACTCTGAGGGAGACAGATGAGAGATTAAAATGTGTGTGTGTGTTAGGCAATTAACTATCACATAGATCATGTGTAAAGGATATAAGAACATTAACCACTGAATGCTTACACTATAACAAAATAAAAGTGTTTTAGGCATTTTCCAGTTTATACATCCTTGATTTCTGCAAACTGAGGATGCGACGCAAGGCAACAGGACAGGCAACAGTCATTTAAAAAACGACAACATCCTTGGCTCTGCGCCATCATTTTAACTCCTCGTCATTTGTTTTGGGGCACCTGCATCAGCTGTTCTTTGTTTTGTTACACCACTCCGTCTTACGGTCTGCACAGATGAGCATAACAGCGTTCATCACATTTTATATACTTTAAGCAAATTGGCCGTTCCATTCTGCCTTGATGTGTATTTTAGAAATTGGGACATCTTTGGAGATGTAGCACTGAGATTGATTTCCAGCTCACAAGCAGAAGGATCGAGGAAGGAAGGCGGCACAAGGTTTGAATGAGAATAATGCAATATTGTAAACACCACTGACTGGCTTACCTTGGTGAACGGTCACTGCTTTTATCCAGACAGTCGTCTTCTTGTCCTAATGGCTTGAATGAAGACCTCCATTTATCATCGCAATGTTTCACTGTTTATTACAAACGGTAAACACCAATGGAGACACCATATTTTAGACTGGTCAGATACTAGAACTAAAAAAAGTATAGTTACCCCTACCTAAAGTAAAAGAAACATTCCTGTATTCGTTACTGTGACAATAATTAACACGAAAAACCCAAAGGATGATGATTGGAAAGAGGATGTAATTCTCAGAGCCTGTTCCAGGTGGGTGCCACTGAATTACCTGCTCGTGTTGAGGCTGGTTTTGTTTTAGCAGCCATGTCACGCATGCTGTTGTTTTGGTGTTCTGCCACCTTCACTGGCATGTGTAGCATTGCTTCCTTGAAGTTCTTGGGTATTCTATTCATCACAGAGAAACACATGAAACCATTGAGCCGCACGTGAATGCAAACACCCCGAAAATAAACTGTGTAACAGTTAACTTAAAATAGTTTAGCATGTTGTGCTATTAGCATTAGCTACGCGGAGCAGCGTGACGTTGATCGGTTCATTTCTAATCATGTTTGAGGCGGCGGTTGGTGCCGTGTTGAACGAGGACACAGTGTCAAAACTAACGCCACATGCGTTTACTCGACCCGTTTAATGTGAAACCTTCTCCAATAAACCAACGTGCTGCACATTCGCCGCCGTTAACAGTCTCGTTGAGACCGCAGCACCGCGCTAACGTTACCTTCCAAGCGTTCGTTGAACCGTGAGTCCCGGAGCTCCCGCACGGATTAACGGAGCTGTGATCGGACGGTTCATTATTTTGTTTTCTATTTGGTCGCAGACGATTTAGGACGCAGGACGAGAAGCTCGCTCACCTACAAACTGTTAACCGACAAATGGCATCTTCCAACAGATGGCAGCACAATGCCGTGTACATGATGATGGAGCTGCCGTGTGCACCGGTTTGTGAAGGAGGCCTAAAAGCCCCAGGTTCATTTTCTTGCGTAAGTTAAATGTAATAAGTGTTTGTTTAAAATATGCACCACTAAAGTAAAATGTCTGATTTGCAGCGTTGACGTGGTCCTGCACTAGTCTGGCCCAATTTGCAGTTGTCGATTTCCTGTACTGGTAAATACATTTGTGGTAAACTAAAACACAACAAATAAACGGCCAGCCAACATCTCATTCCTGAACCACCAGTGGATTAATCTGGTCATGATTACGTTAAAAAATAGGATTTTTCCTAACACTGACACAATTTTGGAAGCCATTGCAAATATTGTTAGTATCATACATGTAGGAGCCATTTATGTTTAGTGCATGATTATTTATTTTTGTTTATATTATTGTTTTGAACACTAGGTGGCAGTGATTAGATGCACATGGTTGTATATGAGGGGCATAGGTGACAGGAAGTGGGGGACAGCCAGTTAGGAGGAGCACACACAGTTCTCACCAGACCACAGTTCTCATAGACCATTAATTGGAGTCCACAGATCAAAATCAACCGGTATGTTCATCTGTTTATACTACTTACTGCAATAAAGCACAAACCTCAACTGCAATAATCGCTGGAAAGTCTTTTGTGTGTCTGCGTAATAACTAAACTCCTACCTGTGCATGACAGCAAAGACACATCTATTGTAAAGAAGGCTAGAGGTACAGCAAATCAAGATTGCCACTACAATAAAGTAGTTTATAAATGGGGTCAGCAGATAATCATCACCCCCGAATGAAAGCCAACCCATGTACGGCAGAGCGGACTGCACCGATGGGATGTGGGATATGGGTGGATGAATACACAACATCTACCTTCATCATATTAAACACAGGGGTGAGCAAGATTATGGATAAAGTGGGTTAAGCCTAATAAACCAGAAGCTATGTCAAGACAAAAACTACAGCTTCTGTACTACCAGTAAACTGGAATCACATCATGTGGGCTCATTTCCTTGAGTTTGTACCAATTCTAGGGTGTCTCATTGTAGAATTAGCAGGTTGGGATCATCGCCTTCCTGGTGAGTCACTGAAGTAAGTTTGACCTTGTCCACTCTGTCCGTTGATGACATTGACAAGTGGTTCCTGGCTCGGGGGCTTTGTGAGTGAACCTTTTCCACATGTTGACTTTATAACGGTGGGTGTGACATATGGCTGATAACCATTCTACCTTACTATTTAGTATGAAAAAGTATGTGATTCTTAATGCAGCTTAAGTGTTTGGTGGAATGGGTCTGAAGTACATGAATCATTAGACATTCATCTAAAACTGTGTTTTATTTTGCCATAAAGCTGTGAACTTTGAGCATAGAATCAGAAAGGTGCTACAGCAGTTTGGAAGAACACACACTGTATATATAGCTCGAAATAGAAATACATTGAGAAGAATGAAGGCAGATGTGTCGTCATTGTTCAGTTGTGACATGATAAATGATTAGTCCTCCCGGTTTTATTACACATTACAAATTTACGAGCTGGATCAAAAAGTGTTTGGGGCCACGTCATCATAAAGAACATTCACTGATCTTTACATCAATATTTTTTCTATGTGCAAATTAATTACCAAAGGCCTTAGTATACAATCTCTACAACAGGAAGTTAAAGGTTCATTTCTGGTGCTTAGTCTCCATCTGAGTTTTTAACTCATTCCTTTGGCTGCAAGATATCGAGGAAAATAAAGGTTACAGGATTTAAATAAAAGTAAAAGCTGTTGTAAAAGAGGTGATGCATTGTGTCATCTTCTATAACATATATACATTGCTCTGTGTATGTATTAAAAGAAATTGAAAACATTCAATATTTCATTTTTGGCTTTATGTTTGGGGAAGCCCTCACTGTAAAAAAAAAGAAAAAGGAAAAGCAGCAGTTAAGGCAAAACGATTGTTCCCCATGGTTACAATTATACCTGAGTAAGAACAATAATGATAAATATACATACAGTTACGTTTACAATTTTGGTCAATATAGGGTTAAATAGAGAAGCTAGATTTCTAATGTGTTATTAGTCAAAGCTATTAGAAGCCTTAATGGCAAAAAGTTGCTGAATTACATACTCAGTAAAATGATCGGTTTCATTCTTAATACAGTCAAACATCTCAGTCAATGCAATAATCCAGAATAATTAATAATCAATTTTTTTTTGGTCTTTTTGTGGATATTATAGCAGTAAAGAGTCTACTTTTACATCCGTTTCGCAGACTTTTCATGAACTCATGAACCACGAGTTGCGTATTTTTGTGCTATAAGCCATCCCCGAAGGACAGGTTGGTCTCTCGGCTGAAGTTCTCCTTGACTTCCACAGGCAGCGCGTCAAACAGATGGTCCTCCACCACCAGGCCGCTTTTGCGCAACAGGCGGCAGTTTCCCAGCTGGACGGGCAGTCTGTCCAGACAGTTTCCTCTCAGCTCCAGCTGAGTGAGCTGGACCAGTTGACCCACGGCCTCCGGCAGCACGGTCAGCGCATTGTTCCCCAGACACAACGCCTTGAGCTTAGTACATCGGAACAGAGACTTGGGCAGCACCTCCAGCTTGTTGGAGTTGATGGCCAAGTGCTGCAGATTGTGGAGGAGACCCACGTCCATCGGAAGCGTGGAGATGGAGTTGTGGCCGACGTCCAAGTACCTCAGTTTAGGTAGAGTGAACAAGGATGGAGGCAGGCACTCCAGTTTATTGTGGGAGAGGTAGAGAGACTCCAGTGACTTGACCTGGCCAATGGAGGATGGGATGGTGATAATTTTGTTGTGCCACAGTTTAAGACACGTCAACCTCTTGAGATGTTGAAAGCTGATGATCTCCTCTATGGTCCGGATGTTGTTTAATTTCAGGTCAAGTTCCTGCAAGTTGATCAAGCTAAAAATAGCATGAGGAATCCTCTCTAGTTCGCAGGTGTGCAGCTCCAGTTCAATCAGATTGGTCATTTTTTTCAGACTATTTAGTACCACCAATTTTGTACCGTCATTGTGCACCACAAGCTTAATCAGATGTGGCGACAGCTCTGTGATGTTTGTTGGCATTTTTGTGAGGTTGCTCTTCAGGCAAAGCTGTCTTTAAATGCCTCAAATCACGCATGGACTCCAGGCCGATCATCTTATTATTTTCTGAGCTCAAATTACCAATTAGGTTAAGTTCCCTTAAACTCCTCAGCAAATATACCCATGCCGGGATCTCAGCAACATCGGTGAACTTGACATGAAGGCAGCGTAGATGGTCGCGGAGGAAAGCAAACCCTGTCTGCTCTACTTTGGCTGGAGAGTGGCAGAGGTGCAGCTCCAGCAGGTTGGTCATTTGGGAGACCTTTGCAGAAAACCTCACCTCGGGGATCAGCTCCAGCTTCAGCACTTCCAAGTCTGTGAGGTCGAACACTGCGTTCGGAAGACCTGACAGCATGAAAAGGTGCAGCTCCTGCTGGTCCGCTGCGTTACGGGTCACGAGCTGCCGGAGTTTCTCAAAGGTCCACTCGTGATTAAGGCTGATCTCTCTAAGCTTGTTTTCACTGACCTCAGACAAGAAGACACCAAAGCGCTTGGAGTACAGTTGGTCATACTGGTCAACCATGTGTAAGAGGAATGCAAAGTCATTTTTGACATCAGGAATGTCACTGAAGCTACTCTCCTCTCGGACTTTCTCGAATGAGTACTCTTTCAAAGGCCGCCGAAACACCCAGAAGAGAGAGTACAAGCAAGCCATGCCGTAGATCAAAATCAAAGCCATGTAGCTAATGAGCAGTTTGTTCAGCATGAAAGCCATGTTATGCGTACAGAAGAACTTTGAGTACCCGATTAGCTGTTTAATATCAGGTGTGCAATCATGCTTAAAATTGATTTGAGCTAAAAAGGTTGAAGTGTAGGATAATATCAAAATGAACTTGACCGTTTTCACAACGGTCTGTGCTACATAAAGCTTGTAGATGAAATCACTGTCCTCCACGTGAGCTCTGAATTTTCTGACTTTCTCAAACAAGGCTTTGGCCTGCTCGCCGTCTTTCTTGTCCAGGATTGTCATGCTACTTGGTACCTCCGCTATGGGCTTATCTGCAGAGAACTTCACCCCGAGCATGGGTGTGGTTGAGTTGACATTTGTGCCTTCATCTTTCCCCTCTAGAGATACCCGCTTTGGTACACTGGAGGTGCCGGTCAACCGCTGTTTGTTCTCCTCAGAGTCCTCACAAGCTGTTTCAGACAAAGCCTTTGTGGTCCAAGGAGACTCAAAGCATCTACCTAAAATCGAAACAAAATGCTCAATTTTCGAGCTTGTTTTGGGGTATTTGAACCAGAAATTGCTACTGACCATGAGAATAATGGTGTGTATGAGTGTGAGGTAAGGAAAGTACTTGGAATACCAGGGCAAGGCAACATGGTAACATATTTGGTTGATGAAGATATATTGTTGGAAGTCCAGGTTGGTCCTGACCCCTGTCGGTTGAGGTTGATTGTGATATTTCTCTGCCACAGTGTGTTGTTGTGCGTCATGGATTTGATGTACGGCATTGTCAGGTAAGTCCTTAGTGGCGAGGGGACCCATGGTTGCCACGGTGGCTGCTGATGTTGCTGCCTTCAGTGAGCTCTGCTGTGTGAACGAGTCAGGCTTAGCTCCAGAGGGATCCTCCTGGTCCTCCTGACACGGAAGGCAGGCTACCTGGTCCTTGGTGATCTGCATGGTCATGGCGAATATGGCCAGCATGAGCATGACCACGCCCAGGTAATCCATGAAGACGTCCCACCATGGCTTCAGGATTCGGTACGTCGGCTGGATGTCATTCAAGGATGCAACCTCAGTAAGCGTGAACATCACTGCAACAAAAAGAGGAGAGTTGGTTAATTTACTTTTGGTTTGGAAGAAAACGTCAAACAAATTGGAGATGAAAACATCTTTTAATGAACCTATAAATTCATCAAAAGAAATTGAAGTGCTCAACCACTTTTCACGCCCACTTAATGTATTTTAGCAGAAAATGCTTTTCTATAGCTCCCATTAGAAACTAAATGTGTTTGGCTTTTGGACTGTGTATCTGATAAAACAGGACACGTGAAGAGAACCTCCAAAACTGTAATGGACATATTTCACAATTTTACATTTTACAAAATAAAATAATTGTTCAAGAAATAAAATCAACTAATTAATCTATGAAAGAATTGCGGCCAGACACGTTCTGTGTAGACTTCAACGGCTGAACATAAACGGTCCCTTATGACCACATTAAACTCTCAGACATTTCACTTCCACTTAACTTCTTGGAAACAAAAGCGAATAATTCAATAATAACATGAGTCCAAACATGAACAGGAAGTTGAAGCTTTCTGGGTGAAATCCATACAAGGTTGCCAAAAGTGGACAGCTAGAAACACCTGAAACCCCTTCAGCTGTACAAGTTGTGAACGAGTGCGTGCGACTGTTCCACCTCATTTCATCTACGTGTAACACATTCCACTCTCACTTGGCAGCTCACTTGGTTCAGTAATGTCTTAAGGACGTTGAGGCAACATGACCACCTTGGGCCACATCCAGGCCTATTTTAACATGCTTCACTGGAACAGTAAAGAGTTCTTTTGGCGGCCAGACGTCTGCAGACTGTTCTGACTCACTGAGACGTTTGGCACTCATCAGTAGATTAGTAGCTGTAAATAGACAAAAGGTGATACAAGGTGACGGTTATTCGACTAAAATTGTTTTTTTTAAAGAAAACACAAACACAACCAAGGTGATTCTCTGAAAAAGTGATAGTTTAGATGTAGAAAATCCAAATGATATGTAGTGTTTTGATAAAGACAAGTCACAATATGCAATATGCAGAAATTAGTTTCTACTTGGAGGGTGACTCCCTTAGTTGTTGTGGGCATGTCACATCCCAGAGGCGTTATCTTTAAGAGCCAGCAGTAAGAAATTCAAGAGGTATGGCTAATAGGTTGGCCGTGTATAGATCATAATATTTTGAAACTCTTTTTCAAAGTTAAAAATAACTTTAATTCTGCTAACAAAAGTTTCAGTTCATCGCTGAGATCTATCTGCCTCTAAAGAAGCGTATATGTCACCTTCACATTAATCATGTGTGCCTTAAGCATGAACAGCAGGTCACAAAGGTATTGGAAATGCAATTTTTATTCTACAAACAAATGTGTTTCTATTTCAGCGGGTCTTTAGCCCAGACTACTAGTCCCCCCTAAAGTTGTAAACCTAGGGGAAACACTGTGTATATTACTACTGGATTACGCAAAGTAACTTTTGGGGAACTTAAAAGTAAAACAGTCCCCCTGCTCTGACAATGCGGCCCAGTACAGACTGCATTATACTGACTTCACCATGTGATAGTAGCCACAGTACAGCCTGTTAAGTGTTACATCATTAAGATAGCTCATGAGTTTAGGATGGCAACAATTTTTTGTAAATTGAGTTAAAGCCAGGGCTGGCCTCCAGACTGCAAGGAAATTCAGAGAGACTTCCCATGTGGTAAACAGGCTGTATTGCTGCTTATTCTGAATTCATGTGACTGTTCCACCACAAGAGGCAGTGCTCGAAGAAGGCAGGTACTTCAGAACATCTCCGCAGGTGTTGTTTTTTTAATCTCTTCTATCAGCTTCTCTCAGTAAACCAGGGTTAGGATATGGTAATTATTTGGCTGTAATTTAGTGATCTGATCGTCATAACGTTGTTTAAATTAGTGAATAAACATTTAAAGAAAATGTTCTTTGACTGTTATTTTTATTTAAATAATCTGGTTTTGCAGGGTAAAATATTTCCGGGAAAATGCAGCTACAAGTGGAGACAAAGGCTTTGATAAGTGCAGTGTTTCCTCTACCGCTCAAAAAAGTTTCTGTTTGGCTTTTTGTACGTTTAGAACCCCCCCCCCCCCCTCACCCCCTCCCCCGCCTAACCGCCTCCCGGTCGGCCAGTGCGTACGCGGACCTACCGGCGGAGCACGCCACATTCGACACCTTCATTTCCGCGTACGCTCCCCCCTCCCAAAGCTGCAAACCTAGGGGAAACACTATTAAGTGTAGTGAATAGCATAATTAGATAACTACATGTCATTCTTTTAGAGTGTTATATATGAGTGTTATATGAGCAGTGTCCTGCTGCATCATTCTGAACCCTGAAGGAACAGCTCGTTCAGCTCTGCATGCGCACCCGCCTGAAGTTGAGACGGGTGCGTATGCCGACGAGTTTATTCCAATGTGGGCATCCTATAATATCACACTACACGCTAACTACATATTACACAGGGAAGCACTTTAAGTTGTAACACTGTGGGTAAATAGACAAATACATATAAGTCACACATGTTGCAGTTGGAATAGTATAGACCAACGATAACCAAGTATCTCTCTAAATGTCTATTATTTGGATTAAACAAGTATAAACCAAGTAATAGACGGGAATAAGCAGCAAAAGACTGCTGACGTTAACTTGCGGATAAGGGAAAATCTGCCTCCATGTCTTTCCACTTCAAGCACAGACAAGAGGAAATAAGACAAGTCTGTGGTTGGGTTTTGAAACTCCTCTTTTTCTTTCTAACGTGCCGTAAGTTTTCCGGTGTAGTGGGTCAGGTGACTTGTTGAAACATGTGAAATATTAGAGAATCCGCGTGTCTCCCCGCCGTTAAACGTTCACACCAGTTAACCAGCTTCGTATCTGTAAATCTGCGCGGCCACGGTGGGAGAAACTGTATCCTCCTTATTTATAATTCGTAATAAATAAAACATGATAAGCGTTAAGTTTAAAGTAAACGTGTAGAAGATAGTTGAGGTAACTGTACTTACTGCTGGTGCCTCGTTATCTCAATCCAATTATTTCTTCCTCAGCCTGCATGCCACTTTTTCTCCGGTCGTCAGGTGCGCCGCTAACCTAATTTTCTCAAGCCTCGTTAAAAACGGTGTGAATGACGTCGCTGAGTAAAACGAAGCACTAACGGACATTTGTTCGTGACAGCGCCTATTGTCGTCTGCAGCCCTCATGCCGGAGCCACCGGGAAGCGGAGCCGGCTGTCTGGCTGTATGTTGGACAACATGCGCAGAAAGACCTCCAGCTCAATGTATTTCTGAGAAAAAGACGGATCCAATATGGAGCCGTGCGGGTAGCCGTTGGGGAGCAACGGGCGCTTCCTATTGGAGGGCGACGTTACGTCAACGTCCCGAAGACACGGCGCTGCTAGCTTATCTGGTGTTGCGTTCAAGCAGTGTGGGGGAAAGTCTCACAGGCGGAGCGAGACAGCCAACCCCTGAGCTGAAAGTGCGCATTTTACCGACATTATTTAGCCCCACTGTGACCTGGCAGTAGTTGGGCACACGTTCGGTCACATACACGCACTCATGCAAACAACACAGGAAAAATCGATACGTTGTTCTATTTTTCCCTCCACAGCGGAAATTAGACACAAATGGGACCACTTTTTTATATGATGACCACGTCATAGAGTAACGTCGGACTACCGGGGTACCTAATGGTGTTACGAATGGAGTTTACTTTAGCAGCGTTGTAGTAAGCGGGGCTGTAGCAAACAGTTCTAGCAGGTTTGAAAAGTTTTTCGGTAAATTAAGTATTTAGCAGCAGGAAAACATTATATGTATTTTACAACAAACACTTGAGGAGAATCCTACTAAAACTTCCTTTGCAGGAATACTGATTAAAACCGCAGTTATGAACGCAGCACAAGCTTCTCCTTTTTCAGAGTACCAGACGCCACATGCATCAACGTGTTAGAACTTTACTGACTAATTAAAAAGGACATATTTTCTTTTTGTGCACATCGCAGATTTCATAAACGATGCCTTGTGTTTGTTACAGCTGAGCTAAAACGTTATTAACATATGCAACATTGTACATATCATCTATCTATCTATCTATCTATCTATCTATCTATCTATCTATCTATCTATCTATCTATCTATCTATCTATCTATCTATCTATCTATCTATCTATCTATCTATCTATCTATCTATCTATGTCTATCTTGTTGGTAATGACAAACCTAACAGTCAATAACACCCTGTGCGCTGACGCCCTGCATCATTTCCAGCTCTTTCCGGATTTGGTTGATGATGCACTGGGGAGAGGAAGTGTCCTCAGTTGTATACCATTCAGGTTTCAACCGGTCCTGGGCTGCTGGCTGCAGGCATGTTCTTGCTCATGCTACCCTTGTACTTTTAGAGGAGGAGGGAAAAAAAGAAAGAAAAACAGGTAGCAGAGGCGAGTCTGGCAAGTTACAAGATCAGATGAGAAGGTGGTGTGTAACCGTATATACACATGCGCAAAACGAGTACAATGACGATTTAATCTGCATTCTCCTAATAAAGCGCTACTAAAGGGGTTTTGCAACAGAGTTAAATGTTTGTAAAAGACAGTCTCAGTTTGTAGTGGCTCCCTTTTACATTCCCAAACAATAACAGGGTGGATAACACAAAGGAGAAAAGTAGTAGATTAGTGAACCCACTTACAGTTTATCAGTTGCTTTGGTACATTTCTGTCCTTAACATTTGCAAAATAGTACGTGCATTTCTCAAAACAAAATTTGTACAAATAGCAAAACAGCATGGATTATCTGCAAAAGCCAGTGTCTTGCAGAAAATTTGATATCTGTTTGTATAAAGTAAATATCTGTGACACTGAACATGTCTGTGGCAACAGACACAAGTCCTTGTGTCATTGCATACGGATCAGACAGTCATATTTGTCATGTTGTCATTATAACAGTGCACTCCGGAGGTTTTGTTCCAATGTAAACTATGACTAAAGTTTGGATGACAATTACTGTGAATTATAAATTACTCCTCGGTGTATGTGGGAGATTAAGGAATGAGTCAGATGAACTCTTGACAGCATCCTGTTGTCGGTCGCAAACCATTGCCTGATGATGTTGGAGCGATGAAAGCTTAAATTGTTCCAAACTATCACACACTTTGGCAAGTCATCTCCAATCTGACCCCTCTCTTGTTCAGGAATGAGATCCCTGTAGAGTGTGTGTAAAAAGGTGAGATAACGCTCTGTATTGTATGGCTCAATAATGTCTGCACAAGTGAGGCTCTAATCTCATCAGGAGCACTTATATGTCCTTGGCTTCTTCAGCCTCTTCCTCTACTTTGTCTCTCAACTTCTCCGCCATGTAGCCTCACGCGGAAATTGTAGCATTGTGTTGTGCTGCAGCTATATATATACTTGCCAGTTGATGGTTCATGAAATGCACCTTTGTAAAATTCAAGATTCACCTAAGAGAAATTTACTAATTTAGGACCGATTTAGAAAAGAAGTCTAATGGAAGTATAAAGAAATGCTTGACCTATTATGACGCCTTGGTCAACCATTTTGAATACAAAGACGTATGCAATGAACTAATGCCTAAATGTTGTGGGTGGTGAGACACATTATAATACATTTTGATCAACATGACATAAGCAATTGATATTGTAGGAAACAGCTGAGAATTGTACATATCATTTGCATGGATGTACCAAAGCATTTGAAAGAAACGAGAAACAGCTTTTTTGATTCCACAAATTGTTGATGAAATATTATATGCAGTAAAGTTTTACGTGATATCAATTATAATATAGATTTGGTATGTAATAGCATTAGTTATACTGCTAATGGCACTGATTCTGATTCCTTTAACCTTCAAATGTTTATATGACTGCGGCGAGACATATGGTCGGTGAGGTAAGGGGAAGGAAAAGGGTATAAAGATTTAATGGTTTGGCTTGTTGTCATACTGGGCCGCAGTGGTGGGACAGTATGTAGTTTCCTGAGGGTAATGCGGCCAACAGCTGGGGACCATAGACACCCTGGCAACCAATTCAGTATGTTGAGAATGGCCTCAATGTGTTATAAATAATTCACCAGGGACCTTCTTCTCTGATTTGTGAAGAATACGCTGGGTATTATCACACTAAAAAACATCAGCTGGTGGTTTTAAATGTGAGTTTTATGCAGCAGATGTAGCAAAATGAATGCAACATTTTAGACCAAAGCCACAAACCCCAACGAACATGTGCTCATGGTAATTAATTTCCTGGCAGCATGGTAAGCCAAAAAAAGTTGTCTCACACAAACACACACACACATGCAGACACACACGCACGCACACAGAGACTGTGGAAATTCAGTCTTAGGTCAAGGTAAGTGCTTGGTATGTAATGGGGGGAATGGCGGTGTATCATACTGTGTAAAAAACACACGCTACCCAAGACATTTGTACAGGCCATTTGCTTGTACGTGACGATCCTTTGTTTTTACTTGACATACAGTGTAGTTATGAAGAATTCTGATGGTGTGTAATATGATGTTGCAGTTGGGAAGCTGAGGCATTGAGGTGGTAAGTACTGTGTGTATTTGTATGTGTGTTTAAGAGGACACATCTGACACCAGAATACTGGTCTGTACCTCCCTTTGTTATCTCTCATGCTGTGACTTGTAACTGTTTGTGCTAGTTCAGTTTCCACTGCTTTGTGCAGTAAGGCCAGTAATGATCTCAAAGTAATACATCTCTGTGTGTTTAACCACGCAGGGAGAGAGACAGAGAGAGAGAGAGAGAGAGAGAGAGAGAGAGAGAGAGAGAGAGAGCAGTGCAGTGCTAAATGACCTTTCCATGAAATCTTATCACTGTAACGAGTCAGTGATTTAGCACCACCTGCTGTTGTCTTGATGCACATTTGCTTTTTTCACTGATACTGTTTAAGTAATCAGTTTCAATTTTCATGGTTAGTAACAAATACATTATATAAAATAAATGTTAGTTGCTGCACGTGCTATAAGTAATGTGTTATTTATCTTCTGATGATACTTATTTCATATATATTTTGTGTAGACGGAAGTGGATTTCTCATAGAAAAGCTAACAAAAAACAAATGACTCTTTGTGTTTTTGTCTGGATTCCTTCACGGGCGTGGGAAGTATCATTCGGAGTAGCAGTCACAAACTGGTACAGCCAGAGTCAGAGACACAGAAGGCACGGAGAAGCTGCAAAATGATTAATCTTTTTGTTGTTGGTTAGTCAAAAACATTATTATTATATAGTGTATATTTAAAAATGTATTTTGCTTACATGTAGTGTTACCAAACCGACATAGAATTTACAAAACACACACAAATTTCTTAAACCGGTATATGAGCTCTCTCTCTCTCTCTCTCTCTCTCTCTCTCTCTCTCTCTCTCTCTCTCTCTCTCTCTCTCTCTCTCTCTCTCTCTCTCTCTCTTCCTCTCAACAACAAAACAGTGTTATACAAACGGGAGGATGTCGCGACTAGTTTGAGCCTTATGTCTCTCCGTACTCCAATGGTCATGTGATCAGACAAAGTTATAAATAGGGGTGGTACATTCGATTGTTTCTTTGACACAGAGGCGGAGTGAGGAGCAACATGGCGTCAACAAGCCGGTGCGTAGCTACTATAACCAAACCTTACACCTATTCCTTCTTCATGTGGGTTCTCAGAATGTAAACTCCTTAACGTCATCGAGTTAGACAGTAAACGTTGTACGCCTTAATTTATTCTGTCCACGTGCATTGTCAGATTGATTCCGCTTCTTTGCTCCGTTAGCCAAATTTGCTGGCTAGGTGTTGCCAGAAGTCACTATCTGTTGTGCCGAGATTATCTCACCATTGTGCTGCTAATAACGTCCGTTGATTTGTAAACGTCAACATCGCTTCTCTTCTTTATTATTTTTTTGTCGCGTCGCACTTTTTCCACCACTTTCGGTCAACAGGTAACCGTTGATGCTAACGTCTGTAGTAGAATGCCCTCATCGCAGTACAGTCTTTTGGATACGAGACGTCTGTGTAAAACAAACAAAAAAAGGAATGAAGTTTGTCTGAATATTATTTCTTATGATCAATCTAATTTCAAAGTATAGTGAGGAGAAGAGAAGTACAATTAGCGTGTGTTTGTAATGTACCGGATATCGGGCCCTTGCTTTCCCTACATCATCGTGACTGTTTTGTTTTCAGATGACGTAGTTTAGGGGTCAAACGTGTTTTTGTATCAATATTATTCCTTTAATGATCATTCAATAAATCGTTTATTAATATTAAATATATCAACTCCTAAAACCCAAACAATCCTAACCTCAGTATAAATGTAATGTTGTTCTACAAAGATGTAGACTGCACATCTAAGGCAATTTAAATGCGTCAATTATATTTCTGAGTAAAAGATTGTTTTTACATTTTATCCGCTAAACAATTAAAATCACAGATTTATCAATAATGAGAATATTCAGTCAGTTTTAATATTCTCATTATATAAATATGAATGTGATGCTTCTTAACTGCTGTAGTCAGGTTAACCTATAAAGGTGTTTATTGTTAATCAATTGCCGATGACCCAGTGCATCGTGGCGTAATGCTCATCTGACCCTTTGATAATGTTTTACTTAATATATGCTCTGCGTATTGACATTGCCCAAACCAGGTTGAGGCCCCTGAGCTTTCAGTCAGCTCGCCCCAACTATTTCCTCTCAGCATTTAACGTGGAGGAAATTAAAGGGCTAAATGTAACATCATGTATTTACATGATACTCCCTGTAGTATTTACCAGTCTCACTCCACTGGCAGTTTAAATCTTCATTTATTCTTCCAGCTCTGTCTGTCTGTCTGTCTGTCTGTCTGTCTGTCTGTGTCTGGTCCACCTTGTCTGCCTTCATTCCCCCCCCCTGTCCATTCTTTTCTTGTCATTTGAGCTGTTTGATCACTTAACTGTTCTGCTTTTGTAGCGGAGATGGCCTGTCCCTTCCCAGAGTCCAATGTCCCAACCACCCTGATACCATACTGGTGGAGGACTACAGAGCAGGAGACATGATCTGCCCTGAATGTGGCCTTGTAGTAGGTCGGTATAAACTGATTATCTGCATGTTTACTTTTCTATCATGGGGCTTTTACTGTTTGTAGTATTGTCATTATCCGCTAGACCCGTTTAAATT
The DNA here is from genome assembly GCA_021346845.1 of Apeltes quadracus. Taxonomy (NCBI): domain Eukaryota; kingdom Metazoa; phylum Chordata; class Actinopteri; order Perciformes; family Gasterosteidae; genus Apeltes; species Apeltes quadracus. Next base: position 9,288,266 of record CM037919.1, read on the forward strand.
TCTAATAGAACATAGACGTAGATTTGTATCTACTGCCACACAGGAGATACTAACTAACTAACTGCATATTATGTTGAAGAGAAGATCTGTCTGATGTATTTTGGTTCATACGATTTAAACCATAAACAGTTAAAAAAAAAAATGTTGTCATGCAAATATTGAGGCTTTGGCATCTCTGTTGCTGAGACGTCTTTCACTACACGAATAGAAGTGCAACAGACATGGTAAAGATAATGGAAAATTCCTTATGAATCCTTTAAAAGAATTGTTGTTAAATTTCACCTGTCGTGTTTTAATTGATCTTATCGGCCAGCAAAGAACATATCAGCACAAAAATTCCCAGATATAATGTATATGAAGAAGATAACCCTTTCACTCTGTGATGCAGATTGTCGAAGCCGTAGGCAACACGCAGTTCTTTAACGAGCCCCCGGAGCAGAGAGCAGGTCAGGAGGGAGACTAGAGACGCCAGCCGCTCTGATACAAGCTGAAGAGCCCCCTGTTCCTGCTCTGTTGTGGAATATTTCAATAAGAGCTCGGTAGAAGAGAATGACTTGTTTCGATGTTTGTCTAATAAGAAAAAAAGGGTCTTGATGATGATCAAAGTTGTAAAAGTCCATTTATTTGCTTGCAAGCAGGAGGTCAAATACACAAGCACGTATCAGGTGCTCTGTGAAAATGGCATCTTCGAGCGGTCAGAACACTGAGCTTTTATACACACACATGTGAAGGACATTCTCTGTGGCACAAATAAAATATGGCAACCCAAGTTGAGATAAGAAACATAGTTAAAAAATGGGGTAACACAGCTCCTTTGTTCAAGCCTTTGCGTAGGGAGTTGACTTGTCCTTCCTTCCACAGCTGCAGAAGATAAACTTTGAATCACCCTGCTTTCACACATTTGTTCAATAGAGACCATAATCACTTTGTTAATATAAGACTATGCTATAACATATTTTACCATTACAGCTCCCACAGCTTCGGCTCTCCTCTAAGGAGATGAATGTCATGTTGTTTTGAGATATTAGTAATGTATGTAAGAAAAATAAGCCTAACAGGATTAAAATATCCAAAATCTAATCCTCTGCTCTGCTACACAGTTCCAAGAACGGGTGTAATGTAGCAATACTGGGATGATGGTATAGTATTAAAACTTAAAGAAGGCTGTGGATGAGCTGACGAAACCCAGTACGGCAGGATTCTAACAATATTTACAGTATTTTAGTCTCTGAGGATGTTTTCATGAGTCTTCTGCTTAATTACACCGTAGGGATGTAAAGCGGATCGGCAGAGGAAGACAGTGGATGCATTTATTTGTATGTGCAGATTATTCAACGGACGGAACAAAATGTGTCAGCTTTATTGGACTACCATAATTTGTAGTAACATTTCACAAATAAATAAACACAACAGACCTAGGTTAGCATTGAAATTATTTCAATGACAGTTAAATTCGGGTTCTTAAAATAAATCCTACAATTAAATCAGTAGCCTAAAAGGTTTTTATCCCATTTCTTCCAAATTCTCCTCAGGTGACCGTGTTATTGACGTAGGCTCTGAGTGGAGGACGTTCTCCAACGAGAAAGCACTCAAGGATCCGTCCAGAGTGGGAGACGCCCAGAACCCACTGCTGAATGGGGGCGACCTAACCACCATGATCAGCAAGGTGAGGCTCCCTTTGCTGGAAATGATCGTTTGGAGAAGTTGGTATTTGCAGTTCATAAGATATTCAAGCCGCTCAGATTTCCAGTGGTGTTAATGTTTTTGAACTTCAGTACCATGTTCGCGTATATGTGCACAGAGGTTTGATAATTATTTCTGCATTTTCTGTCTTTGTTATTATTATTTACTAATAAACACTCACCATTTTTCACCACAGGGAACTGGAGCAGCTAGTTTTGATGAATTCGGTAACTCCAAGTATCAGAACCGGCGGACCATGAGCAGCTCTGACCGGGCCATGCTCAACGCCTTCAAAGAAATCAGCACCATGGCAGATCGCATCAACCTGCCAAGGAACATCATCGTAAGTTTCATTCAATAAAATCAGAAATGTTATTCTGGAACTAAAGGAGTGACAGATGCAGGCAAAGACTTAACGGAGACAGGGGATCCTCACTGGTCCTCCATCATCATGATTCACCATCGTGTTGCTGTAGATAAACATTCCATTTAAACACTGTTTAGAAAAGCAAGCTCAAAGGCAAACACTGGCTCAACACTTTACTATTGAATCCCTAATTTAAAAAACACACGACGATTAGTATGTTGCAGGGTTTCATTCAGACATTTCATTACATTGTTGCAAATAGTCATTTCTCTGTGAATACTGTTTTTGCTCTGCAGGACAGAACAAACAACTTATTCAAGCAGGTTTATGAACAGAAGAGCCTGAAGGGCCGAGCCAACGACGCCATCGCCTCGGCCTGTCTCTACATCGCCTGCAGACAAGAAGGGGTACCAAGAACATTTAAAGGTCAGAATAAACTATTTCATATTCTGGAGCTTTCTGCCATATTATTACAGTTTTGACCGCGCTTAGCAAATTATCATAACTAATTGGTCTACTTCTTAACTTCTTCTACTTTTTCTGGAAAACACAAAATACCGTAAACGTTTCTCAATGGGCTCTGATCATTGGTCTGCACTTTACCAACGGTTTTCTGACTCTCAACCCCATGGTCTCATTGTAGTAGTAATAGATAATAGATACATTACTAAGGAGTTATAAAGGAGTTCAGTGGCGACTCTTAAATAAATATATATTTCTTGAAAGTCACTCCATCTAAAAGTACTCCCATCTCTCCCTCCCACCGCAGAAATCTGTGCCGTCTCTCGGATCTCCAAGAAGGAGATCGGCAGGTGCTTCAAGCTGATCCTGAAAGCGCTGGAGACCAGCGTGGACCTCATCACCACCGGGGACTTTATGTCTCGGTTCTGCTCAAACCTAGGCCTGCCCAAACAGGTGCAGATGGCGGCCACCTTCATCGCCAGGAAGGCTGTGGAGCTCGACCTGGTTCCCGGCAGGAGCCCCATCTCAGTGGCTGCAGCGGCGATCTACATGGCCTCCCAGGCCTCGGCAGAGAAGAAGACCCAAAAGGGTGGGTGGTGATGCTCTGATTAGACGGTCAATAGGTCATGCATTTATAAATGAATACACATGCAGTAGAGGTCTTTTTAGGCCAGAGCTTTCGACCTGGTCTGAAATAAAACAGCGGTGTGATTAATACATTAAGTCAGAGTTAAATAATCGGAGCTTTAATTTTGCATTTAAGTATAAGCCTTTGCTTGGCGTACCAAACAATGCGGTACATTTTTTTAAATGGTATGTAATGTGTGGCAGTTGTCGTAAAAAGGCAGGTTTCTTTTGAGCCTCGTGTCCGTTGTGTCCACAGAAATCGGGGATATTGCTGGCGTTGCAGATGTTACGATCAGACAGTCATACCGTCTCATCTACCCGCGCGCCGCAGAACTCTTCCCCCCAGACTTCAAGTTCGACACACCTGTTGACAAGCTGCCCCAACTGTGAAGACGAAGCTCCGCAGACGCCGTTTTTCTGCTGTACTTACAGGATTCTATTCTATTCTTTATCATGTTTGGAAGGTTTTCCCTTGTCCCTCGTAGGACCTCTTGCCTTGGTTGAGGCGTCATCACAGGAATAAAACGGACACATTCCAGCTCTTAAATAATCCGCTTGCAGACTGTACTTACAGTATTTGATTTGTTTATATACTGTATCATGTATATATGTCCAAGTTGGAAAATGCTTGCAATTTTAGACTGGTTTCGTACTTTATACTTTTGTTTTTGTAGAAAAATGACCTGCTTCTATTTTGTTAGTTTGAATTGTTCAAAGTAATTTAAAAAAAAAAATAAATAAAAGACTTTCATTCAAGCATGGTAATGAGTTCATGGTTTGAATTAAACCTGTTTTACTGCTCGGGTCATTCAAAGAGGTAAAACTGTAGCACCTCTTGCTGAAATAAATTGAAACTCACTTAACATTATTTGAAAGCGTGGAGAAAAGGCAAAAGTTCCAGAAAAATGGATGGATAAAAATAACGGCAAACTCACGATTACAAATGTTTAATTTGTGCATTTATGATGGGCAACAACTGCAGAAATGCCTTTTTCTTTTTACACCGGTGTGATCAACAGTTGTGTGACTGAGTATTTGTACCATCTATAGTCTTTGTTCTGGCAACAACATGCACAAGTAAATAAAAAAACTTTGTACAATCTATTTTCATCATTAACATTGATGTAGATAATTAAAACTATTGATAAAATTAGTGCTTTCAGCTTAATTGTGTTCATACAGTTTGTATATATAATATACCCGACCCTGCCCTCTCCTGTAGTGATTCATGTGAACTGCTCTGCATCATTTGAGTCAGTTTATATACAACATGCATACGGACTAAAAATAAAACAGCTGGTTCCTGTCAGATTGAAAAACGGAACCGAAACTGAAGCATTTAAATTACATTGATAAGTAGCAATAACTGAATTTTGTAACTTCTCAAACAACGGCTTAGGCTGAGTTATGGATTTCTGCGCAACACATCTTTGCTTCATTTAGTTCAGTCCATCGATCAGATACTTCTTACCACGAGGGCTTTGTCTGCTGCTTCAAGACGGACAGAATTCATTTGGTTTTAATAGCTTTTAACGGCAAAACACTGATGCTTTCACTTTGACTGAGGTAACAAGAAAAAGGCTTTCAGGGTCACAACCAGATTCACTACCACAAAACAGGAAACATTTGACATCCAACTGAACTCAGCTCTAAAATAATTTACTTAATGATTTTATTGCTCCAAAAGATACTGCAATACAAAGCGGCAGTTAGATTTTTAGAACTGAGGTCAACTGAAAATCTACAACACCACCAGAGGGCATCAGACAGAGGAGAATATTAAATATTCATAATTTCCTCTGGCCAACGCTTGTATGTAAATATCTGATTTCCAACGAGAGTAGTGTGTTTAACAGCGTAGGCCACATGTAACGCTGGACTACTGTTTGATGGTAAAGAGTATTATCGTTAGGATTATTATGTGGGTTGTTGTATGCAGACCTGGAAGCAAAATGAGATAGTGAGTTTAAGTGTTAAAAACAGTTGGTGAACAAAGATCGGGCCCCGAGACAAAAAGGGGTGAAGATCCTCTCTTTGATTTCAAGTCAAGAAGCAACAGTAGTAGTCGAGGTGTCTGTATGGTCGACCGCTCAGTGACAATGCTTTGAGCACTTCAAAAATGCACAATGAGATTAAATGTCCTTAAACCTATGACGAGGGCTTTTGCAAATAAAGAAAATAAAATATATATGACTGAATATAACCTGTACAGATAAAAAAACGACTGGGACACAGAATAACATGGTTGTGATGTTGCTGTCTGCTCAAGAGTTTCTTATAAAAAAACATTCTCAGTGGTCAGACAATGGACACAACGACAAAGTGTGCAGGAAGGAAGACGCGCTCCCCCTCGTTCATTCTCCAACAAACCTTTTTTTCGTTTTGTTAAAAAAAAAAAAAAGAAAAAAAAAGTTCTTCATATGGATAAAAAAATAATATGTGGGGATCCTCAAGAGGCTGCTGGACTTTCTTCTCAATGGCACAGAGTTTTTCCCCAAAGGCTCGGGGGAACCGCCACACTCATTGCTGCTCCTCCTCCTCCTCAACATTCTGGGCTTTAAAACTAATGTGAGCTGCAGCCATTGCTGCGTTGGTTGGTTCACAGTGTGCGTGTGCGTGTGTGTGTGTGTGTTTGGGGGTGAAGCTAGGTGAAGCTAACACCAGTCAGCGATGTAATCAAAGTCAGAGAACATGTGCTGCTCGTCCGAGTTCAGGGGTCGGGGTTCCCTGGGCGGGGTTAAAATGGGAGCCTCTGAGGTAAATTCGTCGTCAAAATTGCTGACGTCGTTGGCGCCCTGAATGGTCGGCACGAAGGGCGGCTTCACCTTCTTAGCCAAAAGTCCGTTCCAATCCATGTTCTGCCGAGAAACACAGGGGGTCCCGTTGAAAGAGTGGATTGCTTTATTACAAAATGGATTGTGCAAATGTAGTTTTTGTTGCTTACCCTGAAGAATAGATGTTTCTTAACCTCCTCGGCGTCCTTATCTCCTGCTCCCAGTCGTCTTTCTGGATTCCTTCTCAAAAGCTGAGGAAGAGAAGAAGCACATATCGAAATAGCACACCGAGCGTTAACTGGCCGTTATTGCAGGACTTTGGACAAACTCTTCCTTCCTGAGATCATCAGTACACACCCTCCTCATGATGGAAATGGCCTCCGTCGAGAGGAATCGTGGGTAGCGGACTTCATCGTTGACGATGCTGTCGAACACCTCCTCCTCGTCGTCACCGGGGAAGGGCGACTGAGGAAAAAAAAAAGACAGTGAAAATAAAAGGTTAGGACGACATAAATACACACATGCAACAAGGCATAGTCCCTGGATGATTGTTCCATCGGTTACAGATCGTTGAAGAAGCACTGACCTCCCCAACCAGCATCTCAAAGATGAGGACACCAAGCCCCCACCAATCCACAGCGCGAGTGTACGACGTTTCGGTCAAAACCTCGGGAGCTAGAAACTCCGGCGTGCCACAGAACGTGCTGGTGCGATCCTTGAAGCCCATTCCTGAGAGCAACACACACAGTTTAAGAACAGGCCTATCCTCCTGGAAACAACCAAATCTGAAATCTTGAGCATGTTTTCATTTTCTAAGTTGCGTGATATTTCAGTAGAACATGGGTCTCTATTTTACCTTCTTTGCAAAGCCCAAAGTCAGCAATCTTGACGTAGCCCTCCGTGTCCAGCAGTAGGTTATCCAGCTTCAAATCTCTGCAGATTCAAAAAAATGTTTAAGAACTTCATGCTCCACGCAAACGTGGCACTACATTCAGTGGCTCTGCTCAAACTCCTCACCTGTACACGATCTTATGGTCATGTAAGAACTGTAATCCCAATACGACGCAGGCTGCATAAAATCTACACGGAAACAAGAGTGGTCAGGATATAAGATCACACAGGTTTTACTGGTTATACAAAATAATAAATCAGAAAAGCAAATAGGAATACGGGTATTACACATTGAGAACAAACACTCTCTGTGCTGCTAAAATGCAAGAGAAAAATTACGCTTTAATTGACATCACTATGCAAAAATATTGCCGTCCACAGCCCACTAAGGAGAAAGCCGGCCATAGGAGACGATCAGAAAGGACACACAACCCTGGCCGGTCCAAGCGCGCGGGCTCAGATACTCACATGGCCCTCGGCTCGGCGAACACGTCGGCGTGGATGTGCATCATTAGGTCGCCCCCCGCAGCGTACTCCATGACAAAACAAACGTGCTCCTGCGTCTGGAAACACGCAAACAGGTTGACCAGGAACGGGTGGCGGACGCTGTTGACGGCCTCGAAAATCCTCTTCTCGCACATGAGACTGGCAGAGAGAGAAAGAGCGAGTTACGGCGGCGTTTCCCCGGCATGTCGCGGTTAAGGGCACAAAGCCGGAGGGGGGAGTTTAGTGCATTTACCTGTCCACCTCATCGCGAGCCACGATGTCTCCTTTCTTCAGCGCTTTGATGGCAAACATCTCACCGGTGCTTTTATATTCGGCCAACAGCACCTGGGGAGGGAAACAGAGGCAGGTTACAGCTTCTGAAACGTGACGACTTGATGATTCTCATATTTGATTAATAAAACTTCTGTTAACTGTCGCAACGTGAAACCAGCGATGTGAAGACGTGATCATCAACTCTGAAATAGCATTTTCTTTTACTACTTCCTGGGATTTGTTTTGAAAGTACAATCAAAGAGGGAAAATAAGATTTTTGAGTTGCGGCCTTCGGTTGGGTGATCAAATGAGCCAAACCTTTCCAAAGTGACCACGTCCGAGGACCGCCACACATTTGAAGTCTTGGAGGATGAAGCGGAAAGGATCTTCTTCCCTGCAAAATACTCATTGTTTATATTTGTATCCTTTGGGAATTATTGTTCAGATGACGTTTAAACTCAAAGCAAGGGGGCAGTGTGTGCGCCCGCGTGTCGTTACAGTAGTTCTGAGCAATTGGTGTCAAAAACTAATAATTGAAACACCCCGCTCAAATGAAATATCTAAATGTCCCTCTCTTTATCGGAAATCTACTTTGAAGGTCTAAAAAGGTGGCTCTGCTACCTTATTTCGGAGTCTTTCGGGATGGCGATGAGCTCCAGGTCCGGACGCTGCATCTCCTGCTCCACCAGTCCGTCCTGGTCCGGCTTGCTGTTCCTCTTGTTCAAGAAGTCGAAGGAGGCGAGCGCATCCTGCAGAGGGAACCCAGAGCACAAGGACACAAAATGAAGATAATTGTTTATTATGTGAAAAATAACAGCTGCATCTGTTGTTTCTCAATAATTATCATAATGCTTTGATAATCACTATAGGGAGAACAGACTCCATTCATCGGCAGGGGCACAGAAATAATGAAAAACCATCATCTTTTCTCCAATTACATTAATTACACATACAGCTATATAGTCAAGTCTCAATAATGCTATGACTATTCAACCACTGTGTGCTTCTATGGTTATGGGTGACGCTCAGAAGGGACAAATGTGGCTGCCATTGTTTGATTAGAAGACAGCGGTCATACATGGTGTATTGTTTGGATCAACTCCTGAACTAACTTCATGAACACCTCCGACTAAGTGAGCAATAACGATAACTCCTAGACCGTGGTACCTGTTCCTCCTCTTTGTCCGGCAGCTTGTCCTGGACCAGCGGTTCTCGGATGTCGTCGGGTGCCGTGTAGTGTTTGGGTCCCGGGGTCGGCTCTTTGTCAAAGTCCAGCTTGGTCACCAGCGGGTCACTGTGAATTAGCAGCAGTACTTAACCCGTTCATTTGAATCGCCTTCTCAGAGTTTTGGTGCGAGTTTTTAATTGGTTGTGACCTTGTGACCTAGTGCGTGTGCGCCAGTACCTGCAGGGCGTGGGGGAACCGGGCAGGCTGCTCTGCCCGGTCTCCGCCGCCTGCGGGCTGAAGGAGTTGGTGCTGACGGTCGGTACCGCTCTTCTCACCAGGCGGCCCCAGGTGGCGATGTTGATGTTCATCTGAGGGGCTCGCAGGAAGGTTTTACCTGGTGAAGAGCGAAGAGGCGATGACGTATGCAAAGGACGGAGAGAACCAGAGGAGAATAAGGGACACATTCACAAGAGCTGTATACTATAAAAACCGTCAAATTTAATTCAATAAGTGTAGGTGTAGGTTTCCAAGTCTGAAAATCACAAATAACACCTAAAGTAAGTGTGAGGTGATGTTGAATGAAGACTCACCTTGCTGCTTCGAGAAAATCTTCTTTTGTCTTTGCAACTTTGGTCGTCTCTCAATGACGGGATTGAAAAAAGTCACCTGTACAACAGAATTTAAAAAAAAACAACGTAAACAACACAGAAACATCCTGCACATTAGAAATCCTTGTGTGTATGGGAGTTTGTGAGCACCTCAGCAAACAGCATCCCCTGGGGCTCCAGGTACAGACACATCCCGTGACGCTGGTTGTCCAGGAAGTCCTCCAGTCGCAGGAACTTGACGGCGCAGAGCGAACGCCAGTCGCGCCAGTACACAGAGATCTCCAGCTCACGAGACTGCAGGACACCCGCAAACCGATGAGAAACAGCCCAAAGTTGTTGTTCAAACACGACGCCGAGCAGCGCAGGTGAGGGTCGAGGGCAGAAATGTGTGCGTTTTTGTGCGTGTGTGTGTGTGTGTTACCCGGTCGAGCTCCAATGTAAACTTCTGGTCCCAGGCCTGGTTACTGACAGACCTCCAGCTCGTTTGCCCGACTACCGTGTTGTCCAGCTTCAACACTGCGCTGATCTCATCTAAGGAAACATACACAGCAGGTTATTTATTAACCACGGATCTATTCATTACGCCGCGAGCATGACAGGAATTCAGTTGGTATTACAGACGAGGCATTTCCCTGCTAAAAGCGCCCATCCTGATCCGGCTGCGATTCATTTACTGTGGATCTCAACGTAATCTCGGAGCTGCTTTTCAATCTGTTCATCTTCCCGAGCGGCCCCCCGATCTACTCACTGGAGAGGTCCTCGCTCTTCGTCAGGTTCCGCGAGCTCACGCCGCGGTTCCGGTTCGCTCGGCTGATGAAGGACGAGCGCGTCTCGCTGGGGCTCCAGCCGGGCAGCGGGACCGATGCCGCTTTGGAGCGACCTGGCACGTTCTCCAGAAGGTCCTGACAGCCCATGAGCCTCACGTCCAATGTGCCTGCAAGGGAGGTGGGAAGATTCACATACCTGTAGCACACGATCTGACTCGTGCCATAACTCGTCAATATATTTGAGAAAAATCCGTCCAAATGTATCAAAGTGAAAGTTTGTTCTTTGGGTAACATGAGCAGAACAAGCAGTAATGAGAAGTGAACTGTAACTCCTTAAATCTACAAACTGGTAGGGAGTGAGGGCTCATCATCACAGCAAACAACAAGGATGTGTCTCGTTAAATCAATTGACAACATGGACATCGAGACGCAAGATTAACTGAAGGAAAATTTGGTTTATTGTGCCCTGAAGGAAATATCCATGAGAAATATTGAATGAAACAAATCGTTCATTAAATTTTAAGAAGAACAGAATGATGCTGGAAGCTTTTTAATCACCTCAAATGATCAGCGTGCTACCAATAACCATGACTGCATCCATTTACCTGTGAGGGCAGCGGGCTTGGTCACAGTGCTGTACTGGTTCTGCGTGGCAATGATGCTGGATCTGGGGCTGAGGACCGGCGAGGACAGCAGGGACAACTCCTCCACGATGCTGCTGCAGCGAGGGTGGTTTTTCGGCAACTCGTTGAGACGTTGCTCCAAGGAATACCGGAGGAGATCGAGCTTCTGACTGGACTCATTGAAACGAGCCTGGGCCTGGAGGTGGAAAGGAGGGAGGTACGCACATGGGGAGTAAAGAAGGGTGGGAGGCACGGAGACAGACGTTCTCCCACACAGATGCAAACGCAACACAAACTACCTCTGAATGGGCTTTCTTCTCCGTGACCTTTCCCGTGCCCAGGAGTTTCATGACGTTCTTGGCTCCCTCCGCCACGGCGGACTCTATCTTGGCGTGGTGACACAGCTCCTCCACTCGAAGGTCCAGCGGGCTGATGATGGGCTTGTCTAGAGGACGAGGAAGAAAACAATCCTTTTGTTTAGACGCAATCGTTCGTAAGACCATACTATAATGAGTGGGCGCAAGCAAAGGCTCACCCATGACATCGTTGTTATCGAAGCTCAGCTCGCTGGCCTGGCTGGCCTTGAGGATCTGCATCCTGATGAACTCGATCTTCGTCTTGCTGTCTTGAAGCATCTGCTGTGCGGTCGCTAGCAACTTACGATCCTAAGGATGATCAAATTAAACTGTCAGCAAAAAAAAACATAAAAAAACAGCCGGATCATGCCCTTAATTGGAGCCAAAGAATGGGTGACAACATGGAAAATGGTATTCATCAAAAAATAAAGCGGAATCTTACTTTGTACACACACACACACACACACACACACACACACACACACACCTCTCTAACGTTTGAATCCTGATTGTTGCGCAGGAAAGACCTCTGTCCAGCAGGCATTTCCTCTCTGACATCAGAACTATTTCCAGCTGGAAAGCTCCGTCTGTCAGACCGGGCAGGTCAGAGTGTTTTGTAAGCGACCTCAGACAGAAGCACCTTCTGGACGCGCAGATCATGTAGCAGGAATGTACTACCGCTCTACATTCCACGCACATCAACAAAGTGCGACAACCTTGGTGTTTCTGAGCAGATTCAAAATGTTCAGCTTTAATTAGATACGACATGAACTCAAGTTAAACGCTCAGAATTTATTTTTAGAAATGTAATTGTAACCCTGTTTGAGTCTTTCCAAAATCGTCTTTGGAAGGACTCTTGTTAATTTAGAACTGGTCACGTCTTGGCGCACATTTCCAATTAAAAAGAGGAGAGTTACACATATGAGAGCACAGTGCGGATTTTCTTCCAGGCTTCTATTCAATAATCTCATCCAACGTGTAGAAAGAAAATAATTGAATGAATGTCACTATTTCTTTGAATTACATCACTGGCATAGTAGAGACTCGCTACTGAAACCCAACACACCACACTGGACAGTCTACTACAAAGTGGCTTGAATTGTTACCGAGAGGGACACATGAGCCAAGGCGAGCGTCCCTCAGCGCTCCAGCTGTTGTTATTGGTCTGGTAACGTACACGCAAGCTCCCAGCTAAATGGCAGTCCTCTCCACTCTGTGCATTAGAGGAGCCACGGAGAGCTTTGTGAACAAACAGCGGCGCATGTGACACACACGATGTTTCAGCGCCTTCTCACGTTTCCAACCTCCCCTACAGCGAGGCTGTAAAAGCAGACCGACATGGCTCACCCTACCACCCGCAGTCCAAATGGGAGCCTTTAATATACAGAGACTCTAAGAAGAACTAAAGCAGTGATTGTGCTGCCACTGTGAACCGTACCTTTGAGGGCCCGTTGGAGTACATCAGAATCATGTTCTCTGCACCCTGCTTGACCTTGAGCTCAATGTCATTCTGTCTTTTCAGGGCGGCGAGGCGGCTGCTGCTGGTGCACATTCTCGCCTCACTGTTGGGCGTATCGGGGGTCAGAGGGCATTCTAGAGAAAGGCAAAAACAAAAAGTACAAGTTTTGACTCATTAGGCACGGATACGCCACATATCCGTATGTGCCTACGGAGCTTGTCACAAATATGCACTTACTATAAATAGCACCATAGGATGCATGTGATATGTTTTAACTGTCAGTTTGAAGTTTAAAAGCCCTGCGGCACTAACGTCTTTAGTAGTCACATGATGTATCCAGAAAGGTCTACTGTTGATAGAAAGATAGTTTGGACTCACTCTCAATAGTTGAATAACTACACAAGCCAACAATGTTAACATTTGGATGAGGAGTCTGACATAAAGTCGAATTTCAGCAGTCATCTCTCTTTGGAGTCACTGAAAAAACAGACGAGTGTCGACCTGCAGACTCGTAAATATAATAAATTCATAAGCTAACGTGGTGGCGTAACTTATGACACAGATGCCTCGAAAACCATGTCAATTTCAAACTTTGTAAAGTCAATGAGCGGATTTCTGCTCAGGCATTGCATTCGCGCAGACACACATTCTGTGCTAAACAAAACAAATGTCTTTTCTCCCCAGAGCTGGACCACAGTTCCAGGAGATGAGCTCACTGTTTTTGTTTTTCGGTCGTGTCTGGACTCGAAAGGTGAAGAGGAAACCCCTCCCTAGGCTAATCACTGCGGGACAGAGCAAAAAACATTTTCACACAGGTGAAGTGGGCAAAAAAAACCTGCCTAACTTCTCCTGACTTGACTTGCAACTTCGGCTCCAGTTTGTATGGTGCCATGAAGCAACTGCTCTTAGAAAAGGCCCAAAGAGCACAAGCCGCATCCAGAAGCAAAACTTTGACATTTTCTCACCGGCACTCACTGAATGGCAGGTGCACCGTACTCAAAAGGAATTCAGCTCAATTCTCTTCTTAATCTTTAAAGACTTCAAGCAGAAATATAAATACAAGTTTCCCTCAAGGAGTCTCGTTCCTCTAATTAAGCCTAAATAGCGTTAACTAAAACAGCAGCGAGGAAAATCAGGCTGCCAAACACAGACAACAATAACCAGCAGGCGGGTCTGTGATTCATTTATTCTGAATGTTTCATCAAAATAGTGTTTATGGATTCTTTTGAACACCTGTGGAAAGGAGGCAAAAAGAAAGCCAACAACTCTTTGAGCTGACGTTTGAGGTTAGCCTTCCCGGGAAACCCTCAAATGAGACATTTTCGTACACACACACACACACACACACACACACACAGTCCACAAGCCTTATTCAAGAGTCTGTAACGTCTCAGTCATTCATTATGTGAGCGTCATGGGAAGGTTGTTACTGAAAAAGACAAAAGGCCCTCTAGGAAGCACACGTGTTTACGTCCGTGGGGGGGGGGGGGATTTTCCTCTCTGCGTGTGGGAGGTGCGGCTTGGTCGAGGCCATATTGACATAAGAATCCAAAAGGGACCCCCCGCCCCGTTTCTCAGCAGTTCAGAGACACTAAGCTACTGAATAGCTGCGGGGCTGATGTCATCGCTGGACAGCTGACAAGGGGAACCCTCCCTCCGACTGACCCCATCTGTATCCGATGAGAAGGCAACGAGGAACATGCCAACAACACTCAGCAATTACATCCTGGTTTGGAGAGCTGAGCAGAAAACTGATGGCTGTTTTGCATTTTTGAGACGATACTTAATAACTGGAGGGAAAACGGACTGTACTTTTAAATCAGTGATAGGGATACAGCGATGCACTACAAAAAAGAAAAAGTAAAAACATAGGAATTAATTCAATAGGTCAGGGGTACACAAGAGTCTTGAGTCGGAATGCACAATATCTGACCGGGCTTCTGTAATCAGCGAGTGAGCCACTGATCTTGGGGATCAGCGTCCTTGTGAGTGAGCTCCTATGTGAGGAGCCAGGGACCCTGCATCCGAGCCGCTGCTGGCAGACAGCACGTGGGAGTGAGTCGGTCCATTTGTGGCCTCCGCTGAGTGGCGGAGCATAACCAGAAGCCCCCTCAGACTTTCTTCTGGAACAAAAACGCATTCTAGCAGCTCGCAGAGGCCAAGCGACTCCTTCCTACCAGTCCAGGAAACCATTACCGCCTCTCGCCGAGCCGTATGGCGGAGCCCTCGGTCGCGCTCCATCGTTCAGCGATAGGCAGCGACATTCCGCTGACGTTGCGTCACTTAAAAAGAAAAGTCCTTGTTCATCCAATCGAGAGTCAGCAAGATGGGACTAAATTTGTTCCCACTTAAGATAACCCTTAACCAAGATGACCTCAAGTCAGTTGGGGAGGGGGGGGGGCAGATGAACACCATTCCCTCTCTTCCTGAATTCACCCAGACACCCTGCAACAACTAATGCTGCATAAGGCAGTAACAAAACTACATCGTGCCGCGAGTGACTGGTTGCAGGTTCCATTGTTGTTGACGAGTGCACAGGAGCAGGCTTTCAGCGGCCTCGGAGGGGAACAATCGATGGCTCATTGTAACCGTCGGTGGAATGTGGAATGCAACAATGTCAGCCGCTGGAGAGTGAGTCACCTCCGAACACTCGGTGTGCGCTGTGCGTTCATGAAGGGGTTGTTCTGACACAACACGGACAAAAGTATTTACTCAGCGATACTTGCATTTACAAAGAAAGAAAAAAGAAAACTGGGAGGGAATGATAAGAAATGATGACAATATTTGTAGGAGAAGTTGCTGATTGGAGAAAGTACATCTATGGCCAAGAATGAATCTCATTGCAATAGCAAGAAACTGCTATTGCAAACCAAAACTGTTAACTTTATCTTTTTTTATGTCAGAAAATATAAAGTGAATTAAAAGAGGAAGCTTTAATTAGAGCAATATGTAGCTAACGCTACTAACCTTAATTCAACGATTATACAAAAGGCTTAAAGAACTGATGTCAAAGAGGACAACTACGACAAAGATGCACTTGTATAGACAGTGCAGCATGAACGTACCTAAACTGTCCTTACTACTTGGTCTCTGTTCACTACATGTAATGTTCCTGTCGTTACCTAGCAGCTCCTCGGGGTCTTTGACCACTATGTGGGCGTTGAGCTCCTGCAGCTCCTGGTGAAGCTCCTCAACCTTCTTGTTAGACTTTTTCAGCATGTTGTCAACATAAGCCAGGCTCTTCTTGTCCGTGGTCACCTGAGAGGAGAGGGGAGTGTCAATTCATAAAAAAAAAGGGAATGATGGAGAAAATGGCTTTGAAACGCCTTTGATTTTGAAGTTTGATCTCACTCTATGAGATGGAAGTGGAAGACTTCGAGAGGAAGACTCTCCACCTCGTATTCAGTGACTTTACCTTTCGGAGATTCTCTGCGCCTTCTTTGATCTTGAGCTCCTTGCGGATCTCCCGTCGGATCTGCTCCTTGATCTCGTCGAGCTTCTGTTGGACCATCGTGTCGGACAGATCCAGGTTGTGTCCCAGACCGAGTCGCTCCGCCACCAGCTGGCCCCTGGCATCCCCCTGAAAGAGGGCGGCAGAGGGGGAGGAGCGGGGTAAAATATATGAGATGAGAGGAAGAAAATCAGCAACGGAAGGAGAGAAAGAAGAGCCAAAAGGGGGAAATAGAAAAAGAGGAGGAGAGGACCGACAGGTCAGTGACTCAGTCAACATGGAAACTGAAATTATTTGAGCAGCAACTATCCGCAGGAAGTATCACTATAAACCGCAGCACCCACCAACAATATTTCATAGCGACTGGGGCTATTACCTGGTTAAAACATTTACATTTTGTGCCAGCTCCTGGTAGCCAGGAGGCAAAAATAAGAGGAGCACCAGAGACACGTTCATCCAGCAGTCAGTTTATTATCATAAAACACCAACATCTTTGTGAAATATTGGTGTACGATTATTTTCTGTTCAAATGGGCGATTTAACGGCCGGCCGGCGTACCATGGGGTCATGCCCCCGCGTGGCGGAGGGCTTTGAACTGAAGCGAACCTCGGCACACTGTGATTTCACTGCTGTCGTCAGTCACCTTGCTTTCTCAAAGCCGTCACCTTAACTAAAGAGGGATTAGAGGTCACTTCCTGAACGGCTTCAGCTTTAAAGTTCAGCGTGGATACAATGGCGCACTAGTTGTAATCCACTGTTTGATCACAGAATATGAACTCAAACTCGCAAATTCGCAAATATGCTATTGGAGAACAATAATAATAATTTTGATTGAGTGACATGGTCCACTCTATGGAACCATTACGTTTCTCCCTATGAGTCACCACAGCTTAATCCAAATTGCAAACCCAAACAGAGCCCGGCCTCCTGTTGCTACCATAATAATCATTTCTCAGATATATAGTTTTTCAACATCTGTTACCTTTTATATTTTGGAGGAATCCTCGGTGTAAAGGGCAGTTACATAATTCAACTTATCCAGACAACAGAATTAACAGACACAATGAAAAGGGGATAAGAAAGTACACGCAGGAAGCCTCCTAGTCGCACCTAAATGTATGTACTTAAATGCAATGGCATTGGCAACACCTAGCTTCAAGTTGCCTTCCCGCCTTACCTGAATATCATCGGTGTCAGCCAACTCCATCTCCATCTCATGTTCCTCGCATGTTCTGCTGACAAGCACTAACCATCATTGCATGAACTCCACACAAGTTCCGTTAGGTGAAACAATATCCTCCTCCTCCACAAAAGGTTAGGCTACAGAGGCTCTGCCCAGACCCCCCCATTCACTCCACCGGTATCCGATTTTCCACTGCTCTCTCATTCTGCTCTCCCTTTCTCGCAGGGACCGGTTGACATGGACAGGGAAGATAAACCGTCTGAGCAGCAGCAGCCAAATCCCTCTTAGCTTCTAACTCTCTGAGGTCAGAGCAGCCCAGAACGGGACCTAATCTCACGCCGGGGAGAGGGCTGCGTCTAAAATTAACCCCCCGTCAAAAACATAACACGGGCTGGCTATTGTAGCCTCCCCCTTCCCAGCCCCCAGAAAGAGACTTGTGTGGTGGAGGAGAAGCTTGAAGACGACACCTCCACAACTGGTAGAAAGGTTCGAAAGGCCGTATGGAGGGGCGTTCAAGTGTTGGTGTGGATGGCGGAGAAGCTTCAGGAAGCGGCAAGCCAGTAAAGCAGCGTATCAACCGAAGTCCATTACTCCTGCTACGGGTTCACAAAAGGTTTAATTTTGAGAGGAGGCCACCCCGCCTCAAATAAAGACCAAATCCATCCCCAGGACAATAGGACATATTTCACAAGGCACAAGCAATTATTTTTGGTAGCTACCAGCTCAGTGAGGATGCGGCTTACCCCCCCCGGTGAAAGCTTCTCTATGGAAGAGTCCATATAGGAATAAATCACGAGTGAAAATACAGGAGATGCATGGGCCCAGGTGAAACTCCTCCGCTCCCCTTTATGGGTGCTCATTTCAGAGGAAACTATATTTCACATATCATGGACCTGAAGCTGCTTGATGACTCACAGGTAAAATGGAAGTCACAACTCCCAGAAGTGAAAGAATGGCCTCTGTGAGGGGCGGGAAGGGAGGGGGGGGGGGGGGGTGGGGTGCGCTAGCAGCTCTCTTCTTCAGCTCACTGCTTGTTTGTACTGTGGCTGTGTTTGCCCAACGCGGTATGAGGACACCCTGAAGGACCTATTTTACGGTGCAACAATGCAAGGAAATCCACGAAAGGCCGATCAGATAAGGTGGAAATAAATCAGCTAGTAGACCCACAGGGTGTGCGTTTTAATTTGAGATCAAACCCAAATATTACAGCCAAAGAAGGAGAGCAGGGGCTTATTTTCAGCTCTTGTTTCTCCTTAACTGCAGTACTTCTTTGAGTTTCTCATTTACATGTATGGCCCGTATCATTTCTTACGGCTTAAATGCGTTGTCATCATCAGTGGAATGACACCCCACCCAGAACTCACACTTATTCAGTTCAAAGACGAGAAAAGCAGGAATTGTAAACAAATGTTTCCCCTCACAGCACAATGCAAACACTTTGTGATGGATTGAAGGAACTTGTTCTGGTCTCCGTGGCTCTGCGCTTTGTTAAAGGCGCAAAGCAAATGAAAAGCTGACATGCGGTGTTCATTATTACAAGAATGAAAGAGGTACTTCATTCCATAGGCGAGGAAAAGATTATTCATGTCCACGAAACAAACTATAGCTAAGAGCTGCATTATACAAATAGAAAACATTTAACTTGAAAGCTATTTTAGTGCTGAAGACATGAAAGTAAACAGAGAGGTAAAGGCAAACATTAGGTCTGAGCCTCCAGTGTAAGCAGGTCAACTTGGCTCTTTAAAGCCTGAAAGCTGCAAGTGCAACCGAAAGAGCTCCATTCAAACAATAGGACAGTGGAAAAGTTGACGCCACTTTCCAGGCGCATGCTTAAAAAGCCATGTCCTCGCCATTTCTGCACGAGGCCCATCTCACAGCTACAACCTGACACCCGGCTGTCTTGACCCAGAGCCGGCTGCAGAGTATCGGCCACCTTCTGGTGCTTTGCTGCCACCAGAAATAGCAACACGGGCTAATAGACACGGACGCTACAAACGCAGCCTTCACACAAGCCCGACACATGTCCCATGTCAAGTCAAACTTTAGGTAATGTCCTGCACTTCGGGTCAATGTTAATGGTCATTTCAGTGTGTCCAGGAGGACAACAAGCACCGTAGCACCTGTCGATTTACTGACCAGTTCCACTACATATAAACCAAGAATTACATCCCAGATGGCCATCTTTAAGTCATAATATCCTAAATGCGCTACAATCTCAATAGGCAATAACACATAGGGCCTCGCTCCTCAAATTAATTTGATTTACAAGGGTTTTCCACTACAGAGGAGCACAAGTTACCTTGAATCATTATTAAACTGTGATCAGATCTTGCTCTCAGGCTCTAAATAGTTTTAGGTAGGTAGTTTGTCTTTACTGGAGCGCACACACTGGTACAATTGAATTGGGTAAAACGTGATTTTTAAGTCTATATGTTAAGCTGATATTCCAACAGACCTTATCCCCCCACAAACCTCCTATTTCTGCTTAGGAACAAACTTGTTCTGAAGCAACACACAAGTTAACAGTTGAGCTTGTTACAGGCATCATTGTGCACCAGACAATAAAATGGGAACAGTTCAAACTCAGATCTGCAAACATTTTGATGCTAAGCTTTCAGTTTATTCCATTATTTTTTGTACTGATGCTTGGAGGGATTCATGGCCCTTTTTTCTCTCAAAAAAAGGTTGACCTTTTGGAGGTTTTATACTGTTTGTAAATATCCTTTTTTACAAGCTTAAAGCCCGAAAGACGAGAAACACTCACACATCTGACTAACAGATCAAACTTTTGGGCGGCGACCACAAACTTTGGATTTACCAACTCTGAATCATATTGCTGCGTTTGCAACATCAATCCTGATCAGCCGGCTAGGATGGTTAAATAGTACGCGTCACTTTACATCACCTAGTCTGGCTTATTTATAAAACATCCAAACGTGATCAAAAATAAAAAAAGGACATCTTTCTCCATGTTAGTGTTCATAGCATAGAGGACAGATGTGGCCCACAACTGTTGGCTTTACGTCTTTCATCGTCTGAATGATAAATTCAATTCAATTCAATACACCCGACGCAAAACAATTTTGTTTATCCCTAAAAAAAAAACTAAAAAAAAAAGCTTAACATCAAGAATACCGAGCAAACACCTGTTGCCTCAACCCGCTTTGCGGCTGTAGATCTGGTTCCCTCCCGGTGAAGATGAGTGAAGCTGTGCGAGTTACCTGCCTGGTCGCAGCCTCGCATGGACACAGTTTTGGGGACGTTATGGACAAAGCTACGGCTGGACTGCTCTCCAGAAAGGGATCAGGTGAAGTTGCGGATTAGCTGTCGGTCTTGTTTTTTTTTGTCAGAATGACTTAGTTCAGGTCTGACGTCACTCAAGTGAAACCACATGAGTCAACGACTGTTCGTGGCGAATAATGAAACGTGATGTGCCTTTATGCACCAAGCGAAGTTGGTCCTTACTCGAAATAGGAAAAGGGCATCATTTGTATGTTAGGGAAGAACCCTTTCGGACTTTGCTAGTTTTCTCATCTTCATCCGGTCTGTAACGCGCTCAATAACTCAAAAGTCGAGCAAACCAGCGCTTTACAAAACAAATCACGGTTTTGACTGCATAGACGTGACGCACAAACGCACCAAAAATATGACGTCACCTTTAACTGACATGTACACACACACACACAGGACACTAACGTTATACGTTTTCCCACGTTAGCTGTAAAAATGAACGTCCAACTAACGCTATTTAGCGGCGATCTACAGAACACAAACGTTATAACGTGTTACGTGTAACCGTTACACGAATTACCAGAGCCGCTTACGCCTCAAACTACCGGGTTGAAACTTGGATATTTCAGGATAAATAACTTTGGATAATTGTTTCCCAGGCCTCAATCCATGGATGAATCCCAGACAACTCTTTGGGGTCTTACGTTACACGGGCCCACGGCACAGATACAGCACCGACTCCCCGCAGCGACTCAACTACTCCAAAATACCGCTGTTTACCAAGTTGGGGCTGAGCCTCTCGAGCAAGTTTGCGCACTTTTCGCAACAGTTGTCAACTTTTCCTACCTGCACGGAATCGGCGGCCATCTTGGTTTTCGCCTTTGAATCAAATCCTACGGGGAGAGAGGAGGGGAGGTGGAACTCCCAAAAAAACTCAGCCTCGTTTCAAGTTTCCCTCTCCGGCGACGAGGAAAGAAAAAAAATATATAAATATTTATTTGAACCAAATCATCGGTCCTCCCGGGTACACCGGGCTCCCCGTGGCGTCTTCACACTTCATTGACGCGGCCGCGCCGTCCTAGAGTGGCTCCTGCAGGGCGGACTGGTGTGTTCATGGATACAAAATGAAAAAATAAAAAAAGAGCCGTTCAGGCGTAAATCTGTCCCAGTGCAGTTGGGAGAAAAGAGGCGGTGGTTTCGAGTGGAAGCGTTCCGCCCAGAAAGGAGCTGCTCTGCGCCCGGACGGTTGGTGCACACGTGACCAAACTTCATTCAGCCTGGTCTCGCTTCCACGCCGTGGAATGAAAGTATACCAAAATGTCAAAACAACGCAAATCTCACGTCCCTTGGGATATTTTATGATAGAAGGAGAACACTAACTTCTTAGACGTGTGCCATTTCATTAGTGGACCAAGTAGGTCTGCTGAGAGTAGTGTTGAAATAGCCTTTATATTAGTTAAAGGGGTATCGTTTTATTCAGGTGGAAGTACCTTAGTGGTACTAAGTACCTTAGTGGCTTTTGCGGTTATTCTATTTTTAATTTGCTTGAAAACATGTCTCTCATTGAAGGTGGATAGAACTTCTATAACTATTCTACAGCAATGCATCATATATATATATATATATATATATATATATAAAAATCTGAATTTTCAAAGTAACTGAAAAGGTACTGATAGGTATCTGTAACAGAAACAAATTCCACTCTAAAACGTATTTAAGTAGAAGTGGCATTGAATGACACTGCTGTACTCTAAAAGAGTAAAGGTGGCTCCAAATAGTTTAGAATGTGGTGCTTGAGTCACCTGCAGAAGATTACGGATCATTCAAATCATAGGAGCCATGCAGATGCTGCAAAAACCAGGGCTGCAGTGCAGACAGAAACGGTTATATCATGTCCGCGGAGTCACAGTCCCTTTTTGAAGTAGATGAGGAGCAGCAGTCGTGACGAAACCTCAGGACAATCAAGGAACTCTGGGCTGGTGCACGACATGTCACACCTCAGCGAGAAGACAAAGTGCTGCAGTACGTCGTCTTCGGGTACAGACCATCACAGGCCTGATGTCTCAGACACCGAGCAGCCTCTGTGCGTATGGGGTGGTCTCTCACCAATAAAAATCCCTCCACAGTGACGCTTTCCCGAAGGTGGACTGAGGACAGGTGCTTGCAGACAGGACGTGATGAATATGGTGCGTCTGTATAATCCCCAACCTGCACTTTATGTGTGAGGACAGAATGGATGAGGTTTGGACTAAAGCTGTTTCTGCACCATTGAGTGAAATGAATACCTGCGTGTCTGCGTGTGTTTTATTCAGCATTTGTCATCTGTTACTCAAGCTCTGTTTTGACAGATGAATGAGGACCATAATGATCTGTTAGTTATTTTAATAAACATTTTTGCTCTAATTAATGGGATGTTTTAGGTGTTTCAGAGAAAAACCTAATAAATAAGGAGGTCTATGTGTCTGAAACCCTGATCATGTAATTGTGTGGTCTTTGCTTTCTGGTGTTACACCAAATCTTGTGTAAAAAAGAAAAAACACAGTCAATTTTGATGGTTTACAGATTCATAGCAGCCAAATATTTCAAGCTATATAAATGATAGACTGGTAGCTGCTTGGGAATAATCATCTCATAAAAACTGGAAAACACCTGCAACAAGTTTTTTTAGATGCAATTGCCTACAGCAGCCACCTGATCCTTTTCCAACCTCATAAAAAGCCTCCGAGGGGTTAAAGATGTGTCGTTAGGAGGG
Organism: Apeltes quadracus; assembly: GCA_021346845.1. NCBI lineage: Eukaryota > Metazoa > Chordata > Actinopteri > Perciformes > Gasterosteidae > Apeltes > Apeltes quadracus. The sequence goes on from CM037919.1 coordinate 9,311,430, forward strand.
GGCACCTCCACGTTTGTCTGGGTCAGAGGGACAAAAGCAGGAAGCTGTAACTGGAAAAAAAACTGAGATTAATGGGGATGAGTGTGATGGTTGATGACTATCCAGGGATTATCTGAGAGCGGGCTGAGCAACAGAGAGGCAGCACTGGGTCTTATAAACACTCTCCCTCTAGTTTCAGTGCCCTCACTTGATTTCCTTTTCTCAGCTGTGATTATAGTGACTTAATGCCCCAAGCATTACTTGGGGCATTAATACTGCCATAATCATAACAATTACCAAAAAAAAAGACTTGATGGAAACGATGTTAAAATTGATTAACATACCCAGTGTGAGGCAGGAGAAAAGCGGGCAGCTCTTTATCTCCCTCTGCAGGACACCAGTCCTGGAATAATCCTGTTTTATTCTCACAGCAGCAGCAGCTTTATTTGTCTTCACCACTCCCTGCCCTGTTCTCCTGGATGATGACGCGCAAACATTGAAATTAAATAAAACATGCATCGCTAGAAATAAATTTAAAAAAAGTATCTGTATATTTTGTTGTTGCAATCCAGACAACGTGTTCCATCTGACCAAACAAGGTGAGCTGTGTGTGTGTGTGTGTGTGTGTGTGTATAGAAGGCACACAAAAATGGATTGGCCACATAGTTTGTCCTCAGATGAATACAAAAATCTAGCCTATTTAAATACTTCAATGTATGTAATGTGGCTGTACCTCCAGTATGAAACATCTCTGTAGCCATTTCAAGAGAATTGGTGAAGGACAGAACATTGTCACTTTAAACGTTTCCAACATTTAGTAAGCAATTTATAAAGGGTGAGACAAGAACTTTAAATCAGCCAATACACTGCCTTTAAAACCCCAATAAACCCAAACTTAAAGAAACAAGAGATGACAACTACACAAGCCAATTATCAAAGTTTGATTAAACCTTCGACAAGGAAGGAAATTAAAGCCTTTCCCGAGATGTGGGCATATTTCAGTCTGTCTGGTTCTAAAATGAAAAGAAAACAGAAAATCAAATGGAGACCAAAGAATGAATTTAACAATCTCACTGTAGAAATCAAGCAACCTTATATTATAGCAAATCTGCATGTGAAGGAATCAGACTGGAAAAAAGTAGTAAATATTTACAGCAGCTGCATCTTCACCAAATTCTTCTTCCACATTTCAAAACCATAATGTTTTCATTCTCTACGGAGGAACAGCCTCTGGGCAAAGCTGCTCAATTACAACCAACAAAAACATCAAGTACAGTATAAAACATACACACGTGTCCCAGTATATAATCCACGGCCATTGGATTTTTATTTCATGAAAAACTAAAACGCTTGCATTTCAAGTCCAATAACACAGCACAGTAGTCAGTTTGTCACACTTGAAATTCTCTTTAAGTTAGTAGTAGCGGTGGTGGTGGTGAGTTACGCAGATGTCGTCTCACCGTGAAACACGTCGTCACAGGAAAAAGATCTAAAACACAACCAAACACAACCAAACCGCACAGAGCCGATGAAACCGCGTCGGACGCAGAAGCCGATCGGGAGAGGCGGTCTGACCCGTCCATGGACAGGGCGTCTCCACACGCGTGCCGGCAGAGGTTCTCTGGCCCCCGACGACCTTTTGGTATGGAAGTGTGGGGGGGGGGGGGGGGGGGGGGGGGTGGGTGGTGGGGGGGGTGGAGGCCGGGGGGGCTGCTGGGAACACAAACCTGCCAACAAAACACAAGCTCCCCGTCCAGTTGGCCGGCACGCGGGGCGAGCGTGTGAGGCAGCTGTCGCCAGAGGGCGGTTGTTCTGCGGTCGGCGCCATGTTCTCAAGCACAAGTACAAACAGTCACCTTGTCCGGCCATTACTCTCACTTTCCTTCTCTTCCCCCCCCGCGCCCCCATCGCAGACCGCATTGAGCCTGCACCAAATGTCCCCTTCTGCGGACACGTGCCTCTTTAGTTTTTGGGGTAGATTTTCTCGTAGAAGAAGTTTTGTGCCAGCAGGTAGAGCTCCCCGTCCTTTTCTCTGACAGCGTGCGCCCTGACGAACTGGAACTGCTCCAGCGCAAACTCGTAGAATTCGTTTTCCATCTTCCAGATGGCCGACTGCTGCAGCTTGGCGATCGACTCCCTCGTGGGCGGCTTCTTCTCGCTGGTCTTCCTCAGGTGGGATTTCTTCCCTGTGGTCAAGAAGAGAAGGAGGATTGTTATGAGTATATGAATACTGGGTGACTTTACGGTGGACGTCCTACACGGAGCCACACACAAACTGTGTACTCGTTTTTGCCCAGAACACAAATAACTTGCCCTTTTGCGACCTTCGTCTTCCACTGGCTGGCTCATAAATTTGCGCTGCATTTCAGTAGTTATTTAACGGTATATGGGTTAACTACCAATAGCAAAACTTTAAAATCCCACCTAGTAAAAAGGAACCAGAGTGCATTGCGCCGATGACCTCCAGGAGATCCGACTTGGGTGTGTGATGCATCCATTTCTCAGGGCCCGAGGAAATGCCGCGCTGGGAGAACCAAGCTGCTGGGCCTGTGGTGCTACTGTTCCCAACGGGCACGGCACTAGTACCTGATTAACTCCTGTACTTAACTGCTGCTAAACCTACTCAAGCTAAAGTACAATTATATCCCCGTCAGATTGAATTCTTCTGTGCTCTCCATTATTAATTCTGGTTGCACTCAAAACAAATCAGTAACTACATCAACAGCGAGGGGCATGAGTGCGTATCGATGCACAATGCAATTCTCAGAGGAGCAATTCAGACTGCTAATATGCAACCACGTCACGACACTTTCCCCATGGAAATACGAGGGAGTCATGAAGCAGCTTTTCAGCATGTTATACAATAAGTGGGGGGAAACAAAAAATAACAAAAAGCTAGATTCCAATTATTGAAGAGATGTTGGCACCTGTTTTGTACAGCTCAGTGGCTCCTTTGAAGAAGCGTGGCAGCACCGCCTCCAGCATCATGACAAAGTCCTCCAGCTCTTCTGTTAATCCAACCAGCATGTATTCATTCACCAGGTTGTATTTCGCCTGCTCCAGAGCCCACTGGCTGCCCACGTTCCTGCACAGATTATGTTCATTCCGTAAGCGTTCTTCACATTGTGCTGAAAAGGCGGCGGTTCCCCCGCCGTGTGAAATGATGGAGAGAGAATGGACAGAAAGTGTGGGGGAGGAAGGGAGTGAGCTGAGCGGTACGGAGACAGTGAGAGGAAAAAATGAGACGTGAACAGGGTCCAGAGAGGGTTCAGCCAGCCGGAGGAAAAAGGCAGGAAGGATGGAAATAAATAAAGTCAGTAGCAAGGTTTCTTTTAAGAAATTATTAAGAACGGAAAGTATATTGTTTGAACCTGCAAAGTAACTTTCTGGCAAAGCCTTGTTAAACACAGTATCAGGAGACGGGCAGCAACTTCCCCTTTTTGTCGACACGCATTTCAGCTGCTTCAGTACGCTGCGAGCGCACAACAGTGAACTCAATCGGAGCAAAACCCGGCTAACGGGAGAGCGTTATTCAAGGGTCTGTGGGTGAAAGGGCCTTTCAGCCACTCAGACCTAGTGGGAGTGACCTGCCTCAGGAGAGTAAATGGTTAAAATATGGAGGGCGAGTGGAGGAGAGATTAAACGAAGGAAAGTGAGGGCAGCGAAGGAGAGAGATTGATAGCTTAGATAGCTTTCAGGGACCTTGAGAAGAAGACGGTTGGAAAAGGACAATGACGTGTACAAGGTGCATTACGAAACAGAGCTGACACAGTGTTACTCCTGAACTATCCAAACTCCTTCATGTAAGAAAGGGATAACATCGCAGCAACCAACACAAGAAGACTTTTATCATGAAAACACATCACAATAGTTATGTTTGTCCTCAAAAGCAAAGCTACAAAACCCGTGGATTTAACACTTGTGGATTTAAACAATAGGTGCTTTGGTAAAGGATGAAAGCACCACAATGCTGGACTTCACTTAACAATGCGTTTTCAATTTTTGGTCACCAAGCGTACAAAACTTGTTGATAAAAATCAATTAATGGATCATCATTTATTCATTTTATGGCTAAATCAAGTGTTGTTTCCGTGCTCGTCGTCCGAGCAGTGCCAGATGTTTAAACACTCACCAGCATTCAGAGTAGTGACCACAGAAGAAGGGAATCTGGAGCCAGAGCTTCTCAGGAGCACAATCTGAGCCGCCGGCTGATACACATTCATCGAACGTCTAAAAACAGAAATAAAAAGCATTAGCTTTTTTTTAAGGCAAAACAATGTCTACATTAGCATTAGACAATTCATGAATTTCTACCTTCTTGTCTCCTTGTTTCCTGCGTCTCAAACCGGGCCTGTAGTCATCTCCGAAACGCAGGAAGTAATAATAGGACACCAGCCTTTCAATGGGGTCCCGGATCACGTTTATGTAGATGGGCTTCTTCTTGACCCCGTACCTGACGGAAATGACAGCGAACGGGTTCAGGCCCTCAACTGTGAGCCCAAAATACAGACGCAGATTTACGAGTTCAACGATGTGCTTCTTTCGTGGCTGCGACACGCCGGGGTCAGCGGTTCAGCCGAGCGCCTCCATTCAGGTCATACGTTGTGCGAGTGAAGAGCCGTGAGTGACCACAAGGGGGCGTCACCCGCACAAAGCGACAGCAGGGAGATTTAACCCGTTTTTACGATGCTGCCGTTATAATGGCGGATTAATTTACTTGGTGAAGTCCAGGAAGGAGACGTGTCCGTGGTAGAAGGCCGGCTTCATTTCCCTCCACTCGGTCACATTTTTCACAAATCGCACCTAAAAAAACAAATCAAAAACTGAGTAACTGATTAATGAATATTAGAAAGAAAGCAGGCCTCGACATGGCAAAACAAAGTGAGCGCTCACCTGGTCCTGTATGGACATGACCGGGTTGTTCTTGGTGGTGTTGATGTGCAGCACGTGGAAGTGGTTCTTCCCGCACAGGTCGTAGGCGATGTTTGTGAAGGAGGTGCTGGCCGTCTTGGGCACGCGGTTGTAAATGATGACGAGGTCCTCCTCGCCCTCGGACACCGGCAGGGCCGGCGGGTCCCGTTCCCGCAGGCCGTCCTGCGTGTGCCGCTGCTCGATCTCTCGCACCTCGTGTCTGGCGATGGCGCGCTCTGGAAGGGCACGACGGGAGGTTGGAGAGAGGCGAGTTCAACTTCAATACGGCAGAAAAAAAAGTAGGGAGTAGAAAAAGTCCTTCGGCGAGTTCATCATTATACGGACGGCCGGATGCAGGGGCGGTGCTCTGGAGCAGAACCTGACCTCTGACCTCATAACGGCGAGGAATATTATTTGAGGAGTTTGAATGAGTGCGGATGCTTGCATGTATATGTGTCAATGTTTAACAGGGTTTCTGCTCAAACAGAACTTGACTGACGCCCGTTTGACATCTCTGCTACAAAAGGACAACTGAATCCGCTTAACACGAGTTACCCTTCAAAGACTTTAAGTACTTGTAAGAACACTGCTGCATGTGCGAAAATAAGCTGCGAAAGTAATTTTGAGTTCATTCCTTTCCAGAGCTAAAAACTACTTTCCTGCTTCACACCAAAGGATTAAAGAATCATTTCAAACAGGGGTAATAGCTAATAATTTTGTGAGCAGCCTATTTCATGCTGCAGTACCACCGCTCTTGTTTTCTTATCAGATTCCACTTTAATGTCAGTCCTCCACCGAAGCTTTTACTCTCCTTATTTAACCGCAGCGTGAGGTGCCTGTGTGCTCCCCGCTCAGATCAAACAAATGGCGCATGGCTGAGTACATCTTTGTGTGCTTCAGACACCTAGTAGTAAATAGCATGAATTGATTTCTCCAACCCGGCATCCTCCTCCTGCTCTGAGAAGAGCATCGCCTGATGAGGGTGGAAGGGCAAAAGAGCGAGAGGTCAGAGGTCGGTAGTTAGACAGTAAAGCTACAGTTATTTAAAAGCCAACGGGACGTTTACCATCTATACGCTATAAATGAGCAGGGCGGAGGCTTTTCAGACCTCCGTGCCTCTGTATGAAAAGATTCAACACAAGGAAACCCGGGCCTTTGTAGCCCTCGGCTTTTCTCTTTTTGAATTTGCCTCAGAGAGCTCTGCAGGAAGGATGGAGTGTGTGTGTGTGTGTGTGAGAGAGAGAGAGGCGGGACAGCCGCACAACGCTGGAGTACCTAATACCCGTGGGAGCACTCGATGGAGCCCACGGCCCGGAGTCTGGCACCGCCGGCCAATTAAGACGTCAACTGTGACTCCGCCGCCCTCTCTCCCCTTCGTCTGTGCACAGCGCATTTGGCCATTCGCACACAACACGGTCACTGCCCCCCCCCCCCTCTCAAAAACCCTCTTGAGCAGCTGTTAATGTTCCACTCATCGAAAGCCGGATCCGGTTACGCACAGAGCCGCGTCGCTGCTGCCGGGCCAGCGGCCTGGAGACGTGCCAGGTGGCCGCAGCGGCCGAAGGCCGTCAGCGTGCAGAACAACAGTAATGGACACATCCGCTCACGCCTGCTCCCGGAGCAGCCGGGAGCCAACAAAAACAGCCGTAACAGTTGCCATGCTGGAACTTTATCGCTTGGGCTCAAATGTCCTTTTAGGATTATTTTTATGGCGGCGTGCGGTGAAGAGTGCCAGAGGAAGACAAGACGTGTTCAGCAGAACTGTGTCAGAGTGCAAGCCGCGACAACGCAGGTCACGAACATCAGGTGCCTCCGGTCTGACGTGGAGTACGAGGCGTCTGCTCCGCTCAGTCAGCTTCTCACCATAAGTGACAGAGCCTTTATTTTGTTTATTATGTTTGTTTATTATTTTGTTTATTATGCATGGAACACTTCTGTATGTGCTTTTCTCCCTCGGTTTAGTCACATCCCAAATAAATCCAACACAGTTCGATAAAGCTTTAAAGAACAGGTTATTTTTTGCTGCTCTAAATCAAGCAATCATTTTTATGCAGCATATATGTATATAAATATCAACGTGTGGATGTTAATTTTCTCCTTATTATATATATATATATATAAAATATGGGAGACCAAAGAAAATATTTCAATTCTTTGGGTTATGCTCCAACAAGGACCCTGAGGATTTGAAACAGAGTTTAAGAAAGAAAGAAAAAAGTACTTATACAAATCATTTCTGAGTGTTTTTTCCAGATTCAGACGGTTTGACATTTTCACTGCTGTGAGCCAAAAATATCAGCAGCCATGCGTTTCTTCCAGGGAAAGTGTCCCTTCCACTGTGGATAAAACACAGACCTTTCTGTCAACCGTTTCCACAGGAAGAAAATACTCTGCTGTTGACAACGAGTTCTGTGAATTAACCGGAGAACCAGGGACACTGCTTCTAAGAGAGACCCGCTGAGTATTTCAAAGTATTTCAGTTCAGCGTTGTAACCGTAGACTCCGTTACTCTGACTTTGCAAATGTTCTTCACCACATTTTGAACGGCTGACAACTTCTGGGCCAAACAGGAGAACATAGATCAGCATGTACGCTTTCGTTTTGCTTTGTTGTGGCATAAACGCACAAATGTAAGCTTTTATGCAGCTTGCCATGAAGGCTGGCAGTGCCTCCCCTCCCCCCGACCCTCCCGGTGGGAAAAGACCGGGGGCCGCTGCGTCCCCAACAACAACATCCTCAGCTATGCGAAGAGACCACTTGTTAAAAGACATGGCATGTGGCAAATTTCCAACAACCAACAAGGAGGCAAAGGGGGCACATGGAGGGCTTCTTAGGCTTTGTAGAAGACACTCTATTCATTGCGAGACTGAACACAATTGGCACAGACCTCCATATTAGAGGGCGCCCACACCCACACACACACACACACACACACACACACACACACACACACACACAAACTTAAGCTAAGTGTTCCCTCTGAGGTCATTTAATTAGAGAACAAAAGCCTGAATTACTATGGCCACACAGCAGGCCTCCTTTCATTCCACATTTCCGTCAGTTTCCTTCCCTCAAGCCGTCTCTCTGCATTAAAAGCTAATTACGAACCGTGAAGCCAACACCGGTCTTAAACATTGCGACAACTACAAGCCTATTACTCAGAGTGGCATTCAGAGTGAGAGACAGGAGGAAGAGCCCCGGTAGTTGAACATATTTACTGAAGCAATTTCGCGGCCGATTAGACGCGAGCATTTGAAGAAAAAAAAAAGAAAAAAGAAAATCATTCACATTCGTCTGCGGGGATCTGCAAAATGTGACAGGCCGCTATGTATTACTGCTATAGCGTTAGATCTGATGGGATAATAAAAGTTGGGCTGGGGGGGGGGAATGATCCTTTCACCAAGCGGAGCATAAATCCATCATCGCGCCAACCCGCCAGTCGGAGCTCTTCCCCGCCTGCTTCCCCAGAGAGGGTTGTTGGCCCTCCGAACCGAAGCCCGGGCCACCTTGGGCTAGGTGGGTAATGGAGATTGGCTATCAGCGGCAGGCTGAGGTGAACGGCTCGCACGGTTCCGCTCGGATGCCACTGGATTGCAAAAAAAAAATCAACGAAGTATGACAGAGCGGCAAGATCTAGGTTACTGCCGGATAAAAATCGGGTTTGTCTGCCGCTTCCCTTGTGACTGTGTGTTGCTTCGGGGGGGGGGGGGGGGGGGGGGCAGATAGGTCACCCTGCACCACTCTCGAACATTTGGGTAAACCGTGCACTTTGGGAATTTCTAATTATTCTAATTGAGCCTCTGGATTTGCTCAGAAGAGAAAAGATTAAATTAAAAAAACGCCTACAGTGCTTTCAAACAAGCTCAGGATGAAAGCAGGAAGGGAAAAACACAACCACGCACAAAACCTCTAAACCACACACCAATAACTTTGTGCCACATACAGTTGTTCACAGTTTTTCCACTGGTTATAAAAGCAGGATAAAACAGAGATTAGAATTAACATGCAACTGCAAAAAAAAAAAAACCCATTGAGTTGCATTTCCCCCATTGGCACACAAGTTTGACAGCCGGGGAAGAGCCAACGGTAAATAAACACATAAGGGACAAGGACAACGTGGCAGTAACGTGGACTTTGAAGACACATGTAGAGTGAAGATCAACATATCTGCTGATGCAGATTTGTATCATTATTGAATCTATTAAATGGATTTGCATTCACTGTAATGTTGACCCTCTGTTCTTAACAGGTAGTGTTTACATTTATGCCATTTATGACTTAAGCTCAGCTGTCACAAGGTTTTATTTTGCTACGTGTGTTTATGCCTTCAAACCTGTTTAATAAGAACTGTACCAGCAGGAAGGTCTTTTTAATTATTTTTTTAAAATTCTACTCCGGCCCCAAAAATAAAAAATAAAAAAATGGAATTAATGTTGGAAGCGGTACAATACATTAAAGTCAGATCAACAGATGCAGCCAGAGAGGTGAAGCAAGGAAATAAAGGGCCTGGCTCAAGTTACTTGACATTTTGTGTTCCGCTGCTTTGTGTTTACAAGCTAAAAAGAGCCTTTCATTGTGATGAAAGCTCTGCTTTTACTAGACCGCACGGAGGAGAGCAGGAAAAATGAGGCAAACACAACGGCAGGTGCATGATGGAGGTGCTCCATCCTCTGGAGATAAATGCTGCTGCTGCTGCTGCTGCTGCTGCTGCGAGTGCAACTCAGCCCACCCAAATCCACAGGAAGGTCACGTATCCGGTAAAAATGAAAATAGCTCCCCACGCCCCCCCCTCCCTGGCAAAGTAGGGTGTTGAAAACAAGAGTGCGTTTGTCACAGAAAGCCGAGAAAGCGTTTCTCATACAGCGAGAGGAGACAAAACGTGGCCTTGTCAGGACTCACGTGCAACTCGGTGCAGACAGTTTAAAGTGGTGAAGAGGTCCAGGGGAAATGTCCTGACACCACAATGAGGCCATTGAGCGTCATTGGGGATGACCACGCCAACGCTGGAAAACCTTAAAGAAATGACCCTTTTTATTTGGGGAAGGGAATCTGTTCCATTGCTGCGGGGAGTTCATGAGCTACAGCTGTTCGAAAACACTAAATAAGCTCCAGCCACACGTGGCCCATTTATAATACCTAAACACTTTACCGCTAGGACAACAATCCGGGACAGATGGAAAAAATAACAATCCCGGTCCAACCTGCCACGTTTTGCCCTAACGAGTCTTTTTTGCGCAATCGGAGCAGTTAGCGGGGGGGAGCCGATCAGGTCTGGGGAAACAGAAAGAGTAAAAGATGCCACGTTTTGTCTGCTTCGTCAGAAACAGACAGACAGTCAGATGAGATTATGGAGCAATTTACACAGATGGCAGATCCCATCATTTCCCTGCGTAGTTAAGTAAAGGCGAGTCTGACAGATTGCGGGAGGGTGATTGTAGCAGATCTCGTCCTGTCACGGATTGTCAATGACTAAGCACTGAGATTTATCCGGCATTTTTCGGAAGCATTTGCACTTCAAAAAGAAAAAGAATGCTGCCTGTGGAGGCAGCAGCCTGTCTGTCTGTCCGTGCCTCCACTGAAACAGACAGTGGCTGAATGCGTATAGATCCACGGCGAAACGCAACGCTCAGTAGACCTCGTATCCGAACAACAAACAACGTTTGCCCGACACCGAAGATCCGGGAAGACGGAAGGCTGATGTCCTCTCTCCGTGTCTCGGCCCTGCAACAGACCATCAATAATGCATGCACGGGCCTCCGGGGAGGACTCCACACACACTATTAAGACAGAGCACATGACAGATATTTGGTGGTTTTAATGACGAGCGAGAGGGACAGGCGAACGCCGAAGAGAACTGGATCCTCACAGAAATGTGCTGGAGCGGGGGAGGGGGGGAGGGGAGGGAGGGGAGGGGGAGGCGCTCATGCACAACATCCCAGCAACGACACCGGTTCAACTCCTCGGGCTCGTCTGTCTTTTATCTCTGCGTGCTCCTTCCTCTTCATTCATTCATGTCCTACTATTTAGCATCAACAGGCCCTCCAGTGAGGACGTCGCATCTGACACCACTATGTGGAATTGTTTTGTGCCGTTCCTCACATGAGCCCGTTAATACACATCACTTGTCACGCTGGAGCTAAAACCACCCCCTCAGTGTTTAAAATGAATCACTGCGTGATGGTGTTTGGACAGGGACTACCGGGATTACAGATGATAAAACAAATTGCTCAGTAGCAGGTTTTTGTGTGCATCGCGCTCACAGTGATGTTAAGAAAAGGGGGAAACTTCTCGGTTTTTGGCCTTGCTGCTCACAGCATTCAGCGGGGCGAGGGGAGGAAAGGAGACACACGCGGAGAGACGAAAAAAGAGAGACGAGGAGCCGGAGACGGGGAGAAAAGAGGTCGAGACGTCTGGCAAGGAGGGGGAAGCTTAGGAGCGTCACATTAAGAGCTGACCCCTGGGAACAAGAGGTGTTACAGGAATACAAGATAGCAGGCGCTTTAAGCCAACGACAGAACGAACAGGAGCCAAGTGCAACCGGAGGCTGAGGAAGAGGAAGGGCAGCGTTCCTCGCCCCCGTTATTCCCGCCTTCATCCATCCGTGCTCTGATGAAATTGGTTGTAAAGGTGCTGCCGGCGTGCATTCTTCTCTCTTGTCTTTTGTTAAAGTGATTCACTAGCTGGGGCTTTAAAGATTTCTCTGTCGCAACGCAAATTAAATTCTCTCTTTCCTTTCGCCCCTCCTGCTTTGGAACACCTCATTTCGGAAGCCCGGTGGCGGATATTCTCTGTTCCGTGACCCGCGGTCGAACACGGGGGGGGGGAGACTCAGCACGCTAAGGAGTTGTTTACCACTACTGATCCAGAAGGAGCTGGATGAAAGTACACGGCCATTAGAAAATCCTCCCAAGGGTTCGTTAGCAGTGTCCCGCTGCCTTCAGCTCTCCAGCTGTCAGGAGAGGAGCTCAAGGAAACTGCCACCTGCCGTCACGGGTCCACAACCACAGGCTGCGCCATCAGTCAGGCGCAAGCCCCACAGGGTCTAAATCTGATCTGCTCGCTTTTCTTATCATCAAAATGAATGAAAACTGAAAACATCACAGCAGCAGTGCAGCATTCAGGATCAATGTTCCCTCACGAGCATCTCTACAGGACGACTTACCACGTTTGGGTCACAGGATATTTAAAGGCCACTTTCTCGTAAGAACCAACAGTGACGGAGGGGGAACGGGGGGAAGAGTGTCAGTGTGAAGAGCAGCAGATTGAGGGGAGGCCGGCTGGGGGGAGCGATGGGCCGTGTGGGAGCCGAGTGTTCTTCTAGAACGGCCTCCAATTACAGCCGGGGTGTGAAACCGTCCACAACGCCCCGATTAGCCGCTCTGTCATCCCGCCGGAGGAGTGAGCGCGCGCCGCTCCGGCTCGGGTTTACCCACCCAGCCACCGGCGGCCGTAAATCTCTTTATACCTCTAAGGAAAGCTAAAAACACAAGACATGTGGGGTGTCGGGGGGAGTTCAAAGGGAATCGGAGTCCCGGGTCATCGTCACAAAGGACAGGAAGAGGGAGAAGGACACATTCAGCGCGTGGAGGTTTGCGCCTGGCGCTGTAGAGAAGGCGGGGGCTCGGTGTAGTCGAGTGCTACCCGCTACCGTCACGCATCAGATCAAGAGGAAGAAACCATTTGGCGTTGCGGCCTGTTTGAGTGAGTCACACGGACCCGGCTGACACGCACTTTACCGGGAGGGAAATGGAGTCGCTCGCCGTCTCGTTAGCTCAAAAGGTCGTCCAGTCAGAACCGGCAATCAAAGTCAAATTCAAACCCTGCGAGCAACAAGACAAATGCATCAAAAGTCTTTCGTCACGCGGACGACAAAGGGCGAGCGCCTCTCTCCTTCCTCCTCCCGCTTGTGTCTGGAAACAAATATCAGCACGTAACAGATGAAAATTGAATTTGCTTGAATCAGGCTGAGTAACGGCAAGCAGATGAAAAGGGCGATGATGCTATGGGGGGGGGGGGGGGTGGTTATCTCTGTTGGCTGTGCGACACACGGCCCTCAAGGGGCCCAGAGGAGAAGAGTTTCGCTTCAAACAAACCAGCAATTAACCTGCAAGCTGACACTACATGTTCTGTTATCAAAAGACTTGAGTATCAGAAAGAAGGGTGGAAAAGCGGCCATTCCTTCAATAGAAATGAGGAAATAAGTTCCGCGTGGCGTTTTGCATCAATAAAAGCCTGACAGAAGGGACCGACGTTTCAGAAATAATGACGCACTGTGTGATGAACATGCATTCAGCCAGATGACAAGAAATAACGTTTCAAACCCACCACTAAAAGTGTGCATTGGTACCAAAACATTACCCACAATGCTTCACTTTGGCATTTTGTGGTATCATTCAGATCAGATTTTCTCAGCCTGCTGACGGCATCCAGTCTAGCAGCCTTGTGTCAGTTTTGCACGTATATGTGCATGGTTATCAGTGCTAAAATTAACCTGCAGACGTGGAAGATTGAAATTTTAAAAATGATGAAGACGTCCACATGATTGACTTGCATACTTTTACTCTGATGGAACTTATTTCCAGTTTTTTTGGGAACATGAAAATTCCTCCGGCTCTCCACCATCTTGGTGCTGCTTTAAAAAGACAATATTCCTCAAATGGTTAATAAGATCTAATGCCGGTTTGAATCAAATATCGTCTTAGACTTAGACATCCCTTAATAGCAGCAATTTTTCAAGGTGAGCTCAAATGTGTCTCAAATTGCGTAAACCGAGAGGGAGTTAATGGCAAACCTGACAGGGAAAGTGGCTCTGAATCCCCATCACGTTGCTCTTAATATAAAACACCTTTATTATTCCATCCATCCCTGCAGTCGTTCTGCGTTACTGTTGGCCCGGCCGGCAACAGCCGCAGCGAAATAGCGTCAGAATAATGGATTCGGCCCACAGCGGGACGCACAGCTGCATCGCAGCGTGCTTGAAATGCAGGAGACTTCTCTGGGACACGACGATTACTTTGGAAGCAAAGCCCAGCTCGTCTGCCCCGCAGGGAGGGTAGGAAATGATTCCACCTGCACGCAGGTTGTGCCACGCGGCGAATGGAGGCCGCTGGTCATTCCGACCCGGCTGAAGTTTAACTACGAGCATGGAGGTGACCATTTAGAGCTTCTCCGGCTTTGCAGCGCGCAGGAATCCTTCAGGTAGATTTCATTTTGTTTGTCGCTGGTACCTGGTACGCCGCTGAAGCCTCAGTCACAACTATTTGGCCATGCAGCACGTAATTCAGAGCTGCAGCACTCAGGCATCTGCTCGGCCCAGTCATCCATCAGAAGGCTTTTTGCCAAGTCAACAGATTCTGGTGGTGGTGGGCAGTCGGGGGAAAGGCCTCTCAGGTTGTGTTTCAGTGAGTATCTGGGCTTTCACTTTGTGTAATGTATGGCACTTTACAGCAGCAATAATCAATGACACAGGCCAAGTATAGCCATCTATTCCCCCACCGGGACAGCGGAGTGTTCCAACATGTGAAAAACTCAACTGGGAGGCTTAATTCAAATCATGAGGACGCAAGACTGTTTTATTCACAATCTAGCCTTCAAGGCCAAGAAAAACTGACATGGGATAAATCGTTGACTTAAAGTCAGTATCTCTTGCTTTTATACAACCGATCATAAAAATCAACGTCACAAACGGCTGCGGGACTCCACAACGATGGTTTCACTTGCTTTGGCTAATTACACCTCTTATTGTGGTTGTGTGTCTGCACAAGCTGTGATTTACTGGCGGCTCCATTAACAACTAGAGTCCAGGGACTTTGTATTTGGTTGATTGATACACCTGCAAGGTGCCTGTCGCAGTGATCAAAACAACCATTTTCTATACTCGTTAGTCAATAAATTATAAAATCAATTTATAGCCGATGTTTTCAACAGAAATGGATTCAAGGTAGGTTTCTATCCACCAGGCCAAGTAAAAACAGCATTCTACTTCCATGTAAGGTCATAACGCAGGGCGGGGAAGACAGAAACAAAGCTGTTCTTCTGGTTCTTCTGTTCACACAAGGCCACGCGTGTTGCTTACACTTTTACACTTACACTGCTTTTTCAATGAAAAATGCCTGTCGATAAAAAGCAGCAGGCCTCCTTTGCTGGTCAAACACACAATTTCGCAGTTACATTACGTTTCGCAGGAAGACATTTCAATGAACCAGCATGCGCGATAACCTGGAACCTGGACGCTGGATGTTCCTTGGAATTCATAGAAGGCATATTTTTGTTATTCATTACACCTGTGCGTTTCCTGCTGCTATAAAAAAAAGTGTCGAAATTTCTGCAGAGAAAATGGTCAGTTGGCGCCCCCCCCCTCCCTTCGGTGCCGGGCTCCCACTCACACCAAATGTTACACGAGGTGGTGTCTGAACCCCGCTGGGGTGCACCAGCTTCCCCCTCAGACCGTCTGCTCCACTCCGCAAAACAAAATCCCCACAGGGAATAATCCTGCAATGTCCCAGATCGCTATTGGGAGTGAGCCCCTGAACTTGGGAACTCACAATGAGATTTTAAAACAGCGTCGGCTACGTTTCAGTCACAGGAGAGAGTTTAGTAAAGCGGAAGGATCTGCAGCAGGGTGGGGTCCTCATGAATACAAATAAAATAAGTCTAAAAAAAAAACATACAAATAGAGGTTTGCTGCAATGTACCGTGTATTACACCTTCCCAGAAACACCAGCTACAGTAGAGCATATTTTTGGGCCGCTTCTTAAACCATAACACAGAGATATTTGTGGGCTTCAGAAAACTGAGATGGGCCATTTCAGAATCAGCCTGTCACCGGGCAACAGGCAAAAGAAAGCAGTACCTCCTGCACCTGGCACTGCATTGCAATGCACAGATGGGAGAGTCTGTAGGGCATTAACATACTACCAATGCTCAGAATGGCCATGCAAAGTTCCAGCTGGACCGCTCGCTGATCATTAAACATGTCATGACCGTGTGCCATTGTCTGAACCATCCGGTGAGCCATTAGTGTCCAAATGCACAACCCTGGTGATGCAGAGGTCTACAAAGTGACCACAAAGAAAGATGCCTCCCACACAGCCGGCGGTGTTCCTGGAGTGTTGTGCGTGGGGGTCGTGATCGGCCTGAGGACCCCTTTAAACTTACCGAGCTTCCCCCTGGACTCCTCCAGCTTCTGGATCTGGTTCTCCAGGAAGAACATGGCCACGGCGAACGCCAGCAGCGCCAAAAGCTGCATCTTGGGCGGCATCATGACTCTGAGCAGCCCCATCAAATCATCCAGAGGGTTGTTCGGTCAGTCCATGCTCAGAGAACGGAGACGCTGAAAACACACACACACACACACACACACACACACACACACACACACACACACACACACACACACACACACACACACACACACACACACACACACACACACACACACACACACACACACACACACACACACACACACACACACACACACACACACACACACACACACAAAGACGGTGGTTACAGAGCGGCTAAGTGCGTGAGCGTGGCCCTCTGCGTGTGTGAATCTAGCGGTCTTAAAATCCCCCCGTTACCTCAGCGGCGACGTGCTCGCGCTGTGGTCGGTTATTTAATCAAGTCAATGGCCAGCGGAGCGGCGCCGCGGGCGGATAAGTGGAAAAGGTTCCGTCTCTACGGCTTGTCGGAGCGGTGGTACCAGCCGCTGTCGCCTCCGTCCCCCATGTAGCGCTGCTCTGTCCCATCCAGTTCGTGTCCACCACCGCACCACGGACATAACATTACTACCGCCGAGGCCATTGGACGCATCAACAGTACAGCACGCGGCGGAGGATTTCTATTCGTTGAATAAATCGGTCTGTTCACACCGGATTGGACCATTTTCAGAAGAAATGACCCGCGCTCCGCCAGCAGGTGTCGTAGTTTTTTTTAACTGCGATACAAACAGAGAAGAAGAAGACAGTGACAGTCTGGCCTCACGTAAAAAACACACACAATTAAATTGGATTAATCTGAATTACTCAAATATTAATGCAAATATTATTGTAAGTTATATGAATGGTAGTTTGTTACCGACAGTCGGACATTGTGGAAAGCGAAATTGATTGATTTTGAACTTCAACGGTCAGGCGCAACGCGGCCGGCCTCCAATGAATAAAGGGGTCCTCCGAGTAGTTTATGCTAACAAAGCAGCATCCAAAATGTCGGGGGAGGTGTACCTTCTATGGCTTCTCTCGCTTTTACAAACGGTGAGTTTATATACACAAATCGCTGGTTGCCGTCTACAGCAATGTTTTGTAGTCTCTCCCAGGTGTTGTTTGTCAGCCGTCTATTGTTATGTGTCGTTTTCTTCCCCTCATCCTGCTCAACCCGGACCTTCATAATGACGTGGCTTATCCCCAGAACCCCAAATCCCCCGTTTTGATGTGAACCCTGCTCAGAATTTATTGGTCACTTAACGTTAAATTATATAGTGATGAACCGCTTGGCTTTTCGTAACCGTTGTTAAAAAAAAAGAGACAAAGCTACACCAAGACTTCCGGGTTTATACATTAGTTTTCCTCATCAAGAAGCGGATCTCTGGTTAGTAACTCACTCCTCTCCACTAAAGTCATAGGTGAACATTGGGGGCAATGGGGCAATACAAATCGAGAGGACACTGGTTTTCTGATTAAGCAAATCCCAATTTTTTCAAACATGCCCGTTAGTCATAGTTAACTTAACTGAACAAACAAAAAGTAACCGTCGTCATCATTTGAGTCCTTAGTTATTAGTGTCCCCAAAGTGTTATTTAGCATCAAAGAGGATGAATCTAATGCTCACATTCTTACCACATTATTAAATATCTTGTTTGTAGTAATTTTGCAGATGTTAGTTATTTATAATTCAGTTTTGCAAAAGTTGACTGAGTCCAATATCTCTAATTGATAAGTAAAAATGATGATAAACACTTCTATACATCTTCAACAATACACTATCGCACATCTGTACTTGAAGTAATGTTGTTGTTATTATTATACTTATTTACATGGCCTTCCATGTATCCTCTCTGTGTGTGTGGTCTCTTATCTCTTCCTTTCCCCAGCTGTCGGCGTACGGTGCCGATCTGTCGTCTGAGGCATGCAGGGAGCTGGGCTTCTCCAGCAACCTGCTGTGCAGCTCCTGCGACCTGCTCGGGGAGTTCAGCCTCACCAAGCTGCAGCCCAACTGCCGGCAGTGCTGCCAGCAGGAGGCCCAGATGGAAATGCGCAAGGTAAAGGGAACAGGGCTCCAGAGGAACGGGAAAACGTAAAGTAATTGCATGCCGAGAATCAGTCTCGATGAAAAGGAGCAAAACAACAATTTATCATCCTGTGCTGTCTTGACTCTGACTTTCTAAACGTTAATGCACAACGTACAGCTATATTAATTGATCAGTATTCTTTCTCTAGTTTACTGAGCTTCACAGACTACGAGCTCCTCAGTGTAGTATGATTCAGAATGATTTGTGTTGACCCCAACCTCAGGAGCTTCTACTTAAAACCACCTTGTTTTGGCCTCTGTTACTGGCTCTGTTTACACGGTTTGCATCTGTTCATCAGATCTGAGCTGCCACGCACAAACTCCAAGTCAGTAGCTTTTTCAGTCAGTAGCTCTTGATATTCAGGGTCAAGCCTACTTGACCCTAGCTTGACAATCCTCCATTGAAGTAGACATTTGTGTGGTAACCACCTCATTGTAACCTGTGAGGGGGTTTAACGATGCTCTTATAACTTGCATGATTCAAATAAATTCAAAAGACTCTATGTCTGGCTCTGATGGATAAATACTGAGCCAAGTAATTGTGGAAAAACTATAACTAACCTCTACTTGAGCAAAGTCCCCAGAGTGTGTTGGGTATCTTGGCAACAGCACCGTAGCGAAGTGTAGTTCACACCTCATTAGACCTCTTGATGATGACTGTTTCCCGTCAGACAAGAGGAAATAATATTTCCTTTTCTTTCTCACGATTTGAGTGAAACGTTGCACAGTCAATCGTCTGTCTCTAGCTACATACCAAGGTTACCAGTAGAAACAGGAGTCACAAGGCACATTTTTGCCTCAGACCCCGAACAATTATCTGCTCCCAGTGGACATCTGTGCCGTGTCATTAAACCCCCCCGAGAAACTGCTTATTGCGCAGCCTCGTCAATTAGTAAGATTCATTGGCCGTGAATGGCACACTGGTTACTCGTTTCAACTGAGCCTGCTTCTCTGCAGAGCACTCCGCAGGCAGCTGCAACTCTGCTTCCCTGGGTCCAACTATACAGTATTGTCCATCATGGATGGTTGATGCTCTGATGAAGGCCACCATGCCGAACGTTGGCATGTTTTGTATGACATTAATGTTTATACAGCCAGAATAAATAAGATTGTAATTTAACTTTTGAGCTGACGGTGAACCTGAATTTCGGTTAAAAAACACTAATCATGATACCTCTTGGTATGTCATAGCTCTGTGTCTGAAAATGGGCTCACTATTTCCTCCTGAAAAAGCTGCAGTACCGTACGTGTTAAATGTCCAAATCTGTTCATATCTTCAGTAGGAAACTGGTTTGGGCCTGTGAGCCGCCCACAGGAAATATTATGTTATGTGGTTTTCACGATGACGTAACAGAATCCATGGTATTGCCAGCCGTATCCTTGAATCTTGACTTGTATTACAAATGCTCGTATGCTATCAAATGGGTGTCCAGTTGGAGCGGCTTAGCATTTGCTTCTAGATCTGCAATGTGTGGTTAAATAAAACGCAGAAATGTAATTTCAGCAATACTGGGCAGGATGGACCTTGGCTTTGCATAGGTAATTTAATTTGCAGAGTGAACCAGCAAACCGGGCATTTTACCCCTCTCTCTCCTTTTTAAACAGCAAACCGAGCATAGTCTTGAAATACTGCTGTCACACTCCAATTTCCTGTAACTTATTGTGTATTGGGGCCGGAGGTTTGATTACCACTGAGCCCTGCAAACACTGCCATCCATCAGCCCTGCTCCATATGCACAGACTGTTTATTGACCCCCGAGGAGTCGCCGAGACACGTTTATGAATCGGTGTGCCTCAATCAAATTACTCCTCCGGGCCAATTGTCCAACCATCGGCAGGGCGAGCGCAGGCGTGACATTGTGTCTCTCTTTACACAGCTCTATGCTGGGGCCATCCTTGAGGTGTGTGGATGAAAGCTGGGGAGGTTCCCTCAAGTCCAAGGTAAGTTGTCTGCTCAGAGGTGATCACACGCCTCTATGTGTTTGCTGGTTTTAAACTGTAGCAGCTCTGTGTTCATCAATGGGGATGTGTGTGTGTGGGGCATGTCTGTTTTGCAGCAGGTGGTCTAAAAGGCCAACAGGTTTGTATATACTGTTTGTCTTTGGAGGAGACCACCACCATCTCTGCATAGGGTAACATTTAGCTAATTCAGGGTCGGATTACGTAGTCGGGAGTTGCTGCAGCAGCTTTTAGTGTGGAAGCAAATGTCCGGAGCCATGTGTCTGCCGTTTGTTTACTTCAGCTGTAGCCATCCTGTGTTCTCAACTGCCACTGTTGCTGTCCATGTCATATTCCCAGGAGGTTTTATAGTTGTCACTATTTACAGACCTTGTTACTAAAAATGCAAAGGCTAATTCACTGGTTCATTGCCTGACATTTGCCTTGCTGGTGTTTTTTATCTCCTCAGCTTTTGTCCGGAGTGAAAAGCCAAAGATGTTCAAAGGTCTTCAGATCAAGGTGAGGAGCATGAATTGAGCAGCGGCGAGTTGATGTATCCTCACAATAACATGCCCATTAAGTTCCGTCGGTAATAAAAAGTGAAATTGGATTATGTTGATCAGATGACTCGCGCACATCGATTGTCTTTCATTAGTGTTGAGGGGAAAACCTGCCTTCCTAACACGCCTACGGTCTTTCTCTTTTCACCCTCTTCCCCACTGTAGTACGTTCGAGGCTCCGATCCGGTACTAAAGCTTTTGGACGATAACGGGAACATCGCTGAAGAACTCAGCATCCTCAAGTGGAACACAGACAGCGTGGAGGAGTTTCTGAGCGAAAAATTAGACCGGATATAGAAACAGTTTTGTCTTTTTGATATTTTATTTTTTTTAGTTGGTGTCTTTCGAAACAAATTACAATGCCTCTGTTTGTATGTAGCCATGCAGATATGCTCTGTTTCAAATGCCTGAACTATATCCATCCACCTTCAGGTAAATGGAGTTTTGTTTGTGTTGCTTGCTGCAATGAAACATTTAAACCAACTTCTGTTCCTAGAACTGTCCACGGTCAGATCTGAAACTCTGGATGAGTATTCCCAATGAGTCCAGCCCCACAAGCAAAACTCCTAAGCTCCATTTTATTTAGGCTGTGGCAGAAATCTCAGGAGTCCGACCTTTTAAATGATAACAAATCCAAATTATCTGCATGGCTGGAGACAACGAGGGGTTACAGTTTTTTTTTTTTTTTTTTTTTGTTTTTTTTTTTGTACTTTTTATTATTTTTTGATGCATAATTTGGGTGAACCAAGCCCCTGTTAACCAATTTGTACCAACCTGGCCTTGAAATATGGTTGCTAAAACACTGACTGTTTTTGTATGGGGAAAATCCAAAATTTCTTGTCTGGAATTGACCAAATAACCCGTGTAAGTCATCATCGCAGACACTCTAATTATGAGCAATGATTGCTCGAAACTAGGCCATTATATTTAAAAAATCAATAATGCACATCATGAGTAGTTCCGTTGTCTGCTGGTGGGAGTTTAAAATCAAGGCTGATGGTCGTCTTTATGTTTTAGTTATTTTTATTTCAATATGTATTTTTGCGCGACAGTGTGACCAACAGGATTTGTGGTAAGAATGTATTCTAGTTGCTCGTCTAACGCAGACGTCTTTGCTGAAGCACACGTTAGTGAAGCCCTCTCAGTAAACCAGTGTTGGGTTGTGAGGTCTGATGTAAATTTGTGGGTTTTTTTTTTGCCATCGTCTGCTTTGAAGAGCAACTGGATTTATTGTGGATGCTTGATGGGTTTTCTGTCATTAACCATTTTGTCTAATGGAAAGTGCATTAAACACATGGTCTCTGTTACTCGAGTGTCATCATTGACTTCATTTAAAACCACAAACGGGGAACCGCTGACATCTTGTGGTCTAAACAGCATTACAGCTCAGTGCTACTGACGTCAGTACACTAAAAGTCAACGAGTAACAAGACACTCTTCGTAACATTGTCCTGATAATCAAAAAGTGTTTAATTGATCTGAAAAATTAGGTCATTCAAACAATTCAAGTGTGACTTAAAATAAGAAACCTCTGCGGGGATGAATGTTTTCACAGCTCTGAGGCTCCAGAATGTTGTACACTCATTCTTGTGTTGGAAAATGTTTTTTGCTTCTCAAATGATATAACGTAGGCTTATTTATTTTCTACGATTTCCCCACATTATTTATCTTTGGACTGAAGGTCTGGCCTTGTTTCCTTATTTGTATTCTCTGAAAGAAAGTGCAGCCTGTAAACATGTTTCTAGTACCATGGATGAGTTCAAACCAAATTTTTCACAAATATTTTAATAACATTTAATGATTTAACTCAAGTAAAAAAAAAAAAAAAAAAGCTTCAATTGCATACAGGGTTTATGCAAATCTGGTAACCATGGAAATGTGTATGTAAAAACACATGAAACAATGTGAGACAATATTGACTCCCATCACAAGGCAACTGAAGCAAGAAACGACACAAAAGCATGCTGAATGTGAACATTAACAGCACGCACCTTCGCAAACACATTGTCCACAGAGCTGTGCGTTGAAGTTACACATATTGTGTGTCTTTCTTGCCCTCTGGATGCTGAACGGTGCGGGCCTGAGGTTTGTAAGCGACCCCCGGGTAACTGAAAAGCAACAGGCGGGAATTGTTGGGGATTAACAGTAAAACAACATACAATTCTGTCCACGGAGCAACGTACGGCGACCTTAACTCACTGGGGTTTCTCCTCTTTCAGCATCCCCTTGAAAGCCAGCGACTTGAGGACACCCCCGATGAGCAGGACGCCGCCTCCTACCCAGGCCACAAACAGCGCAGGGCCAAACGTGTATCTGCAAAAACCAAACCAGTTGGGATGGAAGTCCAACACACATATAATGTGTAGAATATAAAAAACCCCAGTATCCTTAAGTCTTACCTGGGAATCCCTCCACCCAGTTCTCCTCCCTGCATGTTGCCCCCAAATCCTCCTCCTCCTCCTCCGTAGTTCAGGTTGGTGGACACCCTGAAACTGGCTACGATCTGATTGGCGTAGATAGACGCTCCTGCGATGCCACACACACCTGAGGGGAGTGTAGAGCCACATTGACAAGAGCTCTCTGGTTTATTTTCTTACTTTGCAGAGTGACTGTTAAACACAGTGAATCCTTCACTACCGGAGGGGGTCAACCAACAGTAAGAAAAAAAAAGCCTTGTGTCCTCCATGTTTCTGTTATTAGTGACCATACCGCCGATGATGAACATGATGCCGGCGGTGAGGCTCATCTTCGCCTTGGTGGTGTCTGCCATGCTGTTCATAGTCAGGCAGGTTAGGGAGAACACTGATATCACGGCTGCGAGGACGCCGAGCACCACACCCACGATCATCAGGGCTCGCACGGCCTGGAACACACCTGGTTGGACGCACAACACACCAGCAGGATCAGATCCGGAGCGACCTGAGGAGTTCATTTTGTCTTACGATAATTCTGCATCACATGAATCAAGAAAGTTTTTTTTTTCTTCATTTACATCGCGCAACGCTTACGCCCTCATTAGATGATGATGTGACCATGCGTGTTTCCTCTGATAATGTCCCCTGTGTTCTGCCACAGCGGGCGAGACGCGGGGACTTCGCTCCTTGTTTGCTCTGTTTCTGATAGCTGTGTTGACTGAGTCTCACAGTAGAAGAAGGAACTGGTGCTAATGCAAATACTGATAGCAGTGGGCTCGACGCAGTAACTACAGTTAAGAGAAAGTACAGAAACCAAGAGGAAAAAATATTAAATAC
The DNA here is from genome assembly GCA_021346845.1 of Apeltes quadracus. NCBI lineage: Eukaryota > Metazoa > Chordata > Actinopteri > Perciformes > Gasterosteidae > Apeltes > Apeltes quadracus. The sequence goes on from CM037919.1 coordinate 9,335,359, forward strand.
ATATCCTCTGTTTAATATAAATAATAATCATAAAAAAAACATTTACACTAAGTAGTTAGAAAGAGGAAATGATCAGATTTTTCCTTTACACGTTGGAGAGAAAAAGTCCTCACGGTTTAATTTTTTTAACGAATGATTTTGTAGTTTTATTCTATTTATGAAAACCTTAAATTCCTTGTTTCTCCTCTTCCCTTTGAATAGGCTTTCAATTTAACAAAATATATGAAGACTGTATTGTCCAATTGTGAATTTGTTTGTGTTCATCAGAACAATTTGGTACATTTGAGTGACACTTAAACTTAAAAGGAAGAATCATCCTCATAGTTGGTTCTTGCGGGTTTCAAAACAAACCTGCAACCGCTGCTGCTCTCATCTGCCTTGTTATCCTACATAACATCCCACGATCCACAAAGCGTTCATATGTCACTTGCACATGACGCCCACGCACCTGAATGAGACCGGACAAACCTCCAGCCTTAGTAACTCAAAAAGACCTATTTAAGTTTTCTTGGCTTTTAACAAGTAACGAGAGAATTTCCTCGTCGCTCTGATACGCAGGTGATAAGCTGATAAGCTGTGCACGTTTGAACACAACAAGCCTCGTCCTACCTGAGAAGCCCAGGAGGCCGTAGAGCGGGCGACACTCGGTTAAGCCGGAGGACATGGTCTCACAGTCCCGCCACAGACCCTTGTAGGTGTAAACGGACGTCACGACGTCCCCCTGCCGGTCCTTGACGCTCCACTGGTTCATGACAGTCGCTGCGATGAGGGCTGCAGCGCCGACCAAACCCAGAACGAAGCCACCATTCTGCAGGACTGAAGGCGCCATCGTTGTTTCCACCTTCAGAAGTCGGGGAATATAAGCGAGGCACCGTGTACGTGTGTTTGTGTGTTTGTGTGTGTGCAGAATGTTTTTTGCCGAGCTCAAATACTTGAAGTGCGGCTCCGTATTTCAACGAGTTTAAGCGAAGGCGAGCAGGTGTGGGCCGAGAATGAGGACGGGCACACTGATGCCGGGTGGTGATGGCGTCGTTGGGTGGAGGCGGTTTGGTTTCGCCCCGTGGGTGACGCAGAGTCGCGTCCGGTGGGTTGGGCCACCTTGTGCTACGTGGGGTTGGACACACCGGTGATACGCGCACCTGGCACCTGAACGAGGACTAGCTGTTTGAATGTAAATAACGCGACGCTGATTCACTGACTCCACGGCGCTTTAGGTGAAGGTCCAACTGTTGGCCAGTGAGGGTGTTGTGCAGCCCTTTGCCACGGCAACGCCATCGCACACACCGAGAAAATGATGCCGCACGATGCGCACAGAGGCAGCACTGAGCGTGTCGCTCAGATGTCAAACAACAGACTACATTTTTGGTTTATCTCTTAATCGTGGACAGAAAGTAGAAGTTCATATCAGGCCTCCGCTGTGAGGAACCAGTAAAGTGAAGGGCCAGAGGTCAAGCTCATCTACACAGCTTCATCTCCTGTGCCGATCTCCTGGTTTGACCCCGTGTAAAATCCAAACTAATGAAAAAATTACCCAAATTTCTCAAACCCACGGATGCAGCGTCTGCTTCATCTCTAACGATTCTGCGTCACGTCGATACAGGACGAGCGTTGTGAGTCGACACAGAGAACAAAGCTCGGTGGTTTCGGGGTGACGACTTGTTGCCTCTTACAAACTTTGAAACAAACAGCTCACACGATTTCTATGATTCAGCGTAGCACCTTATCACTCTGTCAACAACTGGGGAGGAGAGAAGTTTCTATTCTTCTCTTATCAGGAGCCTCACTCTCGCTCTCGAAAACACAGACGCACAACGAAACTCATACAAAAGACGGCGAACGTTACGGGACTAGATTTTAATTTTGTTTTGTTGGTCAGTTGGATGAACTTCTGTTTCTTGCGATGAATGAATATCCGTCTTTTGTGTAAGCTTTTGTTGTACAGCTTATCAGCCGGCGTGTTTAAACATGAGCCTTTGGGGGTTAAGGAACATGAAATAAAACATACTTCCCCAAATTATCATTACAACTGATGTTTTGACATAAAAGTATCCAATCGATTACAAATAACTCTTTGACACTGCAGTAAACATTAATACAATGTGAGAAATAAAACGGTAATCTCATTCAAATCAAATAATATATTATCCAGATTTGATGTGGCTTCTTCTGTGGTTTCTAACTCACACGTTTTTTGTTCAGTTTCAAAGAAAAACTCATTTTTTTTAATGGAAAAAAGTCACTTCATCAGACAGATTTACTGGAACAAACACGTGATTTCTGTCTAAAAATAAGAATGAAGGTCTATGAATTATGACTTTCAGGATTAAATGAATAAATAAAAAACACATTGTCTCTTCAGCCTTCTACTTCTCCTCAACAGCGTTATTATCATTTGATTGACAGTAACATGGACATGATGTCAGTTTTGAGTATTTGTTTCAAAAAGTCACTCGTGAGCCTCGTGCATTTCATTTTTTAAACTGGTTTGAATTCTTTCTTTTTTTACCCTGAATGAATATGGAACAGTAACGAGCATTTAGCGACTTGAGTGTTGATTTGTGCTCAGCAGAATTTGAACGCACTCGATATCTCCTGGAACACGACGTCCCCTTTTGCTGTAATATTTGTAAGTTAAAAAAAAATGTACTCTAGCCCCAAATATCAAGTCTCTCACACCCTGGAGCTGTGTGAAGTGTAGTCCATGCCGCTCTTGCTCCTCCCTCCGGGGAAGAGGATATAGGCCACCTGCGGCTGCAAAGCGGCCGCGGACCAGGCGCCGCTACAGTTACACGGCACCACGTACCCCGGGCTGGAGGCTGCCGGGTGAGAGTGCGCGTGCTGTCCGTGGCAAGCCAGACCCCCGATCCCTCCGGTCTGGTATCCGAACGTGTGCGCGCTGTAGGGCAGCTGCGCGCCGCCGGATGCCGCGGCGTGCGGCATCTCCGCCATCCGCTGGGCAGCTCCCGCGCCGAACTGCGCCACCGGCTCCAGCAGCGAGAAGGAAGATGCGTGGGACGGGACGGGCGCGAGGAACGCTCTGGCTTTGTCCCCGGGGACAAGAAAGGAGTCCATGGCGAAGCCCTTCCAGTGCTCCGCTGCGTCCCCGAGCAAAGGCGGCAGCGGGAACACGAAGTGTTCCCTCTTGAGGAGGCTCTTGGGTTTGCGCCGGGGTCTGTACTTGTAGTCCGGGTGCTCCTTCATGTGCTGAGCCCGCAGCCTCTTGGCCTCGTCGATGTACGGACGTTTGTCCGGGTCGGCCAGCAGCTTCCACTCCGCGCCGAGTCTCTTGCTGATTTCAGAGTTGTGCATCTTTGGGTTCTCCTGGGCCATTTTCCTCCTCTGGCCTCTGGACCACACCATGAAAGCGTTCATGGGTCTTTTGATGTGATCTAAAGGTTTTGCCATGTCAGACGTTTAAGCATTCATTTACAAAACACACACCAGTGCCGCTTTGAACTCAGTCACCTCGCCAAGAAGCTCATGCTCGTCTCGTGCGTAAAAGGAAACGTTGGAAGAAATATCTGTCCTGTCTCGCAAGAAAATAATTCCAAATAGACGGAAGCTCCTGCACAAAGTAGGAGGGTAAAATGCAGAAAGTGCAAAGGCAGACTGGTCGCAGAGGACCAAGTTGGAAGCTTGTTATGGATGATGCTCGGCATGCCAGCAACTCATCACCACGCCAGTGTCACGGCGGGCCAAGCCAATGGGAATGAGAGAGAGCACTGTAATCCCCTCACAAAAAGTGACTGTACAACATTTCTAAGGGGCTCAACCCCTCCTCCTCTCTCTCCAAATGTCTCCTGAGGCAAATTCAAGCAGCGGAACAGTGAAAGAGTAATCTGCTGCACAATACACGCGAGAACTATGAATTATAAGATTTTGTCAGGGGGGTGAAACACAGAAGTTGCTTTGCACTGCTGCAAATTCTGAAGTCACAGGTTCCAAACACCTTGTAAAAGAAAATCTATGGATGTTGTTATGGGATTGTTCGTGTTTATATAGGTCTAAACCACTAAACCAAAGCGACCTCACAATTAGTTTGGAAATTTCAGGGAAAATCCAATTAATCTTTCTATGAAATTGAAAACACACAAGACAAAATGTTACAACTTCATTGGAAGATGTAACCGATCCACCAGGAATAACTGATTAAATTGTAGACTGTAAAGTTAATGAAACTGCCGACCCTCATACAACACTTTTTACTGTTGTTAATTGAAAAAGGCTCTAAAACACGCCCCCATCTTTTTTTTTTTGCCAAATCACTCCCAATATTGGTCTTCCTACATGTCAAAAGTAATTATATCAGTCACCTATTCAAATTATTTCCCATGATGCCATGCGTTTTTCTGGTATACCAATATGTGTACATATGTGCTCCCCTCTCCCTCCCACCACAAAATCAATATTAATCATCGCCATAACTCACTGTGGGTGACTCATTGGTTGTTGAAAATTATTTCTTATCGGATGAAAATACACCTCTCGTCTGTTGTTGAAATGACATTGGTGGAGAAGCGTCACTTCACCACAACTCATGTCCAGCATGTGCGCTGCAGCTCACGGAAATTAGGAGCTTTTTAGTTAAAAAGGGGAATATTGGAGTGCGTGGACTCAGGAAGCTAATTTACAAGGAGGAAGCTTCAGGCGCCTGAAATGGCTCCTCCAAACGGGATTATCACCACGACAGACGCACGATGTGCTTCCCTCCAGACGGGCCGGTGGCGGCCATGTTGAAGCTCGGTGGAGATAAACTTTGCTATCAGGGCACCAGCAAGCAGGAGGCCTTTATTTAATTTACCGCCCACAATCAAAGGCACCGCAGGCCCCTTCAAAAGGCAAAAATAAATGGACATGAAAGATCCGCTGGTGCCCACTGCATCGGCGGCGGAGACGATAAGACGTCTTCTCGGGGAGCGGCAAGTGACTGGCAGCAGGGGGTCGGCCAGTTGATCCGTCTACTCGTGGCTGTGCTGTTATCAGCCGTGCTGTAGGTTCAGGCCTCGGAACTCAGGGGGGGCACCGGCCGCCACGCAGAGACAATGATTACCTTCACAGTGAAACCGTGTTTAGAGCCTTTTTTCAGAAGGGGGGGGGCAGGAACATCATGTCCGAGGGCAACGAACGTCAGCAAGGCCAGAAGTCTATTGCTGGCAAACACACTGTCGTCTGTCAAGATTTAATTCAGCTCAAAGCCTCAAAACAGAGAGTACGTGTTTTGTGTGTACTCGTCAGCGTGGTGTGACTTCTAAAGGGCAGCGTTTAAAAAAAAAGAAAAACGGGTAATAGGAAAAACTGCCAGCAGCACAAAATGGCTGTCATAATCCGGTTATCCCCCCCCCCGGGCTCCAAAGATACTGGTCCTCTCCTTAGGAGTCTATCTTTGCTTCTTATGTCAAAACTGTCCTCCATGCACTCAGGTGGATTAAGGAGTCACGCTGTAAAAAAGAAAATTGACAGGTACAGAAAGACCCGGGGGTGAAAAGGGAATGAAAGGCGACGCAGAGAGGCGGGCGGGCCAGGCGGGCCGCTCGGGCCGGAGGACGCCGCCAAAGTCTGACAAGAAAACAATCAAACAAGTCAACTCCGCGCTGGAGAGGAAAATGCTGATGTTCCTCACTAATTTGCTGTTTTCATTAAGTGAATCCTTACAGACAGAGCTGACCGCACGTGGTGAAATGTGTTTTCTTTATTTCTCTGAACGGCTGCATTGTTTAGAGATGCCGCTGCAATGGGGTTTTTGGGGGAGTTTAACATTATCAATCGGGGAGTTAATATTGTGAATAAACTAAAAATGTGTTGAAATAGAAGCGAGCAAGAGGCTCTGCTTGCGTTCGGCTGTAGAGGGAGAAGCTGCTGCAGGAGATTCTTTGAGACCGGATGATTAGTCCGTCATGAGGAAATGGAATTTCATTATTATTCAGTTGCAATTTTTTTAGGCGAAGATGCCAAAAATTACCTAGTTTCAGCCTTTCAACTATAAAAGATTGATGGGCATTTGATGACTACACATTGTGCTCCCATCTAAGTCAACTAAGTCTCTAACATGGTGAAATATTCATTTAAATGAAGGTTCCAGGAAAGAGACCCCGCAGTAGTGACATTTGAGGTTTTATTCCTTAAAGCATTTCATTGACCGAATGGTTAATTGAAAAGTGATTTGACCATAAACATTTTTTTATTTGCAGGCCAATATCATTGTAAACACATAATTACTTTACTGTATCATCGAAGTGCGGCATACTTGATGAGACAAAGGTGGAGGTCACACACCTTCAGGTCTAAACCCTCTGCGATTCTGCACATCATAAACGGGCAACATAACCTGCACAGAGTTAAATGGTCAATGGGTTTCCATCTAATTATGTGGGTGAGTTCAGAGGCTTTTATATTTGAAATTCTGTCATTTCAGCTTCAAGTAAATGCGCTGAAATCCCAAAACTACCCTGAAGTCTAACAAGAGTTTTTGACACTTCTGAGCAGTCCATTAGGAAACATTTCAGGGGGGAAAATCCTCACGATTTTCTGTGCTCTCAGGGGGATTTCACTAAATCTTTTGCTTATTCTCATGATACTTAGGAAAAGTAAAGCGGTTTTAATAGCTTTCCCCACTTGACACATTGATGGTGCTCTGTGGTAGATTGCTTCAAACCCGAGAGGTTGAGAGAGAGAGAGAGGGGGGGGGGGGAGAGGGGGAGAGATCTGCCTGCCAGAACACTTTTCACAAGGCCCCATCTAAACTAAATTAATACACTTCTTCCTCCAACAGCTGAGGATAAACCTGAGGACCACATTACTCTGGCAGCCCATATCAGCCAGCTTGTAATACAACCAAGTCAGCAGTCAATGAGATACATTTGCAACCAGGCGTTTGTCAGCGACTCAGAGCCACAGAGGCAGGAGATTTAAAATGTCCAGCAGTAAATTAAGTCCTGCTTAAAAAGTGAAAGGTGCCGGCTAAGCAGGCGGCTGCTTTTTTAACAGGCTGGTTATGGGGTTGATGATGGTGTGTTGATGACGGGAGGAGGAAACTAAATCTTTTTTTCATAAGTACATTTTAAAAATGCATGATACAGTTTAGGTTTGCTCCCCGAGGTTCATAACAACCTGTAAATAACAACTAAGCAGATGAACTCAGGCCTTTTAGCCTGATCACTGAGGAGATGTGCTGTGCATCTAGTCTGATGAGCAATGTAGGTGTACTTATACTTATTAGATCTAGAATTCCTTATAATTCGCATAAAGATGAGCCCGTATTAGGAACAGATCATTTAAACGCAGGCATACATTATATTATTACAGAACTTCAGTGGGTCATTTTGAAATGAACTGCACTGTCAAAATGTATTATGTAAATGACAAATTAAAAGAATAATATTGGTGAAATAAAAGCGGCATATGTAATCAATTCACATTAACTCCATTAGCTTTTGTCAGCATGCTACGTGTTGTGTAAAGGTCAAGGATACGACACATGAGATGAAAAGTTGTTTGTAAACGCATGCACATACACCTTGCAGTACAACATTCTTATAAAAAATCTGTTAAATTATCACGCAGCAACTTACATTCTCATTCATGACATTCATTGCCAAGTCAGGGAGGCACAGTAAGAGGCATTTAAAATATGAAGAAACATACACATTGAATGCTGTGGAGCCACACTGCAAACGCCGGAGCATGGCGCCACTAAGAGGCTTAGTGCAATAATGGAAATAGTGTACCTCCTGTGGCGATGATATGCTTGCAGTAACAGAGAGGGAAAGAGTGCTATTTACCCAGATATCTCCTGACTCGTGTAAGGCAGGGCACTGGCTGTCCTGAGCCCGAGTGAAGGGAGGGGAGCACAGACGCTGTCACAACAGCAAGCTCAGATAAGCCCCTACTGGGTGAAGGCAGTAAGGCCTAAAGATATGTTTAAGAAGTATGATGCTCCTCCTCCGCCGCTGGAGTGGGACCATGTGCAGAGTAAGTCATATAATTTAGACCATATGACTGTTGTGTGCATGTTTTACAGTCCGCGGTGGTATTGTGATGATCGGTTTCCCCTTAGTAATTAGGAGAGAACAGAAGGAAAGAGGCCTCAGACCCTGTGCATAGACCACTTTCCTTTATCCACCTTACTTATTGTATTGGGATAAACCATGAATAGTCTATGGCTATAAACTTAACTTTGTGTGAAAAAATGGGCCACTGTACTAGGTTTTTTTTAGACAAAATGATCTGTTTGATATAGATGAAATGCCATCTTGTGCAGAAACAACAGTGAGGGTTTAAATTCATATATACTAACTGTATATTGATAAAGCAATGAAAAGAAAGCCCTAATTGTAGTGTTACAAAAGTCCACTAGAGACCAGTATAGTGCTCCCTATTTTGCATATCTTTCTGCATCTTGTCTTTATTAGTTAAATCCCGAGTCTATTTCTGCAACACTTTATGACGACATACTGTACATATGACAGAAGTAAAATAAATCCTGACAGCTAGCGTAAAATACAATCAAAACATGATGGGCTCGTCCGGGATTTGAACCCGGGACCTCTCGCACCCAAAGCGAGAATCATACCCCTAGACCAACGAGCCGCTTCCCGTTCGACTGGACTACAAAAAACAAATACTTGTTCACAGATCCAGTCAGTTCAGTAACTTTACCTGTCTTTCCATCTAAGTTAGTGCAGCTGTCGAAACGGTTATACGCTTTAGAAAACAGTTCACTGAAGCTTAGTGCTGGTTAAGGCAGTTTAATACTGGGCTGCCATACTGGTTCACGTTCATTAGCAGCTTAACACTCTTTAGGCAGGTTATCAATGCATTATCTCTTTAATGTTTTATATTTTTTGGTGGTGAAAAATATTACTCTTGACAGTCAATAGTAGTTTTTTTTTAAAATAGTTTTCCAACATATCAAACAGATATACCTACTTTTCCAATCTGGGCGATTTATTGATTATGGTTTAGTACGGTGGAAAGTTGTAGCTGCAGAAATGGAGACACTGTTGTCATGTTTAATATGGTGCCTACAGCCAGTTGCATTTGCTTATTTCCTTTCAAGCTGCTGAATTTTCTAGCCTGTGGAGTGAGCATCCAGGTATTTTTCGATGAAAATAACATAATAATAAATTGCCAATACTATTTAATTGAAAGTATGATATATGACTATAAATATAGTCAGAATACAAAAAGAAAAATGACTGAATCTGTAACATACAATCTTAACCAAATATATATTTTACAGCACCCAGACCCAGCCGCTGTGTTTGTTAAAATCACATCAATGGCTTGGTGATGGCTGATAGGATGTGCAAGCAGCCTGACCTTCGGTGTTAACATCCGGGAACGTTGTAGCGTTGGACCCGTTGCTCTCGCAGTGCATTGTGGTCTGTGTGCCAAAGGAAGCCGCTACACCGGAATCTGAAGAATTTGAGGTGTCCGCCAAGTCTACTGTTCATCGCTGGCTAGTCTCTCTGCATCTCATTAATCTGTGGTGCACTTTCTGCGGTCAGTCTTTAAGGTAACACGCGTCATTAATTCAGTTCTTCCCCAAGTTGTCTTTGCGCGGTGTTAATGGCGGAAGCGCAGTTAAACTGATGGCGCTAACATTAGCTGTGTAAGTTCACCTCCTGCAGAAGCTACTCGGCTAACGGGAGTTAACGTTAGTTGTTAACGCTATGCTAAGCTTCTCTTTACGGAGCAGCTAGCCAGTGCCGTTAGCCAAGTAAATAGCGCTCATTTTAGTCTAGTTTACACCAGAATCACTATAAAACGAGGCTGTATTAATTGCGGTAACACATTTCACTTCCACTTTTTTTTTACCGTTATGATAACCATTGCTTATTACCCTCAAACCATTCTGGTTCCAGTAACGGAAACGGTAGCATGCGCTGTAACGTCACGTTATTTAACGTTACGTTGTTGGCTTTAACTAGCTTGGACACATGCGTTTGTTTAATTGACCGTTAAACCTCTAACATTTTATAATGAGTCATTGTGATTTAACGTTATATCGCGATTGAGTCGTTTCCCACCGAGCAGTGGGTGTGTTTCAGACCGTTTCAAATCATTTGGATTGTTTCATTATAACCGACCTAACTAAACTTTATCAACTATAACACAGCAACAGGCAAACGGGCAGTGCACATATGATATCGGTTGGGATTAAAATTATGGTTTAACGCGAAATTCTGACGTCATGGCAGGAAAAGCATTTTTTTTTTTTTGTGGTGAGAAACTACACTCTCACAAACCAGACATCCTGTCTCTCTCAGTCAGGCCTGAACACATATGTGCCTCTACACATTTCAGAAAATATCCATGGAGGCCAAAAAAGTCACTAAGTTTCTCTTTTCACAGGTTTAACGGGGACCAAAAATGTCTCAGGCCGACAAAATGAAGGGGAGTCTGAAGGAATCGGTATGTAACGTTTCCAGGTTTCTTCTTCTGCCTCTGGCACTGTCCTTTTAGACTGATCGTGGAGTTAAAACTTTGTTTTGTCATAAACGCCAACGTCTTGTCATTAAAAAAAAAAAGGCATTCTAGTACCTTTTTTTTTTTTTTAACCGAGCATTCTTGTGTGTTTTTCTTTTTTTCTTCTGGATCTTTTTGTGCTTCTCCTCTTGACACACACTTATTTAGCTTCATGTGCTCTAAAAGGCCCAAACGTCAAAACAACGCTTATCAATCAAGACCTTCGGTGAAATGGGGAAGAGAGGGTTCATACCAATTGCGTTGCAAAAAAAACAAAACAAAAGGAGAAACATGTGCCTTTTTTTTAGGGTTGCCAAAGGGTTGTTAATAACTTCCAATTGGCCTACTTCTCATCTTTATGACTGTGTAGGAAACTTCTTTTAAAAGTTGTGGAGATGAGCGTGAGGCCTTTTGCAAATAGACTGCAGGAGAGGCACTGTAGCCCTAATAAATACCAAACATTATTAAAGCAAAACAATGACTTTACTGTTGTACTTTTCTTTTCTGCAGCAGGGCCAGTTCAACAACCCTGAAACCCCCGGGTATGTTGGGTTTGCCAACCTCCCTAATCAGGTTCATCGCAAATCTGTAAAGAAAGGATTTGAGTTTACGTTGATGGTTGTAGGTGAGTGTGTCATTCCTTTTTCTCAAGCCCTCTCTCTTGTTTTTATAAACTGATGGTGGACCTCAGCGATGACGAGGTTAACCCTAGAAAGCTACAGTGAACGTGGCCACTCAAGGAATATGTTTTGCTACTTTGGCCCATGTGAGTTTGTTTATGTGATAGAATGTATGATAAAGGCCTTTCTACATAACCATTTTTATAACTCCATATAACCTCCATAGTTTACTTTGAATGCTGGGAGAAAAGGCAAGTTGTTTTGGGTTTGGCAGTAACTGTATTTTTGTGTGGATGTATGCTTTTGTTCTGTAAGAAATGGCAGATGTCTCATTAGTGTAGTTGCTCAGCTGGCGTCATCACAAGCGTAAACTCTTAAAGTGAACCCTGCGACTGTGTGACCCGCCCTCCTTGTTGGTAAGGGGGAAGGGAGAAGCTCTTGTGAATGCTGCTCATCCTTTTGCTTTAAAATAAACCAGAGAGGAATGAGCCCCGAGGGGCCTCGAGGGACTGATTCACACGCTGCACAAGGCCTGCTGGCCCCTCTACTGCAAGAATACTCATTGAGTGCTTATCGACCATGTGTGACTCAGGCTCTTAATCAAATCCGTGTTCTGTGTTTCTTTTCGAGGGCTTCAGATTTAATCCATATATGGAAACATCATTTATATACAAACATGAATTTGTTATTTTTTAGAATACATCACGTTTTATGGTTACCAGTCTTAAACATTACGAACTTTTCTCACTAATAACATCTCTTCTACATGCAACCAAGGCTGTAATGTAAATAATTTGGATTTTGCATACGCATTCTTTCAAATTGGCAGTTTAGGATGTAGTAAAGACGTCTAAATATTTTGTCATTCTCTGGTGGGAACCACAGTAGCAGCATTCCTGATTAAACTACAGAAGCTTAAGGTTGTTTATGCCTCAGCATCAGTAACTCTGCAACTGTGAGACATAACGGACGTACAACAATTCACACGACCACTGTTGAAGCAAACATGATACTGAAGTCAGATTTAGTATCATGCATTTCCGTGCGGTGCGTGGCCCACTATGTGTCACGGGCAGATGTCTTGTTTCCTGTAGCACAGTGAGATCTCCTTTTGTTCTACTCGGCACTAGCAGATTTGCATTAACAAGAACCTGACCGAGCTTAAGCCAATTGTAAGCAACAGCGTGATATTGCTTCATCTTAGTGTTGACTGCATGATGATGCATTCCTTTGTTGTCCAAAGGTGAATCTGGACTAGGAAAATCCACCCTGATCAACAGCCTGTTCCTCACTGACCTTTACCCTGAGAGGGTCATCCCTGGAGCAGCAGGTAAACGCTGCATCACTTTGTGATATCTGATTTTTTTTTTTTTTTAAAAGCATCATCGTTGAATGGCTTTGTCCTTGCATGTTGTTAGAAATTTTGCACTTTTTTGATCTTTGAACAGAAAAGATAGAAAGGACCGTTCAGATCGAGGCGTCGACGGTAGAAATTGAGGAGCGAGGGGTGAAGCTCCGTCTCACTGTGGTCGACACACCAGGATATGGAGACGCCATCAATAGCCAAGATTGGTAATACTGTTTTTTGGATGTTTTAATTATTAAGGATAATTGGAACTTTTGTTTTTAGTGTTGCGTGTGTGTCAATTCTTTGATATAAAATCTGACGTATATTTCTCTAATTCAGTTTCAGCACCATTATCAGCTACATCGATGACCAGTTTGAGCGCTACCTCCACGACGAGAGCGGTTTAAATCGCAGACACATCGTCGACAATAGAGTTCACTGCTGCTTCTATTTTATTTCCCCGCTTGGCCATGGGTGAGTGCTGCACAACCTACTAGCATACGTACAGGGCTTTTCAGTTTGTAAAAGCTGCAGAGAAATGTTTTATAGTCACGTGTATATTTTATGACCTCGTCTCACTCTCCTTTAATACGTATTTTTTCCCCTCACCTCTCTGATCCTGTTTTTTCTGTGTCCTGTCCTACCAGGCTGAAACCGCTGGATGTTCAGTTTATGAAGGCCATTCACAATAAGGTCAACGTGGTTCCTGTCATCGCCAAGGCAGACACGCTCACCCTCAGAGAGAGGGAGAGGCTCAAGCGCAGGGTGAGGAAAACTGAATCCTCCGTCGTTCAGGATCCTTTGCAGTTCCTGCCTTCATTACAAAAGCTGCTATATGCTCATGGTCTCTGCTTTGCCCTCCCACGGCATTAATATATACTTTGTACATGAAGTACATCTTTGAAGCGCGTTACCGTAAGGTAAATAAATCCCAGTCAGACAGGTAGTGTTGAGGCCTAATAGTGAAGTTATTTTGGTAAGAAGAAATGCTATTCTTAAGTGTTTATTTAAGTCAAAGTAAGAGGTTCTCATTAACCCTGTGTAAATCACATAGCAGAGGGTAACGTGATAACAACCCATGTTTGGTCCTTGTCTTTCAAAGATTCTGGATGAGATTGATGAACATGGCATCAAGATTTACCACCTTCCTGATGCCGAGTCCGATGAGGATGAGGACTTCAAACAGCAGACCAAATTCCTTAAGGTAAACCCTCCTCCTTTCATCCCTTAATCAGTATGTGACGAGTTAGTGTTATGTTGTTGTAGTTTTTACCACAGGAATTTTGATATAAGTAGTAGGTTTTGTAACTTTTAATATTTGTGATTGAACCAAGAGCACAGAATTATAAACTACTCGTCTCCAGGCTAGCATCCCTTTTGCGGTGGTGGGATCCAACCAGCAGATTGAGGCCAAAGGGAAGAAGGTGAGGGGCCGCCTCTACCCTTGGGGAGTTGTGGAGGTGGAGAATCCTGAACACAATGATTTCCTCAAGTTGCGGATCATGCTTATGTGAGTGGTGGAGGCAACCAAATCCTATGCTGTTTTTTTTTCTTCTCTCATTCTTTAAGTTAAAGGTGATATTGAGTTATTTTATCCAAACTGTGGATATTATAGTTGTCTGTTTGTCCTCAAACGCAGTGGCAAGAAACTGTTCATGTTTCTCAGAGTTTGTTAGTTAGGCAGGGTTTCTTTGTAATGCGATGAGACAAAATCTACCCTTTTTTTGTTAACGTGTAGTTTGGCTAAAATAAAACCATTTATTTTGTTATGTGCACTCGTAACCAGTCAGTGTCTGCACACTACAGGAACACGGAAGTGAAATCTGGAGTTCTCCAAATGTTTTAACTGGATCATTTATGGATGTTGACTTTTCCACAACTCTGCAGAACCCACATGCAGGATCTACAGGAAGTGACCCAGGACCTTCACTACGAGAACTTCCGCTCGGAGCGCCTCAAACGGGGTGGCAGGTTGTCCTCCCATGGTTACATTCTGCCTCTTTCTCCTGCGTACGTACTTGTTCGTCAGCTTGCTTTTCTGCACCTCCCCCACCTCAAACAAGAAACGCAGCGTGACTAAATTAAAAGGAACTACAGTTGTCATGCACACAATGGCCACCACAGATGCTACAGTAGTGAAACCGGGCCAAAGCTGCCACAGCTGTTTAGAAGGAAGACGGGTCAAATTTTGTATAGTGGGTCATGTGCCTCCAGTCAGTCATACGTTAGAATGTTGTAGAACGAGTGTCATTCTTTATAATCCTAAAGTAGCTCTAGCTATACTCCTTCTCCTTTTGCCTGTTCACTTGTAGTGAGGGAAGAGGGAACTTCAAGCTGTGGGTTGTGGTTTTAGTCCGTAGCTAAATGGCCTGTTGTAAGTCACTAACAGTTCTTGCTGCGTGTTATGTAACATAGTGTGGACATATATCATTTAACACTCAATGTAGATCAAAAAGATTTTTTTAGACTTTCTTCAAAAGCCAACCCAAGATAAAGCCGTGGTTTTACAGTCCTCACGTGGCTTTGCCATTTGTCCCATGATGGAGGCGGTGCACTGTGCAGGTACCGTTTGTTTTTATTTGGGGGAGGTAACCCTGTTCCCCTGACTCTCGCACTTGCTGCTTCTCTGGGAGCTTCCTGCTTTCCTCTTCTTTGTAGTTATTTGTTTTAGATGCCCACTTTTCTCTTTTAAAACTAACCCACGGACCCTTTCTTCACTTTCTCTCTGTGGCTTTTGTCATGTTTGCCTGATGCTGCAACCTGAAATGGTTCTGAGTGTAAACTCTTCAGAGCTTACTGTCATTAATGTTTTGGAAATCATCACACAAGGGGATTTTAAATTGCTTGCCTGACTTCGCATTAACCTATACTTAATCAGCATTGATTTTTTTTCAGCAATCTCAGGTCTGTTCTGCAGTGTGTGACATCAAATGTGACTAAAGTTGTGTTGATGCAGAAATGGACCGGAGCCGGAGGAAATGGACAAGGATATGATCCTGCAGGAGAAGGAGGCTGAGGTGAATTATTTTAGATACTCCACCACTTATTGTAACGATATATGTTTGTCATGGATTAAGAGTGGTGTCACATTTAGGGAATTTTCTTTCTTGCTACGTGAACTAATGCCATGCTTTAGGTCAGCTGGTTGTATTTACTTAATATTTAATATTTTTTGGAGCGGGCCATTAACCACCTGCTGTCTGTAGCTGGTTATTTAGCATCCAGAAACCAGACTGGTACCACTCATTTAATATCTTTCTGTTTAGATTGTTTTAATATTCCCACCCACGTTAAACTGGTTAATGAAGATTTTACTGTGGGTTTCAATGCGGGACTTGTTGCGGTTGTGCTCATACATGTTGATGTGCTTTGCCACACAGTTGAGACGAATGCAGGACATGATAACCAAGATGCAGGCCCAGATGCAGAAGCAGGGAGACGCAGATGTAGACGGCCCCCATGTGTGAAAAGTTCATGGTAGGAGCAAGACCAACGCTTTGTTTCCTGAAAAATGGGACGCCTGAAATCCTGCATCCAAATCTCAAACCCTTAAATCCTGTGTCTTTAGATGCGATAGGCTGGATTTTAGTTAACTTTGACTTTTTCTCTTCGACTGTAGGTTTTTGAGCCGCTGCTCGAGAGACGGAGGATGGCAGAGAACGCCTAAGCAAGTTATTGACTTGTACTGCTTGCCACTATTTTTAATCTAATCCTACACAGATCTGGATTATTTAAAAAAAGAAATATATATACATACACTGAAGTATATTCAAACAGTATTACATTTATATATTTTCACACGGTTCTATTTCCTCTTCTTTTAAAAAAAAACTTTTGCCAGTAAATGAAATGAAGTCACAGGACCCATCAACTGTTATATTTCCATTTGAAAACCAAAGTACTGCTGTGTGTAGTTCTGCAACATCTCTCAAAGCATGCACTAACTTTGCTCTGTGAAGGAGCTTCATGGGGAGTCAGCTGTGTTAAAAACTAGTAGCAGAAGTAGCTTTCTCCACCATTGTTACGCCATTATCCAGATCTTCTTTAAGTGAAGGGATAACCAATTTCATTTTTTCCTCTGGTTCTTGTGTGACCACGCAAGCCTCCCAATGAATAGGTTCCATTTGCCTTGTGTCAATCATATTACCCACCTCATCTGCATGCAGTACTCAACCCCATCTGGTTAAATCTTCAGGTACATTGCTAGGATCAGCGTCCCTTTACTGAAGACTTGTTATCCATTAGAGAGGTTCTCAGATCAGTGTCCAAGTGAAAGTGTTGTTAACCTCCTTTTTGAGTTTGATATGAATTAGATGAGCTGTGACCCCTGACCCCTTGCAGTCTTGTTGTAAACCTGACAAACGAAGGAGGTGCAATGCCTCTGTTTAGTGCGTTCAGTCAATTAAAAGTAATCCGTTTCCTCCATACTATAAAGTGAAGTCATGTGCCAGAGAGCTTTAACTGTATGCTTTCTTTTTTGATGCGGTGAGATTTGTGGTATAAACCTTTACCTGTCCCACTTGCCATATACTTTGTGGTTTCCATGACTACAGAGATTAAAGTGACCCAATGAGGTCATTGTAGCGAACGTTTCCATCACCAGCAGAGATGTGAGTTCTTGACATTCCTTTGTGTTTTTATCCAATATTAAAGCACCCAATAGTTCTTGATGCATATATTGTAATGACATTTATTAAACCTTTTATTAATCCTGATGTGAGCCCTTTTAACGTCTGTCTATCCTTTACCGTGTCCATACAGCTGTCATACACACGCAATCCTGAGTGGTGCTTTTTAGGACGAAACTACAAGCCTTGGTTTAAATTATAGTATCTAACGAGGTTAATTACCTGGAACCCCCAGTTTAGAGAAAATGCCGCTGGATTTAGATCTGTTTTACAATGAAAGGAAAATAACAATACATTCAAGATTTCAATATTTTGAATTATTCCTACGGGTATATTGATAAATGCTCCACTATGGACCAGCACATTTTACAGTATAAAAACCTCCAGACCGTAACTTACTACAAATGTTGGTATGTCAAACACACGATGGGATACTTTCCATAGACTTTATTATAGTTTTTTTTTTTTCTTCTCCCTCTACCAGGTATACACAACGCTCCATAGGTCATGGCTTTTTTGTTTTAAATACTCTCCGCTCTTAAAGGAAAAACTGTAAAAATATTTAATTATAACTAATTAAAAGATCTCTTGGGGGACAGGACTGGGAAGGGTGCAAAGATACAAAGGGGAGGGGAGGGTCGTCTGAGGTCCTCATCTGAGACGTTTGGGAAGGTTACGTTACATCCAGCTGGGGTTTCACCGCGAAGACTGGGTGGTGTTACCATTTAAAGAAAACCTGAAACGACAAACGGGTGGTTGATTAATTTCAGCGAACGGATGATAATGAATTGGAATGATTCTGGTAGGTACATCACCTGCACACTCGCTCCATCATGTGTGTGACCAGGCGGTCGGAGATGCCAGGACAGGACTCCTCGGCCAGGTTGAAGGCGTTTTCCAACTCCTCGATGGCTCCTACGCCCCCGCCGCTCGCCCGCCGCTTCTCCTTCAACTAGTCGTAGTAAAATATGTGTTGAAATGGGAGAATCCCTCAGACTTACTGTCAACTGTACTGTTGTTTTGTGTATACTGTGTGTGTGTGTGTGTACCTCTCTGAAGATGGGCGTTACCAAAGCAGACAAGCATTGGGATTTAGGCTGCCGTTTCACCAAATCTGACTGAGGAGAGGACCAAGGACGTTAGCGGAGAGACTAACTACTCGACTGACTGGTAGCCGAGCGCGTCTTACCTCGGAATCTGAGTGTGTGTAGCCCTTCTGTAACTTGTTCAAAGAGCTGGGTCGGACTGTAGGGAAGGTCCACATGGGACACGTATCCACATCACCGTCAGCATCCCTGAAGGAATGGAGGAGAGGGATTAAACCAAGTGACCCTTCTTTTACATTATTTAAATGAATTCATTCAGCCAAAGAGGTTTCGAAGTGAGGACCATTTCAAATTATCCCTCTAATACCAAAGTCATTTATTGTGAATCTTTATATTTAAGTGGCTCAGACTAGATCTTTTAGGAACGGTAAATTTTTAAGCGCATCAGTGTTCTTTACACTGACATATCTGAGTCGTCGGAGCTGGATTCCTCCCCGTGTCCCTCCGACTTCCAGCGGCGGTAGCGATCAATCAGCTCCGTCAGGTAGGCCGTCTTCTTGGTGTAGCGCGTGATGAACTTGTGCTTCAGCAGCTCTTTGGCTGTTGGCCTCTGTTCAGACATATTTAAAGTTCCATTCAGTGACTGAAGCGAGAAGAAGAATCCAAAAGGGATTGATTGTCTGGTATTAAACATCAAGATTCCCACTGCCGATGGATGCAGGCAGGTTCTACTTACAAAACGAGGGTCTTTATTTAGACAAGCCTCCACAAACTCTTTAAAGGGCTTGCTGTAAGGTCCCTCCAGTGTGGGTGGGGTGTTTTTCGGGATGAGGAAAAGCACCCTCATGGGGTGTAGATCAGAGTTGGGAGGTTCCCCTTTAGCCAACTCAATTGCAGTGATTCCCAGGGACCAAATATCAGCCTGAGGGTGAGAGTGGCGTATAAGTTAGGTGTTTTAACTTCACATACAAACATAATAATAAATAACAAAATATGATCTCTTCATGGGATCGATGTGCCACACAGAGCAGAGACACGGTCTTGTCCGCCTCACAGACTCTTGCCTCACCTTGAAGTCGTAAGCGGACTGTTTGATAACCTCCGGAGCCATCCAGAAAGGTGTGCCTACGAACGTGTTCCTCTTAATCTGGGTGTCTGTCAGCTGTCCGGCCACCCCGAAATCTGCCAGCTTTACCTCGCCCTGCTCCGACAAGAGCACATTGGCAGCTGGGAGAAAGATAGAGCAGAAGGACAAGAACAAGCGATGTTAAAAGAGCAGGTTGGTCAACATGAATGGAGTTTTATTTTGAAAGAATTACGATCATAGCAGCCACTTTATTTTAGACCAATCGAACGCAACTTCTTTAAAAGCCAGAACAACGATTATTCCTTTAAGAAGTTTTATCAATATATACAAATTTTGTTTCAGGTGATCCATGGCGATAACAATGGCAGTTTTCTTAATTATTAATCTTGCTGTAATCAATTGTTTTTAAATTCTCCAATAATTCCAAAAATGGAAGAGAAGAGAAGCTTCTTCACAAACAACTAATTAAACACTGTCAGCGACTTGGTGTGATCAAACTATCGCAGGACTTATTCTGTCCAGCATCTGGTTAAGACAGGATATACATTTTGTTACCTGGCTGTTCCATCAACAACACAGTCAAATTACATTAATTTATATTTGTAAGATGCTAAATGAAAAAGAGGGTTATTGATTACCTTTGATATCTCTGTGGATTTTCCTTTCAGAGTGCAGATACTCCAGCCCCTTCAGTATTTCCCTCAATATAGTAGCGATGTAAGTCTCTTCTAGTGGCCCCGGGCGGAGCTAGGAGGAAGAACAAATCAATCACAAAAATGTGCAAATTAGGTTAAAACGCCAAAACAGGTCAGGTTTTGCTTCTCAGGTGTAAAAATGGCAAATTTCTATCACACTTTGTATCAAAATAAAGGTCTTACCAGATCCAGAGCAGATCCTCCACCTAAGTACTCCATGATAATCCATAGCTTGGTCCCCTAAGAGGAACAAATATTTTATGAAAATAATTTCCGGTTCAACATTTATAAATACTGCTGTGCTTTTGACTGTTTGAACTGATGTATCATTATTTGCATTATAATATCACCTTCAGGTACGATCCATAATACTTGGTAACAAAAGGACTGTCACACTGGCTCAGAACTGTGATTTCCTGTTGAATGTCTTCAATCTCGTCCTCTGCCTCCTCCAGGTCTATAATTTTGATCGCCACCACCTCCTTTGTGCGATTATTGATTCCTTTGTAGACCTCTCCAAAGGAACCCTTCCCAATCCGCTCCTGCTTGGTGAAGTACTCCTCGGGGTCCAACCGGGTATTCTAGTCCAGGGACAGCACAGAAAGCCAAGAAAGAAATGATTGAGTACACGTCATGATGACTGTGGAGGCTTATTTGTGTCTATAGCATTGTGTGGGTGTGTCTGTGTGTGTGTGTGTGTGTGTTTTTCAAGCCTCTTGAACAGCACACAGGTAAAAAAAACAACAACAAAAAAGTGCTATTTTATAAAAGGTTAATAAGATGTTACAGGAGAAGGTTTTAACTCAACAATAATGTTCCTGTTCTTGAGCACCGCTGCAATACAGGACGGATGATTAAACTTTCTTATGTGTGTCATTATTCAGTTACAGGGCATATAATAACACAGTCTAGATTGAACCGCGTGCCACTATGTAACGTTAATTACCTACTAGGAGCATGACAATTAAACATATAGTAGTTCTCTCTAGGACACTAGAGAGAACACTTCATGAAGTCATTTAAAATGGCTGAGCATGTACAATACGTGACAACTGAAAGCCTGAAGCATGTTGATGTAAACTGTCACGAAATGTAAAGATTGGAATGGCTTTGATAATTTTGGTGGGGCTTTGGCACAGTTACACCTGAATGATAGGGAGATGAAAAATATATATATTTGAATATATATGTGTATAATAGGTTTTACCACGTTGCATTGGTGGCTTAGACTCCTATACGCACCTATTCCTAGAAAGCCTGACAGTCATGGGTCAAGCCTCGTCTTGGACAAGAAGAAGGGAGGTGACAGTTGGTGAAAAGATGATTTCTGTACCTGGTTTTGCATGTCTCGCAGATGTGCCATTCCCTCCTCGGGTCGGACGAGACCGGGACGGCCACAGCTCTTCCTTTTCCCAGCTTATCCAAAGGTCCTTTCGGGGGGTTTTCTCTCCCCTCTTAGCTGTCTAGGAAGCTAGCTAGGTGGCTAGCCACCCAGATAAACACCCAATCTGCTGGCTTCAACGGGGCTGTCACTCCGCGCTCTGTTTTCGGCCTCCAAGCCCACCGGAGGACTGAAGAGCCCGGCGAGACAGCAACCTCTTAACCGAGAGACTCCATTTGTGTCAGCAGCGATTAATCAGAAGGTATAATGCTCCCTCCGTCTATTAATATTTAATTCATTTCAAGGAACGCTTAGCCTGTTGTTCATTTGAAGCTTGAGGAGGACAAAATAATGGCACCAGCCGGAGGGCGCATGCGCAATGGGGTTAAAGACGATGGCATTCTGGGGGCTGTATTTCTAAGCTTTGTTGGACTTTTTGATTTCTATAAATGATGGGCCTTACAGTTTGTTAACCTTCGAGGAACTAATTGGGTTTTAGTTAAGCTATAGCAGGAACATTGCAGTGGTTTTTCATTTGATATTGGATTTTGTACTACAAGCTAAATTATTTTGATGTCTGTAGCTGTCTTAATCAAAAAGAGACCACAAATGTCTTGAAAACAATGTATCATAACATTGATAAGAAGATGCACATCAACGGATGTAGGCCTATTTTTTACTGTTGAAGTAGTACATACTTCACGACATGAGGTGTGTAAACATACATTTTGCATTCAAACTGTTGTATTCAAATCTTGCATTTGCCATCGTTCTGATAATCGAAACACATTTGAGTGTGTTGAGTTGTGAATGCTCGTTTTTAGACCTAGCTAGTGCCTCCTGCTACGGCTGTCTGTATTAACATTATAGATCATAAACTCCGCCCCAGCGTATCTTTGCTGGCGGATGCTACCAAGTGCACCAGCTCGAAGAGGCGTGTCTTACGGTTTTACTCCTCGATCCTTCAGGTGATCAACACGGAACGGACAGCATATTGACACCTGCCATTGTATCCATCGGTACTAAAACCAAAACGGTAAGTACGGTAGTTATATAAACTCTAGTCATGTCAAGCGATGGATATACCGGCTTCTCTTGTCGGTTGCTGCGGTCGTGCAGCACGCTGCTTAGCTAACGTTAGCTTGTTGTGGTAAAGAGAACGTTAGCTAGCTAGCTAACATTGGTAGCTGGTGACATTCGTGTATGGCGTCTTGTCTGGATTTTCATCCAGTGACACTGGAGCCATCTGCCAACAACCGCCATATCTTGTACAGTTTGTAATAATTGAATTCAACCGAATGCTGTTTTATATCTAGTTAATATATTATATAGTTATTAGTGTTGGGTGATGTATCGATCCTTACACTACGTTTGATTGAGCTGAACTTGGAACCTTGACTTCATCGTCTGTTTTGCAAGAATTATTTGTAAAACGAATACCTGCTTTATTATTTTATTTATCAAACAATTGACAAGCTGTCTCTTTGATGGCACCATCACCAACGTATAGCTTTAATATTTAATGGCTTAACATGCACTCAAGCCATAATGTTAATAAAGTGTTGTTCAATTTCCTTCTATTTGATGTCTACAGTCTGGATGAGTGGGTCATTCGCTTCCCCCTCTGCTGAGGTGGCTGAAATGGAGCGCATCCATTTTGAGTTGCAGTACACGGAGGGAATCAGCCAGCGCATGCGAATCCCTGAGACCCTCATGGTGGGTTCAGAGAACCATCCAGGTTCTCTGTCACTTCAGCATCCCCTCCCTTTACACACAGCCAAGATGATGCAGGTGCCAGAGAGAATTATCGTAGCAGGTGAGGACAAGAAGATGAAAGGCTGCAAGGCTGTCAATACCCTACAAAACTGTGCATGCAAGTCTTGCACTGAAGTGCACCAAGGGTAGCACACCGTTTAAATGTTTTGACATAATTGGAAGCCCCTACCACCAACTATTTGGATGTAACTGTCACTATCTTCTTCTTCCTCCACTTCCTCCAAAGGTGACGATGGGGATCTTCAATTTTCTCATCCTCGAGACTTGGACCTAATCCAATCCCTCCCTCCCATGGACCTGTTGAGCATGAAGGCCCCACCACGTAGCCTCACTCTATCAGAGCAGCCACTGGACTCCCTTGAAACCGAACAAACTGCCACATCACACAGTAATCCCATCCACGCAGTAAGGGTCGAATCATAGTTTTAATTCTGTGCCCTTTTTTATTGCTCATCACAATTAATTTAATTACCATCATTAATTTACTTTGGCAGTGATCCTGATAGTGGCACCCTATTAAACTTTTTAGTGCGTTTTTATAAAATTATTGAATGGTTACAGCGTTGAGTTGACATTCAAGATCATAAAACAATAGTCAATATAAAAATCAAAGTGTTATTTTTATGTCAATATAAAGCATCAGCCATTTAAACTTTGTGTGTGAACCCTACGCAAGTCCAAATGTTTGTGTCCTTCTTAGGCTCACTTTCATGCTCGGCCTCGAAGGGAGCGCAGTGCCAGTGAGAACTTGTCTGGCCGCCACAGCAATCAGATTTTCCGAGGTGACACAAGGTACGCAAACATCTACAGCTCCTGTATTTATTTCAACATAATTTCAACATGATTTTCACTTTTAATTTGTTATATGTTAACAAATAACTGACGTATGTCTAAAAAAATTCTTATTTCTTTACTGTTTCTTCCCCACTTACTTCTCTGACAGTGTAACACCTTCCCCTTCTGCCCCCCCAGTCCGGTTGTGTCCCCCCCTCTGTTCCCCTGAAGATGCTAACGTCCACCTGTTTACCACTGCGGGGTTCCTGACTTATGTGCAGTCAACAACACGTCGGTTCTACCAGCAGCTGCTTGAAGTGCTGGATGAAAGCCACCGCAGGTCGTTTCTATCACCTTTTTCACTTTTTAGTTCTCAGAAGTCGCTCTATTCACAAAGTTTCAACATAGTTGTGTATTTCTAAGAGACTTTTATAAAGAAGTACCTCTTAAAACAACTGCTTAAAGTGGAGTAAGTCAGCGAAACGTTTAGGTTAGGAAATGTGTGTTGGCGTTTCTGTAGCAAAGCAAACAGTCCTCCAGCTAGACTCCTTTTTAAGCACCGCACTATCATAATTCTAAATTTAGATTTAATCATCTCCACAGGACACACCTGGACCTGGCTCTGGATATAAACAGCGACGAGTCTGGCCTAGTTGACGCGTCATCGCTACGGCGACAGGTGATCTCACACAACTACACAACAGATGTTTCTCCTCTGCTCAGGAGAAGCTCTGGAGTATTAGCTGCGACAGCTAATACTTGATATAATTGTATAAGTGATTTGTTACACATCATCTTGCGTAGCTTAAACCTAATAGTGGTAATCCTATCTCTATATTTTGCCGAATGTTACCCAGGACCAGTACAAATGGAGAAAAACTGTTTTTGTGGGCACTCAGATTGTGAAGTTGAACCGGCGGCTGCAGCTGCTTGAGGAAGAAAACAAAGAACGCTCCAAGCGAGAAGTGATCCTGTATTCGGCTACAGTGGCATTCTGGGTAATTAACACCTGGATCTGGCTCCGTCGCTAAGATTTTGGCAGACTGAATCTCAAAAAACACTGCAAGCCAAGACAACGCCTTGTTAAAAGTGCAACCATTAAAACGCAGTATGATACTTTATTACATATAAAGGAAACCATTTGAAACTACGCTACAATCCCCCGTGTTTCTAATGCAAATTCTATGTTCGAGATTTTAGTTTGAAATTTCAAACATAGCGCTAGCAAGACAAGTTCGGGGGGAGTAAAACACAAACACTTTCATTTTGGCTAGTGTCCACGTCAAACTACAAGTTTGCTTTGGCCGTGTGCAGCGCCACTAAAACTAGAGGTAAAGCTGAAGTTAGCATGTCGCTCATACAAAGATTCATTATTCAATTATGTATTGAATAATTGTATAAACTGGCAACCAGCTCACAGGACAGAGCTCAATGACACTAGATCCAAGCAACTACTATGACGTGGTGCTATTTGCTATGTTTTCGGGCCAGTCTAAAGTAGAAAATGCAAATACCGTACTAATCGGCAAGAAATGCAAAAACCTCACCAATAATTATGTTGTTTTGTGCAATTACTACTGTGAGTATTTAATGCTCGATTATTGCACAACAATGACAAATGTTACAATGATGCCTACCATCTATCATACCTGAGAGAGTAAATAACATTTGTAAATGAGACTTTTTAGCTGGAATAAAATAATAGAGGGGAATAATGGACTTACTGATGCCCAGACATGGAACTTTAGTTACATGATTTGGACCAGTTTTGACTATTTGAAATTAAATCTGATTTTGTAAAATATATTTTTTAATGGGTTAAAGTGTCTGAATAAGAAGATTAAATCTAGAGATGCCATAATATTTATGCTGAATGTTCCGCCTCACCCAACACATTTGTACAAAGTACTTGAAAAACCTATTGTCGTAAAAGTCTGTTGTTTACCTTTTGCAGTGACTTGTCAAAGGA
This sequence comes from Apeltes quadracus, assembly GCA_021346845.1. NCBI lineage: Eukaryota > Metazoa > Chordata > Actinopteri > Perciformes > Gasterosteidae > Apeltes > Apeltes quadracus. The sequence continues at coordinate 9,361,150 of CM037919.1, forward strand.
TTCTGTTGAATGAGCTTAATGAAGTGTCTATAAACGCACTAAGGGTAAGGCCACTCTGTGCCATGATGATGTATTTATTTTTTTCCATGCTGTTTCCAAAGTTTCTTGTTTGGCAAGAATAAAAGCATATGTTGTTTTATTCATTGAACAGTGTGATATCCATCTTTGACCTATTGTGATCATATTTAATGGATGCACAAAATATTACTGTCATTCATTTTTCATATATTACAGTACCTGTGACTTAAAGCTGGAATTTCAGGTATTTGAATTTCCTTGTAAGATATTGATACATTGTTTGTAAAATAAATAAATTTCCTGCAGAGCCCTGTTTCTGTACAATGCTGCCCCCTACTGGTCCAACTGCGGCCCCACTGTGCAACACCAGGAAGAGACGCGCAGAGTCCAGCTGGACATCGTTAGAGAGAGAGACAGAGAGAGAAGGAGAGAGAGAGACATTCTTAAAGTATAACAGAGGTCCGTTTAAACAACAGAAGGAAGATCGGCCACAAACGGCCTTTGATTTGGATCGAACTCCACGTGTTTGTGGTTGTCTTCTACTTGAAGCCTCCGTAGCTGGAGGTCGCTGTGCTGCACGATGGGGATCAATAAACTGGCCGATTTGATCCGCTTAGATGCCCCCGATGCCATTTCTCATAAGGACATCATGGACTACTCGGGTAACACGGCGGATCTGGCATCAATCTCTTTGTTCTATTTGCACGTTTTTTTCCCTTTCTTTTTCTCGTATCAAACAGTGGTGCTAACAGCTAACGTTAGCATCACTGTCCATTAGTCAGCTTTACGTTAGCCGATGTTGCAGAAGCCCCGTGCATTGCCGGTCAAGCTCTGATGAAATGGTCACTGAGGCTTAAAATAAAGATCATAATGATTTAATGTTGCTGCAATGACGTAAGATCTTTTGCAAACGGATTTCCTGCCATTTAAAGGAAGTACAGTAACATAACACGTAATGGACTGAACACGAATATTTCCCTCAGAAATTAATTTGGAATAAATGTGTTGCGCTCTTTGTAGAACCATTTTAGGTGCTCTGGAGTAAAAAGTATTGTCATATAAGTGCAACCCTTGGTAAAAGTGGACAAAATAAACATGCTATAATTTACATGCAATACCAGCCAAAGTTACTTTTGACTGGCACTGTAGATGCATACATACATAAAATGGTTCATTATTTGGTGCTGATGATGCCAATGCTTTGTTGAACCCTAAAGGAAAAGTAATCGCACTGGACACCTCTGTTGTTATGAACCAGTTCCGTGCGGCCACACCTTCACTCAGGTGAGCGTTTGTCTTGCTGACTCTAATAAGGACGTATTCATTTTGCACGCTTTCCCTCTTTTGCCAAACAGAAAATCATATGTACTGATTCCCCATTTCCTACCTGCCCAATTTGTTAGATGTGAGATACACCTTTCGAAGTAGCAAGGAAGTCCAAAATGACTCGCCTAAAATACAAATATATTTGTATTTGCTTAAAATACTCACACCACTTCTTTGGCTGTGTCTGTGTTGACTTAATTTCTGCTTTTTGAGGCGGCACTTTGTGGTTTTGTTGCATATGATTACGTTGTATTGACAAATGTTTATAATATATTCATCAACTAATTTGAATATAAGCAAAAACATTAGATATCCCTCATACAATCATGCAATGCAATACAATACAACCACAAGCGACAGCCATAAAGCGGAATCAAAATCTTTCTGTCTCAGCAACAACACATAAAAAAACATAATTTTAAACACTTTACAGGGGTTTCTATCCTTTGGTTTATTGTTTGGTGACATTTGTTTCTTTCTCTCCAGTCCCCTGACGGGCCTCTTCTTCCGCACACTCACCTTGCTGGAACATGACATTAAGCCAGTCTTTGTGTTCGACGGGAAGCCTCCACAGGAGAAGGCAGCTGTTGTGAGTGACACCCTTATAGGCCGCATCTTTAAACTCAAAACTCCGTCTTCCTGGTGTGTAAAAAAAGTCACTCCTCAGAGGAAGACTGGCCTGAATTCTACCCCTCGTTCTCATAACGCTGGTGGGACGTCTCTCCTTACATGTGCTGACTTGAGTTTATTTGAAAATAGGAAGTAAATGAAATGGGCCAGTGCGATATGATGCAACACCTGTAGTGTGATACATTCCCACCCGTTCTGATCGAAGCTCCTGTTTTCTCTGCAGCTCGAGAAGAGAGCTAACGCAGCTGGTTGGAGGTCAGCCAACCACACAGGCGCAGGTACGTCAGCAAAAGATCAACTTGTTAGTTAGAGAATACATTACACTGTGAATATCATTTGAACGTACGTCTTCTGACGTAAACCCTGACGCTTATGGTCCGTGCAGCATCATCTCAGACCAAAGATTGTCTCCAGCTGCTGAAGCTTCTCGGTGTACCTGTCGTCCAGGTACGACCTGCTCAGTGTTTCTCTCTCTGTCTCTGTTTCTCTCCTCGCTTTATTCACGTTCCCTCTCTTTCTCTGTGTGTGGTGCTCCAGGCTCCAGGAGATGCTGAGGCGCTGTGTGCCTGGCTGGTGAGAGAGGGCACCGCGCACGCGGTGGCATCCGAGGACATGGACACGCTGCCATTTGGAGCCAATATTCTGATTCGCCAGCTAAATGCCAAGAAGGACAGGTGAGAGCTGCACCACCGATGTGTAACTGTAGTTGTCTTATGTTTTAATCCATTCATGTGTCACATTGATATGCCAAAACATTCCCCATCTCATCCCTACATCTATATTTGTTTTGTTAAAAGCCTTTGGCCTACATGATTTGCATACTTGGCTGTATTTTTAACTCTGATGATAAAACATCATTCTGTCCGGCGCAATTAATGTTGAAGTAGAAATGCCGCTGGATGGGATTCCCTCCTGTCTTCTTCATTTACAAAAATCCAATACATGCTTGATCAGCTCTTTTTCTTTACAGTGAGATTGTTGAATATTCTTTAACCAAGCTATTAGACAAACTTCAAATTAGTCACGAGGAGGTGAGGCTGAATCTTTAACACATCTTTGAAAGTATATTATAATGATAATAAATACATCATAATGCATAATGCCGCTTTACAAAAATACGACAAACCATCTCCTGCCATTTTCTTCCACCAGTTTGTTGACCTGTGCATTCTGCTGGGCTGTGACTACTGTGACAAGATCAACGGTTTGGGTCCAAGGAGAGCTCTGAAATTGATCCAGGAGCACCGTACTATTGAGAATGTGGTTTTGCAGGTCAACAGAAAGGTACTGCATGTACGACCAGTGGTCTGTTATAACTCGTTAACAAACGAATGTAAGATCTGGTGAGACATTAGCATTCACTGCCTTTCAGACTCATCCTGTGCCACATTTGTGGGGGTACAAAGAAGCACGGAAGATATTCTTGGATGCACCACAGACAGAAGCTCCTGAACTCACCTGGACTGAACCCGATGAAGAAGCCTTAGTTGGCCTCCTCTGTCACGTCAAACATGTTAAGTACGTACTTGTAGCTTAAGCCCGTGTTTTATTTAAAGACAGTGGGGACTGAATACTTGTGGATATGTTTTTAGGGAGGAGAGGGTCCGCCGTCGAATGGAGAAGTTCCGCCAGACGCGGGACAGTAATCGGGAGGAGAGGGAAAAGGAGGGGGCAGAAGGACGCAGCAGGCAGACTCGCATGGAGGACTTTTTTAGAGTTACCAGAAAGAGGGGGCCGGTGAGCTCGACATTACAATTACCTACAAACAAAACACATTACTTTAACATATTTTAAATCTTATCCAATTCCATCAGAACATCATTTATTGGAGGAAAGCCATGATATTTGGAAATATTTAGAAATCAAGATTTATAATTCATTCAAGCAGTCGGTTATGTTAAAAAAAATCCCATTTAATTTTTCAGTTGTTTCAAATGTTGTTTATTGAATAGTTTTCTTTCTTCCCTCTAGCCCGTCAAAGCTGCAGAGCCTTTAAGCAGCAACAGAAAGAGACCAAAGTCAAAATAGGAAACAATTCCACTATCCATGTTTGATGGATCAAACAGATGATGCTGTGATGCAGCTGACGAATTTCTGCCAAGAGTTTTTTTCTTTACTTTACATGTTGCTGATGAAAATGTTTGTATCTCCAACATCCATGTCAGTGACTAAATTCCATTTATTTTGATGTAATCTTCTGTACAAGAAATAATTGAAAAAGGACAATAGTTTCAGAGGCTGCAGCTTTTAATGTTGAATCATGGTTTTGTATTGGAAGAAAAACTCTGCTCCTCTAAGTGCCTTCTTGTCATCAATTTAAAAGAAGAAAAAAAAATGAAAAAAAAATGAAAAAAAAAACACTGACTTCAATTTTTTTTGGAATGCAGGGGGGTCTGGTCCTAGCAGCAGTGTCTGCTTTAATGAAGCAGTGTTTACTGAGCAATTCTTCGGTGTATCCAGCAGTTTCCTGCAAAGCTACCAAGACAGGCAGAGCGGGCGGTGGACGGCTATGAAAGAGAACAGTGTAATCACTGCCACAGTCCGTCCCCTGAGCCAAAACTAAAGACAGGGGATGTCTCTTCACCAGATATTCAATGAGCACCTGTGGTGGAAAGAGTGCCAAGGCAAAGCCCAAAGACCTGAATTTTAAAACGTGCAGAAAAGAGGTAACAAATATAAAAATAGATGTTTAAAACCATGTGAAGAAAAGTTTTTATTTTGGAAATACTAGAAAACAATGAGCCTTGTCATTGTTTCGCAAGTTATTTTTGTATTTAATGCTCTTGGCCTTTTGAATAAAAAACTGTTGAAGTATATTTGTTTGTCTGGTGTTTCTCATGCAAAATGTTATGTGACCACAGCAACAACGGAACAAAGCGTTTGAGTTTAGTCAAAATTACGCGACATCATTCAAAACCTCCAGGTGGCGCCTGTGCTTGTGAAGCCGGTTTATCTCACGCTCCTTCTCGTGTAGAAGAAGTTCCCGTCCGTCGCCCAGTCTCCCCGGGCAGAAGGTGTCTGGCCGCCGCACCCGACTCGTCTGTCCCCCCTCCCCAACCCCCTGAAGACACCCTCACGGGGTCCCCCCCACACCCGTCTTTGGTCTCCTTGACGTCCATCCCTACCGGTGATACCAGACCGCCATCTTCGGCCATGGCGACCAACGTGAAGCGAAAGCAAGAGGAGACTCACTTAAAGATGCTGCGGGAAATGACGAGCCTGCCCGCGAATAGGAAATGCTTCGACTGCGACCAGCGCGGCCCGACGTACGTCAATATGACCGTGGGCTCCTTCGTCTGTACTACCTGCTCCGGGGTCCTGTAAGTTGCTCTTTTTTTATTTTTGTGTGCCTAAAGTATCTTCTTTATTGTTTTTTTTTTTTACACTGTCCACCTCTGGCAGGCAGGAGGACGAGGCGTGGCTGTCCTGACGTGTGCTGTCCAGAACTTCCTCGGTGGTACCGTTAGCTCGTTAGCTAGCCTTTGAAGTTCGGGACCGTTAGCGTCAGTTCTGCCGTTGGCCCGCGGTCGCCGTGCCGGTTGAGTGTGCTTGAAGCTCTGCGCCCCGGCGGCACGAGACGCGGAGGGTTTCAGTGACCTATTGTCTGTGTGGTCGTAAAGGTTCACGCACCTAAAGAGTCTAATAACGTGGCAAAAAAAACCCCGGCACGTCGTAGGGGAACATCAGAACTGTAGCTGCGTCTCCGATGCTGTGCGTCGCCAACGCACGCGCACACACTCCCAAGGTACATAAGCGTCATACGTCGGTTGGATGAGCAGGGTGGGTCCCTCCGCTGGGGAGGTGAGAGACAAAGTAGGGCGTTGGGTCGACCATGGCTGATAAAACTAATGTTATGAAATCAGAACCAGGATTGCGATGCAGGTGCATCGTAGCAGTTTATGGGCATTGCATTTGCTTTTCGGCTGTGAGCTAGTTGTGTGTATTTGTTTGCTTTCAACTATGTCAACCTGTCATATCCTGTATTCACCTGAACAGGATAAGGACAGTAGCATGTCAATAAGGAAATGTGAAAGAGGGTGTATACCTTTTGAATGTGTGAATGGTGCTGGTTTAAGTTTTTAAAATGAAGACGTAACCATTTTAAAAAATATATTCAATCTATCTTGATAATTACAGATGTATAATTTTTTAACTTCGACAAAAGATTTAGCCTTCAGTCTGTGTTGATGTGCCCACATCAGTTTTGCACCTTTTTGGCCTTGCAGTTTTAAATTCCCCCCACTTGAATTCTGGTTTGGATTGGAGATCTCAACTGACTTGACCGCATCAGGACATAAAGCCATTCATTTAATTGATTCCTTCAGCTTCTCCTCCAGTGTGTGTCATCGGTGTGAGACTTAATTTGATCCTCAACCCCCACAAACGTTCCGTGACCCCAGAGTATGATGCTGCCATCACAGGCCTTCATGGAGGGTTGGATGTGTATTGATGTCAGCAGACCATAAAGCCACGTTCCCCTATGAAAAACACTAACCCAGGTGTGTAGTCGGTTATTCAACTGTGGTTTTATCTTTGCCCATCTGCCATTAAGCGCCAGCTGCTCGAAGCAACGTTTGTTGGCCGCACTGTGTCTCCCAACCTGGGAGCTGTGGTGTTGAGAGTCTGAGGATAAAGGCCAAACCAGAAGCCTGTGATTTTGTGCTGCAAGCACTGATTCCATAATCTCGTGACGGATCAATTTCTTTGTCTTTTTTATTGGGGGGAAACTGACCACGTAGAGGTTGTACTCTCCAGCTACTTAACATTTTAACATCATTAATATGATCGATCTTCTTACATATTCAATTCTTAGTTACAATTAGATTCCTTGTCCTTTTAAACCCAAATCTGAAAAGCTATGCTTTAAACATGTTTATCCAGCATTACATACATACCTCTGATATTTTGATGGTTTTGTATTTAAAAAATGTTTTCCGTTTTAAATGTTTATCATGCACTTATTTTCTAAATACCAACAGTGTTCGAAAGAACTGGCACAGGAATATCTATCAATGCACGGCTATCAAGGTTTTGTTTGTTCACCTCATGACAAAAGAAAACCGATCTTGATCTTAAGCTGACATATGCCTCCTCCACCCACAGGCGAGGCCTGAACCCCCCCCACAGAGTGAAGTCCATCTCTATGACCACATTCACACATCAGGAAATTGAGTTTCTACAGAAACACAGCAACGAGGTATCGCGCAGAGTGCACACTGTGCCACAAAGGAATCTGCACATTGTTTCACAACAGTTTACAGTCCTTCTGGCTTTGATTCTGACGCATTTTGGCTTTGTCCTGAACCCCGCATAGTCAACTTTATTGGCTTTCTCTTCTCTCCATTTTTTACTCCCATTTCTCGTCATCCCCTCCCCCGTCCTTCTACTTTCTCTCACCTCTTCCGGCCCTGCCACCACTCCCACCCCAATCCTCCCCTTACCTCCCGCTCTCCCCATTCCTCTGCCCCCCCTGTAGGTCTGTAAACACATCTGGTTGGGCCTCTATGACGACAGGACATTAGTTGTTCCAGATTTCCGAGAACCGCAGAAAGTAAAAGAGTTCCTCCAGGAAAAATATGAAAAGAAAAGATGGTAACATCAACTTTTGTTTGTTTGTTTTTGATATATTTTGTTTTGAGTGTAATCTGTTAATCTGTTCACCAACCAACATTCCTAACCACATTTCAGATCTTCATCCTTTATCCGTTGTGTAAATGTTTAGATTGAATAATACTTTGGAAACATCCACGTAATTATTGTAGTGGGGAACTTGAGTGTAGTAAATGCGTTCAGTATGAGCGCAGATGGAAACACCGAGTGCTGAGTGGGAGGGGCTGCCTCTGTCAAAAAACATTTTGAATTTTTGGACAAAAGTTGTTTTTAATTTGATGGCATGTTCTTCACTGTCTACAACTATTTACACGTCTCACTTTCCTCTTTTTTACTTCAGTTTTGGAGCACTTCTATTTTGTAAAGGAACTCTTACCCATGTGATTTGTATATTTACCTTTCTGCCCCAATCGGCTCAATCAAACCAACCATTTTCAGTACTCACTTCAATCTTTTTTCTCCTTCTTTTAAAAATTACCTCTACATCTGCGCTGGCGTCATTTCATGAATGACCAGGTACGTCCCTCCGGACCAGGCAAGAGCGGTAGCGAGTGTGCAGGCCTCTGTGTCGGGCTCCTCAGCCAGCAGCACCGTCAGTACCCCCGAAGTCCAACCGCTGAAGACCCTGCAGCTCAACAAGACGCCACTGCGCCAGGTACCGCAGACGCACACTGAGGCTCTGCCCGTCTGCAATTCATTTTACAATTTGGTTGAGTACTAGCTGAAACAAAATGTTTTCTGGTACTGCCCAGTCGCCACGGGTGGGTCGTTCCCAGACTCATGCCGCTGCTCAGGAGAAGAAGTTTGACTTGCTCTCGGACCTGGGAGGAGACATCTTTGCTGCTCCATCCACTCAAACCTCCAACTTCGCCAACTTTGCACATTTTCCAAGCCAGTCGGGTAAAATCTATTTCTCTTTCTTGGCCGCTGAATACGGATGAATACATGTATTTCCCAATGTTTAGCCTTTGGTTCATCATCATCGCATTGGCGTTGTTTTTATTTTTACATTCAATATGCGTATTCATCTTCCTTGTGTATTGCTGCAGTACCTCAAGGTAATACAGATACCAACTTTGCCAACTTCGAAGCATTTGGAAACACTACAATTCCATCCCATCTGAGCACGTCCCCCCCCTCAAAGTCCTTTTCATCAGGTACCCCCCCCCCCCTCACCTTTCCCCTTCATTGTCTTTCCTCCATCCTTTCCACACACACTCACCCTCATCTCAGTATTTTATTTCTTACCCGCTCTGTCCGCTGGTCAAGCCCTTCCTGTATCCAGTAATCCACTATACATGCTTAGAGCATGTTCTGGTCATTACTTCTCTTAGACTGCATGGAAGCACATTTCTCTTGGATAAGAGTTTCAGTTTAAAAAAAATCTTAAATCGTAAATTCAAAAGTTGAATGCAAAAATGATTGGGTTGGGCACAGACCAAAATAACGTACAACTATTTTTCTCTGAATCATTTATCATTCAATTTTCTCTTAAATTTGTCAAAAGGGGGAGGTGTGCCGATCCCAACAATGTCTAGTGCCGTCCCTGCCCAGTCCAACCATAGAGAGGATCGCTATGCTGCTCTGGCTGAGTTGGACAACAAGCTCAGCTCGTCTGTTACCTCAGGCAGCAATGTGCCAGGGTGAGGCTGTCTGTCGGAGCTCATTTCAAAAGAAAAACGCTTGTCGCATGTCTTGCATGTACTGAACGCAAATGTGCTTCTTCACAGGAACTTATTTGGACCAGTGCTTGGTTCATCGCCCGCCCAGAATCCACCTGTGTTACCCAGCCTGCAGCCTGTCTTTGGAGGTGGTTATGGTGATTACTACAACATTGGTGCCAACGAGATGAAAATGGATTCACAGAGCTGTATAACTTGAAAACTAAATTGTCGTTGTCGCACTTCATCCAGTCGGCCCATCCACGAATCCTTTTGTTGCTACGGCGGTTGCCCCGGAGATGGCCACCAACCCTTTCCAGGCCAATGGCAGCGTTACAGCTGGAGGTATGTGGGCATTTAGCCTTTTGGGTATTCAATTAGAAGTGTGTCAAAGAATATTTCTTGAATCCTTTGTGTGTGTGCGTGTGTGTTTACTTCTTTGTGTCTCATAGCCTCGTTTGGCACTGGCTCCATGAGCATGCCCGCCGGCTTTGGGAATGCATCTTCCTACTGCCTGCCGACCAGTTTCAGCGGAAACTTCCAGCAGCCATTCCCAGGCCAGGCTCCCATCACATACTCTCAACCTGGGGGCTACCACCCTCAGTCCAATGGTTAGTGGCCTCCGACCCGCCTTCGCCCTTCTGTTCCACCTGGGCAGCATCTGGCATGCTGGGCATAGCGGGGGGGGGTTTAACGGTATTTTCAGTTTTAGTTTCTCATAATTTAGTTCTGTGCGTCTTTTGACTCTTAACAGCTTGCCCTTTATGGCCTGTTGATTTAATGTTTGCCGTGAAATATCCTCATTACACATAGCTTAACTGCTTGACAGCGCAGACTGAACCTGTAAATCGTCTTCTGCGTATCCCCCTTAGGCCCAGCATTTCCAGTCTACGGTCAGAACAAGCCTTCCATGACGCCCTTTGGTCAGGCCATGGCCGGCAATGGCATGTCCAATAACCCATTCATGGTAAGCGTGCATTGCCTTTTGGTTTTCCCAACTTTTCGAGGTGAAATAAAGAAACAATAGATTTACTGTGTGAGGCTTTATCAGTTCAAGAAACCAATTATACTGACAATTATATTGTAGGATTTCACTGAAAACATCAACCACAAGAGATAAGAGATAATTGTGTCGGAATGTTTTCTGTTGGTAAATCTCCTTCCCTCCCTCATTTCAGGCTGGAGCCCCAGCTGGGTCGTTCCCTTCAGGGGGTTCTACCAACCCGTTCCTGTAGGACAACTACCAGTCTTTGCCACAAGAGGGCAGCATGCAGCACATATTCGCGTATACCTTCCATCCTGCAGTTAGTGGCAGTGCATTATTATTTTTTTTTTTTTAAAAAGAACATACGTTTTTTGTATTAAAAAAAAAAGTTTACATAATTATGAAGGATTACAAAGGACTATACTCAAGACCAAGGGACTGTTATTGGGGGGAAGTGTACTGTTTGGACTATATACAATGTTTTTTGTTTATGACTGTAAGCTTTGTGCATATCTTTATTTGTAATCACAATTAAGTACATATTTTGTATAACCAAGACTTAGTGAACATAGAGTGATTATACGCACACGCTGCGGAACACCCCCCTCACTACAAACTGTCTATGTAGGTAAGGGCAAAGACTTGAAGATTATCCTCTTGTTGTAATCCAATCCATGATCTCTGGTTTGAAGCAACCATGATAATGCAGGTATTTCATTTTCAAAAGGGACTTAGTTTTTGTTATTTCTACATAATTGTGATTTTTACTGGAAATAAGGTTCAACAATTTCCTTTATTTGTTGTAAATTGTACGGTTAAATTAGTAAAACATCCTAAGCAAAAGCAAAAAAAATGGCTTTTTACAATGCATTACTAGGTGCAGGTCCTTCAATATTTGTCCAGCATAGATTTCACCAACCTTAGGGACAACCTTATGAGCACAAATGGAGGGAAAGGGACAAGAAACAAAGGCTTTATTATTTCTATCTCCTGTTACCCTTCCTAATCTATAAATACTGGTACATTTTAAAATACTTTAAGTGACCTCGCTTCTGCTTTCAGATACACACTATATTTTTGGAATATGGTGAAGCCGAAAGGAAAGGCTTATAAAAGCTTCAGGCTTGTGGGTGTCACCCAAATTGGGTTGCTTCAACGCAGGTGAAGAGAAAATGGACATGGATGACTTGGCAAGAAATAACTGTAGAACATTTTAAACAAAATACATAATTTGTGCAGAGAACTTTAGTGAGTATCAAAGTGTCTCTTCAAACAAAGATTTATGAAATGTTAATGCTGTTATATTTACTGCACTCCCTTGACATCGCTCTTATTTGCTTTAAAAAGCTTACAGAATGAAGAACAGAATAAGGAACAAAAATCTTCTTTCAGTCTGCTTTAAATTAAGGCAAGGTAAAAGGAACAGTTTAATATAGGGATTATTACACTACAGGATCAGCCTGGGACTAAACCATTGTCTCATTTGTGCCACCAGTGACTAACAATACATTTGACAATGTGTTTGTCTTTGCAAGAATAGGTAAGTAAATGTGTACATATATAAATATATGTATAAATAAATTAAAAGATTTTTAACTACAATCTCGACTTTGTCTCTATGTATTTCGGTAATTGGATCGTAAGAGAATATTAAACGCACTCTGTAGTTTAAATACAGCTGAACCCATTAAAGTCATTGTAAACATATCTCAGTACAACTCCAAAATGAGCTCAATGTCGAAACGCAGCGTGACGGTCCCCGCGGTGGCGATTCAGCACCGTTGCCATGACAACAAATACACTTCGACATGGCGTCCTTGTTGACGGACCCGTTGTTTGAAACGTCCGGACGCGGTCCTCCGCCCAATGGGAATTTCTATAGTTTTGCGGTCACCAAGTCCGATGTAAGCGTCGCTATTCTTGACCTGTGATTCTAACGCCAAGTGAGCCTTTTTAGGGTTTCGGTTGACTGAATGAACCAACTAACGTCAGGTTAGCTAACTTGAACTACTTTATGTTAACGGTAGCGTTGACGTCAGTATCGTTAAATCATGCTATTTGTGTTCTGAGCGATAGTTGCATCTTTAAGCTAAACGCCAGCTAAATCTGTGTAAAACATCTGTACATTGTTAACATTAGTTTTAGTCAAATAACTGGATTGCAGTACTTGGGTTTTAGGTACAAAACTAAAAAGAAAATGCTTTCAATGAAAAAGCGGTGTGTTTTTTATAAGTTGTAATGCCAGCTAGCACCACGTGATCCTTTGAATGCTCACCTCCAGGTGATCTGGAGATGGTGGAAGATCTCTCCGAGAATTGTAGACCGGCTCTCCAAGCCCGGGGAGCTGAAGGAGCCTCACCAGGACTTCTTGGAGGACCGATTGCTGCAGAGTAAGTACGTCCCATTTAGCCGCTTCGGTTCCACGGTGCAGGCACTCTCCTTTAGGGGAACACTTAAATAGAAAAGATAATGTTAATGTTACCAGATACTCAGTGTGATTGTTTTTTTTAAATACTTTGACAACAAATGTTGATTGCATATAGCATATTGTTTTGCATGCTCTATCAACAGTAGACCTGTACATAAAATAATTACACTGTCCTCAGGTATTCATCACTTTATTTTCCATTTGTGTTTTGTGAATATTCTTCCCAGGGGAGGTCAGAATGGTTTTCAGTCAACGAATCCTGCAGTACACCATGTCTTTGTGCCAAGGCCATTATGATTATCTGGAGCGCCTGTCTGACACCTTACTTCTGCGCATAGTAAGAAATCTAGAAATAGAGGACATTGGTCAGCTTGGACGAACCTCACGCAGGTTCCAAAAGGTGAGTAACAAGAGACAAAAACAAAAACAACAACCTGCACCCTCAGGTAACAAACATGAACTGTTATGTAGGATTGTAACATTGCATTTAGTCTTTTGATGACAATATTCTGTTGTTTGATTGTTTTCATTAATGCACAAATGATCTCAATGCAATGACATCAACTCTTATATTTACTGTGATAATACTTATATCAAAATAACTTCTGCTCTGCAGCTATGTGGGTCAGAGGAGTTATGGGGGCAGGCAGTGCAGCAGTGCTTCAACACTGTGTCAGCTGAAGTGGCATCTCTAGCGCTCGATGTGGGCTGGCGCAGCATCTTCTTCACCAGTAAGCTACAGCTGCAGAAGTTCCTCAGCCGAAAGAGGCTGAAGACTAAGGAGCGACGTGCAGGACAGGTCTCTGACACGGACACAAAGGCCGAGGAGTCTCGCGATGAAGCCTCAGAGACAGAGCACACGCCGGGTTCTCAGGATGACCCTCACTTTGGCGGTATACCAGGTCTATGTCTTGGCACGGATCCTGGCACTCGCATTGACACCAGCTCCTGCTGCGACATTGACGCTGACCCTGAATCAGCGGCTGCCTCTGACTCCAGCGGGCCAACTGATTGAGGACATAGAGAAGTTTGTGGTGCAAACACAGAACGGTGAAGGCCATCCTCGTCCTAAAATGAGTTGTTGATGATTGTTTGAAGAATATAATCTTCTGTTGGTAAAATGTAAAAACAAACAAACCAAATGTTAGATATGGTTAATTAATCTATTACATGATATTTGGAGCCATTTTATAAGAAAATCTATTGTGCCATTTTTGTCTGACTTAGGGTTATGAATTGTATGTATACAATATGCCTTTCTTCTGACTGCAGCTTGTCCTTCATGAGCTTATTCTCAGGGAAGCCTCAGTAAACCACCACTTTATAATGCGTGTCCACTTTAATAGAGGAACACCAACACTGTCTGTTCTTTATGCTATAATGCAACAGGGAACTAAATACTGGATCATTGGTATAGCGGACATCTCCATTAATATGATCTTGATTTAAAGCTATTCCAAGTCTGCTTTTTGTTGACAAGCAATCAACTATGGCCTATGTGTTACTACTACGTTCTATCCATTTTTTTATTTAAATTGTATTCTTAACAAGGAGGGTGTCCTCCAGTTACTGTGTTGCTAGGTGAGTCAGGAGATGTTGTCCCTTGTTCTTCCATCAGTGCCCGAAACCCTAATCATGATCTGGATTCTTAGAGGGCACAGATAATGTCTGTGAGTTTGATAGGATTAAGAGTGCAGTGCAAACAAAATACACAAGCCCTGAGGGGGGCACATGCTGCCAGTGCTAATGGTCCATCCTGTGCTCAGCTCACAGTGACATCAGCGGGGTCTTGAGGCGATTTGAGGAGGGATTAGCTAGGTGTGAGTAGCAGCCACCTGTGCTACAGCCCTGCTCTGTACCTACTTAAAGGGGCATTTCACCACTACCTCTGATTGTGTGCAGTCTCTGCCGATAAGTTCCTCAAAGTGCTTCCATTGCTTAAAAAACAAATAGCCGGCAGGAATAGTTCATAGCCCTTTTTTTAAGAATAGCTGAGTCCTATCAGGGGGATGAATAATCACGGATATCCACAAAAAGTAATCCTCCGTTGCTTCTCGCCACATCCAAGCTTTTAGGGAGGCATGTCGTTCAAATCACACCCCTTCAGCGGTTTTACTCTGAATCCACCGGGGCAAGTCGTCCTCAGCACCTGACCCGCTCAAACAACAAACAACAGTCCGTCCGTCTCCCTTTCTACGTGAAGCGCTAGTCGTTTTTACCTGTAAGTAACTGCTGCCTCTACACCCGTACGTCTCCAGAGGGCAACCGCAAACTCAAACACCCCCAACTGTAGGCCTGCTCTTTCAATAGCTGGTTGGGAGAAGTGACGTGGTTATTAGGCTCCACTCTCAGCCAATTTCTCTGCAGCATAATTATTGATATATTTGTTATATAGTTTTATTTTCATATCTGAACAAAAATATATTGCGCCACATAATATAAATGTGGTTCCCAACTCTTTACTGTATCTTTTCATGCGGGTTGTTTTGTTTTTACTCACCCTGTTTTTAGCAACAACATTTAAGGGAGTGCGCTGCCCATCTTAACCTATATTTCCCCCTCAGGTTGGGCTAATCCTCACAAGGTTTAAGTAACAGGCCGCTCATAGCGCAGCGGATTGGAGAACATGTATGCTTAATGGGCCTCTGCTCAAATTCTCAACAACTCTGTCAGTCACCCGTGGCACCGCCGTATCACTTAATACTAAATACATTAACAGTTTGTTTAAGGCCGCATTCGGCAGGTAGACATTTCTTTGCGATGGTCCCACAACCACATTTACTCAGCTCAGCAGGGATCCCAGAGTCTTAACACACTCTGCTTTTTCTGACCTGGTGAAAGATTTTCATCGACTCAGGAGGCTTATGTGCTTTACTGACACTATGATCTATTTACAAGATAATACACATTTTAAAATACATGGCAGTTTCTTTAAAGTTCATCTTTTTTTTCTTTTTTTTTGTTGATTGCATGTTTAAAAAAAATATTATTTACAAAAGCATCATCCGATGGCCTTCCCCTCTATATAAATATAATCCTTTATGCTCTTTTCACACATTAAACATTTTCAATACAAACTTTTACACCAAATATAAACAGCAAAAGAATGTGAAGAAAACAAATATTACCTCCCCCTTCTCAAAAGAAATAATATAGATATTATTCATTGATTCTTAAAATATTATTTAGGATTCCATTATAAACCAAACTGTAGGCGTCTGAATAAATCAAATTTATTATTTACTCACAGTTAACTGTACATGGATGGCCTTTACAAAGCGTGTACATTTAGTTTAACAGCGCAGAGTAATAATGTTAAGTAGAATTTTAGGAATGTTCAGATCTTGTACCGGCCGGCCGCTGATGAATCAGGGGAAATGATGAGTGCTGACGGATTAGAAGAAAGCTGTCTGAAGTACCTGTCCTGTTGAGACTACGAGGGAGGAAGAAGAAGAAGTTGAGAAGGCCATGTCGTAGGCCAAATTTAATATTTAGACTAAAAGTATTACGTCAGTATTTTGCTCAATATTTCAAAGACAATCTCATTATCTATTTACATGCTACCGTATCTCATGCTAGTGCTGGTGACCTATTGACCGCTGCGACTGTCGTCTTGCTCTTTGCAGAATATGTTCTGCTTCTGTTTTTGGTCGTCTGCTTCAACATTAAATATATTGTCAAAGACCCAATTGGACCACTGACTGAGACTACAGAACACCATGAACAAATATAGAGGGCCACAAAGCCTCTTAGGACAGAGCCCGCTTACGATTCCCTTTCCGTGCACCGTCTCCTCGAATAGTCCACGCAAAGATCCTTAAGCCCAAATCCCTGCCTGGTATTTAATTCTAAATGAGTAATTACTGGGTGTGTCGGTGCATCTTAGCTTTGCAGGTAGGCTGGGCGAAGGAGCTCATTTGCAAGCCGGCTTTGGAGGGAATCGCACTCTCACACAGACGACACACATTCTGAAAGACGCTGAGGGCATCCGCGGGGAGCCACTGAAGAGCCGGGTCGCTTAGGGGGAGGCGGGGAGAGAGAGAGAGAGAGAGACACCACATACAGCCGCCGAGATGTGTGACATGGGGGGCCTGGATAACCTGGTGGCCAACACGGCCTACCTGAAAGCCCAGGGTGGGGATGACAAGGAGATGAAAAAGCGACGCCGCAGCTTGGCTCTGCCCAAGACCGAGCAGTGCGCCGCGGTGCGAGCCTCCCTTGAGAAGGATTTTACGTCGCTTTGTGAAAGGCAGCCCATCGGGAAAAGGTTTTTCCGCGACTTCCTGGCAAACAATGCTGACTTTAAGCTCGCCGCCGATTTCCTCGATGAGCTGTACGACTGGGATCTGGCCGAAGGGGCAGAGAAAGAAAAGGCAAAGAAGAACATCATGAGCAAGTATTGCAAGGCCGACTCCAAGACATTCCTGTCCTTTCTCCCGGGGGAGGCTCTGGAGGTTTGCAAGACTGTGACAGATGCAAACTTTGATGAGGTGATGAAAACCAAAGTCCAGGAGGGTGTAAGAGATTATCTGAAAGACAAACCCTTCTCAGATTATCAGGCTAGTCCGTTCTTTGATAAATTCCTCCAGTGGAAAGAGTATGAGAAACAGACCATCACTGACAAATACTTCTATGAGTTCAGAACACTTGGAAAAGGCGGCTTTGGAGAGGTAAGAACGCAAACTCATCCACCATTTTATAAAGTCGGTTGTTATATGTCTGTAGGCTAACGATTGATCTTGTAAAGGTGTTACAGAATCAGGACTCCATTGTGTTATCAATTGGAAAATATCTATCTCTTGTAAGAAAAAGTAGAAAGATGGGAGATGTTGATGGAACTTGCATGATTCAAACACTAATCAATAGAAGCTTTTATTTTTCATGATGAGGTTGTTTGTAATTGACATCAAGACCTTGTCATCTTTATGTCAGACAGATGACAAAAAAATGAATCGATTCTTGAAAGTTTGTCCATTTGAAGACAAACTGCTGACTAAATATACGATTAAGCAGTAATTAAATTGTGGGGATGGAGAATAGCAGCAAGATGATATCTTCAAAACGATTACAGGCCGGCAGGAATGTCTTTATTAAATTAAAGGTGTATTTTATCTTGTCATTGCACATTCAGAGGATCCACCATCAACCCCTGAGGAATCCCTTTTCTGAATCAAGGTCTTAGCCTCATGCCTGACCAGACATCCTGAAATAATAAAAATACTCACTAATAAATAAAAAACTTTTCTAAAAGCAACAGTGAAGCTGCTACTCTAACTATGTTTGAGATGTTTGCTGTGAGTTTACAATATGTTTTTTCTTTTAAAGCAGCATATTCAGATGTTAATCAGACAATTAACTTTGATACTAGACAATCATTTTTAAACTTCCACTTTGATTTAGTTATTTGCCATAATTCGGGGGATGAAACCAATCGTCTGTATCAGTGACGTAGATAGAAAATAGGGCCACAAGACACAGCTGGAAAGGTTCATGGTTGGCTGACTTCCACAACCAATTGCCTTTACTCCAACCAATAATTATATATAATTATTTTGGGGCGGTGTTAACCTGAAAAGGTGTAGGTGTAAATTGAAAAATTAAAAGGGAAACAAGAGGACAAGCAAAGATCTGATTTTAGTCTTTGTTTCTTTTGAAAGTGGATTCAAACACATGAAAGGAGAACTGGTCGGATATTGGTCCTCCTCTCTAACCAATCATCTTTCTCCAGGTGTGCGCTGTTCAGGTGAAGAACACAGGCCAGATGTACGCCTGCAAGAAGCTGTGTAAAAAGCGACTGAAGAAGAAGGGGGGTGAAAAGATGGCCCTTTTGGAGAAGCAGATCTTGGAGAAGGTTAACAGCCTGTTTCTGGTCAACCTGGGCTACGCATACAGTACCAAGACCCACCTGTGCCTTGTGATGACCCTTATGAATGGAGGAGACCTCAGGTACCACATTTACAATATCGGCTATGATGGCAAAGGGGCGAACAAAGGCATTGAGATGAACCGCATCATCCACTACACAGCGCAGATCACCACGGGCCTTCTGCACCTGCACGAAATGAATATTGTGTATCGCGACATGAAGCCGGAGAACGTGTTGCTGGATAGCTTTGGCCAGTGCCGTCTTTCAGACTTGGGTCTGGCCATAGAGCTTCCTCCGGGGAAGCATGTCACCCAGATGGTGAGTAGACGTACACACGACGCTCACGGTAAGGTTTAAAAGCCCGTTTCTGGTGGGGAACACCAAGTTGTGCTCTCAGAGCCATTGGGATGCTGTTTACATGAGACGGCCTATAGCTGGATGATCTCTGGGACTCATGCCTACCCTAAAAGGATTTAATCTATCATACAGATCTAATCTATTATTCAAAGTGTTTTAAGTGGCAAACGCTGAGGACAGGAGCAAGGGCTCTCCCCTGATTATGAACCTGATCTGTGAATCAACAGGAGCTTAGTTCGGTCATCTTCTACTTCAAGTTGATGTTAAAGGACACAGGCAAAAAAAACAACGCAATGAGAAGACACAGACCGCTCGTTTGCTGAGTGACCTACATCGGAGTCTGACAATGAGATAGCATATAAAACTGAAGTCCAACTTGGACAGACTGTCCATCGTGCTGGGGAGGTTTCACTTTGAAATCCGGACAGGGATTACATGATCACTTAAAGAGTATGAGTCTTTGAATCCATTATGCAACTCATTCGATCCTTTAGCAGTCAGATTATAGCCGCGACATTTATAGGCCACCATTGGTTGTCAGGCTGCGTCGGACACCTTGGAGGTCCAGCGCCAGCAGCAAGTGTGAGATGATCCCTCAGTCAAGTGTGTTGCAATTTCCTCCCATGACACGTTTTACAAAGCTGCAAGTCTCCTTTTTGTGAAGATGTCATGTAATCTCACCTTGGGTGTTCTAAAAAAAAATGATGCAGAATTCATTTCCAGGGTTTTGACAGGAACTTGATGTAGCAAAGAGTAAGCTCTCAGCTCCATGAACATCCAGTAAGCTCATTATCCAATACTCTGATGCTCCTCCGCTAGCCGAAGTGACTGGGCTAACCTCAGGCGAGGGTGGCTTTGCTCCTCTAATCTTCTTAGTGGGCATTACACAAGTCTGTCCCTGATGAGATTGGTCCAGGTAAAAACTTATGGTGAATATATTTAGACATGTTGGTCTGCAAACAAGGTTATTTATCAGATCCCTGCAACTCAAATCAGATTAATCACGGTGATAATCACGTATCCTGTGTGAACTAACTAACACAAAATAATTGTGTGTTCATGTCCATTCATTTCACAACAACGGAACTACTTATTAAAGTCCAGCGGGAAAGGTTGACAACAATGCCGTAGTATTGTAGTCTGTGTTTATGGCTCTAGTGAATGCCTTCATTACATTTCAGAGGCTACTTGTTGTCAGGATAGGACATATTTTAGCTAGTGGGTGCAGCATCCAGTCTTGCATAAGAGCCCTGGACTAATTCCACAACTGGTCAGTGTGTAGACGCACACGACTCTTGACAGGTTGTGGGATTAACATTAGGATTAGGACTGCAGGTGAGGTCACACAGGGAGAGGATAGGAGACGGAGGGAAGGGAGCTAGTAAACTAGAGACTGACTGGTGAAAGTGTCACACAGGGAGACGGACAGATTAGAGTAAAGCTTTAGTAACCAAGACAAGTAACCTTTGCAACACATGCCATCAATGGGGACGTGTAACGGCTGTGTCTTTATCAGTCTGTCCTTTCACAAGATCTCTCTTTCTGTCCTCTGTGTCCTGCATCCGGGGTTATGAACTTGGATTATATTCTCGTATATAACACCCTGCTTTATAACAAGTGAAACATGTATTACAAGGATTTATAGATGCACCACATATCGAATGACCCCCACCTCTTCGCTCTTCCTCTTCCAGGCTGGTACCGGGGCATACATGGCCCCCGAGCTGCTCACCAAAACTCCATACAGGACCTCGGTGGACTGGTGGGCTCTGGGCTGCAGTATCTACGAGATGGTGGCCGGCTACACGCCTTTCAAAGGGCCGGAGAGCAAAAAGGAGAAGGTGGAGAAGGAGGAGGTGCAGCGCCGCATTCAAAATGAGGAGCCAAAGTGGGAGCACAAGTGCTTTGATGCTGTAACCAAGGACGTCATCCAGCAGTTCCTCAAGAAGAAGCAGGAGGAGCGCCTGGGCATCAAGTGAGTTCTCCTCTTTTAATCCACAAGTAAACCGTGTGCTGTTTGTCTGATTTGCGTGCTGCACGAAGCAGGACGAGTGAATCTGAACTTCCCAGTTTAGCGACTTTCTTCTCGATTCATTAAGTCCGACGTTGTCGTTTTTTCAAAGTACATGTTTTTCTCCGCTATTAGAAACAACTTGGAGGATCCCAGGAAACACGAATGGTTCAAGAAAATCAACTTCCCCCGACTGGAAGCCGGGCTGGTGGAACCTCCGTGGGTCCCCAAACCCAACGTCGTCTACGCC
Organism: Apeltes quadracus; assembly: GCA_021346845.1. Lineage (NCBI taxonomy): Eukaryota > Metazoa > Chordata > Actinopteri > Perciformes > Gasterosteidae > Apeltes > Apeltes quadracus. The sequence goes on from CM037919.1 coordinate 9,382,292, forward strand.
AAGGACACCGACGACATCGCCGAGTTCTCAGAGATCAAGGGCATTGAGTTCGATGCCAATGACAATAAATTCTTCGCGGAGTTCAGCACAGGTGCTGTGCCCATTCAGTGGCAGCAAGAGATGATTGAGACGGGACTGTTTGACGAGCTCAACGATCCCAACAGGAAGGACGGTGGAGGAGATCCCGACGGCGATAAAAAGTCTGGCACGTGTATATTGCTGTGAGAAGTCACTGTTTGGTAGAATTTACCAGTAATAATAATACTCAATAAATTGTTGTTTTTTTTCTCAATCAGATGCACACCGATGTTGATATTGACGAGCGTCTTTGTTAAAAAAAGTGAACCATTCTTCTGTTTTTTAACGATGCTCAGGGAGGCGCATTGCGTTTGAGATGTGGTTCGGTGAAATGTGGAAAATGTAATGATGTATTTTGAGCATCATCTTTCTGGTTCACATCTTCTCTTCTCTTTTTTAGATCAATATTTATTGATCTAGACGTGCGACCACGTTGACTGCTAGGAGTAATTTGTTCAACCTTTACATTGGTGTTAAAATAGCAAGTTAAAGGCCTTCGTGCGGTAAATACTATGATTAGGGAAAACTTTTGAAATTCAAACTTTATGAGAAATACACTTTAAACAGTGTTTTGCAGTAGAATTACCCGCTGAAATATTGTGTGGCATTGAATATTGAACTTTAAACCAACTGGAACGAACGCGTAGAAAAGATTTTGGTATCTTTTAATAGTGTAAATGTTACAGCATTTCATAGCACTCCGGCTGCTGTGCGCTTTATCGATGCCATCATACAGTCACACTGGTTCCCATTGATTGAGCACATGTGTCAGAGTTTTAGCTTTAGGGTTTGATATTATATTTTGTAATCTTAAACCTCTTAATTAAAGATAGTCACTGCATTTACATCCAGGTGGTTACTTCCTGACCAACATTTCAGTTTTATAAAAGAGCAACTGTATGTATTGTATACAAAGATATGCATCTATCCTTCTATGCACAGAGAGAAAGGCAAGTGCATAAGGTGTCTAAAACTATTTGAAAGAACATGACACTGAACAGTCCCTCTACTGCTGGTGCTATGAGGCCTCACTTAGTGAGACAGTTTAGCCCCAGGATACAGCGAGACAGGAGTGCAGCAGGTCATTGCTGCATATGAAGGAGGAGAATTAAGAGGAGTTGGACAATACATTCCTGCATCAGGCGCGTGCAGGTTGTCCTGCAAATGGCCCTGAAACACTGTGATACTTCAGGGCGCTTTTCTTAGTTTGAGATGAGTGTGAATCACTCAAATCCTCAAAGAGTCCACTGCTCTGGTCATCAAGCTGAGTTTAGAGACCTGGGAGAGTTCAAAAGAAAATCCTTGTAATTGCTGTTTACTTGTCTCAGGGTAATTATTTGCTTTACGTTTTAAAATATCCAGATCTTGGGAGTTGAGTTTCCACAGTTAATGTTAATCAGATAAATATATATATATATGTATATATACATATATATGATCCATGTACTTGTAAACATAACATAAGAGGAATTGGTGCTAGACTACCAGATGTAAAGAAATCTCAAATCCTTGAATAAATTGAAACTTTTGCAATGTCTCTTCCCTGATTATGAATATTGATGTGTTTGTCCCAATTTGTTTTGGATTTCAAGCAACAGCTTCCGCCACGGGGTGTCAGAGAATGCAAGTAACTGTGCCATGTTACGCCCGCTCTCAGTGCTAACCACAGAGTAAAACCCTAAAAATATCAACTGCATTATTTCCCTTCAAGAATGCTGACTAAAGCCAGGCTGTGCTGCAGGCTTCTGCAGACCGCTAACTCTTAGCGGATGAGAAGATAACCAGTGTTTGCCCTGCGCCTTCTTTGCTTAAATCAGGTTCAAATCCGTGAAGCTTCTCAATGTTACTGCCAAGGAGACGGCTGTCAGTAGAATACCGAGCTACAGCGAGGAGCCACTGTTTCACACTTGATGTTTTTCTTGAGTAAACAAGCGTAATATGAAAATAATTAGAATTTAAAATTCAAAAAATCAGCCAAACGTTTGTGAGTACTCAAAAATGAGACACGTTATAAACGCGTCTCACACGTTAGAAATAGACACACCATGAGAGATAGTTACAGTTCAGAATGTAAGTTATAATAATTTGGGACATTTCACAATATATATATATTCCAGTGTTCTAACCCAAGTACAGTAAACTTGACTGCAGATGGCAGCCACGCACACAGCGGCTGCTGCTGCTGCTGCCTGTGCAAGCTGGCTGAGACACTGACCTGACTAAAAACAGCCAGTGCAGTCGCTGTGGGAATAGTTACAGGCGCAGCCATGCACAAAGCGATGGGAGTATAGTCTGTGTTTCCAACCAAAGGCTCACTCACCTGGTCCAGGTAGCATTTCCCCAGTGACTATCACCTGACATCGTGGAAACCAGTGTCACGTTTAATGATGGGGGATTTGTTGCCACTGATTTGTGGAGTCAGAACAAGATCAAGAAATTGGAAATGTTAAATGCCTCAACCTCGACCAGTTTCTTTGAGAGCGTCTCGCTGCGCCTGTGTTCTCACCTGCGTCCTCCTGTGGCTACAAGATCTGTGCTGCACCGACGGTGAAAATGGGATTGAGTGGAAATGATTCACATTCTAAATCAACATGTTGCAATCTGTTTTTCTACTGTGACATCACAGGGAATATTTACACTTTGAATCAAAATTATATTGATGGGAAGAAAAATGGTGGCATGCTGCTAGACCTAAAAAACAATGGCACAGCACCTTTTGAGTTCCGGCAGTGGGCTGTTCCTTCGTGGTCCTTCTATTAGTTGCCGCGTTGCCGCACACACTGGTGGGCCCTGCTGGGTCCCCTGCACGTGCCCTTGAGTGCGTGTTAAAGCACGGGAGCGCGCACCGCCGGCCAGCGCGCGGCCGCCTCTCGCCACCACGTCCCCGCGGAAGCTTGCGCCTATTCTCTGGTTTCCTCCGAGCAGACCGGGAGATCTGTGCGTCATTCACGGTCGCTGTTGTTTGCATCGCCATGTTGAGAGCCATGTGGAGGCAATGGACAATGTCGCATACAAAAAGCATACAGTGGGATTATTTGTCCAGGACCTCATGTTTTATATTTTGGATTTCTACACGAAATTAGCTGTTTAAACAACCCCGTTAATCGTCTCATGACTACGCAGATTTATCTTCAGTAGGAGGATGCACGCATGTCCAAAACGGGTTGGGAACAGTGCTACTTCCACATCCGTATTAAAATGTCAAAAGTCGAACGGGAGTAATTTTGAAATTTCTGTATTTCTTAGTCAAGTAATGTTGCTTAAAATTGATTCCACAACTAACAAACAGGAACAGGAAAACCTTTTTTTCTTCAAAATCACTTTTATTCCACAATTTATTTTATCAGGTCTTAAGGCACCCTGAAGAGATGTTAGAAGTTGTTCTTTCAAATGCAGGTTCCTTTTAAGACTTTGTAAACATAGCTTTGAATAAGATAATTTCCTGTAAATCTTTGCTTAAATTATTTCTTTACAGTGCACAGACATTGTGTTTTGTGACAAAAATACAGTGTGAATTAAGTAAATATGATAGATAGTGTATATATACATTGAAGAGTAATAGATTGGCAGACAATCAGATCAACAGGCGAAGAATAGAGAAAACTAACAAACAATCGTTGAGACCCAGATAGATATACAGATTACAGTAAGATATACAGCAGGTAGTTACAGTGAACTTTTATTTTTGCAACGCTTTCCCTTAAAAGCGTTCTTTTTTAAAACTGTACCTTCTTGTGTGTGTGTGTGTGTGTGTTGACTCAGCCACCATCACGGAGCAGCACCCTGCGAGGTCCTGGACAATCACATATTGGCTATTGCAGTGAAGAGGTGAGAGAACGGGAAGACGGGAGGACAGACAGACGGACATGCAGACAGAGAGCACTAGACCGGGTTGAGGCTAAGCAGACCACAACACAAAGATGTATCTATAGTTCTCTAAATATGATAAGGATCACAATGAATTTATATATAGAAAGGTACTTTGTAATTGGCATTTCATATACAAGGATATAGTGGCTACACTTGATTATCAAGGTACGTTCCTCTGAAGTCTTTGTGACGTGATGGGTGAAATACTATTAGCGAAGTGTTTGGAAATGTTCTACTTTCTCAATTATGCTATACAGCAAGATACAAATCCTCTCGACACCAGCAATAATACAGCCGTTCACACAGTTTGGAGAGATGAAAACAACACCCTCTTCCTGACAGCAGAAAGATCTATAAATCATCATAAAAAATGATATCGGCAATAACACAACAGCTCCAAATTGCTTGGTTGCAATGGCTAAAAGTTATCTAGTCACAACAATACTACAAATAATAATGATGTCAAGAATAAACTGAGTGGAGCATGAACATTGCAACGGGTGGATGAAAGAATGGAGGGGGTGAGGAGCAGAGCCTGTGACTTTGATCTTTGAGGAGATGGAAAGAAGGGTCAGAGAGGTCAGCAACGCAAGACTCAATGCGTGTATCCAGGCTGTGCTATCTACATCCCGCCTCTGAGGCCAAATCCCCAAATGCCGTCGTGTTTGTGACATATTTGACACTTCTTTCCTTTCTTTTTAAACATATAAACCCTCAGATAAGCATGGCAGCCTCTGCGACTGGCTTCCTCGTCTCTGTTACTCGACCACCGTGACCCTGAAAGTAACACGACCCAGGAACTTATCCCTTTCGTCGTTGTTGCGGAGGTCGGTGCCCTCCACCCTGCACTCCACCGCCAGCTCCTTGTTGTAGTCGTCCTTGGTGAGCAGCAGCTTCACGGCCACCAGGGGCTGAACGTAGCTCTCCTGCATCGGGAGAGACGCAGCTGTCCCTCAGTGACTCACCGAGGTGACCATGTTAGCATGCTGGGTCTGAATACTTACGTGGGCCTTCTTGCCGTAGTAGGGGAAATACATCTTGTCAATGCGTCCCTCACTGGGGAAATACTGCATTTGAATTGGGGTGTCTCTCTGCGCAGAATAACACGAGTTAGCCAATGCAAAGTACACGTCAACATAATTCTCGTTATGATAAATTAATAGCAAATAAAAATATTTTTCCAAGATCACCAGACAGGACTTTAAAAAAAGGAAAAGTATGTTGTTCTGTTTGTTAGTGAGGAGATTCAAATGAAGTGGAAACATGTAGTGTTCTGCCTTAATCTGTAAAAGGACATTTGGGGAATTTATTAGATTAAGATGGCTTGAAAATGGCACTAGATTGGTTTAGAGGCACCTGCTTCATGACTTGTTACATAACAAGAAGGTGTTAACACCCCTACTGGCCTTATCCTGATGATTCACATATTATCTTACCCTAAAGCCGTCAGTGACAGCATGCAGAAAGAAATCGCACACAAAAAAAACAAAAAGAAGGACAAAATGAAAGATCAACAGAAACAAAAAAATTGACACTGTTATGGACATCAGGGATTCTTGATATGAACGAAATGAAAAAACAATACACATACAAGTAACTGCAACGTGTAGAGTACTGTGGGGAAAACATATTTACTTTCACTGTGCAGTTGATGTATGGATCGCCACGGGGCTTCAGGCCAATTATCTGCGAGGTGAGGGAAACAGGAGAAGTTCAAACCGGTGTTCAGAAGGCTGCAGCATGTGCAGAAACAAAATTAGAAATGATTCAAATGAATTATTTATTTTGGGAACTGTCAGCAGGCTAGTAAACAAATGGAGGATACGACCTGTGGAAAGGAATGAAAGGTTGAAAGGACAAAGAAAAATTGCGAATTTGTAAATAGTTTTAAAAAGAAACATTTCCGTGAGTGGGAGGTACCCTGTTCATTTTCAGCAACACGCAGGGTTTTCCTTCAGAATATCCAAAGTTGGTGTCAGAGAGCCCAGAGCAGAGACTCAGGTAGCCCCTCTTGAAGAGGCAAGCTTTCTTTGTCACGTCCTCTGTGTCGTCCTGCTCAAAATACACTCCTTTTGTGCAGTCATTATTGTTGTCCTGCTGTGAATCATTATATCCTACATAGAGAGAGGATCAGAGATATATTGACGTTAATGGAATGCATGATTGCAGAAGAATGGAGTGGAAAGGTTTTTTTTTATTGCATCAGGCTTTCAATCCGTTTTATTATAAATGTATTTCGGCAGGAAGTATACTTACTTTGCAGGAAAGAGTCCAGGTGCTTGACATAGTCTACATACTTTGAGGGGTCAGATTTGTTGAATGATAAATCCAGAGAATTTGGACGAATCACCAACCCTGCAATAAAGGCATAAGGTAAACAAACATAGAGGAAGAAAATATACCCACAAAAGCCTTTATTGGAGGTTGTCTCAAATTACAGCTGGACAGAAAGCATTATCCAAACAAGCTCTACTGCTGATACACAGGAACAGACTTCAAAACAGATCAATAAAAAGGTTGCTACAGTGAAGCGCATTATTGTGACAGCATGTCACTGACTGCGAGTATGAATAATGAATGCCCCTAAGAGCAATGCTTCCCGGTTAGGCGAGAGACACAAACCTGGAAAGGGAACACGGTCTCGATATTTTGGCACGTAGTCATCCAGGGTGAGCAGCATCACCCACATGGTCAGGGCGAACATGCCGGCCAAGAAGCAGTAGAAAACCAGGTAGAACAACAGGATGAGGGCTGGAGCGAAGTGGGGGAAAAGAAATGGATCACATCATGACAGGGGTCTCGTATAATGAACTAAAAGCTTTAACCACAAATGAAAAAATGGGGAAAAATACCTACAGGCCAAAGAATAAAGAATTTCCCATCTCAGTGCACAAACCCTTTGATGGAAACCATTTTGGATCAAGGGGGAGATGCTAATTGCTGCTAACAAACCTCACGCCATTTTTCACTGGAGACCCTTCAGTTTCAGTTCACTCAAGATTTAGGGACGATGCTGCAGTGCTGAAATCCACTGAAGCCTCATTCATGCACAATGCACAGCTTAGAAAAGGAGCCGCAGACATGGAAACATTTAACTCAAAATGGTTCACCATCCAGCTTGCACAGCACGGATGCCCTCTATGTTGCCCCCAAAATAAAGAGAAAACAAAAAGGGATGGACCCCTCAGCTTCCTGTTGTACACCCCCCCCCCTCTCATTCCTCTTCAACAGTATCCCACAATGCACCTGCATAGTGCTTGCAAAGGACAGAAAGAGGAGAGAGGGAATCCCATTTGACCTTGACAGGCATGCTAATGTGGGCGGCCATGCAACTGCAATGGAGCATCCCACCGCACAGCAGCACAGGGGCCCAGGCAGCCTGAACAGCCCGCGCCAGCCTATAGGAGCCTGCTGCTGGAGGGAGGGTGGTGTGTTACCCCCTCACCCTGGAAATAACTGGGGAAGCATTACGTAAAATGCATGGCCCCATCAGCTATGGATGCTGCTCAGGAATGCTGCGGCACACTCCTCACATATGATTTGGAAAAGGGGAGTGATAACATCTGGGCGCTGTGAATAATATTTCCTGAAAATGACATAAACGCAGGTGATAAATATTTATCCCCCCCCACCCCCCAACCCCCTCCTCTCTTCCAACTAACCCCCCTCCCCCCTTATACCCACCCCCCTGCATTATTTGTAATGATCATTACATGGTTGATCATTTGTGAAGAAGACGGTGAACCCCCTTAGAAAGCATCATCGAAGATCCTCAGCTCTCAGGCTTCTCCTTCACACCTTCCTACAGGCCTGTGATGGCACCTCGGCTACGCCACTGTCTCCGTGGCAGCTACTTTAATTCATCCACGCGCAGCCATCGGCATGAGGCCTTATTACCCGGAGGCGCGCATCTTCTGACCGCCCTGCGACGAGGACCTCTTACCCCAGCTGCTGCCCGTGCGACCCAGCACCTCGCCGGTCCTCGGGTTGTAGAAGGAGTCCTTCCAGCCGGTCGCGCTCTCCTGCTTGGCCGCTTTATCCTCGGTGCTCGCCATGGTGATAGTCTCTTTTTTTGGTCCAAAATACGCGCTAATATTTCTCTAAACTAAAAAAAAAAACACGCAGAAACGGGGAGCGGGCGATGTAATGATGCGAAGAAGCCGGAAAAGCGGCGGTGAGTGGAGTGGGCGGCGGAGAGGGAGAGAGAGCGAGAGGGGGGGGGGGGGGGGGAGAGAGAGAGAGAGAGAGAGAGAGAGAGAGAGAGAGAGAGAGAGAGAGAGAGAGGGGGGGGGGGGGGGGGAGAGAGAGAGAGAGAGAGAGAGAGAGAGAGAGAGAGAGAGAGAGAGAGAGAGAGAGAGAGAGAGAGAGAGAGAGAGAGAGATGCTCTGGTAGAAGCGAGAAGCGAGAAGGGAAAGAAAAGGAAAAGAAAAAAATGTGTGACGTTGACACTCGCCCCGCCGTGGCAGCTGATGCAGTGCGACCAGACGGACGGACATTGGTTAATAGCGGAGACGCGCCGTTACGCGCAGAAATTATAAATAGAGCGCACAATATATTCTTTTTTTTACACATCTTGCTGTTATGGCTACGTGTGTTTGTGAACAGACCCGCCATCCATTTCATACAAAGTGTGTACACGGCCCCGCGTGAGAAGAACAGCGCCGGCTGCCTTCTATGGTTCCCCCAAATAATATCACACGTCACTGCGATTCATCACAGTTCCCCGCGGCAGCTCTCCTGCGCACAAGTGCGACACGTTGATTCACCCAAACCAAATACCTACCGGCTTCGAGTGCCTTTTGACAGCAATGGACGCGCCGTCTGGGTCTCGAACGCTTTGTTTTAGTGCGCGCACGGACACACGAAGACACGAAAGAACACGCGTGTGTATAAATAGGCCACTGATCCGCTTACATGAAGCTCGTGAGGATGCGTTTGTGACTGCATAGATATTCGCAGCATTTTGCCTCTCCTTGTTGCTATGGAAATGGAGCATTACTGAAATGTTTGTGTTAGCGTGTCAGAGAGAGAGAGAGAGAGAGAGAGAGAGAGAGAGAGAGAGAGAGAGAGAGAGAGAGAGAGAGAGAGAGAGAGAGAGAGAGAGAGAAAGAGAGAGAGAGAGAGAGAGAGAGAAAGACAGAGTAGAGCTCGGAACGGACGGATGTGTCACAGACTAGTTAACAGAACATGTTATCCTAGGGAGTAAATGATGGATAATGTTATCTAATATGTTTTAATAAATACGATTCAACCGCCCCTCCTTGCTTAGCCAGTCTGTTTTGCCACTGACTTAGATCCAGTGAACCGAGAGAGAAGGAGTTAGTGCACACGCAGGCAGCGGGAGGGGGGAGAAGGGTCTGACTGCAGACACTGACAAAAAAAAAAAAGTAAAGCAAAAGCTTAACTTCCAACCCCGGCCCTGCAGCGAACAGTCCCAGTGTCTCAGAGATTGAGGAAGGAGTTACATAATGACCCTTGATGCAGGGTTCGGCCTGAGTGGGGGAGGAAAGGGAGGGGGGGGACTATAGTGGTCGCGCTGCATCCAGTTCCTGCTGTCAGGATGAATTTGTTGCATGCGGAGCGCAGTCCACTCATACAATGCGGCACCAAGCACACAACCAGCACGCACGCACGCACGCACGCACGCACGGGCACACTTTGCTGATTAGCGCGAGTGGAGCTGGCAGCACTGATTCACGCGCTGTCGGCCTGTCTGTCTCTCTCTCACTCACTCCGGCACATGATTCTCTGCGAAGTCATCCCGCTGTAAGTCAAACCCCACGGGCGAGAAACGGCCCCGTGTTGGAGTGGGGAGGCTGAGATTGACAAGCAGACTAGAGAACATATTTGGGATGTGGAGGGGGGGGGGGGGGGGGGGGTAAATGGAAACGCACTACACTGTACAGTAGCCTATGTGTGTGATGTACACAACACGTCTGCTCGCGCACACAATCCTCCCATTGTGGAGGAAAACCCTCCCTCTGTGCTCTCAATTAGCGCCCCCTTCACCGTACCAGCACCACGAGCAGGAAAACACACCCCATTTGTTCTCGGTCACTCCATCCGCGAGCTACCATAGCAACCCTCACAGCGAGGTGGGTTACATCAATGGAGGCCATCCCAACACTCACACAACATCCTATTTCGGATATCTCTCCCCAGGGACCGTGTGGAGGTGAAGCCCCTTTGGCAGCATCTGTTCACTCGCCATGTCGGTGACACCTTACAGAGTCTCTCAAAGCACCACAAGCAAATGCTGATCATTTTAACTGGCCTCATACGAACTACTGCTACGTGGTTATTATTCTGTTAAAACAAATGACAACCACACAAATGTATCACTTGTTTTGTCCCAGCAGCTTGGGGACAACATCCGACATTCATTCAGAGTGATTGGACAGCCGGTCTGTGACCCTTTGAACTAGGACACGGTTCAAATCGAGTCAGGATCAGGACAGTGTCCCCACAGGTCATTTTACTAAGCGTATTTGTTTAAGTGTAAAACAAAGTGTTCTCAACCGGCTTTCTAATCATGAATGACAATGCTGTCTTTCCCCTGGTGTGGAGGGGACCAACGTAGAGCTGATCAAGTCAACTAGTATCTTTCAATCATGGACAACAATGGTCTCTCTGTGTGATGTGGAAGTGACCATCGGGAACTGATTCAGAAACTCTCCTCAGGAAGAGGCAGCACAGATTGTGACACCTCACACTATTGAAACCAAAGGAAGAATCCTTTGAGTAGGCTTGAACCGCGGTCTTGTGTTTCAACTCTACTGCGAACATTTAATAAATGTCCCGTTCAATCATTTTACATTACACAACAGAGGTGTTAATGTTTCTTATGCACAAAGCAAACCTTATCGGGAAACACGAAAAGATTCAGGGTTCATATTTTCTCAATAATTTGTTACTTTTATTATAATCCGATTGGAATTTTTTACATTGTCATCAGTTCATCAGGTCAAGTAACGACTTGAGTCAAAACATTATTATATGACATAAACATTGCTTAGTACACAATGGAACAATTTCAATACAATAAAACATATATATCAACAAGAAATATGAATGTACCCTTTTCTGTTTCATGGCAGTCCAGTAAATAATTATATCCCTGATCCATCAGAACATTTGTCATAGAATCGTGTAATTCAAACAATACAACAGCGATAACAGAAAAGCTTAATCTTAAAATCCCCACATACTGTAACAACACACTCTCACAGTCAATACACAAACAAAGACACTCTTCTAGTTTGATCCAATGGAGACGTGAGGTAATACAGAAATCCAGTAGGATTCCCACAAAGAAAAGCACATCCTAACAATATCATCCCATTTTTTTTCTGTATTTAGTTTAACAATACTGTTAAATTAAGAAAAATCTATGACGAAAAGAAAAATACTACCCTTTTTTAAAGTTAAAATTCTGCTCCTTAACTCTTCCATCGCAGTGGATGAGTTAAGGAAATCAATGATTCTGTGGCTCGCTGTTGCTATGGCTGTTCATGCAGCTGCAAAGCCAATCATTAGCGCCCCCCAGTGGGAACACATACATGAATTAACCCAGGTAGATAAAACGGTGTGGTAAGAGGCACCAGTGGCTTAAGATGCGGAAAGAAGGAATGATGTTGGATGTTGTGCCACAAAGAAATCAAGTAAAAGGTAGTTTGTATGTTGACGGGAATTCAAAGCGGGAAAGTCTAGTGAGGACGCACAACAAGTCTCCATCAACAAACCATTGCGGTACCATTTCTGTGCGCCATTAAAGATGCAACCTCAGATCAGTTAATAGAGACAGCTGAAGGTTGTTACATCTTAAAAGCTGAGTTTCTTTTGTGTCTGCTTTTCACATCAAAGCTCATGTCCTGCATCCGGTGTCAAGGCTTGTACCAATTCATGGAGCGCCTGAGAGCTCTCTCCCAGCTATGGAGGACCGGGAGGTATTCCAGGTTCGGGCTACAAGCGCCGCCTTTGGGTGCACCTTGTGGCAAGTAGGTTTTGTCGGTGATCTGCAAGTTTTTCAGCTCTTCCTTGTTCCTCCAGAAGCCTGCAGTGGAGGACAGAGGGATACTCTGGTAAAGCAACATTAACTCCCTGCTTATAGCATGCTATGAAACACCAACAACAGAGTCGTCCTCTGCGTTTGACTTGATTAAGCACTGTATAATATGAATACTTAAATGGAAAAGCGGTTACATAACAATAAGAATATTTTAAGTTGTCTGTTTCTGCCAGTACCAGAAATACAAATAAGGCTTTTGATCATAACTCAATGTCCTGACCGAGCTGTGTGATATTTTTAGAGAAATACAAAGAACCACATTGAAAGCGAAGACTGAAGAGTCTAACTGCTCGACGGAGCTGCACAGGAAGTGATAACCTGAGATGACTGCAAAACTGAAATGTTTCAGATTGGAAAGGCCTTAATACGGATAATGTTGATTGGCAAGTTATTATTTTCGTACCTTTTCCAAGTCCAGCGAGAAAAGCAGCCCCTAAACACGACATCTCGTAGTGTTGGGGTCTTGATACCTTTCTTCCAAACAGGTCTGCTGTCAACTGCATGACAAAGTCGTTGGTCGAAACACCGCCATCCACCCTGAGAGAGAAAGTTTACTCAATTACACAGCAACTCACTTAACTGTAACAGTATCAGAGAAATGGACACCTGTAATGCATTGGCGATAAAGACAAACTGTATTAGTAGAGGCGGGGTACTATGGAAAAAACACTCCGTTACACGTTATATCTTATTTGCTGGCTGAAATCTAAATTGTACAATCAGATATTGTCGGCTGGAATATTAACGGGTTGTGAGGCGACTACGAGAACCAAAGGTCTATATTGGGTCCAGCTCCTTTTATTACTACAATAAGGTTCTCTTTCATTTACAAAGGGGATGAGGAAAACTGCACCTGATCTTTGTGATGGGAATGCGAGTTTCTCTCAGCATGGTCTCATATAGCTGCTTGTTCCTGCAAAGAAAAGCAGGAGTACAATGGGGAGGATGAATGAGAAGAAAAAGCAAACGACAAAAACTCAAAGAATGACTCACCTAAAAGCGACGGACTCCAGAATGGCTCGAACCAGATGGCTTTTAGTGGTAGAAGGTTTGAGACCCATAAGGGAGGCACAGGCTTTGGGATCATTATGAGGAGCCTTTGGTTAAATAAAGTACATAAACAACCAGTCAAATGTCTTTAAGTGAAAAATCTGGACTGGAAAAATAATCTATGAAAGGGTCAACAGTTTGTGGTCAGCACGAGTGCAGCTATACTATTTCACATGTAGACTGTATGTAACTTATACAACAATAAGAAAAAAAGGAGTTAATAATCCCATGCATGTAAACCACAAACATTGAGGGCACAAACTTACAAAGGCCAGTTCACAATGGAGGGCAGAGAAAAACAGAGACACAACCACGTTACACAGAGACCAAATAAAAACACAAAAAATGTTATACGTGCTCAAGTAAACACCTATCTTGTATTACTTTTGGGAAATTTGTTTGTGCACACATCGGAATGTGAAAGTAGATTGACTTCTCTTTGACATGGTACGCATCTACCTGCAGGCCACTGAAGGAAGGGACGAAACACACTCCGTCCGAGTGGCCGACACTGTAAGCCATGTCGCTGGTCTCCTGGACGTCAGAAAAGAGCTCTGCGATTACAAACACACGTTTCACACAATCCTCCTGAATCTGCCTGATGCCAACGTATTCAGTGTAAAAGAGAGTACTCATTGCTCACCGAGCTCCTGTGCCCATTTGATCGCAGTGCCAGTGTCTGCTGCATTGCCTTCGGCCAGATACACCACCTCGGAGCCAATCTTCCAACCCACCAGAGGATACAGACCTACGAAGAGAAACCATTGGCGCGTAATGTGCCGGTATGGACAAATGTGCATAGACTAATCTCGTCGTGTGTTTGCCTTTACCAGCAACGGACGTATGCGGTTTGCTCCCGGTGTTGATGTCCATGAAGGTGCCTGTTCCCATAGTGAGCTTGACATCACCAACGTCAAAGCAACACTCTCCAAACATGGCCGCCTGCTGGTCCGCCATCTATGGCAAAGGGAGCCAGTTGTACTCAACACTTAACACGTGCGCTCTCATCTAACCAACACAGGAAATGTCCTTCCAGTAGGCCATCTGTCCACCACGAATACGAACTTCTGTTTAGTAATCCTCCTGTCACACAATCCTTGTGCAACCAATTCACCACTCACCACAGACATGATGGGAATGGACACTCCGAAGATGGACGGGTCTGTGCAACCAAAGTAATGGCTGGTGCATCATGAGAGAGAGAGATCAGAAAGAAATGTGCCACAGTTTTGATCAGAGATCCTTAAAAAAAATCATAACAAATAACATCCAGAAATAGTGGTAATATAAATATTTTTTTCAGCAAATATCTTTTTTAAATTTCTTACAAATACGTTTTTCAACGGCGTTAACACAACTGACCAGTCCAATAGGATATTAGAGTACCTTAAAAATATGACTTAAACATTAGTTTACACTCACAGTTCAACAGAAAAATTAGGAGACACAAGTTTACAGTGTTTCAGAGAAAAAGATAAAAAACAACAAAACAGGACATGTCATCACATGACAGTTTTAAAAGCAATCACAAATCAAATGACGTGACATCCAGTGTGTGGCTGTATCGGGGCTGAATTAAGCCCATGCTACCGGTGTCAGTACTTTTGTTGCTAGATTTAGCTCCGTTTGGAGGCAGAGACGTTGGCCACTTTCATTTGAAGAGTTGGCAATGCTGGGCCGTGTTTGTGGGCTGGATCTTATTATTTTTATTTAACCGTAGCTTTGAAAATTTGTATTACTTGTAACAGATAATTTTGGCAATTGAGAAAATAAGTTCATTGTTGTATTTATATTAGAAGACCAACGCAAGATTCAAGTGTCAGATGGAATTTTATGAAAATAGTTGACTCACTCTGTATTTTCTACTTTGGGGAAAATAGAGAGAGGCAGGGAGACAACAAAGCTAAGAAAGCCACTCCAGCACATCTGTGAAAAAATGGGGAAAATACAAAAACGAACCAACATTGGAAAGAAACCGTAAATTACACACAACCAACAGCAGACCTGATAAGAGTCGAAGATTCCTGTTGCACTGGCGTTGGAGTAGTCTGTGGCATGGACCCGCCCTGAAACAGAGGCACAAATGAATATTTCACAAAACCCATTTCAGATAGGTTAAAAAAAGGAAAACCTTGGTATGAGCTGCTGGTCATGTTTCGACCCCTCCCCTCTACTCCCACCTTTCGTGAGTTTGAACAGGATCCAGGTGTCTATTGTTCCAAAGCAGCAGTTATCTTCAGCAACTGCTCGACGAACCTGGAA